>CM074734.1:42503542-43892292 GCA_037367245.1 Phrynocephalus guinanensis
CTTTTAGTTCCTGTTAATAACCTGGCCGCTGTATTCTGCACAGCTGCAGCTTCCACATTAATCTCATAGGCAGCCCCAGGTAGAGTGCACTGCAGTAGACTAATCTCGAGATTCTGAGTGCACGGACCAGCGTGGTAAAAGCCCCAATGTCAAGGAAGGCCCGCAGCTGAGCAATCCATCGCAGATGGCAGTGTTCTGATTGGACCACCGACCCCATCTGGGTTTCCATAATGAACATCAGGTCCAATTGGAGGCCCAAGCTACGGACCTCATCCTTCAGGTCTAGAGTTTGTGGCCCACCATCTGTGTAGGACCATTGACAACTTGGGATATGTCCAATGAAGCCATGGTTTCCAAGAACTCTAGAGCTGGGCCAGTAACGTATGTCTCCGCACCTATGCTAAAATCACCCTAAACCAAAAGTCTGCGGGACTTCAACAATGCTGACAAAGGCTGCCAGCTCCCGAAGGGAAAGTGCTGGGTCACCAGAGCACGGTACACCAGTACAATCCCAAATCCTTCCCTAGCCCCAAACGACACGTGGAGGGCCTCTAGACCAGGTATTGCCAATGCCAAGAGCTTTACAGTCTCTAAGGTGTTTTTATATACAATGGCCACCACCATCTCCCCTCCAGTCTACCTTGGTGCTGGATGGAATAACCAGGAGGGCACATCAGGGAGAGGGCTGGACCACCCTCCCTCAGCATCCACCCCATGTTTTTGTGATATATGCCAGGGTCTGCTCCTTCCTCCAAAATTAGGTCTTGAATAAGTTGAGTTTTGGTTGAAGCAGACCTGTCGTTTATCAGCACCAGGGTTAGAGTGGAGGGCCTATTGAAAGGACTATCTTGTATCTGGCAGCTGGTCACAGTACTAGAACAGGGGACAGTTTTAACCATATTTCCCTTGCTCTCCTATGTTTGGTCAGTACAGCCTCGCCAGCATATCTCCCAAAGTCAGAAACATGTATGTAACATATGAACATGTATATAATTCAAATTGATTCAACAGGACAACTCCAGTTGATATTACTAGTAAGAACATAGCTGAAAATGCACACTTTAACCTTACATTAAAAAAACTGAATATACCTAGCTAATATCAATTTTAAAGTTTCTTTTATCTTATTTAGAACTTTGCCAAATCCTCTGTCATTAGTACCAGGGTTCATCTCCAGCGTTTTCACTTCAGTAGGTCTAATCTAATTGGAACTAACAACTGAATTTAGGCCCTGATCTTTGTTGTGTACACACAAACATCACATCTATTCCTGTTAATGCTCTGTGATTAATACAGGTCTTTAAAAGGCTCCCAAAAGGTACTTCTGTATTTGTCATAAACCTGAATTAATAGATATTTAATAAATATAACATACAGCTAATAAGTTTTAAGTACAGTACAGTGGTACCTCTAGTTACAAGCAGCTCTACTTATGAGCAATTTGACTTAGGAGCAGAAAATTGTTGCCGTTTTAACTGCTGCTTTACAAATTTTAGATGTGGTCTGTTCTACTTAGAAGTTGTTCAACTTCTGAGCTTGCATTCAGAACGGATTAAACTCGTAAGGAGATGTACCACTGTATGCTCTTTAAATGCTCAATTTTTAGTTTTGTAGATTCAGGAATGTCCAAGAATGAACAAACAAAAAAGCTAATTTATAAATGCACTCTACATAATTAAGAAAGAACATTTTCTTCTGGCTCAAAATTATTCTGTATAGCCCTGTTGGCTCCTGCTTCCCTTCTGATAGCCAGCAAAGGCATATAACACAGCATCATTTTCTTTGAAAAACAATGAATAGTCTTCAGGCATCTGAAAAATGAATAAGCTTTATCTTGCTGTATGTTCATGAATTAGAGCCTACTTCATCAGATTCATCTGATAAAGAGGCTACAAGTCATAAAAGATTAAGTGAAGTAAAACACGCTAGGACCAGTAGTCCTTAATATACATAAGTCTGTGCTCTTGTTTGTGGGTAGAGGGTTCTCCAACAGAACTGAAACTCTACGTTTTTGGTTTTGCCCTAAATATCTGTGCCCAACAATGTGATTATAGCTTTAAAACAAATTAAAAGCAGAGAAATGCAGAAGATTCTCTTAAAATCCATACTTTTGAAGACTGTTTTTTATTAAATACAGAAAAGAGCATTGCTTTAAACAGGATGCAACAATTTAAAATATACTTTCTGATTCTTCAAACACTGTTCACTTAATTCATATAATCAAAAAAAGCAAAACAGATACAATGCCAATGCTGTTTAATATTGATATTTAAACTGACTCACCTTAATCTCTACACAAAGCATTGGTCGATGTTCAACAAAATGGAGCTTAGTCAAGTTAGGAAGGCACAAAGCATAACCACTGAGAGCATCCATCTCTTTATTGCAGCGAGATTCTGTGGATAAAAGAAAAAGTAATTTAATCCACAATCAACATTGTCTAATAAAATACGGATTATGAGCATTAGATAAATCAAATAAATGCCAATTACCAGTACCAAGTAGCTGACAATATCCTGTTGCTTAGCATAGAGTACTTAAAGTCACAGTTAATATAGGCCCATTTAAATCAATAGAATTTCTAGAGGAACTCACTCCACAAATCCCTAATGACTCAATGGGCCTAATCTAGTGAGATTTTCTTCACCAGGAATCAGGATTTTTGGCCAATGAAAATGCAAATGTCTCTAACATTACAGTATACAAAAACAGATTTTTCCAGAAATGGCTGTCTCTCCTATGTGTATTTACATTTGAATGTAACTGATGTAATTCTTATCCTCCTTAAGACTCCCTAGCTGAAGACTACCTCATAGCACTCAATAATTCACCCCTGGATGGCACAAAGGACTGGAATTAAACCCAATGATAATGAGAACTAGTCCCCAATGGACTAGTATACCATAGCAAAACATTTTTAGATCTTTGTAAAGAGGAGAAATTTATCATCTTCCAGATGTTGCACTATAACTCTCACCACTTCTCACAGCACTGGTTATACTGTCCAATATTAGTTATAGCTGAAGCCCTGCAGCAACTGGGGCTACTGGGCTCTGGTGTAGGGGAACACATAAGATATCTGGAAAAGGATATCCGTCCCCCATCCTAACTGGGAGTTGTCATGGCTACCCGACTTCTTTTTTGAGAGATAGAAACGTTTCGCTGTTCATCCAAACAGCTTCATCGGTCTGAATACAGCTAGTGCAAGAGACCTTCTTATAGTCAGCTTGACCTCTTGTCCCCTGGTCTGATTGGCTCATAAGATGAACAAGGCCTGAATAGGCTCATTAGGGAGACATTAGTGTCCATGGCCTTAAGGTAAACAATGGCCTAAGGTGCTGAAACCCATCAAGAATGGGTCGTTAGCTGTGACCTGGTGGTGAAGGCTCCTTGATTTGCCTGGGTACTTTGGAAAGTACAGCCTGATAAGTAGCAGATAGACTATGCCGGAGCCCACCACCTCTGTTGAGGGAGGGATTTTCAATGCTAACATGAATGGCTTCCCTTACTCCTCTCTCAAACCACCTCTCTTCTTTGTCTAATATGTGTACATCCTCATCTTTGAAAGAGTGGCCTTTTTCCTTCAAATGGAGGTGTACTGCTGATTCTGGTCCTGAGCTGTTACCTCTCCTATCTTGGGCCATTCTTCTGTTTAATGGCTGTTTAGTTTCTCCAATGTAGAGGTCTGAACACTCTTCACTGCATTGGACTGCATATACTATATTGCTCCTTTTATGGTTTGGTATCGGATCCTTTGGGTGGACAAGTCTCTGCCTTAGTGTGTTCATGGGTTTGAAATAAACAGGGATGTGGTGATTAGGTCACAGCTAACGACCCATTCTTGATGGGTTTCAGCACCTTAGGCCATTGTTTACCTTAAGGCCATGGACACTAATGTCTCCCTAACGAGCCTATTCAGGCCTTGTTCATCTTATGAGCCAATCAGACCAGGGGACAAGAGGTCAAGCTGACTATAAGAAGGTCTCTTGCACTAGCTGTATTCAGACCGATGAAGCTGTTTGGATGAACAGCGAAACGTTTCTATCTCTCAAAAAAGAAGTCCAGTAGCCATGACTCAACTCCCAGTTAAACGAACCTGGATGACTGAGAATCTTCACAGACGTGTCCCCCATCCTAGAATAAAAGCAGAGTGAGGCAGGCAGAGTGGGACTTTGGGGTTGTTTATTGCAGAAAGACCTTCATTAGGCTTAAGATGGAGCCAAAATGATATGCAGTGGACCCTTGTATAACAAACGGTTTGTATAACATAAAATCTGTACAACATAAAAAATTCCGGAGATAGGGGAAATTTGCTTAACACAGGCATGGCCAAACTTCGGCCCTCCTGATGTTTTGGACCACAACTCCCAGAATTCTAAAGTTAGACTGCCAATGGCAAAGGACTATGGGGGTTGCTGTCCAAAACATCTGGAGGGCTGAAGTTTGGACATGCCTGACTTAACAGAATCGCCTATGGGGCAAATCCGTACAACATAAAAATGGGATTACTCTGTTTTCAATGCATTCCTATGGGAAATTTGTATAAAGGAAAATTTGCTTAACATAATTTCCTTTGGAATGAATGAATTCCTTTATACAAGGTACCACTGTATAACAAACAGCTTGTATAACATATAATTTGTACAACATAAAAAATTCCAGAGATAGGGGAAATTTGCTTAACATAATTGCCTATGGGGAGAATCCGTACAACTTAAAAATGGGATCACTCCGTTTTCAATGCATTCCTATGGGAATTTGTATAAAGGAAAATTTGCTTAATATAATTTCATTTGGAACTAATTAATTCCTTTATACAAGATACCACTTTATATATAATGTAAGCCACCCAGAGTGGGCTTTTAGACCAGATGGGCAGGATACAAATAAAATTAATTAGGTTTGCTTTTAGTATTGCAAGCCAACTTGGTTCTTTTGAGGAGAAAGGAGGGGACTATGTCTCTTTCCATGATACTGTAACTATTTCTGCTTTACACTGATACCTTCACAACAAACTCAAGACATCTGAAGAATAGCTATTCATCTTTGACTAATTCTATTAATCTTCATACTATTAATGATGCATTTTCATAATGTCACAGTCAAGCAAAACCTGCCATATCAAGCATAAAGCAAGACTACCATGCCACACATATAAAACTGTATAGCTATGCAAAGTTAGTGGCCTACTTCACATGGAACAAGAAAGATCATGGGGGGTTCCTGGATGGTAAGGGGTTGTACTGGTCTCTTTCAACTCTATGATATATTGGGACCACAAGGTATATACTGGGACCACAAACCGCAGCATCCAGACCAGAATCAAAGTACATGAAAGACACTGCAGACTAAAACAACCTGAAAAATCAGCAGTAGCTGAACACACCCTAAAACAAACTGGACATGAAATCCTCTTCCAGGACACAGAGGTACTGGACAACACTACCAATCACTATGTCAGACTACACAGGAAAGCCACTGAAATCCACAAACATAAGCACAGTTTCAACAAAAAAGCAGAAAGTCTAAAAATCAACAAAGCCTGGCTTCCAGTACTAAAAGCTGCAGAAGCAAAGGTGATAAGTTCACACAATAGAACAGTTAACAACACCCATCCAGGATCATTGCTACCCAACTGCATTGAAACTTCTTAATCCCTTCATCACAATACAATGACTAAGACCTATTTTCCTCCTGCATAGGACAAGTTTCCTCTTTCCCACAACTTAAAAAACCCCAGTCTCACCCACTTCCAGTTCCCTGGGCTCCTTGCCCTCGGAAGATGCCAGCCACAGAGTCTGGTGAAAAGTCAGGAAGAAAAACTTCCAGAACACGGCCAAACAGCCTGGAAAAACTCACAACAATTATCTATGATTCTATTATCATAGTGACTATATTCCAGAAAAAAAATACTTTCAACCATGCTAACAATCCTGAAGCATAGAAACAGTACTTGAATGATGCAGTAAGTTTAAACATGTTCAACCTACAGTACCTCAGGGAGCTTGTGATGCTCCAAAGTAGCGTAAAAAATTTTAGAGGGAGGAAAGAAAGGTATGAAAGCAAATTAAAAAACACTAGCATGATCAACCATTCAAAATCTCCATACTGTTTACAACTTCAGTCTGACAACTTTGTTATGCCCTGTTTAAAATACATGCTAGAAAGGAAGCAAATTTATAAAACAGAACACAAGTTAATTTCTACAAAAAGTGTTCTGCTAGATTTTAAATTTTGTTTCATAAATGTTTCTCAGACTAACAAGACTTGGTCTGGCATAGCTGAATACATGTATATCAGTGCCTTCACAGAAATCTTGTGCTGTTGCATGTAATAGTTAGGGGTATGCCAATTTGATTTTTTGGACAATTAGAATTGTCCAAGAAGTTCTTAGGCAGAATTCTGGAAGTTCTGGCCCGGAAGCACATTTTTATTTTCACTCACCTGGAGAACAGCCCTAGCTTGAAGACTCACTACATAGCCTACCTCCAACCAAAAATTACCCTAAGAAGAGGCCTAGAATTTTCTGGGGGATGTATTTTCAGTGCCTATCGCCGTCTAAAAATCCTAATGGACAGTGACTACCCCTTCCAGTAAGCCCTAGGATTCCCAAGGAGCACCAGGGCAGCTTTCTTCCTTTAACAGGATGTTAGGGCAGGACCTGGAGCTTTCAAGATAGGCCCTTCTCCAGGTGAGAGCAAAAAGTAATTGCGTCTGTAGGTGTGAATTTGTGGCCTGGAAAGAATTTTGCTTAAGGACTTTCTGGTGAATTCTGGGATTTGCACCCCCCCCCCAAAAAAAATGCACATCCATAGTGCTGGCTCTACATTGGTTGACTATTTACTTTATGTTTAAATAACATTTATATCATACTTCTTTTGCAGTGAGCTTACAGCAATACATATGGTCCTCTCCTCCTATTTATTCCTAAGTCCCTTGTTTCCTGAGAAATCTTTGGCCATAATTTAGCATAGGCCTTGGAGCGTGACAAACAACTCAACAGAAGATAGGTGGAATCTTCTGTGCAGAAAATCTGGAACTGACGAAGTTTCATACCACATGGAAATCTGTATTGTGATGGAGAAAGGTGCCTTCTTAACATCAGTAAAACCTAAATTTATCTTTTCTGGCAACACGGAACAACACCTGATTCAACAGAAACAAACCCTTTTATCCAAAATACAGTACATTATATGTACAAGCAAATTAGGCTCCATTATTTGCAAGGCCTGGCACTTTACCAGGGCTGAGTGACCCAACATTCAAATATTAAGCATATTTTTTCTTCTTATAATGAGGCCTGGTATTTCCTATTACTTTGCATCCAAACATAGACAGAACCTGCTTTAGCCACCAAACAACAACACATTGTACTGCAACTTTTTAAATTCTTAGTGAGGACAAGTTTAATTTAGGACAAGTTTGTTTTCAGGAAAATAGAAATATATTACTGCATTTATCATCTTAGTCACATAACTTGTTTGCATGGTCCTGGATAACTTTCCAAAAATACCACCTTAAACTATTAATCCTCAGAGACTTTAGCACCAAGAGAATTAGATCTGAGTGTACTCATTCACAATAACTCTCTTTTAATAAAGCAGTAGTAACCAATTTAGTTTATCCTACTAAATGGCAAGTACTGTACATGTAATCATACTGTGTACTGAAGGAAAATTGACCTTTAAGCATTTCACGCTAAAAAGTGTGGGAGGTGGATATGTAGGAGTTTTATGCAAGTGTTTTAATAGCTGGTTGTTTAACATAAAGGTGGTAAACATTATAAATGCTCCTGTATATAAAGATAGTTGAAGGCACTAATATTTCAGAATATTTTGGGGCAACATGAGCAAAATGAAAAAATAAGTTAGGCATCTAAAACTGCTTTTCAAATGTACAACTAAACACTAACGGAAATCACCAGGTCTGAGACACAAGGTGAGTACTCAGTGCCATAACCAACCCAAAACTGATGTTCACATATTTAAAAGTACGCATAAAGAGATTCATATCAAAACTGAAGAGTTCAGTCATTTGTCAAAACCAAGACATCTAGCCCTGTTTAAAACACAGCTCCACTGTGAAAGGCAGTATATGGTGGCATGCTTTCCCCCAAGAATAAGAAACCAAGTCAGCACATGGTCATCTTGCCCAGAAACTCCATGCTCAAGCCTTGGTACACAGCTATTCATCTCCTTCAGAAGGAAATAGTGGTACAGCAATCCCCTGCCTAGTGCAGGAGTTAGGGACCCGACTGCAATATGCGGATGTTGGGTCAGGTCGGGACTAGGCCTATCTCGGGCCTCCTACAGTTACCTGAGGCCTGGCACTGCCCCAAACGGGCCTCCAATGGGCTTTCTGGGCCTCTTGGAGGGCTCAGAAGTGGTTTCCGGTGATCCAGAAGTCACTTCCAGTTCGCTGGAAAATACTTCTGGGGCCACTGAAAGGCCCAGGAAGCCCGTCAGGAGGCCTGGGATAAGTGCAGGAGGCCTCAAACAGGCCATTGCAGCTTGCCCCAGGAGCCCTTTGTTTAATATACTGCGATCCCTTTATATACCGGGACCGCAGTATATGAAAAGCGAAATGGCAGGGGACGACTGTAGTAGAAAAAAAAATCTATCCTCTCATATAAGAATTTCAGGAAGAGAAATCTGTCTCTTTTCCTATTCAGTAACAGTTAAAATGTTCCAGTCTCATACAGGCTGAAATCCAGTAGCCAGTTGTAACTAGACAGGACCCACTGAATCAATGGGGATTTAATGAGTCAACAACTATGGAAGTTCCACTCATTCAATAGGCCTACTGTAGGTGCAATTTACTGCTGGATTTCAGCCAATGGCCAACTCCCCATTGCTTAGTGCAGTAAATTACATTAGAGTAGGCCCACTGAATCAACAGCATTTAGTAACTCGCTCCATATATTCAAATGGGGTTGTTTTACTGCAATTTAAGCAAACGATTTTGGCTATCACCTTTGAAGTTGCAAAGGCTACACATAAGATTGCCTTGTATAAGTACCCTAGCTCTTGCAAGCAGTCATCTTTCATGCAACCTCAGCCAGAGGTGGGGAGTTCAGTTCCCCACTGTGCCTCCTTGAAAGGGTGTGTAGACCCTTCCAGCTCTGCAGCTCAAAAGGCAGCAGTGGCTGCTACTACTAATGATGATGATGATTGAGAAAAACATTCAGTAATTTATTCAAGCTGCTACATGCTGTTTTAACTCCTTACCTGGTCTCTCTGACTGGATCTTTAAACAAAGCTGTTTTTACGAAGTCGAAAGGTAGCTGTACAACTTCCTACAAAAAAATTTAAAAAGTTTGGCACAAGAAACAGTTACAAATAAAGATTTATTACACATTTTGATAAACATTTTTGTATGACAGGCATCCACTTGGATGTGAAGCTGGGATAGAAGGTAAATTCAATTAAAAATGAAACTGAATCCACCAAACAGCAGTAGAAAAGCATGAAATTTTGTATTGCAATCTTCTGACTCTTCCTATAAAACCTATTAAGTACTGCAAAAATGCTCCTCAAATTATCCTGGCATTCTGAAAAATACTGTACCTATGTCAGCATACAATGCAGGATAAAACAATCACTTAGCTGTTTTTCTGCACTGAATGGCTTCTGACTATACAGACCGTTTGTGGATATTCAGAACAACTGCCAGCACTGTTTGCCTCTCTAATCACTTCTTAGCATGCACAGTGGTCACACATGCACAGAGCACTTCTAGACTGAGGTGAGAAATAATGACAGCAGGCAAGGACACTGTTCCCTCAGGCTGCCAAATGGCTATACTTAACTTTCACAGCATCAGCACCATGAAACTAATCGTTTGTAGAGGAATATGGTGAATTGTGAACTTCAAGTGCCCTAGAGCCAATGAGCCAAATTTCTACCTTTCAGACCATCTGCACAAGTAAAATAATGTACTGCTGCTGGACATTACAGTACTTATATTCCACTGTGCTTCTACCCATCCCTGCTAGAATATCCAGCCTTAGCTTTGGCCACTTCTGGGGAAGAAAGCACTCAGAATGTTAATGAGTGTGCCTTTGTATGACTGGAGGGGGCAGGGGGAGAATACATTAACTTATTTTCAGATATTTAGTCTTCCTGTTACTGTGGCACCACAAATGTTTACATAAAATATATAAAAAACCAGGTAGCCAGCTCAAGGCTCACTTAGACTCTCATCCTTCTGAGATCAGTAAACTGAGTGCTATTGGGTGGTATATAAGAATTGCTTCCCCCTTTTCATTTGCAAAAAGCCAAACCAACAAGGGGGCATTCTGACCTTTGACATTCATAAAATAAGCTCTCACACACCTCCTACTCCCAAAATGTCAAACCATGAACATCACCCCCTCAGAAAAGCCTCCAGGATATGCAATTTACTATTTGAATGTTATTCCATTTTCTGCAGGCATGTTTTAAAACAGGAAAATGTCATTTTTAGAAGCAAACAGTAATTATCCATCAGATTTTAATTTCTCAAAAAGCATTTAAGACTGGAAACAACCATGGGGGAAGGGGGACAAATACAGCTCATGTTTCTTTAATGCTCTACAGGCATTAAGATTTTTTCAATTTAACTGGCAAAAAACAACAACCGACCAATGTCCTCCTCACTCCTCCCAATATATTTCTTTCTGGATGGTTGAGGGGGATCTAGGGCAAACTCACTGGGGCTTTTAAAAGCTGCATGTGGCTCATAAGCCTTGTTTTCCTCACATCAGCTTAAAGAGGTTTATCAAAGTATACGCTTACAAGTACAAGAAAACAATACTCACCCCATGGTGAACATACTTCTCCCCAAAAAAATGCTTCATTATGTGTTTTCCAAAGAACACTATATTCTGAAGATGATGAAAAATTTCTTCGGGTGTCTGAAAAAGAAATTATACATTGTTGGTAAAATGAGCAGGTTATGCAACACTAAAAGATAACACATTTATCCAACAGACATAGAAAACAAGTCACTGTCAATCTCTATGAAAGGAAATGACATTTCTAACGTACAGTATTATTTCTTATACTGACTAATTTCAGCTGATTAATACAGAAAAAACATTCTGGCCCAGATGAGACAGAAGTGGTCTTTAATGTTAATCAACAATTAATTTCCTTCTCCTTTTTCGTGGAAAAGCCACTTTTAACATCCAACAACACAATGTCAAATGGTATTTGGTTAAAAGCCAGACTAATCAAAATTTATACTAAAGAGCCCATATCTCAGATCAAGGTAATATTGGTTTTCTATAAATAAATAAATAAATGAGCAAGCAAGCAAGCAAGCAAGCCCAGAAAGAGATTGCTAAACTACTCAGTTTCATGGCCAATTAGGTATTCGAATCTAGGCCCTAGTTTTGGTCCAACGCTAGAAATGTTACACCACTCTGGCTCCTTTGTATTATCCCTTTTATATTGCAATTTCTATTGTAATCTTCATGTTCAAATCCTTAAAATTGTAGCAAGTCATAGTAAAAATGAACTCTTATTTTAAAACTGTTTTAAGACTGTTGAATGAGAAGTGATAATGCGTGATAGACTCATGGCCCGCTGAGTCAATTTCGTTGTACTCAGGTTGTACATTGATAAAGGTTGTTGTTATTATTATTATTATTATTATTATTATTATTATTATTATTATTATTATTATTATTATTATTATTATTATTATTATTACTAACAGGCTAATTATGCATAATTCACTTTCCTTCGGAAAATGTGAAACAAATAGCATCTCTCTTTAAACTAATGGAGAAACTAAAATTTATAATCCCACCTTGTTTCTGTTCAGAGGAAACTTCAAGAAACGTAGCACCACACAACGCTGAAAAGGAAGGGAATTTGCAATTATTAACAGAGTTTTGTAATCTGATAAAGTGAACTGTACTACTTAAATAAACACTACACAAAATACAGTAAATCTTTCTTTTTTGCATCCTAAACAAGTGTCAGTGCTGCAAACCTTCAGCAGTCCAGATGTTTCGGACCACAACTCCCAAACTTTTTGAGGCTAGACTACCAATGACAAAGGACTGTGGGAGTTGTGGTCCAAAACATATGGAGTGCTGAAGGTTCGCCACCACTGATATATGATAGCTTATCTATTTTTTGACAAGTGACAAAAATATATGGGCTGAACTTTTGTTAAAGGGTGAAACTGTCACCAGCAGGGGTAATTTTCAGTAATTAAAAGCTCCCTACCAGGGAGGGGACTTCAAAACAATGAACTGCTAATCAGATAATTCAACAGGAGAAGTACCAGACAATTATTAAATAGCCCATTTAACTCAGACTACCACCTATCTATAGTGAAATAAAACAAAAACATCAAAAGAAAAACAATGCAAAAAGGTGAGAATTCTGTCAGAGCAGAAATGAGCCACTTGTAATGTATCATAAGTTACAAGTGACATCTACAGACTCTTTCATGTCTGCAAAATGCATATTGATAATTTAGAGTTTAATTGATGGAACTCCAAACTTCTGAAGTCTTTGCAGAGAGCTTCTGCAGAAATACAATCTAGAACAGTAACACTACCACACTTCAAACTGCTAAATCTTATCCAAGACCTAAATAGTGTGAAATATTGTATAATTAATAGTTTATCCATTCATCCAGGAAGTTCAGGATAATATATAAGCCCCTGTTCCATTTCCCCTCATAATGATATTGTGAGGTAAGCCAGGCTATGAGGCACGCCTCCCTTGCCCAACATCTAGACCAGGGATGGCAAACCTTTTAGAGACTGAGTGCCCAAACTGCGATTCAAAACCCACTAATTTTTCACAAAGTGCCAACATAGCAATTTAACCTGAATCCAGGTGGCTGTGAAGGGGCAACTTCGGGTGCCCACAGAAAGGACTCCGAGTGCCACCTTCGCCAACACTGATCTAGACTCTAAAGAACTTGATAAAGCAAAAGTGTACTAAAAGGCTAAGGAAAAAAATGGTACCAATACATTAAGCACAATGATGTAATTCTCAGGTTCTCTGTGTAATCTCATTAATTTGCACTGATCTAGAAACACATTTTAGAATAACTACGATTTTTGTGATCTGCAGAAGGAAGAACCTTAGCTAAAACACATCAGGACACTTGGATAAATATTGACATGCACTATTTACCAGCCCCCCCTCCCTTGTCATTCATTGTACAGTACAGTGAAAGCTTTTCTCATGGAAAGTCACACCCTCCTTTCCCACTTATTTGCCAGAGCCATCCATCTCGCTGCTCTAAAACCACGACTCAGGCCCCTTTCCAGTCAGTTTTCTAAATCACTTGCTTACAATACTCTTCCTTTCCTAACCCCAACCCTCATTTTGAGTTTAAAAATAGCATGGGGAAATCTATAAAAGCTGAATTCCTTTAATCCTAACATACTTAAGCCCTAACCATAACACACCAATTGCCCTAATCTTAACATTTAGGACATGTTGTATGTAGAGTTATGTGACTCAAGTGCATGGACTGGCAGGAAAGAGATAAGCCAGTGGTGGTGGCAGCTGTGGATAGTGGCATATGCTTTTTTTATGTCCGTCACACACACACAACGTGTTTCTCAGTATTTACTTATTTAAATTATTTTTACTTTCAAAGGCCTTCCTTCCCCTCTCCCCCCCCCCCCCAATACACTCCAGGTATGTCGTCTTTGCTGATGCTTTTTATTGCAGCCATTACTTCAAGACTCATGTTTCAAAACCAAAAAGATTTTAAGAAGAAGAAAAAGAAAAGCATTACTCGGAGTAGTTATGGGCCTTGGTGTTTTAAGATGCTAAGGGAAAACAGGCGGAACCAGACGCTCGGAGTGTTCTTTGAGAATGAAACCAAGGGCGACTTAAGCCCCCCCCCCCTTTCCACCCCCACCCCCTTTGATAAAGGAGTAAATATTTACTGCATAGGGGCTGAGGGGGTTCCGGTCTCTTTCTCCTCACCACATTCCCGCTCCGCCATCCCAGGGCCCAGAGAAAGGGCACCTCAACACTCACCGCCCCGAAAGAGAAGCGGAGGGGGGGGGGGGGGGGGTTCCCGCTCTTCTCTCTCCACCCTCCTTAAAAGGCGTCCGCCGTGACAGAAATACCGTAAATGGGGGAGGGGGAGAGAGAGAGAGAGAAGGAAACGCGGGAGGAGAGGGAGCAGAAACCGCCTCACGAAAAGGACCCCCCCTTGGGGGAGAAGGGGGGTGGCGGTGGCCGCGGTGGCGGCGCCGGTCCCTTTACCTGTCTGTGGGAGACGACGAGGCTCTTGTTGCCTTCCCCGTGGTACCGCCATTCATTCTCGTCCATCTTCTTCTCCGCCTCCATGCCTGCAGCCCACGGGGGGCCCCCTTTTCCAGCAGGCGATGAACACCACCACCCCCCTTCCTCAGAAGAGCCGCTCCTTCTCCGCAGCAACAGCGGCGGCCGCTTTTTATCTTCTTTTCCTGTGCGCGAAGGGACACGCGCCCGCTCGCCCCGCCCCCCGCCCCCCCCCCAACGACCAACGGCCAACGGCCAACGAACGCAGCTGGGTTCCTGGCACTCGGGCCAACGTTCCCGAGTCAATCCCTTTGGTCGTTTTCCGACTCCCTCGGCTCTTTCCCACCCACCCACCCCCCGAGATGAATAGGAAGTGCCGCCTTCCGCCACGAGGGCAGAGGGCGCCCGCCAGCCAAAGAGACGAATGGGAGCCTGCGGGGTGGGCGGGACGTTCTCCGGCCAGCCATCTTTCTTTTGGGCGGTAGCTTCGGCCGCCATCTTTTCCTCTCGTCACGAGGAGGGTTTCGGGGAGGGCTGCGATGAGCGCCATCTTTAGTCTTGGCAGTTTAAAAAAACACCCAAAAACCCCCAGGGAAGAAAGAGCATCGCTGTCGCCGTCGATCGGGGAGAATTTGTGAGCACGTGCAAGAAAGCGTCTGTGCAAAGGGGTGCGGGAACTAAAAGCAGACCACGAGCAGCCTGGTCTGTTACTCCTTTCCGTTGCTTCGACGTGGATTCCGCTTTCTCTTTTCAATTGCAAAAGGTTTTGCGTGTACAGTACTTTATTCCTGTTCGAATCAGAGGATAACACATCGGATCCCGAGTACGGTTGACCGCGGAGGTCGACATTAATACTGTTGGGACCTGAGGGTGCTTATGAGGGAGAAAGTCTTATTAACCGAAGTGATTCCTTTCGTGAACATACATAGAGGATTGTCTGTCGGGTGTTTTATTCATTCTATATAATCTTCCTCAATCCAAGAGCCCTAGAATATATAAGGATAGTGGACTAAATGAATTAATGTATAAAGAACCTTGAAATCTATTGTGCTACTTGGTCTGGAAGTTGAGTCAGGGCAACTGGACTTCTTTTCTTGAGAGATTGCAACGTTTCGCTACTCATCCAAGCAGCTTCATGCGTATGGGGAAAGTTAATGGTGACCCCTCCATTTTATAGTTTACTGGGATTTCACATCACCCTGGTCTGAATAGGCCCATAAATTGGACAGTGGCCTGAAAAGGCTTGTTAGGTTGACAATGGCCTAAGAGTCATGAAAGTCCCACCTATGCGACCCTTCACAACACCCATTAAGTATGGGTTAGCTGTGGCCTTGCTGGTGTAAATTTGAAGCGCTTCTGATTTGTTTGGGGATTAACTAAAGGGCAGCATGATAAGTAGCAGACAGATTGTGCCTAAGTCCCCCACCTCTTTTGCGAGAGGGTTTTTTTTTTCAATACACACATTCATGGCTTCCCTGAGCCCTCTCTCAAACCACCTATCTTTTCTACCTAATATGTATACATTTTCATCTTTGAATGAGTGCCCTTTGTCCTTCAAGTGGAGGTACACTGCTGATTCTGGTCCTGAGCTATTGCCCTTCCTGTGTTGGACCATCCTCCTGTTTAATAGTGGTTTAGTTTCTCCAATGTAGAGGACTGCACACTCCTCACTGCAGTGGACTGCATGTACCACAGTATACTGCATTGCTCATTTTTTGTTTTGATGTCAGGTCCTTCGGGTGGACAAGTCTCTAATGTGTTTGTGGATTTGAAGTAAATGGGGTTGTTGTGTTTGCCAAAAATCCTTTAAAGCTTTTCAGACACTCCAGCCATGTAAGGGCCAGGGTGATGTGAAATCAAAGTGAACTATATATTGGAGGACTCTCCGCTATGTTTCCTCAGACTGATGAAGCTTGTTGGATGAGTGCAAAACATTTCGATCTCTCAAGAAAAGATGTCCAGTTACCATGACTCAACTTCCAGATAACCTCACCTGGATGACTGAGAATCTTCACAGACATTGTGCTCCTTTGGGCCTCTGCCACTGCATCTTTTTTGTATGCATATTCCATAGATTCCTCAGCTGAATGGAAGTGCCCAAGCTGCAACCTGATATTTTAAGCTAAATATTGGCTTCATCAGTTAATGCCTTCCTCCCCTTTTCTTCTTCCTCATTGTTGGTATTACTAGCATGAGAGACCTGGCACAGGATGCTAGGCAATACTGTACTTCTAATTTGGTTGAAATTCATTTGCCTAGTGTGTTGTCAAAAACTGTCCCAACGTTTCTGACATGGGGTTTGGCACGTTTCTGTGTGCCTCAATTTCTAGCCAATTTTTTTTTATGCATACATGTAGGGTAGTGATTCAGATTACGCAACCATCCTTTGTCTAACAAGATCAGGATTGACATTCTGATACACACCACCAGGGCTGAAATGTGGAACTTCCAGACAGCTTCTGCAGCACCTATTTTGAAAGTTGCTTTTAAAAAAGGAAATCTGCCAACAGATTTTGGAATGTTTATGTTTCTTCTGCAATCCCCCCCAGCTCTGTGGGTCCCAATAAAGACATATGACACTGACAGCTTATGCTTTATGTGCACAAAAACTCCCATTGAAATATGAAGGTGCCATATGTTTTTATCTTTTGTTTTGTTCCTTTGAATGTTGCCTGATAGCTTACACTTGTGATTTAATAGTGGTCTGATAAAAGATTTTTCCCATCCTTGTCTTCAGATTGTGAGCTTACAACAGGTTACTGCCAGAGGTGAAGCTGCAAAAATATGCTTTCTCTCCCACCTGGTTAGGATGCATAACTTTATAACTCAGTCAAGTTATTTTGGCACCTGAAACAGGAAATCACACACGCACCTCTTCCTGTTTCTGCCAATAAAACTAAATAGCAATAAAGAATTTGCTGCTCTTTCGTTACACCCTACATATGCTGCCTGAAGCAGCTGCCTGATTTTACATCATAGTAGGGCTGGTCCCGTACCACAAGCACTTTTACATGCTGCTAGCCTTACAACAATGCCGAGCAAAACAGGGTTTGACTGAAGCAGACTGGTGTGTGTTAAAAAAACAAGATTGCTAGAATGCCCAGTATACTTTGGGGGCAATCCTCACATCCAAATGGCATATGGATGACCCTCTTTGGTCCT
The DNA here is from genome assembly GCA_037367245.1 of Phrynocephalus guinanensis. Classification (NCBI taxonomy): domain Eukaryota; kingdom Metazoa; phylum Chordata; class Lepidosauria; order Squamata; family Agamidae; genus Phrynocephalus; species Phrynocephalus guinanensis. Next base: position 42,520,957 of record CM074734.1, read on the forward strand.
CATCAGGCCACTGTCCATTTGCCAGTTCTATATCATGAAGTGACTTAAGAAAAGAACCACTTAAGGGTGTTGGCAAATTAAACACTTCCTTGGCTCCAGTTTTTTAATTGATACAGTGCATCTATCCTACCCTAATGCACTTTAGAAAATCTTTTTTCAGTTCCTTGGCTCCTCCAAAGAGTTAAGGAAGTATTTAATTTGCCAATATATCTAAGCAGTTCTCTTCCTAAGCCATCTCATAATATTGCAAATTGACAGTGATAAATTCAGTTTTGGTTCATCGCTAATGATTGCATGCACTGGAAACAAATCAGGACAGGGAGACCATACCCTAACGAACGAACGAAAGAAAGAAAGAAAGAAAGAAAGAAAGAAAGAAAGAAAAAGAAAGAAAAGCCCCTGGCAACAGTGGGGGCAGGAATGTTCTGCAGCCAAGCTGGTTCAGTTCAGGAAAAACATCATCTGATCTCCAGCTTCAGGAGAGAACCATCCCATCCCGACAGTAGACCAAACCAGCTAGATGCCGATGTAGCCATCTCATAGCTGCCTCGGGTAAATAACGAATTCCAGGTGAAATGCCTGCAGGAAGCTTACAGATAAATAAAGGACAAGACAGACCCCACCCTGCTTAGAATCTAGTTACAGCCACCCAACAAAGGTGCTAAAAACTCAGAGACAGAGAAGGAAGTACACTATTGGATCAAGACGATCAAGTTAATAATTTTATCCAGAACATGGAAGGGACTTTGGGCGTGTGGTGTATTGGTTTAAAAAAATGAGGATGCCCTTGCTGTTTGGGGGATGTCAAAAGCTGCAGATATGGCTTGGAAACAAAAGGCACCAGAGTTATGGAAACGAAGCAATAATTCTAGGGACAAAAACCAACTGAGGATGACTAAAATTTTGAAAAATCCACCGAGGGTTATGAAGAAGAATTAAAACATCTACTTAGTGAACACATTTTGGGGCATAATACTATTGATATAAATTAAATATTATATGTGATATTTTATAGCATTCGTAAATTGAGTGACAATAACCTGTATGCCCTTTATTTAAATACAGAATAGATTTCAGGGGTGGGGTTTGACATGCCTAGTTCCAAATAATAGCTGCACTGTTGGTCATGGTTCAGCTAATTTTACTTGTACAAATCTCCCCACCCAGGAAAACAAAGGATCGCAGATGAAGGTCTCCTATGGAATGTAGTCTTTAATATAGGCCCTGTCTTTCGAAGAATGAGCCTAATCCCTTCAGTTTAAAATCATTGGTCTTGACTTTATAAACTAATGTGTTATCAAACAGAGCCTCAAACAATCCCTGTGTAGCATAGACACATTACTCCCACCCACCCCTGCCAAAAAGAAAAGAAAAGAGAGCCCCATGATTTCTAAGCTCGGCTAGGAATATAATTATTTCACTTTAGATTTTCCAGCTATGTTGCTGAAAGCCCTCAAGCATAAACCCGGGCTGAAATGTGACAATAATCTTCTAGGAATTAAGTTTGTCTTATTTACCCAACTGTTGCCCTTTACCTAAATCTTAACTTTGCTGTGACTCATTTCCTGGAATGGAAAAATAGTGCTGAACCAGTTTAGAAGAATCAGGCACAGGAAGCTTTTGGCTGGAACAAGGATTCGGCCTTCTAAAGAATTGTGGCATGTTGTGAAGTAGGCAGACGGCTGATAAACGCTGACAGCCCCTCTTACTGCAAGCAGGAAAAACCGGGGACCTACCATCAGTGTTCGAGGGTGTTTTTTTTTCACCAGATAATCCAGAGAAATAACCCATAGTGTATTCTTATTTTTATTTCTGTCATTTGTCAAAGGGCCAAGTCCTGCTGGCTCAAGTTCGGATGTCATGATAAACAAACTATGGAAAGAAGCACCATGGCTTATTTAGCCGATCCTGTTTCCCATGGAAGCAGTCAGGCAGCAAAACTAGCATGTTATCCTTGAACAATCAGTGAGGGCTCAACTGTGACAGCCAAACCAGGTCTATGTGTGTAGAGTTGAAAGGAGCCTTAATTTTCCCATTAGTTTAGTTTCAGAATCGAGGCCACTGGTTGTGATCTGGAAGCACTGTTAAAACAACCTCCCCTCCTCTCCCAGGGAGCTCCAGAGCCTAAAAGGAGGAGAAGAGGAAGCTTTTAGTTACAGTACTTTCAATTTGTGGCACCCGGTCTGGGTTATGCCACACAAAATTGCACCAACAGGATTTTGCGCATGATGTCCTATACCAGTGTTGGCGAAACTACGGCATAGGTGCCAACAGTGGCACTCGGACCCCTTTCTGTGGGCACCCAACATCGCCACTTCACAGCTACCGGTACCTGTATTCAGGTTAAATTGCTGTATTGGCACTTTGCGAATAATTTGTGGGTTTTGAATTACAGTTTGGGCACTCAGTCTCTAAAAGGTTCGCCATCACTCTCCTATAAAATACATTGAGCAAGTGACAGCTATTTAAACAATAATTCCTTCATTAAATACTATTGTCTTCATGTTAGAACTGCAGAACTGTATGGATCATCAAGTCCAGCTCCTGTCAGGGAGACCACCAGGGAATACCAGGTGCTGTAGGCACCTGTAGTAGGAACTAACAAACCACTCCAGTATTCCTGGAAAGAAAACTCCATGGACGTGGAGTCACGACACTGTATTTCAGTAAGAAATGTTATTACAGGTTCTGTGGCTATGAATTCAGTGATTATGAATTAAGTTTGAAATTGCAATTCTGTACACACTTTTCTAAGAGGAAGCCCTAGGGCAGTGGTGGCGAACCTTCAGCACTCCAGATGTTTTGGACTACAACTCCCAGAATTCCAAGCCTGTACTGCCAATGACAAGGGACTCTGGGAGTTGTGGTCCAAAACATCAGGAGTGCCGAAGGTTTGCCACCACTGCCCTAGGGTTTAATTCCAAAAAGATAGGATTGTGCGGTCGGTTCATTTGAGGCCCATTTGTGATTTCTGCAACATTCTTTATCGTCCGTTTCAATTAGATTTGACTGTTTTGCCTGTCATGAAATGCTTGTTAGTATTTTTGTACACATTTGTTTCTCATATGCCAGGAATATATGTGAATTTAATACTTTTAATAAAACGGGACAATGCTTTCTTTGTTTGTTTCTCACTTAAAGGAGAGGAATGTGGTGAATGGTGCCTTTGTCATAGACTAAGTTTGGATATTGTTGGCATCACATTAATGAGTTACATGATTCTGTTTTGAAAAGAGACAATTGTTCTCAAAACTGAGCATTTAGGTTATATTTAGAAATGTTGTGATGAAACCTGAAGTCAACTGGCATAGTCTACACCAGGGGTCCTCAATCTAAGACCCCAGGGCCGGATGCAGCCCCCCAAGGTCCTGAATCCAGCCCCCGGGACCAATTGCAACCCCCCACCTACCCTTGCTTTGTGAGCAAGCCAGCCTCCACAGCTGCTCCTATTGCTGAGGCAGTTCAAAGCAGTGGGCTATATTGCTTCTCCCACTCCCCCCAACTACTGCCCAGATGATCAGCATGGTGGCTAGGGGGGCATTCAGAGTGGGAGGGTTACTGCAAGGTCCCCCGCTCCCCCCACCCACTGTGGTCCGGCCCCCAGTGGTGCCTGGGGCGTGGTGGACCGGCCCGCTGTTTGAAAACTTTGAGAACCCCTGGTCTACACTTACAGTGTGATCAAACCTTCAAAATGAACTGCTCCAAAAGGTTAAGAAATTAATAGCTCAAGTCATAGAGCTGCTGAAGGAATCTCTTGTTTAACTTCTTGCATTTTCAAGTTGAAAGACACACACACTCAAAAAAAGTACCTTAATATAATTAGGATCCAAATCTAATAGGGTTATCCAGATGGAATATTTGTTCTCAAGCTCTAAAAGTACAGTACTGGGTTCTTCATTGCATTTATCTGTATTTTTCCTGTTATCCGCACAATGTAAAGCTTGTTTTGCTTAGTTCAGAGGTTTCTTTGTGTGATTTTCTGTTACTGTCCACCATCTATTAGCATGGTTTTGTTCTGCAAGGACAGAGTTTAATACTCAGATCCAGCCCACTGATGTCCATCTCTAGTCAGAAGCTTTTAGTTAGAGTTTTATTTAGCTAGCTCCTGATGAAGAGCTTCAGTGGGGAATTTCTAATTTCTCTCTCTCAAGGATATCTAGCATTTCCTAAAAAGAAACATTTTTCAAATAAGTGACTTGTTAGTTTGGACATGAAGCCTAATAAACCCCATGCTGTTTCATTCCCAAGTGGAAAAGTAATAGTTTATGAACCTAATCCGATGGACACAATAAAAAGGAATGCACATGACTTTGTAAAAATGGCAGGACATCCCTAATATGTTCCGTAGTATTTTGGCAAAAGAGGCAAACCAATGAGACTTCTGAAACAGAGGCCAAGATTTTCCATCTTGGCCCATGTGTTACTAGTAAACCAAAGCTCCAGGAGTACTGACTGTCTTTGCAAGTAGTGTATTTGAAACTTGACAGCAGGCCTATAGGGCCTGTCTCCCCATGAGAAAAAAAACCTTTTGATCTTGTTGTACTAGTGTCTATCTATTCATAAACATACTGGTATGTCTTTGAAGATTCTCAGTCATCCAGGTGAGTTTATCTGGAAGCTGAGTCATGACAACTAGACTTCTTTTCTTGAAAGATCGAAACGTTTCGCTACTCATCCAAGCACCTCCGTCAGTCTGAGGAACTTTAGTGGTGAGTCCTCCAATGTATAATTCACCTTGATTTCACATCACCCTGGTAAATAAAATGGGCATTAAGTGGACATGTTATTCCTAATCTTAAACAAACTAGTATCTGAACAGATTTTGGATGAGTCGTTTTGCAAGAAATGAACTAAACTAACACACTAGGATCATCAGACCCATTGCATTTATCGTCACTATTTAGACAGGGCTGATAAGAACAGGCTTAGTGGCATTGCATATAAGGAGAAAGAACTGCCAAAACAAGGCCAAACAAACAATGACCTCTGCTCTAAATGTCCAAAGGGAAAAGAATAGTATATAGACTCACCCACCTTGGATTCTCTAAATCCTAAATCCTATTCCTTGAGCCTCTCCTACTTCTGGAAAAACTTTGGCCCCAAGCAACTTTGGCAATTTCCAGATCATGAGTCCAACAACCCACATGTTTGTTTGTCAGAGTCCTCAGTTTTTCAAGTTGTATTTTTTTTGAAGTCAGCCTATCCTTTTATATAAGTATTGAAAGTAAGCTTAACACCCCACAAAAATCATATACTGATAATGTAAGCATTAATGACATCTGAAAAGTGTGTGTATGCTGATAGGTTTGTTTTTATATATTTCAGTTATACCCTCTTAAATGTATTTATGTGTGATAATAAAGGGGAATGAAAGTGTAACTGTCCATCTCCCATTTACCTCTATGTAAATGAAATCTAAACATCTTAAACTTGTCATACATACTCAAGATATACTAGTGGTGTGTCTCTCCTAGTCATTTTGCTTGTATAAGGGATTAATATAGGTGTTTGAAAAATTGCTAGGAATCACCTTGCAGTACCGTTTAAGCTGCTTGGTCCCTGACTTGCCCTAAGCAGGAGGATACTAGAAGGATAATGCCATAGGTGCATTCTCAGCAGGCATCTTGTTACCATAGGATTTTGTTAACTCAAAAATATATTTAGGGGATTTTTAAAAATTAGCTCAAAAAGCATTGTCAAACTCTGTAATTGTCCACCTATTTTTTTAAATTAAGCCATAAGGGGCTAGAAGTGCCGGGGACTACAAAAATTGTAGTGTGACATGCTAAAAAAAATGACCAGTGAGAAAAGATTTAAACTACATTCATATATTCCTCCTCTGCCTAGAGCTCTGCCTTCCCAAATTTGCTTCAGTTGATTTTATTACTACTTAAATAGAGGTACAGTGTTTCTTTATACTTCAAAGCCTGCCCATACTGGGATAAAGTGGTGATATATGATTTCCTCACGGTACTTGGGGGCATAGAAAAAAAAAAGACTTGGTGTAATGTTTCTACTTGAAATGACCCATCCTTCCCTTTTTAAGAGCTGCCCTGCATCTTCCTGGCACAGGGCTGGGGCATGCAGTCTTTTTGGCATGGTTCATGGAGATGCAAAATAGGTTTCTGTTCTACCTTTGTGGGTGGTGTCAAGCCCCGCACACAGAGCACACACACAAACAGGGTTCAGTTCTTTGCCAAGATCTTTAGTGGAAAGCCAGGCAAGTTCAAGTCCTTTGCTAACAATCAAGTGCCAGATAAATAACAGAATCCAACTCCCAGCAATTAACAGTCCAAGTAAAAACCAGAATATCTCACAGAAACCAGATGCCAAACCCAAGGGAACAGATCAAGCCGTTGTCCAGGAAGCCAGTCCAAAGTCAGGAAACAGAGCCAAGGTCACTGACTGGAATGTGGTTGCAAGTTCAAATGATGTGTTGCTCCCACAGAGAGCTCAAGGTAAGCTTGCCAGCTTTATCCCAAAACAGGGAACCTACCCTTACTTCTGGAAAGGCTTCTGCTAGTACTCAGGGCTTCCCATCCTGATTTGCCATCTAGCATCAAAGACCCTTTCCCTAGCTCTCCTGGTAGCACGTCTTTGCAGAATCCTGCTCATGGCCCTTTTAGGAGGAGGAGATATGTTTTCAGCTGAGTCATCAGACCCAGCTGCCTGCTGAGTTGAGCTGCAAGGCTCCTCCAGCAGCTCTTCACCATTTAACCCCTCAGAGTCAGGTTCTGTGACAGGCAGGGTCATGGCAGGTGGGACCAAGAGGTAGAACAGATTGCACTGAAGATAAAGACCTTTTAAGCACTGGCTGGATTGTACCAAATTTCACAGTGTGGACAGGCCCATAGACGACTCCTAGTTTTTTTTTTTGGGGGGGGGGGGTGAAAGGGAATCTGAGCTGTGCTTCTGGATTCTTCTGGATTGATAAAATGACAGCATTTAAAATTTCACAAAGTAGGCTCTAATACACATTTAGATTTGGCTAGATCAGGTAAATATATATTGATTGTGTGTATTCTGTTATTATATGTTTTATTATCGTCTTACAATGCTTTGAAATCTTCAGATTTTCACAGTTTAAATAGGCAGATAACCAATGCGTGCTAAAATTTATTGCCTTTGTAAATGTTTTAGATTTTGGCATAAAACTGTCACCTACATTGACTTCAATGACAATGACAATCTTTCATTGAGATTCCCCAAAGAAATGCTATTCTCTCAAGCCGCCAGCCAGCTGCCAGCACTGACCGCACTAGTGAACACTGTGACTTGAATGCCTTCAATTAATATTTATTAATATTTCCACACTTTGGCTCTTTGAGATGGCTCATCTTCCTGGGCTTGAAGCAGTCATGCTGGGAAGCTGGGTTTCTAAGCACAGCACAGGTCTGTGTTCAGGCTGCAACTGATTATAATTTATAAATTATCAGTATTGCAGGATCAGGCTAGTACACTGAGCCCACTATCTCTGGCTAGCTTCGAGCCATTTGCTGCCTGAATTGGAGAAATAATCAACTTACCTAAGTCAAGAATCTCTCTCTCAGTAATAACTACAACTGTATCAAACTGGACAACCAATAGTTGGCTGCTGTTTCATAATGCTCTAAAGCTGCTGCTGCTGGATGCAGCTGCCTCATTCTCCCAAATAGCAGGGCAAGCTGGTTACATTCAGTGAGTAAAGTCCTCCTCGTTTCTCTGTAGTTGAGCTAAGGGTATGTTGTAAAATGGAGATTCTCCCCCCCCCCCCAATATCATTTAACTTTGGAATATTAGCACTATACGCAGTAATACCTTCTATTCTATATCTATTGCTTTAAATTAAACTACTGGGTTTAAATCCTTTATCTAAATGGTTTTTGTGACATACAAAAGTAGCCAGTCAAACCACAGTATTTCTTGCAAAAGAATAGTCCCTAGATTGTACCAAGGACAATAAACAAAACATTAAGTACCGTTTAAGAGTCAACCCAAAGTCCTTATTTTCTTTAGCAATTGTGACCATAAAGATGCCACCTTTAATAAACAGCAAACTGACAGAAAAATGCATTATATTTCCCAGAGAAACTGCAGAATATTATAGAACTAAGAGTAACAATGTGTGTAGGGAAACATTTGAATTTCATTTGCTCTGGGTTCAGGGTGGTTTTTCAGGTACAGGTTGTTCTGTTAAATATAAAAGAGAGACCTCCTCTTTCAGGTTCTATCATTTCTGGTTTCCCCATTCAGGTTCTGTCTGGCCCTTGTTCAGAAGTCCTAAAGAACCCTTCTTAAACTACTGTTGGAAAAAGCAGGGCGAAGGCAAACAACAGGAAACTTTATTATTATTATTATTATTATTATTATTATTATTATTATTATTATTATTATTATTATTATTATTATTATTATTATTATTATATACCACCCATCTAGCTACAGGGCCACTCTTGGCAGTTTACAATTCAACATAAAGCAGCAGATACAATATAGAATAAAACTATAATAACGAAAGCAATACACCATAATATATGTACTAAAATATGATAAGAACATCACTTATAAATCACCCACCCTGGGTGGTTCACCTCTTGCCTGCTTGTGACAGGCAAGAGGTGAAGGAAAAGACAAAAGAGGGAAGCATAAAAGATTCCCAAGTTTTCATAATCCTCTCTTTTGTTCTAACAAAGCATACAGATTTCAGAGGCTCTCTTTTGGAAAGAAATAAATACATGATAAAGAAAATAAAAGAAAAATGCATGTAAGGGCCGCGATTCTTGCCATTCAGGTTCACTGGAATGTCCAATCATTAACTACGCTTCTCTAATCAGTGTTGTATACAAGGTGTCCTTGTACTTGCAGTAAAAGTGATGTTAAAATGCTTATCATCTGTGACATATTTCTTTACAATGTTTGTCCTCTGTTCCTATAAATTATTCCTATCAGCTGTTTTTAAAAAATCTTACAGCATGGGAAAGTTCCTTTTACAGAGCACAACTACAAGAATTCAGTAGTTAAAAGAGAGGATGTTTTCGGTTTAATTGATAAATTGAAGATCAACAAGTCACCAGGCTCAGATGGCATCCACCCAAGGATTATTAAGGAACTGAGAAATGAAATAATATGCAAGTTGTCTCTTAAAATGGCCACAGTGCCAGAGGACTGGAGGATAGCAGATGTCACACCAATTTTTTAAAAAGGAAGGAAAGGGAACCCAAGAAACTACAGGCCAGATTGCCTTACGTCTGTCTCAGAGAAGATGGTGGAAAGCCCCATCTAAGAGAAAATCTTAAAACACATAGAAGAACAAATCTTGCTGAGGGAAAATCAGCATGGCTTCTGTAAGGGTAAGACTTACATAAGAACATAAGAAGAGCCATGCTAGATCAGGCCAAAGGCCCATCTATTCCAGCTTCCTGTATCTCACAGCGGCCCCACCAGATGCGTTTGGGAGCGCATGAGACTAGATATCTGTCTCCTGATACCACTCCCCTGCATCTGGTCCTTGAAGTACCCTGGTTTCTCCATCATGGTTTGTAACCTGTGATGGACTTTTCCTCCAGGAATCTGTCCAATCCCCTTTTGAAGGCATCCAGGCCAGATGCCATCACCACATCCTGTGGCAGGGAGTTCCATAGACTTACAACGCGCTAGGTGAAAAAAAATTTTCTTTTGTCAGTTCTTACTCTCCCAGCCTTCAATTTGAGTGTATGTCCCCTAGTTCTGGTATTTTGGGAGAGAGAGAAGAGCTTCCCTCTATCCACTTTACTCATACCCTGCATTATTTTGTATGTCTCAATCATATCCCCCCTCAAGCGCCTTTTTTCCAGAATAAAGAGGCCCAAATGTTTTAGCCTTTCTTCATAAGGGAGGTGCCCCAGCCCAGTAATCATTTTAGTCGCTCTCTTCTGCACAATTTCCAGTTCCACTATGTCTTTCTTGAGATACTGTGACCAGAATTGTACACAATACTCCAGGTGGGGCCTTACTATTGTTTTGTATAAAGGCATTATAATGTTGGCTGTTTTATTTTCAATCCCCTTTTTGATAATCCCTAGCATGGAATTGGCCTTCTTCACCGCTGCCACACACTGGAGTGACACCTTCATGGAGCTGTCCACCAACACACCAAGATCTCTTTCCTGATCCGTCACGGATAACTCAGAGCCCATGAGTTGATAGATGAAGTTTGGATTTTTTGCCCCAATATGCAATACTTTACATTTGGTTACATTAAAACGCATTTGCCATTTCTCAGCCCATTCCCCCAGTTTGGAGAGATCCTTCTGGAGCTCTTTACAATCTTCTCTGGTTTTCACCACATGGAAAAGTTTTGTGTCATCTGCAAACTTGGCCACCTCACTGTTCATCCCTGTCTCCAGGTCATTTATGAACAGATTGAAAAGCACCGGTCCCAGGACAGAGCCCTGGGGCACACCGCTTTTCACTTCTCTCCATTGTGAAAATTTCCCATTGACACCTACTCTTTGTTTCCGGGATCTCAACCAGTTCTCAATCCATAAGAGGACCTGTCCTCTTATCCCCTGACTGTGCAATTTTCTCATCAGCCTTTGGTGAGGGACTGTGTCAAAAGCCTTTTGAAAATCCAGATAGACTATATCCACCGGTTCACCCAAATCCACGTTCCTGTTGACCTTTTCAAAAAATTCTAAAAGATTTGTCAGACTTACCCTTACAGAAGGCATGCTGATTTTCTCTCAGCAAGGTTTGTTCTTCTATGTGTTTGCCTCTTGGATGAGGCTTTCCACCATCTTCCCTGGGACAGATGTAAGGCTAACTGGCCTGTAGTTTCCTGGGTCCCCCCTCCTTCCTTTTTAAAAAATTGGTGTGACATCTGCCATCCTCCAGTCCTCCGGCACTGTGGCAGTTTTAAGAGACAAGTTGCATATAACCGTTAAGAAATCTGCAATTTTATTTCTCAGTTCCCTAATAACCCTTGGGTGGATGCCATCTGGGCCCAGTGACTTGTTAATCCTCAATTTATCAATTAGTCCTAAAACCTCCTCTCTTTTAACCTGTATTTGATTTAATTCTTTAGTCAAGAGGGGCGGCTCAGGCAGCGGAATCCGCTCAAGGTCCTCTGTCATGAAGACAGACGCAAAGAAGTCATTCAATTTCTCTACAATGTCCAAGTACTCCTTAACCTCCCCTTTTCCTCCCTCACCATCCAGAGGGCCAACTGGTTCTCTGGCAGGTTTTCTACTTCTAACATATTTAAAGAAGCTTTTATTATTACCCTTTATATTGCTAGCCATGCGTTCCTCAAAATCTTTCTTTGCCTCTCTTATCATCTTCTTACATTTCTTTTGCCAGAGTTTGTGTTCCTTTTTATTTTCCTCATTTGGGGAGGATTTCCATTTACAGAAAGACCTTTCCTTGTGCTTTAGAGCCTCTCTAACTCCACTCGTTAACCATGCCGGTGTCCTCTTGGACTTAAATGAGCTCTTCTTTCTTTGTGGTATGCACTTGCGCTGGGCCTCTATTATTGTTGTTTTAAACAGGCTCCATGCACTCTGAAGAGATTGGATTCTTCTAACTTTCCCCTTCAATTTCTCTCTAACTAGTTTCCTCATCTGAGGGAAGTTTGCCCTTCGAAAATCAAGGGTTTTTATGTCTGATTTGCTTGACACTCTTCCTCCAACATGCATGGCAAAGGAAATTGCAGCATGGTCACTGTTCCCCAGAGGCTCAGTGACATTCACATCCCTGACCAGGTCCTGAGTATCACACAGAATTAGATCCAGAGTTGCCTGTTCTCGGGTGGGCTCCACCCTTGCCTGACAAACTTTTTAGAATTCTTTGAAAAGGTCAACAGGCATGTGGATTTGGGTGAACTAGTGGATATTGTCTATCTTGATTTTCAGAAGGCTTTTGACACAGTCCCTCACCAAAGGCTGCTGAGAAAATTGCAGTCAAGGGATAAGAGGGTAGGTCCTCTTATGGATTGAGAACTGGTTGAGATCCAGGAAACAAAGAGTAGGTGTCAATTGGCAGTTTTCACAGTGGAGAGAGGTGAAAAGTGGTGTGCCCCAGGGCTCTGTCCTGGGACCGGTGCTTTTGAATCTGTTCATAAATGACCTGGAGACAGGGATAAGCAGTGAGATGGCCAAGTTTGCGGATGACACAAACTTTTCCATGTGGTAAAAACCAGAGAAGATTGTGAAGAGCTCCAGAAGGCTCTCTCCAAACTGGAGGAATGGGCTTTGAAATGGCAAATGCATTTCAATGTAAGAAAATGTAAAGTGATGCATATTGGGGCAAAAAAACTTTATCTATCAACTCATGAGCTCTGAGCTATCCGTGACAGATCAGGAAAGAGATCTTGGTGTGTTGGTGGACAACTCCATGAAGGTGTCTACCCAATGTGTGGCAGCGGTGAAGAAGGCCAATTCGACGATTATCAAAAAGGGGATTGAAAATAAAACAGCCAACATTATAATGCCATTATACAAAACAATAGTAAGGCTGCACCTGGAGTATTGTGTACAATTCTGGTCACAGTATCTCAAAAAAGACATAATGGAACTGGAAAAGGTGCAGAAGAGAGCAACTAAAATGATTACTGGGCTGGGGGACCTCCCATTTCGCGCTCTTTATTCTGGAAAAAAAGGCACCTGAGGGGGGATATGATTGAGATGTACAAAATAATGCAGGGCATGAGTAAAGTGGATAGAGGGATGCTCTGCCCCCCCTCACGAAATACCAGAACTAGGGGACATCCACTCAAATTGAGGGCTGGGAGAGTAAGAACAGACAATAGAATATTATTTTTTTATCTAGCGTGTTGTTAATCTGTGGAACTCCCTGCCACAGGATGTGGTGATGGCATCTGGCCTGGATGCCTTCAAAAGGGGATTGGACAGATTCCTGGAGGAAAAGTCCACCACAGGTTCCAAACCATGAGGGAGATGTGTAATCTCCAGGATTACAACCAGGGTACTTCAAGGACCAGATGCAGGGGAGTGGTATCAGGAGACAGATATCTAGTCTCATGCGCTCCCAGACGCATGTGGTGGGGCCACTGTGAGATACAGGAAGCTGGACTAGATGGGACTTTGTCCTGATCCAGCATGGCTCTTATGTTCTTATGGTCTTATGACATGACTGTGCTGGTTAGGGGATACTGGTTGCTGTTGTCCTCAGAAATGATGTTTTCCAATCTGTGACAATGACAACCTCTATCTAAGGAAAGAGGAAAAGAGAGAAATTTCCACACTTTCCTTGAATCAATGTCTTCAACATATGCACAAAGAAAGTCTGCATATCCTCCTAGGTATTCGAAGAAGAAAATGAAAAGCTGAACAGACCTTGTCACTGTGACTGTCTTCCTCCACCCTAACCCTAACCCTCTCCCTCTCTCCAAACAATTCTGCTGTTTCTTCCTCATTGACATTCAGGCAGAAGCCCAAGCTGAATGTGGTGGTAGCAAATCATGGTGTGCAGAGCTCTGAAAAATTGTCTCTGTCTGTCTTTCTGTCTGCCTGTCTCTGCCTGTCTGCCTGTCTGTCTCTCTCTCTCTCCTTCTCTCTCTGGGTGTGTGTGTATCCGTAGGTGTGTGCGTTTGCTTTAATTGCAGGATCCTCTCGCCAGCAGTCAAGAAGACCAACAAGGAAATTCCCCTAATTCTGCATTGAAATATGGAGTCCTCCTCGATTGCTTTTAAAGGATAAGTGAAGGTGCAGTTTAACGTATCGTTGAGGTGTATACACATGCAAAAGTGTTGACAGTCTGCAACATGACTTTTAAGCATATATGATGCACGTGCATATATATGGCACACACCATGATTAAGCTCAAAATTACTCAGTCCCAAAGCAGCTTTTATCTAATAAAAGTGTATGTGACGCACATCCGTGTGTAATAATATGTACAGTAGTTCCTCTCTATGATTCACACAGATTTTGCACTTGCATAGAACAATCATTTGAGATCTCTTCAAGCCTTCTTTCTAACACACTCCCTTCCTCTGTCTCCCTTGCGCATGCTCTCAGCACCTCCTGGTCATTGTCTCGATCCTATTTTGTCCAACCAGAATAGGACCAGCAATAAAGGACCACCCCTCAGCTTAAAAAGGATTTTAAAAACCCAAATATTATTATTGATGTTCCTCATTATCCCTTTGCCTTCACCATTTTATCTGGTTATTGCTTGTAATTGCCACTAGCCTATTAAAAAAATACTCTGAAGGAAAGGCTAAAATACTACACACCAGTAACTGTTGTCCCAGTTAATTTGGCTACAGGTTCAAGTGATTACATGTACGGTGGTACCTTGTATAAAAGAATTAATTCGTTCCAAATGAAATCCTGTTAAGCAAATTTTCCTTTATATAAATTTCCCATAGGAATGCCTTGAAAACAGAGTAATCCCTAATCGTGACCATTTTTATGTTGTATGGATTCGCCCCATAGACGATTCTGTTAAGCAAATTTCCCCTATCTCCTGATTTTTTATGTTGTACAGATTTTATGTTATACAAACTGTTTGTTATACGGGGGTCCACTGTAATTTACTCCTGAGAGGTGTGATTTGGGTGACGTCCTTAGCCAGCCAAGATGAACAGACAGTGGATCAAGTAAGAGAATTTAGTAAGTTCATTATCTCTTTATAGCTTAGTGGCTTAAGTCTCTGGCTGCAGAGTCAGAGGTCTGGAGTTCAGTTTCCCTCTGTGCCTCCTTGACAGACTTGGTGAGCCGCAGGGGCCCTTTCAACTCTGCCATTCTAAGATGGCTGTGGTAACTTCTCTGTGCAGGCATTAAACATAAGGTTACTTGCAGGCATTAAACATGAGGTTAATTGCAGGTAATTGGGTAGATGTGACTACCAAGAAGACCTGATTGCTTCATTGACAGGACATGAGAGTGTGAGCACTTTTAGGAGGTCTTAGTTTTCCAGCCCCAGGCCAACACTGTAAAACATGTGCAATGTTATCGGCAAGTGAAGGAAAACTTTTTGCGCCTTTCTCACAGATAAATCTACAGTACAGTAATAGAAAACAGCACCACCTTGTGGTTGAAGTAATAATACAAGGCTACTTCCATGAAGTTCACTTGATCCATTTATAACAGGCATGTCCAAAGTCAGGCCCAGGGGCCAAATGCGGCCCATTTTCAGATTTCGAGCGGCCCGCAGCCTCTTCTCCTCGCCGCTCAGCCTGTCACACATCCCTGCCAGCTAACCTCTCCCCTTACTGGATGGAGATGTTAGCTTGCAGTTTATGGCTTGCCTGTCCTCCCTGCCTCCCTCTGTCCCCCCTGCCACCTGCCCAGCCTACCCACCCCAGCTCTGTTGCTGCAGCATCCTCCCTGCCTCCTTGCAAGTCCCAGAGGGTTGTCCAAAGTCCAGTTTGCGGGCCAAATGCAGCTGAATGGTTGGCCCCCACACATTTTCACCTCACCAAATCTGGCCCTTCTTGCAAAAAGTTTGGACAGCCCTGCATTATAAAACATATAAGAACATGAGAACATAACAAGAGCCATGCTGGATCACGACAAAGGCCCATCTAGTCACAAGACTAGATATCTGTCTAGTCTTGCATCTGGCCCTTGAAGTACCCTGGTTTTAAGACTGGAGATTACACATCTCCATCATGGTTTGTAACCTGTGATGGACTTTTCCTCCAGCAATCTGTCCAATCCCCTTTTGAAGGCATCCAGGCTAGATGCCATCACCACATCCTGCAGCAGGGAGTTCCACAGACTAACAACACGTTAGTCTGATTTTTGAAAAATCAAATGATTTCTGAAAAAATCATTTTTCAGAATCAGTTAAAACATAATATCTAAAGACAATAAATAGGGAGCTGCTTCATTCTCTTTTTAAAAGTAATTTATAGCAGGCTATGCTAGCATCAATATTGTTTTTTAGGACAGCAGATGAAAATGACTAGCATTAGGATGTTAAATGCCAAACATTTTGTGTGATATTTTAAAATTACAAAACATTAACAACCTGGATTTAATCTTTCACACCCTAAATATTAAGAAAATACCAATAGTATTTTATGGACACAAGATGCTTAATGTTGTACAACACCATGCAACAACATGTTGAGGTATTTTGATGTGGTGCTTTTTGTGCAAGCAATATGTATAGTACCTTGTACTAAAATATACTTAAGGTAATATAAAATATAATTCATTATACAGTATATTATAATATATATAATTGATGGATAAAATATATATTATATGATGTAATTCTGATGTAATACTGTCTTGGTATACTCATTGTTTTTAGCTTTAAATATTACCGTTTAATACTGTACGCTGCCTTGGGTCCTTTTTAAAAGGAGAAAGGTAGGGGCAAATAAATAAATAAATTAGCTACAATAATTTATTTAAAGAATCTCTACTTTGATTTTCAGCCAGCAAGGCTCCCAAGGCAGGTAGAAATTAACAAACCATAGCATGGCACAGGAGGAAAAAGAGATAGGAAAAGAAGGAGAAAAACCAGAAACTTCCTGCATTGCATTTGTTCTTTCAGTAAAAGATTCTGAGTATTGAGAACACTTTTTACTCTCCTATTTGCTGATTTGTTGCTTTCCAAATCGGATATATGTTTTCATATGGAGGCATGAACAAATTCTGAGGCAAATACACAACAACGAGATTTCATAAAGGAAAAAAAGACATATTTTAATCAGCTTAAACACATTTCTGTGACAGAGAGCCTTAGTAGAATTTAGGATGCCTCCAGGAAAGAAAAGTGCTTCTTTTGAATAATACATTTAATTCAAATATTGTATTTATGTTTTAATTTTAAAAATATTAACTGATTTAAAGTTATTACAAGGGGTGGGCTTGTGGTAAAGAAGAAATGAAGAGGCATGAGAGTGCCTGAAAAAGAAGCATGGGATCAAAAATTAGGGAACCATTGTGCTAATTTTATGTTTGCATTGTGAATTATAATGATTAAAAATGGAAACCAGTGTGCAGTTGTCCTCAATGGGGGGGGATATGACCCCTGGGGGATTTTGGAGCATTTGAAGGGTGCCACAGACTGGAAACAATCCTTTACACGCCATCTTAGATCTGCTTCTACAATCTTGATTTGGCCTCTATTTCTTTCACATTATTATGTTTATGACTGTGGGCAAAGAAAAGCCTGAGAGTGGCTGTTCTAATGTATCTTAGGGAGTGTTTCATCCTCTACTATGAGTTCTAAGGGCCCTTCAGATCACCTTCCTGATAATTCCACCTTTGTGCTTAGTAAAAGCTGGAAAGGCAAGTATCACGGCTTTCTCAATAGTGGCCTTGAGAATGTGGAATTCGTTCCCAGAGGAAGACTTGCCACACCACAGGTTTATAGACTTTTCCCAAACACTGTAAAATATTTCTCCTCAGCCTTTGGATATTTACCATTCCCTGGTGAGTGTTTTGGTACTGAGTATAAAAATCTGGATGTGTTTGAGCTTAATGGTGTTATTTATGGATACGTTGATAATTAAATTTTTAAATATCCCTTAAGGTTTTAAATGAATGGTGCTGGATCGTTGTGAATTCCTAGCAAGTGACCCAATCCACACCTCTCAACTGACTGTGTGGATCAGAAAACGTAGCTAGCCAATGCATTTCATACTTCTCTAAATCTTATGATACAGTTTTTAGCAATCTAAATACATCAATATTTGTATTCAAAACTAGACACCAGGAAAATATTTGTTTTAAATACTTATTAAAACATTAATGCAGCTGAGATATTTTTTCACTTTACATATTTATTCAGAAACAGCACAGGATCCTGTGTTTAAAATATTCAGACACAAAGCAGATCAGATATGAAATCGTTCATCCTTATTCTGAAGGATTTTTATATGTAGTTTTGAACTCTCTCTTAAAAAAATTAAATCCAACATAATCCTGCTAAAGTGAAAAGTGTTGACCACATGATTATGCTAGAGTTCATGCCACTGTCACAACAAAATTTGAATTAGAGACCATCGTTGTGGTAACCTCTTTAAAAATTGTGCAACTGGTAGTGTTTTGACTGTTGTGATAAAAATAGTATTTTTCATAAAGATCTTACTGTGCTGAAGCCTACTTGCTTGATTACTAGCACTTTTTGGTGCTATCATATATAGTGATGCTTCTGGAACATTTTCAGATGCAAGCACCATTGTGATTTTACAATTAAGAGTGCAACTAAATCGCTATCCTTAAATCAAAATTTTGTCACATCCAAAAAGCAGGTACAAGAAAACTGCTGTTTTAGTCGCGCTAAGTGGGGGTGCGGGGTCGCACTTAATTGTCTGCAAAGTCCGGAGCTGGTGGGTAAACATTTTTAAGGTCCGGACCTTGCAATATGCCATTTGCGGCGGAGCTTAGGGGTCGTGTATAAACGCCCTAAAAAGCACCATTGTGATTTTACAATTAAGAGTGCAACTAAATGTCAAATATTGCAGAATTGCTCTATTTATAAAATGGGTGGATTTTGACACATTTTTGCTGACCACACAGTGCAAAGGCTAATTCAAATTAGTCCATCTCTTTTTGCACACAATATGACCCCCCCCCCCCCAGTTTGGGAGTGTATGCTTTTTCAAGACAGAACAATTCAAACAGTTTTTTTTCTCCCATGTGGGTAGTTGTGATACGTTATTGTAAAGACAGGTGTATCTATAGATGGTCTTTTGGTGATAACAGGAAGTTAGGGTGTGATGTTCAGCACCAGGATGGAGAGGAAATACAAAAGCAAAGCACCATGATTATGGCTTGATATATGGTGAAGCTGCTTTCTCATTAAACACTTCAGACTACTACATTTCTGAAAATGTTTCAGTAGAAAAATAACACGGAAAGGCTCTTCACAGTCTCAGAATGCAGAATATCAAAACTTTGAGCAGTAATTTTACAAAATACATCATGATTCGCAAGTCAGAATTATTCCCTTTGGGATTACCACTTCCCATCACCCTTTTCTTGTTGCTTCAAGTAACGTATGTTGGAATTGCCTCATCTCTGGTGACATAAACTACCTTATATTAGTTTAAAATCATATGAGCTCCATGGATATGCCAGAGAAGCCAAAATAGTTATTTTGAGGCTGTTACTGGATATAAGAGTGATAAACTAGAACATCTTAGTATTTTCAATCCACTTTCCTTTGACCATCACCAACCATGAATATACATTCTCTGCAAAACATATCTAAATTTTAATTTGGGCCTTGAGTCAAAAGAATTTCCCCTGTCAGCCTTCCTCATCATGGGTGCTGCTGGGAGTGTCAGCCCAATAACATCTGGAGGGGCTGCCATTTGTCCACCCCCAGTTTAAAGACTCTAAGACCAACAGTGTGTCCATGATGTACATTGTTCTGTCCTGTAGCAAAGAATAATAGTCAGGGAATAACCAATGCTGCCTCTCAGCTTCCGCTCTCTGAGGGAGCTCTCCTACTGTAGCTAGTGGCAGATTTGACCCTGCAGGCAAACATGACATAAGCTATACCAGAAGATTATACAGAAGGCCATCCTTGTGCCTTTCCTCATACCTGGTGTTACCTTGGCTTACGAATACCTTGAATGGCAAGCATTTTGCAAACTGAGCAAATGTTTTAGTAAAATTCTGCCTTCCTTTGCAAGCCTTGCTGCAGTTTGTGAGCAAGGCCCACCTGATTGTGGGCCCTGTGCTGCCTGTAACGGGCCTCGGGATCTCGTTCCAGACCACGCGGTGGACCTGTGCAGGGCCTCTGGAGATCACTCCAGGCCTGGTGCTGCCCAGAATGGACCTACAGGACACGCGGTGGGCCTGTGCCAGGCCTCAGCACTGAACAGCAATGCCTGGAAAGGGCCTCCGGGGTGTCCGACCAGGCCCAGTGACTTCTAGGCCATGCGGTGGGCCTGCAGTGGGTCTCTGGAGCTCACCCTATGCCCGACGCTGCCCAACTGCGGCCTCCACAGCGTGCCCCAGCCTGGCACCACCTGACCGCAGCCTCCACAGCGCACCCTGGGCAGCACTGGGCCCAAGATGAGCTCTGGAGGCCACTGTGGCTCCCAGCAAAAAGCAAATTTCCCCATACGAAATCATGAAAACTGGGAGCCCAGAACGGATCAGGTAAATTTCCATTATTTCCTATGGGGGAATTGTTTTTGATACACGAGTATTTGGGTTTATGAGCATGCTTCCGGAACGGATTATGCTCGTAAACCAAAGGTACCACTGTAATGGTATCATGCCTTTACATCAGGCATGTCCAAAGTCCTGCCCGGGGGCCAAATGTGGCCCGTTTTCAAATTCTGAGTGACCCGCAGCCTCTTCTCTCCACCAGCACAGCCTGTCACGCATCCCCACCAGCTGGCCCTCCCCATACCAGATGGAGATGTCAGCTTGCAGTTTTATGGTTTGCCTGCCCTCCCTGCCTCTGTCCATCCCCCCAGCCACCTGCCCAGCCTATCCTCCCCTGGCGCCGTTGCTGCAGCATCCTCCCCACCTCCTTGCATGTCTTAGAGCAGTGATGGCGAACCTTTTACAGACCGAGTGCCCAAACTGTGATTCAGAACCCACTAATTTTTTCTCAAAGTGCCAATACAGCAATTTTACCTGAATGCAGGTAGCTGAGAAGAGGCGATTTTGGGTGCCCACAGAAAGGGCTCTGAGTGCCACCTTTGGCACCCGTGCCATAGGTTCGCCAACACTATCCTAGAGCAGGCATGCCCAAACTTCGGCCCTCCAGATGTTTTGGACTGCAACTCCCACAGTCCTTTGCCATTTGCAATCTAAGCTTAGAATTCTGGGAGTTGCAGTCCAAAACATCAGGAGGACCGAAGTTTAGACATGCCTGTCCTAGAGGCTTGTCCAAAGTCCGGCTCAGGGGCCAAACACATTTCACCTCACCAAATCTGGCCCTCCTTGCAAAAAGTTTGGACACCCCTGCTTTACATGATACCAGCTTCATTGGATTCCAGCTTCATTGCCTCATCCTTATCCATGTTAATGTATGCCTTGCAGAGGTTATCCCCGAGATGAGCTCTATACAGCTTCATGGTTTCCAGCAGTGAAGCCCTGCCCTGTCTGTTTCACTTTGCTTTGCCCACCGAGAGATCCTGTGCATACAGCTGGAAGCAAAGCCCTCAGTTGTTTCAGCAGGACTTGCACTGTTAGTGTCTTGGCTTTGCTATTGGAACGTCCTTGCTTCTTTCTTTGAGCTTTTGGAACATGCTTGTCCTGATCACACAGTGCATTGTGTATGTGCAGTTTTATGAGCGTGAGCAGCCCCATACCAGGATTCAAATTCCTCTTCTGGAATTCTCTATACAGGGAGTAGTTCTCTGCTATCTACTTGTCACCCTGCTTCTACATGATGAATGGCAAGGGCAGTGGATCATGGCGAGACAGCCGTGCCCAAAACAGCCTTCTATCAGGTTCGACTCATCGCCCAGATTCTCCCCTTTCTTGATGAAACCTCCCTGGAAGCAGTTGTGTATGCATTGGTGATTTTCTGGATTGACTACTGCAACACAGTCTACATGGGGTTATCCTTGAATCTGATCCATAGACTGCAGTGGATTCAGAATGCAGCAGCTAGGCTGGTGGTTGGTGTGAACAAATAAAACCACATCACTCCCATATTGGCTTACCAGCACTGGCTACCTGTTGGGTTATGGATCAGGTTTGAGGTGACGGTTTAAACTTATAAACCCCTCCATGACTTGGGACCTGTCTCTTAGATTAATCAATGCCCATCCAAGTAGATATTATTTTGCATTGGCACTTAGGGTGGCCACCCATAGGGAACCCGGGCGAAAAACTTATGAGCAACCGGGCTTTCTCAGCGGCCGCCCCTGCTCTTTGGAACAAACCGTCAGTTGACATCCATTTGACTCCATCTGTGGCAATGTTTAAGAATTCTTTGAAGACCTGGCTCTACCGTGAAGCTTTTGGCAGTGCTGAACATTGCTCGCCACTTACCTGACTCACTGTTATGATTTGTTATTATGTTTACTTAAGATATGTAAAATGTTGTTTCTGTTTTATTATTTTAACTTTACTTGTACACCATCTGAAGTTGTTCTTTGAATTAAACTTGGCAGTATATACATCCAAAATACATAAATAAATAAATAAATAAATAACATGCTACTGCTGCCACTGATGTCATGTTTTGTGTGTCTTTCACACGGGGATGTTTTCAGTCAATATTGAGACTTGTGGGTGGTGGTGACTCTTGCTGCTTCCAGATCAAATGTTCCTATCCAAAGGCATTTTGTAGTTCTTCTATCTTCTGCTTGATCGGCTTCTCCCTGGAGAAACAAATGAACTATGATGCATTCCCTTCCAAATTACCATATTGTACTGTACTTTTAATTTTTTTCTATTGAGCAAACACAGGAGCCTAACTAGATTTTACTATGGGATTTTAAGTCTGTAGCCTCTCCTTTAATTTTATTTATTCATTTAAGTGAATTGAAGGTTCTCTGGCCAGAATCGGATGCAAAACACTAACTCTAAAGGATGGCAATTTGCCAAGAATAGAGGAATTAATATTTTAGGATTTCTGCTTAGGCAAAGCAAGAAACATACACTCCAATTTTCTTTGTTCCAGCAGCTTAAATAGATGGTGGGAGTTGATCTTTGTTCCAATGGTTAGATAAGTGGGAATCAGAAAGCCTTGCAAATCATCTCAGGATCTACAAAGAGCTGTCAGTTCTTTTCCTGCTTTCCTCTTACACCAGTGTTTCCCAATGAGGGGCTCGTGACCCGCCTTCCACAAGGGGGGTCCTGGTCACCTTATATGTGTTGAGCCCTTGTTGAATAATTTATCCCGTGACGTTTTGGAGCAGGATATTAAAGTTAGTGTGTATGTGTATGTACGAGAAACAAGACTTTTCGGGGAGAAAGAAGCTTCCACTTTCCAAGAAAGTATTAATTTACCCTACTGAAAACACCTTTTTTACGCGAACATGGTGGGCGATGTGTGTCAGGATGTGTAGCGATTATAAAAGCCTCTGCGACTTGAAGAAGGTTGGGATGTGGGCTGGAAACATTCCCGTGTGAAACATACACGAAAGGAAAACCCTGCTGAGTGTGTGTGGGGGGGGGACCCTTACGCTGAGAGAAGAAGTGAAAATATCAGGACTAGAGATCAGCACGAACCACCATTTGGCAGTTTGTGGCACTCAGGCGGGCAGGGAGGCCACAAGGCTGCCTTTGAGTGGGCGGACATGGAGGAGGGCAGAGGAGTGGACGGTTGGGCTGAGGAGTCAGGGAGGGAAGGGTGCCTCATCCGGGGAATGGGGAAGCATGCGGAGGAGCAGGAGAGTGTGCAGTGCTTGCAGAAGGGCCGAACTGTTGGGCCGAACTGCTGAACTGGAGTTCGTGCCCATCTCTAATCAGGACCACAAATACTATATGGCTGTATCCATCATAACGTGTGTTAGGTGGATGAAGATCACAATACGTTTTGTACTAAAGAGGAACATGATAAGTGGCTCCATTTGGGGGGGGGGGCAGCTGTCTCAGATTACCCATAATGCACCAAAGAATGGGGTTTCAATCACATTGCATGTGTTAATCGGTTTACTGTGCCAAGGTGCTTACGTTATCGTCAACACTGCTTCGTGACTGGTCACAGTTAAGATGTAATGTTACTGTCTCTCATTAGCCTCTGCTTCTACAGCTTGCAAGTCACATGTACACAACTGGGAGGAGAGAGGCAAAAAGAACCCATGCTCTGTGTGTGGGTATTCACACATGGAAGCACATGGACACCTTAGCAAACTGAAGATGACATTTCATGTAAGATCTGATGCAGTGGTTAAAGCACCAGACTGCAAAGATTAATGTTGTTATTAGCCATAGAACTATTCAATATTCTTTTATTCTTTGCAAACAGATCTGAATGCGTTCAAACCTCTGGAAATGATTACATTTATCAGATATTTGGAGGGGGGAAGGGGAAAACTTGAAAGAAAATATGTGTATTGTTCTCACATTATCCTGAATGCCTCAGAAATCACGGGTCTGATATTTTTAATATTTTTATCTCCATCTCCCCCCCCGCCGCCACAGCATATATATGGTCCTCAATTTCTGAATAGTTAAAATCTTATCTTAAAAGCCATTCAAAGAAAAGGAAATTCAATTTCCCTCCTGAAAGGCATAATAATTGTAGATATACAGAATAGGGATCATCAAAGCAGTTGTTTTATTTTCCTGCAGATGGATTTCAGAAGGAGATAAAAATGAGTTTGGGACAACCACCTCAGTGTAAATAACTAAATTAAGAGAATGAAAATGTCTCCTTGCTTTCAGAGACTTTTCTAAATGTAAAAAAATGGATTATTGGCAGAATGAGGTGCTTTATTTTATCTGGCTGACACATCACAGATGAAGCTGACAATCGCTGCTTGCATTGAGAGCAATTTAAATTATCCTTACTGTCAGCCACCAAGAAATCAAAACTTTATCCTTTTCCTTTGTTAGAGGGAGGTGGCAAAGGACCAGTTTCTCTTTAGCAGCCTGCATGTTTATAATTTGATTGCTACTTGGTTTAGCACCTTCATTCAAAATGCTATTGATGAAAATGATGTCTGTGCCTTGCCAATCAAGAATAATACAGAAATCAGACCAGTAATTACTAAATACTGAGATCCCTTGCTGTGACATAAGTCCCCTTGGCTTTTCATTACTCTGTTTTCTTTTTGTTCTGTATTACGGTGTTGTTTTTTCTCACTGATTAAAATTTCTTTAATTTCTATATGCTGCAGAGACATAAATGTTTTATTTTCTCTTCCCTAGGGATTATTTCTCGGACAGAAGTGCAGGCACACAGGGTGCATTCTATTCTTGGTGCGGCTTGTTTCAAGAAACCCTGTACTGAAACTGAAAATAATATAGTATTTTGTTTCTACATGTTTTTAAAACATGCAGCCTTACAGTATTTGTGTGCACTGGTTTCTCCATGAAAGGAACCGTTTCTGGATGAACGTTGGTGACTAGACTCACCATATATATCAGCTACTTCAAGTGTTAAAATGGAGTGGTCAAGTAACTTGACCCAGGCTCCCAGGTTGGCTGAACCTCAAAGCAAAATAAGTTGACGAGCAAATAGGTCCAGTTGGTGGAGAGCAGAATCAAGGTCAAGGCATTTCAAAAGTCTAGGAAACGGAATCCTATGGGACAGCCAGACAAACCAAAGTACGGGAGATCTCAAAGCAAAGAGCAATCCAGAATCAAGCTGGTCTGCCTGCAAGAGAAAATAAATAAAGATAACCTAGAAGTGTATTCAAGGTGTCCCAAAAATATATATAGTGAAAGAAAAGGAAGAGGAAGTCGGGATAAACCCCAGGGAGGGTCTAGGATTTGATTGTACAGAGGACATACTTGTGCAAGGAGTTGGGGGCAGGCCTGGGCAGGCTACTCCTAGGAAAACAATACGGAGAGATGGAGGTAGAAGGGGAGGACACTACAGGGTGGAGGGAAGTACCAGAGTCCTCATCAAAGTCAAGCTTGGACAGTTCTGCATGCCTGGAAGCCACGTCTGAGGAAGTGTTGCCCACGAACCCAGCAACCTGGCAGGAATGGCACTGGTCACAGACACAGAGACACTTTCTTCTGGCTGTTTATAGGATTCATGGTTTTCAGGGTCCAGCAACTCCTCTCCTACATCACATTCAGAGGTCTCTGGCATATCCTCAGTGGAGAAGTCATCTAGCATCTAGCAGGCTCATGACAATCAGCTTCAGACACATGGCAATAGTGGAGCCACATCTCAAAGGCTGATGTTCACGACTTTCTCAGTCTGCTCTTTTCACTTTTGAGTCCAGCTTTAGTCCCCATAGTACCATCACAAGCTATCCTTGTTATGATGCAAAACACTTGAGGCTGATTTGATCTTGATATGAACAATTAGGAGCCACCAGCTTTATGGATTCACAGGGGTGTTGGGGTTCTAGTTATGGGATAGTCATGTTAAGTGCTTGGAGTTCCATGTTTAGCAATGTGTCAGTGTAGTTGAGCTTGTGTCACCATTCCATTCCGTATGGCCTTGGGCAACAGAAGTGGGAGCATCAACAGATAGCCAAGGCCAAAGATGCCAGGCAGCCATCAGTATTTTAGTTATCACAGTTTGACATATCTCTGAGATATGAATGGCAAACAACCACCACATTATATCTTCTAAGACCTCTCATCATGACTAGAAAGAAGTGTAAAAGTCCTTGGCAGACTGCGAATAGACAGACTGTACGAAGGATCTTTGGAATGAAAGTCAGACGAGGAAGGGACAATGTAGAGTGTACTTATGAGGCAGGGAAAATCCATAGTACAGTAAAAGTAATGAAAGGGATGAACTTTCAGACTCTTGGAACTAGTGAAGTTGGTTGGTATGAGAAGTATGCTATTTATTTAGTTAAATGGAGAGTGTGCATATGATAGCCATGCAATAAAATTCAGAATAGAAAAGGCCTGGAGCAATTTCTTTAGGGTAAGGAATGTAAGAGGGGTGTGCCCTTGTTGTTTCTTGACTCCAACTCCCAGAAATGCCCAACAATTCCTCAGGTAGAATTCTCTCAGTTTCATCCCACAAACTCATGCCTGCAAACCCTCATATTGCTCACCTAGAAAAAGGCCTATTCCTCTAAGGCAGCGGTTCTCAAACTGGGTGCCGTGGCACCCTGGGGTGCCACGAACCTATGCCTGGGGTGCCACAGCACTAAGATTTAGCAATTTAGCAGTAGAATCTGTTTTTATAACATGGCAACACCATTATCTCCAGCTGGATGATGAACCCGTTTTCCTGCGACTGAAATATAAACCTACTGAATGATGAATGACATTTTTCAAAATCTGCTTAAGATCAGCAAAGACAGCAGTTTAAAACAGAAATACTGTGAAGGATGCAGGTGTATTCAGAAAACAATGCAGTTGGCAAGGCTGCAGTGAAAAGACTTGTGTGTTTTACTTCATTCTCAATGTGTGTGTGTGTGTTGTATTGTTACAGTTGTGACCGACTCTTCGTGATCCCATGTCCATGGAGTTTTCTTGGCAGGAATACTGGAGTGGTTTTGCCAGTTCCTACTCCAGGCACCTACAGCACCTGGTTTTCCTTGGTGGTCTCCCATCCAAGTACTAACCAGGGCCGACCCTGCTTAGCTTCCGAAATCAGGCGAGCTCTAATGTGCTTAAAAAACAGATACAAGAGCAAACTTTTTGGCTCAAGTGATTTGAGGGTAAAATTAACTAAACTTCCCATAAATATAAAGGAAACAATGAAAATTTCATCAAAAGAGTTTCATTCATCTCATTAAAAATAACTGAGCATTAAATTTACACTGTTTTTTCTTCTTTTCCTAAGTATTAAAACCGCTTTAAGGGTAGCTGTGCCACAAAAATTTTTTTAGCCCGACAGGTGCCGCAGTGAAAAAAGTTTGAGAACCACTGCTCAAAGGCTCTGTTAGAATGTGAGCCTACATTTCCTGCGACAATGCTGCCTGGGAGGAAACTGTTGCAATGCTTCTTAGGTGTCTTCGTTCTTCGGGAAGCACCTTCTGTAGAAAGCTTCGAGTGGCAAGACTACCACACACAGGGGGGGAAAGGCTCCACCCGCAAATGTAATAAGCAACTCAAACCATACAACTGAGAAAGTGCATTGTGTATTTCTGTGCATTACCACAGAAATTTAAAGCACAACTTTTTATTTATTTATTTATTTATTTATTATGGGACTTCTATACCGCCCACCTTCCCGAAGGAACTCTGGGCGGTGTACAAAAAGCTGATCAAGTTCAGCCTAGTCAAACAGACTCACAACAATCAATACAATACACACACAATTTAAAAACAAGGTATGCACCCCTGGCGAAAAACTGCAGTGACCAACTAAATAGATGGCGGGGGGGGGGAGATTAAACTAAGTCACCGAAGGCCTCACGAAAGAGCAGGGTCTTTAAAGCTCTGCAGAAGGCCAGCAGGGAAACTGCAAGGCGCACTTCGCTGAGAAGGTGGTTCCACAAAGTCAGGCCAACCACCGAGAAGGCCCGGTTCGGGGTTGAGTTTTTCCGGGCCTCTCTGGGGGTGGCCACACGAAGCGAGTGCACCCGCGACATCTGGGTTGGACGGGCCGAGGTTGATTGCTGGGCGATCCGCTCTGCCAGGTAGTCAGGTCGTACAGGTAGTACAGCTGATCATTCAATGTAGCACAAACATGGAGATAAATGCAGGGAGGAAAAGAATGTGTTGAATTTGGAGGCCGGTTTGAATGCAGCACATTGTTTAGAGTTGCTACATCAACAACAGCAATAACTGAAATCCTGTTGCTTAATGGACAAAGTCATACTGGAGTCAGCCCAACTGGTTATTGGAGTGAGTCACTTCCATAAATTCCATAGACTTAAAGGGGCCCTATTCTAGACTGAAGTAAGATCCAACTAGAATAGGCGCCTTTGAATCAATGGAACTTACGTGTACATAGTTGAGTCACCAAACCCCAACTGATTCAATAGGCCTGCCCTATAGCCCTCTATAGAAAGAGCAACACAGTGAAGAAAAGTTTATTCACAACTAGAACACACCTGCCTGTGGAATCTTTCACCAGGTAACGTTAAAAAGAGATATGCTGGGTGTATGTGATGGAATCAGCAAGCTTGTTCAGAGGAAAAAAATGTCTGGGAACAAAAGTTCTCTCAGATGTTTCACTACCCTTCAGAACTTAATGTTTTGGAAACCACGTTTTCCAGCACTCCATTTTTAATGCAATAAATGTGCATTTGTTTCTAATTTCTTATGAATTATGATCATGCATTTTCTCAGGTCGCTGTTTTCATGGAGTGGATCTAACAGCTTCTATGAACTGTGAAACATAATACATGTGCATATTTAGTGGATGTGGCTTATAAATGTACAAATGCCAGTTTTGATGGGCTTGAGGTAATCAGCAGGCATAACCAATTCTTAGTTCCTTTCCTTGATTGTTAACAAAATTGTGAAAGTGTAAGAGTATGAGCAGATTACCCTCCCCCTCCACACACACACTCATTATTTAATTGCTTTCTCAATGACAGTCCAAAAAGCAAGCCATGGTTAAGTTCAGCCTTACTTTCCCACTGGGATCAATGTCAAAATAGGTCAGTTCCTAGACAAGCCTCAGCTCCAGCTTGTCCCCATGGCACAGTGGTTAAACCGCAGTCAAGACTCAGCTCACAACTTGAGTTTGATCCCAATGGGTACAGGTAGTTGACTCAAGGTTGACTTGAACTTCCTTCTGAAGCCGGTAAATTGAGTGGCCAATTTATGGGATAGATGGGTAGGGATGTGTAGCCTGCCTAATTAAATTGTAAACCACCCATAGAATGCTCTGAGACCGAAGAGGCAGTATATAAGCAGGACACTTCTCTTCCTCCCCCCCATCCATTTTCCAATAGTCTAATTTGTTCCTTCCCCCCCCACACACACACACCACCCTTTCCCTTTCACAGACTACACTGAGTTGTCTTGCTTGATCCTTCTTTACCCCTCCATTCTGGCCATCCTCCTCAGATTCCTTCCCCACCCCCTTCTTTCTGAGATCAGCATGTCAGTGTAAGTCTATTGTGGATGCTGTGCAAGGGAGGGAGGGAGGGCACTGGGTAAAAATGGAGGGGTCATAAAAGTGAGGCATTTGATGTGAATGTCACTCAGTCTCTGGGGAACAGTAACCATGCTGCAATCTCCTTTGCCATGCATGTTGGAGGAAGAGTGTCAAGCAAATCAGACATTAAAAACCCTTGATTTCCGAAGGGCAAACTTCCCTCAGATGAGGAAACTAGTTAGAAAGAAACTGAAGGGGAAGGTTAAAAGAATCCAATACCTTCAGAGTGCATGGAACCTGTTTAAAACAATGGTAATAGAGCCCAGCACAAGTGCATACCACAAAGAAAGAAGAGCTCCTCTAAGTCCAAGAGGGCGCCAGCATGGTTAACGAGTGGAGTTAGAGAGGCTCTAAAGTGTAAATGGAAATCCTCCCCAAATGAGGAAAATAAAAAGGAACACAAACTCTGGCAAAAGAAATGTAAGAAGATCATAAGAACATAAGAAGAGCCATGCTGGATCAGGCCAAAGGCCCATCTAGTCCAGCTTCCTGTATCTCACAGCGGCCCCACCAGATGCGTTTGGGAGCGCATGAGACTAGATATCTGTCTCCTGATACCACTCCCCTGCATCTGGCCCTTGAAGTACCCTGGTTTAAAGCCTAGAGATTACACATCTCCATCATGGTTTGTAACCCGTGATGGACTTTTCCTCTAGGAATCTGTCCAATCCCCTTTTGAAGGCATCCAGGCCAGATGCCATCACCACATCCTGTGGCAGGGAGTTCCATAGACTTACAACACGCTGGGTGAAAAAATATTTTCTTTTGTCAGTTCTTACTCTCCCAGCACTCAATTTGAGTGTATGTCCCCTAGTTCTGGTATTTTGAGAGAGGGAGAAGAGCTTCCCTCTATCCACTTTACTCATACCCTGCATTATTTTGTATGTCTCAATCATATCCCCCCTCAAGCGCCTTTTTTCCAGACTAAAGAGGCCCAATTGTTTTAGCCTTTCTTCATAAGGGAGGTGCCCCCAGCCCAGTAATCATTTTAGTCGCTCTCTTCTGCACCTTTTCCAGTTCCACTATGTCTTTCTTGAGATGCGGTGACCAGAATTGTACACAATACTCCAGGTGGGGCCTTACTATTGTTTTATATAACGGCATTATAATGTTGGCTGTTTTATTTTCAATCCCCTTTTTGATGATCCCTAGCATGGAATTGGCCTTCTTCACTGCTGCCACACATTGGGGAGACACCTTCATGGAGCTGTCCACCAACACACCAAGATCTCTTTCCTGATCCGTCACGGATAACTCAGAGCCCATGAGTTGATAGATGAAGTTTGGATTTTTTGCCCCAATATGCATTACTTTACATTTGGTTACATTAAAACGCATTTGCCATTTCTCAGCCCACTCCCCCAGTTTGGAGAGATCCTTCTGGAACTCTTCACAATCTTCTCTGGTGTTTACCACATGGAAAAGTTTTGTGTCATCTGCAAACTTGGCCACCTCACTGTTTATCCCTGTCTCCAGGTCATTTATGAACAGATTGAAAAGCACCGGTCCCAGGACCGAGCCCTGGGGCACACCGCTTTTCACTTCTCTCCATTGTGAAAATTTCCCATTGACACCTACTCTTTGTTTCCGGGATCTCAACCAGTTCTCAATCCATAAGAGGACCTGCCCTCTTATCCCCTGACTATGCAATTTTCTCAGCAGCCTTTGGTGAGGGACTGTGTCAAAAGCCTTTTGAAAATCCAGATAGACTATATCCACCGGTTCACCCAAATCCACGTGCCTGTTGACCTTTTCAAAAAATTCTAAAAGGTTTGTAAGACAAGATTTACCCTTACAGAAGCCATGCTGATTTTCTCTCAGCAAGGTTTGTTCTTTTATGTGTTTTAAGATTTTCTCTTGGATGAGGCCTTCCACCATCTTCCCTGGGACAGATGTAAGGCTAACCGGCCTGTAGTTTCCTGGGTCCCCCCTCCTTCCTTTTTTAAAAATTGGTGTGACATCTGCTATCCTCCAGTCCTCCGGCACTGTGGCCGTTTTAAGAGACAAGTTGCATATAACCGTTAAGAGATCTGCAATTTCATTTCTCAGTTCCCTAATAACCCTTGGGTGGATGCCATCTGGGCCCGGTGACTTGTTAATCCTCAATTTATCAATTAGTCCTAAAACCTCCTCTCTTTTAACCTGTATTTGATTTAATTCTTTAGTCAAGAGGGGCGGCTCAGGCAGCGGAATCCGCTCAAGGTCCTCTGTCGTGAAGACAGACGCAAAGAACTCGTTCAATTTCTCTGCAATGTCCAAGTCCTCCTTAACCTCCCCTTTTCCTCCCTCACCATCCAGAGGCCCAATTGGTTCTCTGGCAGGTTTTCTACTTCTAACATATTTAAAGAAGCTTTTATTATTACCCTTTATATTGCTAGCCATGCGTTCCTCAAAGTCTTTCTTTGCCTCCCTTATCATCTTTTTACATTTCTTTTGCCAGAGTTTGTGTTCCTTTTTATTTTCCTCATTTGGGGAGGATTTCCATTTACAGAAGGACCTCTCCTTGTGCTTTAGAGCCTCTCTAACTCCACTCGTTAACCATGCCGGTGTCCTCTTGGACTTAGATGAGCTCTTCTTTCTTTGTGGTATGCACTTGTGCTGGGCCTCTATTATTGTTGTTTTAAACAGGCTCCATGCACACTGAAGAGATTGGATTCTTCTAACCCTCCCCTTCAGTTTCTCTCTAACTAGTTTCCTCATCTGAGGGAAGTTTGCCCTTCGAAAATCAAGGGTTTTTATGTCTGATTTGGTTGACACTCTTCCTCCGACATGCATGGCAAAGGTAATTGCAGCATGATCACTGTTCCCCAGAGGCTCAGTGACATTCACATCCCTGACGAGGTCCTGAGTATCACACAATATTAGATCTAGAGTTGCCTGTTCTCGGGTGGGCTCCATGACAAGTTGCTCTAAGGCACAGTCATTCAGCAAGTCGAGAAACCCAGTTTCTCTTTCTTGCCCAGAGCTCGCATTGGCCCAGTCAATGTGGGGATAATTAAAGTCCCCCATGATTACTATCCTATCCCTCTTAGCCACCTCCATGATTTCTCTCCTCATTTCAAGGTCCCCCTCAAGTTTTTGATCTGGTGGACGATAGAATACTCCAACTATCACATCACTCTTTGGACCTGGTAGTTTAACCCACAGTGATTCTATGGCGGAGTCAGACCCTCTGTCAATCTCCATTCTGCTGGATTTTATGCCTTCTTTGACATAGATGGCCACTCCTCCTCCAACCCGCCCCTCTCTATCCCTTCTATAGAGTTTATAGCCTGGGATTGCTGTGTCCCACTGGTTCTCCACATTCCACCAGGTTTCTGTTATGGCTATTATATCAATGTTATCCCTAGCTGCCAGATGTTCAAGTTCTCCCATCTTTGCTCGGAGGCTTCGAGCATTGGCGTAGAAGCACTTGTACAGTGGGTCCCGCAACAGCTGCTGCCTTGTTCTTCTCTCCCCACAGCTTTTATTTTCAGTAGACGAACTGTCACATTCCGCTATTCTGCCAGTGTTAATACTTGCTATGTCATCTCTATGTGATTCTCTACCCTCTCCAACCTCATTCCCCGAGGATGAGGTGTTCCGAACCGGATGCCACACAGCTCCTGTCGGCTTTCCCCCAGTTATCAGTTTAAAAGCTGCTCTGCTGCCTTTTTGAGGTTGAGTGCCAGCAATCTGGTCCCATCATGATTCAAGTGCAACCCATCCCTCCTGAACAGGTTTGGCTTGTCCCAAAATGTTCTCCAGTTCCTGACAAATCTAAAGCCCTCCTCTCGACACCATCGCCTCATCCACGCATTGAGGCTTCTGAGTTCTGCCTGCCTGGCGGGACCTGCACAAGGAACAGGTAGCACTTCTGAAAATGCTACCTTGGAAGCCCGGGACTTCAATCTTCTACCTAGCAACCTGAATTTGGCTTCCAAGACTGACCGCTTGGCCTTCCCGACATCGTTGGTACCGACGTGTACCATGATCACTGGCTCCTTCCCAGTTCTCTCTAACAAGCTATCTATATTTCTGGTGATGTCTGCAACCTTTGCACCTGGCAGGCAAGTTACCATACGGTTATCATGCTCCTCACAAATCCATCCCTCCGTATTTCTAATGATAGAATCCCCTAGCACAATGAGCTTCTCTCCTGCAGCCTGGTCATCAACATGTACCTGATCTTGTATCTCATCAATAGTGATGAGGGAGAGATCCTCCGGTGGAACCACTTCTTCCTCTATGTGTGCCTCATGAGGTGTGCTGAGGGAAAGAGCTTCAAATTGATTGTGCAAGATGAGACTCTCTGAGCGATGCCTTGGCCTTCTACTCCTTTGAGTCACATTCCTCCACCCATCCACCTCCTGAGTTGGGGGAGTGACTTCCTCCTCTGAAGTGTGCCCTGTCTCTTCTTGGACCTGGATAGTCTCTTCCGCTCTGTCCAGGAACTGCTCAAGCTCCTTAATATGTTGCTGGTCCACTATGCGAGCCTCTATCATCTCTAGATGATAAGAGAGGCAAAGAAAGATTTTGAGGAACGCATGGCTAGCAATATAAAGGGTAATAATAAAAGCTTCTTTAAATGTGTTGGAAGTAGAAAACCTGCCAGAGAACCAGTTGGCCCTCTGGATGGTGTGGGAGGAAAAGGGGAGGTTAAGGAGGACTTGGAAATTGCAGATAAATTAAATGAGTTCTTTGCATCTGTTTTCACGACATAAGACCTTGAGCAGATTCCGCTGCCTGAACGGCCCCTCTTGACTAAATAATTAAATCAAATACAGGTTAAAAGAGAGGATGTTTTAGGACTAATTGATAAATTGAGGATTAACAAGTCACCATGCCCAGATGGCATCCACCCAAGGGTTATTAGGGAACAGAAAAGAAATTGCAGTTCTCTTAACGGTAATATACAACTTGTCTCTTAAAACGGCCACAGTGTCGGAGGACTGGAGGATAGTGGATGTCACATCAATTTTTAAAAAAGGAAGTTGGGGGGAACTGGGAAACTACAGGCCGGTTAGCCTTACATCTATCCCAGGGAAGATGGTGGAAAGCCTCATCCAAGAGAAAATCTTAAAACACATAGAAGAACAAACCTTGCTGAGAGAAAATCAGCATGCCTTCTGTAAGGGTAAGTCTGACAAATCTTTTAGAATTTTTTGAAAAAGTCAACAGACATGTGGATTTGGGTGAACTGGTGGATATAGTCTATCTGGATTTTCAGAAGGCTTTTGACACAGTCCCTCACCAAAGGCTGCTGAGAAAATTGCACAGTCAGGGGATAAGAGGGCAGGTCCTCTTATGGATTGAGAACTGGTTGAGATCCAGGAAACAAAGAGTAGGTGTCAATGGGAAATTTTCACAATGGAGAGAGGTGAAAAGCGGGTGCCCCAGGGCTCTGTCCTGGGACCGGTGCTTTTCATTATGTTCATAAATGACCTGGAGACAGGGATAAACAGTGAGGTGGCCAAGTTTGCAGATGACACAAAACTTTTCCGTGTGGTAAAAACCAGAGAAGATTGTGAAGAGCTCCAGAAGGATCTCTCCAAACTGGGGGAATGGGCTGCGAAATGGCAAATGAGTTTTAATGTAGCCAAATATAAAGTAATGCATATTGGGGCAAAAAATCAAAACTTTATCTATCAACTCATGGGCTCTGAGTTATTCGTGACGGATCAGGAAAGAGATTTTGGTGTGTTGGGGAACAGCTCCATGAAGGTGTCTACCCAATGTGTGGCAGCAGTGAAGAAGGCCAATTCCATGCTCGGGATTATCAAAAAGGGGATTGAAAATAAAACGGCCAACATTATTATGCCATTATACAAAACAATAGTAAGGCCGCACCTGGAGTATTGTGTACAATTCTGGTCACTGCATCTCAAGAAAGACATAGTGGAACTGGAAAAGGTGCAAAAGAGAGTGACTAAAATGATTACTGGGCTGGGGCACCTCCCTTATGAGGAAAGGCTAAAACATTTGGGGCTCTTTAGTCTGGAAAAAAGGAGCCTGAGGAGGGATATGATTGAGACGTACAAAATAATGCAGGGGATGAGTAAAGTGGATAGAGGGAAGCTCTTCTCCCTCTCACAAAATACCAGAACTAGGGGACATACACTCAAATTGTGGGCTGGGAGAGTAAGAATAGACAAAAGAAAATATTTTTTCACCCAGCACATTGTTAGTCTGTGGAACTCCCTGCCACAGGATGTGGTGATGGCATCTGGCCTGGATGCCTTCAAAAGGGGATTGGACAGATTCCTGGAGGAGAAGTCCATCACAGGTTACAAACCATGAGGGAGATTTGAAATCTCCAGGCTTAAAACCGGGGTACTTCAAGGGCCAGATGCTAGTCTCATGCGCTCCCAAACGCATCTGGTGGGGCCACTGTGAGATACAGGAAGCTGGACTAGATGGGCCATTGGCCTGATCCAGCATGGCTCTTCTTATGTTCTTATGTTCTTAAGTCTGGGGTCCATTGTGATTTTTGAAAAAAATGGAATTAATATCTATGACAGTGGTTCTCAAACTTACTAATGCCGTGACCCTTTAATACAGTTCCTCATGTTGTGGTGACCCCTTGCCCTGCTTGGAAGAGACCACAAGCCCCCCTTCGCAGGCCACTGCCGCAGGTGCCATAGAGAACTTCCCTCTACAGGCACCCTCAGCCAATCACAGCCTCTGGTGCCATTGACTGACAACCCCTCCAACCTATCAAGCTGTAACTCACTCTTCTCTCCCTTCCTCCTCCAGACCCAAGCCGTATGTGCCTTTTTCTTCACTGGCTCATGTTGACTCCTGTGAAATGGTCATTCGACGCCCAAAGGGGCTCTGGCCACCCGGGTTGGGAACCACTGATCTGTGAGCAAGGATTAAACATGCTTGTTGAAGCATATTTAAGTGCAAAACAGAACACTGGCTTCCATGATAGCCAATAATGGACATAAGTTTCATGAACAAATGTTTCTTTCTTTTGTTCACAGGACAGAAGATTTTATGTAGGAGGGATGAAAAATAAAAGAGGAACAATCCAGTGGTGTCCACTAAGGAAAAGAGCAGCACCGCTCAGGGTCAAACTCTGTACCACAGAGAGCGGTTACTGGAAGAGGGCATTCCTTAACTGCTGAACCATTTCTGATTTGTCACAGTGGAAGACCTTCTCACCTCCAGGAGTTTGCAAATTAGTTTGCTCCGCTTTATTGGTCATCAGTTCAGCCATCTTAGGTCCTTTTAAAGGAGAAAGGTGGGTAAAAATATTTTAAATAAATCAACAAATAAAATCAAAAGGTAAATAATAGGTTTATTCTTATAGCTATGACTGCTCAGACATGAAATTCTTCCAGAATCACACCCTTACAAGACTAATGTACAGTGGTACCTCTTAAGACAAATGCCTCGTAAGACAAAAAAACTCATAGGAAGAAAAAAAATTCCGGGAATAGGCATGCTTCACATGACAAAAAAATCTGTATGGGATGATTTACAAGACAAAAAACCATTCTGCATGTACCCAGGTGGGAGGGGGGACAGTTATTTTTGACTTTATTCTAGCCTCCAGAACTGATTAATCCATTCTCAATGCATTCCTATGGGAAAGCGCATTTCATAAGACAAAATATTTGTAAAACAAAGCCACGCATAGCCTCTGAAACAGATTAATCCATTTTCAATGCATTCTTATGGGAAACCACATTTCATAAGACAAAATTTTCTTAAAACAAATTGACCCGTAGAACTAATAAAACTTGTTTTAAGAGGTACCACTGTATATGCCAACTGCTAAGTACATGCCATTTGTCATGTGCAGTTTGATTTTCAGAAATATGGAGTACTCAACCTCCATGCAACCTCCTGCACTCTGCTCGGCTTTTTGTTGCTGGGAGACCCTCCAGCTTAGATATTTGGGGTCACAGCATAATGCAGTGCTAGAGAAAGAAGAGGAAGCAAAAGTTTCTGATATACAAGGGGAAGTCTGTGCAATGTTGGTTGTCGGCACCCAAATGATACTCACATTTTGCACTTAAAAATAAAGAGGGGAAAAGTTAAAAAAAAGGAATAAAGGAGTGGGTTGTATAAGAACTTGGTTGTGTAAGGCCTTTTTATTCAGGTCAGTGGGTTGGAGTGCACATATGGGTTTAGCGGAGACAGACATACTCAATATAGTTTGTCTAGCAATGGACAAAAGCGGGGGATGTTCTGTTCAATAGAGCAATCATTCAGCCCAGCATCTGCGGAAAGGCGTTGGGCTCACTGCTGTTTTCAGTAATATTTCATCAGCCCAGGAACAGATGCAGCTGAATTAGAGACAAACACATCAGAAGAAAAGCAGAAGGCCACAAACCACAAGAGATTTTGGGTTACAATGATAAGGCAGCCTTTGCTGGTTTGTTGTTCTCGCTGTTCCTGCATGCTTGGTGCTGCTGTTGACATTCACAAATTTAGGTCAAATATGGAGGGTGTGAAAAACCCACATATTAGCCAAATGTATCAAAGCTGATAATGGGTTTTTTAAATCGCACAGTGCGTGTGTTCATCTCAGTCATTTCTCTGTACCTTTTTGCTGGTTGCACTGTTCAAATGCTTAATCCATATTTTTATAGTGTCTTTAGGAAGCTATCATTGTTCCTATCAAATTGTCTTACTGGTTAGCCATCTCTCTCTCTCTCTCTCTCTCTCTCTCTCTCTCTTTGTGTGTGTGTGTGTGTTTGTGTTTGTGTGTGTGTGTGTGTGCTTCAAGTCTTTAAAAAAATCAAGACAAGAAGCAGAAAGACTCATATAAAATCCCACCTCTGAACCTCAAAAAATTATCCTGTAGGATTTACATGCAAGCAGTCTGACAATAATAAGCTCAAATGACCTGTTTTGAAAATGGAATAGCATCCTGAACTGTAAAGATCTATGAGCACAATTCTTTGGGGGATTTGGAACCACACCACAGCTTAAAGAAGTTCTCTTTTTGAATGCAATGCCCAGAATCCCTCTGCAGACCTGTTAACCTGCTTGGCAGGTCCACCGTGCAAGTGGGACCCATTCACTTGCATAGCAGGGACGGGGAGAGCAAAGCAGAATGAGGCTATGAGAAAAGAAACCAGGGGGTGCATCCATATGCTCTCTCAAGCCCAGTGGTGTGCATGTCCTTTGGGGATGCCAACATGGATGAATTTATTTGAAATGAGAGTTTGAAGAACAAATCCTTTTACACCCCAAATCACATGTTCGACTAGTTCTGCTTCACTAACTGCCATGAGCCAAACTCTTTGCTGGAAATACTGTGTCAAGCAGCTCTAGGCTTTGATTTCAGCTCTGGTAACATTATCCTTCTCCTTTGGGTGCTGGCGGTTCAATACTTAGCTGCTGCAATGGCTACATCTCCATAGAGGCAACTGCCTCACCCCTTGCCTCCTTCAAGAGTTACCCTGGGCTATTTTTCCAGAAGGCAACCATGCAGCTGATCACACACTATCATGTGGGCAATAGCGGGAAGGCCGTGGAACGCACTGACCAAAAAGGATAAAAGCTGAGTATTTGTACAGCATGAGCTGGATTTTGTGCTGCCTCTTTATTTTATGCTTTTAAAGCCAACCTGTTCTTGAGGGGCCTAGCAAGCAATCTCGTTTTATATAACGATCAAAAAGGCCACAAGTGACCAACATTTGGGTTGAAGGGAAGGAGGCAGGAAGATTGTCTCATACATTTAAAAACTCCCAGCACTTTCCATTACATTCACTGATGTAAAATAAATGAGGCATAATCTGCGAAGGGGCTCCTCAAGTGCCAATCTCATGGGAGTATCCAGCACTCAACGTCATCATGAGGTAAAGTAGAGATCTTGGCTGAAATTTCCCCTGAGAGGCCCCAAGTCCACTTGATCCCGCCCCAAATCTCTTCTTAATTTGTCTATAAAAGCTGAATATCAGACAATAACGGGCTGATTGTGTGCCGCCGCATTCATTATTTTAAAACAAGCCTGTATTCTTTCAGAGGCCTAAAGGACAAAGTACTAAATTCTACCAACAAAAACCATACCTGGCAGGGGCACTGCACAGCAGGTTTCTCCCTCTGGCAGGCTGTCCTTCACATCACCAATTTTGCAACTGCTGCACAATCAGTCACACGAAGAACAGCCTGCTAAGGAAGAGGGGGTTGCCTGTGAGATATTCCCTATGGGATCAGGATTTTGGCGAGTCTTTAGCCTAAATTCTCGGCTGGGCCTTATCCTTGAATCCAAAGCGTCACTGAGTGTAACCATTGTGTATTGACCTTTGGCCCCTATAGTAAGGGCTACCACATTTGAGACCCAACAGCAGACTGTAGCACCTGCTTCCAGACATCTCCTGCTGGGAGTAATTCTGGGAGTAATTTACAAGTCAACAGCTAAAAGTTCCAGTTGTTGTTCCCAGGAAGCACTAAAGCTGTGATTCAGCTTTGAATATGCTTAATTTGTTAGGATTAACCTTCTGAGATACAAACTAATAAAGGGATCAATAACGCTCTCACTGTTAATTTAGATCTCATGTGGGAGTGTTCTCTGTATCTAACATGCACAGTATGAGGGGCCAGCATATATAGTACACCAATCATTCCTGGTAAGGGTTTGAATCAGAATTGGGTAAAGTTGCATTTTTAAAAAAATGTACATGCTGGCTGGGTGATTCTAGTTGCCACCCCACAAGTGATTTTCAATGTTGTTTTTCAAATTATACATACAAGTGCTGTGTGTGGAACATTATGTGCATGATATTACAACTTGCTTTCTGTTCCCTAAATTTTATGAATCTGCAGTCAAGGGTGGAAAGATGCTTTGCATCTTTGCACCCATTATTGTCTGATAGTACATTCTGAGATTCCCTCAAAATAGATCTTGCTGTATGGTTTAGTTGCAGATGTTGCAACTAAACAATGCAGTCATTTGTTGTACTTTGGCTTCTTTCTTGTTCTTGTGGGTGGGGACCCCTGACATATGGGATTTGGAAAGCTCCCCCTAATTTGGGGGAGTAACTCTCTCTGCAAAGGATGCAGTCTGCAGTCTGGGCATCCTGTTGGACGTGGCACTCACCATGGAAACCCAGGTGGTGTCAGTAGTCTGTACCACTCATTA
This sequence comes from Phrynocephalus guinanensis, assembly GCA_037367245.1. Taxonomy (NCBI): domain Eukaryota; kingdom Metazoa; phylum Chordata; class Lepidosauria; order Squamata; family Agamidae; genus Phrynocephalus; species Phrynocephalus guinanensis. Next base: position 42,561,602 of record CM074734.1, read on the forward strand.
CCATCTGTGGAGGATTGCACAACTGCAGGCCTTCCTTGATGTTGGGGCATAGACCACGCTGGTTCATGCACTCGTAATCTTGCAATTAGACTACTGTAGTGTCCTCTACATGGGGCTGCCTATGAGGTTAATGTGGAGACTCCAGCTAGTGCAGAACACAATGGCCAGATTGTTGACAGGAGTAAAACGGTTGCAGAATATTACCCCTGTTATGGCCGCTCTGCACTGACTTCCAATAGGCTACCACGTTGATTTCCAGGTTTTGATGATAACATGTGTGTGTGTGTGTGTGTGTGTGTGTGTGTGTGTGTGTGTGTGTGTGTGTGTGTGTGTGTGTGTGTGTGTTGTGTCGTTACAGTTGTGACTGACTCTTCGTGACCCCATGTCCATGGAGTTTTCTTGGCAGGAGTACTGGAGTGGCTTGCCAGTTCCTACTCCAGGCGCCTACAGAACATGGTATTCCCTGGTGGTCTCCCATCCAAGTACTAACCAGGGCTGAGCCTGTTTAGCTTCCGAAATCAGGCGAGATCGGGTGAGCTTAGGGCACCTAGGCAGGTACGATGATAACATACAAAGCCCTAAATGATGTGGGACCTCAGTATCTGACAGAGCGACTCCTCCCAAGGAGAGCTGCCTGGATCACCCATTCAAGCCAGCCTAGCCATCTGCGGGTGCCAACCCCGAGAGAGGCCCAGAAAGTGGCAACAAGGAACCAGGCCTTCTCGATGATGGCACCCCACTTGGGGAACCAGCTTCCCCAAGAAATTCGCCTGGCACTCTCACTGTAAGCCTTTAAGAAATCATTGAAAACACAGCTCTATAGGTTGGTCTTCCCCAATTAGTCAAAAACTTAATAAATAAATAAATAAATAAATAAAATGCTGCTCTTTTCCTAGCATCATAGCGATTCTTTGACAGTTTTCTCATTTTGAATTTTATTTGAATTACTGTATGGTTTTGATTTACAGTACAGTATTTGTTCTTATTCGTTTTCTTTTGATCGATGCTATGTTGGTTTAGTTTGGGTCTCATGATTTTAAGATTTGTATAATTGTATTTTTGTTTATGCTGTAAACTGCCCAGAGTAGCTTTCTGCTAGATCATTGTGGTATAGAAATCAGATAGATAGATAGATAGATAGATAGATAGATAGATAGATAGATAGATAGATAGATAGATAGATAGATAGATAGATAGATAGATAGACAGACAGGCAGGCAGGCAGACAGATAATTTCCCTTCTTTGCCTTTTCATGTTTAAGCAGAAAAGGAGGGCAAAATTGCAAATGATTATTTACTGTGTCATTAACAGTTATGCCATCACTGAAAAACCAGGAGAATACAAAGATACATCCTTTATCACCTCATGGTCATCCACGGATTCTAAACATGCTGCGTCAACACCTTCATTGCACACCTTTGCTGATATTCTCAGGAAACCAGGATCCTTCACCAAGCAATGGAGAATCTCATGGAGATAAAGTTTACAGTTTCAGAAGGATAGCTTCTGGAAAATCAACCATATCATGGCTGAGTTTGGGATGATGAAGGCAGCTGCTTGCACAAGTAATGAATGGGTGATGTTATGTAGAGCCCAATTTTGATGGGCTCATGTTACTATACGTTGTTAAATTGCATCTGATTTTAATGGCAACTACATAGGCTTTCGAAGGTATGTGAGATATTTAAGAAGTGGTTTCATCAGTTCACACACTCACACACACACACATGAGTTTCTATAGCCAAGGTGACATCTGAACCCAGGTCTGCTGATTCCTGATCTGCCTAAAGAGCCAGTATAGGACTGGCTCTTTTTTAGGCAGTACAATAATAATTTCCTGTTTTTAATTATAAAGAGAACCCAACTGTAATAAGAATAGTGAATATTGTGGACTGACAGAAGCATAGGCTGCTTCTTTCAGCCTGAACTCTTCATGTGTTAGCTTTCTCACTTGACTTCCTGCCTTGCTGGATCCTAGAAAACAGGCCACATCTCCTTTATCGAAGCAGATGGCTAGATTAGTACTGCAGTTGTGCTTCCCTGATATCTGTGGGTGACGGCCAATCCCGGTCAAGAGGAAGAAAAGATAGAATAAACACAAGCCTTTCCAATTAATATGGTGTCACCTAGTTCCTCTGATGCATACATTCTGGTATGCCATCACCGTATCTTTGGCAAGCATGGGTACTACTGCTCTGGTCTGTTGAATTTGCCTTGCCTCTGGCAGCAGTTTCAGAATCTGAAATGTGTACAGTTTTTAAAGAAAAAAAACCAACAATAGTAATTGATGTATAGGGTGCTACAACCTGTCTGAAGATCACCACAATTGTCCCTCTCACATGGATGATCAGGAAAACAAAAAAAATATTCCACACCAGGCTGATTGATAGAGAAAATGGATGCACAGTTGGTTGCAGAATTTTACTCAATGCTTATCAAAGGGTTCTTAAATTTGTAGGGAGTAACAACAGAGGGGCTTGGTGGCTCCATGGGCTAGAGCGCTAAAACTGTTGACCGCAAAGTTGGCAGCTCAGCAGTTCGAATCCCGGATGCCATGCAGTAGAGCAGGGGTCCTCAACCTAAGGCCCCGGGGCCGGATGCAGCCCCCCAAGGTCCTGAATCCGGCCCCTGGGACCAATTGCAACCCCCCCACCTACCCCCTGTTTTGTGAGCAAGCCAACCTCCGCAGCTGCTTTTGGACCGTGATCCGGCCCCCAGTGGTGTCTGGGTGGTGGTGGACCGGCCCGTTGGTTGAAAACTTTGAGGACCCCTGCAGTAGAGTGAACTCCCATTGTTAACCCCAGCTCGCACCATCCTAGCATTTCAAAAGCATGCAAGTAGATAAGTAGGTACAGTACTGCCGTAAAAAAGTGGGAAGGTAAACAGTGTTCTGTGCACAGAATGCATTCAGCTATGCTGGCCACATGACCATAGACTAGCACAGCACTGGCTCTTTGGCTTAGAAACGGAGATGAGTGCTGCCCCTAGAGTCGGATATAACTAGCACGCATCTGCAGGGGAAACCTTTACCTTGTAGAAACAACAGTCAATCCTGGGCTTGGTGCTCTTAAGCATTTTTATTAATGATTTGGATGGGGAGGTACAGGAAATGCTTATGAAATACATGGATGACAAAAAATTGGGTGGAACAGCTAATAAACTGGAAAACAAATCAAAAGTCAAAAGGACCTTGATAGGGTCAAGCACTGGGCTGAAAATAACAAAATGAAACTTGAAAGAGGTAAGTGGAAAATTCTACACTTAGAAAGACAGCAAATATTATTAGGGGGCTGGAAGCCAAGCCCTGTGATGAAAGATTGAAAGAACTGGACATTTTTAGCCTGGAGAAAGAAAAATATCTTTAATTGCACAAAATAAGGTGCGTTTTGTGTGTTCAAAGATACTCCTTTACAAACATTTGAGGGAAGTGTGCTTGTGCCCTTTGTGTAGTGGTTTCAACCTAGTACATTTTGTCTCAGAACACACCTGACTGCAGGCTGGTTGTGATGATGTTTTTACATCCCTTCCTCCTACCCACAATTTATTTTACAGGAAGACTCTGATTCTTCAATGCTTCCTACATTTTTCTCTTTCCAGATGTGGAGGAGATGCAGCATGTGCTTCCATGTTATTCCTTGTCCATTATCAATAAGCACAACAGAAGAGGATTTTTTGTCATCATGAGCGCTCTGTGTGCGACTTTATGTGTGTGCCAGAGAAGGAGAGAGATTGCATGTATGATTTTAAAAGTGATAATACATAAAAACTAGCTTTATTGGTGTGACTCTAAATATCCAAACAATAGCTCAGCGGTGGCCAAAATGTGAACTAACAATGATGTTAAACAAATTAAATATTTCCTTGATTTACATGAACTCAAATAAATAATGGATCTTTCTTTGTTGCTGTCAGTCTCAATGCAAACTGATATTTGGCATAAATGAACATGATTTGGCCTCACAAAGGCTTCGTGAATCAATATACTTTACTAATATTTTTTTCCAATCAGGTGTAAATGTTAACATAATGTGTGACTACTAGACTTATCATTCTGTCGCTGAAATCCTGTTCTGTAACTTTTGTTGCCGAAGGCCGACCATGTTGTTAGATGTGGCCTTTTTTCAGAAATGAAAAATTTCTGAGTCCCAAGGCTTCCTTTTGTCACGGGGAAACCTGTCAGTTGTGGGGAAATCTTTTTTTTTCCTCCTGAAAATGGATGCCATGGGGATGACTTTACCAACAGCGATTTTACTAGCATGTCAATTCCAGCCACACATACAATGTTAATACATGCACCTGTCTGGGGAAACAAATCTTAAGATATTGACTCAGGAAGCGTTTGGGAGACCAGGTTACATGAATCAATTCCAAATGCGTCTGCACCAGGACCTACTGCGGTAAAGTGCCTTCTACACTTCAAATATCGATAAAGCAAGCAAATGCAGAGTTCTGCCTCTGCCTGCTAATCAGATCAACAGCTTTTGGAGATACTGCCAGTATCACACCAAACTACTAATGCATTATAGGGGGGGGGACCTAATGTGTGAATGATCACTATTAGTAAGGAAATTGTCCTGGGAACTTCTGCATTTAAATGCCCTCTGGGGCATTTCACACATTCCTCAATTCCTATCCCAATCCACAGAGGCTGACACTGGATCACAGGAAACACTTGCAGTGTCTGACTAATTGAACTACAACGTATGCCCTACTTGTTGATGGTGAAGCAGTCCTTTGCTATCTCAAGACTCTTGCCGCAGACTGGGGTGGGGGTGGGGGTCTGCTGGGGCCCCAAACCCGTTTCTTTCTTCCCTGCTCCTTCTTCCTTAACATCTAGCTAGATTGCTGTATGTTGCTCTTTATTCCTTTGCTGATGTGTTTGGTAAACACAAGTGAAGGAGCAGAAAGCCAGATTCTCAGGGGAGGGGGAAACAAAACCAGTGCATGCCAGTAGTACAATCACATGTAGAATATATGCCGTGCTGAAGCATTTCCAGTGCAGTCAAGGACTGGCTGTAGGGAACCAAGAACTGGACTGACTCTACGGGGCAAGCTGTTGAATGTTTGGGGTGGGGAAACGGATGATCTAACCCCCATTAAAGAAAAGGACTCCCCGTTTCAAAACTTAAGAATTGTTTTACAGTCTTGAAACAGCCCTCCCACAACCCCACAATGTGTTCTTCAACTAGCATCCTTGTTGCATTTCATTTAATGACCATTGTCTCTTGCTATTTCCATGGGATTTCATATTTCCACTCTGCCAGTGTAATGCTGAATTTGCACAATTTCATCAACAGCAACTGGATGCCTACAGTAACATCGATCCATGCACTGTGCCAGAAAAGGAGACAATGTGAAGATGAGGTCATGAGGTAACTACGAGGTATAGATTTTGCTAAAGGAATGAAGCAAGGTTGAACTCCTGAGGACCCTTCTCTGATAGCAAACCCCAATGGCTTTATGAGACTTTCTTCTGGATCAACATGCAGATAGAAAGCGGATAAAAATTGCTTTGTGAGATGGACACCAAAGTGAAATGGCAAACATCCAGAATTCAGAAGGGGGAGCAAAATCCTTCAAAAATAATGGGAAACAAGGTCAGATACTAGGAAGGACAGCATGAGACTTCCAGCTGAGCATGGATTGAAACAATATGGTGGAAGAAATTAAGCTGTGCATTTTTTGGTTCTTATTAACATGCTAATATTAATTTAAAGATCTCCCAGGCTGCTGTTTTCATTGTACATATGAGGACCCTTTCCAAATATGGCACCTTAAAAATAAACATTTTAATTGCCATAAAGTTTCTTAGACTGCAAAGCACTTCACCAGGTGCACCCAGCCTAGAGCTTGGGAAAACCAGAATGAACTGGCTGTCTCTTTCCTGGGGTGACCCCCTTTCTGGAGATATACACACGAAATAAACTATTTTAGAAAATACCCCTCACCCCACCCCCACAGAGAGAGAGAGAGAGAGATGGGTGAAATTTATATTATTTATATTATTAATAGATCTTATTTTTAAACAATTACTTGTTTACAGCAGTTCTCTACATTCCGTCATGCAATAGCCATATGTATGGTTAAGACCAGAATCAGATTTCATTAAAAATGTATTTAAAAGCTTGGGAGAAATTTTCTCATAGATATAGCCATCTTAGTCTGTAACATCTAACAAAAACAACTGTGCATTACATTGTTTTTTCTCATGTAAAATAAAAATAAACAGTTGTGGTACGTTTATGATTATACGATACATTTCAATGTGAGCTTTTGTGGGTTACAATCCATTTTTAAATTTCATTTTCTGTGCCCATCTCTCACTGAGCTCCCACCTCAACAATGCAAAGTTGTATAAAAACATGTGTAAAAATATTTCACTCCTTGTGTCTGAAGGAGTGGGTTGTAATCCATGAAAACTCAAACTGAAATAAACATTTTTATCATTAAGGTGCCACAATATTTTTTGATTAATACTTTCAATTTTTGTTTTATGTAGGATAAAGGAATGGCATTTTAATTGTTATGGTGTGTATGGTCTGGAATTAAAATATTGCCCTAACCTTTATTTATTTATTTATTTAAAATAAAAAATTATCATACTGATTAAAATCACTTAACTTGAAAACACAATTATTTAGTCAGCTGGCCTAGAGTGCCAAGCACACAGCAGGCATTCCCTCTTTGGACAGCGATTGAGATTTATTAATTTATTTGCTTTGAATCAGAGTAGCATCTTTCAGAGAAATCTGGTACTTAGCCAATACCTCTTATTTTCCAGAGCTTCCCTATAAACGTTGTCACTGATAAAAATGTACAAACATTTGACAAAAATTCTATTAACTTTTATTGAAGTGAGTCACCCTTTAGCAACTGTGAAAGTCTCGCTTGACATGACTTAAGGATTACTCAGGAAAGATGTTTACAGGATAAGGATTTCAAAAAGAAATCAGGAATGGAGGAGGATCAAACAACCAACAGAAAGTATGAGGTAGTGTTTCTGCCATCACATGCTTTAAAACAAAAGCCATCTCTGGGCAATACAGTTGCCGGAGCTCCAAGGAAGATAAATCCATGCAAGAAAAAAAATACATAGGAGTATAAGAAGAAAAACATTTATTTCATACTAGGGATAGTGTCCTGTTGTCCAAACATGGAATGAAAGAGAACCCTCCTCTCAATAACTAGACTCCCCATTACAGGTTTGTTCACACACAGTTTGTGAAATCAGTCAGGCAACGAGAGCTTAGTTTATGAAATCAGTCAGGCAACCAGAACTCAGGCAACCTGCCTGAGTAAGAGGGAGTATTATGGATCATTCTACTCTATATTTAGGCACCAAGATACTTGCTTGAGTTTTGTCTCAGTGGTTTTGACCACTATCAACTCTCCAGCTGATTGACACACCTTCCTCATTCCCGTACCATGCACTAGAAGTTAGCCTGTTAAGTGCAATCATGATTGATAGAAATTGCTTGAGGCCTGGGCCTCCCTCTTTCACTCACTAATTTACTAGAATTGGGGGGGGGAGCTCCATGCTATTATTGTTTTGATAACCTCTTGTACGGATTTTGGTTTGCTGTCTGACAGAAAAGTCACGTCTTGCCTCAGACGCAAGGGATGTTAAATAAGGGCCACTCTCTTGTTTCTGAATAAGCTATACATGTATTTAGGTTAAATGGTGTCAAGTTGCTTCTGAATTATAGGGTTTTCGAGGTGTGTGAAATGTCCAAGGAGTGATTTACCATTGTCACACCTATCCAATAAGTTTCCACAGCTGAGCTGAAATCTGAAGCTAGGCCTCTTGAGTCCTAATGGGAGAAGATCCACTACACCGCACTGGCTGTCATGAATTCCTAGTTCTACAGAAATAAATCAATACTAGTGTGTTATGTGCCATCAAGACAGTTCCAGCTCATGGTGACCCTAGCAGGGGCTTCAGCATATTTAGATATTTATGGAGTAGTTTTATAAGTACTAGCCTTCACTGAATTTCCATGGCCAAGTGGAGATTTGAACCTAGGTCTCCTAGCTGCCACATTGCACTGGCTCTCTTGCATTATACTGGTTCTTACTGTATTTGGTAGCCACTTTCTGCGACACGAGTCATGGTATATATAGTACATTCTTATAAAACAAAGAGGGCACCCAATAAACAGAACTCATATGTGAAAAATCCACATATCAAGTCAGTTGGGTGTGATTATTTCCATCTCTTCTCCATAACCAGCACAGAAACCAATTTGGGTGGCAGAAAAGATACAGAGCAGTATGTCTCACTCCCACAATCTCAGCTGATGACAAGACCATTTTTGAAACTAGTATCCCCAAAGGACAGAAGTCTGCATCTCTATGTTGACCAAGGAGGCAGTTCCCTTTGCCCATAGCCAATGTAATGCAGACTATCTATTCTGTGTTCCTATTTACATGGCTGCTTCTGTAAGTGAACATAACTAATACACCAGCAAGCACATTTTAAGGCCTTTAAACAAATATTTTAAATAAATACTCCTGAATAATTTTAATGGTTCTGCTGCTAATGCATGCTCTTTAAAAATTCAAATAGTTTGGGATGCTTTTGGCAAAAAAGGAGCAGTATTTTTCTTAATTAGAAAGCACAACATGCTTCCATAATTCATTTACATCTCCACTCACCTGCTTTATCTAAAAAAATAGTACTTCATTATTTTCCTTTTGAAAATCTTTGTCTGGGTGTCCAAGCAAGTGGTTATATTACAGTAATTTTAACATCTCAGTTAGTTTATCTTGGTTGTTCTGTTACATAAACACAACAGGTAAGACTGCCTGAACTGTAGTATCTAGACTTCCTTCTCTTTTATCTTTCTTTCACATTGGAGGCTAAAAGATGAAAATGTTTCGTAGTGTCATGTAAAAAATGTAGTAGGTGGTACCTTCAGAGCAAATTTCCTTAGCAAACATCTTCCTGTATAAATCACATCAGAAATTATTTTCCAAAGGAAGTATTTGAACATGATTGTTTTGTCTTTCTTAAAATCAGAATTTCAGTTTCCTTCTTCTTATAGAAAAACCCACAATTCTTGCCTTTCTTATATATTATACCAATTTTAATACGAAAGCCAGCAAGTGCTTACTATAGGTATTTTAAGTCCATGTTTTTGTAATATACTTGTAATATAGCTAACAATTTGTAACTTACAGCTCATTCATCAATACGCTATAAGCTCCAAAACTACCGGTATGTAAATCCAGTAAGATTCACTTGCAAGTACAGTAACTGTTCATAGAATCCCAGTGTCCATTCAAACAGAACAGTGGAAGGGAATGTGGAAGTATGGATTGAAATTCACAAGGAGCTATAATCTTAAAGAAAACGTCTACAAAATGATGTATAGATGGTATGTAACTCCAGAGAAACTGTCCAAAATTTATAAGGATATTCCTAATAGTGTTGGAACCCTAACCCTAAGCTTGACAATCAGTCAGAAAAGAATAAAGTGATTCTTCTTAGGTATTTCACAACAGCTGCTAGGCTCCTTTATGCCCAATACTGGAAGACACACTAAGTACCCTCAGTAGAAGACTGGCTACTTAAGGTGTTGGAACCAGTGGAAATGATGAAATTGTCAGCATTAATTGAGGATAGATTAATGACTAAATTTAGAAATGTTTGGAAACCTATGATTTTTAAGACTTAGTCAAAATGGTATGTCGGATATTGGAGTAAGGTGGATCTTTCGGAATCCGATTATGGACTACTGAAAAAAAACCCTGATAAATCACTGTAGCGGTGGGTTAGGCAATAGTTGATGGAAAGTTTCAATGCATCTATTTATTAATAATTGTATTCAACCAATTTGCTTCCAGCTGAACCCCTTCCTCAGTGTATATAAGAATCCAATTTAAAAAATTAAGAAAAAGATAATACAAGATCAAACCATAAAAAAAGAATCCTAGTTTCAACCCTACAATCCAGTATATTTACTGGAGTCTATGGGAATGTGTGAAGACCTACAGTACTTGCCTGTATTTCTGGAAAAAAATATCAAAAGTCTTAAAATAAGCTACCTACAATACCATTCAAAAGCACACCACATCATATTTTAAAATGTTATAATTTTAATCCCACCAGTTGTTCAGCCTTGTTGAAAGAATATGTCCAGACTTGCCCCTTAATGGTACTTTTAACTATGTTAATATATTTAGCAAGACTTGCTGGTTGGTGATGTGTTGATAATCTACAATAATGTTCTTCACTAAATAAGAAAACAGAATACCGGTTGATATAGCCAAAACTTTGGATGCACTTAAGGAAGCTATTTGGATCCCAAAACATTAAGTGGATTTGAATCTCAGTGAACAAATGGAAATGAAGTATTGAATAACTTTCAACAGTTTCACTTCCAAAAATCCATGTTTAATAGATGTTGAGAAATATAGAAACTTGGCCTGGATATTTAGACAAATAATATTTGTTATTTGCAATTGTGTTTATGGCCCTGAAATAGTCTGGGCAGCCAAGTCGCTGGTGAAATTTTAAAAATTTCAGTTGGTCAGAGTGCCTAACGCACGCCTACCCGTCTGCTTTGCCTCCTTGTACCCACTCCCAAATTATTGCTCAGTAAACACAGAAGTGATAAATGAAGTGCTACTGTGGATCGCAAGTAACTGTTTTTTTAAAAAAAAGAGTTAAATTAATTTCGTTTTTATTACAAATCGCCAAGGATCTTTCCCCAAAATATAAATCTGTAAAACAATCATCTTGACTGTACAATTTCATTTACAGTATACAATAAAAAAGTTGTTTATACATTAGCCCTTGGCCACAAAACAAAGAGGTTGGCAGTACTACTACAACTTTAATGACTATGGGGTAAAAATCAACATATCAATTACATCATCTAACTTCATTATCAAAGTGGGATACATTACATACATCATTGTACAGGGGATGTTAATTTTTTTAACTGGAAACTGTCATCATGTTGTAGTTCTTGGAAGGGCTGGCTCTGCCAATTCTCCACTCCTCTTTACAGCTGTTCCTGCTCTCAAGGGTCTTGGCATTCTTCCCTACTGGCTGGGGAGGGCCTTCGTAGAGGACGCAGATGGACCCATCTTCCCCTATGCGGTAGGACACCTCGAAGGGGTCGACCCACAGAGTCAATTCACTGGGCAGGAGCTGGAAGAGTCTCTCGTGGCTCAGTCCGATGGTGCCGGCTGCTTTTCCTATCAAGGGGTCCATCTTGTGATTGATCCGGATGCAGCGGTACCCGGAGCCTTTGGAGGGCATCAGGGGGAACCAGTGGTGCTTATAATGGTCTGTGAGTGAGCAAGGGAACAAAAGAGGGGTATTTTTTTGGGGGGGGGGGAGATAAGTGGGGATAAGAGTTACAACAGGGTGGGTGGTGGGTGGAATTGTTGGGAAGAACTAAGAGGAGAATAACAGAAAACCCCAGAGGGTGGAAGAGTGCTGAGCACTTGCCTCCCCCCAGGAGGGAAAACCGCGGTGTGTGTGTGTGTGTGTGTGTGTGTGTGTGTGTGTGTGTGTGTGTGTGTGTGAGAGAGAGAGAGAGAGAGAGAGAGAGAGAGAGAGAGGGGGGTGAGTGAGAGAGAGACAGACAGACGGGGTGTGTGTGTGTGAGAGGGGGGAGAGACGGGGAGTGTGTGTGTGTGAGAGAGAGAGAGAGAGAGAGAGACTGTGTGTGTGTGTGTGTGAGAGAGAGAGAGAGAGAGAGGGTGTGTGTGAGAGAGAGAGAGACAGACGGGGTGTGTGTGTGTGAGAGGGGGGGGAGAGACGGGGAGTGTGTGTGTGTGTGTGTGAGAGAGAGAGAGAGAGACTGTGTGTGTGTGTGTGTGAGAGAGAGAGAGAGAGAGAGAGAGAGGGTGTGTGTGAGAGAGAGAGACAGACGGGGTGTGTGTGTGTGAGAGGGGGGAGAGACGGGGAGTGTGTGTGTGAGAGAGAGAGAGAGAGAGAGAGACTGTGTGTGTGTGTGTGTGAGAGAGAGAGAGAGACAGACGGGGTGTGTGTGAAAGAGAGGGGGGGAGAGACAGGGAGTGTGTGTGTGTGTGCCCGCGCGGGGGGTGGGGGTGAGGGGATCGTGAACCTCCCCTCCCCCCCAACTCTGAGAGGGGTGGGGGTGGGGGCTCCAACGGCGTCCTGGAGGAGCGGAGGTGGTGGTGGTGGTGGTGGTGGTGTTTGGATCTCCTCGGACAGGTTGGGAGGCTGCCCGCCCGAGGGGCGACCGGGAGGGAAGGTTAAGGAAGGGAACGGGCGACCGTCCTGTCATCCCGAAGGGCCAAAAGGGCGGCGGGGACCGAGTGGATGGACCGCCTGGGAACTTAGGAGGGACCCGACGCAGCGCTGGAGGGGGGGGGGGAGGGAGCGGCCCCTTCCCGTGTGTGGAGTGTTGTTGTTGTTGTTGTTGTTGTTTGGTGTGTGTGTGTGTGTGTGTTTCCTCTTTGTGGCGGCGGCGGCGCCTCCTCCCCCACCCCCGCCCAGCCCCCGCAGGCGGCGGCGGATCGGCTGAGGCGGCCTCTTCTTCCCTTCCTTCCTTCCCTTTCGCTGGAAGGGGTGGGGGTGGGCGTGGGGGTGGTGGCAGCGGCGGCGACAGGAGCGTCCCTGGCGAGGGTCCTTTTCGCCGCCGCCGTCCCTTCCCCCCCCCACCCTCCCCGTCCCCTGGCCCGCCTTCCCGCCCGCCCGCCCTCACCTCGCAGGGCCTCCTGGAGGGACTCGCTGAAGGAGCGCAGCTCCTCTTCGCCGATGCCGCCGGGGGTCTTGAGGAGGCGGGCGATGAAGCCCGCCGCGGTGGAGATCTCCGTCTTCATGGCGCCTCTGCCTGCCTGCCTGCCTGGCGCTTCTCTGCCCCGACGGCCTCTCGGGGCTGGCCCGGCCGATGCGGGGGTGGGGGTGGGGCGCGCGAGAGGTGACGATCCGCGCCGACCGTCCCGCTGCTGCTGCTGCTGCTGCTGCCGCCGTCGCGCGAGGAGTAAACAGATCGAGAGGCCCCCCCTCCCCCTCACAGACAAGGGGCGGCTTTGACTCCCCCCCACCCACCATCCCCCACAGTCAGAGGGAGGGGGAGGGAGGGGCGGGGCCGAGGACAGCCAATGACAGCGCCTCCTGGCCGCCGCGTCACAGAAACCCGCGTTCCCGCTGGAGGACGCCACACCGCCCCTCCCCATTGGGCGAGACGTGACACACCGCCCCCCCTCGTGATCCGCCAGCAACAGAAGGAAGTGGCCGTTGCGGGGGTGGGGGAAGTCCGTTGACGAGGCTTCTCAGTCCCCGCCCATTTTTCCATTCCGTGGCCAAAGAAGAAGAAGAAGAAGAAGCCAGGAGGAGGAGGAGGAGGAGGAAGAGGGGGGACGTGGGCTCCTACCAATGGAAAGAAAGGAGGCGACGGCGGGGTGGGGCTAAAGACGACCGTCCGTTTATTGGTTCTCTGCCCTCGGGGACCATTGGTTGAAAGCCAATGGAGGAGGGAGGCGGGGCCTTGGTGAAGAAATCCACCAGTGAACGCTTGGGGGGCGGGGCTCGGTCGTGGCTAGAGAGACGTCAGCAGTAGGAGGTGGGGTTGGAGGGTTTGTGGTCTGTTGATCAAATAATGGCAAGAGAGAGGGGGGGGGCGGTTCGCTCTTGCTCTCTCTTGATAGGCAGTCGAGGAGCTGCGTTTATCAGAGGCGCGCAGGAGGCGGGCGAGAGGCGGAGAAGTGGAAAGTGGGGCCTGCGGTTAATCCAGACGCCCAGAAGGGGCGTCTCCCTGCTCCTGGGGAGATATCAGGCACGGCGACCGTGGCCTCGGATTCTCCCCTACCCCACCCCCAGGGCGAGAGCCTTGGCAGCGGCCCACCCATTGAAAGCAACGAGGAGTCCTGCCGCACCTCCAGAGACAATAATTAATGTGTTACCCTTCGTCTCTTGCATCCGGCGAGGGAGGATATTATAAGCCACGAAAATGCACACGATAATCCATTTGTTAGCCGTAAAAGTGCTTCCTGACTCTTTTATTGTACCCACTTCCGATCGTCATTGCTGGCAGCAGCAATTATTATTTCTGTGTGGCCTATTAGGTGAGGTCACTAGAGAAGCACCCAAGGTGGTACTTGTACTGTAGTTGCAGCAAAAACAACCTCCTTGTGGCACCTTTGAGACGTTTTATTTAGTATACGTTTCTTCAGATGCATGGAGGACAAAGTAACCCTCTTACTGTTAATTTTAAAAAAAAATAAAATATAAAATAGTTGTCTATATTAGGTGTCTGTCTTACATTTCATGGAATTGCCTTAGGGGAGCCAATCTTTCCCATGCCCCTTCCACATAATGCGGAATAGTTTTATTTACTCATATTTTGTTCCAACTTTGCACTAAAAACAGTGGCTAAGCATACAGCACAATGAAATATATAATAAAACCATTCAAAATAATAATAATAACCTTTATTGTCATTGTACAACCAGTGTACAATGAAATTGGCTGAGCTCCCTCCCTATAAATCACAATAAGCATATTGGGATAAGTAATTGTTGCGTGCACAGGTAAATTATGCTGCTGCCATTCAAATTCACACCTATTTGGAATGAGTATCACTTAAAATTATGGAGTCGCACACGTTCTATTCTTTTTAAAAAAAGAGAATATAGTAGTTTTCTGTAACAACTAGTGAATACATTCATGCTTTCAGTTGTTGACTTAGGTTACTATTTATAGATATATTAAACATACAGGTATATTAGAAGTAACAGGTCCTAACTTGATATTTAATGGTTCCTGTCACTATCTAACATCTTATACAGTACATCTTCCAGGCCCTATCTATCCCTATTGAACTCCCTGGAGGCTTGCTCAGAGGTATACGTACAACAGTATATGCCTGTTGGCTCTGCTCACAAGCTCTTCCATTGGAATATGCTAAAACTGTACAGTGGTACCTCTGCTTACGAATTTAATCTGTTCCAAATGCATGCTCTTAAGTCAAACAACTCTTAAGTAGAGGAACCCTAACTAAAAATAAAAAGTAATAAAAATCATTTGTAAGTAGAGCAGACTACATCTAAAATTTGTAAGGTAGCAGTTAATATGCCAACTTAAGTAGAGGTAGCACTGTACAAGACATTTTCAAAGTTCTAAACAAATATTCATGAGTTAGGGCTGCACACCACAGTAATAACTCCTTGCCCCTAGATACATTCAACTACAAATCCCATCACTCTAGCATAGTCAATAACCAGAATGCTTACTGCTTGTAAGGATTGTTGATATAATACAAAAGATGCATTTGAAACATTTAAGAAATGCATTGAAAAGTTTTTGAATTATAATATGTCTTCTAAAAGAGGAAATGTGACTAACTGTGATTCAAAAATACACCTTGTTGCTGTGAAAAAAAACTCTGTGTACTTTGTTTTGGTGTTGCATTAGGAAATTAAACAGGCTTAGAAGGTTTAGAACAAGAAGGTGGAGGGGGGAAGAAAAGCAAAAAATAAGGCTTTTAAAGCAGAGGAATACTTTGTAAATTGCTAGGGATTGTGAGGAGGAAGGAATCTAATCCGGCAGAGTTTTGTAATTTTGTGCTTTTGTGCCTCTCTTGATGGGCTGGAATGTTCTGAAATAAGAGACAGTATATTTCTATCAGATAAAATATTTTAGCTAGAGGCGTTCTTGCAGTCTTCTTATCTTGATCCATTTCTTTAGTAAAGTACTGTCTTTTCTTTGATGGGACTGGGAACTTGCAGCCCTCCAGATGTTGTTGGATTCCTGTTCCCATCAGCCTCAGCCAGCAATACCAATGGAGAATGATGATGTAAATTGCAGTCCATCTAAAGGACTACACTTCAAATGTCTTGACTGAGCATTCTTGCAGTCCTTCTTCAGCAAATAAGAGAATTCAATGCTGCTCTCCACTATTCATTAACAAGCCAAAAGTTTAATCACTTGGGTGACTTTTTAAACTGGCAAAATATTTAAATTATGATGATGTCTGGGACAATATGACATGTATTTAGCATTTAGTGGTTTGTTATGTGATACCTGTGCTCCTACCTGGAGAGGAACCACAGTGGATCACATGTTGGTAATCTCAAAAATAGACTACAGTAGCACCCCCATATCTGCAATTCCAAACCCATCCGCACAGGTGCTGAAAATCATGGGTGATAGTGAATGCTATCAGAATATGGAATGCTGCTATGCAGTGCATCACATGGTGTCTGACTCTCCTTCGTGGCCACCTCTGGCAATGATATCATGGAAATATATTTCTCAGGGAAACACTATACACAGCATGGTCTCCCAATCTCTCTAGTGGCCAGTTTTGACAGTTTTGGTGTTATATATTGGGGATTTTTCTTTTACTATTTTACTGTTTTCCAGACCATAATTAAGTGAATCAGCAGATACTGATGCTGCAGACAACTGTGTCCCAGTGTATGGTGTTGCAATGCTTTCTACATAGGACTGTCTTTGAAAGTAGAGCACAAACTTCAGCAGGTCCAAAATGCAGCTCCCAGACAAATAAGAACATAAGAAGAGCTATGCTGCATCAGGACAAAGGCCCATCTAGTCCAGCTTCCTGTATCTCACAGTGGCCTCACCAAATGTGTCCGGGAGTGCACAAGACTAGATATCTGTCTCCTGATACCACTCCCCTGACTGACTGGGTCTAGTAAATGTCATCATAAAAGCCCAAGCTTGGCAAACTTGTACTGGGTTCCTGTCGGTTTCCATGCTCAAGTTAAGGTGCTGGTTATGAGATATATAGCCCTTAATGGTTTATGACCTTGTTACTTGTCATAACGTATTTCTTAGAAATCAGCAATTTGTTCCATCCACTCCTCTCAATCTATGTTTTTACAAGTGGCCAGACTGAGAGAGGAGTGTGTGTGCAGGAGGAGAGGGGGAGAACAAAGAATCCCGCCTTTTCGGTTGTGGCTTCTACTCTGGAAGTGCTGACAAATATATGCCAGGTTACGTCCACTATAATATTTAGAAAGCTGATGAAGACTAGTTTAATAACTAAATCTCTTGAATGCTGTCCTTAAACACACACACACACACACACACACACACACTATTCTCAATTTTATATGGTTATTTATATTTATACTGTACTTGGTTTAATGTATATTGAGCTCCTGCATCATTCTGAATTTATTATTTGTTATTGGGGAGTTTGAGGGTTGTACATTTTAATCTTGTAAACCACCCAGTGTAGTGTTTGTAGTGATGGCTCATCATATAAATCAGTAAATTAAAAAAAAAGAAACAAAATTTGCGACACAGCTCTCCTAACATTTCACTCCTGCCCAAGCCCAACTGTCCTGTTGTTTCTCTAAATAGCTTACAGTACTTCTATTGGTTGGATAAACACTAGGAAAAACTGGCTCAGGTGTGATTTCTCCAGATAGGTTGGTCTGTATCTCACATCAGCTCAGGACAAAAGAGCCATTGACCAGGCCTAAGAAGGAATAGTATCATTGATATCTCAGAAACTGATACGTGTCCACCTTGACTGTGTTATAGAATACACGTCTGTTGGGTGGGATGTAAAGTAATGGGGGGGGCAGAAATCAGACATGGTGCTGCCAACATATACAGCACTACCAAAATGAGTGTCATCTAAGGTCAAAGGAGGGAAAATTAAATAAATATCTTATGATCATTATATCCAGTTACTAATGGAAAAGGGAGGCCCACAAAGTCTCCTCATCTCAGGAGAGCTATAAATAGTGTTACTGGAAGTAGAAAATGTACCAGTGTTTTTAAAAGATTCGTTCATTGTGTTAGATGAAACAATGGAAAAGAAAGAGCTAGGATTTTCATCAGCAATAAAAGGCATATAACTTCAGGAAAGAGATCTCTGTGTGCTGGTAGACAGCTCGAAGAAAGGGTTGACGCAGTGTGTGACGGGGAAGAAGGCCAATTCATGCATTTAAAATGTGATTGGAAAAAAAGCAGCCAATATTATAATGCCAAAACAATTGTAAGGCCGCACCTGGAGTATTGCATACAGTTCTGGTCGCTGCATCTCAAAAAAAGACAGTGGAACTGGAAAAGGTATAGACTGGGATCCCCAGGTCACGGCTGTGGCCAGCAGCACTTTTTCACAATAAAGGCTAGTATGCAAGTCACGCCCGTTTCTTGAGGAACCTGCTCTGGCCACAGTGACACATGCTGTAGTGACATCCCAGCTAGACTACTGTAATGCGCTGTATGTGGGTCCAAAATGCAGCAGCCAGATTGTGACTGGGGCAGTGTACAGAGATCACATTACACCCCTATTAAAGCAGCTCCACTGGCTAACAAGCAGCTGTCAGGCACAATTCAAAGTGCTGACCTTAACCTTCAAAGCAATGTACGACCTGGGTTCTAGCTACCCCAAAGATCGAATCTCACAGTATGAACCAACTCGGGTGTTAAGGTCATCAGGAGAGGCCCCTCTCTCCATTCTGCCACCCTCACAAGTACGTCTCGTGTGAACCCATGAAAGGGCCTTCTTGGCTGCTTTGCCCAGACTCTGGAACTCCCTCCCACTGGTGGCCCAGACTGCCCCATTTCTGCTGTCTTTCTGGAGACAGGCAAAGACCTCTCTCTTCAGGCAAGCTTTCCCTGAATGATAGACTACCTGTTACGTGTCTTTTAAATGTTTTCAAATTTAGTTTTAATCACTCATAACTTTTAAATGGAATTTTTACTCTCTCCTTAACTGATCTTGTTCTCTTGTAGGTTTAATATAATATTGTCTTTCAATGCTATAATACGTCCCTCAATTCACTGTTCTCAAACTTGAATATGTCTTAATTGTACTGGGCTGTATATTGTTCCTCATTACTGTAAGCCACCTTAGGTCCTTTTTGAAGGAGAAAGGCAGGGTAAAAAATATTATAAAATAAAAATAAAATGATTACTGGGCTGGGAAACCTCCCTTATGAGGAAAGGCTACATTGTTTGGGGCCTTTTAGTCTTAAAAAGGGGGGCTTGAGGGGGGACATGATAGAGATGTACAAGATTATGCAGGATATGTATAATGTGGATAGAGGGAAGCTCTTCCCTTTCACACAATACCAGAGCCAGGGGGCGTACACTCAAACTGAGGGTTGGGAGAGTGAAAACAGACAAAAGATAATGTTTCTTCACCCAGCATGTTGTTAGTCTGTGGAACTCCTTGCCACAGGATTTTGTGATGGCATCTGGTCTAGATGCCTTCAAAAGGGGATTGGACAGATTTCTGGAGGAAAAGTCCATTGCTTGTGTCCAGGCTTAAAAGGAGGGTACATAAAAATGCCAGATGTAAGGGAGTGGTATCAGGATATAGTTATCTAGTTGTCTTATGTTTTCCCAGAGGGATCTGATGGGGCCACTATGAGATATAGGAAGTTGGATTGCATGGACCCTGGTCTCATCCAGCAGGGCTCTTTTTATGTTCTGAAAATATGAGGTCATTTCCACATCCACAAATGTCACTTTGGTCAATTATGACCAGTTGGAAAATATTGGTCATCTTCCTAATTAACCTGGATGGTTTGAGAAGAAACAGCATATTTTAAAATTATGTAATTATTCAGATTCATGACACCACTGCCACCTCAGATTAAAGACATAAATATGGCTAAATTGGAATTTAAAAGCATCTGTTATTTTCTGTAGCAGTGTGCAACATTTGTTATGCAGTTGAAGAATGATGGCTTGGATCCAAATATGAGGAAAGGATATTCAATTCATTCATTTGAGGAAGTATGATTCAGTCCCCCGCCCCCCTTCGGCAAACTACTGGACTAATGCATCACGTCATGTTCCAAAAAAAAAGAAAAAAAAAGCTCTCTGAACAGGGCAAAGGGGCAGCAGGAAGAAGGAATAGATTGGTATATGCACAGAAACCACGTGGAATCTTTTGGATCTTGGTGAATTAAAACTGTGCAAGTAATAGCTGAGTGTGAATAAACCTGTGTAGTGGTCCCTCCATTTTATAATCTTCATCCATTTTGGAAGATTTTATATCTAAATAACCCTAAGACACTGTTTGGTTTTGGAAGACCTGTCCTAGTGAATTTTGAGAAACTGAAATGGCAGCTCCAAAATCACTGACATTTACTGTATTTCAGGTTATGCAAATAGCTGCACTAAATACTGCCAATAAAAGTCCATTTATTTATTTATTTATTTATTTATTTATTTATTTATTTATTTATTTATTTATTTTGGTGCTTATATACCGCCTGTTTTCCAGAGGGGAATATTTGAACTTGCATTTCTCAGGTTATCTTTGCTGACATAATTGCCTATATGGTGCACTTTAGGCTCACTGTATTCTCAGAGCCTGGGCAGGGACAGAAAGCAGACAAAAGCAACACACCCCAGAAGGTCAGATGGTTTTGTATCTGCCTTCGGGGAGTTTCCTACTTCTCTGATGGGTGATTTTAATGAATCCTTGGTTGATCTCTGGAATGGGAAAATGAGCAAAGCCATTGACCGGATTGCTCCTAAATGTCTCCTTCCTCAAAATAGTCCCAAATTGGCTGCTTGGTTCACTGGGGAGCTGGCAAAATTGAAACGGTTGGCCCATAGAGGTTGAAGGTATTGGCAGAAAACCCAGATTGAAACTGATAAAGAAACACTGAAGGGCCTTTGGAAGACTTATTCCAAGGCAGTGGGGGCAGCAAAGAAAGCATTTTTCTCTACCACCATTGATTCGGCACAAAATTTTCCAGTGCAGCTTTTCTGAACAGTTAAAACTCTGCTACATGCAGACCTGCAGGTGGATGACACAGATCAGTCTGTAACTCGCTGCAAAGAATTTGCACAATACTTTGCATGCAAAATTAAACAGATCCGGGCTACCTTGGATGCTGCCATTGATCCAGAGCCAGTAAGTAAAATGACCCCACCCCCAGCTGTCCTGTATTAATGGATGACTTTCATCTCCTACAGCCAGATGATGTGGTCAGGACCCTTGGGGAGGTGAGGACCACCACATGTGTGTTGGATCCTTGCCCCTTATAGATCATAAAAGCTGCCAGAGAAGGTATGGCAGACTAGTTAGGAAGAGTAGTGAATGCCTCCTTACAACAGGGCAAGATTCTAGCATGCTCAAAGGAGGCAATAGTAAAACCACTGTTAAAAAGTCCTCCTTAGACCCAATGATACTGAACAATTACCAACAGGTATCAACTATCCCATTCTTAGGGAAAGTCCTAGAGCGAGTGGTGGCCCTGCAGCGCCAGAGGTTTCTGGATGAGATAAACTACCTGGAATCATTTCAATCTAGCTTCAGGCCTGGTTATGGGATGGAGACAGCATTGGTCACACTGGTAGATGACCTATACAAGGAAATGAATAGGAGATCTGTGTCCCTTTTGGTTTTACTAGACCTTTCGGCTGCTTTTGACACTATAGACCACAGCATCCTCCTGACTCATCTCTCTGAAATTGGAATTGGGGGCACTGCATTAAAGTGGCTCCAGTCCTTCCTGCAGGAAAGAACACAGGAAGTAGTGTTAGGTGATACATGTTCAACACCATGGCTGCTGACCTGTGGGGTCCCCCGGGGTTCTGTTCTGCCTCCTATGTTATTTAACATCTATATGAAACCACTGGGGGAGATTATCAGGACTTTTGGTGTGCAGTTTGGGGGTATTCTTGGACTCATCCTTGAGCCTGGATGCTCAGGTCACGGCTGTGGCCAAGAATGCATTTGCACAATTAAGGCTAGTACACCATTTATGCCCATCCCTGGAGAAACTGGCTCTGGCTACTGTAACTCATGCCCTAGTGACGTCCTGACTGGACTCATGTAATGCGCTCTATGTGGGACTCCCAATGAAAATCCTCAGGAAACTTCAATGCGTCCAAAATGCAGCAGCGAGATTGCTGAGAGTCCATATTTTGCCACTATTAAAGCAGTTCCACTGGCTGCCAATCAGCTATTGTGCACAATTTAAAGTGCTGACCTTAATGTACAAAGCACTGTACGACATGGGTCCTAGCGACTTCAAAGATTGAATCTCATAGTATGAACCAACTTGGGTGGTCATCAGGAGAGGCCTTTCTTTCCATCCCACCTCCCTCATAGGTATGCCTTGTGGGAACACATGATGGGGGCCTACTCGACTGCTGCGCCCAGACTCTGGAACTCCTGCCCATTGGAGGCCAGGACTTCCCCATCTCTGCTGTCCTTCTGGAAGCAGGCAACAATCTTTCTCTTCAGGGAAGCTTTCCCTGAATGATGGACCACCTACTGTGCCTTTTTATGAATCTACCATACATGGCTACACAGACTTTGTGTTTATAATTTATTTATTTATTTATTATTGGATTTATACCCCACCCATCTTCCCTAAGGAACTCTGGGCGGTTTACAAAGCTGATCGAGACAGCAAATATAGAGAACGGAGATACAAAAACAACAACAACCATAGACAACAATGAATTAAAACATGTGCACCCTGATCGAAACAAATGTAGCTCGATAGAAAATCATATTAGATGAGCTAACTAACAGCAGATGGCGGGATAAAAAAATCACTTATAAATTTGTGTTTATATCTCTACTTGTGTGATTGCACTGACGCTATGTTATCAATTGTTAGCCTTATAATGTTGCCGTATAATGCTGTAAGACGCCCTTCAATTCTCTGTTTCTCAAACTGATTGTGTCTTAATTGTAATGGACTGTATAATCTCTCCTTACTGTAAGCTGCCTTGGGTCCTTTTCCAGGGAGAAAGACTGGGTAAAAAATCTCAAAAATAAATAAATAAACAAACAAAATCAGAAGGAATTCCTACCCTTTCAATGCAGTTCACACTGTGAAGCAGTGCTTAGTGCAGTGCTGGTGAATAGGTGGCCCTTCAGATGTGTAGGGACTGGGAGATAACCTTTCATTGGGCCTAGCTAGCATAGGCAATTTGGAGAAATGATGGGATTTGTAGCTGCAACAGATCGGGAGAACTATGAGTTCCCTTTTCCTATCCTTCTGTATATTTCCCAAAAGGCAGTACAACCTACCAGCACAACCAGGTCAGTCATCTGTGGAGAGAACAGGGGCTAACCTTGTATTCCTCTAATTTGGTTCCTTAATTTGAGCTCCTTGTAACAGTGGATAGCAACACTATTCTTCCTTACCCATGCAGTCCCACTCTTACATCGGAGGAATCATAGAACCATAGAGTTGGAAGAGACCTCAAGGGCCATCTAGTCCAACCCCCTGCCATGCAGGAACCCCCATCACAGTATTTCCGACAGATGGCCATCCAGCTTCTGCTTAAAAACCTCCAAAGAAGGAGACTCCACCACCCTTTGTGGCAGCTTATTCCACTGCCCAACAGCTCTGTCTCTAACCTCTAATGAGGAAGTGGATTTGTTCTCAAAACCTCATATTAAAAATAGCAGTTAGTCTTTAAGGTACCACAATGCGTTTTTTATTTTTAATTTGTTCTTCCCTGATATGCTTCCTCACCCATATCTCATTTCTCTGTCTCACTGGCCCCTTGATAGGCCTTGGACAGGTCTGCAGGAACTATTCCATTTATTATACTGTAGTACATACATACACATCAGAGAGTCCACTCATTATGTAGCCTTCAGACTCTGGATAGCTTTCCTCGTCAATCCAAATTCATTTATTGAAGTGAATATTCCTCAGAATTAAATGACATTCTCGAGAGGTATTTGAATTTCTGGAAAGGTGCTTTCATGGGCTCCAAAAGGAACTGGATATCTACAGATTGCTTTATACAAACCATATTAGAAGTGACACCTAGTGTCTAGGACAAGAATCACTATTGTGTCTCTCTTGTGGCCAAAAATCTGTTGCTTGGTGAAGTAAATTGTAGTAGAGGAGGCCCACTGAATCAATGGGAATTTGGTGAGTTGACTCTTTCATAAGTTGCACTGATTCAAATGGGCCTACTTTAACTGCAACTTACTTCAGCATCAGTAGGATAGGCCCACTGAAATCAGTGGGGCATATGAAGGAGTTGATTCACTATATCTTCATTGCTTCTATGGGCCTACTCTAGGGCAAGATAGTATGCTAAGTCACAAGATATTGGCTTCTGTGTTTTGCAACCCCACAAGGCTACTTTGATATAGCACTGAAGAGGGAAGGATAGATTTCACATAGATGTTACTGTAGTCCAGGGATGGGGAAACTTTTAGCCCTCCAGATGTTTTGGACTGCAACTCCCAGAATCCTGAGCCTATACAGAAATCCCCCATTTATTGCAGGGGTTAGGGACCCAAACCAACCCACAATAAAGGAAAATCAGTGATATGCTGATGCTGGGTTGGGTTGGGACTGGGGGGGGGGTGTCTGGGGCCTTCCCCCAGAAGCTCAGTGGAGCTAGTATTTAGAAAATATCCCATGAGATATTTTTATTTTTATCTTGACACTAAAGCTGTAATACTATCCATACCACCTGGGCATAATCTTAAAACATATTGTACTGAATGTGGCTTATTTCTGAATAAATGTTTATTATTCTGCACTGTAAGACTTGCATTGGAATGTAAGTAGAGCTATATGCTGGATCAGGCCGAAGGCCCATCTAGTCCAGCTTCCTGTATCTCACAGTGGCCCCGCCAAATGCCTCTGGGAGCGCACGAGACTAGATATCTGTCTCCAGATACCACTCCCCTGCATCTGACCTTTGAAGTACCCTTGCATTTATAGTGTACCAGTAAAAGCTGATCTGTTGCAATAGCTGACAAAGCAGCTACAGTATCTAATTCCAGTAGACTGTGCAGTCATTGGGTCTTGGTCTAATCCTGTTTGTTAAAGAGCAAGCCCCAACATGTCCAAAGGCTTATTCCTAAAGAGGTCTGCACAAGACACTTTGGAGGTATCACCATGAGGTTATGTCAGGAGATATAATGCAGTCTGAAACTTGTCCACAGACCATTACTATAATTATGGAAAGATATCCATATCAAGTCAAACTCTGAATTATTTTCTGATTTGGAAACCTCTTACCAAATACAAGTTTGGGGCTTGATGCTAATGTTCTGTGGAGAAATAAGGCAGCATATGCATACAGGAGCTCTTCCTTGTGCTTGGTTTTGTATCGGTTCACATGTTCAAAGACTATTTCTACCCTACTAAATTAATACCACATGTCAAAACACTTAGCATTAGCAACACTGGTTATTACATTATTTGATCTAGCTCTCCTCCAGCACACATCAAACAAACCTTTTTTCCTGTCAGCTTTCTTTACTGTCCAGAGTTCAGTAAATCTAATTCCTTCATTGCTGCCCTTCCAAGTTTCAGTCTTCTGATTTCTTGGCTACCATCTCCGTTTGGACTGATGATTGAATCAAGCTACAGTATATAAACTTTTCACTACTGTATTTCTATTTCTTCATAGTGAACATTTAAAGTTGCGTAGCTCTTCCCTAGTCGTGATTTTTTTGTCTTCCTAAATGTTCAGTGGCAGTCCTGCTTTGGCACAGTCTTCTCCCACTTTCACTAATTAAAAGTCCTTCCAAATCCTTGTGGCTGAAAGCCAGTGAGATAGTGTCATCTGTCCCTCTTAAATTACTGGTGCTTCTTTTCGACCATTTTCACTCTTTCATCTGACTCGAAGTGCTGCTTTTCCTGGGTCTGATTTGCATACAGACCGAATAGACCAGTGTTTTTCAACCTTTTTTGGGCAAAGGCACACTTGTTTCATGAAAAAAAAATCACGAGGCACACCACCATTAGAAAATGTTAAAAAATTTAACTCTGTGCCTATATCAGTCTCTAAAAGGTTCGCCATTGCTGGTGTAGGGAGAAGCAGGACAGAGGGGCCACAGAATGAGGCAGCCCGCTCTCTAGCACCCAGTTCCCACTTACCTGTGTTGTTTTTTTAAAGACATTTTGCCCTGCATGGACTTCTGTGTCCAGTGGAGACCTGAGAAGGGGCACTGACTCTCCAAGAACACAAATAAGACCCAAAAGCCCATCTTGCTCTCCACACTGTGGCCAAGGCAGATGCCTTCAGCAAGTCCAGCGACAGGAGGGGAGGAGGATGAAGGAAGGCAGGAAGGAAAGAAGGCAGAAAGTGTTCTGCTTGTATACCGCCCCGTAGCACTTCAAGGAGTCTCTGGGCAGTTTACAGTTTTAATTACAGTAGGCAGGCTGCTAGACATACACATATGCAGGCTAGAAATGAGCTCGTTTCTATGAAGAGGGGAAAGGGTACGAATGGAAAGAGAGAGGTGGGGGGAAGAAAGAAAAGACAGAGAGAGAGAAGAGGACGACCCAAGACAGAAAGAAAGGGGCAAGACTTCAAGGAACCCATCGCGGGGCCCCTCAGAGACGGCTCTTCCCCTCCCGGACCCTAAAGGCCAGCCGGCCAGCCGTGCCACTAGCCCCCCCACCGCCCACCCGCCTCCTCCATCCCCTCCTCCTCGCAGCCCTGCCGCGGTGCTCGTGGGGCAGCCGGGCGCCCCTCCTCCCCTTCCCTTCACCTGGTGGTTTGTTCTGGGCTGGGGCTCCCGGGCTGTCGGGCGGCTCAGTCCATTGGTAGCTCCCAGGAAAGGGGTGGTGGTGGTCCAGGGTAAAAAAAGGAGGGGGGAGAGGGAAGCGAGCGAGTTGCGGCAGCGGCGGCAGGCACAGGGCAAACACTAAGAGAATAAGCGGGGCCAGGTCCGGCCGGGGAGGAAGTGACACCAGCGCTGCGGGCCTCGGGGGGGGGGGAGGAGCCAAGCTGGCCCTTAGACGCTATTTATAGCGCCTCCCAGCTGTGGGCCACCCGCCGGCCCTGGGTTGAATTTCTTTAGAATTATTCAATTTTTCCCACGGCACACCAGGCAACATCTCGCGGCACACTAGTGTGCCACGGAACAGTGGTTGAAAAACGCTGGAATAGACCACGCACTAAAATGCACCCTTGTATGACAACCTTTCCTACAGGAAACCATTGTGTCGCTTCATATTCTGTCCTCATAGGCGCACCTCTTTAAAAACTCTTCTCTTATCCAGAGAGCAACAGGGGATTAAAAACAACCCTGAAATAAAACAGCACTTTCTGGGCGGGAACAAAAAAGGCGACGCTCCCCCTCCCTTTTTCGCCTGGAGACAGTCGCGTCTAAATACTCTAAATACTAAATACGCGTCTTTCGTCCTGAACATGAAAAGAAAAGAAATCCGGCCCGACCAATCAGGGACAGCCTTACAATCTTTTTGTCTACTTCCTTCCCACGGCCTTCTACGACTTTCCTGTGCAGGCCTGACCGGACTTTGCCGACACGGGTAGAAAGGAGGTCGGCGATTGGCTGTTTAGGGATTGGGGCGGTCCAGCCCTAGATTCGGCGCGCGGGTTCGGGTCGCGGGGAAGCTGCGGAGCTGCTGCTGCTGCTGCTGCGGAGGGGATGCCGGGGGGTGTTGGGGGCGCGGCGGCGTCCTTTCGGAGGCGCTCCCGAGGCTCGTGGGGGCTTGGCGATGCGACGGCGGCGGGCTTGCTGAGCTGAGCCGCTGCCGGTGAATCCGCGGCGGCAGGAGCTGCGGGTCCCCCCCCCGCGACACCCGGACGGCACCTGCTTCTTCTGCTCCGGAGGAGGGGAGAGCCCGCGTGCCTCCTCTTTTTCTCCAGGTGAAGGAAGGGAAGCGCAGGATGGGGTGTGTGTGTGTGATCGCGTCCCTTTTGGGGCCGTGCATCCTCAAGCCGAAGAGGGCCGAGATCTCCAGCCTCGGCCGGGAGCAGCAGGAAATGGAGGGACTGCTTTGAGTCTCAATCCCCAAGGCTAGAAGAGAGTTTGCAAGAGGGGGAAATTTTGATTTTTGTGCGCCAATTCGCTTTCCAGCCTTGCTATCAGGTCAGGATAAAGACGCTCTTAGTTGTTTGACTCCCAGGAGTGAAGAAACCTGACTGGGGACGAGGGGAGGCCTGGAAGGTGCGTGGACTTGGATCCGTCATGTCATTTGTCCTAAAACAGGGAGTGCAGGATCTCCCACTTTAGTCGCGTGTCCTTTAAGGCAGGCTGTTCCAAGTGTGAGTCCCAGGAGCAGTGGCAGCAGCAGAGGGGCACACTTGACAGCCTGCCTGAGCGGTTTAAAAACAGTGGTCTCCCAGGGCTCTCTTTAATCAGGTTTTGTTTAGCTTCTGGGTCTATTCATCTGGATTACCATTTTACCCCTCATGCCCATTTCCACTTTTAGTTGGCCTACAAGCTGCTCTGTTCCTCTTCAGCACTTCCTTGCTCAAGGTTTGTGACACTACAGGGCCTCTTTGATCTCAGATTCTGAGCAAATACTTCACTGGATGAGACGCCATTGAACTGGCAACTCTAATTAGACCTGTTGCTCACCACTCTCCACCCCCCCCCCTTGTTTGTTTGGTGGTAGGGAACTGGGGTATGTCATGCTATTGTAAACTGCAGAAGAACAGCTGTATATACACTCAGTGGAAACTTGTGTAAAGGAATTAATTCATTCCAAATGATACTCTGTTGAGCAAATTTTCCTCTGTACAAATTTCCCATAGGAATGCATTGAAAAATGGATTAATCCTTAATTGCAACCGTTTTTCTGTTGTACAGATTTGCCCCATAGGCGATTCTGTTAAGCGATTTCCCCCTATCTCCGGATTTTTTTTTTCCTTTAAGCGGATTTTCTGTTAAACAAACTGCTTATTATACCAGGGTCCACTGTATTTGATTGTAGTAAAAAAGAGTTCATTTAAAAAGTTAGGCTTTTTTTAAAAATGGTTTGTGATATTATGGAAGGATGAGTAGCTCCAAGTCAGGTAAACATGCACATACCTGGGATAATGGTGAAGAAACATGTGAGTAAGTTGATTTTTTTTGTCTTGCACCTGGAATGATGGTATTTGCTTGATGAGAGGCCAAAGACAGTGTGGACAGAACCATTTCTTTGCTAACGAGGGTTTATGATATTGTAATCAAACGCAGCAGGTGGAAATGTCTGGAATTGGCATGTTCATAGATTTGTCCATGGAAACAGATTTTTAATCATCTACCAGCCCAGGTACACAATGTCTCTGCCACATATTGTTGATTTTTTTTCTTTTAGGTGCTATTGTCTCCAGAGTTTTTCCTTGCCTTATAGAAGGCTAAATATTCTAAAACAAACACTGACAATGGTTCACACAAATCTTGTTGTTTCAAACTTGGAACATAATGCCTATTTTTTCTCTCTCCTGATTAAGAAGTGTTATCAAAGAATTCATAAGGTATGAGATGCATTGCAAACAGAGTAATCCCTAATCGTGACCATTTTTATGTTGTACGGATTTGCCCCATAGGCAATTCTGTTAAGCAAATTTCCCCTATCTCCGGAATTTTTTATGTTGTACAGATATTATGTTATACAAACCGTTTGTTATACGAGGGTCCTCTGTATTTCTTTTGGGCTAGGCAGCTCATAGGACCTACTACTAGGTTTTCTAAAGCCTCAATCCCATGCATATTGAGATGTGAGTGATGATCTATGCACAGTTCCAATTTTGTGCTCTACTTGTGATTCAGAGTGGAATTTTAATTCCACATGTGATTGGGCCAAAACCTTACCTTCCTTTGATTTTGGTGCTTGGAGAGTAGCATGATTCCTTTGGGTAATTTCTACTTTAATCTTATTTTCCAGGGTATTTGTTAGCACAGAATGTCCACGAACTATTTCTTCGGGAATAAGAAGAGAAATAGCTCGATATTATATGGTGTGGATCAGTCCAAAGTTACTACTGGGTTTTCATCGTTCCCGAGAGCTACAAGCCAAGGTCATGTTGGAAACCATGGAGATAGCTTTCCACCAAACAAGCGGTACAAAAGTCACAATGCAACTGAACACGAAGAAATGGACGATCCTTTTGGGGACAGTGATGAATTTACAGCAGATGATTTGGAAGAGATAGATATTATTGCCTCTCAGGCATTGATGCAGACTGCTTCTTTGAAAACAGAGGCACCAAGATCTGAGCAAAATGCAGAAGGATCTTCCCTACCAAACAACACCATGAAAACCCAGGACCAAATTAAGCAGTGGAATATTTCCCTCGGAGCGGAGACAACATCTGTAGCCCCCTTTGGTATGTGCAATCTAAATTCAGTTTGGAATGAAGATCAGTAAGGGGTTGTGATTTTCATCTTTCTTATTGGTGCTACTGTTGACATTGAAGTAGCTTAAAGTTACCCTTTGGGGGTGCAGGCCCCTCTGAAGGCAATTTCCGCAAACAATGCAGCAGATCCAAATTAATAAAAATGATTGACAGTAATGGACCAGGTCTCAGGTCAGGAGATCTTGGTTCAAATCCTTCCACCATGGGAATTCACTCGGCAGTGTCATTAGTAAACCCTCCTTGAATATCTCGCATACCACAAAAATGAATTAATGTTGCCCACAGTCAAAACTACAGGTAATTTGACTATACAGGTAACACTGCTGAGAGCTGTATAGCAGACCTTACCACCTATTAATACTAAAACCAAAAACAACTAAAGTCACAATCCCATTAAAACACAATGGAAGGTGGTCAAGGAAAACAGAGCAAGTCCCCATTTTTAAGTGTTGGCAGTTTGATATAGATAGAGAGCAGGTTGTGGTGCAAAACAGTGTAAGACAGGGAGAGGAATGTCTGCCTTTTGGCCAGAGTTAACTCACAGGTGCTGAGATAAATTCTCAGGAATTTGGGGCATAAATCCTCTGACCTGATTGGCTCACCAGAAATGTCATATCAGAATTCAGAATGATGAATTATTGGACATTACCTAAGAGCCCTAGAGTCCCATATCAACCTTTAGGGAAAAGTCAGAAGCCTGTGTTCATCACAGCTGGCATTTATCCCAGTTAAGAGTTAATTCCGGAATGAAGCAGATAAATATTTTGCATCCTGTATTTTTACTCTCTTCTTTTGCATATCCTTCAGGTTCTTTCTCCCATGCAAAACATATAAACTCAATGATCAGAAAAATATCTACTTCCCCTTTGTTTTTATTGAACATACATACCCAAGCAGCTATATGTTGTTCTCTAATCAGTGAGTAACCCAAAATGGTACTGTAATCCCCCACTTATTACGGGGGTTATGCGGATGCTGGGTCGGGTCGGGATTGGGGGGGGGTCTGTTTAGGGCCTCCTTCATTTACCTTAGGCCTGGTGCTGCCCCGAGCGGGCCTCTGATGGGCTTCCCGGGCCTGTCGGTTTGTCGGAAACCACTTCTGGGGCCTCCCACAGGCCCAGGGAGCTTGTGGGAGGCCCGCTCGGAGCAGCACCAGGCCTGGGGTGAGAGCAGGAGGCTCCAAAGAGGCCTACACAGCTTGACCCAGGGGCCCTTGCCTTCATAGACTGTGGTCCCACGATATACTGGGACCGCGGTTGATTAACCGCGAAATGGCGGGGGATGACTGTAAGTACAAAATATACATTTTCAGAATATAACTATGAAAACTTATTGAAAGATCTGTTAGTATGTTAACAAAATTTAATAAGGTGTATCAAAATGGAATATATAAGACTTTAACTAAGGTATTACAAGAGAATAATAACAAAGTTAACTTAAAAAAATAGCACTCAGTTAAGCCACTTCAAAAACCACACTAAAGCATGAGTAATTGCAGAATCTCATCTGCATATTTCTCAAATATTGTTTTAAATATATATACACACACACACCCTCCGCATAGCAGAGTTTTTTCCCTGTGACAATGCTCTCCCTTTATCATTGGTCCTTGACCAGACTATATTTCCTGGCTGTTCTTTATACTCTTATCTGCCCGTCCAACTGTCAACATTGTCCTTTTTCTGGGCCAATAAGTTATGGAACTCTATAAGGAGCCAACAGGTTTTTTTTTAGTGGAAATATGTTTACTTTTACTGGAATGGCAAATGATGGGTTCTGAAAAGTATGGGATGGCATGTTGCTGTCATGGCAGATAAGACCCCTTACTTTGATTAGCAGGAGCTTGCATCTATACAGGGTACACAGAGTAGAGTGGGCATCAATAACCAAAGGAATAAGTTTCAGATATAGTAATTTGCCAGAGTGGCAAGCATCAACTGCTGGTTTTGTTAACACATTACAATGTGTCATATAATACAGTACAAGTCAATTATTTCAGTGCAGTGGTGCCTCAAGATACAGGTGCCTCATGTCACGAAAAACTTGAGACATGAAAGGGAAGTCCGTCCAGAGCGCACTGCACCCTGGGAATGGAAAGCTTCATCAAAAACTCAAGATATGAAAATTTCCTATGGAAAGCCCCGGGAGATGAAAATTTTGCGGAAGACTTCAATTCCCCGGGTGCATTGTGACCCCTTCTGATCGGTGATACGCAAATTTTGTGATACGAAGTGTCCTGAGGAACAAATTAATTTTGTATCATGAGGTTCCACTGTACTGTTCTTCCTTCAGCACGTGCAGTCTTGACAAGAAACCACCACCACCCATCTTTTTGTGGGACATGATTTCTTGGACTGCCTTGGTGTATCATATGACAGGGAGAAGAGTCAGATGTCTGACACAAGGTATAGTGATGGTGAGGCTATCACTGTCCTATAGTTCTGTTGAGTGCCAAGGCACTCATAATGCCATGGAAGTGTGGCAGGATTGATGAGCCCCAGCTCTTTTCTTTTCTTTTTTTTCCCCATTGGACAGTTGAATCCATTATATTTCACTATAGCTTAATTGTGTGTGTGTGTGTGTGTGTGTGTGTGTGTGTGTGTGTGTGTGTGTGTGTTGGGGGGTATGTGTGTGGAGAGCCCCAGCTTTTAAATAGGATGAATTAAGAAATTTACCAAAAAGGGAGGGGGAGAAGAAGAAAGACTTCGGCATGTCCAAACTTCAGCCCTCCTGATGTTTTGGACCACAACTCCTAGAATTCTAAGCTTAGACTGCCAATGACAAAGGACTGTGGGAGCTGTGGTCAAAAACATCTGGAGGGCCGAAGTTTGGACATGCCTGCCGGCACTCTCTGTTCTGAGATGAAGATTGTTAATCAACTTAAGCAAATTGGATACGATTGCATATGACATTTTGTTTTGGAGTGTGGGGACAGTTGGTCTTACACAATGATAGACTGTTGATTTCTCGTCTCATTAGGTTATGCCTAATATTAAGATCACATTACTCAAGTGTCTTTCTGTCGACAGGAAGCAGCAGAAAAGAAACCCCATCCAAAGATAAATGCAGCCTTGAAACACTTCAAGCACAATATGAGCAAGCTACGGAAAAGGTTGGAGAGGGTGTTTTGTTTTATTTGTAAATAATATTTGGGGCTTCATCAAGGCACCCCCTTCTTCGGTGTTTTGTCTAACAGCAATAACGGGTACAAGAAGGTTGCTAAAGACTGTACAAGGGCTGAAGTTCAAATTCCGTGCTTGAATTATTGTCTTTGAATTTGCAGCTGAAAGAGATGCAGGATGAAATCCTCATTAAAAATGGAGAAATTAGAATTCTGCGGGATTCAATGCAGCAAATGGAATCAGCTCTGGAGGAAAAGCAAAAAGCACGTATCCTTCTGGAAATTGAGAATGCTCAGAGTCTAAGTGAAAAAGAAAAAGAGTTCTCCAGGAAGGTACTGTTTGCTTCAGTTTTAGGAAAGTCTGCATCAAAACCTTATAGTTTGGGGAAAAAGACTGTTTTAACTTCCTAAAATCTATCTCCTTTTCCTTTTGGCAAATATTAACTAGATACTGTATATTGAAAGCATGCTTCACTGATGAAAGGAGTTGTTAGTTATTGTTGGTTTCAATTTGTAAATTCTTAATTGGATTGAAAATTATTAATGGCTTTTTAGGTATGCTATAAACTTATTTGTTCTTTTCTGTGTTTTTTTCTGTTGTTTTGTGTATTCAAAATAATTTTTGAAAAAAATAGAAAACACACATTGTGCAATCTGATTCATATTGTACAAATAGAGAAGTAATGATGATGATCTACAGTTCAGATTAAATATCCCATTTCTGAATTCCTGAAGGTGACTTACTTAAATGTAGATTTATTTTTTTCCTCTTGACCTTAAACTATTTCTTTGGGTGAAATCCTGCCATTGTCTTACTAGAGAAGGCCCATTGAATCAGCTTGCACATTGTTTTGGATGTAACTGGGAATTGTAAAATCAAATAAAGAAGCCTGTTTATTTCATGATGGTGGGTGTTATTTTAATCCCTTATTTTTCCATCCCTTTTGTAACATTAAGCAATTTATTCTTTCAGATACAGTCACTGCAGTCTGAGCTACAGTTCAAAGATGCAGAAATGAATGAGCTGAGAACAAAGCTTCTCAACTTTGAAAAAATTAAGCCAGTTACTCCTTCAGTTTCAAATAGCAGGTAAAAATAATCAGCTACTACAGCGGTTCATGATGCTTCAGGCCACTGGATCAACCTTTAATTTGGTCATAGTTTGATGGCCAAATTCCTACTCCTGGTGTGAGCTGGTGGCCACACTAACCACCCAACTAGGTTAAAATGGAGAAGTCAGAGCTGGAAGTAGTCAGAACTACAATTCTATCTGTCTGAACGTGTGGGTTTTTCACTTTCAAAAGCTACTGCGTTTTCCCATCTATAAGACACTCCCATATATAAGACACACACACACCAGTTTTCCAACCCAAAATTAAAAAAATCAATATTTTAAACATAAAGAGGAACACATTTTAAATTAGTAATTAGGTAACATTTACATATCAGTACTATGACATTACGCATCACACTTAGCTTTGAGCATAACACTTTATTCAGCTTCTGTTGCATCACTGCTTCCTCCTTCATCACTTTGAGTTCCAGATTTATCAGTTTCTTCAACATGAGTTGCATCACTCCTGTCTTCTGAGTCACTGTCTATCTTATATGAGATGATCTTTGTTTCTGTCCATGGCATTGGTGATTCCACGTTTCTTGAAGGGCTTCACAATCATCTCTTGTTTGACTCCATACCATGAGTTTAGGACCCAGTTGCAAACCTCACTAAGGGTTGTTGGGTCCCCCCCCCACTCTTCCTGTCGGTATCAAGTTACCACCTGTTTTTTGCATCCATCTACTCCATTCTTCTCTAACCAGGGCTTTAAATGGCTTGTTGATTGAAACATCTAGTAGATGTAGCTGACCAGTACGTCCACCAGGAATAACTGATAGATGTGTTTGCAATTCTGATGCAACCCTTTTTGTCTTTTCTGTTAAATGTGCTTGGAACTGATCAAAGACAAGCAGAGTTGGCCTCTCAACGAGCCCTCCGGGTCTTCTAGACCAAACCTTTGCAAACCAAATGGCGACAGTGTCTTCATACATCCATCCCTTCTCATGAACTTGCACAATAATGCCAGGCGATATGGTCTCTTTAGGATATGTTTTCCTCTTAAAAATAAGTATAGGAGGCAGTTTAGTGCCATCTACACCGCAAGCATAGCGGTATGGTGTGTCTTTTCATGGTCACTTGTTTTGATTGCCACTGTTTTGATTAATTCCATATCAGTGATTTTGTTGGAAGGCACATCGACATTGAGAGGCACCTCATCCCTGTTTGCAATCTAGCTTGGTTCAAAATCATATTTTTTTCCTGAAGTTGTATGACATAGGAGTGAAACTAGAAGTTTATCCTCGTAAACCAGTGGTATTTTCCGAGCTAACTTTGTTCGTGCTCTCATGGCCAACCCTTCTCTCTGCAGCTCTGTTTCCATTTTCTTTTGCATATTTGATTACATTCAGTTTGAATTTTGTAGAGTAAGATATTTGCTTATTTATTTATTTATTATTTTCTGACATCTTATTTTCTGACGTTCTGCTTTCTGCGTTGAAGAAAAACTGCCAGCCAATCATCTGTTTGGTTGGAGCTGGATAACGTCACCAACCGCAGTTGGAAAGAGAGGTGATTGATTTGCGAATTAGCCAATGGTTTGACTTGCAGTATGGAGTTAACCCTATGACAAATGTATGGTAAAAGGGAAAGGGGCTTTTATTAAAAGTGGGCATCAGCTCCAAAAAAGCAGATCACGTGGCTAAAGCGAGGTCTGTGCAAAGGAAAAAAGAGACTTTTCAAAACCACGCAGTTCTCTTTTTGACGTACTTCTGGTGCCTGTTGCCAGAGCAAACAGAAACACAAGGAGAAAGGAAAATACCCCCCCCACACACTGTGTCCCTCGACAGTGGAACAACTGCCGTAAATTAGAATCCAGGTTATTCAGGTGAAGGAGAAGGAAGAGGAGGTATTCTAACCAGGAATATACAGGATGTTTTCTTTTCCACACCACTACCAGCACGCAATAGCTCTTCCTGTCCTCGGGTGCGAGTTTGCATGGCAAAATACCCCACAGGCAGGCGCTCGACTCAGCCCCACTTACTCGGCTCTTTCAAAACCCTGCAGTTTTCTCTTCAGCTTACTTCTGTGCGTAAGATGCTCTGCAATTTTTAGTCTAATGATTCTAGGGGGGAAATTAGTGTCATAGATGGAAAAATATGGCACGCGAGTAGGCACAGCTTTTTTAGAAGGAGCCTTTTTGCTCCTAGTGTTACATGGTGTCAGTTCAATCCCAACTTACAGCCACGTAAGTGGAGTTTCTGAGATAGGTGAGATTGTTTGTTTGTTTGTTTGTTTGTTTGTTAGACTGTTTTTATTTTCAAATGCCAACTGCAAGTGAGTTTCCATAGCACACGGGTTGAAAAGGGGTTTCTTGAGTCCTGTCACTCCATATTATGCAATACAACCTAGCAGTCTTCTTTCCCTGTTGAACCTCCAAGAGAGCACGATATGCTATCACCTCTGAGATGATGATATATCATTTGATGGCACATCTACCAAAATTGTTTGACTGTGTTATATTTTTGTGGTGTAAACCGGTGAAGAAAGCCTTGGAGAAAAATGTTTCCATATGGCCAATTTTTTTCCTCTTGACCTTAAACAAATACCAATAATTTCATTTCATTTTTTTTTCAGTCCTATGAAGAGTCCCCCCCAAATTCCAAAAGGTGAAGGATGTACCCAGAATGAAAAAACCTGTTTTCCAACAAAAGGTTCTTTTCAATCTCAGATACAATCCAAACCATCCAGCTCTAGAACAGTGTTGCACGGTGATGTATCTGGGGTTAATAAAGGTAAGTTATTTTTTAATCACGCATTTGACCCTTCTGCAGTGATGACACACTGATAAAACTGAAATATAAATATTGTTGGTACTTGAGTGGTTAGCACACCATAATAGCCAGGTCTGTGGCATCCCGCTGTGGCACAACCAGGCAAATGCTAGTCCCCGTGTCTCTCATGGCACTGATGTTCAGTGCTACCTAATAATTCTCCAGTCTGGTTGCTGTTTCCATTTTTGTTTTTCTCAATTGGAATACGCTATAAATTTGGTCTGATGTATTGTGGGTCTTTAAAATATGACTGCTGACTGTCACATTCTAGTTAGGGAAGAGAATGGGGGTGGGCTCTGTTGGCGTAGGCATGCCACATCTTCCCACATGCCCAGCTAGGAGGAGACAGAGTAAAACAGTGGCAGGAGTGACTGATGGAACTGAACCCCCTACTGAAAACACACTTTCTGAGAAGGAAGTCCCATTGAAACCAGATAGCTACACTTCTGGGATGGATTTGTTTTTTGGTCTAAGGCAGCCTTTCTTAGTAGGGTCCCAATAAACCCCGGGGTGGTGGTGACACATTTGAAAGGGGCCATAGACTGGGAACAGTCCTTCACACACCACATTATAAGGGTCATTATGCAACTTATACAGCCCTGGTTTGTGTTCCTGGCTGTGGCCAAGCAAAGGTGGAGCGTAGCTGGCCCTGGGTAAACTCAGAGTACACATGCTATGGCCACCTTGAGAGGGGCAGCTCAGGATTTCATGGCTCCCGTGACATGTGTGGGCACATCTCATGTAATATCCGGCTTGGCCTCTGAACTGAATATTGTACGGGTTTCCTTGGTGTCTTGCACTGCTCATGTTTCTGTTGTCCAGCGTGACCTGTTAGCTTCTTTTAGCCATTGCAGAGGTGGTTGGCCAGTTTTATACAGTTTGTTCCTAGTGGCTAATGGATCCAGGTGGATTCTTGAAGTCTTTTTCCTGTGGTGTTAGCTGGGTGTTTTCTAAACTCAGGTGTCTTCAGGAACATCCATATAGATACTTGATATGTTGCTACAGTACTCTCTTTCTGGAGAGCTGTGCGTGTGGTTCTAGGGGGCTCCTCTTCCACTCCATCTCCTTTGGGGTGTCTAAGGCAGGCATGTCCAAACTTCGGCCCTCCAGATGTTTTGGACCATAACTCCCACAGTCCTTTGCCATTGGAAATACAGGCTTGGGATTCTGGGAGTTGTGGTCCAAAACATCAGGAGGGCTGAAGTTTGGACATGCCTGGTCTAAGGGTTCCATCTGATTCCCTATGCTTTTTTTTTAGATTTACATGAAATTGCAGTAGTTCAAGTCATACAGCTGTTGAGGCCAACGTGCCATCGGTATGCAGGTCACACTGTTTTTCGCTTCTTCCATTTGGTTTCAGGAAGGCTGTGGAACTGTGACCACAGTTGTCTGGAGTTATATTTGTTAGGCTGGGAGCAATCTAATTCTATCCAAATGAGATAGAAGTACCATGGGTCAGCTGCATCCCTGTCTGGAGAATCTGGCTCTTGGTATACTCGAAGGGTAGGTTAGGGTTAGGGTTAGGGTGCATTGGCACAGTGGTTAAATGCCTGTACTGCAGCTAAAACTGTGCTCATGACCTGGGGTTCAATCCCAGGTAGCAGGCTCATGGTTGACTCAGCCTTCTATCCTTCCGAGTTCGGTGAAATGAGTTCCCAGCTTGCTGGGGGGGGGGGAATGTGTAGCCTGAATACTGTAATTAAACTGCAGACCGCCCAGAGACTACTTGAAGTGGTATGGGGTGGTATATAAGCAGAAATCTTTGCTTTTGCTTTGCTTTGCTTTGCTTTTAATGTATTGCCCCTGCCCCTTCTCCTATTGTGAGATGTATGCATGGCATTTCTCCTGACCATTGTTAAACAGAATTTAAAGACCCAGATAATATTGCCAAACAATTTATTCTTGGCATGTTTTATTGCTTCTATTGTTTCAAACATTTTATGTTATCATGGAAGTATAATGTAGGCACTTGCTTAACAAATACCAATATTTGACATCATTAGTTGTATTTTAGGTCTTGCCATTTTAAAAAGAATCATGTAAACTATCTTGAGAGGTCTCTGCGTTGAAAGTATTGAAATATTGTAAATAAATAGCTGCAGCAGTTAACTGTGATGCTCTAGGTTGAATATTCTCCCCATTTGCCAGTTCTGGGACATTTTCCTTGTTTCATTGTATTGCATTGTATAAAATGTTCTCTATCCAAAGACACGTTTATGTATATCTATAAAATCATGTGTATTTTACAGTATTGTATAGTCTACAGAACTGAGACACTCAAAGATGAAAAAAACAATTATTATATGTCAGAATATGTGTTGAGTAACCTTCTTTTGAAAACAGTTTAACCAATGTGCTGTGGTGGATACAGTGACAGCCTGGGACTCAGGAGTCCTGGATTCGAACCTTCACTCAGCCATGGAAACCCACTGGGAGTTCTGGAAGTGGTTAAAGCCACTCCTTAAATCTCTCCCTTACCTTGAAAGCCCTTATTAGAGTCACTATAAGTTGGTTCTGACTTGATGGCTTAACAGCAGCATCGTTGCTTATATCCAACCTGAACCATCA
The DNA here is from genome assembly GCA_037367245.1 of Phrynocephalus guinanensis. Classification (NCBI taxonomy): domain Eukaryota; kingdom Metazoa; phylum Chordata; class Lepidosauria; order Squamata; family Agamidae; genus Phrynocephalus; species Phrynocephalus guinanensis. The sequence goes on from CM074734.1 coordinate 42,601,205, forward strand.
AAACCTTTTGATATGAAATAAAGCAGTTAGGAAAATAACACAGATCCTGAAAGGTAACAGATATTTTTATTTATTTGCCAGACTGCAAAATGCCAGACCTTGCAACTGAGCCTGTGAAGCCAGAAATGCGCTACACCTGTACTCAAAGACCAGGTAATTCCAGCTATGAAATTATCATCTCAGAACTGCAAGGCTGGAAGGGATCCTATGGATCATCAATATTCGTATTGAATATTCATTAGAAAGCATAAAATGTGTCACACTGATGGGCTTGTGGCAGTGGTGTTGAATCTTCAGCGCTCCAGATGTTTTGGACCACAATTCCCCCCAGTCCTTTGTCATTGGCAATACAGGCTTGGAATTGTGGGAGTTGTGATCCAAAACATCTGGAGTACCAAAGATTCGCCACCACTAGTGTGGTGTCTATGTTTATTTGACTTTCAACATTTGCAGATCACAACCTGGCATAAAATCTGGCATATACTCAGAATTTTAAAAATTCTGAACTTCTTTTATGTATCATCAGTGAATGAAGCTTACATTCTACCCACGTAAAAATTACCCCAAGGTTTGTCAGTTTCAGGAACATAATTTAGGGTGTGGTAGGAGGAGGATCCATTTTATCGGTGGTGTTTTTGAGCAGTTAGGACTTGGAAGGTAAATTTTGGTAGGCTATTGCAAATAAACCAAATGCTCTACCTTCTTCTAATCCTTCCTGTACAGTTCGTTGTGACCCTCAAATGTTGTTTTAGTTAGTCAGAAGGGTAGAGGCTCTGAGAGGTGTGTTTGAATGTGCCCTTTCCCCCAAATGCGAGCTGTTTGCCAAACTCTGATTCACAAACCAAACCAAGTAGAACACTTGCTATAATTGACTGTGTCTGAATACATTGCTTGTTCATTTGGAAAAAGAAGAGAGGGAGCGAACGATTATGCTGAAATAGTGTTATGAGAAAGCCTTTTAAGTTTCATTCATAAGAAGAAATATGAATGAATTTGAGATGTCACTTAATGTACCTGTGCTTCTAGGTACATTAAACATTGACATTTATTTTATTATTTTCAGTTTTAGACCAAGCTAAGATTGTTGATGTTCATGACTCCTTGACCAATCCTCTGCTAATGGGTGAATTGAAACCCTAGATGAAAAATTGAACATTTTGAAAGAGTTTGTCTGAATTTGATTTTAAGACTCCCCTAATTCTCCCTGAGCCAGTTTATTAATTTTCTGCAATTTGTTGCTGATTCTGTTTAGAGCAGGCGAGGTAATGACTGTCTGTAATGAGTCATCTTTTTCTGCACCGCACCTGGCACTTTCTAAATGTAGATGCATTAACAGTTTGGCTTAAAGTTTCAGTAAATAAGTACAACAGCGCATGAGCCTGTTTCTCTTTTGCATAGCAACTGTTTCATGAGTTGAAGACAGATTAAGGTTTCTCAAAGTTGCCACGTCAGTTCTGAGACCTGCCACATTCCCTAACAGTCGGGATGGGAAACGTTTGGCCTTCATTTCTTGCTGGATTCCTGGTACCATTAACCGCAGAAAGCATGCATGGTCATGGAAGAATTCTTTGGGGCTAAGATCTTCCCATCCCCGCAGTGGTTCTCAACCTGTGGGTCCCCAGATGTTCCTGGACTGCAACTCCCAGAAAACCTGGCCAGCTCAGCTAGTGATGGAAGACTTCTGGGAGTTGCAGTCCAGGAACATCTGCAGACTCACAGGTTGAGAACCACTGAGTCAGAGGAATGATCTAGGTAGGCATTATTCCACAAAACTGCTTTTTTGGATGTTAATGGGCTTGGGTTCCTCTCCCCTACCCAATCAAATAGCTCTAGAAGAGAGAAAGTATATTAGGGATGGGCATTTCATTTTGGAACCAGTAGATTACGAAACAAACCACGCGAACCCAGGTGGTCCTTGGAACTGGCTTGTACACGCAGATCCAATTGCTTTACCTTTCTCTGTCTCGTGCACGAGGAAGCATGCTGCGACATCATCTGTGCTAGATCTGTGATGTTGGCCAATCAGGAGCTGTGCAGGGACAGGCATCATCCCACCTCCCTCTCTGATTGGCCAGCAGCATGAAGCAGGAAAGATGACATCACAGCATGCTTCCTTGTTGGATTTTAACCCTACATGAGACAGAGAAAGTAAAGCAATTGGATCTGCACGTATCAGCCGGTTCTGAGGACCACCTGGGCTTGCGTGGTTCGTGTCATAACCCACTGGTTCCGAAACGAAACTCCCATCCCTAAAGCATATATTTCTTTCTGCACTGCTGTGCTTGTGTATGTGTTCAGATGAGACTCGTCTCCCACCTTCAGGCATTAATATTCAGTCATGGGAGATGTAGCATATGTGAGGGTGGAAGGATTTTCTCTTTCCACCACATGCCAGTTTCTGTTTCAGTGCAAGTGTTGGAACACTGGATTCATATATTGTTGCAGGTTCCATTTTGATAAGTGCACTGATGAAGCAACCTGTTGTTCCGGGATCATCACTAGGACTCTGCCACCTTCTTAGCCGTAACGTTGAAGAATGGCCTACTCCAGTCACGCAGTCGGCTTCTTTCGATATGTATGTTTTTAACCCAATATTTGTACTAAAGATATTTACTTGTATTTAACATACTCCAAACCAAACCGTATTAGGATTGCCACTTTCTGGAAAGTCGGGGAAAATGAAATTGGTCAGGGAAAGTCAGGGAAATTGGTCTGAAGTCAGGGAAAATCAGGGAAATTTTTCTGAAGTCAGGGAAGGTCAGGGAAACTGTGATTCAAGCAGTGGATTTTTTGACCTGCTGCTGCAAGAGCATGATCTGTTCTTGTGGCAACTGGAATAGAGAAGTAGAAGAATACAATATGTCTGTGAAGATTCTCAATCATCCAGGTGAGTTTATCTGGAAGCTGAGTCAAGGCAACTGGACTTCTTTTTCTTGAGAGATTGAAATGTTTCACTGCTCATCCAAACAGCTTCATCAGTCTGACAAAGCTGTTTAGATGAGGAGCGAAACATTTCAGTCTCTCAAGAAAAATAAGCCCAGTTGCCATGACTCAACTTCCAGATAGAATACAACTTTCCCAGCTCCAACTTTTTCTCAACTCACTTCCAGCAACAAGCCTGTTAAGCTCTGTTCCTGCATGACGTGAGCTTTGTCAGCTGCTAAGCCCAACACAGAGTCAGGGAAATTGACAAATGTTGGTCAGGAAAAGTCAGGGAAATGGAAAAAAAAATTTAAGTGGCAAACCAGCCTTTGGGCTGTATGAAGTTTTGTCTTTTCTGAATGAAGCTCCACATAGAGCATGTGATAGTAATCTAAACCGTTTTATTGATGCATCCCTCACAGTGGCCAGACCAGACATTTCAGGAACAAGTGCAATTCACAGGTGTCCCAGCTCAGGACTTGAATGCAGCTGTGAGAGCCATGCCAGCCCCCTCCCTCACCTCTATCTTCCTTCAGCATCCCAGTATATATGAGAGCCTTTAACAGTTTTATTAGCTTCCTCAAACAAACTTGGATATTCTTTTCTTGTAACACATTAACTTGAGGCTTAGTCCAAACATCATCAACAGTCCTGAAAGATTGTTCAGGGACACACGTGCAACTGGCACCAAACAATCTGTCCCATATCCTGGGCTCCCTTCAGCATACGTGTTCTGCTTATATACCACCTCATACCTCTTCCAGTAGTCTCTGGATGGTTTTAATTACAGTGTGCAGGCTACACATTGCCCCCCACCCCCCAGCAAGCTGGGTACTCGATTTACCGACCTCTGGAGGATGGAAGGCTGAGTGAACCTTGAGCCTACTACCTGGGATTGAACTCCAGGTCATGAGCACAGTTTTACCTGCAGTACAGGCATTTAACCACTGCGCCACGGGGCTCCATAAGTCACAGGTCCTTGTAAAATACCCAAGCGATTCCCTGTTCCCACACTCTCCTGCCTAGGTCCCAACGCATAGTTCCGGGGAAAGGGTTTCCTCCCACTGCTGGTCCCAGTGGGACTGCAACATCTCCTGTTCTCTCGGCCTTTTTTCTCTCACTGGAAAATGGCATGTTCCTTCCTTCATCATTCTCTCTCTGCCATCTCCCCCCCCCCAATATGGAGGTTTTCACTCCTTATTCCTCCATTCCCATTTCGCTGCCTCTCAGAGTAACTTAAGTCTTACCCACTCTTCCGTCCATGGATCTTCCTTGACAACTTCAAACAATTCCTCCTCCTCCTCTACCTTTTCTTCCTCCACCCAACATATCATCACTGACTCTTCTCTCTCCTCCTCTACCTCCTTTTCCACTTCCCCTGGAGCTGGTTATAACTCCAATATACAATTCATGTACCTGGGCTCTTTATCCAATCTGCACCAAATTCAATGGGAATTCCCTAGTGCTGCTTTTCTGAAGGTTTAGCTTGTTACAGTAGCTGAGAACAGGAACTGGAGGAAATTCTGTGGTGCTGGGATCCTGGCAATGGCATATCTCCTGAAACAGCTGGTACTGTTCTCAAGTATTGTAGCTGGCATTATTTGAACCTAAGATCATGCCTTGGGCTAGTTTTACAAATCAAAAAACACATTTTCTCTCAAATTCCATCGTAAGAGAAGCTCTTTTTGGATGAGAGCAGAGTCCTACCGGGGGTAGAATCCTAACTCCCCATGTGGTCAGTAAGATACCTCTGGTAAGACAAATTAAGGCAATGTCTGTACTAGAGGAAACATTAAATTAAGGTAAAGACAGGTCAGCCTTACTTCAGGAGGCCAGCTCTTTGCAGACCTTGACAACAGAGGGCATTGAGTAAGATGGCATTAAATAAGAAGCATTATTTTTGAAACAATTTAATTCAGGCATGTCCAAACTTCAGCCCTGCAGATGTTTGGGACCACAACTCCCACAGTCCTTTGTCATTGGCAATCTAAGCTTAGAATTCTGGGAGTTGTGGTCCAAAACATCAGGAGGGCCGAAGTTTGGACATGCCTGATTTCATTGGTGTAAAGTCTGTGCTCAGAGCTTCAGTAGATGCACACGATGTCACACAAATGGTACTGATTTTCTCCTCTTCTTTACCTAGAGGACCCGTCAGAAACCTCAGTGACAGGACGGCAAGTTCTCAGGAAGAAGAGGCTTTGATGAGAATTGCTCAGAAATGTGCCCTCACGGGACTGAATTTGATTGCTGTAGATGAAGGTTCATTGGATGAAGGCACAGAAGAAAGCAAAAGAGGACCATCCCACCCAAAACGCTATAAAATCCCGGGGGCAGTACACCTTCTTCCTCTTCTGGAATATCACATCACTTCGTACCACGAAGCCCTCTTGTTAACGATGAAGGTCGGAAGCGCTTCTTCGGGAAACCAGTCCATTTATTCTTCCAGGAGTTCCTCAAGTGCCACGTCGAGTGTAGATGACTTTTTACCTACTCTGGAGGAATTTGCACTCGTCTCTTTGGGCATCCTTTATTATTTGGCATTTTATAGCTGGGATGTGGTTATTACCCTACTGACCCCTAAAATGAAACTGGATTGTGGCGTGGGATGCGCAGAAATTCCCGAGAAGGAGAACACAGCTGCCTGTAGTCAGCAATGCAGAGCCCATCCTCAGGAGCCGAACCCAGAACTGGACCTGGTTAACGCTGACTGTCCCCAACATCCTTTGTTTAAAAAGCTGCAGCAGCTCTTAGCTGCCTGTGTCACAGGGACAGGATGCCAGAGAGCCAGCATCATGAATCAGTGCCTCCGAGTTCTGGTGAAGTTAGCCGAGAGGTCAACAGTTGACTTGTTGTTAAGGTAAAATACAGCTGGAATGTAATGACCCTTGTAGTTTATAACAATTGTTTGCTCCCTGACCTTTTAAAATAGTCATTGTAAATAAGTTGAACAACATAGTTAGCAGTGTCAACCTGAATTTAAATCTGATCCAACCTGGGAATAGAAAAGCTCAAGTGTTGTTAAGTAATGTAACAGCTATAAAGTTCTGCAGGTGAGAGGAGGCGTTGTTTCTGAAATACAGTGCAAAGAAATTACGGACAAAGACTCTTATGATGTCTTTAAAAGTGTTTAAGCTTTCTTTGGCCTGAGGTTGGTTGGCAGTGATTTATACACATGTAGGGAGATGGATAATCTTAACAGTGGTTATTTAAGCGTTATATGAATACTCCCCACTCAACGTTTATGAGGTTGGTAGAAATAAAAAAGGAATTGTGTGCCAGTATCAATGTTCCCTCTAAGCTGCGTGGCTGTGTAGCACTGTATTGGCGCCATGCACCCACAGTTACTGTTGATGCTTATTTGGTTCCGGTCATGGTTGGAAATAGGCGTGCACGAGGCAGGGTTTCCACTCAGTGCTGGTGGAAAATTACAGGGAACATTGGTCTCTGTAAACAAGTGCTATGGTTATATATTTTCCTTGAAATTGGGCATACGGCAGATAATTCCTGACTTGCCTGTATGTTTTTCCCGCTGTACTGAACTCATTTCACACTTAGGTACAAATCCTAGAGCAATTCTCAGTATGTTTTCCCCTTGGATGCAGTTTTAATGTATGAGGGAAAATTACATTCTATGTATTATTGTCTTTAACAATGTGCTTATCTTTGTGAGGATACGTAGGCCGCATTTTTGAAGGAACTTTCTAGGGAGAAAGCCCAGGTATATCCAGCCAGATGCACTTCAGAGTTAATTTACATATGATTCCTCTGTGCGCTTTTATTGTTTGGCACATGGTTGCAAATGACTTTGAAAACATCATAGCCTTTTCGAAATTTCTAATTTATATAATTTTTCTCAAAAGCTTTCAGCATTTGTTCGATACCCAAACACAGGCCCTGTTCCGCTGCGTGTCTTCCGAGAGCCCTTTGTTTGCTGTCCATCTGACTGTTAGATTGTTAACTTTGCTTGCTGAACACCAGGCACTTGCTGCCAAGTTTTGTTCAGGTTCAGGTGAGAAAAAGTCAAGTGTCTATTGTCTTAATGCTTTGGCAAAATACTCAATTCTAAGCATGGGATTTACAGCTGGCGGGGGGGGGAGGGGGTCCCCTTTCAACCAGAGGTTATCTGGAATTTCCCCAGCTGGTATTCTGGTAACTTGAGCCAAAACACCCAAATCCTCAAAGGAGGTTCAGGATACCCTCCTGTTCCTTACTAGGTTTCTCTCTACATTGATGGCCATGAAGCTTGGAGAAGGGCTTGAGTGGCGCTTTCTAAATTTCACGAAAACTGCAAAGCACTAAGGGTCTCTGTAGGGGACACTTGTCAGAAAACGACCAGTCCCCTAATGGTTTTCAAAAAATTAGTCACAGCTAATAACATCATCAGCTTTAAGCCATGTACAGTGGGCCCTTGTATAACAAACAGTTTGTATAACATAAAAATTGTACAACATAAAATATTCTGGAGATAGGGGAAATTTGCTTAACAGAATTGCCTATGGGGCAAATCTGTACAACATAAAAATGGGATTACTCCATTTTCAATGCATTCCTATGGGGAATTTGTATAAAGGAAAATTTGCTTAACATAATTTCATTTGGAATGAATTAATTTCTTTATACAAGGTACTACTGTAATTTATACAATAGTATTTTAGTCATTGCCTTCTTCAAGGCATCTGGAAATTTGTTTTAAAGTCATTTTCTGTCTCTTAACATCTGAGGGTCACAAACAAGGCAGACCAAGTACATTTGTTAAAAGTCCAGCCTGTTTTGAAAATGCTGCTGTGTGCGAGTGTTGCACAGTGCCTTGACAAACAGATGTATGGCCTGTCAAGTTCGAAGAAGCATACATAGTTTGTGGGATGAGAAATTGCCGTTGTTTGTTCCACTTCAGGACCCTTGTCAAGACTCCAATGGGATGCTGACAGTTTGCATAAACAAGTACACATGTTCCTGGTATGGCAGCACTTAGCCGTACTTGACAGTGACTGGAGCCATCCTACTCTGTTGTCAAGCCAGGAAGCACAGATGATTCCAGGGAGAATGGCGAACTCTGTTGTTCTTAGGCCTCTTGCCAATGAGGCAGAAGAATATGGAGGCCAAAAGTGCTGAGGCCATAAGGTTACCATCATCAACACCGAGAGATTGCCATCAGAGTGCCTCATTTTCCCCCTGGTGTGCAAGATGTTGGAGGGAGTTGACTCAGAGCATCTTCTCCTGATTCAGTAGACCTACTTGAGATTTATGAGGCTAAGCAACAGGATTTTACCCAGTGACACCTGATGAATTCCTGTTCACATTACAAGCAAGCTGAGAGGCACATATTTAAGAATTTAAGGGGGACTTTTTAATCTGCAGCAGTTCATCAGAGCAACGTAGGGTATTCCTCTTTTGCAGGTGTAACTATAGAACATAATTTTTGCTAGTTTTGAATTGAATTTGAGATATTTTAGCATTTAAGTGTTTACAGGTATTTGCCATGGAGCTAATTAAGCATACTGTGTTTCAAAGCAGCATTGTTGTAGCTTTAAAATATTCCTGTAAGATTGCTAGCTGATGACATGTAGTGCTTTGCACAATTTATTTTACAGAAACGTGTCTCTTCTTGGCAATATACATGTATATCACTTCACGACCAGATAAATTGGCATCTGAGATGCTTTGGCTGCAGTTGGAACAAGAGGTAAAGCATATATATATTTCTTTGTTTTTGAATCAGTTTAGAAGGTTGTTTAACTTCCAGTCTAAAAGGAAATTGAAGGATCAAGCAATTGCTTTTCCTTTTAAAATAAAACCTACTATAACACTCATAACAAATTAAATTCCACATGAACTGCACATATTGTAGGTCAGCATTTCTCTGTATGAATTCTCTGTCTGAGGTTTCAACTAGATTGGTTGGTTGGGTGGGTGCATTTGAAAGGATTGCTGATATGCAGTAAATGTGGAGAGGATGATCAAGGATCTTTCCTTTCCTTTCTGTCTTTATATATTACATTGTTTGTCTTTGCAATTTTTGTGACCTTAGACTGTTCGGTTCCTGACCAAGTGTATGCAGTGTTGCAGTTTCTCTGTTTTACTTGTTGGAACAGACTGCCAGTGCAACTCTGAGGTAAGCTACTAAAGTAAAGGGTTCACATACTTAGATAGTATGATCCAGATTAGGCATATGAATCCTGATTATGCATTAGGACTATAGCAAATGCTTTTTAAAAACATTGAACGCTGAAAAATAAACATATCCATGATGCATTATCAGTGTAGTCTTGCAGTTAGGAAATACTTCAATATATTGCTTTGTAGGTTTTGAATAGTTCCTCTTCTCTTTAAGTGTTTTATAAATTAATATTTTATAAATGAGTAACCACTTAGAAAACCATAGCAATGAAAACAGAAACCTCTCCAGGTCCATAAGAGAAAGTGACCATAGCTGTCAAGTGTTCCCCACAGCCGCCCATGATGGGAGGAGAGAGGTGCGGCCGCTGGGAGCTCCAGGGAGGCGGGGCGCTGGCAGCCGGGCCCTTCAGCTAGGGGGTGGAGCCTCTTTTACATACATGGTTCCCAGAATCCCATGCTGTGGCTTCAAAATGCTCACTGTGACCTAGGTGTCTCAGCTTTCTAAGGGATGTATAAACCAATCTGGACAGCTGGTGGGGTGTGGGTTAGGGTTGCACAGGGAGAAGTGCTCTCCAGCGGGCCACCTGGAGGGTGGTTGCATGGAGCTCAGCTGCCTACCGCTGGAAATGCGGGACATTACAGGGAAAAGTAATTCTTCGGGAAGATGGCAGGAAAGAGTGATTGATCCGTGAATGTCCCGCCCAAAATGTAACACTTGACAGGTCTGTATGTGACTGTGTTTTCTCTTGCAGGTAGTAAAGGCTCTAATTATCATGTTACACAGACAATGGCTGACAGTCAGAAAGGCAGAAGGAAACATGTTTGATGTGCAAGCAAAGCAGATAATTCAGTTTTTACGGAGCACTGTTTTGCTCTTGCACAATCTGTCTCAAAAGGATAAACTCTTCCATGAACATTGCCTGGAAGTGCTCCATCAATATGACCATGTCATGCCTGGCATCAGAGCAATACTTCGAAAATCAGAAAATCTGAAAGCATGTGAAGGTGAGGTTGAGGTTGTGCATAATTTGTGTTCTACTGAAGCTAGAAATTGATGTTTTATTGAAACAACTTGCAACTCTGTTCTCTGCCTGTATACTGGAAGTACAACAGAACTGAGTTTGCTGAGATTTACTTCCAAGTATTTATGCAAGGAGTTGCAGCTCTAATCCTCTCACTTTGACTGATTTGTTTTTGAGCTTCCTTATATCTAAGCACTGGGTCTCAGGGCCACTCATGTGGTTATAAACAGATTCAGATGAAACAAAATATTGTAATCATAAAACAATTGAACTGTAAATGAAAACACTGGCTGAAATCCTGTTGAGTAGCTGTGCCTGCGGAACTTGGTGCTGTACAAGGAGTAGCTGTAATGGCATCCAGGCAGGTGGGCTTTTCATGAAGCACCCCCACAGGTGCATTGCACAAGTGATCACAAAGGAAAACTGCACAACCAATTGCACAGTCAGTTTGCACAATTCCTGTTGCCAAGGTGTAATGCCTGGCAATGTTATGTCTGTTTACCGCCCAGAATAGCCTATGATATAGATGAAGCAGTACAATATATAAATCTAACAAATAAATAAATGCTATTCAGTGACATGTAGGATTCTGGCCACTGGGCAAAATCCAGTTTTTAGTTCCAACCCAAGTTAGAGCCATCGAGTCAATGGAACTTATATAAGTGTTGAATTACCAAAGCCCCATTAATTTACTGGGTCTGCTATGGTGATATTATTTTGTTCAGCTCTTGTGAATTACATAGCCATTTAAAACTACTTCAGTGTCAGGTTGTTAAAAAAACTTCCTTTTGTAGAAGCCAGTCATGGGCCAAAAGCCTTTGCGTCATCATTTTCCATTCCTGTAGCACTAAGTTAGGGGAGTAGTGGCTCAGTGGACTAAGGTTTCTGAAAACTGTTGGCTGCAAAGTTGGCAGCTCGGTGGTTCGAATCCCGGATGCCACACAGCGGAGTAAGCTCCTGCTGATGACTGCAACTCCTGCCAACCTAGCAGTTTGACAGCAAGTAAATGCAACTAAATAAATAGGTACCTCCGTAAAAAGCGGGAAGGTAAAATAGTGTTTCGTTGCAGCCATGCCGGTCACGTGGCCATGGACTTGCACAACAATGGCTCTTCGGCTTGAATACGGAGATGAGCACCGCCCCTAGGGTCAGACACAACTAGCACACAACTAGCCTTTTTAAGCACGAAGTTAGAAAGGGCTTATATGCACAAGATGTGGGATTTTTTACCTTTAAACAGCAGGCTGTGGTCTTGAACTATAGACTTTTCCTGTCAAACTGCTGTGTTAGAACGGCGTGATTTTTAGGTACCTTCTCACCTTTGTATTAATTAGTCTTTGGAATAAAAGTCATGTCTTAGCAACTTAAGAGTTCATTGTGAAGCTTGTGGAAATATACTAAGAGAATCCGTGTTTGAATTTGTGTGCCTATTTGTCTAAATAAATGCATGCTACCCTGTCAGTTGTGCGCAGCTTCTAATTTATAATATTTGTTTTTATTATGTTGCCAGCATTGTTTGATTTTTTTTCTCCAGTCTGGAATGTTTTACATTTTTTGTCCTATTTATCTTTGTAACCACTTTCTGTTATCTTTACGTTTATATGAATGAGTTTCATAGAGGCACAGGAATTTCACTTAAGATTGGTGGCTCACAACCTTGAGCCCTTGGATGTTCTAAGATATTGTGTGTGTTGTGTCGTTACAGTCGTGACCGACTCTTCGTGACTCCATGTTCATGGAGTTTTCTTGGCAGGAATACTGGAGTGGTTTGCCAGTTCCTACTCTAAGCGCCTATCACCTGGTATTCCTTGGTGGTCTCCCATCCAGGTACTAACCAGGGCTGACCCTGCTTAGCTTCCAAAATCAGGCAAGATTGGTTGTGCTTATGACATTTCTTAAAAATCTTCATCAGCACAACTAGTGGTGAAGGTTTCTGAGAGTTTTAGTCCAAGAAGATATGGTCCTCAAAATTGGGAAGCACTGGTCTAGATAAATCATATTTAAGTCATGTTGAACTAATACATTGATTATTTAGATATTTTTACAGTCATAAAATACATGTATTTTATTTCAGAACTTGCATTGGATGAACTATATCCTTTGGAGCCAGAAGCTGATGTTCAAGAAATGGAATGCAGCTAACCTTGGATCAATGATATACATACATGCAGAAAAGGCTAAATTTTATAACTGGATAGTTTCTTAACTTAGCAGTTTAAACTGTAAATTTGGCCAGATCAATTGACAGACACCATCACAGTTGAAGCTGTATTTTTAAAAATGTTTTCATGAGTGAATTTCTTGCCCAGTACAGAAAAATAAAATACAAATTATCTGAAGAATATGGTATTAAAAATAATGATATCTGAAACATTTCAATTGTTATATTCACATGAAGGACTACTTTTCAATGAGCTTGCAATTTTCTTCTCTCTAGATCATTGACTGCTGTTGGAATAAGTGTAATTTGTAATAATTCTATGGTTTAATAGAGAACACTTTAAAAAACACATTGGCATTCCAAGTATTTTACTGAACTATTTTCAGAATAATGGTTTTGAAAAGCATTATCAGCTTCCTATGTCAGGCCATAGTCATGTGGACACAATTGGGAGTAGGCTCCATTAAGACTACAGAACAGTACAGACAGCTGTCTAGTATTTGTAGTACTCTTAATAATCTATACTTCCCAGTGTTTTATGTTTGTTTAGAAACCACTTTATCAATGAGAAATGAGATTTTATGTAAGATTCACTTGTGTGGGATTTGTGTAAAAATGAAGTATGTTGCACATTGTCCAGTGGCAGCCCAATTGTACTGATCCTAATAGGGCTTTGAAGGTTGTGAGATATTTACAGGGTTGTTTGATGGGAGACAGTTTTACTACAGTAATCCCCCGCGTATCATGGGGGTTAGGGACCTGACCCGACCCACAATAATGGAAAATCTGCAATATGTGAATGCCAGGTCAGGTCGCGACTGGGGCCCCCCTCTGAGGCCTCCTACACTTACCTGAGGCCTAGCGCTGCCCTGAACAGGCCTCCGTAGGCTTCCCAGGCTGTTGGAGGCCCCAGAAATGGTTTTCGGTGAGCTGGAAGTCACTTCTGGTTTTCTGGAGGTCACTTCTGGGTTGCTGGAAACCATTTCTGGGGCCTCTTGACAGGCCCAGAAAGTCTGTCAGAGGCCCCAGAAGTGGTTTTGGGCAATTCGGAAGTTATGTCCGGTTCACTGGAAACCACGTCTGGGGCCTCCAACAAGAACCGACAAGCCTGTCAGAGGTCCGTTCGGGGCAGCACCAGGTCTGGGGTAAGTGCAGGAGCCCCCAAACAGGCCTATCCACCTTACCCCAGGGCCCCTTTGTTTCATATACTGCAGTCCCACGATATACTGGGACTGTAGTGTATGAAATGTGAAGTGGTGGGGGACGGCTGTAATCCCCTTCCAGTGTGATTCCATGACCAAGCAGGGATTTGAACCCAGGTCTCCTGAGCTCTAGTCTAGTACTCTATTATCTACTAGTTTTCATAAAAATGAAGTAGAGCTTTCTTCAAGTAGAATGAACCTTGATATATCTATGGACTGTGTTTAGAAAGAAAAAAGGGTGCTGGATAGAGAAAGAAAACAGTTCAGTACCCCAGCTTTCTTGTGATCTTCTGGAATACCTGTCCTGAGCCTGATCTCTTGCTGCCTTGGGCTAAACAGCATGGCTAGGGGATTCTGGGATTTATAGTCCAAGATGGCCAGAAGGCATCAGGTTGGGGACAGCTGTTAAAAAATCAGAGTAGGCAGCATCTCTCTTTCTCTTGGATGCATCTAAGAACGTGTTAGGCTTGTTTCTGCATACAGATGTACACTCAGACCTGTGGTTTTCATAAACCTATCTTTCCTCTTTTTATACATCTTTGAAACGCTGTCAGGAAAGCCAGGAGAATTTTTTTGCACAATCTACCTTGCTCTGGTGTTAAGAATAGTGCATCACACACACACCCCATTTTTTAAAAATAAGCTTATGTTTTAGAAACTTATTGGGGGTTGGACTGGATGGCCCTTGAGGTCTCTTCCAACTCTATGATTCTATAAACCAATAGAAGAGCAGAGGGTGGAATTCAGTCGTGGAAATCAATTACAGACATGATTTAGAATTACTGCTGCTCATCCTTCTTTTACTGCCCTAAATACTAGGGAACTTCTTCCCCTTTTCAAAAAACTAAAAATTGTCCCTCTTTCATGCTCCAGAATTTTATGCTTCTAACATGAATTCATGTTTTTGCTAGAAGTAGCATGCACAGGCTTCTCTCATATACTGTAAATCCACCAATATGGCAGCATCCTTTTTCATCTATTCATATATCCTGCAGGGCTAGTTCTCGTATTTCTCCCTTCCAAACAAAACAGAACATTTAGGTAGAGAGAGATAGACTTTCAAGTTTGAGAAACTGCACCATTTCTGATCTGCTTTGACTACTGAGGTCAGTTCACTTAAGAATTATCTAGCCGTAAAGGGAGACATCTCTGCAGAGACTAAGAGTGTTTAGTTTGTCCAAGAATATGCTGAGCCAGAAACTGAGTCATTGAGAACAGGGCCTTATATGTGTGTTTTAATTACTGCTATATGCAAGCACCTTGTCTTGAGATCAGTTTTATGGATGTTTAATATAGTTTTGCTTAAAATTGAAAAAACGTTGTTACTAGGGCCTGGTTGACAAGATTATACCCTTGTGAATTATAGGTTCTCATTTGCTGCTATGATGTGTTTCTAATTTTCCCAGTTTATTGTTCTAAAGCTCTAGTGTGAGAACAAACCAAATTATACTTCAAACAGATAATAAGCTTATAACCCATATTTATTTACTGCAGGGGAACATCTGTATACTCCCGACTCTTTCATTAAAGTCAATAAGCTAAAAATGATTGGCATTATTAAAAAAAACAACAGCCACAAGTATGTCACTTCAAGGAGGATTTTAAAAGGCTTAAAAAATTCACAACTGCTCATTTAAACTGAACCCCCTGCGTAACCTTTTCATGCACCGCTGACTGTATGCTAGAGTTGCAGTGAAATGTTTGAACTCAACCAAGCTTTATATAGCATACTTGTGCCTGAAAATGGAAAGAGTTATTCTTAAGGTCTCTAGGAGCTTTGCAAATGAGGTGTGCATTCTAAGGCTGTTTTCATAAAAACATCTTAAATTTATTCTAATTATTTCCAGTAATGGAATTTATTCTCATTATTTCCAGTAACCCACAGGGTCAGGGTTCAAGTGGAGGTTGTCTTCAAGGGAAAGGGGATAGAACATTGCCCCCTCTGCTCTAATATAGATAGATAGATAGATAGATAGATAGATAGATAGATAGATAGATAGATAGATAGATATAATTAGTGACTGATGAGAATGTGGAAATTAAGCTTATCTAGAACTCCCATGCCGGGTCAAGTAAGGGATTTCTCCTTTCCTTCCCTTGCCAAAGGCACTGCACCCAAACCATACTGTCGCTATGCATAGCGTGTTGAGCAGCACTTCCAAGGATATAATTCCAAATCATGGGAGTCCTTTTCCTGATCAGCCTTGTCAAATTGTCTGTGTTCATATAAGGGCAATGATGCCAAAAGCAAGCAAGGAAACCAACACAAAATCCCATTACATTCTTAGTTATTGTACTGTGCTCATCTGAGCTTTTTGCCCCCCTCCCCACCAATGTCTCTCACTCCACATAAACTTCTGTTGGCATTGATTTATACCCCTAGTGTTTCCCATGAAGGCTGCCAGATTCCCAGTTCTGAAGATTTTCCTCCCACATGAAATACCAGTCAATCTAAAAGGCTCAGAACATGCACATGTAAATCAGTCAAATGGAGGTTTGTTGTGTTGCTGCTGTCGTCTCCTCTTGAAAACCTGTGGATACGTTTGGTTCCAGGAGTTTTTAAAAATTAACAGGGCCTGAGATCGTCTGGCATCTTCCTAATGTTTCCCTCTTCTCTCACTGCAACTACATTGGCAAATACTTTGGGATCTGCTCTCCAGTTAGCACATGTGAATTTGAGGTACAGTATTTTTCAGTTATCTTGCAACACAAAACCAGTGTGAATCAGCCCAGACTTGTTTGCTTCCGATCTACTTTAAAGCCTGAATCACTCAGTATTTTCTCTCTATGATCATGTATTTAATTTTAGGAAGAGATGGGGTGTATCTGTGGCTCCGGGTGGTATTATGGTAACATATTAAGGGCGTTTATACACGACCCCTAAACTCCGGGGCAAATGGCTCCCAGCTCCGGAGATTAAAAACGTTTACCCACCAGCTCCGGAGTTAACAGGAAATTAAGTGCGACCCCGCCCACTTTAGCGCATCCCAGCGCAGCTTTCAGGTACCTGCTTTTTGGAGATGACAAATATTTGATCCGGTGTAAGGATAGTGAGTGCGGGGCTCTCCTGGCTTCTGTTTGTTGTTTTTCTGCCCCTCGCCCCTTTAAGAGATCTGAATGCCGCCGGGAACATAACAGAGGTAAACCGGCAGTCTTTGCTTTCTTTTTTCTCCCTCCCTCAGGCAGCCAGCAACCAGGAAGTGCGGAGGGGGGTGGGGACAGAGGAAGAGCGACGAACCCCTAAGATCTCTGGTCCGAATTTAAGTGGCCAGCGGATCTTAGGGGTCGTGTAAAAAGGCCCTAAGACAGGCATGTCCAAACTTCAGCCCTCCAGATGTTTTGGACCACAACTCCCATAGCCCTTTGCGATTGGCAATCTAAGCTTAGAATTCTGGTTGTTGGGGTCTAAAACATCAGGAGGGCTGGAATTTGGACACGCCTGATCTAAGAGCTGGCTTTTGAATTTCCCATGGCCACACGGCTGCGGAAAATTCAAAAACCTACTCTTCCATTCTTGCTTTCCTGAAAGGTAGCACCCCTGTTCTTTGATCCTCGCTTTCCCCAAGGGTAGTACCCTTCGGGAAAGCGAGAATCAAGGAGCAGGCTTTTGAATTTCCTGTGGCCACGGCACCCTCCCGAGTTGTGCATGAAGAAAGCATTAGCTTCCAGAAGCAGCCGCTTCCAACCTCCACAGGGCAGCTGACTAAGCACACACAAGCCTATGTTTCCTCCAAAGTAAAAAGTCGGCTTTGGCTAATTCCCTTGCAGGAGGGTGCCGAAGATTGCAGTCTTAAATCTGCTTAGGGTTTCACGCTCCTGCGGTGAGATTTCTGTCGCTGGAAACCCGTCCTGATCCACCTTATGGCTTTCAAGAAGAGAGGTTTGGTGCCGCTGCCTCTCTTCTGTCTATAAACACGTGTCGAGCTCGGTCAATGGGGGGGGGGCGGCCTTTCTCAAGGCAACCCGCCTCTTCCCGTCCCGCCCCGCCCCGTCCCTTCATGGCGGAGGTGCTCGAGTTCCGCGCCCCGTCCGGGAATGGCCGGACGCTCCTCGTCCTCGGCCTGGAGTCCGACACCTCGGAGGCAAGTAACCCGCCAGCCCACGGGGGCGGGTGGACGCCTCCCACTGGGCGCTTGCGGATGGTTAGCTCACCGAGCGTCTCTTTCCCCTCCACCCACCACGAGTTCACGGCACGCCGCCTGTTCACACGTTCGGGTCTCCCCAACGGAAATAAGTTTGTCTCGGGAGGGAGGGTGAGGCGGCAGGCGCGCCAACCCGCTTGTTGCCGAAAGAGGGACCTTCCGCAAGCAGGGCTGAAGGCGCAGAGTTTGGGCCACGGATGTTGGAGGCAGGCGAGTTGCTGCTCCCTGCTAGTAATTAACTGGAACAACGGACGTTCCTCTGTAACTGTAGAACGGGTTAGAAAATAGGAATCCCACGATTAGTGCCCTGAGCCTGCTTACTCCCAAATAATCTGCTTTATTCTACAAAATGGGGATACCTAACAACTGCAGGGATCACGCAAATTCTTAAGAGGCTGCATGACCCTTAGATGAAACCGGCATTGTCTTAGGAACAAGTATGCTGCTTGCTTCAGAACTAATGTTTTTATATATAAATCTTAACTAGTAATTCAATTAAAATGACTATTTTATTTCTTGAATTGGAGCAGACTAATAGGTTAGATCAATTTTTTTTGTGCATTTGTTTATTTAGTTTCTATGCCAACTTGAGAGACTCAAGGGGATCCACAATAATTAAAACACAAATAATTAATTGATTTTGTTAGATGAGGATGGCCATTTCAGTTTTTAAAAAAGGATTTCAGGGCTGTATGATTGAGCTAAATTAGGCACCAAGATATAACCCCAACTTGTTTTGCAAGGTGATTACTCAGCATATTATTTTTAAGTACTGTATATATAGTTTAAAATGTTATAGTTATTTATTTCTGTGAAAAGTCTCAGTCATCCAGGTGAGTTTATCTGGAAGTTGAGTCATGGCAACTGGACTTTTTTTAGAGAGAGAGAGAGAGAGAGAGAGAGATTGATGTTTCACTGCTCCTTTGGATGAGCAGCAAAACATTTCCATCTCTCAAAAAAAGAAGTCCAGCTGCCATGACTCAACTTTCAGTTATTTATTTATTTATTTATTTATTCTGCAACCCATGAAAGCTACTCTGGGTGGTTTACAAGCATAAACAAAATACAATAAAGCAGATTAAACAACTTAAAATAGTGAATAAACAAACTAGTCAATCAAACCCAATATAATAATAATAATAATAATAATAATAATAATAATAATAATAATAATAATAATAATAATAATAATAATAATAATAATAATAAAGGATAAGTAAACTCAAATAAATCAAAACTATTCAGCAGTTCAAAATAAAATACAAATATAAGAAAGCTGGTAAAGAATTACAGTATCATAAATGTACTCTGAGTATACGTAGAGTGACTTTGATTTGCCACTGAACCACAACAAGATTCTGACTAATAGATGTCTAAATAGCACTTCTCTTTGCCAGAAAGTTTCGGCGAAGCTTGGCTTCCACAATGCTGATACATGAGGCAAGCAGGGGTTGGTCTTGTCCCATCAGTGGTTACAAAACTCAGTCCACCAAGATGTTCTAAGAACACTTGTTTGACATGAAGCAGAGCAGCACAGTTTTACTACTTGGCCCTTACACAGTTGCATTGTTTTAATGTGATGTATCTGTGAGGTTATTCTCTGCAGCAGGGTTCTGAGTTGGCTTCATGGGTTCAGCCCATGTATATGGAACTTACTATCTGGCCCCACACAAGGATGTTCTGACTGTTTCACAAATGCACGTCTTTTCCCTTTTTTTCCAATAGGTTGACTTTTTGTTGGTTTCTCTTTGTCTCTTCCCCTTCAGCATGCTCTGTATTTAACGTTCTCTGCATTTGGGCTTCTCTATTCCGTGAGGGTTTGCAAAAATGCTCCCGTGGCTGAGCCCGGCTATCATGCTTTTGTCAAGTTCTACTCGGCTAGAGATGCCAGGAGAGCCCAAAGCGCCTGTCACCAACAGCCTCTGTTTCAGAAATCCCCTTTGAAGGTATTTCACTATTTCATTTAAAACTGTGCCATTCTTTACAGCTGAGGAACCTGTGAAGTAGTTGTTCTTCTGTGTTTTACATGGTTAAATTATGTCAAAAGGTAATATTTTCCTTGTTCCTTAGCCATCAAAAGTTCTTTTAATGAATGCACAGATATAATTAAATCACATATTAAAGAAATGCCTGTTTTTTGATAGAACTATTTTCCTTCGAGGCACACAGTTCCTTCAGTGGTGGTGAATCTTCAGCACTCCAGATGTTTTGGACCACAACTCCCCCAGTCCTTTGTCATTGGCAATCTAGGCTCAGAATTCTGGGAGTTGTGGTCCAAAACATCTGGAGTGCCAAATGTTCGCCACCACAGGACTAGACAGTTAGCTTTGCAAATGAAGGCCGCATGATACACGTTGACCAATCATTTTTAAAAAAGAAAGAAAATAAAAGAATTTGCAGCATGTCGAGAGAGATAAGCTTGTGCTAGGGCAAACAGATGCATTTCACCTCTTAAATAAGTCCCATGTCTAATAACGTTCTCACAAACTTGTCTAGTTTAGGTTGGAGATGCTCTCAATAGACTGCCATTTTCTCTGGGATCTTGAACCCCCCTGTGGATTTCAGCCTTATGGAGTGCGTCCGAGGTACCACACTCCACTCAAGATTGTGTGTGTTTTGTTACATTCGTGACCGACTCTTCGTGAGCCCATGTCCATGGAGTTTTCTTGGCAGGAATACTAGAGTGGCTTGCCAGTTCCTACTCCAGGTGCCTGCATCACCTGGTATTCCCTGGTGGTCTCCCATCCAAGTACTAACCAGGGCCAACCCTGCTCAGCTTCCGAAATCAGGCGAGATCGGATGTGCTTAGGGCATCTAGGCAGGTGCACTCCACTCAGCACAGAGTAGTAAAAGGTCTCCCTCACTCTAGCACAGGCCCCCAGTCGTCTCATGGACCATTGACCTGCACCACTTTAGTCTCAGGTTTCGCTGCCACCATTCAGGGTATCCCAGTTCAATAACTGAGTCCCAGACTAGGTGTAACATGGTAAAATAAAATGAATGTTTATTGAAGCAAAACAATGTTTATTGAATACAGAAAGATGTTGAATTCAAGTTCACTTTTATGCAGTTACTTAAAGTTACACAAAGCAGTTCACTCAAATATCGTTCTAATTTCCCTCAATCAAACTTGACAGCATTCCTAACTGTCCTGTCTCTTCTTTTTAAGCACTAGGGCTCCGCCTCCACACTCCTTATTTGGGCATAAGCATTAACCCTTTATCTCCCTCCCTGTACAGTAACATAAACAGTAAAAGGGTGAACACTACACCTCCCTTTTCAGTGGGTGAAGGGATGCAAAGGCCAGGACAAGACTTTTAGTTGTCTGAAATGAAGGCAGCCTGCATTGGAAAGCAATGGTAGCTCACCCCCAGCAACTGGCACTTGAGGCAGTAGCTTCATTCTGCCTAAAGGCAGCGCCTGCTCTGATAGACATTACCAATCATCCTGCCACACACAGCACCACATATCTGTCAGAGTGATAGGAGTAACAACAGTGCATTAGAATGAGATACAGTATTGCTTCAATGTTTTATGAGATGCTAAGGTATAGTAAGAGCTTTTTTTCCAAACCATGTACTGTTGGGACAATGCAATAAAGCAGTTTAACAAAGGAGTTATATTCACACTGTGGGATCTAATGGGTAAATAATCATCTGCATCCACCCATTGCTATTTATTGATCCAGTTCATTACCACAAGGTGTGATGACCACTATTTTAGATTTTTTGAAAAAGGTTAGACATATCCATAGTTGGGAAAAGGTTTATTTATTTATTTATTTATTTATTTATGGATTTATATCCCGCCCATCTTCCCTGGCGGGAACTCTGGGCGGCTCACAATATTAAAAACGCATAAAATAAGCGAGGAAACCTCCGAGCAGAAAAGCAACAGGAAGGCAGATGGCGACAAGTAGAAAAGGAGGGGGGAAGGGAAAAAAAAACACCTAACTAATGAAGTCGCCAAAGGCCTCTTTGAAGAGGAAAGTCTTCAAGGCCTTCTTAACGTCTTGTTAAAGGCAGGCAGGGACTCCAGCAGGCGCAGCTCACTGGGGAGGTGGTTCCATAGAGAAGGATATCAAAGAATAGAAATTATTATGGCATTGAGGATGGCTTAGTAAATGTCTTTTGAGAAGCTGTTTGAGATTTATTGGCCAGTCTATAGGATAGCAAATTATCAGCTTCAATGGCTAAGTCCTGGGCGTTCTCAATTTTCTTCTCCAGCAGGGAGACATTTATCTCGGAGGGCAGAGATTCTCTGACTTGCTCACTAATTAAAACCTCCAGCATGTCCTCCAAATTTTTCACCCCCGCAGACTCAACCCATTTAAGCATTTCTCGTCTCACTTTCGCCTCAAACTCTGCCACACTGCTCTTGTGAGACCATTTAAGGCTTCTCACTTTGACCCTTAGACCCTCTGTGGTGAACCCAAATCTCTGCCTAACACGGGCCATAAAAACTCTCCCAGTCTGTACCTGCCATCTCCGATAAGAGGTCCGATAGCGGTCCAGTGACTTGAGTACGGAGCAACTTTGTCCAGATGGCCTTCGGAGCTTGTAAATCCTGACAAGCATATTGGAAATTTTGCAAAAAAGTAAGAATGTCCCCAGAGATTTGATACACCGGAAGAGCCTTGCGATCATATTTCCTCACATCCAAAAGATCTTCACGTCGTTTGGCCTCTTCCGCTTGGCGTTGCCGCTCTCTCTCACACTCTTGGGCAATCTTTTCCTCCCGGCGCCGTTCGTCTTCTCGCTGTCGTCTCAGGTTTTCCTCTTGCTTCTGACGAAGCTTGTCTTTCCTCTCCTCCTCCTGGTATGCAATTAAGGTGGATTGGAGTTTTACCAGCTGTTGCAAGGCCTCGGCAACTGCAGTTTCTGCCGCCCGGGGTTGTCTGGGTCGAGAAGGTGCAGGCTCATCAGAAGGGCCAGGGTGTCCATCATCCTCCCCGTCCTCCGTCCCGCTTCCGTCTTCGGCTCCGCTGCCCTCATCACTCACGTCCGGTCGGTCTTCCTCCTGGGAATCTAACGGCTGGGCCCCAGTACTAGTTTCATCTGCCATTTCTGCCTCCAGAGATGAGGATGGCAAGGTGCTGCCTTCTGGTCTAATAGATCCAGTTGAGGTTACTACATAAACAATTTCCCGTAGTGTGGGGCTAAAGAATTCTTCAGGTAACTCTTCAGCCATACACTAATCCCTCGCTATGTAAAAAATAATAAACGGATTGCCATGTCATGAACTATTCCTGCCAGCTTTACTTAAAAATCTCAAAGCGTGGCTTTCAAAAATAACAGCAGCTGTGTTTTACTCGCCACAAAAAGCACAGCGTTAGAGATCGGCCGCTCCCTGGCGAACCGGCATTGACTAGTAAAACAGATTTATGCCTCTTCTGGGCTATTAAACAATTAGCCAGGCCATAAATCAATTGTAAAGCAGTTAGTTGTCCCCCTCCTTAAACTGAAGGCAGGATCACTGTACTGCCGCTTTTCTCAGTCTCCTTTCCGGCTACCTTGCCGCTTGAGACTTATGAGAAAATCAAAATGTGCCCAGGTGGAAGGTCCGTCACAACGCTCGCCACCATGTCAAGGAACCGTCTGGGTCCTTCTCCTCAAAGGCTTCCTAAGATCACCTTTGGGTTTAGTAGAAATACTTAAACAGACTGTGTACTTTTAAAATACACCAGCCAAACTGCCACCATTAAACCAATACTCTGGATTTAGCTCTTCCACCCCTGGGCAAAAACCAAACCAGTTGTAAAATTATTATTTTTTATTTAAAATAGTTTAGGTAAAGAATTATTGAAAAATAAGTCAATTGAAAATACAGGTAATAGTCAGTCTCTGGCAATCAGTAAAATAAAGAAACTATCTCACTAATTCTAAGTTACACTTTCCATTGTGGCCTAACTATGCCTAGCATATTCTATCAAACCTATGCAAGCATATTGAAGACAATAGTGAAGACAAAAGCTCTCTATAAAATTCTACTTAAAAAGCATTTACTTTCTCAGCAATCACCCCCCTCCTTTGTCCATCCTTCAAACTCATTGTCCAATCATCGGGCTACTTTTAATGATAGTTCATGTTCCCATGCGATCATCTCACAGCGATTCCTTAATTAAAAATTGGCACAGATGTTATGGCTTCATTCTTCGTGGATGGTACAACAAAGCTCCATCTTCCTTGTTCCCAGCAGATAAGACACCTGCGCATAATTGTCTGTACAGATCATAGCAAAACATTCTCACACAGAAATAGAAACTGCTTCTCACACAGAAATAGAAACTGCTTCTTGCTGACTGCCTGTGTTCTAGCCTGAATGAGAGACAATACAACTGAACCATATAGACTCCATCTTGGATCCTTTCTCCTTTCCTCACAATGGATGTTTCATGTTTAGAAGCAGTGTGTCTCTGAACGGGAGCTTAGAAAAGTTAATTTTGGGGGCAGTGATTCCTGGAATGCTCCAGCTAGGATGATGTCCTTAATGTTAGATGATTTGTTTTCTTTTTCCTTTCATTTCATTTTCTTTGCATATCCAGGTTTCCATGTGTACCAGACAACGGTCCTTTCCAAACCAAGTTTGGGCTCTGAACAGTAACAAATGCAAAGATTTGGCCAATCATTACCTTGGTTTCAATGGCTGGTCCAGTCGCATCATCACTGTAAGGATGACCTGTTGTTTTCATTCTCTTCCCACCCACCCCACCCTATTTCCATGCCTCTGTTCATAACAGCTGCTGTGTTTACCATCTGTTGTTGCTGCAAGAGTGAATGGGTATCAGCAGCCCTCCTCTGATTAATGTATTTCTAATGTTTGACAATTGTTGACTTTAGGATTTTGCTTCATATGGGAAGTAATAAACTAATTTTATCTGACCTGTAAATAGTTAATGGCTGTAAGCTTATAGGCTTAAAGGCATTGTTTCACAGGAGATAAAACCTCACTCCTTCTTGAAATGGGCTTATTTGAATTTGGCCTAACCATCCTACTTCCTTTTTTCTTCCGCTTCAGTGATGGGTCCAGAGGTCAGCCTCTCCCTTTGCATTGGCTTAAGAAATCCATAGAAAATCTCCTTCAGCTTCTGGGAATCAAGTGAGAGGAGTGAACTATGCTGTCCTTGCTCTGGGTTTTTTAAAGAAGGACTCTGAGAAGAGGGCAAGGCCACTCTTCTGCTTTCTGTCAGTACTGGCAGTTCTGCTTTCTATCAGTATGTTTTTGAAGGCCATCTCTATAATCTCATAGCCAACATGGTCAGTAAGAGGAGGCATCAAAAATAGCCTTTCCATGTTCTGTCTGGAAAACTACAAAAGAGATTAGTGAAGAGGAGGAACTTTTTGCTTTGTGCATGTGCACTGATAGGGTCACTGGAAAGAGATCCATGGTCCCCGCTGGTGACATTGCATCAGCATTTTTGCTTACAGAGTACATGAGAGGTGGCCTAGCATTTGGAGGAGTTTCAATGAAGGCAGGTAGATTGCTATATGTTTCTTTGCATTGCTCTCACAATCACTTTTGAAACAGCTCCAGAATATATCTGGTTTTGAAGAGGGTGAAAATGAAGAGGAAGAAAGGAGAGCCTCACACCACAGCCAGTATTCAAAGTACCTCTGTATCCAAGAATTAACCTTCCCCCAACATGGGATCTGCACCAGAGGGGTTGGTGTGGCTGAGCTTCAGCTGGATCCCAGCCAAGGTAATAATTAGGAAGCAAGATAACATGTGTTAGAATTAAATAAGCATGGAAATATTATGATGGTGGCATGGTTTATTATGTATCCTACTCTCTCCTTATCCAGCGTGGTGGACTACAGCTTCCCTGAATCTTAGGAAACACAGCCTGTAGCGTTGCTCAGTAAGGTTTATGGCGGTTGGAAGGTTGATCTAGTTAAGGAGACTGCAGATCAAGAGTGTGGCTGTGACTGATTTAGGATAGGTTTGCTCTTACTTTAAAGAGTTAGGATATATTGGAGGTGCTCCTTGATCTAGGTCCTCTTGGAAGAGTTGCTGATGGTTATACTTCCTTTGCCCAACTTAGAATGGTACACTACTGCCCATGCCTAGAGGAAGCAGATCTGACTTATTTATTTCAAGTATACTGCTTTTCAAGTGAAACTCATACACAGACATGCATCTTAGTTCTCTTGTCAGAGCTACTATAATGCCCTATATCTGCATACAGTTACGGAAATAAGTATTCTGTCCCTTGCTGATTTTGACCGTTTGCCCGGTGACAAAGAAATGACCAGGCTATAACTTTAATGGTATGTTTATTGTAACTGTGAGAGACAACATAACAACAACAAAAAACCCTCAAAAACCCAGTGCCCAAAAGTCAGATATGGATTTGCATTGTAGTGAGGGAAATAATTATTCAAGCCCCTATCAGCAGAAGTTGTTTTAGTACTTGGTGGCAAAGCCCTTGTTGGCAATCACAGAGGTCAGATGTTTCCTGTAGTTGACCATCAGGTGTGCACACATCTCAGGAGGGATGTTGTCCCACTCTTCTTTGCAGATCTTCTCCAAGTCAGGATGGTTTTGAGGCTGATGTTTGGCAACTCAAACCTTCAGCTCCCTCCACAGATTTTCTATGGGATTAAGGTCTGGAGACTGGCTGGGCCACTCCAGGACCTTCATGTGCTTCTTCTCGAGCCATTCCTTTGTTGCTTTGGCTGTGTGTTTTAAGTTATTGTCATGCTGGAATACCCATCCATGACCCATTCTCAATGCCCTAGCTGAGGGAAGGAGGTGCTCCCTGAAGATCTGACAGTACACGGCCCCATCCATCATCCCTTCGATGTGGTGAAGGTGTCCTGTTCCCTTAGCAGAAAAACAACCCCAAAGCATAATGAGTCCACCTCATTGGGGGGGGGATGGTGCTCTTGGGCTCATAGGCGGCATTCTTCTTCCTCCACACATGGCGAGTTGAGTTGATGCCAAAAGGCCTCAATTTTGGTCTCATCTGACCACAACACTTTCACCCAGTATTGGTATTCAGATTTGGCCCGATTTCTGCCACTGTTTTGTTGTTTTTAAGTGTGATGATTGTCTTATGGTATTTTCCAGTCTAAATTGTTTGGTGCATTGGCCTGTTAGATGGGTAGACAGAAAATAAATTGGCTTGGATGCAAAGGTTCATTGTATACTTTCTCCAAAGAGGTCAGGGCAGTTGACTTCTATTCTTTCCTACTTGAAGCCTCAGCTGAATAGAATTTGAAGCCAAGTCTTCCAGCTCCAAGGCTAAGCTATATTCCTATAACACTGGTTCAAGTCTGCTGACCCAACATCATGCAGCACAAAAGATTACAGTGTACATCAGGATTGCATTGGGTCAAACTTTATTGTTAGGTCTAGCATAGCTTTTCTACTTTGGGATTCCTATAGTGTTGAAGGACAAAGAGACAACAACCTTCAGATAGGTAAGCTGCTGGGGTTGACCTTTGCAGTTGTCTGCAAAGGTTTTCGTCAACAGAAACATATTTTGCAAACATATTTTGAAGCAATCTACTTCCATGCTGTGTTTTGTCTCTTAGAGTTTGTCACAGCTATCCACAGTATCCAGAAGCTTGCAGTGCAGCGAGCAATCACAGATGCATTTCAGAAGATTCTCCTCATAGTTTTAGGTAAGGCCACCTTCTTCTTTTCTATTTTAAATAAAACCTTTCATTGGGTCTTATGTGATAATCCCTTGGATGAGAGATGGATCTTGACCTGCATTTCTTGGCCTGTTTGCTTTTTACTGATTTTTTTAGCATCTGTTTCTGGCCCAAATTCCTCACTTGTTACCTAGGCTTTTCTGAACCAGCTCTGTAGTTCATCTAACTGTAATATTGTATTGTTTGTATATGTGCTATTGTAGATAATTGTTATATTAATTATAACATCATTTGATTCAGGAAATGCTTCACTAAAGTACCAGTTAAAAAGCAGAAGCATATATCCATGATGTATTCCTGTTTTGCTATAGAGTTATACGAACATAAGTGTAAATTGTACGAACAGAATGCCACTAATTAATGAGCTTTTATTTGTATTCAGGTCACATGCCTGTAGTACAACTTAGCACATAATCAGCAAGATGAGTGGCAACTTGTTAATTAGCAGCAATTTGCCAGATCAGCCACTTTAAATCTTTAGTAGGATTCTGGCTGATATATTATTCCAGAAACACCAGCTTGATTTTTTCTACAAGCTTTATTTATCTGCTTGCTTCTATTTTCCATGTGCATAGAATGATATTGAAAAGTATTGAAAACGTGTGACTTGAAAATTGCAGTGCTGTTACTTCAGTTGTACAGAAATCCAGTTATATAGTGGCTTATGAGAAATGCAGGTATGGGCAAGGACTTTTACCATCTGAGGCAAATCACACACCTTCACCCCTGTATTGACAGGAAATCCCTAAATAACTCTGGTCTATGTGCTTACAATCCTGAGAATAGACTCTTGCAATGTTCTCTACATTGGGCTCCCCTTGAAGTCAGTTTGGAAGCTTCAGCAAGTCCAGAACACAGCAGCCAGGCTGGATTCTGGAATACCACAATTTGATCCTATTTCATCTGCTCTGGCATGTCTGTGTGCTGGCTGCCTGTTTGCTTCCAGGCTAAGTTCAAAGTGCTCATGCTAACATTTAAACCCCTTAGTTGAGGGCCTTGTATTTGATCTCCCTTCCCTCAAAATGGATACCTGTGTCCCAACTGTACCTCGTACACTGCAATGTTGAGAGTGTTGACATCAAGGGAGGCCTGAAAATCACTTTGGAATTCACTTCCACCTGAGGTACAATTAGCCATTTTCCTCCTTGGTATCGCAAGACAAGTTAAAACTTGGCTTTTTCACAAGCCTTCTATAGCCTTACCCCAGAGTAATCTTGCCAATCGCTGGGGCTTCCCATTTGTTTGTGTATCTGTCCTGTATCCATTGCCTTTAGTTGATTTAATATATACTCTATAATTTTTACTAGGTGTTTTATCTTTGTCATGTTGTTTCACACTCACTGATTATATGGGTGCTATCAGGGTTGTTTCTGTTAGTGTGATTTGCTTCCCGCCCAGAGTAATGGCTCTTAACAATAATTGGGTGGGATGGGTGAACAGATAAAATAAAACAAGATATTTTTCTTCCTGAGAAATAGTAAACTGTATATGAGATACAGATCATAACTTATTTCAGCATATGTGAAAATGCTTTATTCTCATCTTCTGAGGAGAAATGGAGCATCTGATAATGGAATTACATGATACCAAGATGACTGACATTGTTATTTGTATCACACTGGAATTAACCCATTAAGGAGTTAATTTCATGTGTGATAGACCACCAGACTCACACTACCAAGGGGTGTTATCATCTTATGGTGCTCTGCAGACTTGGTTCAAGTGTTATACATTTGACTTGACACACTTAAATGCTTGATTTTATAAAAGGGTATTTTCTCATTAGCGCTCACATTTTGTCCACTCTTCTCTTTCACTTATTTATTACCTCTTGCTGAAGATCAGACTAATGATATTGCAAAGAATCCTGTTCATAAGGTCTCAAAATAGTTTGTTGTTTGGTCGTTAAATTAGTGGCCCGAATGCAGGGCATAGATTTTTTTGTTCCACATGGAACTCTGTATAATTCTCTGGGAACATTAGAAATTGTTAAAGAACAATAATTCTAAAATGATAAATAAAATACTGTACTAAATAAATGTCAACTGTGTTACAAAATAATTTTAAAAAAACCCATTCATTCACAGTTGGTGGGTTCAAACTGGGCCTCCTTTTTTGCCTCTTTCAGATAATGGGAAGGTTGCAGTTGAGTACAGCTCCCCTCAGGAGGACCTCATTGACTGTTTAACAGAAGAGGATCTCAAGGGTCTTGTCCAGGTGCATTGAGACATTTATCAAATATATTGGCATAAACTCACATTGGTTTGGTCTTGAAAGCTTGAGTGGAGGATGAATGTTGTGGTTTCATACAAGTTTGAAGGAGGAAACAGAAAGAAGCTGTTGTTATTAGAGCTGAACAATCAGCTGAGGGCATTGTCTGTTCCTAGGTCTGTGTCAGATTCCCAGACTGAATACAGGCAGGTGCATTGGAAGCTGGTGGACTAGAAAACAAATGGGTTGCCAGGCAGAGGAGAATGGGATAGCCTCCTCCAAGTAACCAATCACTCTGCTAAGCTATGCCAGTCGGTCACAGAGATGTGGAATGGCCATTGGTTCCACATTACTCGGAAGTGTTTCACATTCCAGACACCCTCACATCTAATTCCATTTTTTCTTGGTGGAGTGAGAACTTTGGCTAAAAAACTAGATCTGTGCAGAAAAAAACATTGCGAGAAATATGGCTTGTAAATAAAAAGCAAAGCAAAGTGTTCTGCTTATATACCGCCCCATAGCGCTTAAAGCAGGATAAAGAGATTCCATTTGAACATTAGGAAGAACTTATGAGAGTTAGAGCTGATTGGCAGTGGAATATGCTGCCACGGAGGGTGGTTGAGTCTCCTTTGGAAGTTTTTAAGCAGAGGCTGGATGGCCATCTGTCAGAAATATTGTGATGGGGTTTCCTGCATGGCAGGGGGTTGGACTAGATGGCCCTTGAGGTCTCTTCCAACTCTAGGATTCTATGAAGCACTCTCGGGGCGGTTTACAATTCAATTATGCAAGCTACACATTGGCCCCTCAGCAAGCTGGGTACTCATTTTACCGACCTCAGAAGGATGGAAGGCTGAGTCAACCATGAGCCTGCTACCTGGGACTGAACCCCAGGTTGTGAGCAGTTTTAGCTGCAGTGCAGCAATTTAATCACAGCGCCATGAGGGTCATCTAAATAAAACTAGCAATAATATCAACAAGAGACATATAGCATAATTATCTTAATATTTTCCTAGAGTAGACACCCCTTCTGCTTTGTCTCATCAACTGGCACTTACAATCTCAATAACTCACTCTGATACATTGGTATGAAAAATAATAAAAGGTTTTATTTTCTCACAGTTCTGAACAGATCGAAAATAGCATACCGTACAAACTGAACAAGCCTTAACTGACTCATAGCTTACTTCCATAAAACACCTGTGGACTACATTCTGACTGCAGAAACTGCTAACTGCATACACAACCACATGCCTAACACAAACTGAACACTGACTGAAACAGAGCAGAAAAAAAATACATTTAAGCAGAGAGGCATGGCTCTCTTCAGAGTCAGAGGGAGGGAGGAAATAGTTGGTTGCTGCTGTATTGATTGATAGCCACCTCAGTCCAGAAAGGTCTCTCCAAGCAACATCTCTTAAGGGCATCATATAATTGCTAAAACTCCCAGCACTTTCTCCTGGGCTGCGGTTTCCCTCTTTAGACTTAAGTTTAGTTGCAGATCAATAGAGGCAACACCTGGCTTGATTTTCCCCCGTTTCTTCCTCCATCACACCTCGATGCTGCCAATCTTGGCTGTCATAGCTAAAAGGAGTGGTGATGGTAGGAGGGATTTGAAATGATGTTCTGGCACATGCATGGGAGGGACGAGTATTAGACATCTTATCTTAGACTTAGGCCCTTTCAGAATGATGGAGGGGGCCTGCTCTGAGGTATCAAAATAGCTTTATTGTAAAACTGCCCACACAGAGGGGATTACTGTAACTGTTTTGTCATCTTCTGCAGAGTAGCCAACAAGCGGTCCCTCTTTTCTTCCCAGGTGACTGATCTATCGCTCTCAACCCAAATCCCCAACGGAGAAGAGGAGATTCTTTCAGATCTTAGCCTGGATGAACAATAGGACAGTTGGAGGCAAATACGACACATCTTCCCTGTCTGAGATGTGGAAGGACAACTTTCCTCACCCAAAGCACATTACATTACTTGGATAATGTTCATTTTTATGAAGCAACATGTATCCGATGGTATATAATTCTAAATTAAACTGTAATTTCCTAATTATGTTTAAGAAGATTTTTTTTGGTCAGAGTTGTTAATTTTTTATTTTTTTAAATGTTTTTATTTATTACATTTGTAAAACATCAGCCGCATTTCTTTCATTCAAAGGCATCAGGATATTTGCCAAAGGAAAAATGTGTACCTTCATTATATAGAGGTTCAGTTTAGGGATGGGAACCTTACGAAAAATGACATGCTGTTTTGCCATTTTGTAAGGTTTTGAACCGTTTTGAAATGAAATGGCAGACAGCATGCAATCCCGAAATGCCCCCTTTCCACACCCTGACCTGTCAAAAAGCCCAGCTGGGAGGTGGGGGGGGGAGGGCAAAAGGCAGAAAGAAGCAGGCAGCCAAAAACCTGCTCCTTTCTGCCTTTCGCCCCTCCCCTGCCTCCCAGCTGGGGCTTTTTGACAGGTCGGGGTATAGAGGGGGGTGTCCCCTCCTTCCCACACTCCAGCCTGTCAAAAAGCCCCAGCTGGGAGGCAGGGATAGCAAGGGAGAAGGAAAGAGGCAGCAGCAAATTCAAGCTCCATTTGAATTTACCACTGCCTCCTTTCTTCTCCCCTGCTCCCACCTCCTCCAAGGTAGGTTTTTTGGACAGAGAGAGCTGTGGACCCACGGCCCACAGCATTCCCTGTCCATAAAACCCCCCTGGGAGGAGGGGGAAGCACGGGAGAAGAAAGGAGGCAGCGGTAAATTCAAGCTCCGATTGAATTTACTGCTGCCTCCTTCCTTCTCTTGCTGGGGCGGTGGGACATTTTAAAAAAACTCTCGCCGACTACAAAGGGTGGTCAGCTAGAGGCTTTTTAAAATGTCCTGCAGCAAAAGCGAGTGGCGGGACATTTAAAAGAGGCTCCAGACCACCACCCTTTTTCATAATCAAAGGGAATTCCCTTTGATTCCGAGGCTGTAAAAGCAGTCCGAGTGCCCCTTTTGCTCTTTTGGACTCCCCTTTGATTCCGAAGCAGCAGAGACCCCTTTTGCTGCATTGGAATCCCAGGGAATCCCCTTTGGGATCCTTATCCGATAGGCTTCCGTAGATCACCTATGGACTTAGTAAAAAAATACTTAAACCGACTGTGTACTTTTAAAATACACCAGCCAAACTGTCACCATTAAACCAATACACTGGACTTAGCTCTTCCACCCCTGGGCAAAAACCAAACCAGTTGTAAAATTATTATTTTTATTAAAAATAGGTAGTTAAAGAATTATTGAAAAACAAGTCAATTGAAAATACAGGTAATAGTCAGTCTATGGCAATCAGTAAAATAAAGAAACTATCTCACTAATTCTAAGTTACACTAGCCATTGTGGCCCTATCTATGCCTAGCATATTCTATGCAAACCTATGCAAGCATATTCAAGACAAAAAGCACACACCAACTAACTCTTATTGTCTACTTAAAAGCATTTTCTTCCTCAGCAGTCACCCCCCCTCCTTTGTCCATCATTCAAACTCATTGTCCAATCATCGGGCTACTTTTAATGATAGTTCATGTTCCCATGCGATCATCTCACAGCGATTCCTTAATTAAAAGTTGGCACTGATGTTATGGCTTCAATCTTCGTGGATGGTACAACAAAACTCCATCTTCTCCGTTCCCAGTAGATAAGACACCTGCAAATAGTTGCCTGTCCAAATCATAGCAAAACATTCTCACACAGGAACAGAAACTGCTTCTTGCTGACTGCCTGTGTTCTAGCCTGAATGAGAGACAAATAACTGAACCACACAGACTCCATCTTTGGTCCTTTCTTCTTTCCTCACAGGCAGCAAAAGGGGTCAGCCAGAGCGCTGGTGAAAAGACTTTTAGAAAAGGCTGGTACGCTTGGGCAAGGTCAAGTTTGGCAAAGACCTTGCCCTCACCCAGGGAGTGCAGTAGGTGGTTGACAACCAGAACCGGGTATGCATGTTGGTGAAGTGCTTTGTTGAGTGTGCACTTATAGTCCACACAAATCCGTACCAACCCATCGGGCTTGATGGGCATGACGATTGGTGTCTCCCATCTTGCATGATTGACAGCTCGAGGACGCCCTGAGCAATTAACTTGTCAAGCTGCTCATCTACCTTGGGTTTTAGGGCAAATGGGACCAATCATGGTTTCAGGTGGATCGGGGCGATGAGAGGATCCAGACTGAACGAGATGGGAGTCCCGGCATACTTCCCCAAGGTACCATTGAATACATTGTAGAATTTGTTGAGTAGACTTGCCACATCCAGATCGGAGATGCTGTGGATGCTAGTTACCTCCAGCCCTAAGGACGCGAACCAGTCCAGTCCCAGCAGACTGGGGCGAGGTCTCTCAACAATGACAAATTGTAGTGGGCTGGTGAATTATTTAAAGGCTACCTGGAATCGGCCAATGCCCACAATTGACGTGCTGTTTCCTTGGTATCTCAGATGAATATAATGCAGGTCAAGCTGCCTCTTAGAGAGCCTGGGGACTAGTCTTTTAATTGTGTTCCACGAGACAACTGACATAGCTATTTTGACATGTCTATTTTCATGCCACAGGGCACCCCCTCAATCTGCACCATAACATGTAGCTTGTGGGCTGATGGAACGTCAGCTCAGCCAATCATAGTTGCTGCCTCCCTTTTTTACACTGACACTTGGAAACTATGTAGTAGTCCTTGCTGGTGTACCTTGGGGCATGGAGAAGGGGTCATGTGCCAAGTGCCCCTTCTTTGATCAGCACTATCACGTGGTGTCTTTGAAGCGGCACCTCAATCGTGAGTGGTCACTGCCACACCCAGAGCATGCCGATTGGTCTTTCGCATGTCTTTGAACCTTGACATGAGCTGGCTTCACTCAACATACCTCATCCTCCTCGCTTGTGTTGGACTCTGAGCCACTATTATGGTGGACGGAGATTGGTTCCTTTGGCATTGGCAGGCTGTTGGCCTTGTGGATCTCTTGCATGGAGTGCTTGGTTGTCTCCGCCGCCTGAACCTCATCAGTGTGCTGCCTTAGGACGAGGTCTGATTTAGACAGGAGCCGCGCTGTAGTTTTTCACCCTTCACCTCGCAGATGATTCAGTCTAGCAAAGCATCATCCAGAGATCCCTAAATTCACAGTGTAAGGCAGCCTTCCATAGGGTTGCTACATATACATTGATCAGCTCCCCCTCATCTTGATTCCAGTGATGGAATTTATTTATTTATTTATTTTTATGCTTGTTAACCACCCGATTTTCCCATGGGAACTCTGGGCAGTGTACAACACGTTGCGAAAAACAACTGCCCAAACATACAAACCCTAGACAAACCCTAACAAAGTACAAATAACGAGAAAAAATTATACAAAATAGGAAAAAATAATATATAGAGTATTAAGAATGCATGGTGGGAAGCAATCTTTGAGGGTTTTGGTGCATAGTGAGCCTTCAGTCTTTCCTGAAGCACTCCCCATGGTGTTGTTTGAACTGCCAAGGGTGCGACCAGAGCCCGGGCTTTCAAACACTTCAGAGCCACAGAGGCTATTAAAAGGGAAAGGGATACAACCAACTTATAATCCAACACAGTTCTGGCATAAAGGACCTTAAGAAGCCTATTTGAAAAAAAAGGAAAAAAAGATGAAGAAGAAAGAGAAGATGCAAGAATACTGGACGGTTTCTTGGGGGTGGGGGGCACTTTGTATTGTTCATGATTGTCTATTACTGTTTTTTTAATATAATTGTTTATCATTGTTATTTTGTCTTTTTTTATGTTTAATAAAAAAAGTATAAAAAAAAGAGCCACAGAGGCTGAGGAACAAGGCTCTCTTTTGATTGTCTGTGACATTGGTGAACTCATTCGCCACCAGATAACAATGAAGCGGCGAGGTACGAGTCCCAGGATTCAGCAGCCGGGTTGTACGGTGAGAGAGGCAGGAGTGAACCCATGAATCCCGATACCGATGAGATTGCAATAGGATGGAACACTGCCTCAGCTTCTGCATTCAGCTCTAGTGATTCAGCTTGTGATTTCAGCTAGTGATTCAGTCTTTAAGATGTGCCTCTGTTTCCATTCATCCCATCCTCATTGCTAGTATTGAATAGTGGGAATGAAGGATGATGACCCAGAAGAATGATGAACGGCTCTTTATTTAGGTGAAAACACACACAGCCAAAAAGCCTAGCTGGGCTGCTTATATAAGCCAGCCCAGCTAGTGAACAACCAATCAGCAGAAGGTATTTCCCCGCTGAATATAGACAAGGTGGACCTGAGTGAAAATTTCAACATATTTACAGTTAATACACAACAGCTTGCCTTCCAGGAGCCACAGGCCAGCTGCCTCCAACACTCAGATGCCACTCACCTGGGTTAGGGGTAAAATGCCCTGGGTGCCGGCAACCCCCTGGGAAAAATACTTGACTGCAAACCTCAATGTCACGAAACCCTCACCTATTCTACCCCACAACCACAGGAAGAAAGGGATTGGCTGGAAGAAGTCAGAAAGTAGAAACAATCCAGAGTAGCAGGAGGTGCTCTAAGAAGGAGAACTGAAGAGGATGAAAGAGGAGTTAGATAGTCTCTAAGGTCAGAAGTATGGGTTCCATGGAGCTGTATAATATAATTACAGTACTTTGTATCAGAGAGAACTAGTTCTGGCATAGGAGAGATGACTTTTAGAATACCTGTGACTCCAAGCTAAAAAATGTGCATTTTAATTGCTGTTCTGTAAATAAAGAACTTATTTTTATGTTTCAATTTTTAAAACCATTTGGCTCTAATGATTTTGACTTCAAGCTAGCTGAAGGGGTAGAAAAAGAGCAGTTTAAAGCTGATTAGCTAGGTTGGGCTGGCCCCGCTCATATGTTCAGTCCCAACACTATGCTTCTTCCTGCCCCCACCCCCCAAATGCATTTTATAGGGCCACCTGCAGCTCACCACAGACTCAACCAAGGTGCTCTCTCTAAAAATCGCTAATCATGAACATAACATAATACAAACCAAATAAACAATTTCATGAGCTTACCAGTTTACCTTAATATAAAATGAAGCACATGCTGACACAATCTCCATGATCCTTAGAAAAACCTTATAAGCCAGTATTGTCAACCGCATAGTTAATAAGATGATACAATGATATATTTATAGGAATGGAACTGGAGCCAGAAACAAGCAAGTGTTGTTCTTACAGTTGCAGATTAAGGAAAGACAGATTTTGCCTGAGTCCCCCACCTCTACTGAAAGAGGGGTTTTCAGTACACTCATGAACAGCTTCCCTGACCCCTCTTGAACCACCTATCTTCTCTGTCTAATATGTTTACTTCCTCATATTTGAATGTCCTTTGTTCCTTCAAGTGATTCTGGTCTTGAGCTCTTGCCCCTTCTGTGTTGGGCCATCCTCCTGTTCAGTGGCTGTTGGGTTTTCCAGTCTAGAGCTCTGCACACTGCACTGGAACACATATACTACACTACAGCATATTGTTGCTCTTGTGTTTTTGGTGTCAGGTATTTTGGGTGGATGAGTCTCTCTGCCTTAAGAATGTTTGTGAGTTCGAAGTGAATATGGTGTTTGCCAAAAATCCTTTTAAGCTTTTCAGACATTCCAGCCCTGTAAGGAATGACTAGGTTCTTCCATCAGCTCTGGGTCTCAGGCTGATCCATTCTACTTCTGGGATATGACACTGCCTTGTTGAAGCCCACTTTGGGTATCCACAGGCCTTAAGTGCTGTCTTTAGGTGCCTGTCTTCTTTCTTATTGGCTTCTGTGGAGGTGGGGATGCTCTTGGCTCTGTGGGTTAGAGTCTTGGTGACTCATAATTTGTGTTATAACAAATGGTGGGAGTCAAACAGTAGGTACTGCGTGGCTTTGCTGTAAACTTCTATTCCAGTTATGCGTCTCTTTGTAGGCTGGCGTGGAGAACCTTTGGCCCTCCAGATGTTTTGGACAACTCCCACAGTTCTTTATCATTGGTACTACTGGTTCAGAATTCTGGAAGTTGCAGCACAAAACATATGGCGGGCCAAAGATTCCGCACCTCTGCTGTAGTCCAAGGGATTCTGAGCACATTCCCAACGTCCTGTGTTAGTGCTACTCCTGCTGGGCCTTCCAGCTACTCCTTTTCTTCCCACAGCCAGCATGTGACCCGCACCCTACAACACTTGCCTGGCTATAGGCTGCTGGAAACCGATGCTATGCCACTGTTATGTCAATAAGGCCAACACGTTAACATAAGAACATAAGAGCCATGCTAGATAAGGCCAAGGGTTCATCTAGTCCAGTTTCCTGTATTTCACAGTGGCTCCACCAATGCCTCTGGGAGCACACAAGATTAGATATCTGTCTCCTGATACCACTCCCCTGCATCTGGCCTGGGGTTTTTTAAGCCTGGAGATTACACATCCCCCTCATGGCTTATAGCCTGTGATGGAAATTTCCTCCAAGAATCTGTCCAATCCCCTTTTAAAGGCACCCAGGCTAGATGCCATCACCACACCCTGTGGCAGGGAGTTCCACAGACTAACAACATTGGGTAAAGAAGGATTTTCTTTTGTCTGTTCTCACTTTCCAAACCCTCAATTTGAATGGATGTCCCCTAGTTCTTGTATTATGTGAGAGGGAGAAGAGTGTCCCTCTCTCCACTTTACTCATGTCCTGCATAATTTTGTACATTTCAATCATATGCCCCCTTCAGGTGCCTTTTTTCCAGACTAAAGAGCCCCGAATGCTGTACCTTTCCTAATAAGGGATGTGCCCCAGCCCAGTAATCATTTTAGTCGCTCTCTTCTGCACCTTTTCCAGTTCCACTATGTCTTTTTGAGATGTGGTGACCAGAACTGTACCCAATACTCCGGGTGCGGCCTTACTATTGTTTTCTACAATGGCATTATAATGATGGCTGTTTTATTTTCAATCCCCCTTTTGATGCTCCCTAGCATAGAATTGGCCTTCTTCACCGCTGCCACACATTGGGTAGATTAGACACCTTCATTGAGCTGTCCACCAGCAGACCAAGATCTCTTTCCTGATCCATCACAGATAGCTCAGAACCCATGAGTTGATAGATAAGTTTTGATTTTTTTTTGTCCCAATATGCATTACTTTACATTTGGCTATATTAAAACGCATTTGCCATTTCGCAGCCCATTCCCCCAGTTTGGAGATATCCTTCTGTTGCTTTTCACAATCTTCTCTGGTTTTTAACACAGGGAAAAGTTTTGTGTCATCTGCAAACTTGGCCACCTCACTGCTTATTTTACATTTTCCTACATTGAAATGCATTTGCCTTTTGACTGCCCATTCTCACAGTTTGGAGAGATCCTTCTGGAGCTCTTCAAAATCTTCTCTGATCTTCACCACCCGGCAAACCTGGCCACCTCACTGCTTAGACCTGTCTCCAGGTCATTTATGAACGGACAGATCCCTGGGGCACACGGCTTTTCACTTTTTTCTATTGTGAAAACTGCCCATGGACACCTTTTCTCTGTTTCTCTCTGTTGATATATGTCGCTCCTCTTCCTTAAACCTAAATATGTTTATGAATAAAATCCAAGGGCACACGACACGTCAGGCGCCTCTACTGCCTTTGAGACATTTCGAACACGCCTGGGGGGGGGGGTCAATTCCACATAAGGCGCACAATCCGCAACGACAGGGCGCGATCCGGATTAGCTTGGGCGTGGTGGAGCGAAGCTTTCGATTTCATGCAGCAGTAGTAGAGGGTGTTGCTCCACCAAAAGCCCAATGGCAGATTCCGGAACAAAACCGGACAACCGAGCGAGGTGATCGTCTGGAGGGGGAGGCGTTGGACCCCCACCCCCAACCCCACCCCGCGTCAGGCCGCGCTCCGTCTGAGTAAGTGCACCCGAAGGGCAAGAGCACAGGCGCGCCTGGGAGGCCACATCCCTCGCCCTCTTTTTTCCCAATGAGGGCCCAAGAAATTCGGGGGTGGGGGTGGGCGGCGAAAAAGGCCCGAGTGACGCCGGCGGCTCTGGGAAATGGCGCTTCATCTCCTCCCCTTATTTCGCCTCACACACACCGGGGGTGGGGTGGGGGGGCTTGGGCGGCACAAATGCGCCTTGGCGTGGGCATATATATGGCTGCGTTCTTCTCCTCCAGCGCGCCCCCCCCCCTCCGCCTCTTTCGGGTGTCTTCCAGGTCTGGGGTTCCCACGGAGCCGATCC
Organism: Phrynocephalus guinanensis; assembly: GCA_037367245.1. Classification (NCBI taxonomy): domain Eukaryota; kingdom Metazoa; phylum Chordata; class Lepidosauria; order Squamata; family Agamidae; genus Phrynocephalus; species Phrynocephalus guinanensis. The sequence goes on from CM074734.1 coordinate 42,640,812, forward strand.
CGTTCCGCTTCCCCCTCAGTCGGGTTTCAAGAGGCGCCTTGCCCGGGCAGGTCGTCCTTCTACCCTCCAAGCGGCGCCACCGCCGAAGGGAGGCGGGTTCCCTCTTGGGCGGGCGGGAAGGCGGGAGGAGGTCGTGTGTGTGTGTGTGTGTGTGTGTGTGGTGGTGGTGGGGTCGTGTTTGTTGGGGGGGGGTTGGGGGAGGGGCTGTCCTTACTTCCTCAAGGCGAAGTAATGGAGTCCTGGAGGCACAGAGGACTCGGGGTCGGGCGTGGAAATCCTGTGACCCCACGACGGGACGACCAATTCGCACTTGAGACACACTTGGGGCAGGGGGGTAGAGCCACTGGGGGCTTTGCCCCAGGGCACCGACATTAAGGGGGCACCGACATCAAAAGGCGACTTTTTTGTTGATGAATGTTAGGAGGATAAACAGCAACACTTTCAAGTTCTATTCCTGTTCATTTCTTTTTTTCCCCTCAAGGATACCTTTTTTTCTCCCTTTGAAAACCAACCATACTCTCCTCCTTTTTCACGGGGCTTGAGCTTCATTCACATCCATGCCTTATGGGATAAAGTGGGTTGGACTTACCCTTTTTTGTAGTGCATCTCTCAGAACAAGGATGATCAGGGGACTGAAAACCAAGCCCCTGAAGGAAAGGCAGAAAGAACTGGGCATGTTTAGTCCTGAGAAAAGATGACTTGAGGGGGAAATATGATAACACTCTTCAAATACTTGAAAGGCTGCCACACAGAGGAGGGGAAGAATCTGTTCTTCACCATCCCAGGACATGCTGCAATGGGCTCAAGTTACAGAAAGTCAGATTTGGGCTGAATGTCAGGAAAAAACTTCCTAACCCGTTTTTTTTTTTAACATTTTCAGAAAAAAATGAAATATATGCTACACTAGCATTTTCCTCCTCCCTTTTACAGCTTGAAAGTCATTCTGTTACTTTAGGAACATAAAATATAACTATGGACAATTGGACAGCATAAAATTATCACAACAAGCATATTAAAATACAGTGTATCCAAACAATTATTGCAAAACAATTTACTTAAATAATATTTATTTGTAATTTATTTATTTATTATTTATTTTAGAGTATTTTTACCCCACCTTTCTCCTTGGAAAATGACTCAAGGCAGCTTACAGTAATGAGGGATAACATACAGTCCAGTACAATTAAGACATGTTCAAGTGTTTGAGAACAAGGAATTGAGGGACATCTTACAGCATTAATAGACAAACATTACATTAAAGTAACACAGTTATAAGTAGTCATAAACACAAAGTCTATGTGAACCCATAGTTCATATAAAATACACATGATAGTCCATCATTCAGGGAAAGCTTGCTTGAAGAGAAAGGTCTTTGCCTCTTTCCGGAAGGACAACAGAGATGAGGCAGTCCTTGTAAGCAGCAAATGGAGTTAACAATTATTCCTATTTCCTCTCCATAGTATTAAATAAAAATAAAATATAAACCTAATTCTCATAAAAATAATTGAAGAGGCAGGAAATGTATAGAAGGGAGTGGGACTAAGTTTCAATGAATGGGCATGTAATTTAATCAGAGTCATTTTTGTTGCTCTGTATTTTATTCCAGTGCTTTAAGGCCTAGTAAAGAGGACAGAACAGAACCAAACATACCCACCCATATGCAAAAACAAAAGTGAAACCTTTTTCTTGTGACAATAGCAGCACCTCCTAAAGGAAGAAATGCATCTTGTTCTTGCATTGGAGAGTTCAGTTTGTAACCTAGAACTTTCTTGTCTGCAGTGCACATAAAATAAGAATAATATGATACTATGCATATCTTATAGAAATGATTTGGAAAATATTTGAACACCTTGTCTTAAAATATTTTATTCATCATGTTAAAATAAAACATTCCATAATCATTTTTTCTTTTTTTCAATTTTTCCAATTTTTCAGGGGGAAAAAAACATCAAAAAGGCTTCAGGAAATTTTTTTTAGGAAAAAACGGTTGTTTTATGAATATTTCTGTTTTTTTCTGGACCTTCACATCTGTGGTGAGTGTTCCAGTGCTGGAGGCGGTCAAGAGAAAATTAGTCAACTATCTGTCAGATATACAGTACTTTGATTTAGAATTCTGTGTTGTGTATGGAGTTGGACTTGATGGCCTCATAGGTCCCTTCCAATCCATCATTCTGTGTTCCTATAAGCCCTCCGGTTAGAATGAACAACTCAGAGACATGCTGTGGAAGTAGCCTGATAAGACCTTTCTTGATTGTGCCCTGAGGCCACTACCTCTGGAGGGGAAGCAACATAAGTTTGGCTGCATCCATATGGTACTGTCATTCAGACTCATGTCAGGTCCATGTTCTTTGTCACCATTTCCCCGATCAGGTTCCTTGGTGATGGATGAAGCTTGCATGTTTTGCTCTTCTCCACTTATAGATGGTTCTGTGTTTCCCCCCCAACCAAACCTGCAGTTCACTCAGTCCAATAAAGCTTATCTCTCTCTGAGCCCAGGGCGATGTGAATCTGTAGTTTGTGTAGTTTGAAGAAATGTATTTTCTTGTTCACGCACAATTGGTGGGTGATATCCATAAAGCAGTGGGAACAGATGTTGTTTTGCATTTTACAAAGTACATACCACAGTTATGGAGGTAATGGCAGATTGGTATTGTCTTCCCAAGCTCCCATCTGGTTGCCATTTATCTTCTTGGCAGAGACACCCACTGCTCCGTGAAAACTGTGGTGATAGTTTTAGAGATGGAATTGGGATAGAATACTTGGAAATCTGGATTTTGGCTGCTAATCCCTGTAGACACTTCTGTGTGGAACAAGCCAATAACCTATTTCGTTCTAAAAGCGTCCATGCCTCTATGGCATGAAAGCGGCTAAGGATATACATTTTAGCAGCTTCCCGAGAAATATCAGTGTCCCGGTATGTTGGTAAAATAAAGGAGGCAGGGAAGAGAATTTATGGGATTTTGTGGTGGTTCTGTTTGAAGAAGTAGATTTTGATCCATGAAACAAATCTTCTGGTCTTTAAAATATCACAATATTTTGTCCTTTTGTCTCCCATTTCCATTTGTTTTGGCACAAAAGACATACATATGAGGGAGAGAGGTAGTAATAATGGGAAAACATGATCTGCCATCCTATGCATTTTTAGTCCTAATTTGTTTGTTAATGTCACACATTTTTGATTTCAATCCTGTTAGAGAGTGGGATCAAGGAGCTGCTTTCCATGGATGCACTTTCTCCACTTTTCATTTTTCTTTTACCCAGGCGTCAACATGTGTGCTGCGTCTGACTCTCCCTCCAGACCAATAGAGACTTTCATCTTTTTGGACCTGGAAGCTACAGGTTTACCACCCTCGCGACCCAAAATCGCAGAGCTGTGTCTGTTTGCTGTGACTAGGCATGCTTTGGAGAATCCTCAGTACAGCGACCTGTATTGTAAACAAATCCCTCTCTTCCCTCGTTTAGTAGATAAGCTGTGTGTATGCATTGATCCGAGAAAACCCTTCACCCCAACAGCAAGTTCCATTACAGGGCTGAGCAATGAAGAGTTTTCCCGGAACGAAAGGCAAAGCTTCAACATACATGTTTTGCACATGATTACAGCCTTTTTTGGTCGGCAGTGCCTGCCAATCTGCTTAGTAGCGCACAACGGCAGCGGTTACGATTTTCCTTTGCTGAAAGCTGAACTCGCTACCCTGGGTATCGCAGGCCTTGATGAAATATATTGTGCGGACACTCTTAGGGCCATGAAAGCTCTGGATAGCAAGAACAGCCAGCCCCAGCAGTATCCGTGCCAACAAGCCAGCCAATTCGGTACAAGAAAAAATACAGCCTTCGTGATTTATATTATCAGTTCTACAAAGTATACCCTCAGAACAGTCACAGCGCAGAAGGAGACGTCGTGACACTCATACGTGTCTTTCAGCAACGTGCCCCGGATCTTATCTGTTGGATGGATTCAAATGCAAGGCCTTTTAATACTGTCGGAGCCATGTATAAGGAAAACGAGAGGTACGCTTCCTATTCCCAAATACTTCCCAGTTCCTTACAGATGCAGCCACGGCGACGAGGAGTAACAGCTTGTTTGTTCAGTGGCCATGATGCTGGATTCATGGATAGTACGTTGAGCCCACTCCACAGCGGAACTGCCAGCTTTCCTGATGAAATAAAGACATTGTTGCTTCTGTTACTTGGGTTAATAATAGTTATGTGGGTTTCACTCAACTATCCTGTGTGAACTGGGACAACAATATTGTACAGGAAGTTGAAAGCTCCAAAATCACATTTTTCAACTTGAGTTCTTATATCATTGACTCATAGTTCTTTTGTATGTATGTATTCTGATTCAAAATGTGATTCATACATGTTTTTGTCTTGAACTAGCCTTGTAAGGGTGGTGGGTTTTGCTTAGTTTCTGTAAACTAATCAGTGCAAATACCAAAAAGCAGAATGTAAAATAGTAAAATGAAATTTTGTACTAAGTATAAGGGCTGGTATACACTGGCATTTACATGAAGCAGCCGGTACAACACCAAAACTAGTGAAGCAAAGCATAGGTTATTATAGCCAACAGGCCAGAGCTGTAATAGTAAGGGCTTATTATAAGTCGGATTCGTTTGCATTTTGACTTCATAAGGAGAATTTTTAAAAATGTAAGTGGCCAGGTCAATCTATCAAAGGAAAAAGAAAAATGAAAAAGATCTTCTGTAGGTTTACTTTTCAAAAGCACACTACATTACTGTGCATTAAAACAGGGATAGTTTACAATGTGCTAGTCTTGAGAAAGCCCATTTCTCTCCCAGCTAGTGTTGAAATTACAGTTTAGCACACGGGGATCAGGAAACCTGGAAAGGGTGGTTGATTTTGTAATTCCTGCTAATCAGGAAGTCCTTGGGTTTTGACTCCATTACCCCAGTGCAGCTTACCAGGATGAACAGAAGCAATCATACGCCATTACAATTACTGGAAGGCACAGCTGTAGGGATGTTAATATTGTTACAACACCCTGAGAACTTTTTGCCAGCACCACCTAATGTGTGTTGTCACTCTTATTGCTACTGATAGAAATTTAGCAACAGAGCTATGGCACTGTATATTGTAATATAAAGTGGTACTGCAGGATTTTTTCCTGGTAACATGAATTTGGAATAGTGGACCTATTAGAAAAGTAGAGTTAGCAGCAGAACAATCATTGGCAGACAAGCTCCAGTGTATACATTACAAAACAGAAGGACATGCTCCAGTGTTTTGAAACATCAGGAGTTACTAGAGAGGAATGAGCCTTATAATGCATTGGTTAGGGTGCTGCTAGCCTTCTGGGCCATGGTTGCAGTGGCTGAGTATTGTGCTTGCAGCTTTAGGAACTGGCACATACAGCACAGTAATGGCTTTGACAGTGATCACAGTGACTGTAAAACATAAAAGTATCTGGACAAATAAAATGTAGAGGAAAGTTATTATCTATCTTACTTGGTTTACACTTGGGTACAACAACCCCCCACCATTTTGTGGTTCATGTATTGCGGTCCCGCTATATTGCGGGACCAAAGTACATGCTGGGGCTCCAGCTGATTAACGATGGGGTGAGGGAGAAAAACCTTTATTTCCCCACCCCAATGCGCCCCTTTCAAAATCCCTTCCAGTCCCAGGCCATCTCCATTGAAATGCATTGGCTCAGTGCATTTCAATGGAGAATTTTTTCCATATTGGAATGCATTGAGCCAATGCATTTCAGTGGAGATTGCAGGGGAGTGCTGGCCCCAAGTCAGCACCAAGCAGCTGATTTGCGCTGGCTGGCGGAGGAATGGCGCCTGCAGCAAGCGCAGTGAATCAGATCACCCACCGCCCTTGCACAGGCTGCTGGAAGGCTTTTTAAAAAGTCTTCCAGCAGCCCTGGGAAGCAGCGGTGGCGTGCCACCCCCCCAGGCCCCACCCGATGGGTTTTCAGTCATCGCGGGTCGGGTGGGTCCCTAACCCCTGCGATAGGCGGGGGGTATTGGGAGTTCAACATGATATATTTTAGTTCCTCCACAATCACATTTTGTTGCAGAATCTTCACAGAACTACTGTACACATAAAGCCACTAGATGGCCAGTACACAAGTCAGATAATTTCAGTAAGACTTTCAAATAATACTTGAAGAAGTGTACAATCGTGTAAAGAACAGGTTTGCATTTTGAAGTTATGCTATTTGGATAGCTCAGTAGTCTAGGGATCTGACTGCAGAGGCAATGGTTGGTAGTTTGGTTGCCCACTCTGCCTGCACAGAACCAGTCCCCAAAGAGGAATGGGATATCACTTCTGATTATTCTCTACCTATAAAACCCTGAAAAGGGCTGCTGTAAGTTAGAATCAACTTGATGGCATACAATTATTATTACTAGCCATATATACTTGTGGTACTCTTGTTTGTGGTACATTATACCTGGCTTTTAGAACCACCTTATTTCTTTTTGAGTCCACAATTTTCATAGTAACACACTTCCTTTGGACTTCTATTCCAGTCTTTTTTAGTTCATACAGCCTATTTCTTTATTTACAGTTTATTTATAGTTTATTTACAGTTACAATCTTGTCTCATTCTTCTAACATTTAAAGTTCCAGCAGTGGTAGTGTCAAGTAAACCAGTAATTTGTTTCCTTGATCCACCCTGAAACATCTTTAATAGCACCTCTCTCTAAAATGATTTCTGGATTATTGGTGGCTTGCAAGATCCATCCCAATTATGTATCTAGGACAAAAATTATGTACCTAGCTAGGACAAAAGTAGAAAGCCAGGTTTAGTGAAGTTGTCCTGGAATGGCCCTGGCCCTTGCCATGATATGGCAGGATCTCTGCCTGTGCCAGAAGATTCTGTTAGGTCAACCCTGGACTGTGAGACTGGAGCTAGCTTTCCAGCGCTTCACAATATCCAGGTGAGCTGCTGCCGGTAATAGAACCAGATCCTTATGACAGATAATGACTCATAGGATCTTTGCATGCAGGCAACAATGCAAGGGAGGAGTTGCCCAAGAAGCACAGCTGGGCCATATCAGATTTTTTCTTAGTGCATTCAAGTCAACCGATATATAGTGCAACACTAATAGGCTTTTTAAAGTAAGTGAGATACAGTATTTTAGGAGAGGTTCTACGAGTTTCACACCCTCCCAAGTGAGTTTCTGTGGCTGAGCGGGGATTCAAACCCAGGATTCGAATTCTAGTCCATCACTCTATCCACTCTATCACAATGGGTATCCTTCACATCCAATGCCTCCCAAAATTTTACACTAAAATTCCTGAACAAAGGTTTACCTCTTGCCACATAGGGATGAGTAAGGGCCTTTTCACACGACCCCTAAGATCCGCTGGCCACTTAAATTCGGACCAGAGATCTTGGGGGTTTGATGCTCTTCCTACGTCCCCACCCCTCCGCACTTCCTTGCTCCTGTCTGCGTGAGGGGAGGGAGAAAAAAAGAGAGGAAAATGCAGGCTCACCTCCTAAGCCGCCCGGAGCCCCGTCGTCGTCCTGATTCCTTCTCTTAAAGGGGCGGGAGGCAAAAACAACAACAAACAGAAGCGGGGAGAGCCCGGCACTCCCTCCCTTAAATCCGCATCAGGGATTTTCACCCTCCGAGAGCAGGTACATGAAAAGTGTGCTGGGACGCGCTTAGGTGGGCGTGGTCGCACTTAATTTTCTGCAAACTCCGGAGCTGGTGGGGAAACAATTGTAAGCTGCGGAGCTGGCAGCCATTTGCGGTGGAGTTTAGGGGTCGTGTAAAAAGGCCCTAAGCAGAAAGCATTCATTCTTCTAAACAGCATCCCCCTCCAGGTTTCACAAGGCACTTTCTTACTTGAGAAAACGAGGCCTGCTAAGAGCTACAAAGAGCAATAATTTTATTTTTGGTTGTCAGCTCATGACTTCATAGTTGATGTGAGGTTTTGGGGCTGTTTGGCCATGTTCTGGAAGTTTTTCTTTCTGACGTTTTGCCAGACTCTGTGTCTGGCATCTTCAGAGTGCAAGGAGCTCAGGGAACTAGGAGTCCTCTCTGTGCTCCGGGGTATAGAGTGAGACTGTGAGATTTTTTTTAAAGTTGTAGGAAAGAGGAAACTTGTCCTATGCAGGAGAATAGGTGTTAGTATTGTGATGAACGAATTAAGAATTTTCACTGCAATTAGGGGTGGCAGCGATCCTTGTCTGTGTTTGATGGATGTTGTTAGCTGTTCTACTGTGTGAACTGATCACTGATGCTTTTGGCTGGGTGGGAATCATTGAGCTTTGACCTTTTGTAGACAGTAGTTTTCAGTACTGGGAGCCAGGCTTTGTTGATTTTTAGACTTTCTTCTTTGTTGTTTTTTAGACTTTGAAATCCACAAACATATGCACTGTTTCAACAAAAAAGAAGGGTGAACGCAGTTTACGCGGCCAGTCCTGATAAAAAATCCTCAAACCCCCAGGAAGGTTAGCAATTCTCATCATAGGGCTATCTGGATGTTTCCCTATTAAACATTAGGAAAGTATTGTTCCATGCAGGGTGGGGTGGGGGGAGAGGGGAAGCTCTTTTTGTTTCTGTGACGTTTTTAGTTCTCTGGCATTTCAGCAATCACACTAAAATGTTCCCGGCTCATTTATTGACAATTATGTCAGGATATTTTTTCTACTTCAATTTACTATTGCATGAAAATAATCCGTAATTGGTAGTATTTTAGATGACACATGATAAATTGGGCAGCTGGAATGGATGGAATTCCAGAAAAATAAGAGCATAAAATATTATAAGGATTTCCCCCCCACCCCCAAGGTATAACCTTATACAATCTGTATATTTATGTGGCTTTTCAGGCATTCTGCAGTTATTGTTTTAATAGCTTGAGTTTTCTTGTCTTAAACGTCTGGTTACTAGAAAATATTATCAGACATTTGCAGGCCAATTAAACTTAAACGACTCTCTTTAAAGTCTTGCTTACTAAATATAAGTCACACACACACACTAAAGTAGATCTCCATAAATGTAGGTGGTGGAAAATGTTCTGGAAAGCCCCATCCCTGTTTGAGGCTAATTTGGCTCCAGTTTAACACAACTGGTGGTTTGTGGTCCCAAGTGGCCTTCCAAAAAACCCCATTTTGAATATTCAGTATTGCTATTTTTAGTCCTATGAATTTATATATCCCACCCCAATACAAATATTTCCAGTGTGGCTAGAATCTAAACATACTTGGCGGATATTACAACATAGTTTTATCCCCCCCCTCCATGTCTGTGCTAGTTCAGCTGGATTTTAGGGGCTTGGAGTACATTGCTTGAAGTCAAGAAAGTTTTAATGACTGCCTTAAACCTGTCCCCATGCAACCGTTCTTGCACTCTCCTCACCATTACAGCTGCCTGAAACCCTAAAATAGCAGGCTGGTGGTGGTGCGTGTGTGTCTTGAATTCCCCCGCTATTTACAGAAACAGTTCAATCAGCAAAATGACAGCACTGGATCATGCCCAATATCACCAGAATGTTGGTGCTCACTATGCTTCGAAAACACATCGGTGTCAGGGGACCTCTCTAACAAAATTATGGCTGCATCATTCAGACATTCCATATCCCAGTTGTCTCACTAGAAAATAAGTAGCATGGAGGGACACAGCCATGATAAATAGAATACTTGAGCTTTGCAAGTATTCTTTTGCAGAGGTCGAAGCAACCAAGAAGAAGAAGGTGGCGATCGGCAGCAAACACTGCTCTCTGCCGGAGACCCGATTTTGGCAGGTCGGACCTGTCAAAGTCAGCAGTCTTGCAGAGCTTGGGAAAGCAGTGTTTGCTGCGGTTCCTACTCTGCTCAACAAATTGGCAGTTTCAACAAAAAAGGAGAAAGAAGCAAGCCAGCCAGGGGGTAAGCGGAGGTAAGCGCTTACCTGGAGGTAAGTGCTTCCCTTGCACGGTGTCTTGGCTGGCTGAAGATCAATGGGTAATTTCCCTCAATCAAGAGCAGCCAAAGGCTGGACCTGTCAAAGTCAGTTGTCTGGTGGGGCTGCAGAGATCAGCCTTCCTCTGCCTTTGAGGGAGGTTGGGACAGCCTTCCCATGGGAATGCACTGAAAACCAATTAATCTGTTCCCTTTTTCCAACCTCCAGAACTGATTAATTGATTTTCAATGCATTCCTATGGGAAACCGCTGTTCGACTTACAAATAGTTTAACTTCTGAAGATGCATTTGGAACGGATTAATGTCATACGTCGAGGTACCAGAGGCGTTTGGCAGGGCCACTGAGATACAGGAAGCTAGATGGGCCTTTGGCCTGATCTAGCACGGCTCTTATGTTCTTAAAATATGTTGCAACACATGAATTAGAACTCCATTTGGTGTTTAGAAAGATGCAGCTGTTCTCAGCACACAAAGAAACAAATGCTGCCTTTTTAAAGTTCATGGAAGGTTTTTAAAACATCCAAGTTGACAATGTTTAGTAACAAGTAAGAACACATATACAGGGCATGGAAGAAGGACAGTTAATGTCTAATTTATGCTAGAAGGCATTGATCTCAAGGGTATGTCTGTCACTACCAGCTCCAGCTCCAAATGTCTAATCTAGAAAAACATCCAAGTCTCATTGCAACTTATCGACTCAATTTTCTATGGGCCAGGACCCGTGTCTGTTATGTACAATGACATAAACATTATTTTAATTTTGCTATAACTCAAACTGATCACATAAAACAAGTGTTCATTTTAATATATTTTATTACAAAGAGCGGCAAACATACCAGTACATTTGAATAAATCTTTTTTTATGAGTGACAGTATACAAAGCAGAATTATTAACCAAAACAACACCAAGACTGTCCACATGGGAATGAGAATAATTCTATTACTAGTGCATTTAGAAAAATCTGTAAAAGGCACTTCCAAAGTTCACAATACAAACATTAAAAACTGAAAAGCTACAATTTAAAGTCAAAATTAGATTTCCCTTCTTTTTCAATAAAATAAAGTAGCAATTATAATGTGTCATGAGAGACATGACTATTTTTGGACAAATGTATAAAATGAAGGGTATCAGTAACTTCTGCATTTCTGGAGCAATCACAGGGCAACACATGGAATGGGTTCATGAAATGATACACATTCTGAATTGCTATATATAGCGGACACATGAAGATTTTGTCACTGGTCACAATCCTTCCTCCATATACTTGCATATAAGCTCGACTGATCTCAACAGGTCTCCTGTGCAACACTAGGACTGCCAACAACAACAAAAATCTTCTATAAATGAAGCACATTATCAGAGACATTCTCTCATTAGGTGTATATTAATGCCTTTTCTCCCAAAGTATCCTCTCTATGATTTCGTGGGTCATGAGGTACATGATTCTCAATAGGTGCTAAACATAAAAACAACAACACACCTCTACGTCACATTGGAAATCAAGGGCAAAGTCAAGGTAAGTAAAAGAAGGCTAGGAAAGATACTGCCCAATTGACTCATTGCAAGTTATTTAACTGTAATTCAGTTCACAATGTTTTGTGATGCAGCAATTTTATGCAGGGGTATGGCTAACATTTCAGGTACACTGGCACAATTCTAGCCAAATTGAAACCATTTAAAACCAGCGATACGTTCTGTGGAGGAGTTTTTTTGGGGAAATCATTTGGTAGTTCAGTTCTACTTGACACCAAGAAAGCAAAGCAGAGGTTAATATAACACGAAGTCTAAAAACAGCATTTTCCTATGTCAATGAGAAACATCACATCTAATTCCACAATTAAGATTTTACAAAGGTGATGGGAATATATACTACTGTACTAGCTTTTTAGGAATCTTTCGCTTTATATTAAATACCCTAGATGTACAGATAATGTACTGCAGTTTTACAAAAAAAAAAAAAGATGCCTACACAACAAGATTTACAGTACAGTCCTATACTTGTGGACTCAGAAATAAATTGCAGTGAGTTGTAGGGCTTATTAGCAGGTCAATGCGGATTATGGCCTGAGTCGTTTCACAAGCAACATCCGAGTACAAAAAAGCAGCAGACATTCTAGAGACTTGAAAGGAACCACAGAAGTCACAGTAACATCCTTGAAAACACCAGTTGTTCCTGCAGAAAAATGCAAAGACTGAAATCTCCTGTAACGACATAGTGTGCCATGAAAATGTTTGGCTTCAAAAAGAGGGATCTACTAGGAGAACATGCCTCCTTTTTATTTTTATTTTTTATTTTATTTTTCCCCACAGGAAAGAAGTCTGTCACAAGCAGTGGGAACATTATGTTATGTTCCTAGTATGCCTCCTCTGACAGCTCAGTATCCTTAAACCTTCTGACTGAATTTCCACACACCACAAAATTATTTTTGACAGATACAATGAAGAACATCTATCCTTCTACAGCCCAGTTTCACTCCTGGTTCATACTGACTGCCTTCTTAATCTTAAACAGACCGTCTGAAAAGCACATTTTCTCTTTTTCATACTCTTCTCCTGTGTTGTCTACACATACTAAATACAGTTTAGGAGCGTGTACGTCTAAATGTACAAGAAAAGAATAAGAAGCTTCCTCAAGCAATTATCTCTCCTAAATTACATCTTTTAAGTGCAGTATCAAGGTTTAGGTTTTTGTACGACACAATTACAACATATAAAACTAGTCTCTGCTGCTATGTATGGGATCCGAACTTTTGTTAATCTACTTAAGGTGCCATCTTACATAGACCGTGATGTAAATCTGATTGAACACAGTGTATCTTATTTCTGTGCAGACAGATCAACAAAAGCAATTTTATACCTCTTGGGATATGCTATCAGCTACATCCAGTGACATCCCCCCAACTGCCAGCAAATTTTGCTTATAATTTAAGTAGTTTATTTTAAGAGGATTTTCTAGTCTGCCACCAAATATTAGTGGCAAACCTAAAAGACAAAAAAAAAAAACCTTCAAGATAAGCAGAAAAGCACCTTTTTGTATTTTTTTTCTGATGAATTTAGCACAATTTGTTGCCAAACTTCAGTGGCACAATTGCAAAACGTGGGGAAGCAAAAATAACCTATCACTTAACTTTATATATGGTGTAATGCATAACAGAGATTACATGAAGAAAATGACAGCTACCTGCCATATGATGCAACACAGCTAACTGTGCTGTACAAACTAGAATATACTGTACAGGGCTCCAAGCAGATATTTTTAAGGGACTTGAAAACCATTTAAAACCAGATGAAACACATGCTTTGGAAATATTTTAGCTTACAGAGAGCTAAACTTTTCCCCCCAAACTGATAATTTAAATTTGTTTCTGACGTTCCAATTTTATACACCCATACTACAATTTTGGTGGCATATACATTCTAATATAAAGCAAGCACCACAGTAACCAAAGGTATAATTCAAGACACAAAAAGATTCACAACATTCTGCTTATTTTCATGGGAGCAGGTCTGTCCTTTCCATTCGTCAGTCAAGGTTCCTATTCACAGTTAATACAAGAACCTATTATTGATTAATGGGTAGGAGTTATTTTTAAGTCTGTTATGATTATTTCTCAGAGATTCTTCCCAAGCAAAACTGTTGAATCAGTACATTTATTGTTTCTGTGTTTTCTATGGAGGATACCGTATGTATCAAGCATAATTTTAATATTTCAGGTCAGAACTCCAATTAATTTTCATGGTTACTTACTGAAGAATCCAAGGTGATGGGCAGAAACAGACTGAGATATTATCTCGTAATGGAGGTGGGTGGGGGAAGAGGAATATTTTGAAACAGCAGCAAAAAAGCCAGCCATTGTACAACAGTCACTGCAAGTTACAATCCATTCTTCTAAACTGAAAACGAAGGTGGTTGGCAAATAAACCAAGGCCTCTGAAGAAACTAAAGGATGGTATCATCTCAAAGGTTTCAGAGCAAAAAGAGGTCACCCTCTGCACACACCAAACCCCCAGGTAGCCCAATAACAGCACGAGGAATTCAATTGCCATGGAATGTTGAGTGTTCGCTGGACAAAACAGTAACAAATGGAAAACCAAAATACGGGTGAGACTGAAATGCTTATAGAATCCTCAGAGAGGATCTCATTCACTGGCTAGCTGGCACCAGACAGGACTCTCTCATCAGGATGTGAAATAATATAGAATTAATACTTATTCACTCCTTACTGGAAATACCCAGGGCACTCTTGAAATTCTGCTGCAAGACTCACTGGTTAGGATGACTCATTCAACAGCTTCTGTGCATCGGTCGCATGTATACTCATCTTTTTGGTCTAATTGTGAAATACTGTAAAATGTGCCCAGTTGAAATTAAAATGGAGAAAGTAATGGGGAACTGACTGACTGACTATACAGCTGCTGCACAATGCATGAATACTGAAATGTAACAACTGATACTTAGTTCTTGCTAAAGACAGAACAACACTCTACCCAAGAGTATTTCCTTCATGCATGAAGATAATAAGTCTCATGTCAAAGTAGTAAACCGGAAACAGAATATCTGATTTGACATAGTTTTTTAAAAAATCCATACCTCTCATTTTACAAAGAGGAATAATTCCTGGCAAATTTGTAGCCGTAGATGTTTGTTACTACTTGCCTCATTCATCACAGCCACTCCCTTCTAATAAACATCAAAAAATTGTACAAGTTATCCGTGATCCCTGTTGCACTGTAGTTTCTTTAGCTTTGACTATTTTAATTTTTCTGAGTTTTCAACTTGTTTAATTCCCTGAAGTAAAGAAAAACAAATTCACACCAAAGAAGGCATTTTCCAAACTCCTTGTATCTGCTCTCTCAAAGACAAGAGCAGAATTGTAGGAAAGTATACCACGAGACTCTGTAGCACAGAGACACACAAGTAAGTCCATTTAATAGGAATGCTTTGTAGGATCCATATATGCAGGGTTGTAAGGCGGCTGAGTTGCAGGAACTCCAGCACCAGCTGTAAAAGAAGAGAACACTTTTTTTCAGGCTTACTTTATATTATTTTGTCTCACCAGTTCATTGGGTTCTTCAATGAAAGTTCCCAAATACGTCTCTAAACCTGGCCTATTTCAGTGTGGCACCTGCCATGCTCTGGGGACCACTGCTGGCTTGAACAGGGGGATCCCATTCAATATATATATAAAGCCAACAGTGTCCTAAGCACTCCGTAAAGGCAGCATGGTTTGTGTACAGAGTTCTTTCAATGCGCTGCAGCAGAGTGACACAGGGTATGGAGAAACTAGAGTCTAACACAGAGATCATGACAGTCAAGTAAACAAGGATAATACAGTACACTTCTCCCTTGAACTGCATGGCTCCAAGCAGTGCAACCGTGGTTGTACATGGATTTCCCCCCTCCCCATCTCCTGGCATTGGAACTCCATGCGACAGCCAGCAACCTTCTCTTGTAATGGGAGGAAGCAGGTGGGGCCAATTCAAAATAAAATGAGGAGGTGGTGGTGGAGGAGGAGGAAGAAATTGGTTCAACACACACACACACACACACACACACACACACACACACACACAAAGTGCTGCGTCTCCATTGCTTGTGCACATTTGGTGTGTGCATTTTGTTGCATGCATTGCAACAGATGGAGGGCAGTCTCGTTCCCGCTTGAGCTGGAGGTGAGAGCGAGCACCTGTCCACGAGCAGAAGTTTCTGTATGCTTGTGAGCAGGGGTTGTTGTTGATTTGATGGAGGTTATACATGGATTCTGAACTACATGGGAAACCGGCACTGCTAACCCCAACATTGTTGAAGGGAGAATTGCCCTGTCGTGACTTTAGAAGGCCTTTTTTATTACATTAATTACACAGACAGGCACTAATACACACACACAATCTATTTTATTTTCTTTCCTCTGAGTATATTTGCAAGGGGAAGATTGCTATGAGGGCTTGTATAAGAAAGGGGGCCTGCATAACGAATGGCAATCCATAGTTTCTAAAAGACACAAAGCCAGAAAATCAAGGGTTTCAGATGCTCTCTTGCCGAAGAGCTCAGTGTCTTACCTGCCACTGTTTCATGATAGGTTGGTGGTCCTGAGGGTTGTGCAATGTAAGGTGGAGGATACTGTGTTGGGTAAGGGGCTGCTGGCATTCCAGGCTGTGGCTGTACTGGTAGAGGATTGTATCCCTGATACCCTCCCGCAGGATAAGCTGCAGGGGCACCGGGCTGCTGAGGATATGGCACCTGTACAATTGTGGTGGCTGTAGTTGTGGTCACAACCGCTGCAAAAAAACACAAAAACAGAGCCAGGGAGGGAATAAAAAGGAGGAGAAACGTTATCATGGCATCTGCGGAAAATTATGTTACCACTGAAGTTTTTTCTTTCTCTCCTCCTTTAGCTTTAACAACATTCACCTTCTCAGTAGAACACTGCAAAAGGGTAAGCTATAGACAGTACTTACGCCGTGGTGACCTCCGGCATGCTTTATATAAGCAGCAACATGAACAGGTGAAGCAGACAACAATGGTCACGATGAAGAAGATGAAAATGGAAACTCCAATGGCTATAAAAGTCCCACTAAAGGAGAAAAGATACATTTGAGAAATAAGTTCTAATAGTTTAAAACAGGGGTCCTCAAAGTTTTCAAACAGCGGGCCGGTCCACCACGCCCCAGACACCACTGGGGGCCGGACCACAGTCCAAAAAAAAAAAAAAAAAAAGGACCCAACGTGGAAAAAAGGGGGGGAGGGAGTGGGGGGGACCTTGCCATAGCCCTCCCACTTTGAATGCCCCACTAGCCAGCATGCTAGATCAGCATGCTGATCATCTGGGCAGTAGTTGGGGGAGTAGGAGAAGCGACATAGCCCACTGCTTTGAACTACCTCAGCAATAGAAGCAGCTGCAGAGGCTTGCTTGCTCTCAAAGCAAGGGGTAGGTGGGGGTTGCAATTGGTCCTGGGGGCCGGATTTAGGACCTTGGGGGGCCGCTTCCGGCCCCAGGGCCTTAGGTTGAAGACCCCTGGTTTAAAAGCACAATGCCACGTTACTATTCAGCCGGCAAAATCTTTGGGGTGAACTTTGCCCTCGCGTAACTTCATTAAGGAGCTGGTTGGAATTAAGCTCATGGAAATTTTCCTATCTTCTCCTTTCAGGTTCTGAGGCTTGGTAGGGGTCCCCTTTTGCTTTGGGGAAACCTTTGGGGGCCTCACAATGCTGAATGGGGAGCCTTTAGTATGTTGGGTACTGGATTGTACTTTAAATAAGGAAACAATTCTGTGCTTGATATACAGTGGTACCCCAACTTACAAAATTAATCCGTTCCAACCATATGCTCGTAAGTCGGGGAGCAATTTCCCATAGGAATGCAGTGAAAGTCAATTAATCCATTCCGGACGAACGGATCTCAATGCATTCCTCTGGGAAACTGCTTCAAACCACCCGCAGCTCCCCCCTCCATGGGGCGCATTGGGTGAAGGTGGTTTAAAATGCCTTTAGCCACCGAGGCAACCACTTGTCTCCATGACTAAAGACATTTTAAACCACCTGCTGCTTCTCCCCCCACCCCCCAACATGCCGGTTGTGTGTGTCACTGATTCAGTGAGTCAACATAATTTGGAAAAAAAACTTCTCACTACATTAACAGTTAACATGGTGATAAAAACATGAAGAATTTTCCGTAATATGTTACTATGATCATATGAATTGGGATGATTTTTTTAACAATTAGGGACTAAAATCTCAGGGTTTTAATCCACAGATAAAATCAATTGATCAATTATTTAATTTATGCAAAGAGGAACTCCTGAGAAGACAAAAACATACACCAATATAAATCTGCATCAAGAAATAAGCAGAAGAGCCACAGATAAACAAAGCCTTCAAGAATATGACAGTTGTGTCTCTCATTAGTTACGTATCTTTTGAATTTTTGGGTTGAGTAAGTTAAAACAAAAACTGCAGACTTTGCTAGAGTTCATTTAAAAATACCACATTCAATTTAATTTACATACTGCAGGCAAACTGAAAATTAATGTTCTGTTGCAATGATACTATTTTCATTGTACAGCAAAGCAACCGAAAACACTTTAACTTTCCAAACTATAAACTCAAAAAATACTCATGAAAATAAGCTAGGAAGCCTTTCAGGCTATGACACCCCATCTCAACCACTTCAGTACTGGCTGACTCAAGCTCCTACCCAAGTTTCTTTTTGGAGGGGAAAACACACCCACACCCACATACAGCTTGAATTCATTGACTGTTCCTTTCTTTCAACATGATAAATCAGTGCTTAGTTTTGTTATTCAGGAAAACTGCACACTGCAGGACAGCCAAGTTCTACAACATAATTATTTGCTGTCTGCATTGTATTAGCAAAAAAATAATATGCCTAGTGCAGCTGCAGACAGGAAAGAAGAACCATGGCTGATGATGCACTTACTTGTGGCCATATTAAACATGGCCATTTAATGTCAATTGTGAGGCAAGCTATAATTACGTCTCTTTATATCCTCTCCGAAATGAATACCGATTTCAGATGATAAACTGGTGGACAACAGAAAGACTAGATTCATACAGTCTCTCTCTCAGATCTGGGGAGGGTCTCTCTCTCTCTCTCTCTCTCTCTCTCTCTCTCTCTCTCTGTGTCTGATTGCTTGCATGCTCGATTGATTCTACAGCCCAGTAATAAACCATGATATATATGCATATTTTAGACTGAGGCTTGATAACTAGCCATTTCTAGTCAGATGGGCTGCCAAAAGCACAACAGAACTGAGCTTGACAGTAGCAGATTAGGGCAAGAGTACAGTACATGGATGTTAATGCTAAAGGTTTTATTCAATCTGAGCACTAGATTAAAAACAATGCAAATAGCACTAGGCAGGAAGGATAATTAGTAAGATGAAAGCAAGTGTAGGAGGAAACTTAACCCTCTTCTCCCTGCCATAGTTGTCAAGAAGCTGGTGTTCGCTGGTGTGTGGGCAAAGCTCCCACTGGCACCATTTACTGACACTTCCTTCCAAATATGGTGTGCATACTGGATAGTTTTGCGTGATCACATTCTTTTATACATGATGGAGAAGGGTGTCCCCTACAATGCACCTGGCATCAGACTTCTTGTATAAAAGGAATATTTCCTTTATGGAAATTGGCAGTAGAAGATCTGGGGAAAGTCCTCAATATCAGGTTAACGAGTAGCTCTGTATTTAATTCTATATATTCAAGGGTGCCTTTGGGGATATTTTCCTAACAAAAAAGGGTAAATGTAGTTCAACTACTGTAGCCTAAATATAAGCAACCTACAATCAGATTAACTTACTAAATACTTTTGCAACATACTCCTATGCAGGTCTGCACAGAGGCAACACTACTGAGGGAAATGGGTTTTGCTCCCAGAAGATTATGGATTTCATAAATTAACAAGACATCCCAGTATCAGTTAGATGTATCACTGTGACTAATTTTTTCACAAAACAGCAGAAGATTGGCATAATCTTTAAAATGGTGCCCCAAATCTATTCTTGTACCAAAAGCAATCCCTCTGGGATGGTGCCAGCTGCAAAACAATAACACAGTCTGGAAAAGAAGTGGGGAATCCAACCTTCATGACATTTTGGGCTTCATAGCCAAAAGCCCCATCCCATAACTAGTCATCAGGAAAAGACTGTTGCTGCTTTTACACAACCCCTAAAATCCGATGCAAAGGGCTCCCAGATACGGAGCGCAAAATTGTTTTCCTACCAGCTGCGGATTTAAAAAAAATTAAGTACGCCCACGCCCACCTAAGCGCGCCCCAGCGCATTTTACAAGTACCTGGTCTCCGGAGGTAAAAAAATTTACAATGCGTATTGTAAAGCTGTGAATGCCGGGCTCTCCTCGCCTTCTGTTTGTTTTTGTTGTTCCCGCCGTCCCTTTAACAAACAGGAATCCCTACGAGGCTGCTCCAACAGCAGTGGAGGTGAGCGGAGGTGAGCCTGCATTTTTCCTCCCTTTTTTCCTCCCTCCCCTCACCACAGACAGGAGCAATGGAGTGCGGAAGGGTGGAAACACAGGAAGTAGGAAAAAACCCCACGATCTCTGGTCCGAATTTAAGTTGCCAGCGGATTTTAGAGGTCGTGTAAAAGCGCCCTGTGTGACTCTTATGCTACCTCATCATGAAAAATACTTGGATGGCCAGCAGTGCCTCACTGTGTAAAACAAAATAAATTCTGATAGTTGTGAGTTTTTCAGGATGTTTGGCCGTGTTCTGGAAGTTATTCCTCCTGATGTGTTGCCAGACTCTGTGGCTGGCATCTTCAGAGGGCAAGGAGCTCAGGGAACTAGGAGTTCTCTCTGTTCTCTGGGTTATAAAGTTCTCTCTGCTTTATCATCTTAATTGTGTGAAAAGGTAGAGATTTGATGGATTAAAATGTGTTTGGTTAATTTACAAGATGTATTTAGTTTGGTAACAGACGTAGTTTTAATCTAGAGATGATCTGATCAGCCTGGGGCCTGCACATATCTGGCTGAAGTACACGCTAATCAGATGAAATTATCTGCTGAATTGAATGCTTCTTGAAAGGGAAGGGGTGCCATTTTAACCTGAAAGCCATTTCATATATTCCTAACCAGGGACATATGCTGGTGCCAGAAATATCAACAGTATCCATCATCTCCCTCCATAATCAGGTTTCATCAGAAGAATTTGAGCCTGTAGTACCTCTTTTTCTTCTAACAAATATAGGAAGACTTTCCGACTGCATCCTGACAATTTCAGCTCCTTTCTTCTAAGTGTATTAAAGGTAGCAATCAGGAGGAAAACGGGGAGGGGGGGTCATTAGTGCCTTCAAAGCAGTGCTGGTCAGTGTTCAACCCACCTGAACCAGACTCCTGCAGCAAACAACCATTTTAACTCTCAATGTACAGAGTGAGGCCAACGATAAGCTAATTTGCTGTGCTGTTTTCTAGCTGAACAAAGGATGAACTACTAAAATAAGGAAGGAAGTGCTGCTACAGAAGCAAGGTCTGTTAACAGAACCCTTATTATGAAGCTTGAACATAAAATGGAACTCGGCCCAATGACTAGGATCCACCAGCTTCAAAATTACTTTGGGAAAACAAAACAAAAATGGACTTAAACCTTTCTTAATAATACTTGTTTGCATAGTCATTGAGGATCAGCCTATTGTTGTGAAAAATTACCTGGTCTACCCTATTTTTATATGAGCCTAGTTGCACAATAATCAGAGTATCTTCAAAAAAACATTTGTTGTGAAGCAGATGTCAATTATATTCAGGTTGTCAAGGCTCCTCACTCAGATAAAATGAGTCTTCTGAATTTAAGACAATGTACAGTGGTACCTTGTATAAAGGAATTAATTCCTTTCAAATAAAATTATGTTAAGCAAATTTTCCTTTATACAAATTCCCATAGGAATGCATTGAAAGCAGAGTAATCCCATTTTATGTTGTACGGATTTTCCCCATAGGCGATTATGTTAAGCAAATTTCCCCTATCTCTGGAATTTTTTATGTTGTACAAATTTTATGTTATACAAGCTGTTTGTTATACAAGGATCCACTGCATATCAAATTATAGCCACCCACATAACCTTTGGTTGAGATCTTAAGCACTAGTGCTTGGAAAACCCACTGGGGGGAAAATGGAACTTGTGAATAAAATATAGTTAGGTTTTTCTAAATAAATAAACAAGTTCCAAGTTGTGTTTACTGAGTGTATTTCTAGTTACTGGGCACAATACACAGACCCAGAGGTTCTTCAGAATGCCTTAGTGACTAACAGCTGCTCACGTGTCTCACAAAACCAGAACAGATCATTGCATGTTTAGATTTCACAAGGAACCATGATCTTCTCCAGCCCCTGAGACCTGACCTGATAAGGAAAAAGGACCTGTGGTCTCCCGCTATCCTTGGACACCATGGGCGCCCATAATGGTACCCATCCCCCCGTATTTGGCTAACCTCTCTGTGTACTTCAAGCAGAAGTAAGGTGTGTGCAGAAGAATGGGCAAAAGGGGACACAGAAGGGGCATCCTGACATACTGTAGCTGAACTTTAGTCTGTACCACTGGCATGTGTACAACTGTCGACAACAGAGTGACTCCATGAATTTGCCAGTCCTTTGAAACAACAGGTGGGTATAAAGAATGCAACAGAACCTTTCCAGGTCCATTCACGCACACATAATTTTGTAGTTTACCACAGACCTGCTAAGCCCAGATGCTGTGTTTGTGCCAGTATTACTCTGCAGATGACTAGCATTTAATCAAAGCTGCTTCAGTCCTTCCTTACTGCCACTGGTGATGAGGATTAGCACAGTCAGGAAGCAAAATGCACACTACTATCCGACAGGGGCAAATGGTCCTTGTTGGTCCTCCTCGACCTCTCAGTGGCCCTTGATACCGTCGACCGCGGTATCCCCCTGGGGAGGCTCTCTGAATTGGGGATCAGAGGCACTCTTTGCAGTGGTTCCATTCTTTCTTCGAGGACTGTCCCCAAAGAGTACAGCTGGAGGAGATGACTTCCACCCCTTGGTCCCTCCATTGTGGGATGCCACAGGGGTCAGTCATCTCTCCCACGCTCTTTAACATCTATATGAATCTGCTGGGGAAAGTTGTCAGGAGGTATGGGGTTTTGTGTCATCAGTACGCTGAAGACACCCAGCTCTATATCTCTTTGTTCCATCTGCAGTGGATGCCATTTCATCCCTGGATGGCTGCCTGGATGCTGTGCTGCAATGGATGAGGACAAATAGACTGAGGTTGAACTCGGGCAAGATGGAAGTCCTTTGGGTGGGGGCGTCGGGTGGTTGATGGCCTGGGAAACTCCCCCAGGTGTTTTTTTTGTGGGGGGGGGGAGGTGACTCTTCCCATGCAGGATGTACTACGCAGTCTGGGCGCATTATTGGACCCAGCGCTCACCATGGAAGCCCAGGTGGTGTCAGTGGTCCGTTCTGCACACTACCATATCCGGCAGATTGCTGAGCTGCATGCTTTCCTGGACCCTGGCGCTCTCACTACCTTGGTACACACACTCGTAGTTTCGATATTAGACTACTGTAGTGCACTCTACGTGGGGCTGCCTTGGAAGTTAATGCGGAGGCTCCAGCTAGTGCAGAATTCTGTGGCTGGACTAGAAACTGGGTTTAGGAGATGCCATCATATCGACCCTAAGCTAGCCGCACTGCACTGGCTGACAATCTGTTACCACGTTGACTTCAAGGTTCTAATGCTGACATACAAAGCCCCAAATGGTTTGGGACCTTGCTAAGTGTCAGAATGGCTCCTACCGCAAAATGTCGCCCGAGCACTCAATCTTCTCAAGCAGGTCACCCGAGAGTGCCCACTCTAAAGGAAGTCCGGAAATCAGTAATGAGGAACCGGGGCTTTCTCAGTGGTGGCCCCTCGCTTGTGGAATCATCTCCCTGCCGAGATTTGTCTGGCCCCTACGCTGTCAGTTTTCAAAAAAATAATCATCTTAAGACAATGGCTATATAGAAAGGCTTTCCCTGGCTGTTAATTCATTCTTTCTTCATTCGCTGGTCTTTAATCTACCCCTTCTGTTTTAGTTTATCAGTTGTTTGTATCATTTCTCCCAGCCCTTTCTTGCCTGATCCCTTTGTTGTATGCTGTTTGTTGTTTTGTTTTATCTTTTTATTTGATTTTCTTTTGGGGAGGTTTTCTTGGGCAAATTGTTTATTTTGGCAATTTGTTGTACACTGCCCAAAGTTCCTGAGGGAAAGTCAGGTGGTCAACAAACAAACAAACAAACAGTTATCCTTTGTTCTTTCAGTGATTTTTATGATGTTATTGTTTATTTAGTCATGTTTATTTTGGTTATTAGCCACATTTTTACATTGTATATGTAAAAATGCTTGTTTGTTGAAATATTTGTACACCACCCAGAGTAGCCTTGTTGCTAGATGGCGCGGTATATAGGTCCAATAAATAAATAACTAAATACCAGATCTCCACATTAGGAATGCTTCTTTAAGAAAAATAGCTACTTGTTTCTTCTCTTCCAGATTGGCACTCTAATGACAAAAAAAAAGTCTCCTGAGCCAAACTGTATGTTATAATGCAGCCTCATGTAATGTTAGCTTCCCAGCTTCCTTCTACTATAATAAAAAGCAAAGTGTGCTGCTTATATACTGTCCCAAAAATTTATAGGAGTAAGAAAATTGCAGGAGACAGGTGGACTCTGGTATGGAGAAGATTAAGCATTCCATCTAATGAGCTGCTTCCTTCTCTACCGGCTGTTGCCTTTGAGAAGCAAGTATCACTTTGTTACATGCATTGGCATGTTATACACAGGTCCACCTACAGCGGTGGTGGCGAACCTTCAGCACTCCAGATGTTTTGGACCACAACTCCCAGAATTCCTAGCCTAGATTGCCATTGACAAAGGACTGCGGGAATTGTGGTCAAAACAACTGGAATGCCAAAGGTTTGCCACCACTGACTTATAGGGTGCCGTCCTTAAAAACTCCGACTATATCTTGCCATCTGCACACTTTATTTGGATAAAGTGGAACTGGGGGCTCCAAAAGAATCAAGTAGAGAATGCTCTCTCTTCAATTATATTCCTAAAAATACTTCTGGGAATGTGCTGCCAATACTATTCATCTCTTTTATTGTGGATAAACATATGACAACTCTCTCTTCCTTTGGAGGGTTTTAAGCAGAGGCTGGATGGCCATCTGTCGAGTGTCCTGTGATGGGGGTTCCTGCATGGCAGGGGGCTGGACTGGATGGCCCTTGAGGTCTCTTCCAACTCTTATGATTCTATTATTCTATCTCTATTTAGAATAACTTTTCCCAAATAAATTGTTTGGCATTTAGCATATTTTAGTTCA
This sequence comes from Phrynocephalus guinanensis, assembly GCA_037367245.1. Taxonomy (NCBI): domain Eukaryota; kingdom Metazoa; phylum Chordata; class Lepidosauria; order Squamata; family Agamidae; genus Phrynocephalus; species Phrynocephalus guinanensis. The sequence continues at coordinate 42,665,551 of CM074734.1, forward strand.
ATGTAAGTAAAACCAAACTGCCCTGGCCTCTGAAGATTGCAATATTTATACAATAAAACTCCTTCCACCTTGAAAGTTATAAAATCCTCCTAATTCCAGACTTAGAATGGTTATACAGTATTTCAACCAAATCTGCTCCAGTGAAAGGCTTAAGAGAATTAATTTCAGATGGAATTAAGGGTTGGAGGTGGATTAGTTACTCAATGGTGATACAATGAATAAGAGTAAACATTATTGAGATTTAACAGCTTCTCTTTCTGTTGTTACTGTGCATATCCAAGGAAATTGTTTGCTTTTCCAGTAACCTGTCTCGCTATTTGCCTAATTTAAAAAAATAGGATTACATAAAAACTATCCATACGGTGCACTCTACAGCTACATAACCTAATAAGAACACTAATTGTGTGCCCTCAAGTCAATTATGTCTTACCTTGAACCTAAAGCTATGTACAAAATGAAGCCTTGCGGTTTATAGCATGAGAAAAAAATATGCTTGCAAGAAGAACAAGGAAGGCTTACCTCATTTTTGTTTGTAACAAATGCTTTTATAACTCAGACCCACCGATGGTATGTTTAAAATCCTTTCTTTCTGACTATCTTCTTACCACCCGAGAGAAACGAAACTAACTACAGTACATCTCTGGAGATAGGCTGAAGAGTCTACCTCTGTTTGATATGCGGTGACATCAACAGGAAACATAGGAGGCTTTGCCAGCACACGGCATGCTCAAAACTTGTTTCTTAAAGGCACAGCACTCTAGTGAACCAAGTGAAGGCCACAAAGACAGCAGGAAAAACAAAAGCCATCCCAAAGCTGTCCTTTTACTTCACAACAACCATGTCTCAAAAATGTATTTCGTTTAAGGCTATTGCACAGAAAATATTCTGAAGAAGCCATAAACAGAATATAAAGATTGAAAGCACATAAGGAGAGACCTTCCAGTGAGATCTTGCAAGATTTCTTAACAGAGCAATCCTAGTCAGGTCTACTCAAAAGTAAGCCCCAACTGAGCATGTTCCCTTGAATGAGAAAGCACCGCACATGTGGTCATCGTTTAAACAGGGCAATTGCAACCCAAGAAAGTCCATAATGCAGTCCTGTTTGGGGGGAGCTATACTAAAAACAAAGAAGATATACTTCCAAAGAACATAAGGCCAGTTTTTGTTTCTTGTTCTTCTGCTCATGTTGATCCCTCTTTGGTTTTTTAAACAATTGCACAAACTCAAGCACAGTTCATTTGTATATGAAGATTGAGGGTTACATCCATTTTAGCTCCCATCAAACTAGGCTAGACCTGATTAAATAAACTGGACTTGTTAGATGACACTAGTTTAACTTCTATAATTAAACAGGTCTCCTCTAGATGAGTAAATATGACTTTTTGTTCCTTGATATGGAATGGAAAACACTTTAGACATTTATTTTGCTGGAATTAAATTCGTAATGACAGTCGCCAAGCCTCAGAGCTCTAGCCGAAGTCTCTGGTCACAGCTTTCCTTTTCCTAGGTCTCCTGACTGGGAAAAAGGTCTCATTGGTGAGCCATCCTAAGGGATCATAAAGTTTTGTTTTTGCTTCCAAGATGACTTTGAAACTTCTGCATCTGTATCCACCCATTTCTAGCTGCGCTTTACTGGCTTAGCGCGAAGGTATTTTTATGTGTGCTTCATCTATTTTTAGTGTGCAATGTCACTGCTCCAGAAAGCCAGTGGGGAGGAGAGCTGGCAGGTGCATGCTACCTGGAGAAAAAGGAGAGCATGTGACACCAATGACCCTACCTGTGAGCCTTCTCACACAAGCCCATGTAGCAGCAAATGCAGTGCTGAGCGGTGGTGATGGGGACTCCTCAGGGGCTAGCAGTCAGCCTTTCACCAGTACCAGCAAGACCTTATTGCTGGAAACTTCTCCTCCTTCCTTGCTGCGTGTTATGGCAAGGCAGCACCAGATTACCCTCAGCAGGGAGTGGCAAGGAGTACTGCCACAGCTCTTGGGACATATTTTTGGTGGCTCAGCGGACTAAGGCTCGGAAAACTGTTGGCTGCAAAGTCGGCAGCTCAGCAGTTCGAATCCCGGGTGCCACGCTCCTGCCAACCTAGCAGCATGTAAATGCAAGTAAATAAATAGGTACCACCACAAAAAGCGGGAAGGTAAAACAGTGTTTCCTTGCAGCCATGCCAGCCATGTGGCCATGGACTTGCACAACACTGGCTCTTCAGCTTGAATACAAATATGAGCACCGCCTCTAGAGTCGGACACAACCAGCACACATGTGCAGGGGGAACCTTTACCTTTACCTTTTACTAATCATGTGCCCCCCCCAAGTCTGGTTGCCATACATACTGGCTGGTGAGGAGAAGCAGGTAGGGGGCACCCTGCAGGGGCCAGCAGTGGAGGGGGTGGCGGCGAGTGGCCGCCGGGCAGGGATGGGAGCAGCATCTTCAGCGTTGCCCCGTTTTGGAGCGAGCGGGCAGGTGGGCGAGGGACGGATGGAGGGAGGCAACCCAGCTCGCTCTGCGCGGTCTTCCTTAATAGCGAGGCCAAGGGGGTGTCCGTGTCGCCATTTCTTGAGGCAAGGACTACTTGCATTGACTGATTTCATAAGAACACCAGTGATTTTCATTTTAGTTTCTACCCCTCATAATGGATTTTTATGCATGCCCTTTGAAGTTTTAATGTTACATTTTAATGTTCTAAGATGCATCTCCTAATTCCCTGTTCTTAACTTGAATATGTCTTAAATGTTCTGGGCTGTATATTATCCCTCATTATTGTAAGCCACCTTGGGTTCTTTTCCAAGGAGAAAGGTGGGGTAAAAAATTCAAAATATAAATAAATAAATAAATAAATAAATATTCCCTGGTGAGCAACATTTTACCTCGATTTAGGACCCATGCACCATGCACAATTCTGCTACCAGCTGGCCCCAAAGCAGTCCAGGGACTTCCCTTCAACCCCCCAACTACAAGGACCCATCCCTTTAGTATAAAAAGGGCCTGTTCATCCACAGCAACTTTTTTTAGCTGCAGATTTTCCACATCCTCTTATCAGGACATGCTGCTATTACTCAGCATTGTTAAGTGAAAAACAAACATCCACACCAGGAAAGGAAGACGGTAAGCCACGCAGGGTCTGATGGGTCCCTGCTTCCAAAGCTTCCTCACCAGTAAAAGTTGGCAATGAGCAACGTGTCTGTTTCTGAACCTCTAAATCCACTCCTGTGTTCCTAATGGCATTCTGACACAGTGGCTTTTCTGCAGCTTTTTTTTTTCTTACTCTGAAGTCTTTGGTCGTGTACCATTTCCTGAATACTGTTCTCAACACAGATGTGCACATGTCCTACTAACTTTAAAAGGTATGTTTAATTTAGAGAGGGTAGCCATGTTAGTCTTTTCAAGAATTTCAGGCAAAAATCAAAGAAAAACAAAACAAATTTAGTAAGCTAGTGGCTGGTTTTTAGGTACACTATTCTTAAAAATTAATCTTTACATTTCAGATCACCAATATGATCAGCAATAATGCAGGCACATCAATATGTGAAATGACTTGCCTCAGATGGTCATAGTGGAGGCAAACACAACGCTAACTGAAAGATAATTTGTATCTCAAAACAGCATGTGAACGATATGCGGCATCATGCTGTACACTTCCACACAGAGCTATAGGAATTGCCCCCAGGAAAGTACAGGACTGTAACCAACCTAACCAATGGAGTAGCAGTGAAAGCAGAACATCTTCTGGAAGGAAGTACATCAGGGAACAATGCAAAATCATGGAACTCTAGAAGTGGAATATTGATGACTTTAACGAAAAGCAAAGCAAAGCAAAGCAAAGTGTTCTGCTTATATGCCTTTCCATAGAGCTTACAGCACTCTCTGGGCAGTTTACAATTTAATAAGGCAGGGTATACATTCCCCCTCACTCCCAGCAAGCTGGGTACTCAATTTACCAACCTCGGAAGGATGGAAGGCTGAGTCAACCATGAGCCGGCTACCTCGGATTGAACCCCAGGTCATGAGCACAGTTTTAGCTGCAGTACAAGCATTTAACCACTGTGCCACAAGGCTCCTACAAGGAGGGATTATATATTTTAAGATGTGAATACGGTTACACAAGTATATGGAAGATAAATCTTTCAGCTATTGAAATCAACTCTAATGGCACGTTCTTGACAATTAAGTGGAAGCTTACATGTATACCCTTAGTAGAAATAAGCAGCAGAGACCACTATGTTCATCCTTTGCTTCCCAGTGGTAAAAAGCAAAGCAAAATGTGCTGCTTATATACCACAGCACTTAAAGCACTACCTGGGTGGTTTACAATTTTATTATGCAGGCTACACAATGCCTGCCCACCCCTTCCATGAGCTGGGTACTCAACTTACTGACCTTTGAAGGATGAAATGCTGATTCAACCCTGAGCCAGCTACTTGAGCCCAGGATCAAACGCAGGCTGTGAGCAGAGTCTTCATGGCAGTACTACAGTTTAACCACAGCACCACGAAGCTCCTTGCTTGCTGCCAATTTGAAGCAGAATGCTGGGCTTTGTGGCCATTCAAGACCGGCAGCATACCTTATATTTAGTAAAGTTTATCATATAATTACAAGCTTAGGCTAGGTCAGTGTTGGCGAACCTATGGCACAGGTGCCAAAGGTGGCACACGGAGCCCTTTCGGTGGGCACCCGACATCGCTCCTTCACAGCCACCTGTATTCAGATTAAATCGCCGTACTGGCACTTTGCGAAAAATTAGTGGGTTCTGAATCGCTGTTTGGGCGCTCGGTCTCTAAAAGATTCATCATCCCTGAGCTAGGTGATACCTTCCATTAAGCTTGACACTGTTGCTGTTTGGGGCAGAATTGTTCAATTAGATTTGCAGTTTTACCATTTTATCACTAACTGTGTTAGATTTTATGTGTGGTTATAGATTTATAATATTTATCTTCACATGCTGTCTTAGATGAAAGGTGAAATGAAATATTTTACAAGAGCCAAACCGAATGAATATCATTTTAACTCATATCTAGATTAAGGGAATATTCACAATGTCATGTTTTCTCTTTACATTTAGGTAGAAAGACAACTGTCAGTATTTAATTGTTCTTGAATCCATCTGTCATGTTTCTTAGCACCTGGAAAGAAACCTCCAAAGAGTAATCATTGTGGCAGGGTTAGGGGGAGCATTTACTAGCTTGGGATGTTAATTGTGGCAAGAGTATCCCTTATTCAAGGACAGGGATCCTGACTTCTTTTATTATAAAAAGATAGGTAATAAGAAGTAGTGCAGACCATCAGGGCTTGGTGGACCAAAGCCAGACCAAACATCTATGCACTGAGTCATGAGAATGTCAGCAACACACTTCTGAAAGCTAATGGTATGAATTCATGTCAGTATATTACTCCCAAGGATTTTAAACAAGCGTTTTGCAGTGGACAAACCAGCAAATCACCATGATTTGTACTCTTTGAACACTGCTTCTCACCTATACCACAGGAATGATTTCAAGATTATATATAGTACCAGTTCTATATATATGTACTGTATTGTACAAGTACTGTATGCACTGTACCTAGTTAAGTGTAAACATTTCAAAGGAGTATTACTGCATTACTTGAGTAAAAAAGTAAAAAAATCCCTTAGCACTTTAAAGGCTAAGATATTTTATTTAACATAAGGCGTCATGGCAGCTGATGAAGTGGCTTGCAGACCACAAAAGCTTATTCCAAATAAAACTTGTAAGTCATTATGATGCCACCAGAATGGTTTGTTCTAGTTAACTCCATATATACACAATCCCATTATTTACCTGGGCCCAGGAGAATGCCAGTCATCCAAATCTGATCCAAACTTCATTGGTTCTCCCAAGACAGGAGGATATTCATTCCTGTTGTATGAAAAAGCAAACATACGCCCTGCATTAGATGGTTCAATAATCACACCACACCCTCTGGAACAGTGTCTCCAGTTGCCAAAATAACATATTTTACTACAGCGAATCAATATGCTGGCTTCAATGCCACCCTCTATCAAATCTGAGCAAGCTGAAGACACTGAAGCAAGAAAAGGAGCACATTATGGGAGGAAGGCATCTTATTGCTAGATATTGTTTGGAAGTAGAGTAATGTGACAACTTATTCCCTTGCATAAAGATTTAACTCCATTAACTGGTGGAGATAACGAGCCATACCAACGTTTGGTCCAAGTTTCCAGCCCTTCCATACCATTACAAAGGTGACCGACCTTAGGCTGTGTTGATTTCTGGCCTTAGAATTGTTAGGAAAAAACACTGGAAAGATCATGGGACTTTTTGATGGCAAACAAAAGAGAAGACTGGAGGGAGAGATCAGAGGGCGAGAAAGGATCACGTCCAAGCACACTGGAAAGGGCCACGTTGTTGGGAGCAATCTCCCTGAAAGGGACCCTTCTGTCTGTGGGGAAATTGTTTGAGCCCGGTGCCCTCAAAAGAGTAATCCTGCCACTGGATGAAAAAAATAAAATAAAAAATAATAAAGGTCCAGCTTGGGCATGGATTGGTGGGAGGCTGGAACGCTATTGCCTGTACATTTTGAGATTGTCATGATACAGCGGGCACCAGATTGTGCCACCAGCAGTCCAAAATCTGAGATACTTCCCCATCTGATCATACCCTCAGATATGTGGGCAGAAGGAATTTGATGGAAGAAGAAAATTTCCTGTCTGCTTCTCGTATGGGGTTCCCTGGCCCTCTGTCCAAAATTCCCACAGAGGGCAGAGGACAGAGCTCCCCGGCAAAGTTAGGAATGGGGGTTTGGAGATGACAGAATCATTCCAAATTAGGCAGAGGATGAGAAGCCTTCTGTAAATGGCAAAGCCCTGATTTTGACCTCATAAAATGGAGATGGAGGAGTCGCACTAGCACCAAGTGATGAAGCTGTTTGGAGGAGCAGCGAAACATTTCTGTCTCTCAAGAAAAAGAAGTCCAGTAGCCATGACTCATCTTCCAGATAAACTCAACAGAATGACTGAGAATCTTCACAGACACCTCATAAAATTCTGAACAACTTGCTTCTAGGCTACCTGAAAGACTGCATCTCCCAAATATAAGCCTCCTTGGGATTTAGGACATGTGGAGGAGTCCTTTCTCTGCTTCATCCTCCCTACTGCCACACGCCATGAAGACACAAGGGAGAGCCTTCCTGACTGTGGAGCTCTCTGCCAAAGGAGGCCAGGTAGCGCAAGGCACTTCTAACTGCCTTTGAAAAAAATGTATTCTAAAATGAGGGATGCTGTACTTGTTAACCTTTTTCTGGAGGTGCTTTTTAAATGTTTTAATTTTAAAAAAAACCCAGTCACTGTTTGAATAAGATGGTATTTTAACTGCTCTTTTAATGTTGTCATTTTGTGTACATTTGTACTTGTCTTTTGAATGTTTTGTAAGCCACCGTGAGCCCCTTTATTGCAAGAAGGACAGGATATGCATGAAATGAATGGGTGAACGTTCATTCCTTTATATTGGAATCCATGTCACTTTATTCAGGGTGCAGCGTGTAAGGGAGAACCACCTGTTTAAAGTACATATTTTCCCCAAATAACTCCAAAATGAAATGAGGTTAGATTTACATTCCCTCATCAACTCTGATACAGGCAAATGGAAGAGTTTGGTACCCCAGAGTAACATTTTTTTGTTTCAAAATTCACAAAGAACTAGCGGTAGGAATTTTCAACCCTGTCCCAAAAGAATTGTAAATAATCGCTACAAACCTGTTGTGCAGCTAGGCGTATGTAAATTATGGCTGAGTGGAAGTAACTTGTACTTCTACAGGTATGTTAGACAATAGTCGCAAGATCAGCTTCACAATCAAATCATTGCTGGAGCTGGGGGTGGGACTCCAGGGTGCTGAAAGGTCCCCAACCTTCGCAAAATTGCTTACTATACCCGCTGGAGGATACACAATAATCTTCAATGCCTAATTATTTATTTTTAAAAAAATAGTTTGAAGGGTATGTTTGGAGCTGTGTTTGAACTCCTGGAAGACTGCACGCAGTTCACCTCTGATTTAATAGAAGAATCACTATCCTGATTTTCCAAAACAAAGTACTGCTCAGGGAAGCTAAGAAGAGCTCAAAACAATCGTTAATCATTAAGAGTTAAGCACATACACAAACAAGAGAAACAGCACAGCAGAACATTTAAACATCAGCATTAACAAGAGGAATTATAAAAAAGCTATCTACCCAAGCAAGCCAAGTTATTTTCTTGTGGCAATGAAGCTGGGGGGGGGGGAGAGAGAGAGAGAGAGAGAGAGAGAGAGAGAGAGAAAGAGACAGAGAGAGGAACTATCTCATTAAGAAGAATATCTACTACTTACTGTGGAAAACCACAGAATGGGCTTTTCCCCAACAAATCCAGCACCCTTCCCAGTGCAACCAAGAGATAAGAATCTCCATCAGGTGGGCAGGAGGATGTGGCAGGACATGGTCCTTTAAGACTCTCAGATCCAAGCCACTTAGGGCTTTTACTTAGTACTTTGATTTGTGCTCAAAAACAAATTTAGAATCAGTCCAGATATTCTGAAGGAGGATAATATACCAGCATAGTGTCATGTTTGAATGAGCACTTTATCAGCATCCTTCTGGAACAAATGAACTTTTTGAACACTCTTCAAAGGCACCGTAAATCAGAGAGTTGCAAATATGGTGTAACTGATACACGTCACAGTCTCACCATAACAGGGGACTTTGTACACCAGTCTAAGCTGCTACTTGAGCATCCAATGGAATGAGCAAATCCAGGAGGAAGGTCCAAACTTTAGCTTTTAACGGGAGTACATTCCTATCAGAAGAAGATTTAAACCCTAGCCATAAGGAACTACATATGTAACACTTCCAAAAGAGCTATCTTGTCTTGATTAGACTTCGCTTTATTAGCCTTCATCCATCCTGTTTCCTGGCACCAGTTAGGCTATTTCGAATCAGATGAAAAGGAGGCATACAATTTTATGCCACCTATAGGTATACCCTAAAGCTCAACACATGGGCAGCAAACCTCCAGATCCTATTAGACTAAAAGTTCCAAAATCATTGAACATTGGCAGTATTAGATGAGGCTCATGGGAGTTGGAATCCAAACAAGATCCACGTTTCAGAAAACAAAGCTGGCTGCTTAATTTCATCATAAACATAGAAAGAACCACATCTTCCTATATGACGAGCATGGGTCATGTGTCCCTCTAGATATTCTTGGACCATACACAGCAAAAGTGTTCTGTTTATACACTGCCCAGTACCACTTCAAATAGTCTATGGGCAGTTTTACAGTTTAATTACAATATGCAGGCTACACATTGCCCCCTCCTCCGCAAGCTGGGTACTCATTTTACCAACCTCAGAAGTATGGAAGGCTGAATCAACCATAAGCCGGCTACCTGGAACGGAACCCCAGGTCGTGAGCAGTTTTACCTGCAGTACAGGCATTTTTAAGCCACTGCAACACGAGGCTCGGGGCCCCTAAACCAATTCCTGGTTTCGGCAGCTAAGGAGATTCTATCCATTCCTGTTCACTGAGCGGTTCATAATCGCTATCAGCCAGTCAGACAGAGCAGATCTAACCAGCTGATGCAACAAACAGGACAGGCGTCAAGCCCACACAGAGTCTCATGCTTCCCAAAGCACTCTCCACATTCTCAAGGTGCACAAATAAAGCACCCATAAAAATGGACACAGTCATATGCCTGGGATACATTACTTGGATTCGGTTTGAACTGTAGTATTCATGCCAGAGCAGATCTGAACAATTTTATCCACAAAATATCTTGCAAAAACAGTAGCAGGACAGGGATTCTTCTCCAACATACCTTTCTGATGTTTGGAAACGACACATAAGCTGGTCATATGCGTCAATTTTCTTTAATGGGTCTGCACAACAGTATTGGTCGTTGCAGTTTCCGCAGCAGAACACTGGACACGTTGTATCCCAATATATCTCTCCAACGGAATATTTGTCCGTTCTACAATTCTCACATATACCTATATATAAAGCAAAAGAAGAAAGTCATTGCACCATCTATATTATGCTGCAAACTCTCAGTAAATTACGGTAATTCCTGCCCACCTCCCTTATCTACATCTTTTTATCATCTAGGAATCATCATTTGCTCTAATGTACAACAATGACTGCTGCATAATTATGCCTGTCTATAAAAAGCATATATTTCAAGATATGGGATCCGTCTGCTCTGAAAACAACTGAGGAACACACTCTATGGAGAAGGTTGCTTGGCATCCACTGTTTAAAGAGAATTATCAACTGGAAGTCTTTACTTTCCATTTGGACCAGTGAGATTCCAATATGCTATGCATTTTGCTGACAGAAATAATAAATCAGGAAACTCCAACCATTTCCTTAAATGCACATTAAAATAGGTGCTATTTATTTCAATACCTGTCATAACTTCCTGCACTGAATTTCTGCTTGTATTGTTCAATGAACATTTTCCTCTTGGCCGATTATTACTTGACCAAAACAATGACACATAATTTATTGCTACACTCTGCCCCAAATAAAAAGCCTTGTGATATACTGCTTGGCTATTTTCTCTCTGCCAGTATATACGTCAGCAATGCATTTATCTGTATGAGGAATCAGAGTCAGGGACAAAACAATTGCATGTCACCCATAAGGCAGGAGATCAGCCGGTGAGCACATTTCTTAACCAAAAACAAAACTAACCAGCAAAACCCTTCAAAGGTTTTTCATGGAATTTTAAAGCAAGGGTGCCAGGAAGGGGGCTAACTCCCACCCCAGTTCTTCCCCACCCCAGAATCTTTCCCAGTAGCTACTACAAGAAGGAACTGACCAGAAAGGATACAACAGTTTAATGATTTTGAGTTCTGATGCAGAACTGCTGTTGCACAAACTCATGGTTCCCCTGCTCAAGTGGAAGTAGGGGCTTTTAGGGGAATGAGAAGAGGACATGCTGACTGATTTTCCCTTAGCCCTGGGGCCCTCAAGGACTACTTCACATGCCATTCCAGAATACTTTTGGGAGGCAAAGGGAGGCTGTGAGGGGAAGGCCTAGTTCAATCCATTTGTTTATCAGGACATTTCTATCTTCTGTTTCTGACAATGTGTTCAAGAACAGAATTGTTGTGATGCTCCAGTCTGAGAAAGCAATGACTTTTTCATCAGTTTTCTCACAGGCTTGGCCACACACTCCTTAGGCTGTCACAAGCAACACTCAGGCATCTTTTAATACCCCTTTAACACCTAGTATCTTAGATGCCACTCCTTACTGCCATTAGGGAAAGCATTAAATTGGAAGACGAACCAGCTTCCATACCTCCTTCCCAGGTATTTGGGGATTAGTATCCCAGCACAGCCTCTTTCACTCCAAAGTGGTATTCCAGATAAAGTGTTTTCCAGTCTAAGGACATACTTAGGCAAAATCCTATTGCTTAGTATAGTTAGTACATTGAACCGGTCTAGGCCCATTAAATCAATGGCTATATGGTCAGCTATTTTCTTCATGAGGTTTATCAATTAAAGTAGGCCTACTCTAAGTGTAACTTACTTGAGGGTAATAACTTGTAGTTGGAATAGGCCCATATGAATCAATAGAACTTATGGAGAAGTTGACTCGCTGGATGCCTACTAATTCAATGAACCTCTGTTAGTGTGATTTACCACACACAACAACAGGATTCTGGCCAGCAGGCCTAACTGCATCCTTAAAGATAGAGTTTAGTTTTTTAATTCTATGGAGGTACAATGACTTGGAACTATACGAATTTAGTTATGTCAAAAGGTCAGACAAATTATTATTAGTAGTGGACAGATGCCTCTGTAGCACATGTACCCATTGTGTTACCTTTAAAAATAAACAATACAGACTTTCAAATGAAGATTGAAGGCTGTTTATATCTTACTCCAGCTGCTATGCAAAGCAGCTCAAACAGTTTGCACAAAAACATTTGACAAACCTAAAATGGGAAGCCTCCTAAATCTGAAAGTCTAATTGGTTTTGTTTACTCAGAAGTAATTTCACTGAGTCCATTGTACTTACTTCTAGTAAACTGAATTATGTTTTATTATATATTATTATGTTGTATTATTTTTTAATCTTATTGTATATTGTATATGGTTTGTTTATGTTGAAACTATTGTAAACCGCCCAGAGTGGTACTCATGCCAGCTGGGCAGTATATAAATAAATAAATAAATAAATAAATAAATAAATAAATAAATAAATAAATGTTGCAGCCTAAAATAGCATTTAATGAATCATAGAATAGCTTTAGCTTCAACAATAATTTGAGTATGAGTTCTCAAATTTAAGGTGTAATTCAGAAACTCTGGGTGGCTTGCAAAGTCAGAGGACCCCTTATTGTAATTCTTACTGCCCTTGGTTCTTCAGATATTCTTGGACTACAACTCCCAAAAATCCCAGCCAACTCAGCTAGTGGTAATAAAAAAGCTTCTGAGTTTTAGTCTAATTAGATGATCTGACAATGACTATTATATTTTGCATATGTGTATCTTTATGTCACTTTGGAAGTTAACCACCCACAGGAGCGCTTAGTGCTAACTGTCATGCTATACAAGTGTAGAAAGACGGACAGATGGATGGACAAACAGACAGACTTGGAACTATATGACATATGTGGACACAAGGTTGTGAACAACTGCTCTAAGAGAAGATTTTGTCATGGCTCTCTAAGGTGATGGATGATTTCCAAGGGACAGCCTTGGAAGACCAAGTCAGATTTGCCAAGGTTTGTCAAACACTCACAGATTAGGTTACAAAGTGGATGGTGGTGGTGAAAGCAGCAGCTTTTCTTCTTCAAGTATTTACTGCTAAATCGAAACTGCTGGGCTAGGCCTTGGAAAATTCAGGGCTTAGTTGCCAGTAAAAGCCATGAAACTTACTAGGTATCCTTGAGTTGGTCGACCTCTCTCTGCTTGATTCACCTTGCAGTTTTATTGTAAGGAGTGTGGGTATTCAGCCAATATAAAGACTGTTACATTTTAAGTTACGTAGGTTATGTATATCAGTTTGATCCCTGCTTTGTGGATTGTCCTAGGTCAGTGTTGGCAAACCTATGACACAGGTGCCAAAGGTGGCACTCGGAGCCCTTTCTGTGGGCACCCGACATCAGCCCTTCTCAGCTACCTGTATGCAGGTTAAATTGCTGTATTGGCACTTTGTGAAAAAATAGTGGGTTTTGAATAACAGTTTGACCACTTTGTCTCTAAAAGGTTCACCATCACTGTCCTAGGTGGAGTGCTGTGGTGATTGGCAGTCAAGTATCTAAAAGGTTGGCGTGATTAGAACATTGTTGTGAGTGTGGATGGGAGAGGTCTGATGAGATTTAAATTGAAATATTACTGTCTAATACATGGCCAAATTCTGCAAGATTTGCTTGGCTTATAAAACAAGTGAATTCAAAGGTGGGTTTTTTTTGCTGTCTTCATTATGTACAAAGCTGATTAAAATTCTGATTTAAACTAGTTTAAAATTCTATTTCACCAAAGATAATTAATTCCTGCAAGTGTTACATGGAATTAAGGGAAGGGAATAAGTGATGAGTGGTGGGAAGGGTGTGGTCCCAAATGGAATCATTCCGAGTTGTGAATCATAATGCATTTTGCAAAATCACTGTTCAACCTTTGGATATTCTGTATTCTGAGACTACGAAGTACCTTTCCCACATTATTTTTCTACTTCTATGGAAGTTCTACCTGGCTTGTTTGTAAACCAGGTAGAACTTCTCTGACTCTCAGTCAAGAAAACAATTCCTGGTGAAATTGTGCTGGCATATACACCATCTCTGGGTGAGTAATTCCTTTGGCAGTGCAATGAGAATTCCTTTGGCAGTGAAATGATCCAGTGTACTACAAGAGTCTTCCCCCTGTGGGGTGTTTCCTTAACATGGCGAAGTAAAGCAAAAGCAAAGTGTTCTGCTTCTATACTGCCCCATACCACTTCAAGTAGTCTCTGGGCAGTTTACAGTTTTAATTACTGTATGCAGGCTACACATTGCCCCCCCCCAGCAAGCTGGGAACTCATTTCACCAACCTTGGAAGGATGGAAGGCTGAGTCAACCATGAGCCTGCTACCTGGGATCGAACCCCAGGTCCTGAGCACAGTTTTAGCTGCAGTACAGACATTTAACCACTGTGCCACGAGGTTCCTCCCTAAGAGGGTTTGAATACATGTGAGAGGTTGGGAGTCTGAAATTGCTGGACAGCTCAGTGGTTTCGGTCTCTGCCTCTTGAGCCGGAGGCTGGGAGTTCAACTCTCCACTGAGCTTCCTTGAGAGGGGCTTGACTTGATGATCCAAAGAGTTCCTTCCAGCTATGCTGTTAAAAGTTACTACAGAGCAGGTACCGAGGAGGCCAACAAGGATGGTTGAAGGTTTGGAGGAAATGTGTTATGAGGAACAGCTTCGGGAACTGGGAATGTTTAGCCTTTCAAAAAGAAGGCTGAGGGGGGATATGATAGCTATGTTTAAATATTTGAAAGGATGTCATATTGGAGAGGGAACAGGTTTGTTTTCCATAGCTTCAGAAACTAGGACTTGGGGCAATGGTCTCAAACTACAGGAAAAGAAATTCCATTTGAACATTGGGAAGAACTTCCTGACCGTTAGAGCTCTCCGACAGTGGAATAAGCTGCCACAATGGGTGATGGAGTCTCCTTCTTTGGAGGTTTTTAAGCAGAGGCTGGATGGCCATCTGTCGGAAATACTGTGATGGGGGTTCTTGCATGGCAGGGGGTTGGACTAGATGGCCCTTGAGGTCTCTTCCAATTCTATGATTCTATGATTATATTACTATTAATATTGTCAGGAGGCTAGATTCTTGTAAGAGTCCAGATTACTATTAGAGTCAGCAAAGGCAAAGTAGTTAAAGAGGAGACATAAAACTAAAAGGCATGCATCCTCTTCTGGAATTAACAGTGACATCTATGGAAAAAAACTGAGGGTTCTGATGGTGACAGGGCAGAGAAACCCCTACTATTGAATGTTGGCAGCAGTAGAAGGTGACCCTGGAGGAGGATTTGCAGTACACAATACAATATCGGTCTACTATACTCGAGCCAACTCTCATTCATGCTTCATAGAACAAGGCAATGATAAACTGCTTCTGAATATTTTATATCTTGAAATCCTATGATGGTAAGACAATCCAAAACACACATGCTAACACAAGACACCATGTAACAAAGGGCCTTCGAGCAGCAGTGCAATGCAAAGGGCAGGCCAGTGTGTGTGTGTGCAGTGGCCTGAGTTCTCTGCCGGTGGGCGCGGTGGCATGAAGGGCTGCCTGGCACCTGCAGGAGCACAAAGGATTGGCCAGCGGCCACGCATCACCACTGCTTTTGCCCCCCCTCCATTGCTGTCACTGTCGCCCCCTCGCCACTGCCATCACTCTCAGATAAGAGTGTTCAGTCTTATCCTAGGGCAGTGATGGTGAACCTATGGCACGGGTGCCAAAGGTGGCACTCGGAGCCCTTTTGTGGGCACTCGACATCGTCCCTTCATAGCCACCTGTATACAGGTTCAATTACTGCATTGGCACTTTGCAAAAATATTAGTGGGTTTTGAATTGCAGTTTGGGCACTCGGTCTCTAAAAGGTTCGCCATCGCTGTCCAAGGGTGACAGCAGTGGAAATGGGGCGGCCTGGAACCACCACCACCCCGCAGATAACGGTTTTTTTACTTTAATGCTGGAGTATGCTCCAATATTGATGCTGAGATGAAAAAAAATCAACATCTTTTACATGAAAGTGCAAGAGGATCGTGATAACACACCAAAATTGATTATGATGACAGTTGTAAGTGACACAGAAACAGGAAGTAAAGTAAAGTACAACAAACATCACTGGAGAATTCAGGAAACAACAAGTTAAGCAAGAGAGAAACTCACCATAGATGAAAGAAATGCCACAGTATCTCTGCCAAAAAAAGAACCGAATGAAGTACAGACCACAAATGCTTAATTTAAACAAATTAGAATAAAGCTGAGCACTAATACAATCATACTGCTTTCAGATAACTTGATAACACTTCTGATGAAATATTTCATTTCAAAGAATTCGTCGGCACTATATTATCTGTCGGAGTGCATCTCCCTAAGATCAACTTCCCACAGCAGTCACACCTTCCAGGCTCTGATACGGCAAGTGGCCACCTTGAGGGAGGCCAGAAAGTCCATGCTTTCTCCATAGTGGCCACCTCCTTGTATAATGCATTGCCTGTGGCGGTATGTCGGGGCCTTCCCCTCCTAATATATTTATAAGCACATAAAAACACTGGTTCGTTTTTCAGAGAGGGATTTCAGGACTCTTTTCAAATACTGTACAGTACAGTGGACCCTCGTATAACAAACGGTTTGTATAACATAAAATCTGTACAACATAAAAAATTGGAGATAGGAGATTCGGAGATATGGGCGAATCCATACAACATAAAAATGGTTGCAATTAAGGATTACTCTGTTTTCAATGCATTCCTATGGGAAATTTGTATAAAGGAAAATTTTGCTTAACATAATTTCATTTTGAACAAATTAATTCCTTTGTACAAGGTACCACTGAACTTGAAAGGTAGTCCTACAAAAGAGGGGCAGGATCTGTTCTCAATCATCCTACTCTGCAGGATGATTGTAATGATGGGCTGAAACTACAGGAAGACAGATTATTCTATGATGTATCAATTTTAAGAGATTGTTGGAATTGCAATTCAAAACATCTACAGAGTCAAAGGATCCCTCTCCTGATAGACACCCAGATTATACCTGCAGGACAACATATGTTGCGTTTTAGGGTTAGAACAGAGTCTAAGGTGTAAGGTTATCTTGTTGCGCACTAGTTAGACTGCTGTACTACATCTAAAACTGTGCTCATGACCCAGGGGTTTAATCCCAGATAGCCGGTTCAAGGTTGACTCAGCCTTCCATCTTTCCAAGGTCGGTACAATGAGTATCCAGCTTGCTGGGGGGGGGCAATGCATAGCCTTCATAATTAACTTATAAACTGCTAGAGAGTGCTTGAAGCACTACGGGAGGGACGGTTGTATAAGCAGCATGCTTTTCTTTGCTTTATCTCAGTGGCTTAATAGAAAATTAAGGGGCAATTGCTGACAGGCAATTTTAAAAAGCAAGTATTCTTCTAGATAGCCCCTTAAAGTTTATGGTGGCAGGGCAAGTTTACAGGGCAGCAATAGAGAGGACCACAGCTCTCCTTACAGAATCACAGAGTTGGAAGAGACCTCAAGGGCTATCTAGTCCAATCCCCTGCCCTGCAGAACCCCCATCACAGTACTCCCGATGGCCATCCAGCCCCTGCTTAAACATTTCCAAAGAAAGAGACTCTACAACCTTCCATGGCAGCATACTCCACTGCTGAACATACATACATACATACATACATACATACATACATACATACATACATACATACATACATACATACATACATACATACATACATACATACAATACACGGCAGCAGCCAGGCTGCTCTAGGTCCAGAAATGGAAGAATGAAGAAACACCAACCATGGAAGAACTGTGGAAAAAATTACTGGACATTGCGGAACTAGATAAGCTTTCTGAGATGCTGTGGGATCAACTGAGACATTTTGTAAATGAGAGCTGAGAAATGAGATATAACTGGGCCCAGAAGCAGACAAATGAGTAAGGGAAGAAATAGATATAAGAATGTATGTATAGTACTTGCTAAACTCATGAAGACATGAAGATGGCCAGTCAATGGCAAATCCTTGGTTCATATGTGTAGTATGTGGATAAGTGGACAGTGTGTGATTATAGGAGGTTTTGTCTTTTCTTTATTTTATAGTCCTTTATCTTTTCTTTTTCCTTCACGAGTCTTGTCAGTTTGACATGTTTACCTTGTTTTGTTGCTTTTGTTGTATGCAAAATTAAATAAAAAAGAAACTGGAAAAAAATGAAGTTCTTCCTAATGTTTAAACTGAATCTCTTTTCCTGTAGTTTGAGACCATTGCCCTGAGTCCTAGTCTCTGAAGCCATGGAAAACAAAACCAGTCTCCTCTATGATATGACATCCTTTCATATATTTAAACATAGCTATCATATCCCCTCTCAGCCTTTTTGAAAGGCTAAATATTCCCAGCTCCCTAAGCTGTTCCTCACAAGATATTTCTTCCAGACCTTCAACCATCCTGGTTGCCCTCCTGTTTCTGCTCGAGGTTGTCAACATCCTTTTTAAATTGAGGTGTGCAGAACTGAACACAGTACTCCAGGTGGGGTCTGACCAGAACAGAGTGGTACTATCACTTCCCTTGATCTGGACACTATACTTATGTTGCTGCAACCAAGAATTACATTGGCTTTCTTGGCCTCCGCGTCAAACTGCTGACTCATGTTCAATTTGACCCAGACTCCGAGATCCCTTTCACACATATAGTGGGCCCTTGTATAATAAACGGTTTGATAACATAAAATTTGTACAACATAAAAAATTCCAGAGATAGGGGAAATTTGCTTAACATAATCGCCTATGGGGCAAATCCGTACAACATAAAAAGGGGATCACTCTGTTTTCAATGCATTCCTATGGGAGATTTGTAGAAAGGAAAATTTGTTTAACATAATTTCATTTGGAATGAATTAATTCCTTTATACAAGGTACCACTGTACTATTCTCCAGCCAGGTGTCTCCCATCCTATATTTGTGCAATTCATTTTTTTACCTGGAAGCAGGTCCCTACATTTCTCTGTTGGAACCCATTCCGTTAGCTTTGGCCCAGCGCTCTAGTCTGTCAAGATCATTTTGGATTTTCATCCTATCCTCTAGGGAATTAGCCACCTCTCCCAATTTCGTATCATCTGCAAATAAAATCAGCATACTCTCTATTCCTTCATCCAAGTCATTAATAAAGATACTGAATAACACTGGACCCAGAAGAGAACCCTGGGGCAACCCTTGCTGAAGAGAGAGTTTCAGGAAGCACTCTTCCTTTCCCAGTCTTATCTGGAGATTCCAAGTACTGAACCGTGTGTAGTAGGAGTGCAATCCCATGTAGAATTCCATGAACAGGGCCTGAGCAACAGCATGGGAAAAGCCTCGTGTAGAAGCATTTTCCTTTTTGTCTTTTCCTGCACCTTTGAAAGAGGCATTTAGATGAAATGAGATCTGGAAACTGTTTTTGGAACATTTAATTTAACTTCCAGTTTCACTTCTGTCTTAAATAATTATTAACTTGAGACTGCAGGTTTCAAAAATGCCTTGAAAGAATACTTTTTAGTCAGTCAGCTCTGTTCCCTAATCTCAAACTCTGTGTAGGTTGCCTCCTACAGTTCAGAAACAGTGAGAAATTGTTCTTCACATGCTCGGTTTGTCTTTATTATTGCCTCACTCATGGCAAGGCTATTCCCTCATACTCCAAAGCGTTCCTGGGTCATCCAGCAGAAACTATATTTCAGTATGACTCTATCATATTAGAAACTGTATCAGATCTAAATTATATTCCTCACTTTTTTCTGACATTCCTCTTATACTTACAGGTTGCCAAATTCCTTCCAATATACAGTGGTCTTAATAGGGTTTTCAAGTTATGTGAGATGCTCAAGGAGAAGGTCAACATTATCACTCCCAATCAGTATCCATAGCTGAACAGGGATTTAAACCCAAGTCTCCGGGTCCTAGTTTGACACTCCTATCTGCTACATCATGCAACCTCTTGCAACCCTTCCATAAAATTAAAGGAATCTTAACCAATATCGCCCTGGGTCCCCTTACCGGGAGGAAGGTGACCTATAAATAAAACAACCAACCAAACAAACAAACAAATACTCACAATTTAGCAGTATGAGTAGCTATAAATGGCAATAGTCATTTGATGCTATGGAACACAGTGATGAAAATGTCCCAATACTTAACATTAGAAACAAATCCATGAGTTCACTTTAAACTCCCTTTGGAAGAAAAATATAGGATAATTGCTATTTTAAATAGAATCACTGCATTGGTACTTAAAAGCAACTAATCAGGAAATAATAAAACACATTTTGCTTTCAGGTAGCTCTATATGTCTGTGAAGATTCTCAGTAATTCAGGTGAGTTTATCTGGAAGTTGAGTAATGGCAACTGGACTTCTTTTCTTGAGAGACTGCAACATTTCGCTGCTCGTCCAAACAGCTTCGTCAGTCTGAGGAAAGCTTGTTGTGAGTCCTCCATTTTAGAGTTCACTTTGATCTCATGTCACCCTGGTCTGAAATAGGCTCATAAGATGAATAATGGCCTGAATAGGCTTGTTAGGTGGACAATGGCCTAAGGTGAGTGAAATTCCCACCTTTAACCTTCCCAATACCCATTAAGTATGGGTTGTTAGCGATGGCCTTGATGGTGGAAGTGTAAAGTATTTTTTTGATTTGTCGGGATTGTTGAAATCACTGCCTGATAAGTGGCAGATAGACTGTGCCTGAGTCCCCCACCTCTTTTGAGAGAGGGGTTTTCAATGCTCACATGAATGGCTTCCATGACCCCTCTCTCAAACCACCTATCTTCTCTGTCTAATATGTGTACATCCTCATCTTTGAATGAGTGTCCTTTGTCCTTCAAGTGGAGGTATACTGTTGACTCTGGTCCTGAGCTGTTGCCCCTCCTATTTTGGGCCATCCTCCTGTTTAATGTCTGTTGAGTTTCTCCAAGATAGAGGTCTGCACACTCCTCATTGCATTGGACTGCATATATTGCTCCTTTTGTGTTTTGGTGTTGGGTCCTTTGGGTGGACGGGTCTCTGCCTTAGTGTGTTTGTGGGTTTGAAGTAACAGGGATGTGGTGTTTGCCAAAAATCCTTTTAAGCTTTTCAGACACTCCATCGGGTCTGGGTCTCAGGCTGATCCACTGTTCTTCTGGGTTGGGACACTACTTTGTTGAAGGTCCAATTGGATATCCACAGGCCTTAAGTGCTGTCTTCAGGGGCCTGTCTTCCTTCTGCTTGGCTTCTGTGGAGGTGGGGCTGTTCTCTGCTCTGTGGTTTAGGGTCCTGATGACTCCTAATTTGTATTGTTATGGATGGTGGGAGTCAAACAGTAAGTACTGATCTGTGTGGGTGGGTTTTCTGCAAATTTCTACTCCCAGGCCATGGTCAGGTCTGATGATGACTGCACAATCCAGGAAAGCCAGCCTGTTGTCTAGGGTGTCTTCCCTGGTGAACATAACATTAGGGTCCACGACAATGTGGTCTGTAAAGGCCTGTACTTCCCAAGTCTTGATTTTCACCCAGGTATCATCTACATACCTGAACCAGTGGGATGGTGTTGTCGCTGGGAAGGTGTTGAGTGCCTTCTTCTTCCATGTATAGGTTAGCAACAATAGTAGCTCTATAGCATTTTGCTGTCTTTAGTACTTCTTTTTTTTTTAAAAAAAACCAGCACATCATCTCCACTAAATTATACAGGCTTGGACTAGATAATCAAAATCAAAGCATTGTGGCCTCCCACTTCCTGCAAAGGGCAGCCCGAACCTTGATGATATCTTCTTGTACTTACTAACGTTCGCAAAGTGGCACCGAGTATGGGAAATCCCAGAAGACAACTCCTTTTTTCATCAGGCAGTCATATCTCACCTCAACACAAAGAGCTGTTTTTCAACAAATGTGAAGGGTAGTGAGCACTAAAGGAAATCCTGTAGACCATCTTGACGGCCATCATCAGTGGTGTCAACACTAAGGCGGCCCTTTGCTACATAGAGCTTGACATCGGTTTTCCTGCTGGCATCATAATGTGCAACATTACCACAGATTTTCCTGGCATTCTGATACACGGATACAGAAGCACAATTTTCTACCTTCATAAACAAGAGTTTTTTAAAAAGTGAATTTCCTTGCTTTTTAAAATGAAATTTTAAGTATCCATGCACTAAACAGACATTGCAACATAAGCTTCCCTCATGAGGAATTGCCTAGTGTTAGAGTTTCCCAGAATATGAGTACAGGATTAGTACTATGTGGTTGCTGGGAGTTGACAGAAGCAAGAACAGCTTGGATGCGCTGTAGTCCCTCTGTGCCAAAATATTTTGAAGAGCTGTTATGGACTTAATTAAATGGTAAAACAACAGTGTAATTAAATGGTAAAACAACAGTGTAAGCAAGTGCAACACATCCAGTGGAGAAGCATACACTTTAACATCTCCGGTAAACTCATGTGGCCATGCCCAGTCTATAGAATGCAGGCTAGGAAGCTATGTTCCATTTTCCAAACCTTTTCCTTGGGGTAGGCAACCATTGGAAGAAAATCTCTATAAGGCCAAAGGCTCTATGAACAAGTTTTGTGTATGTTTTCCAAAAGATGTCCCCTCTCCTTTTTAAAGGGGAAGGGGGGGCAGCATTAGCAAAAATTGTGAGCTGTAAGGTAAGGCCAAAATCATCCAAACTATGAAAAAAGAAGCCAAAGAAGAAAGATGGGGCTGGGGGAACTAACTCATTTAAAACAGGGTGTTAGAAAAGAACCTTACAGATACCATAGGAAGCTAGAAAGGTAGAAACGTGGATGTTCCATCAAGTCATTCCTAATCTCTCAGTAGAGCAGAAATGACTAAATTGCAGCTATCCTATAATGCACATATAATGAAAATACCACAATGACTAGAAAAAATATTGCTGGGAAAGCGGGGGAGACAGTAGGAAAAGAGGAAGGCCTAACATAAAACAGATTGTCTCAATAAAGGAAGCTAGATCTGTTCGTTTGCAAGATCTGAGCAAAACTTATAGGAAAAGATAATACTGTATTGGTAGAAGGGCAGTAAGAAGGGAGATGTTGTTAGTTGAGCACATCTATTAATGATAGGTCATTCTGGAGGTTATTAGCTTACACAGTCATCACATATCAGAAGTGACTTGATGGCACATAATATCTTTGGAGTTTTTTCTTAAGAATCAACCAATTGTAATAAGACAGATGGAATTGGTATGATTACGACAGCATTTAGGTAGAAGGGCAGTAAGAAGGGAGATGTTGTTAGTTGAGCACATCTATTAATGATAGGTCATTCTGGAGGTTATTAGCTTACACAGTCATCACATATCAGAAGTGACTTGATGGCACATAATATCTTTGGAGTTTTTTCTTAAGAATCAACCAATTGTAATAAGACAGATGGAATTGGTATGATTACGACAGCATTTAGGCACCGAAGCTTAGCTAACATCAAGACCATCCCCAACCACAACACAAAAATCAGAAATTTCATAGCTTTGTGGCACAGTGGTTAAATGCCTGTACTGCCGGTAAAACTGTGCTAACAACCTGGGGTTCAATCCCTGTAGCCGGCTCATGTTTGACTCAGCCTTCCATCCTTCCGAGGTCCAGCTTGCTGGGGGAGCAATGTGTAGCCTGCATAATGAAACTGTAAACTGCCTAGAGACTAGTGGTATGGGGTGGTATATAAGCAGAACACTTTCATAGCTTAAATGAGTGAGCTTCAGAATATTTGTTCTCTATTCTTTAAAAAAATATGTTTACCACCAGACACTGAATCCCCTTGAAAACTCAAATGACATTTTGGCTAGGAAGGTATTATCGCATATACTTGAATATAAGCCGAGTTCTTCAGCCCTTACTTTTGCTTGAAAAAACCGCCCTCAGCTTATATTCCTGCCCATTCCGCTGCCTCCCAAGTACTAGGCCATAAGCTGCAACACATACCGTATATACTCGAATTATAGTCGAGTCAATAAGTTTTACCAGTTTTTGTGGCAAAAAACTGCCCTTGGCTTATATTCGGGTTGGCTTATATTCGAGTATACTGTATATGGTAAAAGGTTCTCCTCTTGAGAGTCAACTAATTGGGTCCTGCCTGACAGTGGTTCAATTTGCTCCAGATTGCTAAGAGGGGTTTTAAACAGATTGTTGTGCTTTGTTGTTTTAAATGTGTTTTAGTGTTGATTTTATTTACTGTTTTAGTATTGATTTTATTTACTGATTTTAATATAATATTTCTCTAATTCTTTTTAAGACATTCATATACTTACTCTTTATAGCTTGTGTGTGTGTGTGTTATGTCGTTACAGTCATGACCGACTCTTCGTGACTCCATGTCCATGGAGTTTTCTTAAATATTGTCTTTTTAATGATGCAAGTTCTCTTTGGTCCTTTTTAAGGAGAAATGTGGGATAAAAATAAGTATTTTACATAAATAAATAACAAATAAATACCTAAAGCTGATTTCCTTTTTGAATATGTGTTATGATCTCTGAAATCCCAAGATAATGTTTATTGAAAGGACTCAGGACAGGTGCAAATATAACTGCTCTATTCTTTTATGCTGCAGAAATACTTTGAATATACGCTACCGAATTGTATGCTAACTCCCTGGAGATACATGGGGAAAAAGTCTCTTCTTCTGGAGGACTGTCACTCCATTACTTTCTTTAAAGCAAACCTGTTTTTTTAAGCCTTTCCATAATAGTTGTGAACTTCTATTGACCTGTAATTTTCCCAGAGGATATATTATCTACCTGGTAAGCTTGTGCCATGCATGCTTAGTTTATAACAAAGCCACTATATTTTCCTTTTGAAAGGCCTCTTTTGAGGTTCAGTATTTCAGCTTCTGCAGCCTGGATTGTTTCCAAATAGAAACAGTGTGTGTGGCATCAACCATCCTCTTTCAATATAAGCATGATTGATCATTTCAATTTATTTGTTCTGTTTTAAATCTGTGGACATTTACTGTTACTTGTTTTTGTATGATGGCAGTGTGCAAAACAATGAAACTCTTTTTAAAAAAAACATAATTTGAATACCCTTTTCCCATATTTAGAACAGAGTACTATCAGACTGCCAGCTACGCTTCTGCCACATAGTTGGTGCTGTTGTGAAGCCCAGCTTCACGGTTACAATTTCTTTGCTTGGCCTGCTCCCATTTTTAGAATTACCTCATAGAATGTTGATTTACTCTGCACCATGACACAAAGCAAAGAAAGAATTGCAACAATTGTCATGTGGCTCCTGGCCTACCCATGAGTTATATCACTAGCAGTGGCTTTATCAAAATGGATTTCTTTGACTCCCAAAATGCCAAAATGAATATAGCACACAGCTCAGACACATCTATAACAGCCTAAAACATACATTGATCCCACACTTCCTTAGGCTTCCTTCACCCATAAACTTTGGAGAAAGAGATTTCGGTGAAGATAACATTAGGTACTCACTATGGTGTGTAGTGGACTGAATGAGGATGGACTAGGAGAAGAGGGTTCGAATCCCCCCCTCAGCCATGAAAACAGACTGGGGGGGGGAGTGGAAGTGGTAAAAAAACAACCGCTCCTTAAATATTTCCCTTACCTTGAAAGCCCTATCAGGGTCGCTGTAAGTCGGTTCCAACTTAACAACAACAGCAGTGACAGTCAAATAGAAACCTCGGAGGTTTTAAAAAAAAGCCTGATGTTGCGGAACCACAAGTCGAGGCCTCCGCAGAGCCTCAAGAAACAAAGAAAGCCCCTTGGCGAACCAACCCGAATGAAAGAAGGTCTTTTTGTCGCGAACGAAGAAGACCCGCCGCTGGATAATCCCCCCCCCCCCCGAGTGAGCGCTCCGCTCCGCTCTGCCGGCGCCTCGGCGACCCGCTTCCAGACCAGAGCGGGCGGCAGCGATGACCAGCGCGCCCCTTCTGGAAGTGGCCCCAGCCCGGCTCTTTCTTCCGAGGAGGGACCCCCCCCCCCCCCCCCCCCCCCCCCAAGCGTCGCCGGCCCGCCAGCGCCAGCGGACGCCCCTTGGTCTCTCCCAAGAGCCGCGACCCCGGCCGTTCCCGGATGACTCCTTATGGCTCCTTAGACCCTCGGTCCCTCCGCCGGTCCTCGGGTGAACCTCTCCGGGGAGTGTGTAGGGACAACGGCAGGCGGACAGCAAGGCGCCCTCCCCCCCCCCAGCCCGCTTGGCCGCCCGCCGCCACCAACTCGGGCTGGGGGGCGAACTTCCCCGTTCCCCGCCACTCCGGGGGCGCCTCACACTCACCCGGAGACGGCAGCAGCAGCACTGCTACCAGCAGCAAGAGCCCCCGAGAGGCGCCCAGGCGGAGGAGGTGCCCGGGGGCGAAAGCCATCGCCGTCGTGGCCAAAAACAACCCCCCCCCCGGCGAAGACGAGAGGCTGCCGCGGCGGTCTCGGTCCCCGGCCGGGCGACTGGCTCTGCCTCTAAAGGAAAGGGGTGGCTCCCGGTTTGCCCGTAAGCCAGGAGGCAGCGCCCGCGCCCCGCCCCGCCTGGCGCGCCCTCCCTCCGCTCGTCCCCCCCCTCCCGAAGGCGCCGTCCTGGGCGGAAGACGGCGCTTCCCTTTTTGTCGCTTCAGGGCCGCCTCTGCCCCCCCCACCCCCCACCCCCGCTGCAAGGCGCCCCTCGAGGCCCCCCAGAAGAGAAGGGCCAGGACGCCGCCGAGGGGCCGCCAGCACCGGAAAAGGAACGGGCCGCCTCCGCAGGGGTGGGCCCCGCTTTCCCCGAGGAGTCTTCTTAAGGAGACCTCGGAGTGCGCGGGGTTGTGCGTGGGGGGGTGTTGTGGTTCTTGTGTGCCGCCAACCAGTCGCCTCCGCCTGAGGGAGACCCCGTGGAAGCGGGGCTTCCCAAACGGTCCGACCCCCCCCCCTCAGCTCTTGCAAACTCCGTCCTGTAATGTCCTTGATGCAATCCAACCACCTCCTGTTTGACCTCCCTCTGCCTTTGACTTTTCCTAGCATTATTGGTTCTTCCAAGCACTCTCCAATGTGCCCCAAAATATAAGAGTCTCAGATTTATTATTTTTGTTTCTAGGGAGAGGTAAATTGATGGCTCACATTAAATACATGCACTTCTTCTGTAGTCAGGGTTTTTGTCTTTTGAGTGGATGGTCAACTGTAGCCCTGCTTTTGCACTTCCTTCTTTTAACTTCACCAGGCCTTGTTTCACATTTATGGCTACTTTCTGCCAATAGGGTGTTATCATCTGCATATCTTAAACTATTGATTTTTCTTTCACCTACATTCACTCTTGTTTCATCTGAATCTACTCCAGTTTTTTGTAAGCTTTGTTCTGTATACAGATGAACAGAAGTGATGATGAAATTGTATGACACCTTTTGCCAGTGGCAAACCTATTATGTCCTAACATTAGTTTCTCCTCCAGGGTGTATAGGTTTTGCATCAGGACAATCACCTGAGTGAGGAACACCCATTTTGTTCAGAACAAGCCATAGAGTTTCATGATTCACACAGTGAAAGGCTTTGCTGCAATCTATAAAGTACAAACTAATCTTTTTTCTGAAATTTCTTTGGTACATTCTGGAAGCTGACATATATTTGCAATACAATCTCTAATCCCTATTCCTATTCAGAATGTAGCCAGGACATCTGCCATTTCTTGGTCCCTGCATCACTTTACTTCTATGGGAAATAAATACAGTGGTCCTATAGCAGTGATGGTGAACCTTTTAGAGACCGAGTGCCCAAACTGCAATTCAAAACCCACTAATTTTTTTGCAAAGTGCCAATACAGTAATTTAACTTGTATACAGGTGGCTATGAAGGGGCAATGCCAGGTGCCCACAGAAAGGGCTCCGAGTGCCACCTTTGGCACCCATGCCATAGGTTCGCCATCACTGTCCTATAGTTACTGCACTCTTTGGTGTCTCCTTCCTTACGGAGTGGACTATGTAATTAATATTACCAGTCTGTGGGCTGTTTTGTTTTCCATATCTGTTGCCATAGTCTACAAAGGATTTGAAGAGATTCAGTCTCTGTAGACAAAGCATTGTATCAGTACCCACATCTACCTCTGGTGATTTCTTTCCTCCAGGCACTTGTAGAACAGCTTTCACTTCACTCTTCATAGTGTTAATCACCTTGTTCTTCTTGGAAATAATCTGTCACCCCTGCATCTGTTCATTATATTGTTTTTACATTCTCTTTATTTTATGCTGGTCATGTAGTATTCCCCTGTTGATCTTGTAGCACCCCTAATACTGTGTAAGTATAAATTTCTATTTAATTTCTTTGATTTTTATGAGATAAATTTCTCATCTTTCTTCTTTTGTTGTTCTCTTCTATTTCTTTGCAGAAATAGAAATGTAATGGTTCTATTTGTCTCTACATGATAATAGCTGAAAATGAGAATAGATCCATCTAATCAATGGGAACTTGGTGATTTAATAGTTACATAAGTTCAAGATCCATTGATTCAGTAAGTCTACTGTAATTGGGCTAATGTTTTGATTTAGGCCTGAAGTTCAGCAAAACACGTTAATATGAGGTTTCTGTTCATGGTTAATAAGTATGAAAGTTTCCTACACTGAGATAATTGTAGTGCAGGAGCAGACATTAGGCAGGCTGCAGATGGGGTCACCCAGCTCAGTCTCAAATTGTGAGATACCTAGTTGTTCTGATAATACTTCTGTATTCTGATAGCACAGTGGTGGCAAACCTTAGGCGCTCCAGATGTTTTGGACCACACCTCCCAGAATTCTGAGCCTAGATTGCCAACAACAAAGGACTGTGGGAGTTGTGATCTAAAACATCTGGAGTGCTGAAGGTTCATCACTACTATGATAGTCTGTCTCCTCCTGTTTATTTCCACCCTTTTCTTCTCCTCTACATGGAGCACAGTGGGGCAAAGTGCTGCCGTTCACATGTTGTTAGAGATCAGCTCCCAACTTTCCTTATAATTGGCAGTTCTAGCAAGGACTGATGGGTGCTGGAGCTCATTAACAACTGGGCACACTTTGTCTATCCCTGATGTTGAGGAGGCTCTAAATCCATACTGTTGGTTCTTGGTTTTAAATGTCACGCTCTCCCAGTTCACAAAGCATGTGCACTTTTCCATTGGTCATCTCTTTGTTCAGAAGGCTTGGTCCTGCTCACATCCAAATGGACCATAAATTGTAGAAATAGTTCCTTCACTCTAAACTGACATCATTGTCGTCGTCATCGTTGTCGTTGTCGTCATCATTGTCATCGTCATCATCATCATCAACAACAACAACAACAGCAGCAGCAGAAGCAGCAACAGCAATAACAGACAAAATATTGTCATCTTAAAGACTAACATTTATTTCATGGATCAAAACCTGTGTGTCTGAGGAAGTGGCTTTTGATCCAGGAAAGATCACACTGACACAAATCCAGTATTTGTTCCCTGAGATCCACGTCCCCTGAGCTCCTTGCCTTCTGAAGATGCCAGTCACAGAATCTGGTGAAACGTCAGGAAGAAAAACTTCCAGAACACGGCCAAATAGCCCAAAAAACTCACAACAGCTATCAAATCCAGTAATATTTAATATGTCACAATATTTTGTCCTTTGTGTTTTTTTCTGCCCACCTTTCCCCCCCTCCCCTCTCTCTTTCAACTGTTTCATAATTGGGCACTGCCATTAACATTCCATTGCGTGCCTTTAAGCCCAGTGCAACCAGTGGATCTGTGCTTAGCACTGGTTCAGGTTTCCATAGAAGAGCTCATAATTAATATAACACTAATGCAAGTGAATGTCAGAAGGTTATTGGTGACCCATTTATTTGGGACCAAGTAAATCTAATAGAATTGAGTCATCTCTACTTCCAAGTAGATTTGTCTAAATTCTTTGGAAGTTATGAATTTAAACTGCCAGACATTTTCAAAGTGTTTTGACTTTATCTGATGTCCTTGATGCCCATTTCCTAAATTGACACCTTCTGTTAGCTTTGCACTTAAATAAAAAATCCAATGCTATTGTATCATTCAGAATGTTCCAATCTGATTGAAGAACCAGAGCCACTGGATGGCTTTAGTAGTCCAATAGGGCCTAATTATTATTGGCATGAAATTAGAAGACAGTTGAATTTAGAATCACCCAGTTACTGAGTCATTCAGTGAGACCCGGGTGAATTGGGGAAACACGGTAAAGGCATAATCCTGTGTATGCTTAAGTAAGGCCCACTGTCTTCTAGCAGAACTACAAGCTAGCAAGTATAATTTAGAACCTACTTTGTTGATGTAACCTTCTTTAATTTTAGTGGTGCTTAAAATACCATGGCCCACTTGCCCAAATTTAGAAATACGAAGCTCCTAGAGAGAGACCATTGCTCTGTCCCACTAAGTATTGACCGACAGCTCTCCATATTTCAGAATTCCCAGTCTTGAGATCATCCATTGAACAGAGGATTGTTAAAGCTGGAAATGTTCACCTGCAAAATATGTGCTGTACAAATTAAGTATGGGGTTTCCCCCCCAACAATGACCATTACAGATGGGCACGACGTGAAAAAAATTTTTTTCGAGTTGTCGTTAGTCGGGCCAGTTCCGTTTCGGCTCGTTTCCGTTTTTCGCGAAAATTTGCAAAAATTAGTCGGTTCGTTTTTTCGTTTTTTCATTGTCGTTAGTACTGGTTTGGGGAGGGGGTAGCGGGCTCCTGGAGGGAGCTGCAGGAGTCAGCCAGAGCCACAAGTGACGGACTGGCAGACTCTTTGCACCCGCTGTGTCTCACGTACTTGCATGTAGTGCAATGCAAGTAGATCTGGCTTAGGGTTAAGACGGCTTAGCGCAACGGCTAGGGTTAGGCTAGTTACGGGTGAGGTTACGGTGAGTATTGGGGTTCATCTGGGTGCCTCTCTGACCCACTTAGAAGGACAGTGTACTGGCGTATGGGTTAGGCTTAGGGTTCGGGTTTGGGCTACGATTAGTGGGCTGTTTATGCCCGATTGGCACATCCCAGAAGTCTCTGTGGTCAACCTGGCCAAGTGGCCATGCGATTGGTGGAAAATTTGCATGGTCTACTCCCATGGGAGAGCCCATCATTGCGAATGCGCAGGTGTAAAAAAATAAAATAAAATAAAATAAAATCAACGGAGACTTTTTTTGCAAGAAAAACCCACTTCTGCTACTGTAAAAATTCAAGCATTTAAAATAGCTAATTTCCGCATGTTTCTGTGGTGTTTTGGTGGGGTTTTGGGCAACAATTTCAAAAAAAATATTGCGGTCGCCATTTTGGATCCCCCCCCACCGCATGGCAAATGGATGCGCCCTCCCAGCCTGGTACAGTCAGCAAAACCTGGCCATGCGATTGGTGGAATGGCTCCAAAACTTTGCATGGTCCACTCCCATGGGCAAGCCCATCATTGCAAATCTGCAGGTGTAAAAAAATAAAATAAAATAAAATAAAATAAAATCAACGGAGACTTTTTTTTGCAAGAAAAACCCACTGCTGCTACTGTAACAATTCAAGCATTTAAAATAGCTAATTTTCGCATGTTTCTGTGGTGCTTTGGTGGGGTTTTGGGCAACAATTTCAAAAAAAATATTGCGGTCGCCATTTTGGATCCCCCGCACTGCATGGCAAATGGATGCGCCCTCCCAGCCTGGTACCAGCAGCGGAGCAGTAGCAATAGCCAAGGAGAGGGGGGCGGGGAACCCCCCCAAATAAAACACCCTTCTGGCCTGGTAGGTGCCCTCAGACAGTTTTCGCCTACTTTTAGGGCCGGGAATCAGTTTTTTTTTAACTTTTAAAAACTTTTTTTCTGTGCCGCTTGGCATTGCGCGATGCAAGTAACGAGCACGACAAATCAGACCAAATTGTTCGTTCGTCGGTTCGAGCTCGAAGTCTGGGGCAGTGATTCCCGTTACTGTTTCCGTAGAGTAACGGAAACGAGTAACGGAAACGGGAATACCGCTAAGTCGTGCCCATCTCTAATGACCATTATTAACTTCTATATTATGCGGATTTTGTAGGCAAAACAGAAGAGAACTCAGAACAGGACTGAGCCAGACTTAAAAGAAATACTTTGGGTCAGACCCTTTTGTTGTAGAGTGGTATTAATCATTGTACTTAATTGACAGGTCTGAAAATAACAGAGGAGAAGGTGAAGATGATTTTTAAAGTCAGGCATGCAAAGGTTATTTATCTCTGGTCACATGTGGTTTTTAACTACTGAAGCGATGAACTCTTATCAGAAACAAGGTAATTCTTTCCAGTGTTACTTGAAAGTAAGAGAAAAGAGTGGGAAAGGGAAGGTGGTGGTTCCTGTTATAGAATCATTCTGATGTGTAAATTATACAGTATTTTGCAAAATGATTATATAAAATTCGAGGTTCTGTACTCTTAGACTGTTAAGTACCTTTCCATGTCATTCTTCTGTTGATTTTTTTTCTTTGAGAAATGTACTACTGTAGTCTGAAGATTTCAGTTAGAAAGCAGATTCACCTTGAACCATAAAAAACCAGCAAAGGTGGGCCCAGAGGAAGGAAAGAAGGAAATGGGGCTATTGGCTGGAATGTGACTCACAATATGAACAATGATCTCCTGAATCAAGCCATAGTCCCTGTGTGAGCACTTATTATGATTTCAAATACAGTAAACCCTGAGTCTGGATCCAGCCCAGATTAAAGGAAACAGAGGAAACCATCTTTCTCGATGCCAAACCATGAGTCTGTGCTGTACTGCCTAATATGATGGATTTTGGGCAGCAGCTACTTTCCATGCTTCTGGCAGAGGCCTTTTCTATCCTGCCAGGATATTTTTGTTTTATCATGAAATAGTATGTGAGAGGCACATGCGTGAGCCCTAAGCTGTAGGCATTAATGAGCACCTAGGTCAGCAGTTTTCCCTAGTTTCCTTCCCCGTTGGAAGGTGGAAACATCTGTTCACAGCCTTTCTTTATAGATTAACTGAAAATTAGACATGATGAAAGTTGATGTTTTGTTGCTATTTGAAACAGTAACTGCCACCTTATTAGCAGACACTGAATTTATCTTGTCATTACTCATGAAAAGACTTAAATATTATTGTATCTTACCTTTTCCCTTCTGTTTCTTCCTAGGATCAAGGCCTATCCAATCTGAAATTAAGGCATCTAATTTTATTGCACCAAACCATTCTGCACCCCTTCGGAAATTTTACAATGCATTTTCTGTCTCATTATAGTGAATGCATTTTCTAAGTTGGTGTCTGCTATGACACTTAGGTGTGTCACCCAAAAACAAAGGCCTGTTGCATAGTTACAGGGCTGGAAGAGCAGTGGCGCAGGTTGCAGTACCAAACTGCCACTAATTTAAAACAGCTCTAACCACTTCCTGATGGTTTAGAGCTGTTCGGCAGTGGAATATGCTGCCATGGAGGGTGGTGGAGTCTCCTTCTTTGGAGGTTTTTACAGATAGCCTGTAGAACTACTGTAGTACAAATAGCAAGAAATGTACTGATTGAAATGGCAGCCATGTGGATGGGACCAGTAGTATATACACTATGTGACTATACATGCAAATATATTAAAACTGTATTAAAAAGGAGGAAAAAAGAAATGAATCAAATTATCTGTGTGATTAGGTCCTCAGATGCAAAATGTGAAACATGAAGCAGACCTTACCTGACCAAACTATTTATTATTATTATTATTATTATTATTATTATTATTATTATTATTATTACTCCAACTTTACCCTTGGAAAGGTCCCAAAACAGCTTACAACACTGAAGGACAATATAGAAAGTTGGAGACGAAGAATGTATAACATTTGCCAAGAAACATTAACAACAATATTCAAGGCTAAGCAAATTATGCCACCATTCTTATGAGAAGATACTACAGAAATATTTCTACAGAAATACAGTATATTCATTGCATTTTATTTAGATAACTACTCTTGACCAAATTAAGGAACATAATTTACCAATTGAGTTTAAGATAGTACTGTATATAAAAATATTTGGTGCCTAGCTACTGGCTTAGGGATTTTTTTAAAAATCATGATTCCTGGTCTACTGGAGGACATTCTTATTGCAGGCCCTGAAGTCAAAGCTTTACACATAGTTTCATTCAGCCCTTTCTTTTTTTAACTATATAAAATTTCCTTCTGCATGCAATAAAAAGCTGGAGTCTGTATTAGAGATGGGCACGATTCAAAAAATGGTGTTTCGTTTGTCGTTTGGTCGTTTAGGGGTCCGTTTCGGTTCGTTTTCGTGACTTTTTTGCAAAAAATTTCGTTTTTGTTTTGTTAGGTAACGAAATGAAAAAACGAAAACGAAAACGAAAAATTGGTGTTTTGTTAGCATTCTTTTCAGTTCAATGCATCTGCTGCAACAAAAACGAAAAACACGGCAAATTTGGTCATTTCGTTTTCATTTTCGTTTTGTTTTAAAAAATTCGTTTCGTTTTCGTTGCGTAACGAAACGAAAAAATGAAAACAAAAATGAAAAATCACTCATTTCGTGCCCATCTCTAGTCTGTATCCCTCACTGGGAGGTAATGTGGTAGCAGCGATTCATTTAGCATCTAGTAAAACAGTAAGAAAGATTAATATAGCATTTGATCTTGCACACAAAAAACTGATGACCACTGCCCTAAAATATTGAGGGAAAGCGAGACATTTTCAACTTCCATCAAAATTCAGATTACGTAGATGTCACTTTGATTATGTTTTCAAATCACATGCTTACGACTGGCGATGCTTCACTGCTTACAAAAAGCACTGGTTGGGCTTGAGAATGAGGGCCTGGATTTTTTTAATTATTATTTTTTTATTGTGTTTCACCTCTGAAAACTGTATCCTGAGGCAGTTTATTTGCCCTGAGCACATAATACCAGCTCATGTAAGGGGCCTTTTAAGAGCTGGCTCCGAGGATCTCATTCCTAGATACAAATTAAGTGGGAGGTGTGAAGGAAATTTCCATGGGATTGGGCTGAATGTGTGTAGAATTCCCAGACGAGTTACCTTAGCTTGTCTCCGCATTTTGGCAAAAGAAAGAACCAAAATATGGTAGCATTCCGAATAAGAGTTTTATTTCTGTGCTAATGCGTGATTAGTCTATATATTTTAATTGTAAGCCGCCCAGAGACCTTTGGGTAGTGGGCGGCATATAAATTGTATAAATAAATACATACATATACAGATCTCCATGATAATCAACAAAGTGGTAGTGTTTTATGAACTCAGATGGGTCTGGACCAAGTTAATAGTTGTAAGCCAGGTGAACTTGGCCATCACAGGAATGACAGGAGATTTTTTTGGTGGGGGAGAGGTCAGAACCTGTCCATCAAGGGAGGCAGCTGTTTGCACCCATCAGATATATGAACTGAATTGCCACTATTATTGGAAACCTTCATAAAGCAGGATTGTGTGTGTGCACATTTGATAAATGTTCAGCTATAATATATTCATTGAAGGCATCTTCAGACTTCTCTGATCAGCACAAGAAGATAAAAAAAATGGGAAGATGAGCCAGCAGGCACCGTGCCTAGTTTGAGTTAACAGCCCTAAGAAAGATATTTGAGGATATATTTGTGCACATGAAGAGAGAGAATATATCTATCTTCTCTAGACAGAAGATTTTCAATTTTTATGTTGCTGAGGAATAGTAAGAGGGAATTTCCCAAGTAAGGAGAATACAGTATTTCATTATCATAACAGGAACCTCTCACATCTCCTGGCATTTACTTTATTTTGTGATGGATTATTGCAGGAAGATAAGTGCAGGCTTTATTTGCACTTATGGTTGCTCTGTGCAGAAGGTTGCTTTGAACTCTGTTCTTAGAACGTGTGCTGTCTGAAGTGTTACATGTGTCTTGATCTCTGTCCTCAGTGTCTTATTTTGTTTTTATTTTATCCGTAGCTTGGGGGTGCTCCTGGACCCCGGTCTAACTCTGGAAGCCCTGGTGGACTCAGTGGCCAGGGGCGCCTTTCTCCAACCGCGGAAAATATACCAGCTACGCCCCTACCTGGACGAACGGAGCCTCATGACAGTTATGCATGCACTGGTAACATCCCATATTGATTACTGCAATGCACTTTATGTGGGGCAGCCTTTGAGTAACTTTTCAAAGAGATCCTTATCTAGGTCAGCAACATTATTCGTGAATTTCCGAAATGTTGTAGATGTTATTGATTATGATGATAGGTAAAACACATATGGTTTTAACCCAGGGAAAGGCAGTGACTACATGGCACTCTCAGTTTTGGGAACATTGATATGCAGGAGAGTTTTTCATCTTCCCAAAGGTCTCTTTCAGCAATTGGAGAAAGACCAGCAGACTTCCCCACCGCAAAGAAGGGGAACACACTGGAGTGGAGAGGGAAAGGGAGGAAGGACAAACCCTAATGCATTGATATTGACCAATTAGTCAATCAAAAAAAACTATTAGAAGGAAAAACAGCATTAATCCACAGTCATGTGCACTCAGTTCTGGCAATAAACTGTTTTAGCAAAAGTTTTCAGAGAGGAACTGGGAATTCATGTTGCCCAATCCACAATCTGAAGTGTGCTGATCATGCACCCTCCAAGTGACTGCTACATTTTTGTTTGTGTGTGTGCAAAGGAGGAAGTAGGAAGGAAAGGAGAGAGTCCACCTTTGTGTTGTGCCTAGTCATACCTGGCAAAGCTAAACATTTGGCTTGGCCAAAGACAGGCTGAAGAAATGTGATGGCCATGGTGTGTGTGTGTGTGTGTGTGTGTGTGAGAGAGAGAGAGAGAGAGAGAGAGAGAGAGAGAGAGAGAGAAAGATTGTTGCCTTATCTAAAACATTTGATTATGTCATTCTTCTCAAGGGTATATGCTCATGGAGAAGACATTAATTTCAGGTACCTTTCTTTGAGTTTGAAACAACAGCTGAGCTGAAAAGGTGTCTGAACTCTACAGCATGAGTACCTATCAATAATTGAAGCACATAGTGTTATCAAATTACAGGTGCCAGAAAAAGCAGCTGTATTCTTGAAAAAAAGAACACCATACTTTGAGCATTATGTTAATCTTCGTAAAGTTTGCTTAGTGTATTTCTTGAATATGCATGCCTAGAGTCATAGTTTTGCACTGGGCACAACTGCACGTGACATTGTATTTCTCATTATACACTAGAGACTAGATTACCAGCTAGGAGGATACAACAAGGCTCTTGGACTTGTAACAGCAGCACAAAAAGCATCAGAGGCAGAGGGGAAGGAGGTATGTAGAAACTGCCTCCCTAATCCCTATCAACCAGGGCATCAATCCACCAGAATATTAAGTGTAACTCATGCATAATGCAAAACCCTCCCATTCATGTTTATTCAGAAATCAATCATCTCCCACAGGGCTAAAGGCAGAGGAATGGGTGAATGTGTGACTGCAACCAAGCAGAGCAAGCCAACACTCAGTTATGTTATGTTAAGAGACCTTTATTGGCATTAAAACAACAGACAAGTTAATAGTACAGTTCAAAAGCAAAACCAGGAACAAACAGGCAATAGTTCTGATATAATCAACTAATAGTGAAAACAGAAGAGGGAGGAGAGGAGAGCCCAGGGCGCTGAGTTGCTAAAATTCTGGAAGCAAAAGTTGCCACCTCCTCCAGAAAGAAGGTGACATGGGTGGAGAGAAGAAACTTAAGCCTAGTAGAGTCTTCCCACCCCTGCATCCTGCCAAGGACTGAGGACAGATGTTTCTTATGGAGTGTATCATGAAGTGGGCAGTAGAAGAAAATATGTTCAAGTGTTTCTACACAGTTGGTTTGACATGGACAGAACCTCTGAGAATAGGGGATTCCACCAAACCTGCCCGCCAACAAAGCAGATGGAAAAGAGTTGCATCTAGCAAGTGAGTAAGCTCTACGAGCCTCTGGGCATGTCAGGTGGGTGAGAAAAAAGGCTGGCTTCCCAGGGCAAACTGGGATGTTAAATTGAAGAGGGGAGCATGTGGTGTTGGCTTCACTGCACAGTTCTTGCCATTCAATGTCCAGTAGCCTATCTTTAATAGTCTTATAGGCTTCAGATTGTCTAAGCATACCGAGCTGCTCAATGTCCAATCCCAATCAGTTATAAGGTGTGGGACACAAAGCAAGTCACCCTAGGAAAAGAAAGAAAGAACATGCAGGGGAGATAGGAGGTGGGGGGGAGGAGGGAAGGAAGAAACAGCCCATGAATCTGGAAACATAATTGTGATGACACCTGCAGTTATGGGTATGGAGGGAGCCAAGCTATACAGGCAGCACATCCATTTTGGCCATTCCTGCCTCCCTGCTTAAGCCCACCTGCATTTCCCTTTTTCCAGATTTTCAAACCCACATTCTGTGTGGGTGTGTATAAGAGAAATAACAGAATGAGTGTCCATGACTGAAACAATTGACCAGAAGGAACCAGCAGGAGGTAGGAATATTTCCCATTTGCGAAAAGAGCGTATTCTTCTGCTTCTCCATTTTGTTGAAAAAATGGGACAAGGAAAGAGATGCTACTGAAGTTAGTGCCTGCCTCCTTGTCTGTGTGGTGGTGGCGGTGGCGGTGGCGGTGGCGGTACAGGTGCCCGTGTATCTGTGCAAGCTGCCTTGCTGCGTGAAGTGGGAAGTCAACT
Organism: Phrynocephalus guinanensis; assembly: GCA_037367245.1. Lineage (NCBI taxonomy): Eukaryota > Metazoa > Chordata > Lepidosauria > Squamata > Agamidae > Phrynocephalus > Phrynocephalus guinanensis. Next base: position 42,703,813 of record CM074734.1, read on the forward strand.
ACTGCTGCCACCGTCCTCCTCTGAGAACTATCTGGGTGGCGATGCAAGGAAAAGGCAAGGAAAGAAGAGAGAACCCATGAATCCGGAACCATAATAGCAATGACACCTCCAGTTGTGGGCAAGTAGCATCAGCAATACCTCCATCACGCTGATATTGTGCCAACGTACAAAAGATACGTAGAACCAGGTAACAGGTGCAATCACACCAAGCCAGGACTATGCCTCTACTCTTTAAAACAGCAACAAACATATTTGGGAGGTTGTTGGTTCAATCCCCTTTGTAGGCAAAAGACAGAAGCCGACAGGTAGGCAGCACTAGTGCACCACAGAACTCTGAGGCAATTTCCGTTTAATATCTGCGAATGAGCTCCAAGCATGCCCATGATGACTCCTCTGTCCAGACTGTCTGCTCTCTTGTCTTCAGCCACTAAAGATGTATTCCCAGGCTGTTACTTTCGCCATGTAAACAGACACTTGCGTCTTGTAGGTATTGTATGTGATCAAGAGGTTGTACTACCAACAGCACAAATTAACCATCTTCTTCCTTTCCCCTGGGTTTTAAGACTTGCTTTGTGAAGGACATAACAGGCCATGTTGGTGTCTAATGACACAAAGGACCTGTTCACCCGTGGACATTGCTTACTGATGTTTTCACAGATACTGGTTTTACCATCTTTTAGGGTGAGAAAACCCGAGTGTTGTGTAGAGGGGAGAGTGTGGGATTACGACCCAGGAAGCTAAATGAGTCAAATCCTCAGTGCGTCATGAACATTCCCTCGAACTGTTGTGATAATAAACCACTCAGTGAACATCATACATACTTCAAAACCCCTATTGGTGTCATATGTCAGAAGCAAAAAAATGGCACAAAATAACATATTAGAGCATTGCCCTCCAGTGTGCTATAGGTAAAGATATGCTAAAGCACCAGAAATACTTAGGGGCCTGTTACGGATTCGAGTTTTCAAAGTTGTCACCTTTTATATTTCGCTACCACCATTTAGATTACTCCCTACTGCTAAGGGTTTTTTGTTTTAATCATGAAGTCTCACAAGCTTTATTCCTTTTAAATAAAAGTAGTTTATTGAAACATAAAGAAGAAATTCATTTGTGTGTTCCTGTGTTCAAATTAGTTACTTTTAAACATAAACATATTGCCAAACCCTAATACCACCTTTCTATCTTTATCTATCTAACTAACACCTACACACTGTACCATGTCAGATCCCTAAATGCCTCCCCCCACAAGCAAGCTCAAAGAATATATACCCTCTGGCTCTGCCCACAAGGAAAACCATTGGCTTTGCAAATATCACTCATTTACATTCCTTTAAGTAATACATATTCATAGGTAGGCTGCTTGCCACAGGGCCCTATTTGAAATTGATTATACTGTACACTATTTAGGTATTGAGTAAACAAGCTTAGGAGCTGCCTAGATGCCCTAAGCACATCCAATCTTGCCCGGTTTCGGAAGCTAAGCAGGGTCGGCCCTGGTTAGTACTTGGATGGGAGACCACCAAGAAATACCAGGTGCTGTAGGCGCCTAGAGTAGGAACTGGCAAGCCACTCCAGTATCCCTGCCAGGAAAACTCCATGGACATGGGGTCACGAAGGGTCGGTTACGACTATGGGCGTTTATACACGACCCCTAAGCTCCACCGCAAATGGCTGCAAGGTCCGGACCTTAAAAATGTTTACCCACCAGCTCCGGACTTTGCAGACAATTAAGTGCGACCCCGCCCACTTTAGCAAGACCAAACAGCAGTTTTCTTGTACCTGCTTTTTGGAGATGACAAATATTTGATCCGGTGTAAGGATAGTGAGTGCGGGGCTCTCCTGGTTTCTGTTTGTTCTTTTTTTGCGCCCCGCCCCTTTAAGAGATCTGAATGCTGTCCGGAACAAAACAGAGGTAAACAGGCAGTCTTTGCTTTCTTTTTTCTCCGTCCCTCAGGCAGCCAGCAACCAGGAAGTGCGGAGGGGGGTGGGGACAGAGGAAGAGCGAGGAACCCCTAAGATCTCTGGTCCGAATTTAAGTGGCCAGCGGATCTTAGAGGTCGTGTAAAAAGGCCCTGTAACGACACAACACACACACAAACAAGCTTAGAGTTCATTGTAAGATGCATTTTCAGTGAAATGTTTTTCACATTCAAGACCTGATTGCAAAGAAATACTACACAGTCTCAGTGAATGAGAATGTGTTGGGCAACATTTGACAATTTAATGACACCATGGCATTCTTGTTTAATTAAAAAATAATTATTTACTTGTATTCTTGAAGGCTTTCACGGTCGTGATCTGACAGCTGCTGTGAGTTTTTTTGGGGCTGTTTTCCAGAACACGGCTAAACAGCCCGAAAAACTCACAACAGCTAATTATTTACTCGTTTGCTGACAAATAACTATAAAAAGCAGTGATGGGGGAACAACCTCCTGAGAGCGGGTTGGCAATGCAGCTATTAAAGTACAAGAGACTCTTAGAAAGGGACAGCTCTATAAATAACTTGTGTGCACCCAATCTGTAAGATGCCCTTCATCTATTCTACTGAGTGTTTATTTATAGGACTACAGAGAGCAGTTTAACAACAGGAAGGGTGAACGGACCACCACCCCAGTAGCTGTTTGCAACATAATAATGGGTTGGTCTACAGTACATGACTTGAAATATGCTTTGTTATAGTCAGAACAGGGCATAAATCCAGTGGTGAAGAATTCCATGTAAATAAATACATGTTATGTGTAGCACTTCCAGGCACAAACTGGTTTCAAGTATGAAAAAACTGGACTAGGGATGATTGTTCATCCCGAGTGGAGGACGGCTATTGAATCAATGGGAATTGTGTGAATGATATTCAAGCCCCATTCATTCTAGTTGGGACTAACAATCTGATTCATTGATCTGACTTGTCTGCCAGCTTTCTCCCTGCAGAATAGGAAAAGCGACAGCATAATTAAGAAGAGCTACAAGCTACTTTAATTCCCCTTTTGGAGATCCTCCCCCCCTTCCAAATGCAGTGGTGCCAGCAGGGGTTCTGCAGGAATTTTTCTCCCACCACAGAGATAAACCATTGACTCTTTGGACTTGTGTGTCTCCACTCCACCATTTGGGGTTGGATCAGACAGATAAATAGCTTGCATTGTGCACTGCGTGTGGCACGCCCCCCTGTGAGCTATCTCCCAACAATTATTAGGCCATGTAAGGGAAATGGCAAGGCAGCCTGTCGTACTTCCAGTCTGGGCTTTTTTTTGGGGGGGGGGGGACAACAGCTGGGCTACTCTTGCTTGGAGCTAGGCTGGAGTGTTTCCTGTATGCATGGAAGGGTCACTTTAAAGGAGATGGTTCCCAGTGAAGTGACCTTTTCCAGCACAAACAGATGTGATCTTTTATCACTGTCTGATTGCACCCTTTGTTTGATTTATTTGTGTTTCTCCTTTAAAGCATGCCTGGCTTTCACATATTATGCTGCTGATCATCAAACTATTTCATTTTAAAAAATATGAACAGTTGGGTAGTCTGCCTCAGGAGCACCCTTCTATTTTTTGAACCCTTTAGTGTTATTTTGAGTTTGTGGATGACAGCTGCTTTCTGTTTATTTGTTGTTGTTAATTTGGTCTTATTTGTATCTGATTGTATTTTGTACAGTAAGCTGCCCAGAGTGTCCAGATGGGCAGGATATAAATCTAATAAAGAAATTTTAAAAATAAAATTGTTGTTTTATGTGGGAGATGCATCTAGTCTTGTGTGTGTGTGTGTGTGTGTGTGTGTGTGTGTGTGTGTGTGTGTGTGTGTGTGTGTGTGTGTGTGTGTGTGTGTGTGTGTAATAATGATAAAATCATTTCCTCAGCCCAGTTGCTCTCTTGTCATGTACATGCTGATAGACTATCATATTATTATAGCAGAAAGAGGACTTGCAGTGGAAATGGAATTCAAATGCTACTCGGGCAAAACACGTGTTCTGACAGCCTTTGAGGAAATTCCCTACCTAAACCAACAGCTGTTCCTTTCAAGTGTGCATATACTTACCACCACCAGAGGTCATTATACAATCATAGCTAATGGCTGCCTTCATTCATAAAAAAATAAATAAATCAGATTGACACTCCCACCTGGGAAGTTCTATGTGCTGCACCTCTGAGATATTAGACTTATCATCTGCCCTTTAACCTATGACACATTTTGTGTCTGGATGGGAAAAACAATCAAAAGATAAAAAGCATTAAACCAGAAAGTAGAAGAACACAACCAAAAACTACACTGAAAGGTCAAGGGAGAAAAAGAGACTATAAATAAGAAGGAAAAAGCATTTTGTCAACAGACAAAACCAGCATCAAATAGAAGACAATGACTAGAAAAGAAGCTGGCCAAGAGGAAAACACCGCTTTATTTTGTTGCCATAAACTCTGTTGTTGTCTCAGTACTTGTTTTGATTCTGTGATGTGCTTTGTAATTAAATACGTCTGTGAAGATTCTCAGTCATCCAGGTGCGTTTATCTGGGAGTTGAGTCATGGCTACTGGACTTCTTTTTTGAGAGATAGAAACGTTTCGCTGTTCATCCAAACAGCTTCATCGGTCTGAATGCAGCTGGTGCAAACCCTGACTCTTATAGGCAGCTTTGACCTCTAGTCACCCTGGCCTCAATTAGGCTCATCAGATGAACTAAATAGGCTCGTTAGAGAGACAATGGTATCCTTAGCCTTGAGGTGAACCATGGCTTAAGGTGCTGAAACCTATCAAGAAAGGGTCGTTAATGGTCGTAAGCTATGGCCTTGGTGGTAAAGGCTTTTTGATTTGTCTTGGTAGTGTGGAAAGCACAGCTTGATAAGTAGCAGATAAACTATGCCGGAGGCCACCACCTCTGTTGAGGGAGGGATTTTCAATGCTCACATGAATGGCCTCCCTTACTCCTCTTTCAAACCACCTCTCTTCTTTGTCTAATATGTGTACATCCTCATCTTTGAAAGAGTGCCCTTTCTCCTTCAAATGGAGGTGTACTGCTGATTCTGGACCTGAGCTGTTACCCCTCCTATGTTGGGCCATCCTTCTGTTTAATGGCTGTTTGGTTTCCCCAATGTAGAGGTCTGAACACTCCTCACTGCATTGGACCGCATATACTATATTGCTCCTTTTATGGTTGGGTACCGGATCCTTTGGGTGGACAAGTCTCTGCCTTAGTGTGTTTGTGGGTTTGAAATAAACAGGGATGTGGTGTTTGCCAAAAATCCTTTTAAGCTTCTCTGACACTCCAGCCATGTAAGGAATGACCAGGTTCTTCCGCTGGGTCTGGGTCTCAGACTGATCCCTTGTTCTTCTGGGATGGCCCACTGCTTTGTTGAAGGCCCACTTTGGATATCCACAGGCCTTAAGTGCTGTCTTCAGGTGCCTGTCTTCCTTCTTCTTGGCTTCTGTGGAGGTGGGGATGCTCTCTGCTCTGTGGCTTAGGGTCCTGATGACTCCTAGTTTGTGCTGTAATGGATGGTGGGAGTCGAACAGTAAGTATTGATCTGTGTGGGTGGGTTTCCTGTAAACTTCTACTTCCAGGCCACGGTCAGGTCTGATGATGACTGCACAATCCAGGAAAGCCAGCCTGTTGTCTTGGGTGTCTTCTCTAGTGAACCTAATATTAGGGTCCACTGCATTGATGTGGTCTGTAAAGGCCTGTACTTCCCGAGTCTTGATTTTCACCCAGGTATCATCTACATACCTGAACCAGTGAGATGGTGTTGTCCCTGGGAAGGTGTTGAGTGCCTTCTTCTCCACTTCTTCCATGTATAGGTTTGCAACAATTGGTGACACTGGAGAACCCATGGCACAACCATGCTTCTGTCTGTAGAAGTCCCCTCTGTACATGAAATATGTGGTATTCAGACACAGGTCCAGGAGCAGGCATATCTGGTCTGGGTTGAGTCGGCATCTGGAGGTGAGGGTGCTGTCTTCTCTTAATCTTCTCTTTACCATTATTAGCGCATCAGTGGTGGGTATGCTGGTAAAGAGTGATGTAACATCAAAGGATACCATGGTTTCCTCTGTATCCAGTTTGAGCTCCCTGACTTTAGAAACAAACTCTTCTGAGTTGTGTACGTGGTGGTCCGTGTGTCCAACCAGTGGGGCTAGGATGGTTGCCAGGTATTTTGCGATGTTATAAGTCACTGAATTTATACTGCTGACAATAGGTCTGAGGGGGATTCCTTGCTTGTGGATCTTGGGAAGTCCATAAAAGCAGGGGACTGTCTCTCCGGGATATAACCGGTGGTAGGTCACCCTGTCAATTGCGTTTTCCTGCTCCAAGAGTTTTAAGCATTCTATTACTTTCTTCTTGTAATTGCTGGTGGGGTCTCTTCTTAGTTTTTCATATGTATGCTGATCATCTAAAAGTGTGATAACCTTCTCGTGGTAGTCCACCGTATTGAGGACGACAGTGCACCTTCCTTTGTCCGCAGGCAGAATTGTGATGCTCTCATCCCTGCTGAGGGATGTCACAGCACTTCTCTCTTGGCTGGTGAGGTTGGATGGTGGTCGTTGACCATTAACGACCCTTTCTTGATAGGTTTCAGCACCTTAAGCCATGGTTCACCTCAAGGCTAAGGATACCATTGTCTCTCTAACGAGCCTATTTAGTTCATCTGATGAGCCTAATTGAGGCCAGGGTGACTAGAGGTCAAAGCTGCCTATAAGAGTCAGGGTTTGCACCAGCTGCATTCAGACCGATGAAGCTGTTTGGATGAACAGCGAAACGTTTCTATCTCTCAAAAAAGAAGTCCAGTAGCCATGACTCAACTCCCAGACTTTGTAATTAAAATGAGCCTGACAGGAACTTACTTTCTAATGTTTGTTCACTTCTGTTTTTGTAGAGAGCTAACTGAACTTACTCATAATCATTCTAAAAAGGAAGAATATATGCTCATATATTCAAAGAGCTCCTACACTCACTCTTGTATGCATGGACTTATTATGGGTTGCATAGTGTGCAGTCCTAAGCACTTATGGGGGAGAGTAAGTGCTGAACTCTGTGGATGTTATTGCTGAATAAACGTGCTCAGGATTGCATGGTGAGCTTCCTGGTTATCTGTAGGATGTTTTGAGGCTGAAAGTGACTCTATGTTGCTTTCTGTCTAATGCACATTTATTTGGAGGTTCCAATTAATGTTGTGAGACCTCCTCCATCTAGGACAGTGAATCTCACCCTTGAGAAACCCAGGTACAGTATTCTTGGACTGCAATCCCCAAAAACTCAACCAGCATCGCTGGCTGTGAAGGCTGGGAGTTGCAGTCCAAGAACACCTGAGTTACTCAAGGCTGGGAACTGCTGATATTTATTTTTTACTTTTTATTAGTTTTAAATATTTTACCCCACCTTTCTCCTTGGAAAAGGGACCCAAGGCGGCTTACAGTATTGAAGGACAATATACAGTACAACCCAGAACATATAAGACAATATTAAAGTTAAGAACAATGAATTTGAAGAGCCATCTTACATCAGTTAAAAAGGCAATATTAAATCTAACAACGTTAAGTGAACAATATAAAGAAAGCATTCTACTGTATTATGAGAGATGGAACAATTAAGGTCTTTGCCTTAAAGTACTTAAAGAAGGCCTTTGAATTTAACGGTCACAGACACAGTCATTCACAGGTACCTGGGGTCACGCCCCACTGAATCTTGTCAGGTTGAGTCTTGAGCAGACATATCTATTAGTGCATCAACTAACTCCAAAGGTTTGTATCCAGGGAAGGCCTCAATATGTTTTTAGTGCTCCAAATACACACCAGAAGTAAGAGTCTCAGCAACAGATTTATGTAGTGTCTTCAGAATCACAACCATATCTAGAACTCAAGTTCTGAGATCATTATCATATGTAATGGGGCTGTGGAACTTAGGGGTGTTAACAAGTGAGTACCCATTATTATGTAAGAGCCTCCCTCAATAGATAGCAAGAGGTTAAAAACAATAGTACTGTACCTTCACATCTGTTATATATTTCCCTTTTTCCTATTTAAGCTCTTTTGCTGATGACATTCACAGCTGAAAGTAGCAGGCAGGAGTGGAGTGTAACCTGTGGGTACAACACCATTTGTTCAGAAGTGTGGTGGCCTTTGGTAATTTTCATCTGTTCTTAAAATGTTTGCTATTTTGCCACTGAAAATTAAGAGCGAGTGGTTATAGCATATCTGCTATGGTCTGGTATCTTAACTCTTAGCTTTTAAAATGTGAAGTTTCAAGTATGCTACTAATATAAATAATCAATATAATATAAAGTATGCAATGTAAGTAATATAATAATCAATCTTGCCTGGTCTTGTGTTTAGAAACACAGCCTGGAACAATTAATGGAACTTGTTAATGTTTAAGGACAAGTCTCCATAACCAGTACAGTACTATTCAGGTAGGTGTTATGTGCTGTAATGCAGAATTGACTTTTATAGTAGGGCTTTCAAGGTATTGGAGATATTTAAGGAGTGACTTTACCATTGGCACCCCTCCACTAATGGATTTCCATAACCAGTTGGGGATTTGAACCCAGGTCTCCTGATTTCTAATCTATTGCGCCAGACTGTGTGTCCAGTAGAACCCATAGCAGTAGTGTCAGATAAAATGTTAAATCAAATTTAAAATAATAACATCCTAAACCTTTAAAAGGGGTGTTCTCCAAAATAGGCAGAAATATATTTGAGGTGTGATGATCACAAAGGGCAGAGTGCCCCCCCACCCCCAAATCCAATCTGAGCAAAAGCATACAAAAACAGACAGATTTTTTAATACCCTGTTCAGAACATGCGTCAATCACAGCCATCCTTTCACTTAGACATAACCTATTACAATTTGGGACATTTGTAAGTTGCAACCTTTTTCGAAGGGTACATCTTGTGCTTTGGGTTAACCTCTGCTCAAGTTCCTCTTTTTAACATCTGTGGTAGTGACTCATTTCTATGATTAATTTCCAGATTACTGTGACTGTTTCTTAATAGCCTCTGGCTCAGATGTTTGTGTGAGAGTTCAAACTACAAATCCTATGTGTCTGTCACTATTACATTTCTTGATTTATATGGTGAATGAAAATTATTTTCTGACAGTAGCTTGTTATATATTTTTAGTACCTTACTTGGGATCTCCTAAAATCTTTTGAAAGAAGATGAAGTGGGGGGAGGCTTTCACTCTAAATGGTGGAACTGCTAATCTTGGGGATCAAATACAGTAGGACCCCCGTATCCACTGATTCAGTTATCCACGGTTGGCAGAGGAAAAAAATTAAATAATTCAGCAGCCACAAAACAAGCTGTAAAGCAAGATGTTGTCACAAACAGCAGCTGCAAAGCAAGCTATTATCACAAATAGCATCTGTAAAGCAAGCTACTGTCACAAACAGTGGCCATAAAGCAAGCTACTTTCTCAAAACAGCTGTCACAAAGCAAGCTACTGTCAAGAAACAGCAGTTTGGGGGTGGGCAGGTGTTTTCTCTTATCCACGGTTTTCATTATCCACGGGAAGGCCTGGAATCAATCCCCAGCGGATACCGGGGTCCTACTGTATGGCCTTTTTTAAAGTGCAAGTTAAGTCTAGCTCTTGCTGTCGTTACATTCACAGAGTGCTTGGATGGCTGAGAATGACTTAATGATTGTAGGGCATGAGTTTAACCGAATCTGAAGGCTTGAGGCAGTAACATGAAAAGTCGGTAGGAGAATGAGCAGAGACAACAGCTATATTTTTCTGCAGGAGTCATCAAGGAGTTCTCACCATTCCAAGCCTATGCTTAATGGCACTGGGACCGACTTTTAAAAGGAGCCTGCTTCTAATTCAATACTATTTTAGCTTATCTTCCAGCTCCCGAGTCTGTTTTGTCAACTGAGTATGAGATCTCCCAACGGCAGGATCTCGGCCTCTCCGTATTCCATATCCCAAACGCTGTATGAGAGAATAAAATGGAGAGGAAAGCCTGAAAGGAATCAACTTAGCAAGCATTTTATTGGGGCCCCCATTAATTTCAAGTAAGTGAGAAGAAAAGAGTGTGTGGTTTGGGTGGGTCTGATTTTGTGCAGTTCAGTTCATATCTCAGCTAAAGGTTTTTTTTTTTAAAGGTAAGAAGGGAGAGTTATAGGAGCCTGGACATGATGGTTCAAAAATGAGCATCCAGGCTGTCTGAAGTGCTCCACAGACTAACCCCTTTCCTCCTCCAGGAAGATGAGATGTGTTGTTGCCACATCTTAATAAAAATAATGATTTCTCTCCCTCTCCCGTGGCCCACAGTGTAAAAGTATGTGCAAGAGTGCTCTTGGGAATGAAGCACAGCCATGCTCGGACCCATGGCTGTTGCTGGAGGCATTACCCTATGCCAGTCTTTTTTGGCCTCTTCAGACTTCCTTTTTGGCGTGGTTGTTATAAACGGTGATGCTTAAGGTTTCAGTTGTCTTCACGTCTTGTTTACTAACTCAGCTGACAGTGTGAACCCCACATAGAGAGAAAGAGACTACTCTCTTTGGCTTGTAACGGATGATATGAAAGATGTGACTGTTCTTCCAAATGGTGGTACCCACCCACCCATGCTGTTCATTTTCATTTGATCTAGCAATCCACAATTTTAAGGCTAAGGGCAATGGCCTATTTGCTTAGGAATTGGACAATGTAAACAGAGTGGCCAATAGCTTAAAGAGATATTTTACATCCCAGAAGAAGAATGACCCTTTTTGTTTTTTCCCCCTCTGACTTATGACAACCTTATGAATGAGTGACCTCCAAAAGGTCCTGCCCTCAACATCCCTGCTCAGCTCTCGCAAACTCAAGCCTGTGGCTTCCTTTAGGAAGTCAGTCCACCTCGTAGTTGGTCTTCCTCTTTTCCTAGTGCTACATGTTTTTAATCACCAGATTTAACTTCTACTGTAACAGGAATACTTTCCATGACTGTTGATATTGATGGCTATAGATCTCTCGAATTAGGACCCGTAAGTTTAAAATACAGTGGACCCAGTTTGTATAACATAAAAACTGTATAACATAAAAATTTCCGGAGATAGGGGAAAGTTGCTTAACAGAATTGTCTATGGGGCGAATTCGTACAACATAAAGTGTTGCAATTCTGTTTTCAATGCATTCCTCTGGGAAATTTGTATAAAGGAAAATTTGCTTAACATAATTTCATTTGGAACGAATGTAATTGGAACTACTGTAATTAAAATGGGTAGGACTGCTAACGTCTTGTTTGATCTCTAGGTATGAACAATCGACAGGGCTTAGCTCCACCCTGTCAAATCCCGACTTGCTATTCAGATAGTTGTGAAAGGCACAGAAACAGTTATGATTAGTTGGAAACGGGTGCCATAGCACCAAATCTGGAGCATGGCTGCTGGGTCTGTGTAGCTGGTTCTCATGCTAATCTGGTAATGGTGTAAACTGGTCGTTGGTCGAGTTGGTGTATGGATCCCTGAAGTGATCACATACAAAAGCAGGGCATGTTCTTGAGCCTTTTGAGAATCAAGTAGATGAAGTCATTTTGAGGCAGGGGTCCTGGGGGCCGGACCACAGTGGGTGGGGGGAGCAGGCGACCTTGCCGTAGCCGTCCCACTCTAAATGCCCCACTAGCCAGCATGCTGATCATCTGGGCAGTAGTTGGGGGGAGTGGGAGAAGTGGCATAGCCCACTGCTTTGATCTGCCTCAGCAACAGAAGCAGCTGCGGAGGCTGGCTTCCTCGCAAAGCAGGGGTAGGTGGGGGGGTTGCAATTGGTCCCTTGGGGGGCCGCATCCGGCCCCGGGGCCTTAGGTTGAGGACCCCTGTTTTGAGGTATGCAGAACAAAACAAAAACCTAGGGGAAATGTGGAAGCTGAGTATTTTACCGTAGTTGCATCTGGTCCCTTGGTCTGACTTTTCACTTTAAATGTTTTGGTGAAACTGGGTTGAGGATCAGGCTGTTCATCTGTGGTCCTCGCCCTCCTCTTACGGTTCCACAGAGTTCAGAGGAACTGTGCAGAACAACAGATAGCCTCTGGTTGAAGTCATAATGGCTAAATGTTACAAGGGTTGGAAGAAATGACTCAGCAAGAGCATTGGCTGGAACTTGCCACCTTGTAATCTACCCTGGCCTCTCCTGCTTCTTGTTATCTTTTGTGGAGGGACATGTTATTAGAACAGGACTCCTTTTATGCTGGAACAAATTTGTGTGTCTATACGTTAAAAAATAAATAAATGACGGGTGGTCCTATCGTAACTGGTAGGTCCGAAGTCACTCATTGTCAGCGACATGCACAAACAGTACAAATATGTCTTTCAGACACCTGTGCCATGTGGAATGGAGCCCTCAAACTGGTTTGGCTGTAAGTAGTCACTGTAAGCTCCTCTTTCATCACTTGCCTTGGATGGCTCTGGATACTCAAGGGGCAATCTTGACTTTTGGCTTCCTTTTGATATTTCATGGGAGGTCTCAGAGATCTGCTCTCTAAAGCATGTAAGGTTCTGTTCTAAGACCCATTCTCCTGAGGAAAAAGCCCCACTGAACAAAGAAGAATTAACTTTTGATTAAAGATCATCAATACATCCAGGAGCGTCTCCAGATGAGGCATGCAACTTAATAATAATATCAGAATAATGATCCTACAACTGCAGAGCTGGAGGAGATTCTGTGGGTCATTGAGGCCACCCCCCCTCTGAAGGAGGCACAGGGGGGAATTCCCAACCTCTGGGTCTGCAGCCAGAGACCTAAACCACTGGACTATCTGGCAGTTCTTGAACCAAGAGGGGTTATTAGAACTATGATTCCTTTTCTCCCGAGATCCAGATTGATCCATTCCAAGCTTCCATGGCGGGCCTTTTTACACGACCCCTAAGATCCGCTGGTCCCTTAAATTCGGACCAGAGATCTTGAGGGTTCGTTGCTGTTCCTCCGTCTCCACCTGCTCCGCACTTCTTTGTTCTGTCTGCGTGAGGGGAGGGAGGAAAAAAAGCCTTAGACAGGGACAAAAGAATAAAGCCTTACCTCCGGTGCCAGTGGAAGTTGCTCCGACCTCCGTTTACTTCCTGGTTCCTCTTTAAGGGGTGGAGGCAAAAGAAAAACAACAGAAAGAAGCGAGGAGAGCTCAGGCACTCTCCGCATCAAATATTTTTCACCATCAAAGAGCAGGTACAAGAAAAGTGCGCTGGGTCACGCTTAGGTGGGCGGGGTCGCACTTAATTATCTGCAAACTCCGGAGCTGGTGGGGAAACATTTTAAAGGTCCGGAGCTTGCAGCCATTTGCGGCAGAGCTTAGGGGTCGTGTATAAACGCCAACTGTTGCCAGATTTCCTTCATTGTTGTTATACAGATTCTTCCAAGTTTAGCTTCCACACCAGGAGGAAGGTTTTCTCCCTTCCTCCTACCTCTTCCCAGTCTTCCTTGCAAAGGTGAGCTGGAGGGGAGCGTGCCAAAGGCCCAGACCGGGAGCAGGCATGCAGCAGACAGCTGGCCAGACTCCATGGAGAGGAACAGTAAATGAATAGCTAGTGCAGGAAAGTAAAGCGGGGGTGGGTGGGTGGGTAGAAGTAAAGCAGTCCTACAGCAAAATGAAATATTGGTGTTGTTAGTCTGTGGAATTCCTTGCCATAGGATGTGGTGATGGCATCTGGCCTAGATGCCTTTAAAGGGGATTGGACGGATTTCTGGAGGAAAAGTCCATCGCAGGTTACAGACAATGATGGGGATATGTGTTATCTCCAGGCTTAAAGGGGAGGGTACCTTTAAGCCTGGAGAGGAGGCAGAGGCAGAGGAGACAGAGATCTAGTTGTCTCATGTGCTCCCAGAGGCATCTGGTGGGGCTACTGTGAGATACAGGAACTAGATGGACTCCTGGCCTGATCCAGCAGGGCTTTCCTTATATTCTTATGCACAGCTGGCTTCACAGCTGATGTCAGATAAGTTCCAGTTGTACCCACCCCATGGGAACTGGAATTATTCAGAACAAAGAAGATAGGATTGAAACATCTGGAATGAACTGGGTTCTGGGGGGGGGGACTGGTCCAAATAATAACCCTGAATAGCCCAGATGTAAAAGGAAAGTGGATTGGATCAAACTGAGTCTCCGATAATGCCATGCAGATCGGTTGAAGCAATCCAAATCAATGGGCAATAGAACCACCAGTTTAGTAGGAGGAAGTTGGCTGTCTGGCTGAACCCTGAGTAAACAAGCACCACACTTCTTTTTCTGAGGATTATTACACTTCCTTCTCTCTCTGAACACAGTCTTGCAAGCTTTTTGGCTACACCTCACTTTTCTGCCACTCTAATTCTTACGATTTTCTGTAAGGAATTCTGGGAAATATAGTTTGATAAGAGGGACACCCAGTGTGATGTAGGAGGTAGAGTGACGGATTAGGGCTCAGGAGGCACGGGTTCAAATTCTCACTCAGCCACTGAAATTGGCCAGGGAAATGGAACTGGTAAAACCAGTTCTCTTGTAAATATCTGAAGGTGTGGCTACAAGTATAGGATATATATGGAAAATAATAATAGCAATGACCCAACAATAAGGTTATGGGGCAATCTTGTGCTAATATCATACAGTATATGTAGGAACTTTGTAAAAATACTGTAAAGAAAAACCGAATATGATTGGGAGAGAGGAAAGAATGTGGATGTCTGAACATCACGCCCCAACTGCCTACACCAACACTATTCACACACACACACACACACACACACACACACACACACACACCCCTTCACAAGGATGTGTTGCAACTAAGCACAAATCAACCCAGCTTGAAAGGTAGAAGTTCTCCAGAGACTTTGGGAACAAAAAGGACTCAACTGGTTTGAATCAGCCTTTGGACCATGTGATCAGTGTACACACACACACACACACACACACACACTTCATCCATTTTATAAGCAGAGCAAATCTCATTGCACTTGATGGCACATAACTACAAAAGGAGAGTCCTAGAGAGTCCTAATAATGAGAAAAACTTGTTGGTTTTTAGAATTATTGAGGAGAAATAAAATGCTCTTTAAGGGAAAGCCCCTACTGAATTGTGTGGAATTTGACTCACCCCTAAACATTTTAATGGAAGATAAGATAGGGCTAAGAAACAAACTCATTTTTCTGATGTACAATTGTTTTGCTTCCTGGGGGGGTTGTCTTGTAGACCAGTCTGTATCCTGAACTTAAGATGATCTTTGCTGAGGCTGGTATAACCCAGGATCATCTGAAGGACAAGAGAACTTCGAAAAAGATTTTTAAAACTATTGAGAAACGAGGGGGCGTGGCGGCTGTGTTGAAAGAAGCCAAGACAAAAGGTATTGTACTCCCCATGCTGGTGGTGTATATGGGTAAAGCAATGATTTCAGTATTTGTGTGATGAAAACATGGACTAAAAGTCTCAGTAGTTTTGGCACTCTCATCAGCTGCATTTGCCAAAAGTGAGCACAGTGAGGAATGTGGCCGTGAAAGCGTTGTGCATGCACAAGTTGAACGGTGCTTGTGACAGGAGTAGTAGTGAGATACCTCCTTCCCATTTCTTGTACCATTGTGGGGAAACTTTGGCTTTCCAGATGTTTTGGTCTTCCACATCTGCCCCTTGGATGGTGCCCCACCTCTGCCCGCAAGGCTTTGGGTCTGCATGGGGGATGGGACAGAAGCTGCGCTGTTTCTGGCAGAGGAACAACACACCAACTCCCTGTTGGGAAATGGCTCTGCTCTTCTGTTGCATTTGGCTTTGAGGACTAGGTGATGGACTAGGACCGTGGAGAACCGGTTTTTCCACATAGAAACTTCCCGGGAGCTGCCAATGCTAAAATCACCCCTCAAATATCTCACCTACCTTGAACACCTTATTAAGGTTGCTATTGGTCACAGGCTACTTGACGGCATGTAACATTCAAACTATATCACGTGGCAGTGAAAATTAAGGAACTCCTTTCCATCTGCCAGGAACACATAATATATTTACCAGAGATACCTTAATGATATACTTTGGAAAGTAAGTCATCACACGTTGGTGCCCCCCCCCCCCGCTAATATTGATGGAAGGCAGGCAGCAGTTTTAGACAGTCTCGTCTTAGGTCACAAACTTAGGAAATATCTGTGTTGGTTTCTGAATCTAGAAGAAGAATCTTTGTGCATTCTCCATCTCTAAACATGTTTTCTCTTCAACAGTATGTCCTGTGCATCCTCTGGTTGGCACAAGAGCAGCAAAGCAAGGCTGCAAAGGAAAGACAAGACATTGCAAGGCTCCATCTGTGCCCCTTTTCTTTTTCAATCAATCAATCAATCAATCAATCAATCAATCAATCAATCAATCAATCAATCAATCAATCAATAAAAAAGATTAGCACTAGCAAAGAACAGCAGGATCAGCTCTATCACCTGACCTGCCTTAGGTAGTATGTATGACAGTGATGGAGAGGGGTGGGGTGGGGAACAGTGACCTGGGCCAGCAGCTTTCCAGCTGTGCCTGTATCCCGCACTTAGGTTTTGAATCGCCTTTTGCTTAAAGTCAAATCGCCTTAAAAATCACTTACCGCATTTCCAATCGCTTTTTCTGCAGAGCCCCCTTGGCCACAACCCTTTTCGGCCGCTGTGTCGGTTTTTCTTGCGACAGCCACCAGGGCTGGTGTTTTTTAAAACCGATTTTGAGACCGCTTTTTGAAGCAATTTGGCTCAAATTGTGGACACCATGCACCGTTTTTTTCCGGGTTTCCCCCTCTGTATGCCTTATCCTGCCGTCGGAAAAGCCAAAAAAGAAATCCTCCTGCAGTGTAATCATTTCTGCCGACTTCTCCAGTCCTTCTACTTCCTCTTTTGGGTACAATTTTGCTTTTTCCAGTCACAGAAGTAGGCTATCAAAATCAATGTGCCACGTTGTAAGTAATCTAAAGGGAGAACCGGAAAATTAGCTACATTACTTTGAATGGAAGAACAATGGCATGATGTTATCCTAAAAAACATTTCTGAAATTGAACCAGATAATGGGGAAATGTCGGACTAAATCGGAACAAAAAGCGGTTTAGCAAAGTGCGGATGGGGAAACCAGTTCTTGAGAAAACACCCAAGTGCGGAATGCTGAATTGCTTCAGCAACCACGTGACTGGGGGAGGGCAAAAGGTGATTCAAAACAAAAAGCGGTTGCTGTTTGAAGTGCGGTAGGCCAGTACCAGTGGGCTTCTGGATTGGGTGGAGAGATGTAAAAGGGGAGAAAACTAACAAGGAGAGTCCAATACATGTTGTTTGACAAGCTAAGCTTGCTGAATTCTTCTCGCCTACTATAGGTGTAGAAGCCTCTATTTGCATCCCACCTCCCTTGATGTGACATAGCCCTTCATTTATCATAACACACTTCCAGATTGTATTTTCATGAAAAGGGGATACTAAAATAATTGGCTTGCAGTGTTGAAGCCCCAGGATTAATAGAAATTGTGACATTATGCTACCCATCTTCCCCGTTCTCTTTGAATTTAAGTGCAATGCTACCATCTGGGAAAGAATATTACTGTTATGCAAAAGTATTTGAAAACAGGCTTGTCTTGAATGGGAAACTAAGAGCCACTAGCTTTACAAAAGACCTGCTCCTCATTTGTTGATAAATGAGCAGCAGGGTTTTTTTTTGGTAATGGACATATCCAGTTACCAGGATTTTAAAAAATTCTCTTGGAAGGGACTGGCTATTGGGATGGCATGTCCAATTGTACTACTGTACAACTGTATAAAATTCAATAATTGCAGAAAGCTAGACTATTTTGGTTACATAATAAGAAGCAGAAAATATATATTGTTAGAGCTGATCATTCAAGGTAAAATAAATGGGGGGAAACTGCAGGAAGGAGAAGATGTGAATAGCTAAAGAACCTCCAGCACTGAGCTGAATACAATGCAACATGTTTTAAGGTGTACAAAGTGTTGCCATCCACAAAGCATGGGAAAGTTACTTTTCCAAACTGTACCTCCAAAAGAGAGAATTTTATCAGGTGTGTCTTGCATTACACTTATCAGAAATTCCTCTTCTGATCAGCCATTGAAAGGATAAAACCATCCTTTAAAAAAAGGAACATTTTTTTTTTTTGCATCTGGTTTCTTAACTGAACATGGGATGGGAAGCAGGTATCATTTTGTTTCAGAAACATCCCTAGAGAATAGTATGTAGGTTGAGGTCAGGGGTTGAGGAGCAGAAGCTGATTTAAACTAGAATTTCTCGTATCTTCTTTTTTATCCAGTCCTGATTGCACGGCCAGTCAGAAAATACCTAATTGTATTCAGGATGTAACAAAGAAAGCTAGAACCTCTAGTTGATCATACATTTAAGGAGAATTTCTGTATCTCTGGTAGTAGTTGATCAGTACACTGACCTCGACAAACACTGTCAACACTGCTGTCAGCAGCTAAACAGTCTTGCTTTACCTGAGAATCCGGGACACTTAAGTTTGAGGAAATGGGGTTTTCAAAATTATAAATAAAATTAAAAGACAGAGTCATTGTTTATTCCATATATCCATTCTTCCACAGGGTTATTGACCAAACCACCTGATCATCCTTTGCGTTGTTCTGTACCTTCTACAGAGGTGGGTTTCCCTCACAACCCCCAAAACGAACTAGGTTGCCAAGTGCCAGATTCAATGGATGGGCTGAATAACGTCCCAGGAGAGCGTTTTCTCCCCGCATCAGCATCATGCAGTGCTGAGATTCCTTCAGTGGTTAAATCTCCAGCACCTTCTACATCGACTCTCCAAAGATCATCTCGACATAATAGTTTTATCCAAAATCTGAAGGAAGTGCAGATGAAACGGGCAAGAAGCGACCATTCCCTCACTCCTCTCAAGCAGGATGTTCTAATGTATCAGATCAGAGAAGGAACTCAGCTGAAAACAGCAAGTATTTTTCTTTATTCCCTTCATTGCACAGACTGATGCAAGGTGGTAGAATCTTAAGCTGTTATGTTAAATTATATTCCTGGTTAAGCTGTCAAAATACTGTTAAAAACATAGATCGTGTATGTACGTTGAATGGCGTTTGCTGAAAAATACATCTCAGACTAAGACTGAGCTGAAGCTTTTTAAGATCAAGAGAGGCATTTAGTTACTTGATCTGTAGTATAAAAACTGGTTGCGCCTCTTGGAGTAATTCAGTGTGTGAGCAACACTGCCAACGTGGAGGGTGGAGCTCTTTCTCCATATGAATACATATTTTCTCTTCCCTCTAGTCACATTAAGGCATGAATGGGAAGCTATTATTAGAAAAGGATCTTGTGTTAATCTGATGCGTGAAGGAAAGCAAATGCATAGGTTGTTCCACTACCCAGGATAACGTCTCAAAGATATGTGTGTGGACATCTATGCTCCAAATGAGAGTTGCAGTACAGAAATTCTGGAAGTTTGCAGTGCTACAGTTCTCGTTCTGTGAGGTTCAATAATCTCTGCATGGTGGCATGAAATACCTGGCCTTTATAATGAAAGATCTCTTACGTGGTCCAAATGTGAAAACTGTAGCAGTGGCAGGGCCCCGCTAAAGCAGTGGTGACGAACCTTTGGCACTCCAGATGTTTTGGACCACAACTCCCAGAATTCTAAGCCTATATTGCCAGTGACAAAGGACTATGGGGGTTGTGGTCCAAAATCTCTGGAGTGCCGAATGTTCACCACCACTGCCCTAAAGAGTCTCACTACAGCAAGCTGTTCTTAGTTAGTTCTCGTTCTCGTTCTCGTTCTCGTTCTCGTTCTCGTTCTCTCTCTCTCTCTCTCTCTCTCTCTCTCTCTCTCTCTCTCTCTCTCTCTCTCTCTCTCTCTCTCTCTGTGTGTGTGTGTGTGTGTGTGTGTGTGTGTGGCAGGGACTGTATGCAGGCCAGCTATATAACACAGATACTGTAGCTGTACAAGCTCCAGTTACACAAGCATAAGGACTTCAGTTGCTGGTGGCTTATTCTAATCTGCTGAGTTTAAAAATAAATTAAAAATCAGACCTAAATCCCAGTGACAAGCTAATTACCTCAACTCCTTTCTTGAAGCCAAGAAGAAAGCTGACTGGGGGAATCCATTTTGCTGCATAAAATGCCTGAGAGAGGGAGGAGCGGCAGCTTCGTTGACAGCTACAGCTTTGTTTCTAATTTGCTGCTGAGGGTTTGTTTCTGTCTCAGATGTCTGTGGGGATGCCAATGCGGGGTGGTGGTGGTGGTGGTGGTGGTGGTGGTGAACACTGATAAAAAGCAGCTTCATTTCTTACTCTTCGACAAACAGCCCAGGTGGCAGATCCAATAAATAAAAACTCTGAAGTCTGATGGTCATATGAATCATTTGAATTACAGTAATCCAGGATTTACAAGAGAAATTTGTGTTGCCTTTTTGACTCTGTCAACATGCATTTCAGTCTTGTGTTATGGGGATATAGTACCAGAATCATGGGTTCAAGGAAGCTGAACAAGGTGAACTTTGAAGGGCAACTGTGAAGGCATTAGGAGTGTGTCAGGATGTCTCCTTAGAAACTAAATCCAAGATTATCCATTGTATGGTATTCACATTTACTAGGTACGGGTATGAAAACTGGATAGTAAAGGAAGCTGACAGGGAAAAGCTTGATTCATTCAAGACGTGATGTTGAAAAGCAACATATGCCAACAATTGCCAGGGAGACAAAATCATGGCTGCCTGAGCAAATCAAGCATTAACTCGCTCTGCAAGTGGCAACCTCAACTGAAGGCACCATACATTAGATGTATTATAGGAGGACAAGACACACTGAAAATGACAAGAATGCTGGGGAAAGTGGGGAAAGCAGGAAAAGAGGAGGGCCTGGTATGAAATGGACGCCTTGAGTTTCCAGGAACTGAGAAAGGCTGTTGGTGACAGAAGCTTTTGGAGGCCATAAGTCCCAATTTATGACTTAATGGCACATAACAGCAAGGGCAACAATATTTGTGATTTGTTACATTGAAGGTGTCAGTGATAGCAGCTGCAAATGCCTCCTCCATGAGAAATAAAGTAGGACCCCCATAGGGGATCAGCCCTCCATGGATACTGAAAGCCGTGGATAATAGCAAACACTAAATATATTGCAGGCCTGCCCAACAGGTAGACCGCGGGCTACTGGTAGCCTGTGAAGGGTTCAAAAGTAGCCTGCCGGCCATCAATAAAAAAAGTGAGGGGTAAGTTCTCCACCCCTCCCTCCCCCATCCTAAGGACCACCACTGCCCCAGCAAAGTTCTGGGTCTGCCAGCCCACTGTCTCAGCCGAGTGGGGCAGTTCAAGGGCCATGGCACATTGAAATCTGTTTCCTCCAGAACAGATTAATTGGTTTTCAATGCATTCCTATGGGAAACCACTGCTCTACTTACAAAAGTTTTTACTTATGAGCATGTGCTCGGTACGGATAAAATCTGTAAGTAGAAGTTTTAGTGTAGTAGCCCTCAGGCACTTTCGTCCAGAAAAAGTAGACCGTGGCCTGTTCAAAGTTGAACAGACCTGATATATTGTATAGTAAAGGAGGAAAACAACCAGGAAAAAAGCATTTTAACATGCACTACACTAGTGGCTGCCAGATACCATGCTGTGTATAATATTTTCAGACAATGGATAATGAGTCTGTGGATATGGGAGTCTTACTGCATTTCTGGATGTGTCACTGGGCATCTTCCCAAGAGCTTAAGGTAGAAACAAGCAATATTTCTTCTTCTGATGTTTTGGCCTACAGAGAAACATCAGAAGGGCCTACAGTTCCCATCAGCCAGTTGCAACATATGACATGTGTTGCAATTCAAAACACCAGCAGAGTTGAAAGGGTGATTTGAAAGAGGAAGCATTCTTCCAGGAAGCTGTTCTCATTGTACAGGCCAGCAACCGTACGCATCTTGGGTCTCTCTAGTCAAAGTCACTGTTGAAAGTGGCAGTAGCTCTCCCTCGGTAATTTCTCGAGAAGTCATTTCCAACCCTTCCTGGTGATTGCAAGGACTGAACCTAGACTGTTGGGGTGTCAAGCATGTGTCCTGTTGCTTGGGAGCAAGAGCAGAATACTTGGAAGGAGTCAGAGACTCCTCTAGCCACCTGAGAGTAGCGGAGCTCCACAAATGGAGATCTCAAGCTGGGCTGTTTTATTAGGGCAGCAGAGAGAGGCATGGGGTTGTTGTTGTTGTTGGAAGCTATGGAGGCTTTTGAAGGTAAGGACTAGAAGCACCTGCCAGTTCGAGGGAAAGCACAAGGTTTTGAGATGAAAGACAGAACCATGGGTCCAGCTTGTTTTACCTAGACCTAATTTCACAATTGGCTGGACTTCTTAAAACGGTATTGTTCTATATTTCCCCTTTTCTGAGAACAGGTGCCTCAAAAACCAACATCTCCCGGTGACAGAGGAATAGTAGCTGCACTTAAGGATGTAATTCAGAAGAGACACAAGGCATTACAAGCCTCAGGTAGATGATCTGAGAGGGCCTTCTATTTTGCTTTCTTCTAATGCATCTGAGTTCTTCTCCTACTCAATAGCTGACATGCAGGGAGGGGAGTACCAAACTCTGTGAGAGCTGGGTCACTGCATGTTACTAAGCAACTGGTGGTCTTCTTTTTTCTTTTTGAATGTTTGCCTCTCTTCGTTCACTAGCCAGTTGGAAATGCATAACACTACATGGATGTATTGATAAAATGGAAGTTAAGGTTAAAGATCTTGCTTTTGAGGGCTGGAACCATTATATAAGGTTGGGATCGGGGGCCAGGCCTTGGCCTGGTTCCGGTCCTTCCTTGGGGGCCGTACCCAGCGAGTGAGCTTGGGTGGTGAGTTGTCGGCACCCTGGACACTCTCTTGTGGGGTGCCTCAGGGGTCGTCGCTCTCCCCAATGCTCTTTAACATCTATATGAAGCCGCTGGCTGAGATCATCCGGAGTTATGGAGTCTGCTGTCATCAGTACGCTGATGACACGCAGCTCTATCTCTCCTTTTCCACCGGTGCAGTGGAGGCCGTCCGTACCCTTGATTGTTGTCTGGCCGCGGTCTTGGATTGGACCAGGACCCACAGGCTCAGGCTCAACCCAGGCAAGACCGAGGTTATGTTCTTCGGGGGCTCGTCGGAGGGGTACTGTGGCCCTCTTCCCAGTCTGGGTGGGTCCGCCCTCCAGCTGGCGCAAAGAGTGCGGAATCTGGGCATCGTCCTGGACCCGGATTGACCCTGGATTCTCAGGTCTCAGCCGTGGTCAGGTCGGCCTTTTACCATCTAAGGCTTATCGCCCAGATTCGCCCGTACCTCGATGAGGGCTCCTTGAGGACAGTGGTACAGGCGCTGGTTGTGTCGAGGCTGGACTATTGCAACGCTCTCTACATGGGGCTCCCCTTGAACCTTGTTCGGCGATTGCAGCGGGTCCAGAATACGGCGGCCAGGCTGGTGGTTGGTGCACGTCGTTATGACCGCGCCACCCCCATCCTGGCTCGCCTACACTGGTTACCCGTTGCCTCCCGAATAAGGTTCAAGGTGTTGGTTTTGGTTTACAAAACCCTCCATGGCTTGGCCCCGGCTTATTTGGCGGAGCGTCTTCCCAGACAATTAGACCTGGCCCGACCCACCCGTGCCTCGGTGGCCCTTTCCCTGCGGACGGTCCCCCCGAGGGAAGCCCGAAAAGCGCGTACTCGCAGTCGGGCTTTCTCGGTGGCGGCACCGGCAATTTGGAACAAACTCCCAGGTGAACTACGGCTGGCTCCCTCGCTGGCGGCGTTTAAGAAGAGCCTCAAGACCATGCTCTTCCGAGAGGCCTATGGCGAGGGTTAGGGACTCTGCTCTTTTTTTTTCTTCCTCCCCGCCTATTTAATCTTGGATCTAATTGTTTTTAGCATATTTGTTGCCCATTGCTTGTGTCTGATTTTATCTGTTTTCTATTTTTATGTTGTTAACCGCCCTGAGTCCCCATCGTGGGAATAGGGCGGTATACAAGAGTTAAAAATAAATAAATAATAAATAAATAAATATAAGTTTTATTTTATTTTTAAGGGTCAAACTGTATATTTACAGATAGCACATGCTTAGAAAAAGGAACACATCTGATTATCACACTATAAGACTGCAATGCGTCTCATGGTCTGCTAATTTGCTTGCTTTGATTTGAGATGTGACATTTGGAAGGTTGGTCAGAATCGCATCTTTGAAGCACTTAACATGATGCAGCTTGTAAAATATGCTGTCTGTAACACACAGTGCCTCATGGCTCATTTTTTGAATGAATCCCAGTAATACTCCATTTACTGAAACACCATTCCATGGCTAATGATATGCAGAGGCAACCTGATTCTCCAGTCACTTTTGTTTTAATTTCCTTCTAATCAGTTACATTGGTTAATCAAAGCCATGTAAGGGAAAACAAACAGAATAACTAGAATTGGAGAATCCAAATGCACCCAAATGTCCAACCTCCCCTCCCTCCCCAGATGATTCCCTGGACTCTATTTAAAAAAATTCCAAGGAAGGAGAGTTTACTATCTTCTGAGTTAGTCTATTTCATTGTCAAAGAGCTCTTGTTGTCCAGAAATTCCCTTCCTAATATTTGGGAGTTGAGTCACGGCAACTGGACTTATTTTCTTGTAGGATCGAAACATTTCACTACTCATCCAAGTAGCTTCTTCAGTCTTGGAAGAGTAGCAAAACTTTTTGATCCCACAAGAAAAGATGTCCAGTTGCCATGACTCAACTCCCAGATAACCTCACCTGGATGACTGAGAATCTCCACAGACATAACTAAAGGGACAACAGTGAGAAACCGCTTTCTCAGGGGAATCCTGACATTTGCAGAGTATTGAATATGAGATGGAGGGAGAAAGCACAGAAAACACAGGGTGTTGAATCAAAATGGCCTGCTTGACCCTCTCATAACTTTTAATAATCTGGAGAAAGGGTCTGGCTGGAAGGCAGCCAAGCCTTGCTAGCCACCCCCCCCACACACAAATAATAATGTAGGGATTAGATCTATTTGCGATTACTGATCATGTTGTATAGTTGAATAAATACAGAAAAGAGCAATGAGAAGGATGATGCAAATATTGGGACAAATACCTGTCTATTCATTCCCTTCGATTGCATGTTGTCATCCACATATTAAACTCATAATCCCCTCCCTCCCAGTTCATCTGGACATGTACAACTTGTGTTGCCCAATGGGAGTCTCTTGAGGGTGGGGCATTTATGGATTGGACAGCTATCTTACTTTTTAACATTGCAGTATTTCCAAGTTAGCAAACACCTTACTTCCAAAAATTCTTACTTCCTGCAGATAATGAAGACTCTGACTTGGAGAATGGAGATGATGAATGGGATGATTAAAGTATTTTTATCTACCATGAGAAGAAAGTCTGTGTTTTAACTACAACTAATCGTTTAATACAAAATGCTAATATTTTCTAGAATCTTGAACAATGTGAAACAGTTTAAGTGAGGCATTTAACCCATCACTGGATGTTCTAGACATGTAGGAGAAAATGTTAATATTTTAAAAATAAAGTTCAGATTACAAAATACTGTTTCGTTTTTATCTTTCTGTTCTTACTGTTTTCAATTTAGTAAAAATATTTAAAATCTTTTTCTTTTTTGTTTCCAGTCATCTGCTGAAACTTACATCCCTTTAGGTTCTTCATTCACTGTGCAGTCCCAGATATTATTCAATTCAAGGAGCCATGTAGCCGTCAAAATCAATTGCATTTACTCCCAGATGTTTGTGTAAGGAACTCTTTGGAAAAGTATTATATAGCCTTCCAATTAAAATGGGCAATGAAGGTGGAGGAATATCCCACACCCAAATGGAAAAGAGTAGAAGATGCAATAAATAACTCAGCAGGTTACTTAGGGATATTTGATAGAGAAAAAAGAATATTGAAAGAAGTTAAGGGACCAAGGCAAGTAACAATGGAGATTTTAATAAAGAGGACGAAAATAGGTGGAGTATCGAATTGGGGCCCTTTAGAACAGTTTAATAAAGAGGGGAAGATTTTGTCACAAAAAGATATAAAGAATCTAAAAGAGAAAGGATATTATAAAATCAAAGACATGCATGAATTAATGTCAACAGGAGGGGGGATAAATAAATTAAAAGGGATATTAGGGAATGAAAAATGGATGGTGGCAGAAAGTATGAAAAGGAGATATGATCAATGGTTCCATTCCCTTAAGGGGAAATAAGATAGACAATGGGAACTGGTGTATAAGAAATATGAAGAAAAAAAGGTCGGAGCAGGAGAGATTTATAGATATTTGGTCAGATTGGGAAATCAGAATGAAAATTTAATTAAATATAATTGGGAAGGAGATATGGATTTAAATACAGAAAAGATTCAGGCTATATTACGGGGGATAAGAGAGGTAAAATTGGAAAAAATTAAGGATATGCAACTGAAGATATTGCATAAATGGTATTATACCCCACAGAAACTAAATAGAATAAATAATAACATATCACAAAATTGTTGGCATTGTAAAAAAGAAAAAGGTACTTTTGCACACATGATATGGAACTGCGAGAAAATACAAACATATTGGAGGAAAGTAGAAAATTGGTTATCAGAAATTACAAAGAAAAGGATTGAGCTAAAAATAGACCATATTTTCTTAGGGTTAGTAGATAGAGAAAAACAATGGAGAAGCGTAAAAAAGATAGTCTACTACGGAATAGCAGCAGCTATAATGGTATTAACGGGTGGATGGAAGGACCAAAAGAAATGGAAATATGATAAATGGAAAGATTATATACATGAATTTTTTCAAAATAATTGGATACAAATTATGCAAGAAGAACACATAGAAGGGAAACATAGAATTCTAAAGGAGTGGGAGAAATATATAAATTGGATAAAAGGGAAGCCTGAGAACGAGAAATGGGCTAGACTATTCCATCATGCCTTAATAATGTTCAACATGAAAGGGTAGTGAATTTCTGCTTGCTGGGGGGGGGGGAGGGAGGGTTAATGAGGAAGGGACCAAAGGATGATGTAATGTTTTGGAAACTTGTAAAGACTGGAAATATATGCTGTTACTTCCTCAATAAAAAACAAAACAAAAAACAAAGGTTCTGGGGAGTGCGAAATCCCCCCCCAGATCTTTCTGCAGTTACCCACCCTTGGTGTTGGGCCTCATGCTGCTAGGTGTAGGGGTCTAAAAGTACCATAAGCCTGACTTCTTCTTGCATTTTTTTCTTTTGCTGAAATGTTTGTGAAAGGGAAGCAAAGCAGTGACCTTCAGGACCTCTCGGGACTGTGCCTTGGATTCTACTCATAGCCAATGATCTACCTACCATAGAGAACCATTCCATGGGGGGCTTCCTGCAAGCAGCAAAACCTTGCTATTGGCCTGTCCTTTAGTACAATGATGGTTTTATGCTGAGGGGAATGGACCCTGTAGTTGCCTCTGCCTCTTAAATGGAGTAATTTCTGGCGCATGGGGAGGGCTATGGCAGGCACAGGCATGTCCAAACTTTGGCCCTCCTGATATTTTGGACCACAACTCCCAGAATTCTAAGACTGCATTTCCAATGGCAAAGGACTGTAGGAGTTGTGGTCCAAAACATCTGGAGGGCCAAAGTTTGGACATGCCTGGGGACGGTTGAAGGCATTCATGCAAACTTCTTTTATTCTAACAAGTCTCTTAAAATATGGACTAATTTTCTAGATACAACCAGAAGCAGTTTTGGAAACAAGCAAGCAGTATTTTGAACAAGAAATCAATGAACAGAAATGGTGAAAGTTAGTTTTTTGAAGGATAGCTTCTAGAATACTCCACTGAGTGGCAGGCCTAGCTGGCTGGGATGTTCTAATTTTTATTTTTCTTCAGAAGTAACATTTCTGGTGCCAGCCATTTTGGGACTTATACCGGACATGCCATATCCTTACTAGAGAAAAACAACCCCCAAGGATTCCTCTACTCCTACTGCATTTCCTGTGCTAACAGGTTGTAAGTAACCACAGAGCAGTGGTAGCAGAAAGGGAGAGACAGCAGGTGGAATGACTGTTAATAGGATTTAAAGGCCCTACAAGGTATGGCAATAAATGAGTTAGTGTGCTAGTCTCCAGAGCGAGGTGCCAGTGTTTAAAGGGCATTTGTCACCTGTGTGTAACTTATTCATTCATTTGATTTATAGCCTGCTTTTATATATCGGCTCAGAGTGGCCGTTTCCTGATAAACGTTAATAGTTTTATCAGCTAAGGTTTTACATTCCAATTGGCATTTATTAATGCCATACTATCATGTCTGGCTATGAATAGAAATTAGTCAGACAACTACAGGAGTTTTAAGAAAGAGGAATGAAGATGCACTATCTATCTATCTATCTATCTATCTATCTATCTATCTATCTATCTATCTATCTATCTATCTATTTGATTTTTTATATCATGAGTCATCTAGCCTGAATGCTACTCTGGGAGGTTTACAACTTATCAAAATACAATTACACAATTATATAATAATTTAAATACACAAAAACACACACAACACAAGGAGTCAAATGAACCAAATATAAACAATAAAACTCGTTAAAACTTAAATTGTGTAAGAATAGCAGCTACTGTCAAAATAAATAATAAGCACAAGGATAAGGGGAAATCTCAAAGAGGCGGTAGAAAAACCATCATTAAGAGATGGTTGAAATATTGGGGAAGGCCAACCTGTTGTCTTTTATTAGCCATGGTGGACAAGGGCTTAAGCAGGGAGGCGGCAGGTGTGTGGTCAACCAGCAGGCACCCTTGCTCTCACTCTGTACATGGGGCTGATGGTATGTTGGGAGTGGCTAATGGAAGCCATGGACTCCGCGATTTCCAGGGCTGCTCTTGAAAGCTCAGAGTTGGTGTGAATGCTGAAGTCCCCGGCGATCAATAGTCTAGGTGACTTCAACACTGTTGTCAAGATGAACTTGGTCAGCCCAGGGAAGGAAGAGCGCTGGGGACAGTGGTATACCAGCACTACCCCCAAATCTATCACTAAGCCCCACTCTAGGCCTGGACTTGACAGCGCAGAGGCCTTGCTGATATGATGGAACCCCTACAAAGAGGTAACTAGTAGGCACTTGATTTTGAAGGGCATGGCCTGGCATTCTTTTGCCACTTGTTGTTCAGGGTCTTCTGCAACTATTCTCAACCCCCTTCCCTTTTTCTGAACCAGATCTGTTGCTTCAGTGGACCCACACAAAGAAAATAAAGTGTGCAAACTTTTGGAAGGGAGCACAGCCTAGCAGTTATTAGTGGCTGTGGATGGTTCCCGGAGATCTTGTCTTATCAGGATGCCTGTCCTGCTGAGTGAGACTCTGGAGCAGAGTGTGTAGACTTCCAGAGGTTGCTAACTCCAATTTCCATTAATCACAGGTAGAATAGCCAAGAATCAGGGATGATGGGAATTGTAGTTCATTGGTAACTGTAGCTCTTCCTCCCACTGCCAACCTACCCCCATGAAGAATTCCCAGTATGGGAGTACCTCCTTCATGAAGATTCTTACTTCCCCCAAGTACTGCAATGAATAAAGCAAGGCAAAGCAAAGTGTTCTGCTTATATACCATCCCATTGTGCTCTCTGGGAGGTTTACAATTAAGTTATGCAGGCTACACATTGCCCCCCACCCCACCCCCGTGATCTGGGTACTAATTTTACTGACCTTGGGAGGATAGGAGGCTGAGTCAGCCATGAGCCTGGAATTGAACCCTGAGCAGTTTTAGCTGCAATACAGCAGTTTAACCACTGCACTCTGAGTCTCCTGATACAAATATCTCTCTCTCTCTCTCTCTGTGTTGTGTCTACAGCTGTGACCGACTCTTCATGACCCCATGTCCATGGAGTTTTCTTGGCAGGAATACTGGAGTGGTTTGCCCGTTCCTACTCCAAGCGCCTACAGCACCTGGTATTCCCTGGTGGTCTCCCTTCCAAGTACTAACCAGGGCCGACCCTGCTTAGCTTCTGAAATCAGGCGAGATCGGATGTGCTTAGGGCATCTAGGCAGCCCTGATACAATAGCATCACATAAGTATTTAAGTGACACTAGAGACAATATGGTATCTTGAAGCATAGCACGTGGAGACTGGCAGGAACCTGATATACAGTGCTGGAATCTGCTCAGAGGACAGTAGTAGAAATGCCCCAAATGGACAGAGCTGATGGTAGAAGGAACCATGGTCAACAGCATGAAAGCCTTCTGGGAGACAGAGGGAGGGTCATATTGCCTTTGTCCCTACCCCTATAAACATTTGTCTATCAGGGCATCCAAGGCCAATTCCACGCTTATCTAGTCTGACTGGAACTCAGAGCAGAGCGGGTCTAAACAATCAGCAATCGCCAAGAACACCTGAGGCTGAATCACCACCATCATCATGAACATATTTCCCCCAAACTTAAGTGTTTTATTGCCACCAGGGGGCAATACAATTTGTTTTACTGTATTATGATGTTGTAAACTTCTATGGGATTTGTGCCAATGAAGAGTAGTGTAGAAATGTTACCAAAAGACATTAGCATCAAGGTCAACAGATTTCAAGAGCTAACTTATATGAACCTTTCATTGTATTATTTATTAAGTATGGCTGCAGTCAATGGAGCAACTTACATGGAAGCTGGTGCATAAACGGGCTCAGTATATAACTGCGCTCAGGACTGCAGTGCCTCATCACAGCGAGTGTCGTTGACATTGACATAACCCTTCTGTGGGGACAACAGAGCGCCTGCATTTTCTAAACATCACTGTATAAACTATATGGGCCACAAAGAAAGAATCTGTGAGGCCCTCTGGTTATTATTGGATTCTAGCTCCTAGCCTCTGTTCATGTTGGCTGTGGCCAATAGAAACAGCAGTAACAGCTGGAGGACCACAGAGTAGACTGATGTACAGAAACCATAAGAGGGCTTTCAAGATAAGTGAGATAGCTAAGGAACCCTTTTACCTGTTCCATAACCGCAATGAGCTTCTGTGGCTGAGCGGGGATTTGAACACTGTTCTCCCAATGTAGATTCTCAAAGAAAACTTCAAGTGGAAGGCTATTCCAGTAGCAGACATTGTGCCACTATTCTTAATGGGCCTTAATGCAGCCTTATAGAAATACAATTTGAATGTGTTCTTGGCTTGGCAAAGGTTATGAATAAACTTGTCTGAATGCCATGCATGCCTCTGTCTGAGAATAAACGGAGCTATCTTCCAACAGCGAGAGCAGGGACTCAAGTGAGAAAGTGTATGGATAGTGGAAAGATAATTAGCAGGACATTGTCTTCTGTTTCATTGTCAGCTTGGATTTACATGGAATAAAACCTCTACACGCTTTAAGACCATTCACTTGTTAGGCTGTTTGCACCGATAGCAGTGAAAGCAGTCCAATCATCTAGACCAGTGATGGTGAACCTTTTAGAGACTGAGTGCCCAAATGGCGATTCAAAACCCACTAATTTTTTGCAAAGTGCCAATACAGCCATTTAACCTGAATACAGGTAGCTGTGAAAGGGCAATGTCGGGTGCCCACAGAAAGGGCTACGAGTGCCACCTGTGGCACCCATGCCGTAGGTTTGCCAACACTGACCTAGACCATACCAAAAGGCATCCTTCATCAACAATGACGGGCAAAAATGGAAAGAGTTGAGCATCTGGTCATAGGAATGTTGTTCACAAAAAAAAGCCTGCCTGGTGGTTGTACTCTTATACTTGTGCCAATGAGACAGTGTTTCCATTGGCCCTATAAAGGTGTAGGTGCTGACACTTAGAATCTATAAACACCAGTTGAAAACTTGGTCGTTTAGAGTAGCCTTCCCTGATTCTTGATCTTTATATCATTTGGATTTCAAATTTTTCTTCTTCCACCTCTTGTTATGTCTATTTTATGATTGACTCCTTACTTATTTTGTCAGTCTAATGTTATTCGTTCCAGATTGTTATTAAGTTGTATCATTCTGTACCTTTAAATTAATTTGTATTTTTTTAGTTTTATGTTCTTTATGTTTGGTTGTTGTTTGCTTTAATTTGTATACTTTATATTGCTGTAAGCTGCCCAGAATAGTCTTTGGGCTAGATGGTGCGGAATACAAATCCAATAAATAAATAAATAATAACTAGGAAAAAGGCAGCAGTTGTGGTGATGTATTTCAATAAACCAGTTTTATCTGTTTTAATCTTTCCGGGTTTTAAAAAAGCTAATAAGTCTTATTGCCTATTCACAATCAAGACACGCAATTACTTTGTGTTGGCATAAGCGTCAGGAAAGTCTCACAGATCTTGACCACCAGCCACAAATTTTGGTCCGTCCTAACAGATCTCCACAATACCTAGCTGCAATGCAACTGCTAGTCCGGACTAGCAGAGGGGCTGAACAGGAAACATATAGGTCAAATGGCACTGATTCAACGGGTCTAGTCTAGCTGGACAACAAACTGGGTTTATAGGGCGTTGTTGTCTTGGGGGAAATCCATCTTCCTTCTAGCTACTTATAAGGATTGCAGCTATATATGCCAAGAGAAAGGGTGGCACAGGTTAAAGTCCTTCTTCCTGCCAATCAAAGCACCCCCTTGAAAGCTTCACCCCGGATTACCTTTGCCGCTATTACGGGAGCCGAGAGTTGAAAGATCACGCCAAGGTTCAAAGACACGGAGAAAAACTTTAATTTTGCTGCAGCAAGGCGCCCAGCCGAATTTGCAGTCGGAAAACTGGGGCATTAAGCAAAAAAACTTTACAGTCTTTATAGGAAACATTCTCCAACAACCCCTTCTTTATCAGGAAAAAACAAGGATACATCTGGGCACCGTAAATCACCCACAAAGAACAAAGAAAACTTCAAAAGACACATAGTTATCACATTGTTACAACCACTTATCAAGGGAAACATACACCGGACACTATTAATCTTGTTCTTCAGCGCCCCCTGTCATGCAGTTCCCGGAACTCTCCGCTTCTTTCCCCGAAAGGTGACCTTCCCACACAGATAAGTATTTGTCCAGTAGTTTATGGCCTGTTATCTCACGACACAGGCTTGGGGAAATAGTGTAGTGCTTTGTGCCACAGTTCCCTGAAGGGGAGAGAGGTGAATTAAGGGGCGCCGAGCTGAATTAATAATGGAACTGGAATACTGTCATTTTATCTACAATGACAGCTTATACACTATAGAGTATATTAAAAATCATCTCTATCACCCTTGCTCAATAGGCTGCCGCATTAAGGCCAGTTCTATCTGGCTGGCTTTAGATACTGTACGTCGAGGCTCTCAACTATGCCAGACCCATAACACCCTTCTCTTCTCCCTGCCCTTTCTTTTTCTCTCTGGCACTTCCCGCTGGTGCATATACCCCGCGTCGAAGCCGATGGCACGTTGAAGGGAGCCCGGACTGAGCTCAGCGGCAGGACATCGGGCGGCCCTCCGGGGCGACCCTTCGCCCGACGACCCCGTTAAAAGCCAGACGAGGGCTTGGGCGGAATCGAACGCGGAAACCCTGCACTGGAAGCAGAATGATTTGGGAGGGACGGGCGGGTGGGGGTGGTTGGTTGAAGAGATCGCGGCGCCTCTCTCTCACATCCAGGCCGGACGGACTCAAGAGAGCAAACGCCACCGTTTGAGGCGGGGTAGGGCGTCACGTGTGAACACGTCCTTAGACACTCCGGGGAGCCCAACTCGTTTACACGATGAAGCGCCCGCCGCAGCCCCCACCCAACCACCCACCCCTTGCTCCCGGTCCTCCTCCTCCTCCCCTCTCGGAGCGATGCACGAGGCGTTGGGGGGACCTTTCGGGACGAAAGGCGCCTCTTCTGCTCGAGAGGCAACCCCCCCCACCATCCCGCCCTCGGCCCGCCTCTTTCCCCGCCCGGCTCGCCGACACCCGCCAACCGGCTGGCGGCCGTGGCAGGAGCGGCCGGAGCCCCGGGGCGGCCGGAGCGCGCCTCCCCTCTTGAGCTCCTCAGCGCCGAGGGGGAGGGAGACCCCCCCACCTTCCCTCTTCAGGGGCTTTGCGCCCTCCAAGGGAGGAGGAGGAGGAGGAAGAGGAGGAGGAGGATGCCGCCGCCGCCGCCGCCACCGTTGCAGCCGCTGCTGCCCCGGCGCCCGCCACTGCCGGCCCCCCGTTCATGAGGCGCCCGGGTGCCCCCCCCGCCCCTCCGCTTGGCTGGGCACCGCCGGCTTTCCCTCGGGCTCGGCGCCTGGTCGCCCCGCTCTCTCCCGCGCCCTGAGCTCGTCGGGGCGGCTGAGGCAGGCTTGCTCGCGCTAGCCCCGGAGGAGCGCGCGTGAAAGAGCGTGGAGAGAGAGAGGCGGGAGGGAAGGCGGCAGCTCAGCCCCGCACCGATGTCGGTCTCCAGATGCTGCCGCGGCGGCCGCGGCGGCGGCGAGGAGGACCGGAGAGCGGCGTGCCCTTTGCAAGGCCGGGACTGGAAAGGTAAAAAAAGGCGAGCGAGGGCGCCCGCGTGGGGCACGAGAGAGGGGGCGGCGGCGGGCACAGGCGCCCTGCGGCGGACGTGTGTGTGTGTGTGTGTGTGTGTGTGTGTGTGTGTGTGTGTGTGTGTGTGTGTGTGTGTGTGTGTGTGTGTGTGTGTGTGTGTGTGTGTGTGTGTGTGTGCGTGTGCGCGCGCGTATCAAAAGTACAGCGCCTGCCCGGGGGAGGCGGAGGCTAAGCGGCGTTCACGTACACCAGCCGAGGTGGGCGAGCGAGAGGAAGGCGCCGCTGACGACGACGACGACGACGGCCCCCTCCTCCTCCCGGCGGCTGGGAGGAACGGCGCGCCTTCCCGCCGCCTGGGCTCCGGACGCCTCGCCCTCGGCTCCCGCGGGCCCGTGGCCCTCGCGGGGTGCCTTCCCGCTGACGGGGGTGGCGTGGGGGGGGGGGAGGATGCGCTCCCCCAGCTTGGGAGAGGGCGCGCTCCTTGGCTGCCCTGTTTATGCCTCTGCGAGAAGAAGCCTTCCTCCTCCTCTGAGGAGGGATCCCTGTTCCCTAAGGTGGCGCCGGACCGCCGCCCCCCGCCCCCGTGGCGCTCCTGTTTGTTCGGCCCTGAAGGAGCGGCTCGGCTTTCCCCTGGCGGGCGGGAAAAGGCAGCTCTGGCCGGGAAGCCTGCCGCGCTCGGCACCCCAGGGCGCCCGTCCTCCTCCTCCTCCTCCTCCTCCTCCTCCTCGCGGCTTCCGAGAGGTGCCCAGCTTCCTGCCCTCCTCCCTGCCCCGCGGGCCGCTTTTATTTCTCTTGGCCCCTCCTCGCCTCCTTGCCTTGTGCTTTTCTCGTGCGCTGGCAGCCAGGTTGCTGTTGGGCCGCCGCCACCGCCGCCGCCGCCAGGACTTGCCCCCGAGGACGTGGTGGCGTTTGCTGCTGTTGTTGTTGTTGTTGTAGATATGCAGGTGTAGGGGTTCCACCCCGGTTGGACGCCAAGATCTTCAGAGCTCCACGTTGTTCTATCTCATTGTTGTGAGCCTTTCGGGTGGGTACACAGTGGTTAGGAGGTGGCACTCTGCACATGTTTAAGCAGGCTCTTCTTCACTTTGGGGGGTCCAAATGCTGTGAGTGCTTTTACAGCAGGAAAGTTGCTGCCCAGCAAGCTATAAATAGATGTCCCATTTGGGGCCTCCCTGCAGACTTCAGAACTGAAGTGGCTGGTTTCAGTCTCAGCCCCATCTTGGTTTAATAAGGCCTGTACATTTATTTCACAGAGGTGATGGCAGAAGTTAGAAGGAAATCAGGCATTTGGCCCTGGAGATCATTAGGGGAGATGGGCTTAATCCTTCACCTCCCTCCTTTCCAGGGGGTGGCGGATGTGTCTTCTAGTGATTCCTGATCCCCCAATTCTTGTTTTTCTCTTGAATAATGTTAGTTTAGGTGAGGTAAAGGTCCTATCTTTTTCTGGCACCTCTGCTATTTATTATTCTGGAGTGTAAGTGAGTTCATAGCTAAAAGTAGTGTCACTGGGATGAGATGAATGAGTAAATCAGTGTGAACAATGTATCTGATTGAGGCCAATTCCCAGCACTTTGAGGAAACAACACTCAAAATTGTGAAATCCTGCTACTCAGTAGCAAGAAATATTTTGCTTTTCAAACTGAGCTTCTAGCACTCCAAGGATATGTTTAGAAGGAAAAGCAAATAGATCTATCATACCTCTCTTTGCCTGTATCGATAGTCCAATAGCACCCTATGTTACCAACAGCCTAAACTGGTTCCACATTTAGTAGGTTGGCTTACAGGTGAGGCAAGAGTGGATTTGGAAACTCAGCGCTAGGAAGAGAGCAGAAGTAGCTGGCAGGCAAATGTTTCTTAATGCAGTGTCATAATGAAAGCCATCCAGTGGTTTCTAAGGCTTTGCATTTTGATGTCCACACACATTTCTGCACAGGAAGAGATGTTGTGTAAGTTGTAAGGTTGTGATGCTGCTGTATGGAGGCAAACTGCTTAGCATTACATGGCAAGTTGCAACCACTGACAGGTGGCTGTATGTGAAGTGATTTACATGTGAACAAAATTGTCATTGTGAATTAGGCATGGGCCTTTCATTTTTGGAATGGGTCCAGTTCCAAAATGAAGCACGGCAGCACAGCTGCATTTTGGAACTTGTACCCAACCTGCAAAACCAAAACACCGATTGACTTTCCTTGCCTTAACTTGTGTGGGGCGCACCTCCAATCAGGAAGCAGCCTCTGATGCGTCATCATTCCTTCTCCTTGGCGCTTGCCAGTCAGGAGCTGTGCAGGGACATGCATCATCCCGCTTCCCTGTCTGATTGGTCAGCGCTAGGGAAAAGGAACAGTGACACATCAGATGGTTCTTCCTGGTTGGAGGTGTGCCCCGTGCGAGGTAAGGCAAGGTAAGTCAATGGGTAATTTCGTTTCACAGGGTGTGTCCAAGTTGTGAACAGCCCATGTGCTGCCATGCTTTGTTTCAGAACCAAACCCATTCCAGAATGAAAACTTATGCCTACTGTGAATGCTTTGCAGCATAACACAGTGGTGGATAGGGCTCATAATGTTGGAACCTGTGTGTATTCCCATGAAACTAAATGGTGGGGAATTCAGGAGAGACAAAGGAAGTGCTCCTTCACATAGCAGACACATTGCAAAAATAGGAAATGTACTTTCATAAGTTGCAGTGGTGAATAACAACCTTAAAAGGGGATCAGACCAATTTATAGAGGATAAGGTTATACATTACAGTGGTCCCGTGCCCTTTTGCGTTCATATACTGTGGTCCTGCTATATTGGCCCATTCAGGGCAGCGCCAGGCTGGGGGTAAGTACAACTTGATATCCTTACATGTTTTATGGTAACAAACCACATTGGCACCAGCAAGTAGGTGCAACAATTAGTAATTAAAATATCTGGTGGGTGCTGCTTTACTGTTTCCTATGAGCAGTATTTATGACATGTTGAATGGATTTATGTCACCAATTTGTTTTATATGCCAGTGTACATATCAGGACAGAACCATGTTGGCCAGATCCCATGCAGAGTCTGCTATATCCAAGCACATGAATGTCTGACAGTGTGGGTGTAGGCACACTTGACTCAGCATATGATTGGGACATAGGATGGCTTAGGATTAGTTTTAGACCAGTGGTTCCCAACCTTTTTTAGTTGCCATCCTCTTGTATAGTAGCCAAGTCAGCTGCAACCCTCCCACCATGTTTCCATAAAAACACATTTTAAATTAGGTAGAATTATCCCTTCTCGAACGTAGAGGATTCTTTCTCCTTGCCCCCCCCCCCAGGCCTGTTTATCATACGTACATAATAAATTTAATATTCCACTCCAAAAGGTCAAGGAAGAAATTATTTAACAAGGGATGCAAAACATATTAGGCAAGCATTGGTTTAACCCTTTAGTCATTCAATACCAGGAGTGGATGACTGTGACTTTCTGGATATTTCAGGATTACAACGTGAATGATAATACCTTACCATTAGTTGCACTGGTCTCAGGCCTGTTGAAATCTGAGTTACAGAAATATCTGAAGAGACCCAGATCCATCCCTCCTCCAGACAAATTTCTGCACGATTTCACTGAGCCATGTCTCTACTTGCTGATTTTGTAGATGCTAAATACTGTACAGTAGCTGCTTAAAAATGCCCTGATTTCGGAAGCTAAGCAGGGTCGGCCCTGGTTAGTACTTGGATGGGAGACCACCAGGGAATACCAGGTGCTTTAGGTGCTTGGAGTAGAAACTGGCAAACCAGTATTCCTGCCAAGAAAACTCCATGGACATGGGGTCACAAAGAGTTGGTCACAACTGAAACGATGCAACATACACACAAATACTGTATAGCCCTTGGCTTCTAGTGCTTTCCCTCTTATCCACTGGTCCTGATGATCTCTGTGTTTTTTAATATGCCGATTCACATTTTAACAAAATTTAGTTCACATACTGATTGATACTGTTTTTTTTTACTTATACATGAGTCTTCTATATAGTAATTAAATGTATAATTGCTTGTGTGCCCACTAACAACTGTAGGTATGTACAATATTAATCACATAGATTAAAACCAATTAAAAAGACATTTTTAATTTTTTAAAAGCAAAGGCCAGGTGGAATAATATGATCTTGGTGGCCGCCAGAGGCTCAATGGGGATCTAGGATGGAAGGAAACTCCACTGTGCTGCTAGGGAGAAAAGCAACACATCATGAATTGAATCAGTCTCTCTTCTTGGGGTGAAGGGATGTGTAACAGGGTCTCTGCTGAATACCTGAAATTTTAGGCAGGTTAATATGAGAGGAAATGCTCTTTCATGTAACCAGATGCTTGGAAATGGCTATCTTAAAAAAACCCTAAATATAGTAATAGTATACTCTTAATTGATGGTCTC
Organism: Phrynocephalus guinanensis; assembly: GCA_037367245.1. Classification (NCBI taxonomy): domain Eukaryota; kingdom Metazoa; phylum Chordata; class Lepidosauria; order Squamata; family Agamidae; genus Phrynocephalus; species Phrynocephalus guinanensis. The sequence continues at coordinate 42,742,481 of CM074734.1, forward strand.
TCCCTTGTTTTACTGGGACTTGCTGCTGTTGTTGACAGCTTTTATATTGCCTAATGATCACATGGTTCTGTTCTGAATATTTACTTTTTAGTAACTATCATTATAGGAATTATTTATAGACTGGTTCCGTTGTAAATTATGTAGTTCCTTTATGTTATAAAGGTTGTATTTTCTTTGGAAAGCACTGAGTTTGAGTCAGCATGTTAATAGGAGAAGTTCCAGAGCTATTTGTTTGTGGTGTGCTGTCAAGCCACCCCTGGTTTATGGTGACGCTGTGAATGAACCATCTCAAAAATGTTCTGTCCTCAACAGCCTTGCTTATCACTTAACCAACAGAGATATTTAGGGTAATCTTAAGGCTTATTTCCCCCTGCCACAATAGCTAGAGTTCCTGTGCAATGAGGTATCCTATGTTTGGGTACTTTTTCATAAGGTTAGTAACAGCCAGTGCATATGTGCCTTCTAACTGTTGCTAAAATGTCCCAAGTAGGGTATGATCATATGTTTTCTCCCACACAGAGAAGAATGACACTATCTTGTCCTAACTGTGATGTTGGATGTGCTGCCATGGACAGCACACACATTTCAGGAAAAGCAAGATTCCTAACCAGGATTTGTATCTGGAAAATAATTGTTATTTAAGTATTTTATTGTTTTATTCCCAATAAACATTTATGCTGGAGTGTCTTTTAGATTTGGCAGTGGCTGCTGCTGTAAGGCCTATCATGAATCTAAAACAACTAGTCATATGATTGCTGGGTGTCCTAAGTTATTACCAATTGATTATATCTACAGCCATAACCAATTTGCAGAAATTAGCAGCCATCCAAATTTTATGGATGTTTTTCATCACTACATTTTTACAGTACAAGTATATAAATTCCAGCCACCTCCAGTTTTAGAAATTGAAACTGAAACAAGCAAATTATCATGGATAAAACAGTTGATTTTAATAATGATTATACTTCTGGATAAGCCATGAAGCAACCAAGAAAATTATACCTTATAGAAAGAGTTCTATCAATAAGCAAACTCAAAAACACCGCAAGTACCAGAATGATCAAGTATCAAACATTAAGGCAAGAAATTAAAGAATTGTTCTTCCAAGCTGTCAAGTCGTTCTTGACTTGTGGTGATCCTAGGAATGCCTTGTCCACAATGGTCAGAGTAATGCCCTTATGGTTACTGTACTCTTTTGGCATTTCCTAAACAGAAAATATGGGAACAATATGAAGTCATCCTTTTCAGCAACTAGAATTTTTCAGCAACCTTTGTCAATTTAAAAGAAGTGTCAGTAGTTGCTAATTAGGTTCCTGAAATTCAGAACTACCAGTAAATTATTTTGCAAACATGTTGAGAACGTAAGAACATAAGAACATAAGAAGAGTCATGCTGGATCAGCCAAAGGCCCATCTAGTCCAGCTTCCTGTATCTCACAGTGGCCTCACTAGATGCGTCTGGGAGCGCACGAGACTAGATATCTGTCTCCTGATACCACTCCCCTGCATCTGGTCCTTGAAGTACTCTGGTTTTAAGCCTGGATATTACACATCTCCATCATGGTTTGTAACCTGTGATGGACTTTTCCTCCAGGAATCTGTCCAATCCCCTTTTGAAGGCATCCAGGCCAGATGCCATCACCAGATCCTGTGGCAGGGAGTTCCACAGACTAACAACCTGCTGGTTAAAAAAATTTCCTTTTGTCTGTTCTCACTTCCCAGCCCTCAATTTGAGTGTATATCCCCAAGTTCTGGTATTTTATGAGAGGGAGAAGAGCATCCCTCTATCAACTTTACTCATGCCCTGCATTATTTTGTACATCTCAGTCATCGTTCATCCACAGATTCTTAGAATTTGACTCCTTGTTTTTTAGACTTCAGCCTTTCGTTTGCTCCTGTGGCCAGCAGTGCTTAGAAATGTAATAATGCAATGTGATATAATACGTGAAATGAAAATATATTATCAAGTCCGTGATTTTCTTAGAATTTTCTAGGAATAAAGTACTTAGAAGTGCTGTTAAAGTTCTGTTTCTGGCGCTACTTGGGGACTATGCAGTTTCCAAAGACAGAACACGAGACAGAGCACATAACCCTGTTCTACACACTCTGGTGTGTGTGTGTGTCTTTTCTGGCTCCTTTACCAGCCAAACAAGGAGTGGTTTCAAGCTCTTGACCTTTCCAGGGACTTCAAACTACTGATCTATTTAAGCATGTCTAATCCATTGCAGGACGGGAGTGCACTCTATGTTTGCCTGGGCATGAATGTGTAGTTTCATGACTCCATGACTTGTTCTTGATCTTGTCACTTGGGGGTCGACAACGTGGCCTTCCAAGCGTTCTTGGACTCCAGTTGCTCACAGGCTCAGCAATAAATTCAAATTATGAGAAACAATTGGTACTGTAGCCCAACAAAGTCTGGAGGACTGCATGTTCCCCACCCTGTTGAAATCACAGTTAAGACCTTTAATGTTTACACAGATTGTCTGTAGATTTTATTTTTAAAGACATGAGCCAAGTATATCTTCCTGTAAGATATCACTGCAACTGACAAAATGATTCAAGGTGGATTTAAAGCAGTTTACCCATGTCCACTGCCAACCAGATAATGTGTGCTAACCACACTCCTGAGGTTAGATCTAAAAGGTTCTTCCCTTCCTCCTCCGTTAGCACCCAGAAACACCCACAGGGATGCATACCTGCAAAAGACATACTGTGTTTTTGAGAAATTATGGAAACATGTTATATAGATTATAAAAATAACAGCCAATTAAATGAAAGTCCCCAGTATGAGAATACTGAGTACAAATAAAGAGTCCTCAACTCACTAGAAGAATCATATTAAAATATTTATTTGAGTATTTTCCATGCCTTGCATGCGTCATCTACAGACAACACTCATGCATCTGTGTGTCACTTGATTATCTTTTTTTTTTAAAATCACAGTTCTTTCAAGTCACTCGTAAGTGCTTTGGGCATTGCATATGGGTATAACTGGATTACAGATAAAAATAATCTCTCATTTAGGTAACTGCAACTAGATATGGCACATCCTCTTTCTTTTGGGTCAGTCTTTCAGTCAAGCACACACATGTTCAGTTGTGCAGTCAGAAAACACCTATCATATCCTTTTTTCAGCCAGTGATATACACAAACCGCTGCACAGCAGAATCATTCCATTCTATTGTAGTTGGTACGCAAGTGAGATACTGATTTTGCTGTAGTTGGTACCAAGTGATTCCTGACAGTGACTGTGACAGAACCTGCAAAGTTTTCCTAGCAAAAAACCAAGTATCTGATTGGACAAAGTACAGTGGAGGAGAGCCAATTAAGATTCACCAGGGGTACCTGTAAAAGAGAAGAGCTGTGGAAGAGAGTAGTCAGTTGGCAGAAGAGGAAGCCGTTGAGAGAGAAAGAAATACGTTCTTTCAGGAGGGGAGGTTATTAGAGAACTGACAGAAGAAAATAAATTGTAACTAATAATAGGAAGTGCAGGTTTCCAAAGAAAGAGAGGCATAATTTAATAACTTTGTAACTCTGAGCTATCAGAATGCACTCTGTAACCATTATGCTTGTTAAATAAACTACTCATTTTTTGTTTCATTATAAGACTGCTTGACTCAAATGATTTTGAGGCTTAAGTTTAGCCGTGATGGAAATGGCAAGGTAAAAAATGATTAGCATGTTAAGAGTGTCACAGTGACCAGGGAGATATTTGGTGTAGTCAAAGCAGTAGGTATCAGTTGACTGTAACTCCAAAGTGCCTGATCCCTGAAAGAATTATTACTCTTCCCTTAGTTAAATGCTCCATATAGTAGTACCTCGTGATACGAAATCAATTTGTTCCACGGGACACTTCGTATCATGAAATTTTTGTACAATAGATTTGAATGGGCGCACAGTGCACTCTGCGAATTGAAGTATTCTGCAAAATTCTTGTATCTCGGGGAATTCAATAGGAAATTTTTGTATCTCGAATTTTTGCAGAATTTTTCCATTCCCAGGGTGCATAGCATCCCGGATGGACTTCCGTTTTGTATCATGTTTTTCGTGTCACAAGGCGCTCATATCTTGAAGTACCACTATACTTGAATGTGCTTAATTTGCACACTACTGTCTTGGGTCTGTGTGATTATAGGTCAATTAATAAGATAGCCAACTTCAATTATGTCACCATTAGTGTCAAATATAAATTCAATTGATAGCCTGTGTTTGCACAGAAGTATTCTCAAGACAGATTAGAAGCATCTGTCCTAAAACCAGCTCAGGAAGGGAAGCAGTTGTTCAGCGGGCTGGGTGGTACACCAACAGAATCCCTATTTTGTCCTTGGCACCCAGTCCCAGCTACGTAAACCAGGAATCTGTGATGCTTGACGAGGGGATAGAAGCTCAATGTTCTGTAGCAACTCCTCCTTCCTGTTCCCCAGATCTGGCCTGATGCTGCAAAGAAAACTCAGATAAACAAAGCTGAGAAAGACCAACTCTCCCAGGTTCATCCAGTCCACATCAACATGTTTTTCCAGGACCAAAGCCTGGTTGTTAGCTGGCTCACCTTATAGTGGTCTCATTGAATCAGCTGAACTTACAGAGGAGTTGACTTACTAAATCACCACTGATTCAGTGGATCTACTCACTGTGTCATAGTATCCATGGGCAAGTAATTTCTTTAAAACTCTTGTGAAAATTCCAGATTATTTAATGAATTGTTTGATGTATTTTTTTAAAAAAAATGATTATTAAGACATTTACTTATAAACTTTAAAGAAGTTGAAAGAAAATGTTACACTTGGATATACTTCAATTGCTCCTCATATACAGATTTATTCACTGTATGAATGGGTTCTGTTAACATAAGGCTAAGATCCAGACATGTCACATGTGAGTGGAAAAGGCCTCTTGCGTATGTAAGAAAGTCCTGCCTGAATTCTGTGATTCTTTGTCAGGAAAAGACACACCTCTCCCTTGTACCCGGCTGCATGCTATTCAAGAGGATCCATTAACTTTCAGGAATGGTGTTAAAGGTGGCATATGAGTGGGGTCTTTTGTTAATGGGGTTCTGGTGCATGGGCAGAGTTCCAGCCAATCTTCCCTGGGTGTGGTCTGGTGTACTCAGTTCTGATTTATGGTCAGTCTGGTGACCCTTTTCATGGGTTTTATAGGTACTCAGAAATGGTTTACCATTCCATTCTTCTGGGGGGCAGTTCTGGTATTATAATGCTTGGCTAAAGAAGTTTAAACATAATAACTATCTGGGGAAAACTTGCCATATTTATGGTTCTGCTACTGAAAATATTTCTTCCTTTATGTTGCAGCAAACAGGTTTTTGTCTGGGTGGGTGTATTTAGAAAAAGGGTGTTGACTTTGTGGGCAGGTTATGTGGGTGTAGGTGCTCCTTCAGGTACTTGGATCCAGAGCTGTTTACACCTTTAAAAGTAAACACCAGCTCTTTTTTTTTTGCTGGGTGTGGAAATGAAGAGGCTGGCAGTTAAGTTTTTCTAAGTGAAATATGATCTGCAAATCTTTCATTGAGCCAGAGGTATTGACAATTCTGGCTGCTGTTTTTGAAAGAAAATGAAGCTTGCGTCTAAATTGTTTTCAGAGGCTGTCTTACTCTCTAGCAGATGATGTAACAGTTGGATATGATTTTACCACAGTATGAATAATCAGGGTCAAGCTACCTATTTCAAGGGAAGGTTCCAGCTGATGTGTCAGCCAATGTTAATAGAAGGCGGTGTACACTTCAGAGTTCAGTTGGGCCTCTAAAGAAAAACAGAATGCCTTACATTTGTGATCTGTATAAATGAATATATGAATGAAACCCATTTTCTTGAACTAAAGAACTAAAGACTTAATTTTATTTCCTTTCATGCAACCCATTACTGAATCCAGGTCATAGTTTAGCAGTTCTGCATCCTCATCTATGCCTGCAACTACTGTACACTGGTCCGTTTGGAGTGGACTGGTGCTCTCTATATAAGGTCTTCTGAAATGGGAAGCGGGAGCAATATGTCTTTTGGTGCAGTCCTCACATCCAAATGGCACACCAACCTCAAGTGTCCCTGTTTAGTCTGGCTCCCTCTGCTGTAAATTTCTGGTATCTTGAAGTCCATTAATAAACGAGCCACTTCAGGATTTTGGCAAATTGAGTACTTCTCCTGCTCCTCTGTGGAATCTCCTCTCCATGTGTGAAGTGGCAATCGAAATGGTGACTGCAGGCAGTTTGCCCATCGGCCCTACACCAAAGGCAAAGGCCTTTAAACCAACCAACCTGCCAACCAATCACTTCATGATACTGGAAATTGACAGTGGAAGGAGCCTTGGCAGGCTTGACAGCTGCAAGGCTTGATTTTTGTCCCTTCCCAGGGATGATGCATGCTTGAAATGGACCAAGCTAGAGTATAATTACCAACTCCAAAAGTAGAAGCCCCTGATGGTCTCAGAAAGATTGATGTAGGGGTAGCTCTGGGAAGGGAATAGTTTACTGGAACAATGAGATTGTCTGACTGCTGGAAAAAAGAGCAAAGCAATCCACCCCCACAGTGCCCCAAAGAGTGGGACAAATGTCCATCTGATCAAGCCCCAACTTGATAAAGAATACTAGACTTGGATATTTAATCAACATGCTAAACAGACATTACTTCAAATCTGAAGATTACCCTCCTAGTGTCTTGAGAAATGATAAAGAGCAAAAGCATATCTGTATTTTTAAAGTGGAAAATATAGTATTTTTAAAAAATATGTATATTAGTTGCTTTATATACAATAGATGTCCCTGCCTTTTTTCAAATGGCTTTGTTAAACATATCACAGAATCTAATTTTTGAGACAAAATGCTACAAACATAGGTTTCTGGGTGTGCATCTGCTATAAGTCATGCTGAATATGAAATACAGTGCCTAGAATTGTACTGTGTTTTCTTCTGTTAGCAATGATTTAAAAGGGCATTCTGGAAGCAGCCACCAAGGAAGCTCTTTGTTATGGCACCCTTTAATGTCACCGATGTTCCTGTGACAATGGTAGTGCAGAGAGAAATGTCTCCCTTATAGGTTTCAAGGGCCAGGCAGGTGTGTGGCAGAATACAGAATCTCAGATAACATGCATCCAGGTTATGCAGGCCATTATTATAAATAGCACTTTGGATTTTGCCTGGAAATGGAAGAGTAGCCAGTAGATGAGAACTGCAATTAGGGGAGATTGCAGAACACCAATTGCAATCTTTGTCTCAGGGTGTCAAAATTTAGATGATGCCACATTTAGAGAGGAAATGATGGAAGAAAATCAGGAAAAGGAATAGCAACACCTGCCAGCACTATTCACTTTCAGATGAGTTCTCCACAAGGGTGGCTGAAACTCTTACTGATTCATACCGAAATCAAAATATTGCCCTTCAACATTGTTTCACAGGACACCTTTCCCCACCTCAAAAAAAAGAAAAGGAAAAGGAAAAGAAGAACAATAAAGTTTATGCTTCCAAGGAAAGAAAAGAAGATACCACACCCTTCCTATAACTTCCTAGACCAGTGATGGCGAACCTATGGCACAGGTGCCAAAGGTGACACTTGGAGCCCTTTCTGTGGGCACCCGACATCGACCCTTGATAGTCACCTGTATACAGGTTAAATTACTGTATTGGCATTTTGCAAAAACAATTAGTGGGTTTTGAATTGCAGTTTGGGCACTCGGTCTCTAAAAGGTTCGCCATCACTGTCCTAGACAATGGTAAGGACTTATGCAGCTGTGCTCTGGATCCTGTGCCCAAGAGGGAGAAGACTGTGCAGCATCAGCATTGTGGAGCAACCCCATACCTCCCAAGAGAAAGCAGGAGGTTGTGGCTGAGGGATGGAAGAGGGAGGCAATGCTGCATGCCTCAGGCATCAAAAGTGCCAGTTACAGTTTGGCAGTAGAGCTGCCATAACAGAGGGAGTTACATGCTTTCTGTAACCTGTACAGGTCAACAGTCTGGCTTCAGGGGTTTATGCCAACCAATGCTTCTGAACATTATTCAAAGGGAGGAGACTCTATTATTGATATGTGTCAGTTGTCTCTGGGAATGGGTGCAGCTTGTGCACATTTCCTGGACAGAGCAAAACCTTGGGACTGAAATTCAAATCATGACCCTGCCTCTTCAACTCTATCCAGCACTGTACAAATTGCCCCGTTCTGTCTTTCGCCTGACCAGGAGCATCTCTGTTCTGTCTAGGTTAAGTTCAAAATTATTTGTCTTTATCCAGCTCATTATTAGCATCAGATACTAATTTAGAACAAATACAGCTTTTTGTTTTTTTTTTCTGTTCAACAGGAAACCAAATTCTATTGCAGTCTTTACTCTTGCCATTTTATTGTGAAGCGAGTAATCCTTATCTACCTTTACCTGCCTCTGAGTGGACTATATCTTTACTGTATCTCAGATCTTGAGACTACTGAGCTGGCTTCCATGCTTAGTGTTTAGTTCTAGTTTATAAACTCTGATTTTTTTTAAAAGTCCAAACATGGTGAAAAGATACATCTATGAGGTTTCTGGTAACCATGATAGGGTTTATCAACAGCTGTTGAATGTAGCAGATTCTAGGTAGAGATAGCTGAAGCATAGTGACCATAGAAATCTAAGTAGAAGTAAGAATTTTCTCAAGTGAGAGGAGGAAAGGAAAGCTAATGAGTCACATGTGACCTCTTAACTGAGGGATCAAGGTAAGTTAAGTTAACCCTGGGGCTTACCTGTGAAGGAACAAACAGTGAAGATTATGTATGAGAAGCAGATAATGATGCCCTTTGACCATTTGGAAGACCTTTCTTCTGTATTCCAAAGATTCCAGTGTAAAGTAATTGGATTTTAACCAAATGAGTGAGTGCTGTAGAAGCTAAGGTGAGATGTCTTGTTTGTGGAAGACCGTAACTATAAGCGAATAAAAGTGTATTACTGATATCTTTGGTCATGGTAAAGTATTTGCAAGTGGGGATAGGGCAGTATTCTTTCCTTAAATTTGATGGAGTTTTTTTTTTAAAAAACATGTTCTTAAAATAACTGTTGAGAATAACAGGAACAGAATAACACTCCTTCTGCTATAGATGCATCCTCCATCCTAAACAAACTAGGAAAACAAAAACCAAAGACGCAGTTTGCAGAATATGATTGGTTTTACTGAGCATAGTTTCAAAGACGAAAAGGAGCTGAGCTCTGGTTTGAACTTCTGACCATTGCGTTCTCAAACTAGTCACATGGTTTGGTGGACTTGCAATATGTTTTATGGTTGACTCCTGCTTAATACAAAGGCTCTAGCTTCTAACATATTGTGTCTTTAAAAACCATATCTACTAATTAGTATGTTTGTCTAAGAAAGTGAATTAAAACACTTGGAACTGATACACGTTGTGGCCGCTTAAAACATGTAGCTTTCTGCTTTTGTGAAAACTTCACATAGATGCAGGAGCTTCCGGGAAATTTGACCCTATTAGATTTGAGTGGGTGAGGTATAGTGCTTGGCTTTTGTGTACAAGGACTAGGAGGTTTTACTTCCTGTGAAACCCTCTAATGTTGCCAGAGACTTCTGAAAGTTCAAAGCAAATAATAGCTTCTACTTGCCTAAACACAACTTGTATAAGGTTTGGGTTGTTCATTTCTTTTATATAGAGTCAAAGCAAATCAAAGCAAATTTCCCCATAGGAAATGATGTAAACTGGGTCCCTAGAATGAACCGTTTGAGTTTTATTATTTCCTATGGGGAAATTTGCTTTGATATATGAGTATTTTGGTTTACAAGCATGCTTTCGGAATGGATTATGCTCATAAACCAAGGTACTACTGTATTGACTTAGCAAGTCCTGAATATTTAGTTGGTCTCCCCGTCATATGACTAATTTAACTAGCCTTTGGGATATAGTGAACCTTATTTGGTGAAAATTGGATATAGGATTGTTAACTAAGGTGACACTCTTTTTTTCTGTGTGAAAGTCAAAATCCTGTTCATATTACATTTACCAGCAAAAGATCCTATAAACATTTGAACAGCAGGTTATGACTTCTAACTATAAAGTCCAGGTATCCCAAATTATTGCTGTTACAATAACAAAAATCAAAACGGGATCCTTGTAGAGATGGGCATGAAATGAAAACTTCCATTTCATTTTGTTTCATTTTTAGTTGGGGGGGCTTTGTTTCGTACGAAATGATTTTTTTAAAAAAAATCATTTCGTATTTTGTTTTGGTTTGTTATGTGTGTGGTGTGTGTGTGGTATGCTGCTTGTGTGTGACTATTTTTTTTACGGCCCCAGCACTGATCAGCTGGCGTGCTGGGGGCGGCAAAAAAGTTGGGGTGGGAGTTCTAATTTTTTTTGCCTCCCCCAGCCCCCATGCCAGCTGATGGGTGCTGGGGGAGGCAAAGAGAGAGAGAGAGAGAGAGAGAGAGAGAGAGAGAGAAAAAAGAAAGAAAGAAAGAGAAAAAACCTCCCGCCTTTTCCTGCGCCAATCTGGTGAGAAGAGGCGAGGTGTTGTTGGTTTTGCCTCCCCCATCACTCATCAGCTGGCTCGCTGGCTGGGGGAGGCAAAAAAAAGAGCCCCTGTGATTCCTCATTGTAATGCATTGAGCCAATGCATTTCAATGAAGAAAAAAAAAAAGAAAAAATGTCCTGCCTTTTCCATGCCGGAAAGGAGAGGACGCCGGCCCGCACGCATCCCTCCGGAGTTCCTCTCAGGCTACCATCGCTGCCACACAGTGCTCCAAATGGGGTGTGTGTGTCTGCAATTGGCCATGTGAACTGGATTTAGGACCCTGGAGGGCCAGATCTGGCCCGTGGGCTGTAGTTTGAAGACCCCTGGTCTAGTTGGTTCAGAACCAGGATATTCTCCCATCCTAACTCTGGAAGAGAAGATAAAACAAGATCTTGGAAGATCTATGTTCTTCTCTTGTTTATCCCTTAGAGATATATTTCTGGGCTGTGACTCTCACTTTGCAGCCTTGCTCTTTCTAATGTCCTTCTGTTCCTTCTCTGTTATTATAGCCAGGCAAGCATTGTGGAAAATTGTCATTGCTAACTTATTCTGTGGAAAATATCCTATTTCTGAAATAGATATTATTTTAAATAACAAACTAATCAGAAATGTAGGGGTGATTGTGTATGTTTGTAGTTCTTTATTGTGTTTACTATGTACTCCTCTTTTCTTTTAAGGAGTTCAAAAGTAACATGAATGGCTTCCATTTTATCCAGCAACCTTGTGAGAAAGATTAGGCTGAGAGCTGGTGAGGAACTGCCCCAAGATGAGCCTCATAGGTCAGAGCCGAGCCTCGTAGCTCATAGCTCATTTAGGGCAACTTTGTGAGGTAGTATCGGACGTTTACTATAGACTCAGTTGTTTTTGGTTTCTTGTTGTCATCTACTCCATGTGAAACTACTGGAAAGATGCTTATATTAGGAATAAGCATCCATATAATCCACCCCACCCTCCGTATTTTCTATATTTGGTCAGCTAAAAGCTGCAGTCTTGACTATGAATGATTGCTTAGACATGGTAATGTTTTTGAGGTGCCAAACTGAAACTGAATCCAGGTGAGATATTTGACAATTATGGGATGGTTCACGTAGCTATCACTAATACTGGTCTTTGATTTTATTGCAAGTAATATGGTGTGTTTCTCTGAGCTGAGCTAGCTAAAGCAGACAGTTGTAGGACACCTGCTGTCAGTTAAATTAAATTCACCTACTCATTTGGCCTCCAGATGGTGGATCTGGCTGTTACAATCCATGCCTTTCAGACTGTAGTTTGACAACTACAATGCGTTGTACATTGGGCTTCCTTATAAGATAATACAGAAGTTGTGGAAGCTCACCTTTTTGGCTGGATTGGGCACAAGAATCTCATGATATCCATACTCAGCTAAACATGTTCATTCTCAGTTTATTTCTGAGTTCACTTCAGGGTGCTGACATTGTTAAAGGCTAAACTACTTGAGGCTGCTATAAATGACACAAGGCGCCCTGGTACACTGCCTGCCAATGAGTCCTGTCAATTGACTTCTTCTCTTGATATCAATATATAGTGAAGTGTGGTCAACAGCAAACAAAGACAAGGTATTTTCCGTTGAGGCACTATTACTTTCTGACTTGATTTATCTTCATTATGAATCTTCTGAATTCAGGAAAAAACTCATTTATTTCGCCTGTCATTTAAAAGTGCTGGTTTGGGCCCTTTGGTTCCTTCATGTGATGTTTTGGCTGCTGAGTACTCTATAGATTGGTTTCTAAATGTTGTGTGTTGTTTTGGATGCTTAGCTGAAAATGGATTTTATGAAGAAGAAAAGGGAAAGAATTTCATAATTTTTTAAAATTGAGCCAAAGGTCTCTGACTACACATTTTCATGAGGTTAGAATATACTGGATCAAGAGGGAGTTTTAAAAAACCATTTTATTTATTTATTTATTTATTTATTTATTTATTTATTTATTTATTTATTTATTTATTTATTTATTTATGTATTTATTTATTTATTTATTTATTTATTTATTTAATTTAATTTAATTTAATTTAATTTATTTTGTTTGTTTGTTTGTTTGTTTGTTAATCGTATACCCTGCACATCTTCCCAGTGGGAACTCTGGGTGGCTTACACTAAAAATAATAATACAAAAAGAAAAAAACAGATAACAAGCAAGCACAAAACACAAGGGAAAGGAGCAAGATGGCGGGCCAAAAAAATAAAAAAACCTAACTAGAAAGGTCGCCAAACTCCTCCCTGAAGAGGTGAGTCTTCAGGGCTTTTTTAAAAGGCGGGCAGGGACTCAATCAGGTGCAGCTCACTGGGTAGATGGTTCCAGAACACGGGCCCTACCACAGAGAAGGCGCGGTCACGCGTACGCGATTTCTGCGCCTCTCTGGGTGTGGCCACCCTTAGTGAGCGTGCCTGCGCCAATCTCGTGGGTCTGGTCCCAGTTGACCTTTGGGAGATACGCTCCGCCAGATACTCTGGACCCAAGCCGTGGAGGGCTTTGAAAGTTAAAACCAGGACCTTGAACCTAATCTGGAGGACAACGGGGAGCCAGTGCAAGTGAGACAAAACTGGGGTGATGTGCTCGAATCTCCGAGCACCCACCACCAGCCTGGCCACTGCATTCTGCATCCGTTGTAACCTCCAGACCAGGGTCAAGGGCAACCCCACGTAGAGGGCATTGCAGTAGTCATCCTTGAGATCACTACGGCCTGCACTACTGTCCTCAGGGAGGACTCATCGAGTTACTGGCGGATCTGGGCGATCCTGCGGAGATGGATAAAAGCGGCCCTGGAAGCAGCCATCACCTGGGCTTCCAGGGAGAGGGCTGAGTCCAGGACCACGCCCAGATTCCTGGCCCTGTCTGTAGGCTGGACGGAAACACCCCCCAGCATAGGGAGGGGGCCATTGTACCCGGACGAGGACGCCCCGAAGAACAGAACCTCCATCTTCTCTGGATTCAGCTTGAGCCGGTTATCTCTGGCCCATTCCAGAACTGCCTTCAGGCACAGATCAAGGGAGCGGACTGCCTCCACTGCAGACGACGAAAAGGAGAGATAGAGCTGCGTGTCATCAGCGTACTGATGATAGCAAACTCCAAATCTCCTGATGACCTCCGCCAGCGGCCTCATATAAACGTTGAACAGCATCTGTGAGATTGCCGACCCCTGGGGCACCCCATAGGGGAGAGCCCAAGGAGCCGACAAGTCATCACCCAGCTGCACCCGTTGAGTCCGGCTGCCGAGGAAGGAACAGAGCCAGGCCAAGGCCTGACCACCAATTCCCGCCTCGGCCAGCCAGACCAGCAGGTTACCGTGGTCGACAGTATGAAAGGCAGCTGACAGATCAAGGAGAACCAACAGGGAGGAACACCCTGTCAGCCTCCCTGAGGAGGTCATCCTGCAGAGCGACCAGGGCAGTCTCGGTCCCGCGAAGAGGTCTGAAACCAGACTGGAAGGGATCCAGGATACGATTTACCTCCAGATATGACTGAAGCCGGACAGCAGCCACTCTCTCGACAACCTTGCCCAGGAAGGGAACAATGGCAATCGGACGATAGCTGGATAAATCATCCAACGCCATGCCAGGTATTTTCAGAGTGGGTTTCACCACGATCTCCTTTAAACGGGCAGGGAAACATCCCTCCCCGAAAGAGGCCGTGGCAATAGCAGAAACCCACTCGGGCATGTTCCCTTCGGCAGATTTAATAAGCCAGGCTGGGCAAGGGTCAAAGGGAGTGGCCGCCGACTGGCAACAAGCCATAGCTCTGGAGTCCTTCGCCAGAGACACTGGCCCAAACTCATCCAGGAGGGGGGAACGGAGGGGTGAGGCCCCAGGGATCTCAGAGGGTGGACTAGGGCAACTGGGGGGCAAGTCGGAACGGATGGCCTCTATTTTGGATCTAAAATGGGCTTCAAATTGCTTGCTAGTGAAATCACTAGGAGGAGGCCTCAGCTGACTGGGATTGGAGAGGTCTCGAACCACCTGGAACAACTCCGCCTGGCGGTTCGAGGCCTCGCCAATTCTCAGGGAGACATAGGATGTTCTAGCATCCCTGATCACGTGAAGATAGCGGCCAGTCAGCTGCTTAAGAGCAGCCCTATTCTCTTCCATCTGGTTTGCCCTCCAAATGACCTCTAGTCTCCTGCGTTCTTGTTTCATCGACCGCAGCTCAGCCGTATACCACGGAGAGGAGCGGTCTCCACAGCGCAGGAGGTGCTTGGGGTCGATCCGGTCCACTGCCCCGGTGGTCCCCTCGTACCACCTATCCACCAGGGCATCGACCGGATCGTCTGCCAGGCCGCCAGAGAGCTCCCCGAAGGCTTCCATGAACCTAGCAGGGTCCAGGAGCCTACAGGGGCGGGCCCAAATATAGGGCCGACCCTCCCCGCGGGGCAGGGGGGCGATCGACAGGGAAAATTTTAGCAGGTGATGGTCCGACCATGACACGGGCAGGGGCAAAATACCCCGACCATCAGACATGAATCTGATGACATGGGGGAAAACACCAGGTCTAGGGTATGGCCAGCTCTATGAGTGGGGCACACAACATGCTGAGATAAATTCATGGAAGTCATGGATTCCATGAATTCCAGAGCCTCACCAGAGAGTTCCTCCTTGGCATGCAGGTTGAAGTCCCCAACCGCCAAGAGACGGGGGGACCTCAACAAAGCAGCCGAGACGAACTCCGCGATCTCTGGAAGGGATTGTGCTGGGTTGCGGGGAGCACGGTACACCAGCACAATGCCAAACTTATCTCGCTGACCCACTGATAGATGGAAGCATTCTACCCCAGGACACACCATTGTCGCAGAACTGCTAACATGAAGGGATTCCCTGTAAACGATGGCCACCCCGCCACCCCTACCCTCCGACCTTCCCGCCCACTGGACCTGAAACCGGGGGGGCACAAAAGGGAGAGAGAAGCCCCACCCTCAGCGCCCACCCAGGTCTCGGTGATACATGCCAGGTCGTCATGGATGAGAGGTGTTTTATTATGAACCGACCTGGCATTAACCAGGAGGCAGGACAGGTCGGAGGTGCTGGCGGGATGGCACCCAGGTACATGGCGATGAGCGAGGGGATCAGAACGGGGGACAGGCAGTAGGTGCCTGGCCCGAGTTCTTCTTACCCAACCGATCCCTCCACCCGGAGCGTACCTTCCACGGCCAGGCACCACTGAGATACAGGTCCTTGCCGACATGGCGACCTAAAAATAAAATAAAATAAATAGATAAAACAACTACAGTGGAACCTTGACTTACATGCTGCTTGACTTGCATCATATTTGACTTGCAGCAAGAAGGGGCCTGTTTGACTTGAATCGCAGGCTTTGACTTACATCTTGGAGCCCCGGCGCAAGGCACCGGAATTGGTCGGCAGCCACAACCCAGCATCGCGGCTGCCGCCTCCAAACTGCTCCTGCCTTCTTCCCCTCCTCCGGCAGCGGCGGCTTCGGCGAGACCATATCAGAGCACCTGGAGCTGGTCCTCAGCCTCACCGAAGCCGCCGCTGCTGCCGGAGGAGAAGAAGGGCCGGGAGCTTGGGGCTGGCCTCGCTGGTTAGACAGTCAGCTCAGTCTTGTAAAAAATCTGGCTGCAGAAGTCTGTTCCACAATGGAAGCATTTTAGTTGGGGAGCTGTAAAGTTGTGGGACTCTAATGGTAAGCATAGAGTTGTTCAGAACTTGGAACGTCAGGTTAAAAATCAGTAAAACTTAAATGTTAGACATTGTTGCTATGAACATTAAAAAGTGGAGGCGTATAATTTGTGGACTATAATTCCACTGCCTCCTCCTCTCTTTGACGAGACATTTCATTTACATCCCCAGAAGGAATTTCCTATCCCAGTCAAATTTGTGTTAAATTGCTGTTTTGGGGGGTCTTTTTCATCATCTGGAACGGATTAATCCGCTTTCCCATTACTTTCTATGGGAAATGTTCATTTGACTTAAGTCATGTTTGACTTAAGTCTAGACCACTGGAACGGATAATTGCGCAAGTCAAGGTTCCACTGTAATACCAAATTAACAATAACAATTAAATATAAATTACAATAATTAATAAAATAATTAATTATTTTCCTTACTGGCATTAAATTATGCTCTCATTTCTCTCTTTTTTTACATCACTAACTTTACTGGCTCTTACCCCACCCCCCCACCCCCTATGGCAGGCATGTCCAAACTTGGGCCCTCCAGATATTTTGGACCACAACTCCCAGAATTCTAAGCTTAGATTGCCAATGGCAAAGGACTGTGGGAGTTGCAGTCCAAAACATCTGGAGGGCCAAAGTTTGGACATGCCTGCCCTATGGTCACTATTTTTCTGTGAATAATGTGAATTTTTGACTCTGTAATGCATTAAATACTGTGCACAAATTGAATGGTGTATCACTGAACAGATTGCAGAACATACATCTCCATTTGGTGTTTGACTAGCAAGATTGTGTGTGCTAATGTAGCAGCATTGATTGATCTGACCTAACACAAGCATAGCCATTATACCATTATACTTGCAGGCATCTTCAAACTTTGGCCCTCCTGATGTTTTGGACCACAACTCCCAGAATTCCAAGTCTGTATTTCCAATGGCAAAGAGCTGTGGGAGTTGTGGTCCAAAACATCTGGAGGGGCGAAGTTTGGACATGCTTTCATTATAGCATTATAACACTGTGAGCCTGGAAGGGTGTGGCTTTTAAATTTCTCAGGTTTCCAGATGTTCTGGGAAGACTGTTGACCAACCATTGTTTTAAAATACATCCATTATATAAACAGAATTATAAGCCAAACATATTTGTGGGGGGGGAAATGATTTGTCACATTTTTAGCCCATTTATGTTTACTGAAGGTTTAAGTAATATTTATATGCATTAAAACTTGATTTTTAAACTGTTCTATTGCAAACATAGGCTTAGAATAAATACATGCACTAAGGGTTTTTTGTTTTTGTATTGTATTTAAACATCTGTCTTGGAGCATGGATTTCTGTCTTGTACGATATAGGACAGTTAAGTATTTTGAGAATTCTTTTTTTCTCATGCTTTGCCCTGAGAGTAATCACTGGTGTTGCTACAGTAACAGCACGTACTACGCTACACAGTTTTTGATTAGACCGTGGGTGTGTTGTGAACTCTGTTTAAACATTCTGTGCCCTTCTTAAAATTGCCGCAGAGTATGTTTTAGGTTGTCTCCTACTTCATACGAATTACTGTCCAACAACTGATCATTCAGTGCTTCCAAAAATTCAATTTATTTTGATGAGGATAGAAAAAGTGGAGAGGGAAATCACTTCCAATTCCCCATCGCCAGTTCTCCATGCCTTTAAACCAGTGGTGATTTGCAACAGCAAAAATATGTTGTCATTCCTTTTTTTCTAGTGCAGCTTCTTGCATGTTTAATCCTGCAGTGTATGAGGATTCCTCAGCTCCTGTGGGAATAGGTCCCCCCCGTCAAGGTGGAGGGGAACTGGGAATTACACTGGGGGGAAAGGATCCAGGAAAGTCCCACTGTGTGAGTGGAGTTGTACTCATTCTTTCAGTCCAGTGCTATTAAATGTATTTGCCTATGAATGTGTCACACACCTTAAGATCTATACCCATTTTCCTGAGAATGATTCCCCCCCCTGCTAGTTGTGCCATCTGTGAATCTGAAACAGAACATGAAAGAGAAATAAAGGGTGTGTTGTGTCCATTTAGGCATTTGTTTTGTCAACATCGGCATGCATGATGCTTTACATTTACAGATTAACAGAGGAAGAATTTTATAGTCTTAAACTTGGCTCAGTGGCACAGGGAACAGTGGGAAGTAAGTTAAGACCAAAGTAAACAGGGAAAGAATATGCAGCTGTTTATGTGTGTGTGTGTGTGTGTGTGTGTGTGTGTGTATGTATGTATGTATGTATCCATTGCCACTATGCTAGGCATTTTCAATCATAAAGTAAACAAAGAAAACCGCCCCTCTCACAATCTGCATGTATCTTATGTCTCTGAGAACCCCCTAGAACAGTGGTGCCGAACCTTCGGCACTCCAGATGTTTTGGACCACAACTCCCAGAATTCTAAGCTTAGATTGCCAATGACAAAGGACTGTGGGAGTTGTGATCCAAAACATCTGGAGTGCCGAAGATTCACTACCACTGCTCTAGAAGGATTGCTGTAAAACAGAGATGATTTGGCAGCACATAAAAGCAGACCATAGTTACAGGTTAAAGTTACCATTGGGCAGGAATATGAGATTTGTCATATCAATTCAGTTACCTTTTATGGGTTTATCAGCATTCTGATAGCTTTGCCTTCTCCAGATAGCTTCACTGTCACTCTTTAATGCTTCAAGACATAATATAGCCTAGCTATGCTTCCTATCTCTACTCTGGCACCTTTAAATGCAATATGAAATTGGCAAGAAAAGAGCTGTGTATGTATGTAATCGGAGTTTGTCTATATACATATGATCTAGCTTTTCTGGTCTCAAGTGAGATAGCAGGGGCAACCCTGTTCCTCCTGCTGTAAGATGGACAACCACACCATGGTGCATTGTTATAGTTTTCTTGGAAAAGACAGGTCTTAGGAAGTGGATAGGAAAAAGCCATTGCTCAGATTGGCTGCAGTAGCACAATATAGGCACAGCATAAGGAGCAGATCCAAGATCAGATAACTTGCTTGTCATCTGGTCTCCACCATTCCAGCACGTGACTGGGTAATAACCACAAGGTTCTTAGAATCATAGAACAGTGAGGTTGGAACGGGCCTATAAAGCCATCAAGTGAACCCCCCTGCTCCATGCAGGAATAAAAATCAAAGGATATGTGCTAGGTCAGTGATGGTGAACCTTTTAGAGGCCGAGTGCCCAAATTGCAATTCAAAACCCACTTATTTTTCACAAAGTGCCAATACGACAATTTAACCCTGGGTTACAAATGCTTTGGGTGCTACCCTTTGGGAAAACGAGGGTCAAAGAGCAGGCTTTTGAATTTCTCACGGCCACGGTACCTTCGCAAGGACTGAAAACCAGGGGTGCTACCCTTCAGGAAGCGAGGGTGCTGAAATGGCTCTGTGAAGAGAGCCGGGTGAAGGGGAGGCAGTGGTTTGTGTGCTCCTTCGTAGCCCCAGTTTACCCCCCAGCCATGCTGCTTTTGGGATGTCCCTTTCACCTGGTTCTCTGCACAGAGCACGGTGGCATGCTGTGAGTGGAGGGGGAAGTGCTGTGGCTTTGAGGGGACAATATCGGGTGCCCACAGAAAGGGCTCCGCATGCCACCTTTGGCATCTATGCCACAGATTCGGCAACACTGTGCTCTGTGCAGGTGTTTGCCCAAATTTTTCTTGAACACCTCCAGCTTTGCAGCAATCATTACCTCTTGAGGTAATTGCTTCCATTGTTGTACAGCTCTAACAGTTAGGAAGTTTTTCCTGATATTCAGCCAAAAGCTGGGTTCTCTTAACTTGAGCCCAATGTTGTGCATCCTGCACTCTGGGATGATCGAGAATAGATCCTGCCCCTCCTCTGTAAGAAAGCCTTTCAAGTATTTGAAAAGTGCTATCATATCGACTTTCAGACTTCGTTTCTCCAGGCTAAAAATGCCTAATTCTTTCAGTTTTCCTCACAGGGCTTGGTTTCTAGCACCCCGATCATCCTTGTTACCCTCCTCTGAACTTGATCCAATTTGTCAGCATCTTTCTGGAAGTGTGGTGTGCAGAACTGGACACAGGACTCCAATTGAGGCCTAACCACAATATATGAGAACTGCGTCCTAACCAGTTCTTGACCAACAACAAGCACCTCTTTGGGGCATGAATCCAAAAGAGGAAACCCCTTGGTTTCACATATGGAGAACTTGGGCAGGCTACCTGATCTAGGCTTGTCCTTGTTGGTTGCTCAACCACCACTGCCCCATTGTATCATGAGATGGGGGGGGAGAAACCACATCACCTGAGACAGGGGTGATTGCTGCCTCTGTGGATTTGCTCCAATATGTCAAATCACTACTAAATGCAGCTGGGGCCATGCTGGCCCTGCCAGCTTTCCACCAAATTGTAGCCTCTACAATTGAACATCCTGTAACCAGATCTCCTGACCCGTGCCTGAGAGAGGACAGAAACCCACACGTATAGAACTGGGTTGGAGTAAACAACGCCTTTATGATGGACCCATAGACTCCCACCCCTCTTAAAGAGGCAGCCTGCTGTTGGTGCAACCTTTTGCTTTGCCTGATCAACTTTCCCAGGGCTTTAGACAATGAATGGATCAGCTATAACATCCTTTCCTTGGGTGTTCTTTCTGGCCAGGATGGCGAATGCTTAGTCCTTGCAGAAGCTTCTTCTGTACCCAATGAATGGGGGGGACCACGAGCTAATCTTCTTGCTTTGTTGTAATAAACAAAGCTTCGTTTTGTTTTGTTTAGAAAAAAAGCAGGACATGGTAGAGGTGCAGAGAAAGTAGATAAAGACAAGCATGTTAGAAGCCAGGATTATCTTTTGAAAATGCATGGTCAGATAGGGCAGATAAAACGAAGAATGTCTTCAAGTGGCATGTAGTTAAGATGTGGAATTCACCACCATAAAATGTAGCAAAGGCTGACACATTATTACTGACAGTCTCAAAGAATATATTTGCAGACTAGTTGCTTAGGAATGTGAGGCAGAAGACGCAGTTCCACTCATTACCTGAGTCTGGGCTTCCCAAAGACAACTGGTTGGCCACTGTATGAAGAGGAGATGGGATAAAGTAAGCCTTTGGTTTGATTAAGCATGGTTTATCGGGTTTCCTTCGGGCATTTGGGTCTTCTAGTTAGTCTCAGAGCACATGCTTCCTTTCTGCTCTCCAGTCCCAGAGCAGTTAGTCCAATGCAGTTTGAGGTAACAAAATAGTATTTGTTGATTGCCAGATGAAAAGGATATATGCAAGGAAATTAGGGATGATGGGACATAGTGCATAGCTGTCAATGTTTTCCTGGTGCCAGCCAGGACGGGAGGAGAGAGGAGCAATGTGTGCGCAAACACAAAGATCCGCCCATGCGCACACAAGCAAAACACACACACACACACACACACACACACACACACACACACACACACAGACACACACACCAGGAAAAAGTTGATGGGTATGGATAGACCTCTCCCTTGAAAGCCTTCTGAATTATTTAAATATTTCAGAAAGACGCTCAGGAAATGCGAAGGCGTCTGGGCTACATTTAATTTAAAATTGCAAAGCATTCCGAACCACGCCAGTCAAGGCCTATATGGGGTGAGTTGGTATAGTGGTGGTGGTGGGGTGCAGGAGTGGGTTTTGGGTTTTGAGACTTTTGGAATTCTTGGATATAAGCCTTCAACGTTTTAAACAGAGTTTGTTGAGCTTTCTCAATAGCACCATGACTCTCGGGGGGGGGGTTAGTAAATTGAGTCATCAGTCGTATTTCCCCCTTTCCTATTTCTGGGATTAACCTTAGATTTCCCAACCTTGGCTTCTGAAACCAGTAATCGGTCTAATTTCCAAACAACATTCAAAATTTTCCATTGCAAAATACTTTTAAAAGATTGCCGCTTTAATGTCCATTTGTCATGAGAGATAAGGTTATTATTATTAGTCTTCCTGTTGTTGTTAATTCCCATGATGTTGACAGTCTAAACAGTAAAACTTAATTGGGAACATCTTGGGAATTGTGCTTTTAAGGATGACATGAGTATTGAGAAAGATGCATGCAATTTAAAGTTCTTTCGTCTTCTATTTTGCTTAATTATATGAAATTTCTAATACCCAGGTAGGCAGAGCAGCTTGCAGCAGCTAATTTCAAAATATAAAATATTTGCTGATATAAAATACTAGCAACATAAATGTATTTTGTTTTGAATATCTTCTGCATCATTGGTTCTCATTTTTGTCCCATTCCCCTCTATGCTCTCAGTCAAGCTTTCACATTCTTTGAATATCATATAAACAAAACCTTTCTCTCTATAGGCAAAGTCTGCACTTTCCCCACACTTAAATAAGTCTACATGATTTCTCTCTTTAATAAATAAATCTGTATATTGTTGATATGTATGCTGCATATTTTGGTTCTGAGGCTTTGAAATATTATTTTAATGATTCTTTACCTGTAAATATGTGTTGTAACTAGAGTGAACAAATCTAGAATCACTTGAAATAAAAATAAGGAAAAGGTGAATGTCTATGACAGCTGTTTGTTGTGGAGAGGAGGAATGAGTGTTTTGATCTCTTTTCTATTATGGTGCCCATCATGTTAGCCTTGGTGGGGGAGGGTATAAATAAAGCTGTTAGGAATACTGACCTCATTCTGACACTATAGGGATTTACCCCTTGTTTGACCTTGAGATGACGTTTGCTGTGATCATGGCTTATCATAATGACTTAAATCTCATAGCATTCATTTTTAATTGCAACAGATGTACTGTATATACTCGAGTATGAGCCAAGTTTTTCAGCCCTTATTTTTTGTTGGAAAAAAAAAAACCTCAGCTTATACTCGAGTCAATAAGTTTCCCAGTTTTTGGCATAAAATTACCGTATATACTCGAGTATAAGTCGGCCCGAGTATAAGTCGGGGCCCCTAATTTAACCCCCCAAAACCAGGAAAATTTATTGACTCAAGTATAAGTCTAGGGTGGGAAATGCAGCAGGGCCTGGCAACTCCTCCTTTGTGAGCTGGGGGGCGGTGTGTGATGTTTAAAATGACTTTTAGCCACCGAGGCAAGTGCTTGGGTTGGTGGCTAAAAGTCATTTTAAACATTGTAGGCCACTCCCCTGCAACATGGGGGGGGGTAGGAGAAGTGGCGCACAGTGTTTAAACGACTTTTAGCCACCGACCCAAGCACTTGCCTCAGTGGCTAAAAGTATTGACCCGAATATAATCCGAGGGCCCCTTTTTTCAGCCCAAAATTAGGGCTGAAAAACTAGGCTTATATTCGAGTATATACAGTAGTTGTTCAGACGGCTTGCGGAGGGCAAGTCCTGATCGGGCAAGCAATAGTGGTGCCTCCGCTTCCCCTATGATTCCAATGAGAAGGCTTAGGGGCACCCCCTTTGGGGCTTCATAACTCAGCCCACTTACCCCCAGATGTTTCCAAATTTCAGGGGGTTCCCTAAAATCACTTTCTGAAGGTACCCCTGCTACTTTGGTGCTCCCACGGTAAGTAATTTTTGAGTGTATGCTTTTTTAAAAAATATGCACTTGAAAATTATTTTTTAAATATGCAATCATTTTTTTCTTACCCTCGGACTCCAAAGCAGCAGGGGTACCTTCAGGAAGCAATTTTAGGGAGCCCCCTCTTACATAACTGTTAAGTTAAATAATTTTTACTCGTCCACACTTATCTATTATGTTGTTTTTAAAAGGGCTGCAATCTGAATGGAAATGAATAAAATAAGTCCAGTCCTAAAACTTCAGAACCTTGTGAGATTTTCTGGGCCTGATAATGTTGAATATTATAGTGACTTATTAAACCTAGTTTTTATATTTGAGGCCCCTAAGCATATGGTCAAATCAAATCAAATTAGTTTTTATTATAGCTAATGGCCATTATATCTATATACATATACAAATACAAATACAATAAAAGCAGTATAGCAATCAGTCAATATCCAAGTATCTATATTCAAGAGCAACACGTAATCAAAAAGGATTACAGTAGAAGCCGACTGTATTTATACCTTATTGTTTAACAATATAAAAGTTAAAATTCAAGTTAAAAGTGGCCCTTTTTAGGCAGGGAATGTATAGATAACAGACTGGTATGTCTTTAACATAATATATCCTTCTTGGCTGGATACCTTAGCGGTTTAGGTATCTGGCATTAGGCCAGAGGTTGTGATTCCCCACTGTATTTCCTGTGAGTAGAACTAGCCTGTGTGACCTTGGACAAAGTGCAGAGTGCCAGAACTGCACTCAGAAGAAAATAAACAACTTCTGAGTTCTTCATGCCTGGAAAAAAAAATCAGAATTGTCTTGATGGCACATGATTATTATTGATTTTAATGTACCCTTGTCAGACATTTATTGATGATACTGAACTCAAACATTTATAGACAGTTTACCTCTGCATGAAATTTTAAAATTTTGATTACAGGGTACTTGTTGGTTTAGTATAACAGAAATATTTTACACAGTGAAATTAATAGACCTTTCTCCATTGTGTATTGATTGCAGGATGTTTAGCTGAAGGAGTGTCAAGCGGCAGAAAATTTATTAAATGTCACCATCCTTTCCAAATTGGCTATACCTGTTATTGCATTAATAATTTTGGCATTTTTGTTACATGGATACAGAACCAGTTGCATAGGAAGATCCTTCTTGCATACATCCAAAGATAATAGCTTTGTTTTCAGCTTATGGAACTTGTATCTGAGGTTAAGGGCTAAAACACTTAAGTAATCAAATACCACTGTCTGCAATCTTGTTCTGGTGGAGTCTCACTGAGATTAGAGTGGTTGTGCCAAGACACAGGATAGTAGGAACATGTTTTGATTGGTAGCAGCTCAATAATTTCAGTAAATTATAGGATGAATTATGTCTTTGGTTCTGGAATATATCTTACTTATTGGACCTCACACAAGCCAGCCAGACGTGGGTAGGCATAGAACAGGGAGAAGAATACTCTAGCAGTGGTGGCGAAGCTTCGATGCTTGAGATGTTTTGGACCATAACTCCCATAGTCCTTCGTTATTGGCAATAAATGCTTTGAATTCTGGAAGTTGTGGTACAAAACATTTGGAGTACCGAAGGTTCACCCCCCCTGCTAGCAAGTGTTCCTGAACCCTTTAAAACTAAACATAAATCTCTTCTGTCCAATCATTAAACCTGTCTTTAATTATTTTATTAGAGATTTGAAACATAATGACTTGCATTGGAAAAGCTACAGAGAGAGTTGTATGATGCTGGTTCCTTCCACTTAATCTTGACCTGCCATTGAAAAGAGAGTTCCTGTTGGTGACTGGCTGATTTAAGAGGAGTGCAGAGTAGTACTATCTGTAAACTTGTATAGTGAATTCTGCAATGAAACCCGTAAAGATGAAAGAGATATGTTTCCTACTTTATTTGACAGATAATGTATTAAACTAAGAAAGAAAGAAAGCAGATACAAATATGTTTTTACTGTTTATCTAAAGCAAAGAAAATACATAAAATATATGACATTGAATATGCGTTTTAAAAATTCCTTGGAGGAATTTCAAACCAAGAAAAAGTGTCTAGCTTGCTCCCTAGAAAACCAAGGACCTTTTGGAGATGTTTTAGGGGTGTCGAATATTTTCCCCCTCCCCAGAAAACCGAGGCATAATTTGAAACCTGCAGGCAGCATGTCATCCAGAGGTTATACTTAGCTGAACCCCACCCTGAATCTGGATAGTTAATATACCAGGAAAAGCTATTATATATGTGAAAATCATGAATTCTAATTGGGTTCCATTACATTTTTTCCCTTTTTATTTTTACTCAGTTTTCTTTTTTACTTATAACCGTAATTGCTTAAGAAAATTGCTTCATGAGAATTGGAGCATAAAGTTTTTCTAAACATTTGAGCTGGTGAAGGGAGAGAGATCAAATGTCCATCTAGATCAGGCATGTCCAGTCTTTGACCCTCCAGATGTTTTGGACCACAACTCCCACAGTTCTTTGTCACTGGTAATACAGGCTTGGAATTTTAGGAGTTGTGGTCCAAAACATCAGGAGGGCTGAAGTTTGGACATGCCTGATCTAGATAGACCTGTGCTGATTGTTCCTTTTTTAAACTTCCAAATTCTAGTTTGTTTGCTTTTTGCTTGCTGAGGTATGTAAGCAAAACAGCTCCAATTCTGTTTTAGCCAAAAATAATGCCTCTTAAATAGCTTCTTGTTAGGATGAGTCAAGGATATGAGCAAAACTTCACATTTCTCTTCCCTTCAAGCCTTTCTACATCTAGTTCAGGTATGTCCAAACTTCGGCCCTCCAGATGTTTTGGATCACAATTCCCACAGTCTTTTGCCATTGGCAATCTAAGCTTAGAATTCTGGGAGTTGTTGTCCAAAACATCAAGAGGGCCAAAGCTGGAACATGCCTGATCTAGTTGAATAGAAAGAACTGACTGCCCAAGCCGCCTGCTGCCAAGAGCATTTTAATACGTTTTTGTTGTGATCATGCAGCTGAAGTGCCACCTACTGGCAAAGAATAGTTTAAATTTAATATACTGGACTGTATAAATGTGCTGTGTTCCACAACTTTAGTGCTTAGATACTGCATACCAAACTGAGTTCACAGTATGATTTTTGTAATAAGGCATCTACTTTATTGTGTAAAAAAATGGTTTTGATCTTTTTCTCAGCAAGAATACAGTCATCTCAGCCATATACTAGGTTTCAGTTTGTTTGTGTTGTTCTCTTGATTATTGTTCGACCAAGGCTACAGATTTTGCTTTAATTTCCCATGCAAGCAAAAATGTGATCAGGCGGTTGCAACAGTGGCTTTTACTTTATATGGCATGATAAATGCATGGTGTTTAAGCAAGATTTTGAAAAAGAAGTGGGACTCAATATCATATTGCAAATATTTGCTGGCAACTGGAGAGCAACAAAGAATATGAGAAAATATGCTTTATAGACTACAGCAAAACCTTTGATTATGTCAATCATGAGAAGCTATAGGTCAGGCATGTCCAAACTTCTGCTCTCCTGATGTTTTGGACCACAACTCCCAAAATTCTAAGCTTAGATTGCGGGAGTTGCAGTCCAAAACATCTGGAGGGCTGAAGTTTGGACATGGCTGCTACAGGTTGTTCTGAAATAAATGGCTGTGCCTGAGCAGTTGATGGTTCAGATGCATAGCTTATATTGTGGACAAGAAGTTGCTGTTAGGATCCACTATGGAGAGACAGAATGGTTTCCTGTAGGCCAAGGTGTCAGACAAGGGTGCAAATGTGTTTGCACATATCCCATGGACCTAGGATGTCAAGAGGTAGGGTGCTTTGACATTTATACATAGTAAAAAGCAAAAAGCAAAAGTGTTCTGCTTATATACCGCCCCATACCACTACAAGTAGTCTCTGGGCGGTTTTACAATTTTAATTACAGTGTGCAGGCTACACATTGCCCCCCCCCAGCAAGCTGGGTACTCATTTTACCGACCTCGGAAGGATGGAAGGCTGAGTGAACCTTGAGCCTGCTACCAGGGATTGAACCCAGGTCGTGAGCACAGTTTTACCTGCAGTACAGGCATTTAACCACTGCAGGCCAATTACTTCTGGAGTCTGTTAGATAAATTCAAAGGCACAGCAGTATCATTCAAATGGGGAATCATACTAATTCTCTAAAGTTTAACTCTAAATCGACCTCAAAATTGGCTCCCCTGGAATCAGTAACCCAAAAGAGAGGAAACCAGGCACTAAAAGTAATCATTCCTTATCCACCTCCATAAGGGTGTCAATGGCCGAAGGGCCCAGTTATGTACCTCATAGTACCAGCATCAGGGCTTCCTCCCATGATTGTGTCCAGAGCATAATTGGGACAGCAGAGGGAAGAAAGTATGTCCTCCATATGTAACTTCACCCAATAATATCATAATTAACCATCCCGGTGCCTTCATAAACAAGATTCAATCTCAGAGCATCCAAGCCAGAGTGTCTTCAAGGATAAGGGTCACCTTAGCGCGCAATAAATCTTCCAAAAACTCTAGAATACATTTACATCAGCCAACTGAAGTGAAGAATCTTCTACCCTGTGCAACTGGAACTGCTTCTGAATGGACCTCTGAGTGGCACCTGGGAAATAGGTATGCTCACTCTCAGAACTGACTAAAGGCATGCAAGAAAGAAAGCCAATTAGTGAAACTTTTATCTGGGAACTGCAGGTTGGAAAAATAAATTGGCTGGCCCCGAGTTTACCCAGTATCTCCAGACTTTCGATATAACTTGCCTTCAAGAGATCTGGATGATGGAGAAAAACTCCCTCAGCCTTCAGGGCTCTCGGACATGGGAACAGCCTGCACAATTATAAAGATGTGTCGCTGGAAACCATGACCAGGATAGTCCACACTGATATTTCCAGGCACCATTTATGGATGTGTAAACTGGACAGTTAAGACAGCCGACGGGGTGGGGTGGGGGGATGATTTGTTTGACATGGGGTGCTAGAGGAGAGCTTTGTGGATACCCTGGTCTGCCAAAAAGATGAACAAATGGGCCCTATTTCAGTTTAAGTCTGAACTACCTCTGGAAGCAAAGTTAAAACTGAAGCTATTCTACTTTGGTTACATCATGAGAATGCAGGATTCTCTGGAAAAGATAATAATTCTGGGAAATTTTAAAAGCAGCAGGGAAAGAGGAAGTTCAATAATGAGATAGATTGACTCCCTAAAGGAAGTTTACAGGCTTGAATTTGCAAGAGCTGAGCAGGGCTGTTGAGGGCAGGACATTCTGGAGGTCACTCACTCATAGGGTCACCGTAAGTTGGAGGCAGCTTGATGGCACATTACAATCACCACCAAAAAAATTGCTTCTAGATAAGCAGAATTTAGTCATGGGACTTGCAAATATTGTTGCCCGTGGTTGCCCACAAAATTTAGAAATTTTGTATATATTTGGAACTAGCATCAACAGAGAATAACTGGAATGTATGCCTCTTACAAAAGGCGAATGAAGGAAATCTTTGTAAAACCATAATCTTAATTAGCCACTGCTTTCATAGCAAGAACGTTTGGTATGTGCTGAACTGCTTTACTGAAAGCGTGAACTTGTTCTTGATGAAATTATAATACTACAATAATAATTTTACAAACATTAAACTTTCCATAAACCTAACCTCTGCCTTGAAAATTTAGCTACCATTCTGTGAAACTGCAGCTTTTAAAATGTTTGACCTTGAAATAGCTCTGTGAGGGAGGCTGCTATTCCAGAAGGTTGATTGATTTGAGGCTTAAATCTGAATTACTGAAATCCATGAATCGTGAAACCCCCACATCTAACCAAGCAACATACCTCGAAGGTTCTAGTTCCGACATTCTTACAGGGGGGAAAAACACTTTTATATCTCTTGAAATGGATAGGTTGAAAAAGGAATTGCAAAAGGGATCTTACGTGTGAGGCGCTTCTGCTTATCCACTGTTCCTCTGTCAGTGGTTGTGCTGGATGATGAAAACTATTCTCCTTAGAATGCTGGTTCCCAACCTGGGGCAACACCAGTGTTCTTGGACTGCAACTCCCAGAAGCCTTCCCAACTAGCTGTGCTGGGCAAAGTTTCTTGGAGTTGCAGTCCAAAAGCACCTGGGATACACAAGGTTGGGAACCACTGTCTTGGAAGTGGTCCTTTATTGCCAAGAAGTAAATGTATGCTTCTGCCTCTAGGTGCGTAATCAGTTTTCCAGCTGTTTTCCAGGTGAAAGCAAAGAGGGCAGGGCAACTTGGCTATTTTCCACTATGCATATAAATTCTATCCATCACTTAATTCTATACATGGCTAGTTAAGAGCAAGGCCTAGCGTGGCAACTTCCTGGGCAACAAAGCAGACCTCTGCTGTCTGCAATGCTACAACTACTGAGGCTGCAAAGTGGGGGGGGGGTCAGTTCCAGTCCACTGCATTTGGGGCTTTAAATAGCATATATCTTACTGGAGATAAGAATAGAATAAATGTGTGGACTACATGGTAAATCCCTGTAGGAGAAGGTGAAGAACATGGGCTGGAGGTTTCTATTATGGATGTGCAATCACATTTGGAAATATTCAGAATAGAGTGGTACCTTGTATAAAGGAATTAATTCGTTCCAAATGAAATTATGTTAAGCAAAATTTCCTTTATACAAATTTCCCATAGGAATGCATTGAAAACAGAGTGATCCCCATTTTTATGTTGTATGGATTTGCCCTGTAGGCAATTATGTTAAGCAAATTTCCCCTATCTCCAGAATTTTTTATGTTGCACAAATTTTATGTTATACAAACCGTTTGTTATACAAGGGTCCACTGTACACTGAAAGATGTCATGTTCAGATAAATACAATAATACTTTGGTTTACAAGCATAATCCATTCTGGAAACATGCTTGTAAACCAAGCATTTATATATCAATGCAAATTTCCTCATAAGAAATAATGGAAACTCAGATTATTTGTTCTGGGGCACCATTGACCACATACTATACAAACAAAATGCCCAAACTTTCAAAACAAGTCAGTTAGAAGTCCATGTCCACACCATGGTTTAGGTACCCGGCTGCAGAATCTGCTCTGCTTGGGACTAACAACTGAAATTTACTCTGTATTATCAGTGTGACAATAATAAAGTGCAATGTGTAGCCCTATACACATTTTACTAGCTGCTCCATGACTAGAAATTGTTTGAAAACTAAGAAAGGATATTACAAAACTTTACCCTGCACTCATCTTTGAAAACCTTCATGGCTGGTGCAAGGGAGACTTCCCTTCCTCTTTCCTCCCTCTGCTTTTGATGCCTCCCTGATATTGAAAATTCTAGATCAGTGTTGGTGAACCTATGGCACGGGTGCCAAAGATGGCACTTGGAGCCCTCTCTGTGGGTACCTGACACCGCCCCTTCACAGCCAGCTGTATTCTGGTTAAATGCCTGTATTGGTACTTTGCAAATAATTAGTGGGTCTTGAATAGCAGTTTGAGCACTCGGTCTCTAAGAGGTTCACCATCACTGTTCTAGACAGTCACCCACAATCCAGCAGGGGGAGGGAAAGAGAGCCACCATTGGCTCACTTGTGATCATGTGACCTGCTCCAGTAGTTGTATTGCAAGACATTGCTCATTGATCAAAGCAAAATTTACAGATGTTTACGTTTCTTGCAAAACAATCTTAAACCAATGCACTTGTAAACCAAGATATTACAGTAGTTCCAAATACATACAAATCTGAATTTGATAGTTCTGCGTATCTGTAACATAATTCCTAATTTTTGCAGCCCCATTTATTTATACGGATTGGAAAGCAAAACTTCAGTTTTCTACTTGCTAGAGGATGAAGTGTGTAATATAATTTATAAGTAGGGAAGCCTTTCTCTAAGGCCAAATGTAAACAAAGCCAATATATTAATACACTATGCCTAGCCTGCTGTAGATCTACTATCTCAAATGAATATAAACAAAGCCTGAAGACACATTCCATCTAAGAAGCAAGTGAACCCTTATTGGTCAAGAGGCGACATTTGACATTTTTCCCATGCTGTGAGCTGGCAGAGAGACAGAGATGCAGAGATATTTTTTCCTGTCTTCTTCCAATATGGACTATGATGATACTAGCTATGTAGTTTTTAAGTAGAATTAGTGAGGCTTTTGCGTTTGAAGTTTCCTGTAGATTTCTTTAAGTCAGGAAGGGAAATCATGTCTTTATTTTCCAATAAAAGAATATTTCTGTGAAATCCTTATTAGCCAAATAAATGCTTTTACTTATTATTCAAGTGAGGGTGCCTTGTTGAGCAATTATTCTGGTAAGTGGAATAGCTGTCATAGCCAGGTTATCCAAAGGGATATGAGTTTGTGTTTTCCAGATTCCTTCTTTCAGCAGCTGAAGTTGGTTGATTGCAAATGGGATTCGGGTAGAGAAACAGTCTTATTCTGTTGCAAAGTGAAATGTATTTCTCAGACATTCAGGAGTGATTTCTTGAAAACATGAAACTAAGGCACCCAAAGGGCCTGGGGACAGAGAGTTCAGTGTTTCATGATTGGAGTTGCTGTGGTTGTCCCATAGGAGAGTAGGATGGGATTGAGACAGAAACCTGCAAATGATGTCTGCCTGCACCTATGAAATCTAGAAGCAGACACATAATTTTTTCCCCTGTCGGTTCTTCCTAGAGATGTAAAATTTCCAGAAAATTTGAAAAAAAATGGGAAAAAAGACCCCTCCCCCAATTTTTATCTTCTCCCAAAGTCCCCCCCCCCTTGTTTCAAAATTTCTGGAAACTTTCCATCTCTGTTTCTTACCAATCAAAAATTGGGTAAAAGTGCTTATAAATCCTCTTGAGCATTTGTGTTAGGCTATGCTCTGGTGGAAGCCTACACTGCAGTAGTTTTCTTTGTGTCCTTTTCTGAATTCTCAGCATATCTTTACATTCTCTACATACCGTTGCATATTATTTACTGAATATAGTTAGGAATTAGATTTATACTTGGTAGATTAATAGGTCAATATATTATAATATAATATACAGTATTAGGTTTACGCCTCTGGGTATATCAGACAGGGGAATACAATTTTATTATATATAGAATAAGTGAATATATTTTGTGCCCTCCCTCTCTGTGTGTGATTTTCATGTGCTGTAGCAAAATCAGATACAGTACTGTTCTTTTTTGGGTAGAGTTTGCAAGCAGGATCAAGAGTATGGTATAAAAGGAGTAAGCAATTGGGGAAGGCTGCAGCAGTGTTTACTGAAAGAAGGGGGGGGGGACAGCCTACAACTGCTATCATGAGCCCTCCAAACAAAATCTATCATCCACCTGCCTTGTTCAGCACTGACATTATGAAAGAGCAGCAGACGTGGTACAGGGTGTGGCTGTGTTTCTTTGCCAAGAAGGAAGTATAGAAGTGTTTGGTTCAAAGTGGAAGAGATATCAGCAAACTTCAGACGCGTTTCAGTGATGTCTTTGTGCAATCTCTCCAGGGCAGGGGGTGGAAAAAAAGGTGGTTAAGAAAGTACTTTTCTCCCAAAGAGCCAAAACAAGGCCAATGGCCCATCTAGTCCAGGTTCCTGTATCTCACAGTGGCCCTGCCAAATGGGAGGAGTTGCTAATTCCCTAGAGGATAGGATGAAAATCCAAAATGATCTTGACCAAATAGAGTGCTGGCTGAAGCTAACGGAATGGGTTTCAACAGAGATACTGCTGAGAGAGAAATGTAGGGTGCTGCATGTAGATAAAAAGAATAAATTGCACAAGTATAGGATGGGAGACACCTGGCTGGAAAATAGTACCTGTGAAAGGGATCTGGGAGTCTTGGTAGACCACAAATTGAACATGAGTCAGCAGTGTGACGCGGCGGCCAGGAAAACCGATGCAGTTCTTGGTTGTTTCAACAGAAGCATCGTGTCTAGATCAAGGGAAGTGATAGTACCACTCTATTCTGCTGTGGTCAGACCCCACCTGTGTCCAATTCTATGCACCTCAATTTAAAAAGGATGTTTACAACCTCGAGCGGGTACAAAGGAGGGCGACCAGGATGGTTGAAGGTCTGGAAAAAATGTCTTATGAGGAACAGCTTAGGGAGCTGGGAATGTTCAGCCTTTCAAAAAGAAGGCTGAGAGGGGATATGATAGCTATGTTTAAATATTTGAAAGGATGTCATATTGAAGAGGGAACAGGTTTGTTTTCCATGGCTTCATACACTAACCACTTTACTGTGGTTTCAAACTACAGGAACATAGATTCCATTTGAACATTAGGAAGAACTTCATGACAGAGCTGTTCGGCAGTGGAATATGCTGCGTTGGAGGGTGGTGGAGTCTCCTTCTTTGGAAGTTTTTAAGCAGAGGCTGGATGGCTATGTGTCGGGAGTCATGTGATGGGGGTTCCTGCATGGCAGGGGGTTGGACTGGGTGGCCCTTGAGGTCTCTTCCAACTCTATGATTCTATAATTCCATGAAATGCCTCTGGGAGGGCACAAGACTAGATACAGTAGTACCCTGACTTATGATGTTAATTCATTCCAAAGGCATCTTTCGAAGTCGATCATGTTGTAAGTCAAATAGTCTTTTCCCACAGGAATGCAATGCAAATCAATTAATCCGTTATAACTGGGGATGTAGCTGTGCTCAGCAGTAAAGGGTGTGTCCACACATGCCACCATATTATTTCAGGGTTTTTTATTTTTCCTTCCTCCACCTAAAAGATAGTTCATAGGTCTCATTAAAGTTGGAAAAAGTTCTGAAGTGTATTCTCGAAAGCTTTCATGGCCAGGATCTGTTAGTTTTGAGTTTTTCAGGATGTTTGGCCAGGTTCTTGAAGTTTTTCTTCCTGACGTTTCGCCAGACTCTGTGGCTGGCATCTTCAGAGGGCAAGGAGCTCAGGGAACAAGGAGTTCTCTCTGTGCTCTGGGTTATAAAGTGAGTGAGGATGGGATTTTTAAGTCGAGGAAACTTGTCCTATGCAGGAAAATAGGTGTTAGTCATTGAATTGTGATGAAGGGATGAAGAAGTTTCAATGCAATCAGGAGTAGCAACTATCCTTGATGGGTGTTTGAAATGATTTATCTTTATCTCATTTATTTACATCACAGACACTTGACATTTTAACAGGGGTGTGTAAACTTTTTATATTCACTGTACCGCCCCATAGTGCTTACAGCACTCTTTGGGTTGTTTACAATTTATTTATGCAGGCTACACATTGCCCTACCCCCTGCAAGCTGGGTACTAATTTTACTGACCTCAGAAGGATGGAAGGCTGAGTCAACCATGACCCAGCTACCTGGGATTCAACCCCGGGTCATAAGCACAGTTTTAGCTGCGGTACAGGCATTTAACCACTGTGCCACGAGCCTCCTAACTGTGGTTTATAATTTTAAGTATTAACTTAGTAGCTCAGAAACCAAAGTGTACAGTAATTGCTATACTGTATGTTCCTGTCATACATTAGGACATTGCCATCATAATGCTAAGAAAGAGAAGTAGACTTAAAAATAATAATAAAAAATCTTATTCAAAAACAGCAGCTTCAGTGATTGCTATGAAGTTTGTATCTGGTTGAACTGAAACAATTGGCTAACTGCTGATATTCATTTATTTATTTTGAGAGACCTGGTTGGAACTGCTTGTTCATCACCTAAGATTCCGAGAACCATTCACCTTATTTAGATTTCTGTTCATTTTTATATGTGACTTTCTAAAAGAGATACTGTACTGCTCCCAATGGATTTTCTTCCTATTGTGAAAAGCCATTGAGTCTAGGGGAGTGTCATGAAAACTGTGGTAGAAGCAATTAAGGTATGCTGTTTGCCCAATGAAATGAGATATATTTGTTCTTCTGATTTCATCTTGTTAATCAGTTAGTGGATCCAGTTGTTGTGCGTCCACATGCAGATTGCTCCTGCTGTTTTCAAAATACAGTCTTGTTGATTGATTTCCACCTAGTAGTTATTTGTGCACATATAGACATGCATACATGCACGTTTATTCTGCTGATTACAGCACAAACTTGACTATAAAAGCTTGCACTATGAAAATATTTTGCAACATTTTAGTCCTTCTGTTATGTTTTTAACAGGTTTTAAAATGAAAGGGTCTATCTAAGGAGATAATCAGCCTCATCACTGAGTTACATCTCATATCCATTGTGCCTCCAGCTCTCCGAGATGACTGAACATGATTTTTTAGTGAAGCTTCTTCTCCTATCTTTTGAAATCTAGATTTACACAAGGCATCCTCTTAAACAGTAATGGAGGTTTCTTGGTGAAAGAGCCTAGTTCCCACTGGGAAGTTGCATAATCCCCTTTAAAAGCACTTCTTCTCTAAACTTGTTTACATTCTTATTGGCCAAAGGTTAGTTAGGATCAGGATCGACCAGTTGATATCCTGGTTGCTTTGCGTTAGAATGTCGGGACTTCCCCCACCCCTCTTACCTTTCCCTGATATACCAGACAGCTGATTGGCTGCCTTGAGAGTAGACATGCATGTGGCAGCGCTGGTTTCAACTGCTTTTTTCCCCAAATACTTCGCAATATTCCCACCACCCAGGAACCACCAAAGCCATCCTCTTGGGATTTAGCAAGTAGAGCTAACCAGGTCTCTGCAATCTTTTCTTCTTGCATCCCAGATAAACGGTATGTCTCTCACTCAAGGAACTTCGTTCTGCTCTGTTCCTCAGCAAAGGAGTCAGTAACTCACAGAAAAGGCCTTAGCTCTGGTATCTATTTCCACGGCCCACTTCAAATGGCACCAAGAACCTGAAAAAGTTCTAGGGCTCTTCATAAAAAGCCTTGCTGGGTCGATCCAATGTCTGGCTTCCTCTTTCACCAGCAGATGCCTCTAGAAAGCCCACAAGGAGCGCCTGTGTTTTCTTTGAATTGCTGCGAAAGGCAAGGTCTTCCTTTTAACACTGGGGATCTGGTCCGGGTTGGATTCCCAGCATTTAAAATTAGGGGGCGGGGGAATAGCGCATATGCGTGCTAGTCGTGTCCGACTCTAGGGGCGGTGCTCACCTCCATATTCAAGCCGAAGAGCCAGTGTTGTGAAAGTCCATGGCCACGTGGCCGGCATGGCTGCAAGGAAACACTATTTTACCTTCCCACTTTTTACCCTATTTATCTACTGTACTTGCATTGACATGCTTTCGAACTGCTGGG
Source organism: Phrynocephalus guinanensis (assembly GCA_037367245.1). Classification (NCBI taxonomy): domain Eukaryota; kingdom Metazoa; phylum Chordata; class Lepidosauria; order Squamata; family Agamidae; genus Phrynocephalus; species Phrynocephalus guinanensis. Next base: position 42,779,224 of record CM074734.1, read on the forward strand.
TTGGCAGGAGCTGGGGTTATCAGCGGGAGCTGGCTCTGCTGCGTGGCACCCGGGATTTGAACCGCCGAGCTGCCGATTTTGCAGCCTACAGTTTTCGAGATTGAAAAGGAAGACTTTGCATTTCACAGCAATTCAAAGAAAAAAATAGGCGCTGCTATTGGGCCTTCTCTATATATGGGGCTTATAAGCAGCTCCCCTTTCCCGCAGGGCAGCGGAACGCTCTTCCTCTACTACCCGCTGCAGCCTCAAGTCACTCCGCCGGCGGCGGCTCTGCGGGACCTCTTTCGCCTTTGTCTCCGGCCGGGCGCGCAGAGGGCGGAGCTGGAGCAGAGCGCCTCCCTCGCGTGGCTCCCCTTCAGTGTCGCGGAGGCGCGTCTTTGAGCTTCGGGCTCTCCAACTTGCGCTCGGCGCTGGCCTGAGGGGGCGGGGCTTCCTCTTAAGCTCCGCCCTCCGGTGGTCTGGCCACCTTCCCTCCGAGCCGAGACAACCTCTGCATGCAAGCCGGCGGGCCGGCAGGAGAGAGCGCCGCCGCCGCCGCCGCCGCCGCCCTCCTTTCCCGGCTCGACCCCGGTGGTGGGCGCGCGCTCTGCTCTTGCATCAGGCCAGCCTGCAGCCCCCAATGCGAGAATGGCGGCCTCGCCGGCTCGAGAACTCACGCAGAACCCCCTGCAGAAGATCTGGGTGCCTTATAACAACGGGCTCCCGGCGAAGCACAGCGCGCAACGCGGGGGTGAGTGAGGAGGGAGAGGAGGCGGGTAGGCTGCTGGGCGAGGAGAGGGTGGCGGTGGTGCTGGACCGAAGAGGAAGGGGGTTGTTGGAGAAGGGGGTTGTGGGGGGGGGTTGTTGGAGAAGAAGCAGGACGCGGCGGCGGAGGTGGAGGCCTGGGAGGAAGGCAGGAAGGTTATGCGAGGGCTTCCGAGACAACATATAGGAAGAGGGACGACAGAAGCAGCCGGGGTCTTCCGGGAGAGGTGGGTGGCCCTGTTGATCGTTGTGTTTGTGCTCTCTTTTCTCTCAAACCGGAGGGTGAGGGGGATGCCTGGGAGCTTTGTTTTTTGGGGGGGGAAGAGACTCCTCAAGGGGACCTAGTCATTGTCCCTTCAGCAACCCTTTAGAGTTGGTGCAAGAATCCAGTCTCGCTTGAGATCAGAAGGGGTGCCGGTAACATCCTGCCAGCCCAGGTGAATGCAGCAAACCAGCTGTGATGCTGTAAAAGTGCCCGGGATGCATTGCACCCAAGAAAACCCTATTTATCAATATGTCCAGGGCTACTGCAGCTTTTGGACGCTCTCCATAGAAGAAAAGCAGTGAAAGTTAATCAGGAAGAAGTGCCCGGTGCTACTTCGGTTTCATTTGATAAGTTCAGGGCAGGGGGAGAGATCAGGAATCCCCAACCCTCCTTCGTCTTTCCTCTTTGGGAGCTCTCACTTCCTCTTTATGAGAGAACATTTGATGGCAGTGTAGGAGGTGGGGGTGGAAGAAGGATCTTCCAGCCCCTGCATTGGAAAGACAGAAGGTTAGAAAAGCCAGTCATCTCCTTGGGCCAAGGGTTAAGCTTATAACTCTCAAGATATTGGCTAGAAAGGAACCCTTTGGAAATCATGTGACTTGCATGTCCCAGTAAAATATGTGCCACTGCATAGTAAGGCAGTGTGACCTAACACCTGGGGTGCTGGACCTGTTCTTGGGAGGTTTTTCCCATTGGCCATGACATCTCCTGAATCCGCTAGACTAGAGCCAGGCTGTTTCTCAGCATGACCGGTCTCACAGGGTTGGTTTAGATCAGTGCTTCTCAACCTTCCTAATGCCATAACCCTTTAATACAGCTCCTCATGCTGTGGTGACCCCCTTGCTCTGCTTGGAAGAGGCCACAAGCCCCCTTGGGCAGGCCACTGCCGCAGGTCCCATAGAGAACTTCCTTCTACAGGCACCCTCAGCCAATCACAGCCTCTAGTGCCATTGACTGACATCCCCTCCAACCTATCAAGCTGTAACTCACTGTTCTCCCCTTCCTCCCTCTCCTTCTCCAGACCCAAGCCGTTTGTGCCTTTTGCTTCACTGGCTCATGGCGACCCATGTGAAATGGTCGTTCGACCCCCAAAGTGGTCCTGACCCCCAGATTGGGAACAACTGGTTTAGATAAACTCAATAGAAAAAGAGATGTGACATTTCCTGAAGGGAGCAGGGGGTTGGACTTGATGGTTTCGTGGGTCCCTTCCAACTTTGTGATTCTATGATTCTATGGTGTATGCAGATAATAAACTCCTTGTCTTTAGAGTTAGTGTTATAGCTTGAGTACTTGAGGAGGTTAGAAGGAGAGCAAGCTGATCTGAATGGGCACAGATTGGTTCAAAATAAGAAGTGTTGTTGTTGTTGGTTGACTATACCTGTAGAAAGTAGTTCAGGTATCTCTGTGTCAGTTGTGGTGGTGGACTAGGTCTTCCTGAGTTTCTGTCCTTAGATTGTTGTTTGAAACTGGGCTGGCATGTTTTGAAGCAGAAACTACTAGCATAAGTAACATTCAAAAAAGAAGTGCTACCATGCTACAAAGGCAGAGTACTGTAGTCCTGTGTTATTGTTATATGTGCCTTGGTCTTGTATGCATTTTGCTAGAATTTGTGTGGTTTTCGTTTTCATGCTACTACATCTCCAACTTCTGTAACAAAGGTCATAATTAGGCAGCAGCTGCCTGCTTTCATTTTGGTAGTGGAGTCATCTCCGTCAGCTTTACAGATGGGTGGAAGCCAACATAGGGTAAAGCACAGTGTGCATATATGTGTGTGTGTGTGTGTGTGTGTGTGTGTGTGTGTGTGAGAGAGAGAGAGATTCTTCATTTATGAACTCACAGCATCAAATAGTTCTTTTGACAAGACAGACCCCCTTGTACGTACAGCCTTTACTTATCTGTTATTCTGCAATGCACTTATAGAGGAGGGTGGTAAAAACCAGAGAAAAGTGTGAAGAGCTCCATAAGGGTCTCTCCAAACTGGGGGAATGGGCTGCGAAATGGCAAATGCATTTTAATGTAGCCAAATGTAAAGTAATGCATATTGGGGTGAAAAATCAAAACTTTATATATCAACATGGGCTCTGAGCTATTTGTAACGGATCAGGAAAGATATCTTGGTGGGTTGGTGGACAGCTCAGTGAAGGTGTCTACCCAATATGTGGCAGCGCTGAAGGCCAATTCCATGCTAGGGATTATAAAAAATGGGATTGAAAATAAAATAGCCAACATTATAATGCCATTGTACAAAAATATAGTAAGGCTGCACCTTGAGTATTGTGTACAGTTCTGGTCACTGCATCTAAAAAAAAAACATAGCGGAACTGGAAAAGTTGCAGAAGAGAGCAACTAAAATGATTACTGGGCTGGGGGACTTTAGGGTAAAACATTTGGGGCTCTTTAGTCTGGAAAAAAGGCGCCTGAGGGGGGATATGATTGAAACGTACAAAATAATGCAGGGCATGAGTAAAGAGAATAGAGGGACACTCTTCTCCCTCTCACAAAATACCAGAACTAGGGGACACACATTCAAATTGAGGGCTGGGATAGTAACAACAGACAAAAGAAAATATTTTTTTACCCAGCGTGTTGTTACTCTGTGGAACTCCTTGCCACAGGATGTGGTGATGGCATCTGACCTGGATGCCTTCAAAAGGGGATTGGACAGATTCCTGGAGGAAAAGTCCATCACAGGTTACAAACCATGATGGAGATGTGTAATCTCCAGGCTTAAAACCGGGGTACTTCAAGGGCCAGATGCGAGGGAATGGTATCAGGAGATAGATATCTAGTCTCGTGCGCTCCCAGAGGCATTTGGTGGGGCCACTTTGAGATACAGGAAGCTGGACTAGATGGGACTTTGGCCTGATCCAGCTTGGCTCTTCTTATGTTCTTATGTTCTTAATTCATTTTAGCTTTCTCCACGTTGGGTGGAACAGAGACAATCTTGAGTGCATATAGACTCTCTGCACAATAAAGAACCCCCATTTTCTAGAGTTGTACCTAGAGACTGCTGTGAATAGAAACCTTCCCCTTTTCTGACATGCCATTCCCCGCCCCCGGAAAAATCAATGATGGTGAGAGGAGAGATTAGTTGCTCCCCTCTGAGTGTGTTGCCATAAATCATGAGATGTGCAGGTGTGTGTTTTTGGAGAATGGCTGCAAAAATTCTGAGACAGTGGCTTGCTTCTTCCCCTTTCCCCCTGTTTCAGGTTCTGAGGCTTCCTAGCAGTCTTACTGGAAACTTCACCATGTGCCATGTGTTTCTGAGTGGCCCTGTTAAGCCATGAGTGGTGTGTTAGCCCAAGACTTCCTACCTAGTTGTGATGACATTTAACAAAAATGGCATAATCTTTGGAGGCAGCATGCCCCACATTTAGAAATGGCTGTCGACCTCATCAGATGCATACTGTGTTGTCTGTGTCAGCATGCAACTGGTGGTTTCTCAATGTGTGGCAGTTTGCCTGCAAAAGTTACACCAAGGCTTCCCTGGGGCAGAAGGGAGCCCCAAGGAGCCTCAGAACCTGAAATGAGGGTAGGAAGCATTCCTTTCATTTAAAGCAAACATTATCATTGCTGGATAATGACAGCATCTGCTTTACACACCTTGACTTAATGCAAGAGGATTTTGATATCTGAGAGTTAGAAAAAATACAGCACTTCTGAGGTGATGAAGCAGGTATCCGTAAATCGTTGCCACATAGTATATGCATGCACATTTTTCCCCAGCTCTTATTCTCTTCTGGCGGGGTACCAAAGGTGCCAACCTTTCTGGAAAACAATTAAAGCAAAGCAAAGCAAAGTGTTCTGCTTATATACCGCCCCATACCACTTCAAGTAGTCTCTGGGTGATTTACAGTTTTTAATTACAGTATGCAGGCTACACATTGCCCCCCCCCAGCAAGCTGGGTACTCATTTTGCCAACCTCGAAAGGATGGAAGGCTGAGTTAACCATAAGCCGGATACCTGGGATTGAACCCCAGGTCGTGAGCACAGTTTTACCTGCAGCACAGGCATTTAACCACTGCGCCAGGAGGCTCCTCTTGGAACAATCAGCTATTTTTAATTTTTAAAGAGTCATTCACTTGGCCACTTTGCACTTTAACTCTGCTGCTTCCTTGTTATGTTCTTTCCACTAGATAGACGGGATTAAAAATTAATTAAATAATAAAATAAATATTTTGTTTTTCATATCTCAAGAAAGAGATGATCCATATCATATAACAAAAATACATTAAATAAACATGCTTGGAAAAAGACAGGAAATTATCTCAATGTTTAAGAAATAATCAGATTCAGAAAAGCTATGTTAACAGTATTTGTTTTGCTTGATACAGTGGGAATACCACCAGCCTTAGCTGAAGCATCGATTGATGTTTCAACTCCACCTGTCCACACAGTGATCACTTCTAGAAACACAGCTCTGAAAACAACTTGAAAGATTAAATCAAAAATAGCTTTGGTCTAGTCCAATTATAGACCAGCCAACTTGGACTCCATTTTAGCTTAGTAGGAAACATTACCAAGTGATACTACTGTAATAGAATCATTTCTACTGTACCAGTGGGATTCTTTAGATGCCGTTTTACCTTTATCTTTATTTTTCTAACCCTTCATTTTGTGTCTCTTGTGAGGAAGCGGTAAGAAAAAATCCTACTGTTCCATTATTCCAGCATTTTAAGATTTTTTATGATGCAAATATATGAGAGTTAGAAGAAATTAAGAACAGTGAAACTGACAATATAACCGTTTACTTACCTGTTGAGAAGTAAACAACTTTCAATGGGCTAATTTAATATTGGTACTTGTAACAGTACACAGTGTTAACAGTGAAGATAATTTACACACCTGTAGCTTATATCCTAATAAAAAATGAATGGTGACACACACACATGAATAACACAATCAGCTTAAGGTTCAGACATGCTCAATTCCAGTTAGCAAAAGCTTCCACGCTTCTCTTTGAAATAGCATCAGAAGCGATATTGAAATTGTGGGCCCCTTTATCACAACGGCGCATTACCATAATGCTAAATCACAGTCCATGTCTTTGCTACGTGAGGCCAAAGTGTGGAGCTGAGTCTGATGTTAATTCAGTCCACTAAAAACGAAAGTCTAAATATTTAACATGGATTCAGGTTCTAACTTTTGATTACTCTTTACTTATCAGCTTTAACCCTACATTTCCAATATTTTAATCAACAAAAATCACTACCAGGTCACTGCCACTGGTCCTGATCCTCATGGCATGATTTTACACAAGAGGATGTCGGCTATGAATTTATCGTTGTGGCTTTTAATTAGAGTTATGGCTGATCAGAATGTGTGAATACATTGTGTCTGGAACATAGACATCGTCTCTGGAAAGCCCTGAGCTGATATAGTGCTCTCTTGCCTAAGCCGAGCCTAAAATTTGTAAAATGAGATGGTAGTACAAACCTATATTGGTAGAGGAAGTACAGTATTTGGATCCTATGTTCAGAACAGAATGTTTATTTTTACCTGGGAAGTAAGATGCATTAAGTAACATAATGAATAGGCTCCCTGCTCTGAACCAACTGCAAGTGATGATGATAATGTCCTTAATTTTGTTGTCTTGCTGTGTTGCAATCTAGTAGTTGTTCGCTTACACTGGAACACTCTGTAAAAAGGCAAGGGAGGGTTCACATCTCTAGTTCTTTAGCAGGGCAGTTACTTTGAGGTCAACAAGGTTTCACCACTTGCTGACTGACTAATTGAACAGGAGGAGTTCACTAGCATTAACATTACATTTAGCTGTAATAAGCAGCTGATGAAGCTTTTTAACTTGTGAAGGACTTCTGTTTTGTTTTCATTGGTACTGCCTGTTTTCTTCCCTCCCTCCCAGCCTTATAGCTTTCAGTGGCCTCTCTTAACCTTGGCACCCATCTGTAAATACTTTCTAGGACACCATTTCATATTACTTGTAATTGAAGAATTCATGTTGAATGAGTCACCCCACCCCAACATACCAGGGTCCGATAATGTAGTTCTTGTGTAGGTTATGAAAACTGATAACAAGGGGATCCAGTTGGCAAGAGGAGGCGCAAAGGTTAATAATGATACATAGGCAGCAGTTTTGTCAAATAAATCAGCCATTTCCTTGTTTGTTTCAAGAACATCCACAACGCAGGATTTAGCTCTGCTGTGATGTAATGAAAGGAACAACAAGTATCCCTGGCCCATCACCTTTCAGAAATCAAGATGCTTTTCCTTATTGTACTGCTTGTGGCTGTATGTAAAAGAGGGTGGAAGTCAGAAAGGGGAAGTAAAGAGGGAAGTCCTTGGGTGGATATGTTGTGTGTTGTGTCATTATAGTTGTGACCGACTCTTTGTGACCCCATGTCCATGGAGTTTTCTTGGCAGGAATACTGTGGAGTGGTTTGCCAGTTCCTACTCCAGGCACCTACAGCACCTGGTATTCCCTGGTGGTCTCCCATCCAAGTACTAACCGGGGCCGACCCTGCTTAGCTTCCGAAATCAGGCGAGATCGGATATGCTTGAGTGGATATAATACTGGTTATTTCCTGGAGTCAGCAGAGCTGGACTGAATGTTGTATCAGCTTCTCTTTAACTTTACATTTCCTGTTGGTTAAATTTTACTTGCTTCTTATTCTCTTGGATGAAAACAGAAAAATAATACTGTGGAATGTGTTGATTTAATTTTCTAGATTTTTTAACCTTCCGTCCTAGAACCACTGCCTGTGGAACATTTACCAGTGGTTTGTCTAGATCAGTGGTTCTCAACCTGTGGCTCCCAAGATATTACTGGACTTCAAATCCCAGAAATCCTGGCCTGCTCAGCTACTGGTGAAGGCTTCTGGGAGTTATAGTCCAAGAACATCTGGGGACCCACAGGTTGAGAACCACTGGTGTAGATGTATTATAGAAGTGCTTCTTTGTCTCAGGGGTAATAAAATCAAGACGATGTCTGGAAGGAATGGCAGGCACGGAAGAGAAGCAACTCGGGTCTATACCCTTGGCATAGCAGGTGGTTGTGGATTCCAGGGTTGGATCCAGGACTAAGATTAAGTTTGATTTCCATAGTCAATAATCATGGTGCTAATTTGCCTTCTTCATTAAAATAGAAACTAGCCAATACTGTTTGTTGGATATACCTTTCATAATATGACAAGTCTGGAAATCTTCCAGAGTGCTTCATAATTTGGAAGCATATGAAAACACATATCCCAGTCTCTTACGATACGTATGTTTGTAAACAGCTTCCTTACCTGATGGGTTGGCCAAGGTTTGTAATAGAGCTGACTAGAACTGTGTTTATTTGCAGACCTGAAATAATAAACTATACAAGGTATAGTAAGTAAATATTTTGCTTGGTTTACACTTTTATTTTTAGTCCAAGGTGACCTTTTTTTGGCTTGTGTCACTTGGAATCTTCAGTGGAAAACTCCACCTCCTGAAATATATGGAAAAAAGTACATGGGTTATGTGGAACTGATAGCATACTCTTTTGCCTGTAGTAGATGGACTTATAGGACATATCATGGCAGCTGTGAATAGATGGATGGCTTGTGTAGCCATTTATTTATTTATTTATTTAATTGTGGGCTTGTATCCCGCCCATCTTCCCAGCGGGAACTCTGGGCGGCTAACATCAATAAAAACACATAAAACAGCGGTTAAAGCTGGAAGCAGTAAGGCAGCAGAGGACAAGATGGCGACGAGCCCGAGGAGAAAAAAAATGAAGAAGAAACTAATTAACAAGGTCGCCAAAGGCCTCTAGAGGGTCTTCAAGGCCTTCTTGAAAGCGGGCAGGGACGAAAGCAGGCGCATCTCACTGGGGAGGTGGTTCCAAAGTGAAGGCCGCACCACGGAGAAGGCGCGGTCTCGGGTGCAAGTTTTCTGCGCCTCTCTGGGTGTGGCAACCCGCAGTGAGTGCGCCTGAGACGATCTCGTGGGTCTGGATCCGGATGCCTTTTGGGAGATGCGCTCCGCCAAGTACTCTGGTCCCAAGCCATGGAGGGCTTTGAAAATCAAAACCAGGACCTTGAACCTGATCCGGAGGACAACGGGGAACCAATGCAGGCGAGCCAGGACTGGGGTGATGTGCTCGTATCTACGGGCACCCACCACCAGCCTAGCCGCCGCATTTTGCACCCGCTGTAATCTCCGAACCAGGGTCAAGGGCAACCCCACGTAGAGGGCATTGCAATAGTTGATCCTCGAGATCACCAGGGCCTGCACAACTGTCCTCAGGGAGGGCTCATCAAGGTACTGGCGGATCTGGGCGATCCTGCAGAGATGGAAAAAAGCGGCCCTGGAGACAGCCATCACCTGGGCTTCCAGATTCCTGGCCCTGTCTGTAGGCTGGAGGGAAACACCCCCCAGCATAGGGAGGGGGCTATTGTACCCAGACGAGGGTGCCCCGATGAACAGAACTTCCGTCTTCTCCGGATTAAGCTTCAGCTGGTTATCTCTGGTCCATTCCAGAACGGCCTCCAGGCACTGATCGAGGGAGCGGATCGCCTCCACTGCTGATGATGAAAAGGAGAGATAGAGCGGCGTGTCATCAGCGTACTGATGACAGCGAACTCCAAATCTCCTGATGACCTCCCCCAGCGGCCTCATGTAAACATTGAACAGCATGGGTGAGATTGCCTACCCCTGGGGCACCCCACAAGGGAGAGTCCAAGGAGCCGACAAGACATCACCCAGCTGAACCCGCTGAGTCCGGCCGCTAAGGAAGGAACGGAGCCAGGCCAAGGCCAGACCACCAATTCCCGCCTCCGTGAGCTGGACCAGTAGGTTACCGTGGTCGACAGTATCAAAGGCCGCTGAGAGATCAAGGAGGACCAACAGGGAGGAGCTCCCCCTGTTGGCCTCCCTGAGGAGGTCATCCTGCAGAGTGACCAGGGCGGTCTCGGTCCCGCGAAGAGGTCTGAATCCGGACTGGAAGGGATCCAGGATATGATTAACCTCCAGGAATGACTGAAGTTCGGACGGCAGCCACCCTCTCGACAACCTTGCCCAGGAAGGGAACAATGGCAATCGGACGATAGCTGGATAAATCATCCGACGCCATGCCAGGTTTTTAAAGAGTGGGTTTCACCACGGTCTCCTTCAAACGGGAAGGGAAACATCCCTCCCTAAAGGAAGCTGTGGCAATAGCTGAAACCCACTCAGGCATGTTCCCTTCGGCAGATTTAATAAGCCAAGCTGGGCAAGGGTCAAAAGGAGTGGCCGCTGGCCAGCAACGAGCCATAACCCTGGAGGCCTCCGCCACAGAAACCGGCCCAAACTCATCCAGGAGGGGAGAACGGGGGGGGTGGGTGAGGCACCAGAGATCTCGAAGGGTGGACTAGAGCAACTGGGGGGCAAGTCGGAACGGATGGCCTCAATTTTTGATCTAAAATGGGCTGCAAATTGCTCACTAGTGAAATCACTAGGAGGAGGCCTCAGCTGACTGGGATTGGAGAGGTCCCGAACCACCCGGAATAACTCCGCCTGGCAGTTCGCGGCCTACCAATTCTCAGGGAGGCAAAGGATCTTCTAGCGTCCCTGATCGCGCGAAGATAGCAGCCAGTCAGCTGTCTAAGGGCAGCCCTATTCTCTTCCGTCCGGCGAGCCCTCCAAATGACCTCCAGTCTCCTGCGTTCTTGTTTCATCGACCGCAACTCCTCCGTAAACCACGGAGAGTGGCGGACTCCACATCACAGGAGACGCTTGGGGGCGATTCGGTCGACCGCCCCAGTGGTACCCACGTACCACCTATCTGTGTCTTGAGTAAATTCTTGGTGGACTTTTTGTTGCTTAAACTCTTACATCCCATAACTGAATGCCAATTGTTCACAAGAGTTATACATATCAACTATGGTCCAAAGCAAATGTATGCGTTCTTTCAAGTTTCTGATATTGCAGTTTTTACAGATAGAAATGGAGGTATATCTTAAAATGACACATGCTTTTCACTGGCACTGTAGTGCTGGAATTATCTGCATGCGGCATTCCTCAATATACATGTAGGCAGCTTCCTTAGAAATTATTGCTGAATTTTGTTCTTTTGCAGGAAGTATTAGATTGACAATCTAAGGGTTACATTTCTTGGCAACAATTCTTCAGTGTTGTGTTCCTTTTAAGAATAGCTGGAATAGTGTTTTGCTAATGGAGATAGGTTATGATTTGACACTTTTCAGGCAACTATTTTCTAATGTGTGCAGTTGATGAAACATCAAAACAAGTGCAAAGTACCTTTTTGTTTCTTAGGTAAAACGATTAATGATGAAACCAATTGATTGTGGAAGGGACTGATTAAAGCTCCCTTTTAAAAATTAATTTGTGCTTTAAATAACAGAAATATTTAATTCTTTAGTGATTAGTCAGATATCTGTACTGAACCTGGACAGTTTGTTCTGTGTTTAACAAATATTCATTTACATGCTATTTTTTTAAACTTGCTTTTTAGATGTAATTAAGCCTAGGTTACAATTGCCCTGAGGAATGAAAATGCCTCTCAATATCTGAGTATTGTTTGCAGCCATTATTTTTTATAACTGATTGAAAGTTGATGGCTGTACCATTACTTTAGTAGCCGTGGAGGTAATGCCAAAATATATGGCCGCTATTTACCATTCATTTGTATAGAAAAATTGTGAAAAATAAAATGAGTTTAAATCTATCACTGCTGGATAGCTCTGTGGCTTAGGCATCTGGCTGCAGGGACAGAGGCTGGTATTTTGATTCGCCCACTGACCCTCCTTGGCAGGGGTTGGAGCAGATGACCCATAGGCAGGAGCGTGGTGTGGGGAGGGCAAGGTGGGTGGGGCACCCTGGGCACAGGAATTAGGGGGTGCCAAATCGCCTCCCCCTTCCACCCGCCATCTCCAAGTCTGGTTGCAGGCAGGCAGGGGTGCAAGAGCAGTGCGGCACCCTCCTCCTCCGCACACGCAGGATTGCCCCCGTGCCTGCAGGATTGCTGGGTGGAGGGGATGGAATTGAGGAGGTCCGGAGGGGCACAAAAAACAACTTTGGCCCCAAGCGCCCCAAAACCTTTGCTGTCCATAGGGTCCCTTCCACTTCTGCAGTTCTGAGATACCAGTGACTTTTGACTTACCTTGACTTTCGGTGTGTCTTGCTTGTTTTTGCTTTTGTTTCTTCTAGGTTGTATTTTGTAACCTGTGCTTTTCTTGTCACCTACTAAGGTTACTTAAAATGGCAGAGTTGCACAAGATTCAGGCCCTTTCCTAAGTAAGGGGTTGAGACATGAAGCAGTAACATTTCACAATGTTTGCTTTGTAAATTCTGTTTTCTGTTTGTTAGGACTGAATGAAGACTCCTTAAATCTAATGGCTTTGGCTTTTGCAAAGAATTGGTTAGGGTGATTAGAGATGCTAATTTCCCTTAGAGAGTTGTATCTTGCTGATTATATCAAGGTGAATAAATAGCCCTTGCTTTAGGTTAGCTTTTATGTATTTATTTTCAAATGCCATTTGTACAAATGTATATATTGCTGAACATGCAAATAACAATTAATTATGTGCTGTTAAGTCAGTTCTGACTTACAGAAATCCTTTCTTGAGTTTTCTTTCTTTAGATAGTGAATATTCAGAAGTGGCTTACCTTCTCCTGAGTTGCTTTGGGGCCCCCCACTGCTTTGCTTGTGGCTACACAGGCTGCTTCTCTTCCTAGAAGTCACAGTGGGAAATTAGCATCTGAAACTTTGGTCCAGCACCCAGATATCTGAGGGACTGAGCTATTTCACCAGAAATAGCAATAGAATACAATATAAAAAAAATCACAACAATAAATGGGCAAAGCCAATTACATGATCAATAAAACTAGTGCGAATAGTAAGCCTGAGTGGAAAAGGCTTGAGGAGGCATCAAGGTGAACAAAACTCAATGATTTTTAAAAATCAAGTTGATTTAAATCACAATTTAAATGTTAAAAATCATTTATTAAAATTTAAATAGTCAAAAATCCAGTTTTTTAAATTTAAATCACGAAAAAGAATTCCAGGCAAAATTCAAAGAAACAAAACAAAACTCAAAAACATGTGGCACTTTGGCAGGTGTGTGTGTGTGTGTGTGTGTGTGTGTGTGTGTGTGTGTGTGTGTGTATGTGTGTGTGTGTGTGTGTGTGTGAGAGAGAGAGAGAGAGAGAGAGAGAACTGCTAGTACCTGCTTAGCAGTACCACAAGGGCTAAATAGTCATGCCCAAAGGTTTGTTCTTAGTAGCTGTGAGAAGTCCATTCAGAGCACACATTAAAAACATGACTTCCTCCCTTGAGTGCCATAATGAATGTGGAAAGATATAAAGGGGCAATAGTCCTTATGATTATGTTGTACCTGAAGCACTGTCTTTGAACACTAACCTCCACACTTCTACATCACTGTAGCATTGGCATTATCTCAGTGTTGTTGTTTTTATGGCAGAGAGGGAGATAGGAGTAGTAAAGGTCAACATGTAATAAGCTAGGAGGCAAGGGTTCTAAAATTATCTACTTGCTATTTTTTTTCTAAATAGAAGTATTTGCAGAATAATAGTTATGTTGGCTGATAACTATAGTAAAGTCAGAGAATGGTAGGAGACCTGCTTTGCTTGCTCCCACAGCCACACAGAGTAGCTAAAAACAACAACTGCATGGGATGTTTATTCACTGTGACGTGTGAAGCTAGTAGGAAGGTGGCTTTATCTTAACCTTGGATTGTTTTTCTGGCTTCTGGCTGAGTTGGCAGCTTTAAGTCACTTGTTGAACTTCTCATGGGCCTTGAATACTTTGTTAGGGTTTGAATTAGTTAGAAATGAGTGACTTGATAGCCTGTAACATCAGAGTAAAAGTAGGCAGCCTGTGTGGCCTAGGGCAAGCTGCACAGTCCCAGGGTACCCCAAGAGGAGGAAACAGTAAACCACTTTTGAGTACTCTCTATCTGGGAAATCTTGAAGTCAGAATTGGCTTGATGACACATCATCGTCATCACCATTATTATTATTATTATTATTATTATTATTATTATTATTATTATTATTATTATTATTATTATTATTATTATTATTATTATTATTATTATTATTATTATTATTAACCTAAGGTTCTGAATCACTGTATAAAATGTATTAGAGATGGGCTTTTCATTTCAGCAGTGGTCAGCTTCTGAAACAAACCACAGGAGCCCAGCTGATTTTCGGAACTGGAAGAATAAAATCAACCATTCTCTTACTTTGCACTGGGTTCGCACGGGGTTAAACTCCAATGATGAAGAGACCTTTGATGCACCATCATTCCTTATCCCTGGTGCTGGCCTATCAGGAGCTGTGCAGGAAAATGCATCATCCTGCCTCCCTGTCTGATTGGCCAGCGCCAGGCAGAAGGAACGATGATGCATTGGAGGCTTCTTCCTTGTTGGAGTTTTACTCTGTGTGAGCCCAGCACAAGGCAAAGGATTGGTTGATTTTATTCCTCCGGTTCCAAATGTCAGCTGGGCTCCTGCCATTCGTTTCTGAAGCTGACCACTTCCGAAACGAAAAGCCCATCTCTAAAATTTATAAAAAAATCTCCCCTCCACAATTGGTAACAGGAAAGTTTGTGGAACTTTTGATGAAAAAAAACTCTAATTAGGCAAGACTTAAATTAGGAAAATAACAAAGTAGTATTAACCAAAAATTGCAGTCAGAATAACACTAAGTTCATGCCCTCACAGACAGAAAGCAGCTGCTTTCTGAATGGGCTCTTTCGATCTTAGCCATTATACAATAGTGTGATTTTTTGTTTGGCATGAATAATCGCTAACTAGAAAATTTCTTTTTTGTTTTTGTTTCAGTATGTATGACCAACTGCCCTACGCTGATTGTTATGGTCGGCCTCCCAGCAAGAGGAAAGACATATATCTCAAAGAAATTAACACGCTACTTAAATTGGATTGGGGTGCCTACTAAAGGTGAGTAAGTCTCTTGGAAAAAAAGAGATGAAAAAGAATGGGATGTTTACAATTAGTAATTTACCTTCTTATTAATGAGTTAGTGAGGATATGATAGCTCTTTTCAAATACAGTGGTACCTTGTTTAAAGGAATTAATTCGTTCCAAATGAAATTCTGTTAAGCAAATTTTCCTTTATACAAATTTTCCTTTATACAATTTTCCCATAGGAATGCATTGAAAACGGAGTACAGTGGTACCTTGTATAACGTAATTAATTTGTTCCAAATCAAATTACGCTATACAAAATTTCCTTTATACAAATTGCGATTTCCCATAGGAATGCATTGAAAAAGGAGTAATCCGTCCATAGCCAAGGCTAATGAGGTAGTCCCGGCTGTGGTGCTTGGGAGGGAGGGAGGAGGTAAGGAGTCGTGGTGGCTGTAAAAACAGGAGGCTGCGATGGCAGCGGCGGTCACCACTGCTGCTGCTGCTGTTGTTGGGAGGAAGGCTGCCCCTCCTCCTCCCCCTCCTCCTCTGCACGTCCGTGTGTGCGTGTGTGTGTGCGCGCGCAGTGCCTACTGTGCGTTTTGCACTTCCCTCTTCTTCCTCTTTCACTCTTCTGCCTTTCATTCCCCGCTTCTCTTTCGTTCGTGCTGTCGAGCTGCTTCTCAGGCTTCTCCTCCTCCTCCTCTGCATGTCCATGTGTGTGTGTGTGCACGCACACACAGCGCCTGCCGGTGCGTTTTGCACTTCCCTCCCCTTCTTCCTCTTTCACTCTTCTTCCTTTCATTCCCTGCTTCTCGTTCGCTCGGGCTGTCGGGCTGCTTCTCGCGCGTGTGGTGAGCGGCTATGCAACTGGGCTGGGCAGTTAAAGCAGGAAGGAAAAGAAAGCCGGTGTATGTGGGGGGTAGAGATGGGCACGACTTAGCGGTATTCCCGTTTCCGTTTCCGTTACTCGGTTCCGTTACTCTACGGAAACGGTAACGGGAATTACTCCGCCAGACTTCGAGCTCGAACCGACGAACGAACAATTTTGGTCTGATTTGTCGTGCTTGTTCCTTGCATCGCGCGATTGCGCGATGCCACGCGGCACAGAAAAAAAGTTTTTAAAAGTTAAAAAACCCGGTTCCCGGCCGAAAAGCAGGCGGAAAAATGCCTGCCGTGCCTCAGGGCACCTACCAGAGGGGTTGTTTCTGGAGGTCCCCGGCCTCCCCCCCATCCCCCGTCCTGGGCTGCTGTGGTGGGATTCGCCGGCCGCCGCAGGCTCGCAGCCAGCCAGCAAAAAGCCCAGTCTCCCCGGCCGCCGGCCGCCGCAATTAAAGCGCAAGCAAGCGGCACGGATGGCACGGGAAAAAACTTTTAAACTCTCCCCCCACCCATTCCCAGGCCAAAAAAGCAGGCGGAAAAATGCCTGCTTGACTAAGGGCGCAGGGCACCTACCGGAGGGGTCGTTTCTGGAGGGGGGGTCCCGCCTGCCCCCCCGTCCTGGGCAGCCGGACTCGAGTTGCCATTTCGCCATGCCATGCGGTGCGGGCGGGGGATCCAAAATGGGGCGGCGAACGCAATATTGTTTTTGAAATCGTGGTCCAAAAACACACAAGCACAACAGAAACACGCGAAAATTTATAAACTGCCAGATTTTTCACAGTAGCAGTGGGTTTTTTCTTGCAACAAAATGTCTCTCCTCTCCTCCTCTGTCCTCCATTGATTTTATTTTATTTTATTTTATTTACACCTGTGCAATGATGGGCTGGCCGAGTGGCCAGCCATGTGGGAGTGGACGACCATGCAAATTTTTGGTGCCATCCCACCAGTCGCATGGCCACTTGGCCATGGAGACTTCTGGGATGTGCCAAAAAGCCCCCTAAAACCTGCCCTAGCCCCCCTAACCCTAACCCTAACCCTTGACTCCGTACCCATACGTCACAGACTGTCTTCTTAGTGGGTCAGAGAGGCACCCAGAGGTGCAACCCACTAGCCCACCGTAACCTTACCCGTCACTAGCCTAACCCTAGCCCTTGCACTAACCCACCTTAAAGCCAGATCTACTTGCTTGCATTGCACTACACGCAGCAAGTACAATTCCCTTCTTTGTGAGACATGGTGGTGCGAGAGCCTTAGTTAGGCATCTCATTATGGCTCTGGGTTCAGTGCCATCCACTAGTCTTCACAGTCACTGTCTGCACATTATGTTATGCAATATCCATATGGCTATTGCATAGCATTTTGCAGCAGCAGCAGGTGAGGAGGGGAGACCCCCGTGTTGAGGGGGCTCTTGGAGCCTGCTTCTCCTTCCTAGTGGGTGAGGATAGGAGGCACCCACGGGTGCCTCCAGGAGCCCACTTTCCCTTATAGCGGGCCAGAGGAGGCACCCACCCCAGAGAGGCGCCTCCAGGAGCCCGCTCCCCCCCCAAAAAAACCAGTACTAACGACAACGAAAAAACGAACCGACTAATTTTTGCGAATTTTCGCGAAAAACGGAAACGACCCGAAACGGGACCGGCCCGACTAACGACAACTCGAAAAAATTTTTTTTCAAGTCGTGCCCATCTCTAGTGGGGGGGGGAGGGAGGGAAGGAGAGAGAGGAGAGAGAGAGAGAGAGAATGCGGAGGTGGCTCTGTGGCAGCTTTCTCCTCGAGGGCTGGTTAAGATTATTTAGAAAGAGAACGTGAGGTGCCTGCCAGGGACATGGGACTCGGTCCGTGAGATGATGGGTGGAGCGAGGGTGACAAAAGCACGTCTCTTACTGTTCTGAAAAGATTCCCTATCTCTGGATTTTTTTACTTTGTACGGATTTTACATTATACAAACCCTCCGTTATACGAGGTACTACTGTAATCCCTAATCATGACCATTTTTATGTTTTACAGATTCTCCCCATAGGAAATTATGTTAGGCAAATTTCCCATATCTCCGGAATGTTTTATGTTGTACACATTTTACGTTATACAAACCGTTTGTTATACTAGAGTCCACTGTACTTGAAAGGCTGCCATGCAGAGGAGGGGCAGGATCCGTTCTTGATCATCCCTGAGTGTAGGAAGCACAACACTGGGCTCAGGTTACAGGTAGCCAGCTTACAGATCAATATCAGGAAAATTTTTGAACGGTTAGATCAGTGCAACAATCAAACTAGTTACCTCGAGAGGTGGGGAGTGCTCCAACACTAAGAGAAATTTAGACCACCACCTGGCGGATGTCCTTTGATATCTGCTGTCTTGACCAGAGGTTGGACTCAGTGGTCCTGTAGGCCCCTTCTGACTTCATTATTATTCTATGAGATGTACTGTGGCATAACTATGTTGTACAGTGCTTTAGAGTGCAGAAAGGATGATTCTCTGGTCCAAGGGCAAGGCATTCTAGCACAGGGGGAAAACACAGAAGAGTTAGTTAAACTGTATGTATTTCAACTTGGTTGCAGAGTTAGTTGTGATGAGCACATCTGGTCTAGGGAACTCAGCCGAATGGATAACAGAAAAGTGGATTTTGAGGACTGAAGGAAGGCATATATAGTCCCATATAATAGGATTTCAAGGGTAATTATTTACTCTTCTAGTTCAGATGTCACATCAAAGCATAATCAATAATTACAGAAATCAGCCACATCAAACCTTATCTTTATATGCTCCTCCCATTCCTCCAGGTTCTCTCATGTTTAATTAGATTATATGAGTTTCCTGACAAACTTTCCTTTTTTTAAAATCAAGCCAACTTCAAACTATGTGTTTGAATTACCTAATTAAAACAAGAAGAACTTTGTGAGAGTATTATTAACTCTCACCCCTATGTCTTTTATGTGGAAGGTGACTGAGAGAGGATTGCAGGCTTTCAGAGACATCTAGGAGGTTCATGGCAGAGATGAAACCTAAAATAGGAACTTGGTGATTTATGGCTCTGTCTCTTTGGAGCCACACTACACACAGGCAGCAGTATTGGGACTGAATCCATAACCATAGGAGAAAGTTGAGGCAAATGAAGATTGAAATTCCACTTTTCCCCTCAATATTTCACTTACAGAATTTAATGTTGGTCAATATCGGCGAGATTTGGTAAAAACCTACAAATCCTTTGAGTTTTTTCTGCCAGACAATGAAGAAGGCCTGAAAATCCGAAAGTAAGTTTGTGGTGAGCCTTGTTCCTCCATTTCACTGTATTATTTTTATCTATAGGAAAGGTTTTTGGTTGTTGTTGTTGTTGTTGTTGTTGTTGTTGTTGTTGTTGTTGTTGTTGTTGCATTCTCAGTATGGAGGCAGACAGTGTTCATTTGAAACAAAGAAAGAGAAAGTCAGGTGGAGCTAACTATTTAAGAAGAAATGCATGACAAACTCCAAGGACTGTATGCTTGTGCCACCCTCTCCATAAAGGGAGGTTGGTTTCTGACCATTAAATTGTGGTTGGCATGCAAGAAAGAGGATACAGTAGTCCCCCCCGTTTATCGCGGGGGTTAGATTTCTGACCCACCTGTGATAAAGGAAAATCTGCAATATGTGGATGCCTTTATCTGTGGTTCGGGCTGGGACCAGCAGGTCTGTGAGGGGGCTCCTGTACTCACCCCAGGGCTGGCACTGCCCGGAATGGGCCTCTGGCAGACTTCCTATGCCTGTACAGGGCCCATAAGTGACTTCCGGTGAAGTGGAAGTGACTTCCAGGGTCTGCGCTGTGCCTCTGGAGCCCGTACAGGGACCAGAAGTGGCTTCTGACGGACTGGAAGTGACTTCCAGGCCGTGAGAGTGGGCCTGCAGTGGGGCCTCTGCAGCTTGCCCTAGGCCCAGCGCCGCTTGCCCGCTGCGTGCCATGTGCCCATGCCTGTGCTCCTAGAAAATCTGCTCTATACCAGGACTGCGATATATGAAGCACAATGTGGTGGGGGACTGCTGTACAGTGGTACCTTATTTCCCATAGGAATGCATTGAAAAGAGAGTAATCCCTAATCGCAACCATTTTATGTTGTACGGATTCGCCCCGCAGATGATTCTGTTAAACAAATTTACGCTATCTCTGGAATTTTTATGTTGTACAGATTTTATGTTATGCAAACCATTTGTTATACAAGGGTCCACTGTATATGCTATGCGTGTGTTCCATATAGCAGCATTTTCAGAATGTATAATGGTTACTTTGTCTCTTTTCTTTTTTTTAAGACAGTGTGCCTTAGCAGCACTGAAGGATGTTCGGCAGTATCTTGGTGAAGAAAACGGGCATGTGGCAGTAAGTTTTCCTTTCCTTACTTGGTGAAAGAAGAGACGTTCTATTATAGGGGCAGAGGTCTTGCTCCCCCCCCCAAGGACTGGATTTTTCCTGCAGAAACCGTGCTCTTTCCAGATGTTGCACAAGGGCAAGGTTGGGCATGTGTAGGAATAGCACGACATACTAAGAAAACAATGTCTACAGGCTCCATATTGGTTATTGTTTCTCATTCACAAATGACTGATACCAAGTCCACCTACATCCAAGCGTTTTTCAAAGGGTGAAATCTTTTCTTCAGCTACTGTGAATTAAGAACCTCAGAGAATCTCTTCTGTGGAATTGACTCTGTAGTAAATATTTTGGATGTTTTGTTTGCTTGGTCCAGCTGCGGGTTCTGTAAGAATGATACTGTCTGACAAGGCTGGTGTATTTCTCAGTGTTATTTGTACAGTCACCCCCCGCTATTTCGCGGTTCAGGTACTGCGGTCCCACTATATCGCGGGATCACAGTACCTGCGCCTTAGGCCACCACCCCCCACTCCTCCGAGAAGCCTCGGGGCCGCTGGGAGGGGCGGCAGGCGGCGATCACATCGCCACCGCGCCGCCCCCCACTCCTCCAGAAGCCTTGGGGCCACTGGGGGGCGGGGGGGCGATCACATGCCCCCCCGCCCCCCCACTCCTCCGAGAAGCCTCAGGACGATCACGTTGCCCCACAATCTCCATTGAAATGCATTGCCAATGCATTTCAATTGAGAAATTTTCCCCATTGGAATGCATTGAGCCCATGTTTTCCAATGGGGAAAATTTTCTCCATTGAAATGCATTGGCAATGCATTTCAATGGAGACGGCCCCGGACGAGAAGTCTCGGGGCGGCACGGCGGGGGGCAGCGAGAGGTCGGATCCCCCTGCCACTGGCGCGCGCCGCCCCAAGACTTCTCGGACCGGCGCGTGCTGGCGGCGGCAGGGGGATCGGATTGCCCCCCCCGCCCCCAACCCGCTTCCGCATATCGCGGATTTTCAGGCATTGCGGGTCGGGTGGGTCCCTAACCCCCGCAATAGGTGGGGGGTTACTGTATAGTTGCAGCATTATAATGAAAACATTCAATCCTCTTAATTTCTTCCATTTTGTTGTTAAAATGATCTGCATTTTTATGGTGATTCCTTCATACATTCCATGTACTAGTTGTTCTTACAGAATTATGAAGTTCTCGAAGCACTATATTTCTTATCCCATTTGATATTCATTATTTTAATGTTATAGGATGCCTGATCCTTCATAATTTATGAGCAGAATTTTTTTGCTAATCTCTTCTGGAGCATTTTCATCTATTTTAGTGAAGCATGTTCCATGATTTATCCTGAGAACTGATTTGATTTTTAAGTTTTGAAGAAATCATGTATCTATTTTGATTTGTAAAAAGATCATTAGAATACGGAAGATACCAGGAGGCTTTTTAAAAATACTTAATACTGGAACATGATTGAGCATTATGTTACTATTTGGACTAGGATTTGGCAGTGTTATTCTATTTTGTGGCTTGTACATGAAATACTCACACCGCAGACTGTAGTTAAATTTAATTTAGCCATACAGCATTGCTTCTTGTCTCTCTTTCCCCTCCCCCGTAGGTTTTTGATGCCACAAATACTACAAGGGAACGTAGAGAAACTATCTATAAATTTGGTGAGGAAAATGGATATAAGGTGAGTTAGCAGCAAATACTTTAGAATTGCTTAATGATGCGCTGGACCAAAGGTTTTAAAAACATGACTGCTTATGCTGGCATTGGCTAATTTCATCTTTTATTTGTCTGTAGTAGTCTTGTAGAAAAAGCATCTTTGTTCATTTCTGTTCATACTGTTAAATTCTTAGTAGTCTATCATTGTGTACATGGAAATATTTTGTTGTGGTAATACATTTTTTTGAATTTATGATACCAGCTTTGGGAGAATTGCCTTTTTGTGTAGCTTTAGAAATGTCATTACAGTAATACCCTTGCTAATATTGCTTCCTTGCAGTAGAAACGTTTTGTGTATGTGAAGCAGAGTGCATGAAATTCAACTTTTAAATGTGCTTCTGTTGATAAAGAGTTCAGTAATGCTACCATTAAAACTTGTTTCATATCTTAATCATGGAGGGCTGTAGATCTCTATTCATTTCCCCCTATGGAGTTTTTGTTTGTGTTGCTGTTTCTCCACAGTAGACATGCCTTGAAAGGAAACTGGTGTGATGTAATGTTTCTTCCACTTTGACTTGCTGTATTATCTGCATCTGCACCATTAATACTGCTGTTTGGACGGACAGGACAAACACACACACACACACACACACACACACACACACACACACACACACACACACACACACACACACACACACACACACACATACATGTTAGATGGAAAGTATGTAAAATTTACACTGTTTAATAAAGGGGATGTTCAGTACTTCACAGTGAGAAATTTTGAAGGTAAAGCGTACCTTATAGGGATAAAAACGAAGAGGTCTAGATCAGTGTGTATTTATGGTACTGATTAGTAGATTAATTCTCATTCTTATTCTGTCTTTTGTGTTCTTTACATGTCATTCCTGTTCGGCTTAAAGACTTTTTTTGTTGAGTCTGTATGTGTTGATCCAGAGGTCATTGCTGCAAATATTGTGGTGAGTAATAATTTTGGCGCTTATGAATAGAATACAAACCATTGTTCTTGGCGTGCTTTCCAGAACCAGTGATGTGGTCTAGTGGTTTCCTTTCCATATTCTTTTTGGGACGTACAGAGTGCTTTTGATCTAGTTTCCTGCTTTTCATTACAAAATGAAAAGCCCCATCTACCTGGAGCACAGCTTCCGAGCGTTCTCTGGCAATTAGAAATGCAAACTTTTGTCCTAATGGTCATGGGGTTAAAGTTTCACAGTATTCCACTTTTCTCGTCTTTCTTCCAGCCTTTATCTTTTTGATATCTACATTATGTGTTGTTTATAAAAATCTCATTTTTATAGATAAAGCCTAGCAGTCAAATTTCCCATGTAGTGCAGGTTGCAGAATCATTCACTGATAGAGTTTGGTTTCCTCTTTTTGTAACACTGTAGCCCTATGCTCATTGCCTGGACTTGTTTATCTGTCAGCCAAAGCTAAAATACTGCCTGGCAAACAAACAAACAAACAAACAAACAAAAGGCATGCTCTCTACCAGTAAGCTATGGATTCTTTCTAAAAAGGGGGAAGACGCAAACTGACTCTCTACATTCAATAAAATATAGGAAGATTTCCTGATAAGTAAAACATGCCAAGAATGATGACAGTGTAGCAGAGCATGAAGGGATATGAGCATCCCATCAAGCATAATAAAAAGTGGGTTATCTGGTATAATAATGTCAGTAACACAGTTCTTCATGCTGATAAAAATTTGAAGCAAGTTTGAAATTTTGGTACTATAGGAATCTTGCTTGTTAGGATCTATAAAAAGTGAAGTGCCTTGAACTTTTGTTCAGTGGTACACGCATGTTTATTTAAGTATGGTCACCATAAGAGATTTGGGTATTCCAAATTATCCTTGTGGGTTCATTTCTTACACTTGATGGAAAATAACTTTTTTTCAACTCCCAAGAAGTTATACTTTGTGTGATGCTTTTATTAAATAAATAAAAAGGATACAGGTGTGTGCAAGTTTAGATGTCAGAATCTTCCTTATATCCAAAAAGCCTGCTTCTGCTTTTGCTTTTTGTTTAGAAGTCTCACTGTTCTTTCTTTAATTAGCAAGTGAAGTTGGGAAGTCCTGATTATGTTGACTGTGGTAGTGATGAAGCTACTGAAGACTTTATGAAAAGAATTGAGTGTTACAAGAATACCTATGAGACACTGGATGAAAATCTAGACAAGTAAGTAGTCATATAAATATTGACATTTCCTCTTCTAACAATCTTCAATCTGGCTTTGTGACTAGTTTGGAACAATGCTCCTCTGTTGGGTGTAGATTGCTACTTCATGTTGTTGGTGATGCCTTTCCTTGATTCAGTTCCTTATTCAAGAAAGATAGATGTCAGGAGAAAGGTTTTGTTTAGCTATCTTCCTACTGGCTTTCTATGAGTGGGAACATCTGATCCCCTCATGGGGAAATAGCTGGGTATAGAGGGCCAATCTGAAGTTTTATAGTACTGTAGTACAGTTTTACCACCTTCGTAAGCCTTGGAGGCAGCAAAAGTCACTATCAGTTACATCAATTGATAAGACTGTGTCATTGACAAGACTGCTTTCTCACATATTCCAAAGTGAACTTCAGCCCAATAAAAAGAAATACAAGAACCACATTTTCTCTATGTTTCTTTATGTTTGCAAAACCTTCTTACTCCATCACCATATGGACTTTTTTTTACTCAGATAAGGCACTAAGTAGAAGCCTACCTATTATCGGAGACCTATAATTCAATAAAGACAGTTACCATTTTGATATCCGTGTTTCTATGAATGAGGGAAATGTTATGTGTGAACTAGGATGAATATTATTAGGCCATAATAATTGCATGCTAAATGATTGTAGTTGCAAGTAGCATAACAAGATTCAAGTAAGGATTTAATAGTTTATTAAAAGTGGCTGTTGAAGTTACTGTTTTCAGAGAGTGAATATTGCCACACTGAACATGGGGAAAGCCTCCATTAATAATGGTTTGCAAGTTTCTTCTTAGGGAAGTTCCCTTTAATAGACAGTTCACTTCTGGGGGAGAAGCAAAGCAGTTATCTCGTAAGGCAAAAGCATACACTCATGAGACGTATGATGTGATGTGCTGCAACTCTCTGATCGGAAATAGATTTGACAGTTTGAAACTTTATCACTGCATCCCCCGACTGATGGATGAAGTAAATGTATTAATTACACTGCATGTTGAGATAACAGGCTTTGAAGCATGGACATTTGCAAAAATACAAAAAATAGCTAAGAGGTAAAAGTCACCAAAATAACTCACTGGAGGCTGTATACAGTATTCTCTGGGGGGAAACTTTGTAGCTTGTGAGGGTGTGGAACAGGAAGGGCAAATAATGGTATTTGGTAAGATAGAACCAGTGTGGCTCCCTGGCTGGAACTCTGAATATGCCACATTGCGGTTGTATGTCCTAACCAGTGCTGGGTGTGGTAGTTAAAGCAAGCCTTCCTGTACACAAAGACATCTATTTGGGCTTAGTCCTAAGGTAAATTTGGTTAGGAAGTCATCTACGTAGATCTTGAGATCCCCAGATGTAAGATTGCTTGACCAGAAGAGGAACAGCAGATGGCTATCAAGAATAGGCCTTTCTGGTATTTGGGGTGCTGATAAATCTCTCAGATCACTGGAGAGATTTAATCAGATCAATTGTGCCTACTTTACAGTGTTTCTTCAGTCATTTTAAGATTGTTTTAGGTGGATTTCTTTTTCAGTTCCATTTTGGTTGGTTACTGTTTTTAATGTTAATTTTTAACTACCTTAATGGGTATGGTTAATTGAGTGTGTAGAAGTGCAGTTATATAACTAAATTACACATGCTTTCCATCATCTTGTTGCCTTTATTTTCCAGGAGAAACTATCTTGCTTATCTTATCTTTTAGGGAGAGGTAAAACATTTTTCTGTAGTCTTACAAGGAAAGACTCATTTCTGGGCCCTGTGAGTGGTAGATTAAGTACTCAAATGGATACTGTGATTCTTACGAGCAATTTTATCTCTTACTACAACAGGGATCTTTCTTATATTAAGATTATGGATGTTGGAAGGAGTTACCTCGTGAACCGAGTAATGGACCATATCCAGAGTCGTATTGTTTACTACCTCATGAATATTCACGTAACTCCTCGCTCCATCTACCTCTGTCGACATGGTGAAAGTGAATTAAATCTAAAGGGAAGAATTGGTGGAGACACAGGGTTATCTCCTAGGGGGAAGGAGGTATGTCTCGTCTCTCCAGTCTCTCCAGTCTAGCAGTACTTGCTTGTATTCAGCCACTCTAGGACTAGCTTTTACTTGAATGTTAAAGCCTTAAACTGCATTTGCATGGCTTCTCTGTACCTTCCAAGACGGATGATTAAGGCAGGGCCCTGTGGCAAACAGAGATCATGATTCCACTTGGTGAAAGGAGCTTTTGCCCCTGTTTTCCAAGGCAGATGCTCTGAAAGATCCAAGTGACCCCATACACGATGTGATTTATAGGGGATGCAGTAAGAAGGCAGAGTGATTGGAGAGGCCAAGGACCCATGGGAATGCTTTGTGCACACAGACTTGCTTATTTGGATCTGAGTTAGAGGAGAAGCTTGCTTTATGAAGAAAAATAGAAAATACAGTAATTGAATACATCCTTTGTGGCTCTCATTCTAAATGTCAGTGGTATTGTATTGTCAAGATCACATGGCAGAAGCCTTTTGAAAAACATAATTATCTCATTGTAGCTACCAGTGTTAGGGCCTATTGACTCTAGCTAGAGCACTTCAGCTGTGATTCCTTCAACTGTAACTTTCATTTTCTCTCTCCCCCCCCCCGTCTTTTGCAGTTTGCCAAGAGCTTGGCACGGTTCATTAATGAGCAGAACATTAAAGATCTGAAAGTATGGACGAGCCAAATGAAAAGAACCATTCAGACCGCAGAGGCGTTGGGAGTGCCTTATGAGCAGTGGAAAGTTCTGAATGAAATAGATGCGGTAAGATATGCTGGTGGTTCCATATAATGAAGTGCAAGTTTTTGTGGTGGAAGAATTGTTCTGTGATGCAATAACAAGACTTCCAAAGGTTTATACCTTCCTTAACTTTTTTAGCTTGAACAGTATTTAGCTACATGCATGCACAAATAAATCATGTTTATCATTATCATTGTTAAAATTAGAAGATAATAAATGATATAATAATAATAAATGATAGTTTTGCAACCTTAGCAACACTGATCAGATTGTCCAAAGTATCAGCATTTTTCTGTCTATAAGATGCCCCCATGTATAAAATGACCCCCCCATTTTTCCAATCCAAAATTACAGATTCACTACCACGTTGTTCTCTCTTTGGCTTATTTCTATGTATAAGATGACCCTCAATTTTTAGCCTAATAGTTTTAGACAAAAATATAGTCATATACACAGAAAATACTGTAATCCCTTCAGGCAGCCCTATATAATGTGTGCCAGTGAGTGGTGCCATTCAAGCAGTGGAACTCAGGGTGGGGTGTTTGTTTGTTTTGTTTTTGTAACTTCACAGAAGATACTGTGAACGTGTTGCAAATCTTTGCAATGTCATAAAATCTCAAAAGGCAGGTTCAGAATGAAGGTTTTGTCACAAAAATGAGCATTATTAGAATGGTGGTGGTGGTGGTGGTGGTCTTTGTTAAGTTGCTTCTGACTTAGGACAACCCTGATAGGTTTTTTTCAACTTAAAAGGAATGGTTTACCATTCCCTCTCCCAGTGAGTTCCAATAGCTGGGCAAGGATTTGAACCCAGGTGTCCTGAGTTCTAGTTCAGCACTCTATCCCATTATAGCTCACTGGTTCTTAGTTTAGAATGTATTGCTATCCAAATAGTATCCATGCTACTATTTTCTCAGTAATCCTTAGCAGCAGCCCTATTAAATAAATTACTCATGAGATACTCCCAGGCATCACTTTGTGTTCTCAGCTAGAGATGTGAAGGCCTAGGAAAAAAAAACTGGGAAAATTTGGAAAAAAACATTTTTTTTCCTGAAGCCTTTTGGGGTTTCCCCCGAAAAATTGGAAAAATTGAAAAAAGAAAAAAATGATTATAAAATGTTTTATTTTAACATGATGAATAAAATATTTAATTAAATATTTATTTCTAAAAATATGCGTACAGGTGAAACTCGAAAAATTAGAATATGGTACAAATGTTCATTTATTTCAGTAAGTCAACTCAAAGGTTAAGACTTATTACATGCAAAGCAAGATATGTCAAGCCTTACTTTGGTATAATTGTGACGATTCTAGCATACAGCTCATGAAAACCCCAAATTCACAATCTAAGACAATTAGAATAGTGTGAAAAGGTTCAATATTGTAGAGGTCCCCACCACCACCAAAGGAAAAATGTTTTTTTCCCAAGCTTCAAAATTTCCAGAAATTTTACATCTCTACTCTCAGCTACAAAGGCTTGTAGGGAAAGTAAGAGAACATTTCCCCAGTGGCTGCTTCAGCCTGTATTTCCCTGCTGAGGAATCTACGAAGATCTCTCTTCTAAAGCATTTAATTCCTTTTAAGTCATCTGTTTTACCAGTGCAATGGTTCAACTCATTCTATAGTTGCCTGCCTTGAGTTAGCTGTTATTTTTGTTAGGGAAAGGTAGGTTGCACATTGTAGAAGGAGAAAAAGAGAAAGTATATCTCTTGGAGCAGAGGGTGGTCTAAGGTTGAGGGGGAGACTTGCCCAAATCCATCCAGGGAATTCAGGCAGAAAATAAGATTTCAATTGGGAGTTTTGATTCACAACTCTGTTTACTAGCTCTGAAACTATAACAAAATTCTTATGCCCATAGGGAGTCTGTGAAGAAATGACATATGAAGAAATTCAAGAAAACTTTCCATTAGAATTTGCTTTGAGAGACCAGGACAAATACAGATACAGATATCCTAAGGGAGAGGTATGTTGTTTCATGTACTTAAATTCTCACAAACATATACATTTCTTTTAAAGCTGGTGATAAAAGAAACATATTTTTAGTATAACACTTTCCCTCACTAGCTACACATATTGTGTCTTCAAAAAGTCTTTCTGCCAAATTCTCACCTGGTGCATTACTAAAATAAACTATCACATTTTCATTAAAAAGATTTACATTGTAGTAATAGTAATCTTGTGTCCGTTGCCTAGTAGGTTTAAACTATTAGTTTAAATTCAGAATAAAGCTGAAAGACCCCGTAGAAACCCCTGAATGAGCATTGCTTGGATGAACAACTTTTTTGGCCTACCCCCCCACCCCCAGTATTCCACAACAGCTTGTGTTAGAATTCCGAACATTATTCCTCCGTAGGTTCTTGAAACATGTGACGGGAGAATGAAACTGTTTGAGTTGGTTTTGAACACCCATGGTCTCTTCCATATGCTCCCTGCCTCTTTGTGATCTTCCTGAATTTGAGGGATTAATTTCTGAAAAGGGCTGGAGAAAAAGAAAAACCTGATGTTGAAGCTGAGTATGTTGCTAGCCAGCCTGACCTTTAGGTCAGAGGCTCAAAAGCCTTGGTTTAAAACAGCTGTTGCCCTGCTTGGGAAATGTGCATTGCTTCTGAGTATTGATGGAGAGGTCATGTAACCATGAGTTTATTGTGTGATCACGGTGTCCAGAACGCAGATGGACATTATTTATTGTGCTTTTAGTAACTATGTTGTAACAGCTGTTCAGAAAGATGGAAAGCTTTCTGGAGTTGTTTGCTAACCTTTCAGAGCAGGAGTTTTTGGTTGGATTGTGTGTGCTGTCCTAAGCAGGCACACGTGTTTGTTGGATGGCTGATAATGAGTTTTTTCCAGTTGTATTTAGTGGGCATGTTCATTTTAACAGCGG
Source organism: Phrynocephalus guinanensis (assembly GCA_037367245.1). Classification (NCBI taxonomy): domain Eukaryota; kingdom Metazoa; phylum Chordata; class Lepidosauria; order Squamata; family Agamidae; genus Phrynocephalus; species Phrynocephalus guinanensis. Next base: position 42,808,829 of record CM074734.1, read on the forward strand.
AAATGATGCACTTGAGTGTATCAAGGTACTGTAGTTAATTTCCCCAAGATAGTTAAGTTCAGAACATTTGCTTTGTGAATTATTTTGCTGAAGGTTTATTTGGGTGGAAGGCTCCCCAGAATGAAGTCTTCATTTATTTTTAGATTATCTTTGGATGAGTCTACAAAATAGAGAAAAAGATTAAGTCAGAAAAATCTGAACAGATTGAACCTCCCAGGGTGGTCTTATGACCTGATGGGCAGTAATATAAATCTAATAGATAGATAGATAGATAGATAGATAGATAGATAGATAGATAGATAGCCCATCAAATTATGACAGGAAAGGCTCTGGTTGAATTGGTTGATTATCTTCTACATCCCAAATTCTAGAGTATAAATTTGATAGTGGATTGTGCACAAATTAATTGATGCAAGTCCACAAGCACAGATGGGGAGGAGTGGAAGGGAGGGAGACTGGCTCTAAAGGTTGGAAAGATAGAATTGTGTGTACTACATTATTCCTCAGTCTAGGCCAGTAGTGGTGAACCTTAGGCAATCCACATGTTTTGGACCACAACTTCCAGAATTCCAAGCCTAGATTACTAATGACAAAGGACTGTGGGAATTGTGGTCCAAAAGATCTAGAGTGCCGAAGGTTTGCCATCACTGGTCTAGGCTGTATTTAACCTACATTTGTCCTTAATGGCCCATATTCTGCTTGGGTTGAGAATAAACTCAAAGAAGTAGAATTTTGAAAACCAATGTATAAAAGTATTGGGTCCAGAGATATGTGAGCAGAACTCTAGCTCAAGAGTTTCCCTCTCACGGCTCATACTCCTGTGTTTTCACCAAAACCCACTCCTGGGATCGAGGCTATGGTGGCACATGTGATGTGTGCAGTGTGATGAAAGCTGCCTTGAGCAAGGAGAATTTGATGAAGCTGCCTTGAGCAAGCTGAAGGGCCTTTCTGCATTTTGGAAGACAGTGCTAGGTTCAAGTTCATTGATATGCTGATGACAGCCAGTTGTGCAGCTATGTTGGTTCAGTAGAGGGACTTGCATGTATCATATAAGTTTCTATAAGATGTAAGACAAATCTGAAAGACTTAACGGTGTTGTTGCAGTTTGCAAAAAGGAGGAGTTCGGAAAGCAGAGGAATGAAAGGAAGAGAAATGAGACCAGAAATAGACAATAGAGCTGTTCATGAGAGCCAGAGCATGACAAGAATGCCCATGTGTTGCTGCTATTCCAATTTTAGGAATTGGGGTAACTGAGGCCCCAAAGTACTGACACCTGTCCCCCACCAGCACAGCAGAACTTTCCTCCTCCTGGTCTTTGACCCAGTTCCCACTAACATAAGTTCTCAAATGTAGATCAAGCTATCATACCTACCCCTTCTTGGTTTTATTTATTTTAAATAGTGATTGGGCCACCTTTTTAGCCCCACTTCATAACCGAGCTTTAAGGGTAAAGCCTCTCTTAGAAAAGCTTACCATGAAAAACATCAGTGGAAAGCCTTCCAGGTATGACAAGCAGCGCTTTCACCCATAGAACTTGAGCCATCATCACTCTTTTAGCAGAATCCTCATTGTGCTTCAGAAGGTAAAAATACTGGGGTCACGTTCACAAGCAGCAGGTAAAAAAAACCCCAGGTAGCTGGCTCATGGGATTGACTCAGCCTTCCAGCCTTCTGAGGTCGGTAAAATGAGTACCCAGCGTTCAGAGGTGGGGCAATGCGTAGCCTACATACTGTAATTTAAACTGCAAAACGTCCATGGAGTGTTCTTGGCAGTAGTACTGGAGTGGTTTGCCAGTTCCTACTCCAGGCGCCTACAGCACCTGGTATTCCCTGGTAGTCTCCCATCCAAGTACTAACCAGTGCCAACCCTGCTTAGCTTCCGAAATCAGTCGAGATTGGATGTGCTTAGGTCACCTAGGCAGCATACTTGAAGTGGTATGGGGTGGTAATTAAGCAGAACATTTGCTTTGAAGGAAAAAACTTATCTTCAAGCTATACACACAATGGCTCCCTTATCAAATAATTACCTGCTGTTGTTTAACTGCCATGGATACATAAATGCAGCTTTCGTAACTTTGGAAGTGTTGTTTCTCATTAATTTCCTGTAGGTGCACAAGAAATTGTATTAATCTGTTTTCCTTCTGCCAATAACGTGGCATTACACTGTTGAATCTGCAGATACAGCTGTGCATGTTCAGCCCTGTATCTTTTCAAACAGAAGAATATCTAAAGCAAACATATGTATCTATGTTTGGGACCAAAAAGCTTACAAAAAGCTTATCTGCTCATAAGTTAAGTTAAAGTTTTAATATACCAATCTAATTTCTTCCGTGTGAACAATAAATTAAATCTAACTTTAACTAAGCATGTCCCCACCCCTACCCCATATGATTCTTTGTTATTGTGATATGCTGTAGAGACCTGTTATATGCTGGATCTTTTTCAGTCCTATGAAGATCTTGTTCAGAGGTTGGAGCCAGTTATTATGGAGCTAGAAAGACAGGAAAATGTGCTTGTAATTTGTCACCAAGCTGTTATGCGCTGCCTGCTTGCTTACTTTCTGGACAAACCTGCCGGTAAGTACCATCCTATGCAAACATCCTGGAGAATTTTCATCCCCCCCCCATTAAAAGCAGGTACAGCATGGAAGATCTCCAGGAGGTTTACCACATTCATCGAATGCAGTGAAAAAAGACATTGCTAAAACTCTCTTCTTAGGTATGCAAATGTGAAGGCCACCACAGCTAATTGCAGCTAATTGACATGGTATTGGGGCACACAACTTAAAATGGAATTAACACCTGGTCGATTGGATGCAGTGACATCAGTGTTTTCTCTCCTATACACAGAAAAACGTAACAGGATTCTGACCAAAGAATCCTGTGGTATCTAAACTGACAAATATCTTGCAGTGCCTCCCCATCCCCCACCTGGACCCAAAATAGATAACTATTTTCTCCAGATGCAAAATTGCCTATTTTAGGAATATTTTGAGTCTCCTCTGTTCCTTTTCCAAGGCCTGAAATAGACTCCCCATCCCCCAAAACTGGAAGTAACCCTTTGGTAACTTTTGCTCTGAAATGAAGAAGCACGTGTTGCTCACAGAGGAAGTGGTGGTGAATGGGTCAGAACCTCCATGGCTGAGGTAACGATTCCCTGGGTTCTACTGAAGGTGGAAGACAGAGGATAATGAGTATATTCTGTCGAGACATTGAGCCTGAGAGCTCCTCTCTGACTTTGTTACTTCAGATTTATTTACGCTTCTTGAAGATAAAGCCACATAGAGATATGAGCATACTGAATACTCAATCAGTAAATTTAGCTTTGCTGTACAAAGAGAATACTTTGTATGTTGATCTTGGAACAGGGCTTTGGAAAATGCCTCTTTCAGTAACCTAAAATTAATTTTTCATCTATATTTTATTTTAGAACAACTGCCTTATCTCAAGTGCCCACTGCATACTGTCTTAAAGCTAACCCCGGTGGCTTACGGTAAGATATTCAAAATTTAATCTGTAAAGCTCACTCATTAACTTGTTTGAAAACAAAAACCAAACCAGAGGTAGCCATGTTGTCCATAAAATAAATTCCTGTTTCATATTAGGGCCACACTTTATTAGGCTGACCAGAAAGGCACAAAAAGCTTCATCATGTGTGTTAGATGTTACTGAACTCTTTGTCTAGCTAAATGATTTCCAACCTTGGGTCCTTAGAAATTCTGAGAATTCTGAGAAGGCTTACTATTAGTTGTCCTGGCCAACATTTCTGGAAGTTGCAGTCCAAGAATATCTAGGACCCAAGATTGTGAGGTACTGATCTAGCCTGATGAAAAATAGTAATGTCAAAAAGTTTGTATTTGGTTGGCCTAGTAGAGTAATGGCTACAATATGGATTTTGCAATTTGATTTATGGCCAGCATGGCTAGCTGTTGTATTTCATGACTGTCAAAACCAAATTTAGTTAGCTTCCTACTCCAGAGGAAGTGAGGTTTATTTTATACCAGGAATTGGGACTTGATTCATTGAAGGTGCTTCCACTCCATTTTGCCCTCCAGTTGGGTAAAGCTACCCAGTTTAGCTGCTTTTGACTTCTTTCATTTACTTCAGCATTTGGAATGATCTCCACCCATGATAATTTAAGGACAGTCATATTGCTAGCTAGAAGAGCCTGTGGAAACGGCTTTTTGTTTATAGGACTCCTTTGTGAACCAGTAAATCATGTACTTCCAAAATTAATTTTAATCCTTAATAAATAGGAAACTCTTCATTTCATTGTACAAATCACAACAATTCACCAACTAAGCACATGTAACCTACCTGTAAATCTGGTGGTTCCCCCAGGCATCCTTCATACAATATGTATCAATAGAATTGTTTAGTGTTATCTTTGATCAATTAATCCAAATTTAGAAAACTGGATTACATTTGAGTATATACAACAGGACAAAAAAAAAGAATGCATCAAAGCAAAGCAAGGTGTTCTACTTATATACCACCCTATAGCACTTCAAGCACTCTCTGGGCAGTTTACAAATTAATTATACAGGCTACACATTGCCTCCCAACCCCCAGCAACCTTGGTACTCATTTTACTGACCTCCGAAGGATGAAAGGTTGAGTCAACCGTGAGCCGTCTACCTGGGTTTGAACCCTAGGCCATGAGCACAGTTTTAGCTGCAGTACAGGCGTCATGTTGTGTATAGATGCAGAAATAACTTGAATCAGTGCCTCTAGATTTTTTAAATTTATTTAAATGTCTCCTTGTTTAATTCCCTTTGTGCCTTTTGTGGAGTGAAATAAATTTTCTGGCACCTGTATAGGACTGGCAAACATAGAATGTTTTTCTGTCCTTTTTGCCTTCATTCAGTCCATTCAGTCTCCACCCTCAGGCATGGCTATCAACAGATTGAATCCTGAATTTAAATACTACTTAGTTCAATTAGAGAACATGGCTGCATATGTAACCATGAACAAGAGGAGAGGGAACCCATGTTTTAAGACAAAATTTGTCCTGATATTTCTGTGTAGTCATTCTTAAGGGAAAAATACAAACAAATCAACGTAGGGCTGTAATGACATCTGGCGTCCCAAATGCACAATGAGTTATAAATAGTTTTGCTACATCAGAGGTTGTCAGACTTCTAGTTTCTAAAGGTGTTCTTGGGTGCTTTTTAGTAGTATCTCTGTCTCTGCCAACTGGATTAAGGTACAGAGCGGTGGCTTAGACTGAACCTAGTAGAATTAAGGAATAGACTGCACCTGAGTGTATGGCCTACCAAGAAGTTACATAAGAACATAAGAAGAGCCATGCTGGATCAGGCCAAAGGCCCATCTAGTCCAGCTTCCTGTATCTCACAGCGGCCCCACCAGATGCGTTTGGGAGCGCATGAGACTAGATATCTGTCTCCTGATACCACTCCCCTGCATCTGGCCCTTGAAGGACCCTGGTTTCTCCATCATGGTTTGTAACCTGTGATGGACTTTTCCTCCAGGAATCTGTCCAATCCCCTTTTGAAGGCATCCAGGCCAGATGCCATCACCACATCCTGTGGCAGGGAGTTCCATAGACTTACAACGCGCTGGGTGAAAAAATATTTTCTTTTGTCAGTTCTTACTCTCCCAGCCTTCAATTTGAGTGTATGTCCCCTAGTTCTGGTATTTTGGGAGAGAGAGAGAAGAGCTTCCCTCTATCTACTTTACTCATACCCTGCATTATTTTGTATGTCTCAATCATATCCCCCCTCAAGCGCCTTTTTTCCAGACTAAAGAGGCCCAAATGTTTTAGCCTTTCTTCATAAGGGAGGTGCCCCAGCCCAGTAATCATTTTAGTTGCTCTCTTCTGCACCTTTTCCAGTTCCACTATGTCTTTCTTGAGATGCGGTGACCAGAATTGTACACAATACTCCAGGTGCGGCCTTACTATTGTTTTGTATAATGGCATTATAATGTTGGCTGTTTTATTTTCAATCCCCTTTTTGATAATCCCTAGCATGGAATTGGCCTTCTTCACCGCTGCCACACACTGGGGAGACGCCTTCATGGAGCTGTCCACCAACACACCAAGATCTCTTTCCTGATCCGTCACGGATAACTCAGAGCCCATGAGTTGATAGATGAAGTTTGGATTTTTTGGCCCAATATGCATTACTTTACATTTGGTTACATTAAAACGCATTTGCCATTTCTCAGCCCATTCCCCCAGTTTGGAGAGATCCTACTGGAGCTCTTCAGAATCTTCTCTGGTTTTCACCACACGGAAAAGTTTTGTGTCATCTGCAAACTTGGCCACCTCACTGTTCATCCCTGTCTCCAGGTCATTTATGAACAGATTGAAAAGCACCGGTCCCAGGACAGAGCCCTGGGGCACACCGCTTTTCACTTCTCTCCATTGTGAAAATTTCCCATTGACACCTACTCTTTGTTTCCGGGATCTCAACCAGTTCTCAATCCATAAGAGGACCCTGACTGTGCAATTTTCTCATCAGCCTTTGGTGAGGGACTGTGTCAAAAGCCTTTTGAAAATCCAGATAGACTATATCCACCGGTTCACCCAAATCCACGTGCCTGTTGACCGTTTAAAAAAAAAGTTGTTTTCAGTATCAGAGAATTGGATACACCATGCAAGCTGCACAGTCCCAGGACACTACCAGGAGTAGGGAATGGTGAAGCACTTCTGAGTATTCTTTACCTAGTAAACCCTGGAAAGATTTGCCACAAATCAGATTTAACTTGATGGCACCGGCTCATTATCATAGCTAGAAGACCCTGTGAGCCAGGCCACAGTTTGGAATTACTCTGATGACTCATTATTATTACATATTACCACAACAGAGCTTGCAGTCATTTCTCAAGAAACTCCACTCAGAGTTCGCATGCCACAAATCTTTGCTCGTTTTGGGAGTTTAATTTAGAACGAGGTGAATGTTAAACAACTAGAGTCAGAAATCCTCCCAGATCATCTGCAAGTCACCCAGAGATCTACCAGTAGGTCCTACTCTACTCTCTGTTCAGTCCTTTGCAAGATTATAGGTATAGAATCCTTTAGAGATGAAAGTGCCACTTGCAGTTCCCTTTCAGTGTTGTGTATAGAACAATCCTTCCAGTAGCTCGCTCCAAGAGACATGGACTTGTACAAGGCCACAGACTCTGGTGTTTACCTATTGTGTTGTGTACATCTTGTAACCCTAGCTTTCATACTCACTCTGGTGCTTAATCCAGTTACAAGGCCCTGATCTTACCCCAAGTATGTTCTCACACTGGGAATGCATTTTCAAAATGAGATACACATGGTGAACTTTAAACTGAAAGGAGCGCAACTGATTGGTTAATAAGATATTTCCACACCAAATTGCAATACTGTTTTGGTGGAGAAATTTAAACAGGGGATGGATGGCCATCTGTTGGGGTGCATTAGCTGTAGATTCCTTGCACTGGCAGAGGGCTGGACTTCATGGTGTGTGGGATCCCTTCAACGTCCCCTCTAATTTTCCAGAGCACCAGGCAGGGGGCATGCCCAGTCCATGCTGACCTCCAAATGTGATTGGAAGCAAATGGGCAGCCTGGATCTAGCCCTGCAAGGCACATGGCCTCAGTTGCGTGATAACAGTGGTGTTGTGGCTCGCTTGCCATCACCCCAGACTCCTGAATATGGGCAGTCACCAGTGCCAGTTGACTGATATGTGGGCTTGTACGTCCATATTCCCGAGGCCATATCAGAAGCTTAAAGCTCCCATCAGAAGCAGCAGTGTTATGACTTGGCATTTCCTATGCTGCTGGAGTGAAATATTTGTAGTAGCCATGCAGAGAAAGCCTTTTGAGAATATTTATTTATTTATATTTATTTATTTTTGTTTTTCTATACCGCCCGTCTTCCAATGGAGCTCCGGGCAGTTCACAATATAATGTAACAGTAACACCAGTATCAAAATAAAAAATAAAAATGATATAAAAAGCAGCAAAGATGGTGGCAAGTATGTCTCAAAGGAGGAGAAAACCCCCCAACACAGACTTATATCATTTATATTCATAATTTTACATGTTTATATTCATTTTTTATATTTTTATTAAAATACAAACAAACAAATAATCAAACAAGCAATAATTGTGCACCCCCAATCCCCCTGGGACCATCCAGTTGTTCCTTTATCTTCTTTATCTTCTTCATATTCTCTTCTTTTAACAACCTTCTTAAAGTCCTTTTCTCCAGAACTGTGTTGGATTATAAATTGGTTCTTTCCCTTTGCCTTTTAATAATACATAATCTATAAATTTCCCCCAAATGTCATAAAAATATCCTTCCTCATTTGCCCTCGCAGGACTTTTAAACTACGAGACAATTTATCATTTAAAGCTATGTCCCACAATTCATTAGACCAATCTTCAATCCTAAAACATACCTCTGATTTCCAGTTTTTCCGCTATAATCAGTCTTGCTGCTGTCATGAGGTTTGCAATTAATTCTTTTGTTTTTATATCATGTTCGTTAATAAGTGGTAGTGATAACAATGCTATTTCCGGCTTACATTCAATATCAGCTTGGAGCATTTCTTTTATCTCACTAAAAAACAATTGCCAAAACTTTTGAACTATTTTGCATTTCCAACAAATCTTAGGAATATGTTTATATTCATAATAAATTATAATAAATTTTCATGTCAGATTTTCTGGAGGATGTTAATCATTGTGTGTCAGTATATTCCAAGGATGCATTTAGCATCAAGGAAGTAATCATTACAGACCTTGAAGATGGAAGCAGGAGAATTTGGGGCTGGGCTGGCTGCGCTTGCTTTCTACAGCAGTCATCCTTTTTGTAAGTGAATAAAAGAAAACAAAACCCCTAAAGCTTTCCTCCCCCCCCCTGCAGGTTGCAAGGTGGAGTCTATATATCTGAATGTTGAAGCTGTAAATACGCACAGAGACAAACCTCAGGTAAGACACTCTTGCTCTTGCCGCAGTGAATTTGGAATTCTGTGGGTGGTCATGCCAGGAGGGCTGAGCGTTGCCCTTCCGTCTTTTGCTTTCCCATTAACATTTGTCCCATTAAAATTTGCCCCACGGTACAGTTGCTTCTGAATGATTTATCTCCCCCCAAAAAGTATCGGGTAGGGATGGCATTTTCTTTAGCCCTTCAATTAACCATGAATTTCCTTAGGCGTGGGAATTCTGTCTGGGGGAACTCTTGGAAAACTCTGTCCAAAGACATTCCAAAGTTGAATCTCAAGTAATGGGGAAATGTTGTCATTGGCTTTTGGACCAATGACAATCAAATGCATGTCCATTCGAGGTATGATATTATTTTAAAAGTTACCCCCCCCCCCCAAAAAAAAACCTTCAGATTTTCAGTATAGTTAAATTTTAAGTGTCTTTTATGAGCTTTCCTTGCAGGCATCTGAACCTGTCCATCATTGCAATGGACTCTGTTGGCAAACTTCTTCCTTCCCAGACTATATTTAGCTAGGCGATCCTATTGGTTTTCAGGTCACTTCAGACATTATTGAGTAATCTGAATGCGAGTATTAAAAATAATCCAGAGGGTGCTTGGCCTGGCGGTGGGGGGGGGGGAGGAGCACTGCCAGCCTGGCACTCTCGTGGGGACTTTGAATCTCCCACTCTGGTCCTGATCCACCACCCTGCTCAGGTCCCGGGTGGTGGATTGGGACCTGAGTGGGAAATTCAAAGTCACCACCTTTCCCCTCCAGAGAGTGCCTGACTGGCCCGTGGCAGTGGCCGGGTGAGGAGGAGGGCATCGGGCATCAGCGGCGGTAAGTTTTATTTTTAATTTCTCTCCCTCCTTGCTGCCACCAGCTTATCACCAACAACGGATAACTGAATCCGCGGTTAGTGAATTCGTGGATAAGGGGGTCGTACTGCATTTCTCTTGCTTTGATATTGATTGATTCTTATGCATATAGTAGCAGATATTACATTATAGTCAGAACCATAGATGGTACCAGATTATTCTTAAGTGGTAGTCTTGTATTTAATAATATATGTGTCATTTGTGTTGCCTTCAGAAGGAATAAATATGCAGATTTCAGCCCAAACTAATAATAAGCGAAGATAACCATATGCATGTATCCCTCTGTCTGCAGTCCCCTGTAAAAATATGGTATACATGTTTTAATATTTAATTGTATTTTAAGCAAAAAAATGGGTTATATGTCAGATATTGCTTGTAAAAGATGCAATAGACATCTGAGAGTCAAACCATGATGTTCTGCAAAAGAAAGATATTTACCATAATTCGCTAAAAGTTTATGATTACATCTTTGTCAAAATTAGGATGTTTTAGATTTCATGGTGCTGCCAGAACTGCCTGTGTTGAATGAGTGGATTTAGCAATAGACAGGGGTTCTTCTTTGAGGGTGGGTGCCAGGTTTGTTTTTAATTTTGATGCTGACAATCCTTGACAAATGCAGTGCTTTGTATTCACACTCCACGGTCTCCTGTATGTGCCCCTGGTCTTGTGTTTCAGTAATGATTCTGTTAGTAGAAGTGATGCAGAACAGGTAACAAGCATTTTTGGGAACATTTGGAAAACTACTGTTGCTTGGAATATTGTTGTACTTGTAGCATGAGCAGAATTTTTATTTACTATAGTAAAATTTGCTCTATAGGATCTGCATCTTAAACAGCTTTGCCTGGATCAAAGAGTGTTGAAAATGACACATTTATCACGTTGTGCACCATCGGTAAAGAAAAGAAAAAAAGCAGAGGAGGGGGAAAGAATCTTCATAAACTTTATTGAAATTCTGAAATGCTCCTTTGTAAATCATACAGGTCCATGAAAAGTGTTCACAAGTTACTTTGGATTGATTGCTACTGTGGCATAATTTCTGGTTTTACAGTGTTTGAAAGGGCGAGGAAGGAAATCCTGACATCACAGTTGAATTTGAGAATATATTTTGAGAGTTAGGATTAGGTGCCACCAACTGCTGTATGGGTACAGTTGGCTCAACAGCCTAGGTAGCAGGGTCTTGATATCACACTGACTGCATTTATGGTAATGTAGATGCCTGTAGGGTGTTTTCTCGGTAGGGTGGACAAGCACAGAGTAAATTTCCTGGGAATTTATCTTTATATATATTTTTATCAGGACAGCTGTGATCAACCTGGAATAGCATGGCATGAAAACATTAGCAATGTTTTCATTAATAGCTATGGATTTTCTTTGGTTTTTTGTGGGGGAGGGAAAAAGTATGAAACTGGCATTTGATTGACATGAACTTTGTTGATTTTCCAAATTTACAGTGAGAAAGAGGTAAGGAGGAGAGAACTTAGGGAGTCTTCATGATGCAGAATTATCGGCAGTAGGTTTAACTTGCTTTTATTACAACGTGTCTATAAGCCAGCTGTACACATAAAATCTCAAGAATTGCTAGTATTCCTGCACACACATCTGAATGAAAGTTGCTGTCATGTGCCCAAGGAGTTGGGACTATATGCACAGACTCAGATTTACCTCTGAGTGTGCACGTGTAGAACTATAAAGAAGAAATGACACGGACTGCCCTCACAAGAAAGTTGTGACAAGATGCTACAGTGCTGGAATTTAAAAGTAAATGACTAGCATTTGTTGGGTTTAACAAGCTCAGCTGTTGACATGTGAAGAACGTTGACCAACAATGCTGATGATAAACACTCTCCTCTGTATTTTTATCATTACACAGAATGTAGACATTTCAAGACCTCCCGAGGAAGCCCTTGTAACTGTCCCTGCTCACCAGTGAATCCTGTTTCCTGATCAGCTATGAAACATGTGGTGCTGTTTCCATTGTATTATCTTAAATGTCTTTCAATCATTCCAATCACTTTAGAATCAGCTACAGATAATACCTGGTTCCGTGTAGCATGTGTCTTTTGGAAATCAGTACACAACAATCAGGTCCTATTGGGCAAAGTAATTTGGGCAACCTTCTGCCAAATTAAAATTAACTGGATGAGCTGTTTGATTACTGGTTTGTACGAGAGTATGTAATTGATGATTCCTAATTTTAAAGCTGATCTTTTATATCCAGTTCTGTGTCCAATTAAATGGTTTGGAACCTTATTGGAAAGTAATATTTGGCTAACTTCAAGCTTGCGCTAATTTTCTGTCATAAACATTTTCTTTTTCTCTCTGGAGTGATTGGATTGTTTCTTATAGAAGAGTTTCATAGCCACCCTACAGTTAGTCCTGCTAATATCCTGCATCAATAATGTCCTGCATCAATTCTTTTGAAGAGAAGAGTGCATTCAGCCCAGCTTAATGGAAAATATAGTTCTCCAATTAAGGCTGCAACGTTTAATAGAATTTTTGAAAAGTTTGATTGCAAAGAGATACAGTATTTCTGATTAACTGAGCAGCTAGATTTTTAAATACTCATTTCGTAATGTGCATTGGTGAAAAACAACAACATTGCATGTTCTTTCAAGATAACATCATCTTAAGAAGCCTTTTTCTATCCCCTGCCTCACATGGAGGAAACAGCCTGCCATATAAAAAAAATACCTTGTATTAAATGAATAACCTGTTTAGTCGACTAACTAGCTAAGACTTCTTCAGTTCATTAATAGACCTAATTTTAATCTTTTCAGAAGGAGATGTGAAGTAGTATCTTTTCTGTTTGCCTTGCTTAGAAACATAGATCTGTATCTACACTTTGGCAAATAGATGCGGCTGCTATTGCTTATAATAGACTAACTGGAGATGCTTAATATGAGAGTAAGTGTACAGTTGAGAATGTTTAGGAGAAAACCAGCAGTGGCCAGTATGGAGTAGAGAGGGATGACAACTGGGAAAAGTATTAGGTTTTGATTCCTTCTCCTGCTACTTCTACACTTTAAATTTTACCTTCTTGAAACTATCCTTCTGCTCCCCTTGACAAATGGTCAGATTCTGTTGCATGCGTTAATGGAAAATACATAATGTGCACATGGTTATCAGTTTGTCAAAAGCACAAATATGGAGCCAGAGACTTGACTGTACCGTTAGGCAGAGTGAGTGAGTTGCCTTACGTGCCCTGGACGTTCTCCACTGGCCCTTGCCTGGTTGCTCATCTGCACTGCATTCCTCTCTTTCTCATGCAGCACCTCAACTCCATGCTGTTATCTTCTGCTAATCCAATGGTTTGTCTGTCTTCCCTCCAGAAGTGGCAGCTTCATAGAGCAGGTAGCACTTATATGTGCAGAATTGGCAGGCCCAAGGTGGCCTGTCTTTAAACAGAGGAAAGCAGTGGTAAGGAGACTAGGTGAGGGAAAGGAAGAAGTGGCCATGATGGAAAGGGAGAGGAAGAAGAGGAACAGTAGCTTAGAAGAGGGTTCGATTCCCCACTGTGCCTTCTTATCAGGGGCTGAACTTGATGAACCCATAGAGATAATGAGGATGGTCTTCATTCTGCTCACTGGGTGTCAAGACACATGTCCCATTAATTGTTAAACATATATATTTCTTTCCATAGGTCATTTTTATTCAACTAAATTTCACATCAGAGGTGAGGATAGTAGCAATTTCCTTACGAGTGTGGGGATTTTTTAAGATTCCGCAAAAATTCTGCCCCTTCCATTTAGTCAGTGTTTATTTTGGGTAGTTTTCAGTGGCATAGATAGGATGCAATACACAGACAGTCTTTGAAAACTTACAAGTGCCTTTTCCTTGGAAATAATAAACAATTAAAATACTTAAAAGTGGTTGACAAGATTGTTAGTATGATTCTATATAGGCAGTCTTGGTCATGAATATCTCTGTGGAGCTTTCTTTTGATTCAATTAGCCTGCTTAGACACAGTACACTTAGTATTAGGTCCTGCTTTGTTGCTTCCCGAATCAGGTGACTCATATAGTTTTTCATTATAGTAGGAGTTTTCCACAGGAAAGATCCTAGACCTTCTCTTGGTACCTCAGTCCTTCAGAACCATTTAAGCATTCTAAGTCAATATTTGGTGTTATTTTGGTGATGGCACTTTCAGAGGCCATAAGTAGGATTGTAACAATTATCAGCACTATAATTGGGGGTTGTGGACAATTTCCTTGTTTTTTGGGCTCATCAATAACGTGACACAAGGAACGGCAATTAGAAGAAGATAGAGAAGATCCACTGCCTGTATGAAACCTATTGGGTTGAAGGCTTGATGAATTAAAATATGGTGAACCCGTTAAATAGGGCTGTACAGTACCTAAAGGATCCAGATTGTTGCTAGAAATAAGATGCTGTGTAGATCAAGAAAGACTATTGTCATAGACTCCTCTCTCTCTCTCTCTCTCTCTCTCTCTCTCTCTCTCTCTCTCTCTCTCTCTCTCAATGAGAACTCATTCAAAAGTTTTGATTACTATCGGTGCCCCCTCCCCCTTGTGTCAACACTGCTTGTTAGGGTATTTGAACCATATTTTATATCAATGTGGAGAAAACATATTTTTGGTGTTTGTGGAATTCTGTAAAATTGTAAAATTATTTAGGAGGTTACTTTATGTGATGATTACCTCTAGATTAGATTGGAGGGCTGGCGTGTGGGTTGCTGCAGCTCTCCAAAGTGATTTGTGCAATCTTGCACTATAAAGTTACTTGCACTTTTTCAGTAGAGCTCCTTGGATTCGTATCAGTTGACCAGTTAGATCATATGGATCCTGGACTTTGGGGTTGAGTATCTAAAATAGGATGAACCTTCAGAAGCTCCAGAGCTAGTCTGAAGGTGCAAATGGAGCAAGCTTTGTTATAGTAGGTTTGGCTTTTGGTTCATCTCTGACAGTGTTGTCTCACTGAATGGACAGCAGCTGCCCTAGACATCATCATCTCTGTGTGTGTGTCTTTCATATTGCCTTCTATCTTTGCTTCTTGGCAGTGATGGATATTGAACTGAATGTTCCATAAAATGCATGTGTTCTATCCCACAGATATAATTTTTCATCCTGAATGAATGAACATCGGGTTTGGATGCAACTGGAAAAGTTATTTCTGAATTGTTATCACTATTCAAACTAAATGGCATTTGCCCATACCTTGTTGTTTAGAACAGTGGCATCCATTCTTGGTAATAGTCATAGCTATGTGACTTGAATGTAAAATTTTGGCAAGTAGCATCCTGTGGCTTATGCCAGAATGCCTAAGTATTTGCCAGACGAAGTCGAGGATTAGGGATCGGCAACTTGCAATCTAATTTTATTTTAATCAAAATTTGTATCCATTTCTCCACCAAAAGTAGCACTCAAGTGAAGGATAGATAATAAGACAGTTATGTCTTGATTAAAACACATAACATTATCAATATAATTAAAACACACCAATAAAAAGAAACGAACAGCCACCAAACAGTTAAAAAACAAACCCTTCAGCAACAATCCAGCTGTAAATGTCAAAAGCATGTTTGACTAGGAAGTGTCTTGTATCTGCCAGCAGGAGGAGGACAGGAGGGGGTCTTGCCAGGGAATTCCAGAGGCTGCAAGGGGGACACCATTAAATGTGCTTCAGTAGTAATGAGACATGGAGAATAACCTCGTGTGATGATCTCAGACCTCAAGCAGACTCATGGGGGAGAGGGTTGGCGTACAAATAACCCAGTCCCAAGTCTTATAAGTTTTTATATCTCATAAACAGCACTTTGCATTGAGCCTGGATACAAGACTGGCAACCTGTGAAGTTAATGGTAGTAAAGGAGTCAGAAATTAATTTACTACATTTTTGATCAGCTGAACAAGTCCAAAGACAGCCCTGCTCTTTGTCCTATTGGTGCTGACCAAGATTTCTGGGAGCTACAGGCTAGAAACGCTTGGGGGGACCCAAGGTTGGACGCCATTGCTCCAGTGAAAAAGCGGATGTGTCGAGTTTTATTGTCTGATGGCTTCAAGGCCTAACACAGCGGATGCAGTCCCATGTTAAATGTTTGTGCTTTGAATGCAAAAATGGTATTTTCAAAAACAAGCTGAGCAGATCGACATATTAAACTGACAGATAAAACAGTGCACATCAGGCATGCCAACAGGAGTTGAGCAACTGTATTTTCACATGCAAAGCAAATAGCAACAAATGTGCAGCAGTCAGCAGGATGTGGTCTGCAGGTGAAAAACCAGAAGGTGTAGACATGGAGAATCAACACACACTGTACTTACAGCTTTGGTGGTGAATGTCTTAGAGAATGTTCATTTGCAGTTGTCAGCAGTATTAATGCTGGTTGTGCTGTGTGGTCTCGGGGGTTTGTGGTATCAGAGATATAATCTAGATCAGTGGTTCTCAACCTGTGGGTGCCCAGATGTTCCTGGACTGCAACTCCCAGGGGCCTCTACCCCTTGCTGTGCTGGAAGGGGTGTCTGGGAGTTGCAGTCTAGGAACATCTGGGGACCCACAGGTTGAGAACCACTGATCTAGATGCAGTAACATTTTTTTCTGATTGTTGTTGTTGTTCAGTCGTTCAGCCGTGTCCGACTCTTCGTGACACCATGGACCAGAGCTCACCAGGCCTTCCTATCCTCCACTGCCACCCGGAGTTTTGTCAAATTCATATTGGTTGCATTGTAGAATTTTGAGCTTAACCTTGCTAGCGTGTGAAATGAGTGCAATTGTGCGATAGTTTTTTTTTTCTGATAACCAGTAGTAATGCATCTGATGAAGAGTCACTGGCTTTAAGTAGAACAGTGGTGTCCAAACATTGGCCCTCCAGATGTTTTGGACCACAACTCCCACAGTACTTAGTCATTAGCAATACAGGCCTGGGATTCTGGGAGTTGTAGTCCAAAACATCTGGAGGGCCAAAGTTTGGATCCCCTGATTAGTAGATGAAGGGCAAAGTACATAGGATTTGTAGGCAGATTTGACGTTGTGGCTGTCAAGAAAATGTACATGGGTGGTGAAAAATGTAAATCCTTCTCCTTGTTTGTGCAAGAATGTGCTATGGGTTCTTGACTGTCCTTGGTGATTTCCAGTGAGCTCTGAAAATCAGGGCTGCCTAAACCCAGAACATGAGACCCAGAGGCTAGAAGGAAGCATTTGAATGGCACTTAATCCATTTGGTTGTGACTTCCTTGCATATCCAGTTACGCTCTTATAGAGCACAACAGGACTGAAACCTGGTGGATATTAAGAAATATATTCTAGCATAAAAACATTACTTTGTTACAAAATATGGTTGCAAAGCAAAGATAAATAATTTCCAGTGGTAAAAGTAGTGGTAGTGAAAAGCTTCATGGTCAGGAACTAACTTGAGTTAAGTTTTTAAAGAGAACGGAATCCATAGAGCTGGCTTATTGATCCATTCCCTTGGTTTTCTTTTCAGAATGTATGTGTCAGCCGCACTCGAGAAGAAGCCTTGAGGACTGTACCTCAACATTCATAGCTCTTTGGCAACTCCACCCCCCCCCGCAGCGCCCCGTCCCAAGCTGCTGAAGCACTGTGTGGAAAAACCACTCAGGGACATGAAAATAGAAGAAGGCCAAACCACATGGTGCGTGCATACACTCCTGCTCTTTTGAGAATGTGTTTCATCTACCTGGGGCAAGGAGCAGACTTGGTATGAAAGGTTGAGGCACACCAAGTATTTATAAAATATAAAACAAAGTTGCTTTTAAATTAATATATGTGGTCTTGATCTTGTCCCCCACTCCCCACTCTTTCTGTGGATGTTCAGTGTTTATGGAACATTGTTTTCAGTTTTAAAGCCATGTTTTAATTTCTGTGTTGTAATCTAGAATATAGTCTTAATCTTGTTGCTATTTTTGTGAAACACCCTCCAACTTCAGACTTCCTGTAGTGTTATTTTATTATTACTATTTTTCAAATCTTGTAAATATTACCAAGCATAGGATAGATATTTTTCATTAACTGACTATTTTGAAAGTATTGAATCCGCTGTACAAAAAAGAATGTCCATTTCTGCAAGAATTTATTCCATGTTTATTTTGTATGTACACTAATTCTGTTAACTATGTCAGTTTAAGCAACAAAGCTTATCCACCCTCTGATGCATAGTGAACTATAAGCTTTCTATTTCACACACCCTACCCCACCCGTGCAATTGCACTGTACTAGAGAATAAAATCAATCAAATGCTCCATTTGATATTCCTTACAGCACTTCAGTAGGAAGCCTCCATAGGAAACATATTTTTTTATCATGTCGACTTATCTCAAACTTTCCCCCAAACCCTGATTGACAGAGAATTTGCTGTAAGTTACCCACATATCTCTTGGTGTATGAGACAAACTCATATGGTAAGCTGTTTAATCTTTTAAAACATACTGTTTTATGGAACTTCACCACTCTTAAGTCTTTTTTTAAAAAAATACAGCAGCAACACTCCAAAGAGGTTCTGATCAAGCCAACTGTTGCTTGTTGAAGCTGATTGCTCCCAATGGATGAGGCGCCTGCCTGCCTCTCTGTCACACAGACAGGGAGGTGTGACTGAGAGGGGGCCCTGGCACTTCCTCAGTTCGCCATCGCAGATTACACATCCCCTTCTGTGAATCCACTTCGATTCAGACCGTTCACTTATTGAAGAACAATTGCTTTGGAGGAATGTTTGTCATACCTAGGCAACATATTGGGTATATAACAGTATTGTTAATATTCCATGATTGAAGTCTGCACGCAGCCAGGTTCCGTGTGACTGAATTCTTGACGTGAAGGAGGAGAATGTTCTCTGCCATTCTCCGTCTGATGGCCTGTGCTGATCCCTTTGTGGCTTCTTAGCAAGTGAGTTCCCAAGCCAGTTTTAGTTCTTCTGTAGCTGGAGGCTGTTCTATTAACTTGCGGCTGTGTTGTCCATTTCTTTAACAAGCTAGTTGTAGCAATGTGTTCTGCCTCTGGAAGCAAGCCATAAGTCCAATTTTATTTCAGAAGAAAAAGGCTTTTGTTAAACTGTCCAACATTCAAGACATCCAAGCACATCACATGCGCTTAGCTATATTCTGTCCGGTCAGTGTGCATTTGAATTTTTAACATATTTGTTCAAGTAGATCCTTAATTACAAGAGAGGATGAGCTCAATGAACACAGCTGTCGACCAACAGTAGTGTGTAAGACATATGGAATGCTATGCAAAATAGCTCTCCTAATTTAATTTGTGAATGAATCCTGGCAACAAACTTGCCCTAATTTCTCTGAATATAGGTCAGGGAGTATTTAGTACCTAGTGTACTAATGTCATGTGTAGTATAATCCTTCAAAACCTGTTTTCCCAGGAAGGGAAAAAACCTGTCTGCGCAAATATAACTTCGGACCTTGCGTGGTAATGATGTGGGTCTTATTAAGAAAACACACTCCTTTAAGGCAGCTGAGGCAGTAGGTTTGGAGTTACGGATGGGTATAAAATGCTGGTTTTATCTTCACATAACCAGAAACAAGTATTTGTTTTTCTTGTTTTTCTACCCTTCATATTGTGCTGTAAAATTATGTGGGTAAATATTTAATGTATAGTAGAGATATTTTTGTAGGAGTACGTATAAATATACTGTGATAACAGTGTTTCCTCTATATATGGGATGGATGTATAATTGAAGAAAAAATTAGTGTGTGGAAGTGGAAATAATAAATTTTCGTTGATAGCTGAAAATTAAAAGGCTATGTATGGAGCTCTGATTCAGATTTACTTAGGCTGTGATCATAAGCGCACACCTTGGATGTAAGCCACATTTCAAATTAACTCAACTTACTTCCATGTAAATAAGTCTAAAATTAGCATATTAGATTATTTATGTGCCGTCAGCGCTTTCTTGGTTTCCCAGATGTTAACTCCGGTTCTATAGAAAGTTTCACATTCAAAGGAGTAGCCTTAGGCTAGATGAGGGGTCTACAAATCAAATCAAATCATGTCAAACCAACCAACCAACCTACCACAACCAACCAGTCAACCATGATGCAAAGAATGAATGTCAAAAACATGGTTGTAAAAATATAGATCTACCTGTTCACACATTCTGTTACTCTGGTTAAAGCAACAGATGAGAAGGGGAATGTGCTACTACCCTATCACATTTGTTACCTGTATCTTGACGCTAAAGGTGGCCATCTGAAGATGCTGCTTCTGAGCTGCATGGAGAGCTTCCTTTCGTAGAGGAGTCTCTTCTTACTATGTATATGAAGAGTAATGGTGGAAGGGCTTGGGAACTGTGGGATACCACAGTCCGCATTTGTTTAAACTGGATGGCAGAACACTTAAAATAGGGCTCTTTGATGAGGGCAAACCTGCACGATGTGAGTATTCGAGTCCAGATTGTTACAAAAACAATTTCCTTTTTTTCATTATCCCAATAATTTTGAATAAGATTTTAATTAAAATGTGACTTTTTGATTCATTAATTCATTTTCTAATTTTAAGACAATTCCTTAATATAAATGGCGTCCAATTTATTTCGAAAGAAATGTTAGTCTTATGTAGCCATTGCTCCAAAATAATAAATGATATCTTCAATTGAGACAGGTTGCTTTTTCTCCCTTTTTTCACTCCGAATATGTGGATTCTAAGCCAAACTCAAATGAAACAAACTGGTTCCAGTTCTAACAGATAAATTCATGTTTGTAGTACTCCTGCAAGATGCCCAAAATTGGGAAGGGAAAGTACAAATGGAATTGATTGGGAGTCCATGTTCAGTTGTGGTGGGGCAGCATAGAGGGTATTTTATGGTATTAAATAGCACTCACAGCCCAGGAACCTATTTAAAACCAGTCAGAGGCTTGAAGGAACACTAGTCCACTTTTTATTGCTAAGGCAAACATTTTTGCAGTCTTGCAAGTCTGGGATTGTGTTTGCCAAAGCAGCCTTGAATGGTTACACTTCTGTTACCTTTTGACAGGAAGTGAAGAGATTAATAAAAATAGGGGCAAAGAAGCGTGAGAAGGCTGCATTTACTCTTCTTAAGTAAGCTTATATAATTTATTGCACTGTTACAGCTATTACTGGGTTATCTACATATTTATGATTCATCCTGAATATAGTAATCTTGTTATGTGTAAAATGATTTCTATTCTTGGTCTTGTAAAAATTCCAGAAAGTGCATGTAATCAGTCTAACATGCATATATATATAGAAAAATCTGCATCCTCAAACATTGTGGTCCAGATGTTTAGACCAGAAGAGATCCACACCTGAATTTTCTAGGTGATTCCTGCAGGTACCTTCCTAGCATAAGCATTAGTGATGGACTTGTGCAGGTGTGAAGTGGGAACCAAGTGAGATGGGAAACAAGAATGAGAATTGCTTTGGAGGAATGTTTTTTTCAGGGTGACCAATGGCGTTACTAACAATAGTAATAAACATGCAAACTATAGGCTGTTCTGGGGTTTTTGGGGCTGTTTGGCCATGTTCTGGAAGGCCAAACAGCCCGAAAAATCCTCAACAGCCATCAGATCCTGGCCGTGAACGCCTTCGAGAATACATACAAACTATTGATTATTGTATATGGACAGCCTGTAACGGGTGGTGAATACAGTTTGTCTTAGTTGATACCAATAGTAGGCTGCGGTCTTTTAAGTGTAGGTAGTACTGTTTTCAGTGCATTGTTTTGAGGTTGGGGTTATGTCAATGAAAAGAACAGGGAGATACAACAATGGTATTAATATGTAGCATGATCCAATCCCTACTGTTCTGAAGCTGGCTTTAATATGTTACCATATCTGATATTAGATTGCTGTCCATCTCCATTGGGTCTGCTTGTTATACATAGGTACTATGATTTAGTACAGGCCCTCCACCCAGCATTTTGGAAAGGGAAGTATTGTTGCCCAGAATGGATTGTAGATTGATCATGCATGGGAGTTTATATGTCCTGGATCCTTTCCAATCTGGGTTTAGGCCGCGCCATGGGACTGAGACGGCTCTGGTCGCTCTGCACGATGATCTGTTGAGGAGGACCGACGGGTTGCTCTACCCTGCTGGTCCTGCTCGACCTGTCAGCGGCTTTTGATACCGTCGACCACGGTATCCTCCTGGGCCGGCTTTCTGAGGTGGGGATTGGGGGTCTGGCCTTTGGCTG
The DNA here is from genome assembly GCA_037367245.1 of Phrynocephalus guinanensis. Classification (NCBI taxonomy): domain Eukaryota; kingdom Metazoa; phylum Chordata; class Lepidosauria; order Squamata; family Agamidae; genus Phrynocephalus; species Phrynocephalus guinanensis. The sequence continues at coordinate 42,830,759 of CM074734.1, forward strand.
GCTCTGTTCCTTCCTGGAGGGCCGCACCCAGCGTGTGAGCTTGGGGGGTGTTTTGTTGTCCCCCTGGACACTCTCTTGTGGGGTGCCTCAGGGGTCGGCTCTCTCCACAATGTTCTTTAACATCTGTATGAAGCCGCTGGCTGAGATCATCCGGAGTTTTGGAGCTTGCTGTCATCAGTATGCTGATGACACGCAGCTCTATCTCTCCTTTTCCACCTGTGCAGTGGAGGCCGTCCAGACCCTGGATCGCTGCCTGGCCGCAGTTTTGGACTGGACCAGGGCTCACAGACTCAAGCTCAACCCTGGAAAGACTGAGGTTTTGTTCTTCGGGGGTGGCCCGGATGGGTACTGTGGCCCTCTTCCCAGTCTGGGCGGGTCCGCCCTCCAGCTGGCGCAAAGAGTGAGGAGTCTGGGCATTGTCCTGGATCCGGATTTGTCCCTGGACTCCCAGGTGGCAACTGTGACCAGGTCAGCCTTTTACCACCTTAGGCTCATCGCCCAGATTCGCCCATACCTTGATGGGGACTCCCTGAGGACAGTGGTGCAGGCGCTGGTCATATCGAGGTTGGATTATTGCAACACTCTCTACATGGGGCTCCCCTTGAACCTTGTTCGGCGACTGCAGCAGGTACAGAATGCGGCGGCCAGGTTGGTGGTTTGTGCGCGTAGATTCGACCGCATCACCCCCATCCTGGCCCGCCTGCACTGGTTGCCCGTTGCCTCCCAAATAAAGTTCAAGGTGTTGGTTTTGGTTTACAAAACCCTCCATGGCTTGGCCCCTGACTATCTGGCAGAGCGTATTTCCCGGAGATTAGATCTGGCCCGACCCACCCGATTCTCTTTGGCCTACTCGCTTCGTGTTGCCACTCCGAAGGAGGCCCGTAAGGCGTCTACTTGTAAGCGGGCCTTCTCGGTGGCTGGCCCTGCAGCTTGGAACTCTCTGCCGAGCGTGTAACGGCAGGCAACTTTGTTGGCGTCCTTTAGGAAAGAGCTGAAGACTTGGCTTTTCTAGGACGCCTTCGGTAACTGCTAGGGGAGTACTTTTTTTCCCTTTTCTTTCCCCACCTTTCTGTCAATACTGTTTTTACTGATATATTGCTATTGTTTTTAATATGTGTAAACCGCCCTGAGTTCCCTTAGGGAAATAGGACGCGGTATATAAGTCTGAAAATAATAATAATAATAATAATAATAATAATAATAATAATAATAATAATAATAATAGGTACCCATTGTACCCTGGCAAATTTGTTTATTCCAGCTCACTGAGAAGGTGCTGAACTGAAGCTATTGTATTCAAGCTTGGGAACTGATAATAGATTTTTGAGTGTTTCAAAGAGATACTATGAATTAACAATATTAATCTGGCATCAAAAATTATTACCAAAATACTTCTTAACAACTTTGTACAGTTTTACTTGATCCTCAGTCTGCTACCATGGGTAGCAATAGTCCTGTTTTCATTTCTGTTTTTTTAGTGATATACATATTGCTGCAGTGTCCAGGTGATCAATGAATACGCTACAATGTTTGGAAACAAGCTTCATTTAGGCAATAAATTAGTCATGTGATAGAAATAAAGAAACAACCTAAAATTAGAAATACCCGGAGATGGGGGGTGGGGGGAAGACTCACCAAACAGTTCAGTATAATTGCTTGTTTCTGCTGCTTTATTGGTGCTAAATAGATTGGGAAAAGTAGGTAACATTGCAACAGGAAAATGCATCGGTTAATAATATGTTGTTCTAAGATGCAGCACTAAACCTGACCTGATGTCAGTGGAATACCTCAGAAGCTGTGGAAGGTTCTCACTTTACTATTAACTAGAAAAACGTCCCCAGAAGCCCTATGGTTTACTTGTGGCTGCCAGGCTTTCTGAAGCTGTTGAACCTCCTAAATGCATTCTGTTTTATCCATATCATAAACTCAGGTTTAACTGTGCATGCTAAGTTTACATTTTTAAAAAAGTCATTTAAAAATATTATGTGTAGAAGTGGTGACTCGTATGACAGCCTATAAAAGTATAAGTCCTAGGAAGTATTGTGTTGTCTGCTTTTCCAGCCAAAGTGTCTGCTGTCAGTTGTCTAAAGAATAAATATTTTTAGTAACCTATGAAACCTGGCACTTAAAAAAGGCATGTCTTTCTAATGTGTTGGAATTTTACCATGTTTGACAGTCATGTGACCCAAAAGGGAGAGTGGTAGATACCACAGAAAAGCAGTAGTGTTTGGATATTTTCGCATTGTTTTGATGTGCTCAGGTCTAAACATTCTGCACAATTTAAGATTCACAATATTGCATAATTTAGCTGAGAGAACAGTCAAAGGCTTTAGTGCTTCAGAGTTTGGATTCACAACCTTAATTGATTTTTTCATTATTAACACAACAATATAAGGTATAACAACGAAGTGACATTTGGATGAGAAAAAAAAACCGCATAAGCATAACAGAACAAAACAATCTTCCTGACCAAACCTATGTCATGCACCTCCCACTCGGGACTGAATCCATGCTTAAAATCCTTAAGGTATCAAACTTCCAATTTCTCTCCCAAAATTCTCCCAGTGTGTATCTTTGACCTTTTTAAAATACATCCACCAGGAATTTATCCCATATTAATTTAAAATCATTGCATTTATCCAATCCCTTCCTAATTTTAATTTTACAAGTCAGTTTATCATTAATAGCTATATTCCATAATTCCTATACCATTCCTCCATTGTTATTTGATCATTGTCTTTCCAATTCTTAGCAAAAATTATCCTTGCCAAAGTTACCATTATTACTACCAACTTCACTTCCTCTTTCCTCAATTGTTTGTTCACCATATCAAGCAGTACTGCTTCCGGGAACATTTGAACCTTTCCCCCTATTATTTCTTGAATTTCCTTAGTATTCCTTCCCTCAAAGGAGTCACAACCTTTGAGGAAATTATCATCAGAAAAAATGTCAGGTTACTGGCTCAGAGAGGGGTTTGATAAAAATAAAAAGTTTGATCTACTTAACAGTCTAAGCAAGACCTCCTCATTCATGCACATATATCTCTAATTTTTCATTGGGAAAATGAAAGAGCCTGAGGCGGAAAGGTTGATCGGGTACTATTTGCAGTGCTTCTTATGCTTTGGAACATAGATTTTGCAATATTATACCAAAGAAAATGTGTTAGTCTTTAAGGTATCAGGAAACATCCTCCAAAATAGTAACTAAAGCCTTTCTGACTTTTTGGCCAAAAAACTAGCCTTTGTGTGGCCTACTTGTTACAGGATTTTCTTTACAGGTAGGTCAGTGAGGCCCCAGGTCTCTCTCTCATTTAAGCAGCCTCTAGAATTTCAAGAAGGGGAAAATCAACCAAATAGATTGTTATTTCAGCAAGGAGCAAGTTGTATTATTTTATTTTATTTCAACACAAGTATTTTGTTGGCTGAAATCCAGTAATAAATTCAATGGGCTCGAGTCAGCCAATTAGATCAATGGAAGTAACCAAATCCCCGAAATTCATAGCCCTGTTCTGTTCTCATAGCTATCATGTAGCAATGAGTAGATGTCATAAGGTGTGAATTTAATTATTTCTCAAGAAAATGGTTCTTATTTATTTATTTATTTATATATTTAAGAGTATTTTTACCCCGCCTTTAAAGGACCCAAGGTGGCTTACAAAATTGAGGGATAATATACAGTCCATTATAATTAAGACATGTTCAAATCTTGAGAACAGGGATTTGATGGACATCTTACAGCATTAAAAGACATTACATTAAACCTACAAGAGAATGTGATCAGTTAAAGAGAGAGTAAAATTTCATGTAAATTTATGAGTGATGGAACTAACATTGAAAACATAGTGTCAATGCAATCACACAAGGTTATAAGTGGTCATAAATACAAAGTCTATGTGATCGTAAAGATTCATATAAAAGACACATAATGGTAGTCCATCATTCAGGAAAAGCTTGCCTGAAAAGAAAGGTCTCTGGCTGTTTCTGGAAAGACATCAGAGATGGAGCAGTTCTGGCATCTAGTGGGAGGGAGTTCCAGAGTCTGGGTGCAGCAGCTGAGAAGGCCCTTTCATGGGTTCCCACAAGATATACCTGTGAGGGTGGTGGAATGGAAAGAAAGGCCTCTCCTGATGAACTTAACACGTAAGTTGGTTCATACTGTGAGATTCAATCTTTGAGGTAGCTAGGACTCAGGTCGTACAGTTCTTTGTAGGTTAAGGTCAGCATTTTGAATTGTGCCCAATAGCTGATTGGTAGCCAGTGGAGCTACTTTAATAGGGATGTAATGTGATCTCTGTACCCCGCCCCAGTCAGCAATCTGGCTACTGCATTTTGGACCCGTTGAAGTTTCCGGAGACTTTTCATTGGTAGCCCCACATAGAGCACATTACAATAGTCTAGCTGGGCCGTCACTAGGGCATGTTCTTGTTGACATCTGTGTTGAAATGCTGGCCGAATCTATAAGTCCGCTGAAACTAGGCTAAGATTCACACCAACAGCCATCCTCAGATGAGATGTCATTGTCCTGTAACCCCACAAGGTTTTCCTCAGTGTCTGCCAACTCAGAATCATGGAGTTTGAAAGGACCTATACGGCAATTGAGTTCAAGCTTTATTCAGTGCTAGACTCCAAGTTAAAGTATATCTGACAGATTGTTGTATGACTTTCTCTTGAATACCTCTACTGTTGGAGTGCTCACCGCCTTCTGAGACAATAAAGATGTGGAGCCTGTTTCTGTGTATTTGCTCAGAAGAAAACCCTACTTGAATTATAGGACTTGCATCTCTAAGTGTTGTGGGTGAGATTTCAAGTGTGATCTGAGTAGACAAATAAAGAAAAAAGACACGCTTTGTATCAACTACAGTACTTCTCATTTTCTTTAATGTGCGTTCCTCCATGAACAACAAAAACAGGTACTACTGAAAAAGTTGTAAACAGGTTAGAATAAGGCTTTATACAGCAGTTCATTTGATGGCACTTACCAGTTAAAAATAGCAATACTTGAAGCTCAGAATCAACTGAATAAAATTCAAGTTATTTCACTTGATGATATAAAATAAGTAGCTAACTCTTTCACTGTATTTAAAAGTTACCATTGTAACCCATCTTTTACCTCTTGAGCAAAATATACAGCATATACATATAATGTATCCACAACAGAGAACTAGATTCAAATAAACATACACACGATTTACATTTTCCTTGTTACAGAGCAAGTCACACATTTGATTTACAAGGACACTTAAAACTCAATCATGCAAGACGAATCTATTACCACCTTCTAAAGATTCGGCAGTACAACATAATTTGTCACTACTGAGTGTTATTCAGAATGAAGGCAAAAAAATGACAGTATCCTCTGATCACATTTCACACAGGGTGCTTGAGGGCATCCCAATACAGCCGTACCTCACAGACATGCTGTCTTTTGATGAGTTATTTCTCCAGAATTCTTTCAAACACTGGGTTGATAAAGGAGAACCCAGCAAATGCAGTCTGATCCATTGAGTCTATTAAATTTTTGTCACTGTATGACAGTCGAGGCTTCTCATTCAAAAACTCTCTGTCAAAGTTGCTGTAGTCATTTGCTGATTTCTGTCAAAGCAAAAGGGAAACAAAACCAACATCAGTGTAAGTTTCTTAATGGATCCAGGATGATCTAGCTAGGTCATCCTTTGCTGACCCAGGATGATGGGAACTCCATCCTAACCTGTCTGGAGGACACCAGCTTTGGGGAACTTTGCCCTACAGCCTTTCAGTGGCCAAAGACAATTAAAAACTGTTGCACTGTTACTTTGGTTTCTATGACATCCTGCTGAATTCTGAGTAGGAAACGGAAACAAATTGGGTGCAGTTGTATGAGCCTGATCATCTATAAACATTGTTCCAGTTTGCGTCTGCAAACCTCTTAATGCCTAAAAGATGGCAATGTAAGAAATCCTCAAGACACCAGAAGAATTTCATTTTTATTTCTAACACTAGCCACCTCTTTAGAAATTAGATATCCCTGATTTTAACTTTCCATGTAACTGCAAGCTGTTGGAATTATGGTGCTCCAAATCAACCGTTATGTTTGTGGGCAAAGAATTCTAGATCCACAGAGTGCATTAAATAATTGCTTTAGGTTTTCAGAGTGCATTAACTATCAGAAACCTAATTAAAATGTTTTCAAAATGGTACACCTTTAAGCAGGATTGCCTGCTCGTTAAAGGAACTGATTGAAGGCACATGACAGGTGGAAATCCAATTCATCATCATCTAAAGTCTTAAAATCACTAGTCAGCCATAGGTGCATATGAAAAAAAGTCATGGGATTCAGTCTAACCTCTTTTCTAGGGCTGTTATAAACATAAACATGAAATGAACTGGGGTTGCGGGATGTTACTCACAGACTAAAGTAATCCCCAGCCTATTATTTGGCAGAGCGGCTTCACCGACAATTAGATCGGGGCCGACCCACCCGTTCATCTCTGGCCCTCTCGCTGCAGACGGTCCCCCCGAGGGCGGCCCGCAAAACAAGCACTCGTGCGCGGGCCTTCTCGGTGGCGGTGCCGCCTATGTGGAACAAGCTACCCAGCGAGTTGAGACAGGCCCCAACGCTGGCGTCTTTCAGAAAGGGCTTGAAGACTCTCCTTTTCAAGGACGCCTTTAAAAATGACTAGAGGCTTTTTTTTTTTCCTTGCCCATATGCTGTAAGTCTGCCCCTGCCGCTGTTGTTGTCTTTGCCTTCTGTGTTTTCTTTTGTGTGAACCGCCCTGAGTTCTCGTTTGGGAAGTAGGAAGCGGTATATAAGTGTAAGAAATAAATAAATAAAATAATTGCGAGGGTTAGGGACCCGACCTGAACCGTGAAAATGGAAAAACCACAATATGTGGATGCTGGTTTGGGTCAGGACTGGGTGGGGGGCTCTCTGGGGCCTCTGACAGGCTTCCTGGGCCTGTTGGATGGCCCAGAACTGGTTTCTGGTGATTTGAAAGTGACTTCTGGTTCACAGGAAACCACTTCTGGGGCCTCTGACAGGCCTGGGAAGCCCGTCGGAGGCCCGTTTCACGCAGCGCCAGGCCTGGGGTAAGTGCAAGAGGCCTCAAATGGGCCCATGCAGCTTGCCCCAGGAGCCCTTTGTTTCATATACTGCGGTCCTGCGATATACTGGGACCGCAGTATATGAAACGCAAAATGGCGGGGGGACAACTTTATCACAGAATCCTATCTGCAAATCCCAACTAGTATAGTACATGTAAGGGAAACTAGCTTCCAGTTTTCACATCAACTAATCAATGAATGTACTTCTTAACTGAAAAATATCTGAAAGGAGGAAACTGCTTAAGGTATGCATTTTGAAAGAAAAAAAATTAATTAAAATTAATGCACCTCTGTGTCTCTTGTAATTTTTAAGAATGGTGGGGCACATAGGAATGGGGCAAGATGAACCACCACAAAAGAAGCATGGGCCCCCTAGCTTTCACACATTCTTCGGGCACGCAGTCCTTCCTCAGCCCCAGAACAAGATGACCGGGATGCAAATATCATAGTCCTCCTATGCTCTGCCGATGACGGGCTTACGTACCACTTTGGGTTTGAAGGGCGGCTCCAGCTCCCTCTTCTCCAGTAATGACCAATTAATTGCTTTGAAGAAAGGGTGCTCTCTGATGTTTCCAGTTATTCCCAGACGCTTGGTGGGATCCCTTTCAAACAACTACAAAATATAATAAATATCCTAATTGAGCTAATTTGCTGGGAAGCCGTATTCTGAAAGAAAGGATGACATTAGTAACCTGAGATAGCTAAGGATGCCAGAGGCGATACTACTTGAGGGGGCTTACAGGCCGTGCTCCTGTAACCAATTATAGTGATCTTTGCTACTTAATGGAATTGTGGAACAGAAGATGAGAAGAAATAGTTTCCCATGTGGTGGGATGATTCCCACACTGTCGCTGTGTGTTTGGGAGGAGGGAAGCACTTGGTCCAAAGTTCTTTCTAGGGGAAGGTATTGTGGACTGGGGAACCCAGAAAGGCAAGTTGGCCCCACAGCCTCCCACACCCTACAAATCATGTTACACAAAAGGGGTCCAAACATGGAGGATGCATTTTGCTGCAGAACTCTGCACGAGTATGTAATAAGGCAAGATAACACCAAGGCTCTTTGAATCCTCAAGGAAGACCCCCATCTTTTGGTTACAGGCACCATTACTGACAACATCTTCAGAAGAACAGAGTATTAGATCCAGGGGCAGTCACTGCTACTTCCCTAATGAATTAGCTTTTTCTGAGCGTGCACCTTTTCTAGTATATCCTTAGATTCCTTGGTAATCCAGCGTGGGTAATGAGGGGTGTCCACTCGGATTGACTCAAACAACTCATCTTCATCATCACCGTGGAAGGGTGACTGCCCAATAAGCATCTCGTACAACAAGACTCCAAATGACCACCAGTCCACAGAAAAAGTATACTTCAGGCCTTGCAGAATCTGTGGGCCAAACGAGAAAAGGACAGGCATTAGTGCAGCGCCAGAGAGCGTGTTCTCAACGGCTGTACACATCAGATTTTGAATTGTCATCATCTAAGGCAACAAAGCTCGCACTAACATAACACACTGTTTCCAACCCTGTTCCTGTAAGTTCCATAGTAAAAGACTGACAATGTCACCAGTCTTACTCCACAGAACCTCCACAAACAGCCAGTCTTTAATATTTCACTAGCTGCATAACGTAGTAACAATAAAAAGACAGCCTCACTTTCTGGGAGCCTTCAGTTCATGCACGCTACCAGTCTCATTTTCTAGTGCAGCTGTAAAAAAGCTAGAGGTATTCTTTTCACTTGATGAAAATTAATTCATTAATGTAAAAGTTAAACAAGTGACAGAACTGTTAAATTTGTTGAAATAACCTGAATTTTCAAACTAACTAATTCGCTTGGGCACACACAATGGAATGTATACAGAATAAACTGCACATGCATTGTAAATGTATGTGGTATATATCACATTGACCCTGAAGTAGCACATTTGTTTTTGGCACCCTCAAATGCACTTTTTTGTTGTTTTAAAGTGGTCTTCCTTGATCTGGTACTTCTCTTCAAGTGGATTTTTAATCTCATAATAAAGTTGTTGCCTGGAGACGTAGAATGTCTGAAAACATATTGATGTCTTATGAGTGCATAAAACCTTTCAAGGATACAGTACTTGATAGACATTTATCTGCTAGGTATTCTCAAAAAAACAGGATTACTGGAAATGAACGTTGTAATCCTCTTCCTATTTATCTAGAACTAAGCTACAATGAATTCAGATGAGGTTCATTTTTAAGCAGAGGTGCATATTGTTGTGCAGCTCTTTAAGATATTGTTTTTAAATGAAAGAAATAGGAAGGGATGGGGCTGCATTCTTTTATTCCAAAAACCATATGCAACACTAAACAGGGACGGGGTACTGTACTTAAAATAATCAGGTGGAAGAATTTTATTGCACAAAAAGCAGCTGAATAGCTCAGTGGGTTGCAGTAGCTGGCTGCAGAGACAGACAAGAGTTTGATTTATCCCTCTGCCTTCCTGGAAGAAGAGCCAGGTGACGTGGCCTTGGGCAAGCTGCACATTTCCACAATGCCACCAGAGGGAAGAACTGGTAAGTCAGTTCCGAGTACAGTACTTTGTACTTAGAAAATCCTGGGAAAGGGTCATCGTGCTTCAAAAGTGACTTGGTAGCATAGAAGAAAAATAAGTCTTCTCTACATTGAAAGGGAAATAATGGTAAATTCTTGGGAGACCAGCTTGTAACTATTTGGGAGACACAGTGACCATTAACGTTGAGATTATACATTGTTAATATTACAGCTTTCACTATAAAGTATTAAATAATATTAAAATGCCATTATATACGTGTAAAGGCATAACATTGTCAATATTGTGTAATGGGTACAGTAATGGACAAGGACTCGGGAGAACAGGGTTCGAATCCCGACTTGGCCATGGAAAACTCCCTGGGTGAGCAGAACTGGTCGTGTCACTCCTTAAATATCTCACTTACTTTGAAAGCCCTGTTAGGTTGCTGTAAATTGGTTCTGATTTGAGTGCACAGCATCCACACAGAAGGAATTAAAATTATCAAGTTTTAACAGATAAAAATATAAAGATATATTTTTAAAAGCTCTGATTATGAACAATCATTCAGAGGTACATAAACCACAAGTTATATTTAGTAGGGTTTGTTGGAATTGGCTTGTTTCAACAAATCACTGTTAAAATCAACTACAGTTACTATGCGTTCAAGTGTCACAGTAAATTATGGCTAATCAAAAAGGGGATCAAAAGGTTGCAAGCTTCTTGTAGTTAGGATAGAGGAGAAAGTTGTGCCCAAATGTAGCCACCAAGTTTCAAAGCAGCTGTGATTAATTCCGATAAACCCTGTTTGAAATTGTCCTTTCAGGGCATTAATGAAGAATGAAATATTGCACTTTAAACCTATGTGCATGGTATGTTGTGCACAAACAGATTAATTAGTTTCATAATATTACTTATTCTGCTATTAGTTGTTGACTGTCATTGGGGAAAGACTTGCAGGTTAGCGTAGAAGTGACTGGATGCTAAGGTGAGTGTGTTTATAGCAGCTACATATATTTTCATATACATAATATATGTATATGTATAATACATGTCTGTATACCTAATAAATATAAATAAATCTAAACTCCTATCCAGCAATCAGTTCAAATAATATTTTAAATATTTAAACAGCAGTCCCTAAAATGCTGTGCATTCAAGTCTGGAAGGATCATAGGTTAATTCATAAAATATGATGTGAACAATGGAAAGTCATAGGATTATAATACATAATACCGGTAAATGTATACAATAAATATGTATACAGACCACTAAAACAGTTCTCCCTTCCATAGCAACTTTTTAATCTGTACAGTATATTTGCTTAAAAAGAAAAGGACATTCATTGTGACTTAGAAACAGCTAGATAACACTTTTGAAAATACTCAGTTCTCCAGTGGTGTCATTAGACCATTACCACTTTCCCCCCACATGTTTAGGGAGATCATATGACTCTCCACTGTTCATACCCTATTGTATGTCTCTCTTATTTGGAGTAGTTTTTAAGGGTTCTTGACAGCCATGGCATGCCATGAAATATGAATCAGATGAAACAAAAAGCCCCAAATAGGCTGTTCCTTTTCATGTCAAACAAAAGGGTTCTTATACAAAAAAAAATACAGAAGTGAAAGAAAACATAAATACATCCCTTGAAAGACCCCAAACTCAAAGAAAAACAACACATGGGCATTCCTAATGTGCATTTCTTACTTCGGGTGCTATATAGTCTGGAGTACCACAGAAAGTTGTTGCCTTGTTCTCTCCAAACACATTTTCTTTGCACATCCCAAAATCAGTTACTTTGACGTGACCTTCTTTATCAAGCATCACATTGTCTAGTTTCAGGTCTCTGTGAAAAATAACACAAACAAAAAAATCAATGCAGCATTTAAATGAGAATTAAATAGTGAGACGACTCACACTACTACAGTAGTAAATCAACTTAAAGCTATGGGTTTCAGCCTTGCAAAATGCCTTCAACGTTAAAATAACTTTAATGCGAGCTCTACTATCCCTGCATAGACCAGGAACAGATTGTGGTACAAACCATGACATGTCAAAACCTGGAATAAAGTTGAAGAGCACTAACATAGTGTCAAAATACAGTGGTCCCCGCCCTTTCACGGTTCACATACTGCGGTCCCGCTATATCGCGGGACCGCAGTAACCGGAAAGGGCTTGAGGGAGGGGGGATTGCGCACTGCCCTGCCGCGCCTCCCAGGAGGTCCGGGCAAGCAGCGCACAATGGCAAAGGGGCTTTCAACTGCGGAGCCCCAGCGCTGGGCTCCGTGGCCAAAGTCCCTTTGGCCATCGTGCGCTGCTTGCCAGGACCTCCCAGGAGGTCCGTGCGCAATGGCAAAGGGACTTCTCGGGGGTGGTGGTGGCAGGGAGCGATCGCATTGCTCCCCACCATCCCCCCTCCCCCTCTGAGATGCCTCGGAGCCGCCGGGAGGGGGTGCCAGGGAGCGATTCGATCACTCCCCGCCACCCCGCTGGGCCCCTCTGAGAAGTCTCGGGGCCGTGTGGGGGGCAGCGGGGGGGGCGCAATCTCCAATGAAATGTATTGTCAATGCATTTCAATGGAGAAATTTTCCCCATTGCAAAGCAGTTTTCCAATGGGGAAAATTTCTCAATTGAAATGCATTGGCAATGCATTTCAATGGAGACAGCCCCAGACAAGTCTTGGGTGGCGCGGGCGGGCGGCAGTGGGAGGCCAGATCCCCCTGCCACCGCCGGCGCGCGCCGCCCCAAGACTTCTCGGAAAGGCACGTGATTGCCCTCCCCCGCCCCCCGCCCCCCCCCCGCTTCCGCATATCGCGGATTTTCATGGATCGCGGGTGGGGTGGGTCCCTAACCCCTGCGATCGGTGGGGGGTTACTGTATAAATAAAATTCATGAAAGGATTTGAAGCCATGTAAAGAACAAATTTGCATTACTAGTTTGTGAACGAGGAAAACATTTGAATAAAAACCATAGATATTATCAGGGAAGAATGCATGAAGACTATTCCTGTAAATAAGAGAAAAGACTCGATGGATGACTGAGGAAAAAGTTTTAAAGTTTTTAGCAAAATATGACAAATAGGGGATGAATTCAAATAGAAATTTAAACAAAATTAAGAATGCTGAAAGATCAACAGGGAATATATTGCCTGTTCAGGATAAAATAAAGAAAATTAAACAATACAGAGAAGGACTATACAGCATCAACAAAGCTATTTCAAATGACAAAGACTGAAGCTATCAAAATCATACACAACTATGTTCAACAGTTATGGCAAACAAAACAATGGAAACGTTCAATAAACTGTATATTCCATTCCAATGCTAAGGAAACAAAATGTTAAGAGAATGCAGTAACTATATACCAAACGTATTACTTTCCTCCCACACATGGATGCACTATTTCTCATGCATATTCTGTAATGCCTCCCTCTTTTCTGCCCTTCTATTGGGCTTTTCTATTGTTGCTACAAAGTTAGTCCAGCAGTAGCTATTCTTCTTTTGGGGTTCCTTTCAGGTTTTGCAGAGAAGACCTCAAGTTTACCAGCAAAGATGTACACATGATTTGTTTAAATAAATGATGGATCAAAATGGGAACCATGAATCTTCTTCTTCAAGTGCCATGTCCTCGCAGAACGTTGGCAATCTGTAGCTTGAACTGGTTTCAATCGAAAGCTATTCTAAATAGAGTATCTGTGCTCACTGCGGACCATTGGTGTAAGTTCTTAAACCGAAATGTTCTTGTATGTCTTGGGTTACACTTCTCATCTATTTTTCCTTGAAGAATAACTTGAAGCAGATGGTATTTCTCATTGTGCATTATGTGTCCAAATTATTGCATTTCCTTATCTTTACAGTATTGAGGATTTCTAACTTTTTATTCATACGCTGTAATACAGCCACATCAGTGACTCTGGCTGTACAAAGTATCTTCAGAATTCATCTGTATGTCCACATTTCAAATGCTTCCAGCTTCCTGCATAATGTAGCTGTAAGGGTCCAAGTTTCAACACCATAGAGAAGTACCGTATTTATCGGCGTATAACACACACAGGCGTATAACACGCACCTTCATTTTAAGAGGGAAATTTTAGGAAAAATTTGCACCCTGGGCTCTGCAAATAAATTAAGGGCTCTGCAACCTTAATTTAAAAAACCAGGAAAGGGAGATTATCTGGAATCTTTCTGCTTCATTTAACATAGCCATTTTATCTGATTGAAATGAGGTAAAAATGACTTGGATATATTTATTGAAAAATAAATAAACTCACTCACTCATCCCCCCTCCTTCACCTGCCCTCCCGCTTGTCCACCGTCAGGAGGCTGGCAGGGACCCGGCAGGCGTTGTACCTTTTTTACGCCGAGTACCCAAACTGTGACTGTGTCGGGGTTGTGTGTGTGTGTGTGTGTGATGGGTTCAGCGGGCGGTGGCTGGGGTGATGGCGGCGTAGCGGGACGGGGGGGCGATGGTAGCGGGCCTTACCTGTCGGCTCTCTTCGCCTTGCAGGTCATCCTGCTCTCGTTGCCGCGGCGAGGCGTCCGGCGGCGGCGGCGGCCTTTTTTCTTTCGGCGCGAGGACGCACCAGCTGTTCGGCGGCCCGAGCTTCAGCCGGGCCGCCTGGTTACTTCAGGGACTCCGTGGGTGGGGGGTGGGTTAGGGGGAGGGTTAGGTAGGCTCCTGGGCGGGTGGGGATTCGCTCCCCGGGCATGGGGGGAGGTAGTGTTAGGCTGAGGGGGTCCTGTGGGAGGGCGGCCGGCTTCGTCCGCGCGGCCTGGGATCGTGTTTCCGGAGCACTGGGGCCCGGCGTCAGCAGAGGCTGAGCCTTCAGCCTAGCAGCGCTCCCGCTGGTTTCCCCTTCTTCAAGCTCCCGATGATCAGCTGTGCTGCTCTGATCGGAGCCCTGATAAGGGCTCCAGCAGCGGCTTCTGCGGCGGGGGGACGTGCCATCTTCGCGGCTTGGGCTTCTGCCCTGCCACCTGGTTTTCCCGGGACTGTTGGGGGGCGCGAGGCGGCTCCAGGCTGGGTTGCTGGGCCCATTTGGTGTCTCTGGAGAAGGCGAGTGGGGGGGGAGGAATCCCCCAAACACAGGGACCTGGCGGGCGACATCGGCGTATAACACACATACATCATTTGCCCCCCATTTTCGGGGGGGAGTGCGTGTTATACGCCAATAAATACGGTATGTTGAATACACAGGATCAAAGTATTTGAGTACGAAGTCTGATAGATAAGTCATGGTTTGTGAAGACAAAAGAAAATATTTTTTCACCCAGCGTGTTGTTAAGTCTATGGAACTCCCTGCCACAGAATGTGGTGATGGCATCTGGCCTGGATGCCTTCAAAAGGGGATTGGACAGATTCCTGGAGGGAAAGGCCATCACAGGTTACAAACCATGATTGAGATGTGTAATCTCCAGGCTTAAAACTAGGGTACTTCAAGGGCCAGATGCAGGGGAGTGGTATCAGGAGACAGATATGTAGTCTCATGCGCTCCCAAACGCATCTGGTGGGGCCACTGTGAGATACAGGAAGCTGGACTAGATGGGCCTTTGGCCTGATCCAGCATGGCTCTTCTTATGTTCTTATGTTCTAAGACTTTGCTCATTTTCTGGAAGGAATTTCTAGCTTGTTCAGTTCTATGGCAAATTTCACATGAAGGATCCCAGTTATCTTTGATAAAGCACCCCAAGTATTTATAAGATGATACTCTCTCAATTACTTCACTGCCAATCTTGAGAAGGTTCTGTGAACCAGTTTATTTTTTACTGATAACCATTCATTTTGTCTTCTTCACATTAAGTCGCAATCCCATGGCACTGCTTTCTGCAGCCACAGAATCCAATAATCCTTGCACTTCTGTCAGACTTGTTGCAAGCAGGACAGTGTCGTCAGTGTATCTTATGTTATTAACAAGAACTCTATTCACCTTCACACCTTGATTCTTTCCTTTAAGAGCATCCTGGAAAATTCGTTCTGAATAGATATTAAAAAGTAGAGGTGAGCGAATACAACCTTAACAAACACGTTTCGTAATTGACACCTCTTCTGATATCTGACCATCTATCCAGATACCATCACACTGATTCCAATACAAATTCGCAAGCAATCTGATATCATGATTGTCCAAGTACCAGGCCGGCGCGCCAGATTGTTTTTTTTTAAACTGGCGATCACGTGCCTGCCTACCAGCAGTAGCGCAGCTGGTTGGCTTTTTTTTCTGGATGCCCCCTCCCTGCAGCTAGGAGGACCCACTGGTCCAGGACCAGCAGCAGCATCAGGTAGGAGACACCGGCAAACGAAACAAACTGAAACGAGAAATTTCCATTTCGTTTCGTTTCTCTTAGAGGGGGCAGTTTGTTATTCCTTTTGTTACATAATGAAACAAATAACGAATAATGAAACAAACCAAAAGTTCGTTTCGTGCCCATCTCTACTTACAACTTTAGGAAGGTGCAACATTTTTTTTCCAGGAAACTAGTGAAAGCAACTTAGGTCAAGTTTTTGACATGGCCTAAATCTGCAAATACAGAAAGCGAATCTCTTATTTTAGATGGAAACAAAATGGTCACAAACCAAAGTCCTGATTCTCAAAGTTCAAAGAAACAAATGCCTTATCTCAGCCATTTTTCATCACATTACTAGTTTCTGAACATACTACAGCCATAATTTACTAGGTTGATTCTCTGAGCTACATTTCATGCTGGAATAGCAGAAAGTCATAACTGAGTAACTGTAGTGCATGTTAGGGATACCTAGTATGGGGTGTAGTGGATAGAATAATGGACTGGACTCTGGAGGCCTGGGTTCAAATCTCTACTCAGCCATAGAAATTCACCAATGTAGAACTGGTAAAACCACTCATTAAATATCTCATTTCAACTGGATGCCCTGTTGGGGTAGCTATGTCAGTTCCTACTTGAAGGCACATAACAGACCCTTTTACATATTTAAACATTTAGGTCCCCTCAGGGTAACCCCTTCCCAAGGTTGTTCACAACATAGTAAAGCCGACAGGAGCTGAGCGGCATCCAGTTCGGAACACCCCATCCCCGTGGAATGAGGTTGGACTGGGCAGAGAACCACCAAGTGGTGACGTAGTAGGTATTAGCACTGGGAGAATAATGGGATGTGGTAGTTTTTCTACTGGAATTAAAAGCTGGGGTTGGGAGTACAAAGAAGCAGCCATTCTTGGGGGACCCACTGTACAGGTGATTCTATGCAAATGCTCAAAGCCTCCGAGCAAAGATGGGAGAACTTGAACATTTGGTAGCTAGGGATAACATTGATATAATAGCCATAACAGAAACCTGGTGCAATGTGGAGAACCTGTGGGATACAGCAATCCCAGGCTATAAACTCTATAGAAGGGATAGAGTTGGAGGGGGAGTGGCAATCTATGTCAAAGAAGTGGTAAATCCAGCAGAATGGAGATTGACAGTGGGTCTGACTCCACCATAGAATCATTGTGGGTTAAACTACCAGGTCTAAGGAGTGATGTGATAGTGGGGGTGTCCACCAGATCAAAAACTTGAGGGGGACTCCAATACAAACAACAACAACAACAAAATACTGTAAAGGAAAGGAAAATATTAATCAAAACACACGCAAATATAACAAACATAACAAAAATAAACCCCGTGCAACCCACACACCCCTTGGAACTTTAGCAAAATTACAATTCTCATGGTATTGACCAGCCCATTTCCCTGCAGCCTCATCCAAGAGAAAATCTTAAAATATAGAAGAACAGACCTTGCTGAGGGAAAATCAGTCTTGTCTGACAAACCTTTTAGAATTCTTTGAAAAGGTCAACAGTCATGTGGGTTTGGGTGAACTAGTAGATATTGTCTATCATGATTTTCAGAAGGTTTTTGACACAGTCCCTCACCAAAGGCTGCTGAGAAAAATGCAGTCAGGGGATAAAAGGCCAGGTCCTCTTATGGATTGAGAACTGATTGAGATCCAGGAAACAAAGAGTAGGTGTCAATGGGCCATTTTCACCACAGAGAGAGGTGAAAAGCAGTATGCCCCAGGGATCTGTCCTGGGATGGTTGCTTTTCAATCCTTTCATAAATGACCTGGAGACAGGGATAAGCAGTGAGATGGCCAAGTTTGCAGATGACATGTAACATTTCCATGTGGCAAAAACCAGAGAAGATTGTGAAGAGCTCCAGAAGGATCCCTCCAAACTGGGAGAATGGGCTGCGAAATGGCAAATGCGTTTCAATGCAGCAAAATGTAAAGTAATGCATATTGGGGCAAAAAATCCAAACTTTATCTGTCAACTCATGGGTTATGAGCTATGCGTGAAGGATCAGAAAAGAGATCTTGGTGTGTTTGCTGGTGGACAGCTCAATCAAGGTGTCTACCCAATGTGTGGCAGGGGTGAAGAAGGCCAATTCCATGCTGGGGGTTATCAAAAAGAGGTTTGAAAATAAAACAGCCAACATTATAATGCCATTGTACAAAAAGATGGTAAGGAGTATTGTGTACAATTCTGGTCACCACATTTCAAGAAAGACATAGTGGAACTGGGAAAGGTGCAGAAGAGAGCAACTAAAATGATTACTGGGCTGGGGCACCTCCCTTATGAGGAAAGGCTAAAACATTTGGGGCTCTTTAGTCTGGAAAAAAAGGTGCCTGAGGGGGGATATGATTGAGATGTACAAAATAATGCAGGGCATGAGTAGAGTGGGTAGAGGGACGCTCTTCTCCCTCTCACAAAATACCAGAACTAGGGGACATACACTCAAATTGAGGGCTGGGAGAGTAAGAACAGACAAAAGAGATTTTTTTACCCATGACTGTGCCAAGTGGAAGGCCAAAACAAGAATAGCGGATCCCACCACCAAGTGGGACAAACGCTAATAAAAAGAAGAAGAATGTTAAATACAGAAAGGTCAGTAAAAACTGCTTAGAAGATAGAAGTCTTCAAACCTCAACATAACAGAAAAGAGAATAGGACAATTATGGCTGTAGAATTACATCCACAAAGTGAAAGCTGAAAGGTTCATTCTATGGAGGCAGAAGCCTTAAAAGCCAGTATATCTTTAACTCCATCAGCAAAGAGAGTTTGTCCAAAAGATTATTTAATTTGGCCCACAGCATCATTTTCTTGCAGGAGAACTCATTTTAACTTCTTCTGACCTCTCCATAATTCATTATTCTGAGTGAAGCACTTTGATCAGCGCTTTTAACTAGAAACCAACCCACTGAAATTCATTTCCAAATATTATCAAATCTCCTTTGCCAACAAAAAGAAGACAAGAAGTGTTTCAGATTTTGCACCTTAGTGCCTGGTAATTAGGAATGTGCAACAAAGATCCTTCTATGTCAGTGATGGCGAACCTTTTAGTGACCGAGTGCCCAAACTGTTATTCAGAACCCAATAATTTTTTTTTGCAAAGTGCCAATAAGGCAATTTAACCTATATACAGGTGGCTGTGAAGGGGCGATGTCAGGTGCCCACAGAAAGTGTTCCGAGTGCCATAGGTTCCCCAACACTGTTCTATGGGATGTAAATAACGTTTCTTTCTTATTGTTGCCAAGGAGAAAATAAAACAATTATAGGTCGATCCCAAGAGCTTGTTGAATTGCCTTTTAACACCTTTGGAATAAACTCAAAATTGCAATAGGAAAGAGTTCCTTGTACAATAATTGGCCTGCAGGTTAATAGCACAACCCACCAATTCATCAGCCAAGACGCAACTGTTACAGTCTTTTACAAGGCTCTTACCAAGGTCAGTCAGTTCTCACCTGTAAATAATGCCTTTACTGTGAAGAAACTGTAAGCCACACAGTATTTCAGCCCCATAAAACCTGAAACAGAGCAAAAGGATTTTAAAATTACAAATGAAAGTTAATTGCCTTTCATTATGCCAAGTGCTGGAGTGGCAATTGTTCCACACTCTCAGTCACCTTCTGAAATCTCTCTCTTTTCCCTTTAACAGCATTACATGCTTAGATTTTAGCTCTACCCAAACAGCAAAATTCTCTGATGTCCTCCTTTATTTATTTATTTATGTATTTTAGTGCTTATATACCGCCCGCCTGTCTTCCGGAGGAACTCCGGGCAGTTTACAACAAAATAGAAATAAAAGCAATAACAAAACAATCAATAAGTAAAACATCACAATATCATCACAGTAGAACTACAAAAAGGCAGGGACAAAGTAAAAAAAAAAATTAACAATCGCCAAACGCCTCACAAAAAAGCCAGGTCTTTAAGGCCTTTTTGAAGGCTGGCAGGGACTGTGCTAGGCGTAACTCACTCGGGAGATGGTTCCACAACACAGGACCAGCCACAGAGAACCTTTAAACCGAAGCAGCAAGTTTTGGCAGTAGGCAAATAAACAAAGAACCCTACAACACGATCCACACTCACGTTGCTCTGGCGAGTTCAAAGCGGCCTTTGTCTTGTATGTGGTACATCAGATCTCCACCTCTAAGAAACTCCATGACAAAGAACAGATGGTCCTATATACACCAAGGGAAAGAGAAAGAGAGCTATCAGGCAACTGTATTAGTCCGTCGCTTCAGCCAGAATACGGGATCATTTAAGTGACTCCAATCACATACTGGTGGCAACCTCTAGCTGGAAACCTTTATGAGCACTGCAGTACATATATTTCTTTATGTATTTAGAAAACATGTAACCCACCACCCTCTAATGCATATGCATCACTCAAAACCAAGTAATCCCATGAAAGTAATAAAACAGAAGGAAACGGGACCCATACTCATGATGAGTACTTGGCAAAACTGAGACAGTGCCAAAATGAGGTTAAATGTTTCCTTCAAAGCAGAAAGATGAAAAATAAAATTCGGCTTGAGAGATAAAAATGTTCTGAAGTCACAGTCCGCCATTGAAAAATAACCTGCCTGGCAAAATAAGTACTTGCTGGAAGAGGCAAATTTTAATGAGAGTTTTCATTATTGTACCTTGGTCTGAAAAGTGCAGTATAAGTGGGTAAGAAAGGGATTTTCCCAGGCAAGTGTTAAAACCCGCTTTTCCACCATGGTACATTCCACGTCATCATCAATTAGCACTACATCCTTCTTCAAAGCTTTGACGGCAAAAAATTCATTCTTCCCTTTCAGCTCAGCCAGCAGCACCTGTAAAGCAAAAGATTGCTTTGGAATCAACCCCCCTGTTCACAAACATTCTAAAGGTCTTAATGGAAACTCTTAACACACAGGTATAATTACGGTGGGGGGGGGGGGGGGAAGAGAGACACATCTCCATACTGCTTTTAAACTCTTCCAGAGCCAGGTTAGCATGTTTATAAGCAGTTCAGTACAATAATGATGGGAGAAGAAAGCTATTTCTGTTTTTAATTCAGAAAACTCATTAATGAATCAAGCAAAGAATAGTTCTGAAGTAGTTAGGTGCTTTTAATTTTTATAATAAAATTCACATATAATTTACTAACTAAACTTCATTGAACTCATCGAAGGAGTTTGCAGCTGGGGAGCTGACTCTGACTCTGGAGAGGGCTTAGGCTGGTCTTGCCTCCTTTGCTGGCTAGCCATAAGAAGATACAGGAAGTTTCTTTCCTTTGTATTCCTAATCTTCTTTCTTTCCTTCTCTTTTCCTACTGTTTGGCTGCTTTTCACCTCCCTTTCTCTCTTTTCTTAGCAGACTATCTTCTCTTGTAGCTGGAAGAAGAACTGAAAAAAAGAAACATTTAGCCAGAAGAAATGGGGGTGGGATGGGGTTAAAGAGTGGGCAGGGAAAGGCATATAGCCATCAACAGAGCCCTGTGGCACAGTGGTTAAAGTGCAGCACTGCACTCATGCCTCTGCTCACGATCTGATATGATTCCAGCAGATTTAGGTAGCCGGCTCAAGGTTGAATCACCCTTCCATCCTTTCAAGGTTGGTAAAATGAGTACCCAACTTGCTGGGGGACAACCTGTTCCTTGTTTAATTATGTTGTAAACCATCCAGAGAATGTTCTAGCACTATGAGAGGGTATACATAAGTTGCAACAATAAAAGGTCTCTGTCTCATGCTTTCCTTAGTCTTAGACTTTATCCCACTCTTATGCTGGGCTCTAGTAAGTGGCTGCCCCCATCACAAGACACTGCAGTGGCACCTTGGTTTATGAGTACCTTGGATAGCGAGTATTTTGCAAACTGAGCAAAATTTTTAGTAAATTTTGCCTGGGTTCGCAAGCTTTGCTCCAGTTTGAAAGCAAGGCTCACCTCAGCGCAGCCCCTGTGCTGCCTAGAACGGGTTTCCAGAGCATATTCCAGGCCATGTGGTGGGTCTGAGCAGGTCCTCGAGAGGTCGCCCCAGGCCTGGCACTGCCTGGAATGGGCCTTGGTGTGGACCAGAAGTGATGTCTAGCAGACCAGAAGTTACTTCTGGTGGACCAGAAGTGGCCTTCGTGGCTCTCCACGGCCTGGGTGATGCCCGGAAAGGATTACCGAGGCATCTGGTGAGCCCGTGCCAGGTCCAACGATGATTGGAAGTGACTTCTGGGCTGTGCAGTGGGCCTACATTGAGCCTCTGCAGCGCGTCCCGGGCCTGCTGCTGCCCGTCCGCAGCCTCCACAGCACATCCTGGGCAGCGCTGGGCCGAGAGCGAGCTCCGGAGGCTGCTGTGGGTCCTGGCGAAAGCAAATTTCACCATAGGAAATAATGGAAACTAGAACAAATCAGGTAAGTTTTGATTATTTCCTATGGGGAAATTTGCTTTGATATATAAGTATTTTGGTTTATGAGCATGCTTCTGGAACAGATTATGCTTGTAAACCAAGGTACCCCTGTATATGATTAGGAACTACCAAATCCTTCAGAATGTGAACATGATTAAGTTTTGTCAGTTACCTACCTTTCCAAAGCTGCCTTTCCCAAGAACTTTATGGAAAATGAAACTGTCTATGTTGAACTTCCTCCTACTGGATGGCCGTGATGGCGATCTTCCCTCCCAGAGCCTGTCATATTCACTATTATCTGAAGGAAATAAAAAAAAATACAACACAAGTTTTTCAGCTAGGAGAAACCCAGCCTGTTCCTACATTTTATGACTGCAAAGTACTGGATAGAACCTCTTTCAGAACCTCCTCAATATCACTTTTATGAGTCTATTCCCACATGGAATCGCAAATATGGAGGGAGACACTGGTACTGTATTTCCAAACAATACTATATAGAGATCATAGGATCCAAAGCCACTAAGTGAAATTTGGGGGCACTAGGGCATTTCTACCTATGCCTATTACAACTTTGGAAAATAAGTACATGGTGATTGTGGGAAGGATTTTATATAGATAACATGAAGAACCACCACCAGGGAACCATCCCTGTACCTCCAGAAACAGAAGCACTGGTGGTGGAAGAAGGACTCTGATAAAAGCCACAAAGTTCAGGAAGTCTCGCGTGACAGGAAAAAGTCCAATGGGTTCCAAGCAAGTATGATGGATTAGAAGAAATGATGCTGACAACTAATCACCAAACATTATAGCTGGACTGAATGTCTGCCTCTGAACCACAGGCTGGGCCTGAATCATTGTTGATCCCAAGTGAATTCCACTCACCATTTCACTTCATGCCTACATATAAAAATAAATCATTTCCAAAGTCTCTATGAGTCTGGGTGGTGGTGGTACCAATTATCCTTTTAACCCATATAATTGATAGGGGCATGGCTGGAAGAATGCATTAGAAGAATGACACCACCCCCAACCCCGCTCTCTTCTCTATTAGAACACATGTCACATTTTACAAAACCAGTATGACAATATAATTAGTCTGACCATTTTCCAATTAACAGTGATCTCGCTGTTAATCAAAAACATGTTATCTTTTTTTTATGATTTAAGGTGGAATTAGCGAGAATAAACCCAGGCCAGTCAAAGGTTAATTGACTTCAATTTCTTTAGATACCAGCAAAAACCTAAAAGACCCCCCCTCCACATAAAAGTGAGACATGACCCGATTAAATTTTTTTCAATACGTGACTGTTGAGTCTCTGTTGAAACAGCTATTTTAGTGGGGTAATGTATAATTCTAAAACAGTACTGTACATGAGCCTCATGGCGCAGTGGTTAAATGCCTGTACTGCAGGTAAAACTGTGCTCACGACCTGGGTTCAATCCCCGGTAGCAGGCTCAAGGTTCACTCAGCCTTCCATCCTTCCGAGGTCGGTAAAATGAGTACCCAGCTTGCTGGGGGGGCAATGTGTAGCCTGCACACTGTAATCAAAAATTGTAAACCGCCCAGAGACTACTTGTAGTGGTATGGGGCGGTATATAAGCAGAACACTTTGCTTTGCTTTACCCTGTTTTAGCCGAAAGAGAATGAAGCATAGGGTTGTGCCAACCTAATGTCCATCAAGATGTTTTTTTTTATATCTGTGATGTGGTACCTTTACATTTTCTTTAGCCATCTACTCTAGTAGCTTCCATCATTCGTGTAGGGAGCAAGGTGCAATGGGTGGGTGACCTGGAGGCTTTGAAATCAGGAAACCCGAAGACCTACTAGTTGAGCTGGAATCTTGTTTTAGAAGCATTACTGGCAAACAAATCTTTGAAGAAAAACATTGTTTCCCATTTTTTTAAACGAAAGATATTTATTATTCAGGATAAAAGAATAAACAAGGGTGAATTTAGAGCAAAATTGTTTTTCTTAAAAAGAAAATGGATTGGTCATATATCCAGTATATTTTTGCTTTTGAGACTTAAGAAGCAGCTCCCATAATGAAGCAATATCCAAGAAATCATATTCTAAAACTACCTTTTCACAACTGTTGCAAGAAATTATTTGCTATCCATTTGTTTGCATACAGAGTATTCTCATTCTTATGTGGAACAAAAATGTTTTTATTACCGTACTGAATGGTAAGTTAGAAGTGGAATCCTATTGGGCAGTGACAAAAGTAGTGTAAGATTGAAAGCCAAAATGCCATAAGTTAAGAAATCTTCATTGACATTATCTGCTGCATACCAAATTGTGAAAGTGAGTGTGCAATAGATAAGGTTTATGGAGATATCTTACCTTATACCAATTTGCCTCCAAGTTATTTTCTATCATCCATCTCAGCCAATGTGTTCATGTTCAAATTATCAGAGAATTGTAGAAAGAGTTGGAAGGGGGTTGTAACAGAACCTAAAGCTAAGTTATGAATATTTATGAAATGGGATTTGTTTGGCCAGTTGCTGAGCTCTTGGGTGGAGTTGTGACATATATAAGTAAACGACTGTTAGAATGCCAGTTAGACAGGGCCTGGACAGGGGCTAGATAGGGCCTGGTTAGGGACTGGATAAGGATTGTTTATTTTATTTATTTATTTATTTGACGTTTATACCATCCATCTAGCCCTAGGGCTACTCTGGGCAGTTTACAACATAAAATAGCATAACAAAATAACAAAGTAACACATTTAACAAACCGAAACACAAACAACATAATATAAGCAAAAATATACATATATCAACAACAATAAACTAAAGTAAAGCTAAAATAAAAGTAAAAATAGCCAGGAGATTGTTAAATTAACACAAAAACAACAAAAAAGAAGTGGCAAAAAGAATAGTGTCTTACTAGATGTTTGGGAAATCAGAAAATACCATTCTATACAACCAGGTTTTCAATAGTTTTTTAAATGTTTGAAGCGAGGGTGCCAGGCACATTTCTAGAGAGGTGTGTGTGTGTTGTGTCATTACAGTCGTGACCGACTCCTCATGACCCCATGTCCATGGAGTTTTCTTGGAAGCAATAGTGGACTGACTTGCCAGTTCCTACTCCAGGCGCCTACAGCACCTGGTATTCCCTGGTGGTCTCCTATCCAAGATGGTTCCATAACTGGGGAGCAACCACCAAGAAGGCCCTACTCCTTGTTACAACTTCCTGGGCCTCTCTTTGGGTTGAAACTCCCAGTTGTCCTGCCTGGCTAGCACGGGTGATCCGGGCAGTTCTTCTTGGGAGGAGCCGCTCTGTCAGATACTGAGGTTCCAAACTGTTTAGGGCCTTGTACGTTAATGTCAAAACCTTGACGTCAATGTGGAAGCGTACCAGCAACCAGTGTAGAGCTGCCAGCACGGGGGTAATATGTTGGTGACATTTTTGCCCCGTTAAAAGTCTGGCAGCTGTATTCTGCACTAGCTGCAATCTCCACATTAACTTCAAGGGCAGCCCCACATAGAGAGCTCTAAAGTAGTCTATTATTGAGATTACAAGTGTATGAACCAGAGCAGTTAATACCCTTACATCAAGGAGGGGCTGCAGCTTGGCAATCCTCTGCAGTTGGTAATGAGCGGAATGGACCACCGACACCACCTGGGTTTCTATGGTAAACACCAGGTCTAGCAGGACACCCAAACTGTGGACCCCATACTTCATGGAGTCACCCCCCCAAAAGTGAGGGAGTTCCCCAACCCACAGACCCCAGGGGGCCCCACATGCAGGATCTCTGTCTTGCCTGGGTTCAACCTCAGCCTATTAGCCCCATCCAATCCAAGACGACCAACAAGCAGTGCTCAAAGGACAGAACGGCATCCAGTGCAGAAGATGGAAAGGATATATAGAGCTGGGTGTCATCCACATATTGATGACATATTCCCAGTGGCCTCATATAAATGTTGAAGAGCATGGGAGAGATGACCGACCCCCGTGGCACCCCACAATTGAGGGACCAAGGGGAAGAGGTCATCTCACCCAGCTGCACTCGCTGGGGATGGTCCTCCAAGAAGGAAGGTAACCACTGCAAAGGAGAGCCTCCGATCCCCAACTCAGATAGCCTCCCCAGGAAGATACCGTGGGCAACAGTATCAAAGGCTTCTGAAAGATTGAGGAGGACCAACAGGGAGGTTTTGCCCCTGTCGGACTCCCTCAACAGGTCATCACGCAGGGCAACCAATGCCATTTCCATACTATGACACAGCCTGAAGCCCAGCTGAAAAGGATCGAGGGCATTTGTGTCATCCAGAAGAGACTGAAGCAGGTCTGACACCACCCTCTCCAGAAGCTTGCTCATATAGGAAATATTGGCGGCAGGCCTATAGTTATCAATTTAGTCTGCCGCCAAATTAAGTTTTTTTCCGAATGGGCCTAACAAGTGTCTCCTTGAAGGCCAGGGGAACCCTGCCCTCAAGGAGTGACCCATTAATTACTGCTGTGGCCCATTCATTAGTAGTTGGTCTGGCTATTATTTTTTTAGGGAACAAAGGGAAAATGAAAAAATAACTGTTTAGGGAAAATGAAAAAAATAACTGTTTTTGTGTTTAAAGCTAAAGAAAAGGAAAAGCCTCATGTGAACAGTATGCGTAAATGAATCTTATATTTTGTAATTTAATTAAACTCCATTGTTATTTTGAAATGTTAAAGCAGGTGCCAGTCTCAGTTTATTTATTAGCTAAGGCATAATTGTGTTGGGAAATGGTGGCAGTGGAACTATCAACATCACAGTGTTAATGAGTGGCATGGGTTTGTAAAATCCAGACTCGCCACAGGGGCCCATAAGACCAAGTCCAAACTCCTGCTCAACACAGGAATCCTAGTTAAAATATCTAAAAGGTCAAGAAAATAGACTTAATGTTCACCTGTTGTGTCTCCACTCAAGGCTTTAGGTTTCTTGTCAAAATCCTGGTAAATACCAACACTTTCTACTGAGCCGGAATCAGATTTTCTGGAGGATTTCTGAAAATAAACAAACACATATTCAAACCAATTTAGCACTTAAATTAACTGTTAGTTTTTCGTACTAAGAGGTTTAAACTTTTAAAATAAATATTAGTACTGTACATTCTTTGCCTTGATGGGATGTGTTTTCTCATGCAATATGAGCACTGAAAACACACATTTCCTTTCAATCTATATTTAATGAAGGATTTTAGTATTCACTGTGTTGTCTTATTAGAAATACTATTTTCTAGAGAATGTAAAGGCAAAATAAATCAAACATTAAGCAGCTGTATCATCATCATCATCATCATCATCATCATCATCATCATCATCATCATCATCATCATCGGAACACAGTTTCCAGGAGTTAACCTGGAGTTGACCTTCTCCAATGATTGAGCTCTTTCCAAGAGCCTAGGAGGACTGGAGATATCTTTGTAGAATATATGCTGTTCCTAATAATGTTGCCATTTGTAGTTGACTAATGTTGATTTTCTCAATGCCAAGGGTTTTCAGATGTTGACCCAGGTCTTTTGGGATTGCACCCAAGGCGCCTATTATAATTGTTGTTGCTTTCTTATTCCGTAGCTTTTCTATTTCTATTTCTAAATCCCAATATGCTGCTGACTCTTGTGTCTCCTGGTATAGCCACATCGATGATTTGAACTTTGTTTTGTTGCTTGAATACTATTGTGATATCTGGAGTATTGCGGGCAAGGTATCTGTTGCATTGGATTCTGCAATTCCAGAGCACCTTGATGACTTCATTTTTGGTAACCTTTTCTGGCTGATGTTCCCACCGGTTCTTGCTTGGTGGTAGTTTGAAATTTTTACATATGTTCCAGTGGAGCATTGCTGCTACTTTATTATGACGGGCGAAAAATCAGTATGAGCTATTTTGGGGCAACAGCTGATGATGTGATCTACAGATTCATCCTTTTCTTTGTACAATCGACATTTACTAACTTTCAATGATTTATCAATTTTTGTCTTTATAGCATTTGTTCTTAAAGCTTGATCTTGAGCTGCTGTGATTAGTCCTTTAAGGGCGTTTATACATGACCCCTAAACTCCGGGGCAAATGGCTCCCAGCTCCGGAGCTTAAAAATATTTACCCACCAGCTCCGGAGTTAACAGGAAATTAAGTGCAACCACGCCCACTTTAGCGCGTCCCAGCGCACCTTTCAAGTACCTGCTCTTTGGAGGTGAAAATTTTTGATCCGGTGTAACGATAGTGAGTGCGGGGCTCTCCTTGCTTCTGTTTGTTGTTTTTTGGCTCCCGCCCCTTTAAGAGCTACTTTTACAGAGACGAGAGGCAGAACGGAGGTGAGCGGCATGCTTTTCTTTCTCTTTTTCTCCCTCCCCTCACGCAGCCAGCAGCCAGGAAGTGCGGAGGGGGTGGGAACGCAGGAAGAGCGACGAACCCCTAAGATCTCTGGTCCGAATTTAAGTGGTCAGCGGATCTTAGGGGTCGTGTAAAAAGGCCCTAAGTTTCTTTCATCAATGTTGCTTTTCTTAACCAAAGCCATGTTCGTTCTTGGTTGATCTTATCTTTGGTGTCTCCTATAAACTAACCATGCAGTGCTTTAAAATGCCAGTTTTTTGTTCGGTTTTGCATTTGTTGACTTTTAAATTCTTGCTTAGTTTCTTGATATTTCTTTATTATGGCTTCAGTAACTATTGACTCAATTAAATTACTCATTTTCACTATGGTGGGGATAGTCAAATATTCCTTGTTTTAATTCTTTGACAGTTTGATGAACTTGCAAGAGGTCTCTGCCTCCTATTTTCCTTGGGGAGTAGAGCCTACTAACATCACTTTGTGGATGTAGTACATGGTTTAATATCATCACTTTTCTTGTCTTTCAATCTAATGCTTCTAATTCTGCCTGGATCCAGTTTATAACACCTGCTGTGTATCGCAAGGCTGGAATAGCCCATGTGTTTATAATTTGGATGGTATTCTTTCCATTTAATTTTGATTTTAGTATCTTTCTAATTCTTCTGATGTATTCTTGGCTAACTTTATTCTTTACTTCTTTATGCTTTGATGTTATCTGCTTGTAGTACTCCAAGATACTTATATGATTCTTCTTAGTCCAATGTTTTTATAAAATTATTAGGCATATCAATTCCTTCAGTCTTTACTATTTTTTCCTCTGATGAAGAAATTGCACACTTGTCTAATCTGAATTCCATTGCAATGTCATTGCTGAAAATTGGCACTCTATTGAGTATTGACTCTATTTCTTGTGATTTCCCGTGCAGCTTCAAATTATCCATATATAGCAAATGGTTTATTTGGCTTGATGTTTTTGATATCTGTTAGCCCATATTTGTCTTGTTCAATATTTTTGTGAGTGGAATTAGAGCAATTACAAGCAGCAGGGGTGATAATGAATCACCTTGGAATATTCCTCTCCTGATGCTGACACAACCAATTTGTTCACCATCGATGGTTAGCTTGGTATTCCACTTTTTTATTGTTATCTTGATAAATTCTTGGATGATAATGAGGATAACAACAATTATACTGAGACTCTACCTGTTTAACCAAGACACATATAAAATGATGTGCCTGTACCTTTCCATGTTGTCATTACCATCATCTTAAAACTATAGAGCTGGAAGACGTGGATCTATCAATTCCAGCCCCTGTCTAGGAGGCTCAGTGGGAAACTGAACATCTGATGCCTGGCTTTGCAGCCAATTACAGTCATGTGAAAAAGAAAGAACTCCATCTTTGAATCCTATGATTTTACGTATCAGGACATAATAATAATCACATAATAAAAATCATTAGCAGATCTGAAAATTAGGTAAATAAACCTCCAATGAACAATAACACTGCATTACACCGTGTCATGGATTTATTTTACAAAACATATTACAGCATGTCATGATTTATTTTATAAAAATTAAGCCAAAATGGAGAAATCAGGTCCTGTACATAAAAAACAAGCACATCTTCATACACCGACTGAAGAGTAGTTCAACTTAAGAGCATGCATTTGGAACGGATTAAATTCGTAAGTCGAGGTACCACTGCATTAAGAGAATTCAAAGCAGCCAGGTGCTGCTCACTAAATGCCCTTGTGTAAACTGATCATCAGTAAGTGAGATCACTTCTATAAAAGCTGAAGTTTTAGCAGTCTGCTGGTCTGGATCATTCAGGTGTGTATTAATACAATGCCAAGGATAAAAAACATCAGTCATGATTCCAGAGAAGAAATTATTACTCCCTTTCAGTCCAGGAAGATTATAATAAAGCCATTTCCAAACTGTTTCAAGTCTATTATTAAAGGTCATCAATAAGGTGAGGAAGATTATTCACTAGTAGAAAACATTCAAGATGGCTACCAACCAAAGTGGCCATCCAAGCAAATCCACCCCAAGCTGAGACTGTGAGTGCTCAGAGAAATTGCAAAAATCCCAAGAATTACATCCCAGAATCTACAGGCCTCAGTTAGCATGTTAAATGCTGAAGTGCATGATAGTATAAAACTACTGAATAAATATGAGTTGTTTCTTTTTGAAGGATTGCCATGAGAAAACCTCTTGTCTCTAAAAACAAAACAAACAAAACAAACCATGACAGCACGTATTAGGTTAGCCACGTTGCATCTGGACAAACCACAAAACTTCTGGAACAATGTCCTTTGGACAGACAAGACCAAAGTGGAGCTGCTTGGCCATAATGCACAGTGCCACATCTGGCAAAAAACAAACATACCATATCAACACAAACAGCTTATACCAAATGCCAAGAACTGTGGTAGAGGGGTGATTATTTGGGCTTTTTTTGCAGCCACAGGACCTGGGCACCTTGCAGTCACTGAGGTGATCATGAACGTCTCTGAATACCAAAGTTTTCAAGAGTCAAATGTGAGGCCATCTGTCTAGCAGATAAAGCTTGCCTGGAATTGGGCCATGCAATAGCACAATGATCCCAAGCACATCAGGAAATGTACCACAGAAGGCTTGAAAAAGAAAAGAATCAAGGTGTTGCAATGGTTCAGTCCAAGTCCACACCACAATCCTGTCATTGTATCTTAAGAGTGCTGTGTATAAAGATATGCTCATAAACCTCAATGAACTGAAGGAACACTTTAAAAAGTGGGCCAGGATTTCTCCACAACGATGTGAGAGACTGATAAAGTCAAGTAGACAATAATTGCATTGAATTATTGCTGCTGAATGTGGTTCTACAAGCTACTGAATCGTAAGGTATACTTAGTTTTTCCAGACATAGCTTCTATTTTTTGGCTCTATTTTTGTAAAATAAATCATGATATAGCATAATGTGTCAAATGTTGTTGTTCATTTGAGGTTGTATTTGCCTATTTTTTCAGACTTGCTAATGACCAGATGATTCCCATTATGTCCTGATATTTAAAACCACAGAATTCAAAGGGCGTCCTTTCTTTTTCACATGACTGCACTTAAACCACTGAGCTATCCAGAAGTTCTAATGTTTAAAATCACCCCACTTCTGTCATATAGTTTCCCCAACTACTGTGTAATCCCTTTCACTGCGTGGAAGCTATAGACAGGGGTGTCCAAACTTTGGCCCTCCTGATGTTTTGGACCACAACTCCCTGAATTCCAAGGCTGTACTGCCAATGACAAAGGACTGTGGGAGTTGTGGTTCAAAACACCACCACTATAGGAGATGCAGGATGGAAGGAGGAAATATTCAAAAATTGGCACTACTGGATGATGTTACTAGCAGGAAATGATTCCATAATATGAAAGGGATTCTAAAAAGCTGTTTCCTACAGAAGCAGGAAGTTTTTAATTACCAGAAATTGTTCCTTGACTGGGACGTCACCACCATTCCACAGGTTTAAGTTATGTTATAGGATTTAGCTACAGAATATGAGGTGACTGCTCCTAGCCAGCAAATAACAGTCCTCATTGTAATTCTTGGTTGTACAAGTGTGTGTGCATGTGTGGGTACTGGCTTAATACATGCACACTCATCCTCAAAAATAATGGCAAAGACTTTTTATTTGCAGTTTAGGAATGAGCAGAACATCATGCATTTTTCTGACACTAAGCGATAGGATTTGAGCCGTATAGCAGTGAGCAAAATCTTATCATAAATCTGCCACCATCCAAAATTCGGGGAGACAAGCAAGCTGTCTTATCTTTGTGCAATAGTAAGATAATATGGATTGCAATGTAACACATACGGTAGCCAGAACATGGAAATAATTTGTAGACCAGGTGCTATAGGCGCCTGGAGTAGGAACTGGCAAACCACTCCAGCATTCCTGCCAAGAAAACTCCATGGACGTGGGGTCACGAAGAGTTGGTCACGACTGTAACGATGCAACACACACACACGGACGGGCCTGGAAAAAGTTATACATAAAGAAAGGGGAAGATAAGACAAGTGCTGACCAGACATACCTGACTAACTTGATTTAAAGCTTCTGCCAATAGCTTCTGATTGATTCCACACAGATTTGCCACTTTATTCTGACATTTGTGGTGTACATTCATTCCACATTCTGAAGAAATAAATTATTAATGGTGTCAGTATAACTGCAATTTATAAGCATGACCAAATGCATATATTATTCTTCCTTTTGTTGAGCGGCACATTATTCATTCAGATCCTTCATCTGAAAAGAACTATAAGGTTTTCCCTTTCTCACACGCTAGGAGAAAGCATAACAACTAGAATAGAAAGTACAGCATTTACATTGGAGGCCATCTATTTTTCCTCAGTTTTGAATACAGTTGAAGGTTTTCAGGTAACTTTAGGTTTGACTAATGACTGAACTGAAGCTATCATACATCCGATATATCATGAGGAGAAAAAAACTGACTGAAAAATTATAATAATGCTAGAAAAAAATTGAAGGCCACTGGAAAAATAAAGAGGACCTAGAAGGCAATAGACTGTCCATGACAGGGACTT
This sequence comes from Phrynocephalus guinanensis, assembly GCA_037367245.1. NCBI lineage: Eukaryota > Metazoa > Chordata > Lepidosauria > Squamata > Agamidae > Phrynocephalus > Phrynocephalus guinanensis. Next base: position 42,863,908 of record CM074734.1, read on the forward strand.
TTTGGTGGTCTTTAATTCATAGATCAGTGTAAGTCAGGAACAACTTGACAGCAATCAGCAAAAGATGTAATTTAGAAGTACAACAACTCTACAGTATATCTCAGAATAAAATATGAAATTCATCCCTACTCCTTCCACCGTGTCCTTGTTTTGCTCAATGTCTTTAAAGCCTCAGTGAAACAGATTGTACCTTCACACTTTAATCCTTGTTTAACTATTCCCCAGAGGAGACTGCCACAATGATCACAGAAGGTCGGACTCATGTAGTTGTAAACTTTGAATCTGTGAGGCATATCGATGTGGAAGCGCTCCTTCTGAAACTGAAGATATATTTATGTTAGAAAAAAAGAAATAAACCTGTAAGATGGAGGAAGGAGAGGCAAAAAGAAATCTCTTATTTGTGGCTAATAAGCCTATAAGCTCACTGCAAGCCACAAGTTGGAAAAAAAGGGAAACTTGCCTGCCCATCCACCAACTCACACAAGTACAATCCTCTCTGTTAAAAGCATTCTTGAGCCCTTCTAAAAAATTCCAGAAATGTTTTAAGTTTTGATGAATCTCTAGAGAAATAAACCTCTATGGTCAAGGTTTTGAGTAGGGTATGGCTTTAAGCCTATAGTGCTCCCTCACTTGCGAGGGTTACATTCTCAACCCGACCCGCAAGAAAGGAAAATCCTCATTATGCGGATGCCTTTACCTCTAGGTCGGGTCAGGACCAGGGGGCCTGTTTGGGGCCTCTGGCACTTACCCCAGGTTTGGCGCTGCCCTGAGCGGGCCTCTGACAGGCTCCTCGGGCCTGTTACTGGCCCAGAAGTGGCTTCCGGCAAATCAAAAGTTACTTCTGAAAAACTGGAAGTGACTTCCAGGCCTCCAGAAGCCACCTCTGGGGCCTATAACAGGCCTGGAAAGCCCATCGGAGGCCTGTTTGGGGCAGCGCCAGGTCTGGGTTCAGTGCAGAAGGCCCCAAACAGGCCCACGCAGCTTGCCTTAGGTCCAGTGTGGCCCACCCATGGCTTCGTATACTGCGGTCCCACAATATACTGGGAATGCAGTACAGTGGAACCTTGACTTACACGCTGCTTGACTTGCATCATATTTGACTTGCAGCAAGAAGGGGCCTCTTTGACTTGTGCCGCAGGCTCTGACTTACAGCTCGGAGCCCTGGTGCAAGGCCCCGGAATCGGGCTGCAGCCATGACCCAGCATCGCGGCTGCCGTGTCCAAACTGTTCCTGCCTTCTTCCTCTCCTCCGGCAGTGGTGGCTTCGGAGAGGCGAGCTCTGAGCACTTCGAGCTGGTCCTCAGCCTCGCCGAAGCTGCCGCAGCCGCCGGAGGAGAAGAAGGGCCGGGAGCTCGGGGCTGGCCTCGCTGGTTAGACAGTCGGCTCAGTCTTGTAAAAAATCTGGCTGCAGGAGTCTGGTCCACAATGGAAGCATTTTAGTTGGGGAGCTGTAAAGCTGTGGGACTCTAATGGTAAGCATAGAGTTGTTCAGAACTTGGAATGTCAGGTTAAAAATCAGTAAAACTTAAATGTTAGACATTGTTGCTATGATCATTAAAAAGTGGAGGCGTATAACGTGTGGATTATAATTCCACTGCCTCCTCCTCTCTTTGAAGAGACATTTCATTTACATCCCTGGAAGGAATCTCCTATCCCAGTCAAATTTGTGTTAAATTGCTGTTTTCGTGGGTCTTTTTCATGATCTGGAATGGATTAATCCACTTTTCCATTACTTTCTATGTGAAAAGTTCATTTGACTTAAGGCATGTTTGACTTATGTCTAGACCTCCGGAACGGATTAATGACGTAAATCAAGGTTCCACTGTAATATAAACCGCAATATGCAGGGGTGTACTGTATATAAGAAAACCAGATCTGTTCAAGAGGCAATAATCACATTTGTTTCTTCTTTTGAATTGAATCTTAATTCTCTGACTTAAAATACATCATTCTGTTAACTAATATGTAAATACTGCATTACTTACCATTGTGTCTCTGCTGTTTGCGGCAGTACCGGTACATCTGCCAATTATTTTATCAATGCATTTTTTGTGAATAGCAGCATTGCATTCTTCAGAAGAGAAACAGTAAAAGAAAGAAAGAAGCAATTAAATTTAATCTTCAGGAAAGGGGATCTACATAGAATTGTATCATAGCCACAGACTAACATGGCGGATAATGGCAGTTTTAGCATATTAATTTTACTAGCAGCTGCTCCAGTGAGAAAATGACAGTTCAAGCTAGATGCTGCTAATCAACTATCAGATGCTGCTAATCAAGTATCACAGCCCACAAATAAAAGACAATAGAGCCAACTTACGTCTACATTTGTATCCCTGCTTGTTTAGCCCCCTGTAAAAGAAATGAGGGAAAGTTGTTAATCAACCTTCTAGAACAGGGCTGTCCAACTTTGAACAGCCCAACGCCTACCTGCTGCTTCTATAGGCCCCCCACGGTCGACAGCAGCAGAAGGTTGGTGGGGGGGAGCGGCAGTGGGGGGGCGGGGCCTGGGGTGATGGTGGCAGTGGAGGTGATTGCGGGGGCAGTGATGGCGATGGGGATGGTGGGGGTGGTGGGATCAGTGGGCGGGGCCTGGGGTGAGGGCGGCAGTGATGTCAGCGGGTGAGGGTGAGGGTGTCGGCGGCGGGGGGGCCAGGGATGATGCAGGCGGCGGGGGTGGGGGCGCAGTGGGGGCTCCAGTGTTGGGTGGTGGCCACGGAGGTGGACCCAGGGCCACCCCTTGCCACGCATCGCTGGCGGTGGTGGCGGCAGTGATCGTCATGTTCCCCCCTCCTCCTCCATCCTCAGGATCCCCCCACCCCCAGCGGGGTTGGCTCCTGCAGCCCCGTGAGGCAGGCAGGCAAGCAGGCGAGCTGGCTCGTTCCCTCCCCCGGCGACTGCCTCCCAATGCCAACCTGCCAAGAGTGAGCCCCGGGCGGGCAGGTGGGCAGTCAGGGAGGGAGGGAGGGGGAGGCTCCGCTTGGTCGAGACGATAGAGCTTCGGTGCCGCACGAGCCAACAGAGAGCGAGGGAGCGCCTGCCCGCCCATCCCAGCCGTGCAAAACTTCTTCCGCCCAGCAAGGCAGAGGAACGAGAGAGAGAGAGTGCAAGAAGCACACGCACACGCACATACCCACACAAGACCACTCAGGGCAATGGCGGGGACCTGCATCGGAGGGGGGGCATCCAACAACAGTATGCCGAAGCAGGAAGAAGCACGAAGAGGCAAAGGGGAGCTGCGCCAGGAGCAACAACAGCAGTAACACACACACACACTCCGCTTCCCCGCCTCCCAGGGCTCGGTGGTGCCTCCTCCTGCTCCTCCTCCTGGCTCGCTCCGTCTCAGTGGCTGCCTAGTAGCAGCAACCTGCAGAACCGCAGGGGAACTGGTGGGGCTGTGAGCGATTGGGGAGGGGGGCAGGGACCGGGCAAAGGAGGAGATGCAGGCGAGGGGGTGGGGGGCGGTGATGGCTCCAGCGTCAGGTGGCAGCCACGGAGTTGGGTCCAGGGCGGATTGCTGGCCCCGCTGCCGCCATTGGAGCCGCTGCCACCACAACCGGAGAGGGCGAGTGAGTGGGGGGGATTCCCCCTCCTGCACAGGGGACCTGGTGGGCGACCCCTGTAGGCGCCGCGGTCGACTGGTCGCCCGCGGTCGACATCTTGGTCAGCCCTGTTCTAGAACATAACTGAAGACTTCTGAGGAGATCCAGGCTGGTCTAATATTCTAGGGCCTTCTTCAATGAATTAAATACTGTATTTCTATCTTTCTTTCTCCAGGGAAGATACAATTCAGTTTGAAGTGAGGCAATATCAGTAAGGCAAAGATACCTGTCTTTATCAAGAGATTTATCACATCCTAGGAATACCTTTCTTAGAAAATCAAGGCTGTGATAAAAATATATTGAAAATTGCAGTGAGAAGTATTTGGAGATGGGGGATGATGGCCATCAGCTCATAAAAGGAGATTCATCTCTCTTGAGGAAGGGTTACTGAAGCGCTCCCATATTTAAGGGACTGGTGCTGAAAGTACGAGTCCAAAGGGAAGCTTAGTGGGTGGGCTTTGTCATGTATCTTTAATGTCAGTGACCTTCATCTCCGTTCCTAAACCCAGATTAGAATAGCGTTAAAAATCACAGTATAGAAAAACAATAGTAGTGTTCAGTTCTTCACCCTCACTAAACCCATACAGAAAGATGGAACACAACGGTGGGTCTCCTCACCAGACAAAATCTCTGCAGACGGAACAAAATGTAGGTTGCCCAAAGAAGGTGGCAATAAACTCATGGTTTTTGATGTAGTGGATCTTGGCCTGTTTGATTGCTCCTCTTCTGTTTATAGTTACTGTTCCTTCGTCTTCCCTCATTGACTGCTTGCAGTCTGGAAGCAAAGAAATAATAATAATAATAATAATAATAATAATAATAATAATAATAATAATAATAATAAGAAGAAGAAGAAGAAGAAGAAGAAGAAGAAGAAGAAGAAGAAGAAGAAATTGAATTGCAGAAGTAGCAGTTGTTTTACTTGAACAAATTTGGTTATAATTTAGCAACTAGCGGTTGGTGCCAAAATGCATGGCATGGGGTGGAAAACCTGTACTTGTTCCTCTTCTGTCCTGCTCTCTACCCTCTGGATAGTGTTCCTACATATACTATTGCGGTGATTTCATGTTTGAAAGAGGAACTGGACTGGCCCAGTAAACCACATTCACCATGTGTGATCTCTTCTCTATTCAAGGAAATAGACACTTCAGCCACAAATGCATTGCCAGGAAAAAAAGCTCTCAACCCTTTCCCTACTTGGGCTGGCTGCCAGAGCTTTAGAATACAAGGTACAGCATCTATATTACATCCTTTGTTAGGCTATCCGCTTTATGCTCAAACACTTCAAGATCATGTTAATGTTCTCCGAGAACAAAACACTTCCTCAGTTCATCATTTGAATCAACTACATCCATCCAGGCTTCTGTCACCATTGGTCAACACAAGGAACATTCCCTCTCTACTTGACCTGCAGTAGAAGTCAAGATTGGAGTGGAAAGAAAGTGTGCTACAAACTGTGGGGTTCTTTTTAAACAAAAGAGAAAAAAAAGATCACAAATGTCTCCTTTCTCTCTGTCTGGAAGTTGAGTCATGGCAACTGGACTTTTTTTCCTTGAGAGATAGGAACGTTTCGCTGCTCATCCAAACAGCTTTGACAGTCTGAGGAAGCTATTTGGATCAGCAGCAAAATGTTTCAATATCTCAAGAAAAGTTCAGTTGCCATGACTCAACATCCAGATAAATTCACCTGGATGACTGAGAATCTTCACAGACCTTTCTCTCCGCGTTCTTTTTTAAAAACAGAAATAGCCTCTGCACAATGGAAGACAGACAAATATTTTTATTTAAAATCCAACATTCAGATGGATGGGAACAATGGGCAAAATGCAGAGGAAAAAAACATGACAGGTGAAGAAGACATGAGAAATGAACTTTTCCTGTCTTCCCACTATTCAAATATTAAAGTTGGTTGGAAGTATGGCAAAAGGTCACATGAATAAAAGGCAAAGTACATTGGATTAATGCTTATGAAGTTCTTGTGCTCATTCTAAACTAATTAATGTGTTAATCAGAAGCAGTTGGAGTTGCACTTTAATTGAATAGCTCTCAAGTCCTGGATATCCCCTATATTACTGGAAGGGGTTCCTACTTATTTCATTCCAGACATTTTCCACGACAGCCTTCTGTGAAAAAGAGGTTAATTACACATACAGTTCAAAAGTGGCATTTATTGTTAACTGCAGTTGCTCCACTGTGTTAAAATTGCAGCCTCAAATGTTTCCAAAGTAAAAATAAAATAAATGTGTTTGCGGAATATTTTCATGGGGAGGTTCAGCAGCAAAACCCGAGAGAAGGCTGTTGTCTTATTTGGGGAACAGCTTTTATTGCCATTTGCAAAGCTTTTGTAGCAAGGTGACATGATTAAAGGAATAACATTTGACTCCAAAACAGTTCATTCTCTGTGTAGGGGGGATAAATGACATTATTGCACTTAGTATAATGATACGAAGGAAAACTAGTGTTTTATCAACCAGTATGATTACGGTACTTCAGAGTGTATTATTCAAGTTGAAGCTAGCTGGAGAGAATGTCTCTGTACGCTAAGAATAACAGCAGGAGTAGAAGCTGTTTTATTTTAAGCAACCCTTTTATGGCATGATATAAATTGAAAAAGGGAGATAGAAGGCAGAGCCTCAATGGAGCAGTATCTGCAGTCTTTTCTGTCTGCCTTGCCTTTTCCCCAAACAGCTTAGAAAGGTTACACTTCCAAGTGCTGGTTCTATATCTAATCTACCATTTCTATCATATCTTCTACTCAAAGCCTATCATTTCTTCTTAGACTTCCACTCCTCAAACACAGGGCATAGCTAGAGATGTAAACTTTTTGCGAATTTTGAACCCGTGGGGGGGAAAAAACTTTAAGAAAAATGGAAAAAACAGGTTTCCCCCCTGGAAAATTATACATCTCTGGGCTGTGTAGATAATCTGGGTTTTATCATGAGTAATGTGATAAAAAGACAGTAACTGGGTTGTAGGTCAGCCATGCTCAATTGGGACCACAGATTCCTGTTGTATCCTTTTTGGCACATGACAAAGGCTTTCACTATTTGACGTGAGAAGGGCACTCGGAGTCCTTTCTGTGGGCACCCGACATCGTCCCTTCACAGAGCCACCTGTATTCAGGTTAAATGGCTGTATTGACACTTTGCAAAAAATTAGTGGGTCTTGAATCGCAGTTTGGGCACTCGGTCTCTAAAAGGTTCGCAATTACTGCTCTATAAAAGAGAAGAAAATTGCAATATTTTGGACACAAAATGATCAATAAGAAATACCATCTGCTGCAAGTTATCCTTCAAGGAAAAACAGACAGGAAGTGTTGCCCAAGGCATAGAAGAACATTCTAGTTTAAGAACTTAAGCCAATGGTCCGCAGTGAGCACAGCTGATCTATTTAGAATAGCCTTAGAAACCAGTTCAGGCTACTGATCGCCCAACGTTCTACAAGGACATGGCACTTAAGAAGAAGAAGAAGAAGAAGAAGAAGAAGAAGAAGAAGAAGAAGAAGAAGAAGAGGAAGACACAAGGTGTGAATCCCTGAGCTGCTTTGTAACAATAACAAATTTGGGGGAATAATCCTGCGTGGCAGTCCTACCAAAGGTGGAAGTGAATAAGGAAAAGTATACTTGCTTCATCTACATCTTTGATCCTCCTAATCAATGGCTACTTGGAATTTATTTGGGATCAAAGATAAAAACAGAAAGTATTTAATGTTCCTGTTATGTGAAATGCAGAGATATTTAATTAAGCATGAAGTAAACTGCATATACACATACATTCATCAACCTATGGACTAACAACCAGCCAACCAACCAAGCAAACAAACAAACAGCAAAAAAGACAGAAGCATTTGCAACTTTGAACTTTTCCATGGTCATTGACAGTCCAACTTCGAGAGGGCAAAGATAGACACTGAGAAGTCTTTCTCATTTTAGCAAAATATTTTAGTGTCCTTAATAAGGGAGCCAAATGATGATGAAAAGGCTCAGAGAAAGAACTACCTTTTCCTCCAAAGAACTATATAAGAGGAGTCTGCCTTTTAATTTAGCAGTATTCCAAAACATACCCTTGAGTGCCCAGGCTGGCTATGCAGCCTTTTTAATTTTTTTGCAGACATCCCTTTTCTTAGCTCATAAATTTAGAGAGACACTGTCACAATCTCACCACTACAAGCAAAAGTAAACAACTTGTTTTGCATGTTCTTCTCTAGCAAAGGAAATGGGAGTATAATACCAAGGCAGCGGTTAAATACACTCCCTGAACCTGAATGTTTCTAAATGACACATCCCCAAATGTGTACAGGCAAGGGATTGTTTTAGCTGCAGGGTCTGGAGAGTGGGCACCTGCTTCATACTTGTTATTTCTAGCTGCCCTCACACAGTTCCCCTCAAAGCAAGTGCTGGTTGTCCACAGTACAAACACAGGAAAAGGCTGTTGAGGGCAGTAGAAACAGAGCCTTTGGTCTCTGGTCAGTCTAACTGAGTTAGCAGGCAGGCAATGCCAGATCCACCTTGAAAGAACAAGACTGAACGGGCAGCATTCATCTCTACTAATTTTTTGTTTTTAACAAAGGGAAAGAAAAATAAACTACACTCTAGCTTATAGTCGTTCTTTAATTTTGCTCATTTTAAAGCTCTGCCTTGCAAATGTTCTTAAATACTTGCCAAATTACTATACATAGTGCCACAGAACGGCAAAAGGTACAAGAATTACCCGTGGCCTTCCTACACATCAAGCCTGGATCATGGGCAATTTCAAGACAAAACATCTTGTTCTTAACTGTGTAACTCCCCAAGGTTATTTTCACTCATAACCAGAAACTAAAGAGAAATGCCAGTCATAATGAGGAGTTAACAGATAAGGGAAACTCTGGAGAATGGGAGAGTTACAAGAGGCAGAAAGTACGAGATGGTGACATGGCTGAAAAGCAAAAGCATAAATTGTACAGGACAATTTATGTAAAACAGTGGTGCAATTACGCAGTCTTAGACTTGGTACTTAATAGTCTTCTGACCTATGCTCATAATTAGATAAGAACATGCAGTACTCTGCTTATTTCAAAATGTTACAAGCGGATACTGCTCCATCTTGGGTCCTTCTTTTCACCAGTTTTTGCCGAGGGGGGGGGGAGAGAGAGGGCAAGAGCGAGAGGTTTGAAGAAGGATCCTGTGGCAAATAAAGGAAGTAACAACAGGAGTTGCACTTCTTTCAACTTCAGAATTTGTATGTGGCTTTTAATATTTGAAATAGAAATACTACACACGCATGCGCACGTGCGCACGCGCGCACACACACACGCGAACGAGATGGCATGAAACATTTTTTTCATTTTGTTAGTCGTTATTTGGTTCGTTACATAACGAAACAAATAACGACCCTAGGGCCAAATTTAACACAAAACCAACAGAACCGAGAAAAATTGGTTCGGTTAGGTTCATTTTGTTAATGGGGGGTGGAGATGTCTCCTACCCGGTGCTGGTCCGGAGGTACTTGAGGGATGGCGACTGGGAGGGGGGCAACGACGGGTTAAAAAACCACAATAAAAATAAAAATAAAAAAAAATAAAAGGAGCACCAACATGGCCCTAGGGGTGGTCTGGTCGGCACCCTAAAATCTTTAAAAACATAATTAAAAAATCCAGCACTGACGGGGCCCCAGGGGCCGCGCGGTCAGCGCTGAAATAAAATAAAATTTAAAAAAGCCCAGCGCTACAGCTGGGGCCAGGAAACCCGGAAGTAAAAGAAGGGGCCGCGCAGTGGGTGCTTGAAAAAATAAAAATAATTTTAAAAGGAGTGCCAATGGGGCCACAGGGGTGCCCTGGTCGCCATCCCTCAAGGACCTCTGGACCAGCAGCAGGTAGGAGACATTTTAAACTATTCTTCCCCTCTCCTATGGGAAACTTATCTTCCCCAGGCCACCTCTCAGCTGCTCCTCGCTGGCTTCCTGCACCTCATTTCCTGGGGAAACAAGGTGCAAAGAAGCCAGCGGAGCAGCTGAGAGGCGCTTGCTGGGGGAGCTCTTTCCCCCACCCCACAGTGGCTGGAGGGAAGATTAAGCCCACTCTTTCCCCCAGCCACAGTTGCACAAGCACCCCCCCACACACACACACCACACAAAACGAAAATGAATAAACGAACCAATGAAATGAATTTTTTGAAAAAAATTCACAAAAAAACGAAACGAAACGAACTGGTCCCCTCAATGAAACGAAACAAAACGAAATGCCATTTTTTCGATTCATGCCCATCTCTAACACACACACACACACACACACACACACACACACACACACACACACACACACAGAGAGAGAGAGAGAGAGAGAGAGAGAGAGAGAGATTATGATATGCCAGTGCTCTTAAAAATAACTGCATCTAGTATACATTATTTAAATACTTTTGTGATTAAAAGGGCAACACTTATCGAATCAACTGTCCTTAAACAGGCAAATGGTTCCAGCATCAGTTGCTACATACAGAAAATTTAAACTGAGATGAGCAGCAAGGGAGAAAATTGCCTTTCTATCTTGCATTACTTTAATCCCTGCTTCATTTTTTATTTTATTTATTTATTTATTTTATTTTATTTATTTTATTTTATTTTATTATTTTATTTATTTATTTATTTATTTATTTTATTAATTTATTTTATTTATATTATTTTACTTGAAGCAGACAGTATTTACAACATACCGGCATATTACTTACATTTTCAATTTTATACTAGATACAGTTCTCAACAGCAGCTATGACTAATCACCACAAATTATTACCTCCCCAGTAGTAAAGCCAGCATCTTGCATGTGCACACACTGGGCACCCAAGTATGTTTGTGTAATATTTTCCTGGTAAGAGGGCAGTGTAAGGTTTTTGCAGACAATGAGACTGATTCATGGAGTTATGCAGTTCTTTTTTTTTAAGTTTCTCCTCGCTCTATAAAGACTCTCACACACATTCTGCTTTTCAGTTACACGGTCCTAAGACAGCCTGGAAAATGCCAACATAGTTCGGTCCTTGCTTTCCTTTGGTTATGGGATCTAGGTTTGACATCCCACAACTTTCTTAGAAGAAAAAAGTTATAGCCAGATAAAATCCGTATTGATTATCCTCCAGTAGACTTTCTGCAGCTGAAGCCAGATATCTCATTTGTCCTCATGGAGCCAGGCAACCCCATCTAAATAAGGAAACTCTTGATACAGAATTTGACTTCTACACATGACAAAGATTTTGTGTTTTGTGATTATTGCTTACCTTATTGATTTTTGATTTGACTATTTATATTTTTATAATGTTATATTCTTTGTAATTTTGTGACTGCTGTGAACTGGAAGACAAGTGGTATACAAATGTATGTATGTATATATGTATGTATGAATGAATGAAAAGAATGAAGAATCCCTTGCAGGGACAAAAAGTCTATGTTAACTCAGATATTCCCTAAAGATGGAGGTTTAATTATGCAGGCAATCTGTCTCCACTGCACCGCGAGACATGTATTTGGATATGATTTACACTTGATTTACCAAGTGATATGCAAGTAACCTGCATAGCAGAAGGTACTTCCGCAGGCAAACCACACAGCTGAATCCTTGCACTGAAGCCACGAAGACGATGAATAAAGACAAAGAGAGAACACATTCTTAGCTTCTCTCTACATGTCTTATCCATGAGTGCCTCTACTGTATACTCTTAATCAAAAGAGTTAGAAAGGGTTAGAGCCACCTTACATAAATGGTGCTTCTGTAGGGGATGTGTGTGTATAAGAGAGAGAAGTCAAGTCCATGCATCCTGCATATGATTTTGCAAATTCTGCCATTCACATCATCTTACAAGAACAGGAGACTAGCAAGGAAAAATAACTTCACAATTTATGAGACTAGGAAGAAAAAAAACAACTTCATGTCGCAAGGACGAAATGCATTAAGGCATTAAAGCAAATTACAAAGTCATCTCAACTTCACAAACAAAAGACCAGATCTCAGTCAGGGTTCTTGAGGAATGCAGACTAAAATTAAGAAGTGATGTGGATGAGCAGTGCAGAAACAACTCTTTTCAATTAGTTTCACTAGAGGGGCTGTGAAACTAATGAGGCAGATGAAAAACAAAGTAAACCTTCTTCATTTGAAAAGCAGTGTTGGAGGAGACTTTTACAAATGTTGTGGACAACCAGAAAGAGTGGGCCCTAGATCAAATCAAATTCGAAAAGAGGAAGACCAAATATGTGTAGGACTGACTGAAAAAAGGAAGCCACAGCCTAGTGTTTGCAAGATCTGCCAAGGTCTTCTAATGAGACAGGCAGCAGCCTAGTAATTGCATAAAGAGAATCCTTTTCTAGCTGCCTCAAAAGCTGCCAAAGACAAAGAGGGAGTTGCACTGCACCAAAATAAACCACCAGCTACCTTGTTATCTCTTACATCTGTGTAAGGTAAATAACTCCTAACCTAAACAAAGAAAAAGGCAACCAGATCAGCTGAAAAGTGTCACATGTATGTCATAGCAGAAAAGGAAGCTCTGTTTGTGAGCTGTCCCTAGTCCTGATGTGACATTACAAATAAGGGCCATGGTCCCCCCCCAACTCCCCCAAAACACAACTTTCTTAAGGGTTAAGAAGAATTTTAGGACTGATAAGTTTGGAAGCCAGGGTCAAAACAAAAGTCAAATGGGCTATAAAGAAACTTAAGACCTGGGCTCAGGGTGTATTTTCTACATGCAGTGTTAAGACAGGAACCAGGTTTCCAGCCTCAAGGGAGATATTAATATGAATGACACACAATTTCTTATTGCCTTATTGCTGCATCTTGGAGGTGCTCATTTATACAGAAAATATAAGAGTGTTAAAGACCAACACTCATTTAGATCATCTTTGCCATTTCCCCCCAAACCTGACAGGATATATTATTCTTCATACAAAATACCAGAACATTATAATTCATATTGACATAAATAATACTGAATCACAACATTCTATTATGATCAAAATTTAACAGGCACAGCTAAGAAAGCATTATTCAGCCAGCTTTTGAAAATTCCAGCATTTTGTAAACACAAGGAAGTGAGAGATGTTGTGATTCATTCACTTCTTGACTGAATGTCACCTTCTATCTTTCTTTCAAAAAAGGATTTAAGGTAGTACATTAAATTAAAAGTGGATCTAAAAGAAGATCATATATTGGAACAGAAAATTAGCAACATTAACTGGAAACAATTCCAACAGAGTTTAAACAAAAATCAGTGAGAAATCTATAGCATCAAGTTCAGTGTTGGCAAACCTATGGCACGGGTGCCGGGGGTGGCATCAGAGCCCTTTCTATGGGCACCTGACATCCCCCCCTCCACAGCCACCCGTATTCAGGTTAAATTGCTGTATTGGCACTTTGCGAAAAAGTTAGTGGGCTCCGTCGCTGGCGTCATTTAAGAAAGGCTTAAAGACTCTGCTTTTCAGGGACGCCTTCAACAATGACTAGGGATACTTTTTTTCCTTTTTTTCTTTTTCTCTCCTCTTTCCTGCCCCGGCCTACTTATGTGTGCTTGGATGGCTATTGTGATTGTTCCTGTCCTTAGCCGCCTTTTAGTTTTTAAATTTTTTATGTGAACCGCCCTGAGTTCTCGCTCGGGAAGTAGGAGCAGTATATAAATCTGAAAATAAATAAATAAATAAATAAATCGCAGTTTGGGCACTCGGTCTCTAAAAAGTTCGCCATCACTGATCAAGTTGGTAACATGAATGTTCCTCAACAACTGGTCTGCTACCCAAACCTGCCAGACTAATAATAATAATAATAATAATAATAATAATAATAATAATAATAATAATAATAATAATAATAATAATAATAATAATAATAATAATAATAATAATAATACCCTATTTGTCCATTACAGTATTACCAGGGCAACAGATTCCCTTAGAAGGAGGTTCCAGAGATTGAGACCAGCATCTGAGAAATCACCAGCATAGCAATTGCAGTAGTGCCAGGCACCTATTTGATTGTCCTTTAACAATTGCATCAACCATGTGGATTTCACAATGAAATCATAGCAATAATGAATTGCATGTAGACTACCACACTTATGCTTTCTGCCATTCTGCCTGAGTATAATCATACTGTAATATTACTATAGTCAAGGACAGTACAAGGAAGGGAGGTGTACATGCACTGGTCCCAGATCCACTCTCTGGGACTCCTAATTAGTGAATTCCTAGTGAGTGGCAAACCTGGAACTTACTAAGTGTTTTAATAAATATCTGCAGAAAGCTCCTTAAATAACAGGAGCATTATGTGCACACTGAAAGTAGTTATATAAAAAGAACCTTGAAACCAGATGCATGACTTAAATATCTTTGTGATAGCTGCAGTGGTTAAACAGCTGTAACTGCAGCCAAAACTGTGCTCATGATCTGGGGTTCAATTCCAGATACCCGGTTTATGGTTGACTTAGCCTTCTATCCTTTCAAGGTTGGTAAAATGAGTATCCAACCTGCTGTGGGGGGCAATGTGTAGCCTGCATAATTAAATTGTAAACTTCCCAGAGAGTGCTTTAAGCACTAAGGGGCTGTATATAAGCAGAACATTTTCCTTCTTAAAAATGTGCTCAAAACATAAAAAAATTGAAATTTACATACCAAGAAACATTTGCTTCCTGTAATGCATGCCTCAATCCCTATGTAAAAAATTAACCTGGGGCATTTAGCCAACTAATCGCTTGAAGTTCTGATGTTTTTTTAAAAAAAATTCAACTCACATGAAATTCCAAATAATCATAAAGAAACTTAGAGGTAATTGCACATGTAGCTATCTGCTGGAAACTAACAAAAACACAGTGCAATAATTTTCCCCTGCCCCTGCCAACTGGAAAATATAGGTTTGTTTAGTGTGGCCACATTTATCTACAGCCCTTTAATAACAGGGCAAATGTTCATCTGGTCCTGACAAGCTGACAGGAATTCTGTACACCTGGCGTTCTGCAAGTCAGAAAGCAGCCACAAGAGCCCTGAAAGTGGTATCAATGGTAGAAAAATCCTGGTTCTGTGCAGCCTCCAAGGAAGGCAGAGAAGCTGCTTAGAAATCAAAGGAATTTGCTCAGCTGAAGCCAAGAGTGGCTGCCGCTTTGTGTCCTTGGCATTTGCTGATAGCAAGAATACTCTGAGAAGAGACTGAGGGAAATCTGTGGAGCAGAGGAGAAGGAATCCTTGGGAAAAAAGCAGAATTTGCTTACAGAACAGTGGTAAATAATACCCAAAAAAATGCAGTGATGCATCTCCCCTCCCCCCGGGAAAATTGTAGATGGAAATATTTCTCCTCTGGGCCCAGCTTTTAACCTAGCAATGACAAGCACAAAAAGGGCAGCTTTTCACTACTGAAAAGAAGAACTACTGGTTATAATCCTTCCCCCCTTCTCTTTTATGTGTCCCTCTGTTGCAGTCAATCTGCTTCTATTTCAAATTATCATGAGCCTCTGGTACAGCAAATTCAATTTTAAATTATCAGGCAGTGGCTGGAAGCCTATTGGTGTTGCTGTAAATTTTGTGTAACTTGACACAGCTGACTGTGGCTGATTGGCAAAGAGCCTGGGCACATCATAGTGGATTTCACAACTACGTTGCATGCCAGTATCTTGTCCCTTACTAGCAAATCCTACATGAACATTAGTAGGATTCTAGTTATTGATTACTTTTAGGTGTAAAGCTAGTATTACTCTTACCAAGCAAAACCAAAAAGCCACACACAGAGACAGAAGCAAAGGGGGAAAAACACACCAGTACTTGTTATCCTGTACTTGCATGTACCAATGGTGCAAGTCCTACCTTTACAAAAAACCAATTATATTTTTCCCTGTGAAGAGTACTTAGAACAGAATCATAGAGTTGGAAGAGACCTCAAAGGCCATCCAGTCCAACACCCTGCCATGCAGGAATCCCCATCACAGGACTCCTGACAGATGGCCATCCAGCCTCTGCTTAAAAACTTACAAAGAGGGAGACTCCACTACCCTCCAAGGCAGCATGTTTCAGTGCCGAACAGCTCTAACTGTCAGGAAGTTCTTCTTAATGTTCAAATGGAATCTCTTTTCCTGTAGTTTGGAACCATTGCCCTGCATCCTAGTCTCTCAAGCCATGGAAAACAAACCTGTTCCCTCTTCAATATGACATCCTTTCAAATATTTGAACATAGCTATTATATCCCCTCTCAGCCTTCTTTTTGAAAGGCTAAACATTCCCAGCTCCCTAAGCCGTTCCCCATAAGACATTTCTTCCAGACCTTCAACCATCCTGGTTGCCCTCCTCTGTACCCGCTTGAGGTTGTCAACATCCTTTTTAAATTGAGGCACACAGAATTGGACACAGTACTCCAGGTGGGGTCTGACCAGAGCAGAATAGAGTGGTACTATCACTTCCCTTGATCAAGACACTATGGTTCTGTTGATGCAACCAAGAATCGCATTGGCTTTCCTGGCCGCCGTGTCACACTGCTGACTCATGTTCACTATGTGGTCCACCAAGTCTCCCAGATCCCTTTCACATGTGCTATTTTCCAGCTAGGGGTCTCCCATCTTATATCTGTGCAATTTATTATTTTTACCAAATGCAGCACCCTACATTTCCGTCTGTTGAAACCCATTATGTTAGCTTGGGCCCAGCACTCTAATCTGTCAAGGTCATCTTGGATTTTCATCCTATCCTCTAGGGAATTAATAACCTCCCAATTTGGTATCATCTGCAAATTTAATTAGCATACTCTCTATTCCTTCCTCCAAGTCATTAATAAAGATATTGAACAGCACTGGACCCAGAACAGAACCCTGGGGCAACCCACTGGTCACAGCTCTCCAAGCTGAAGAGAGGCCATTTATGATCACCCTTTGGGTGTGATCAGTCAACCAATTACAAATCCACCTAACGCTTGCACTATCTATCCCACTTTCTACTAACTTCTTAGCAAGAATACCATGGAGAAACTTATCGAAGGCCTTACTGAAGTTTAGATAAGCAATATCCACAGCATTCCCCTCCTCCACCAGACCTCTAATTCTATCAAAGAAAGAGATCAAATTAGTTTGGCATGGCTTGTTTTTAAGAAACCTGTGTTGACTTAAAAATAAGTCATGCCAGACTAATTTGATGTCTTTCTTTGATAGAATTCCAGGCCTGGTGGATGAGGGGAATGCTATATATATATATTACTCTGCTATATTACTCTAATAATTCTACATTAATGTACAGGCAAAATCAGAAAAGCAGAACCAAGATGATCTGTGGAGATTTTTAGTCATCCAGGTGAAGTTATCTGAGAGCTGAGTCATGGCAACTGGACTTCTTTTCTTGTGGGATCAAAATGTTTCATTACTAATCCAAGTAGCTTCTCACAGGGCCAGAAATGGAAATCAAAGAGACTCTGGGCTTGCAGCTCTGTTATTACAAACTCTGTGATATGGTAATCAGTACAGGCCAAATTAACAATCAAGAATGCTGAGCTGGCTACAATAGCCTGAGGGAACAATCTGTATCTAATTCACAGCTTTGAAGCATGGGGACAAAAACTTCAGGAAAAGTTTAGGGTCTCTGAGGAGTTAGAGCAGGTTGGTTTAGGTTGGAACTTGGAAGAGACAACCACTTCAGAATACCTAGAAGCTGAGTCATGGCAACTGGACTTCTTATCTTGAGAGACTGAAACGTTTTACTGCTCATCCAAACAGCCTCATCAGTGAAATGTTTCAATCTCTCCAGAAAAGAAGCCCAGTTGCCATGACTCAGCTTCCAGATAAGCTCACCTAGATGACTGAGAATCTTCACAGACATACTCCAAAAATAACCTCAATGCAGAAGATGGAGGTCATGTTTTACTCCTTAGCTGGGAATGAGAAGGAACCCAGTCCTAACCATAAAATAGCTTTCTTGTTTTACTAAGTGGAGCGTTATCTTGCTGGATATTCATTGTCTGTAACTTTTGCCAATGATTTGAATATCATTTCCTTTTTGCATTATTTTAACATTTTTTTCAGAAGCTTGTTCTTTGATTCTGTAGATTTCCCATTATTTTGCAATCATTTAACCTCTGGCTTTATCAGTGCAATCTCCATTTTGTTTTTACTTTACTTTATTTCTTTTAATAAAGCTTTTAAAGAGAACATCTGATCTGGAGACTATTTTCAAGAGAAACCCAGCTTAACAAAATGCCATAACCTTACTAAGATTTGATCACTGACTACCTGCCATGTCTCTGAGGCATGATATGAATTCTTTTGCGTTTGGAGTACATGGCAGCTTCTGCCAAAATTAGTGACAACTCCTTTTCAGGAACATTAGTGGGTTTAAGTTTGAGGTCAGGATGCTTTTCAAGGTTCCCCTGCCTTGGAGTAATAGATGTTGGTCCTGAAAGTTCCAATGGGAAAAGCTTAGAGAGGGGTCCCATCTACCCTATGTGAGGAGATGCTTTTCTCCTGTGTGTATGCACTCATGATCCAGAACACCTCCTAGTGTACAGGCTGTAGAGGCCCATGCTATCTCAAGATCACTTTTACAGGTGAAGCTACTTGGATGAGTAGTGAAATGTTTCGATCTCAAAAGAAAAGAAGTCCAGTTGCCATGACTCAAGTTCCGGATAGACTCACCTGGATGACTGAGAATCTTCAAAGACATATATATTTTAGACAACTTGTTAGAAACACTTTCTTACCTCCATCTTCAAGAAAGTATTGTACAGACATCAGTACTTTCCCCTGTGGTTGTAAATCAAGCTAAGAAGAAAGAAACCAATGAAACATGTGTCACTTATGTTCAAACCCTACAATCATCTCTCTCTTTCTCTACATATAATTTATCATGTCACACATTAGAGATGCAAAATGCCAGAAACGTTTTCCTTCCTCCTCTATGGCCTATTTTCCAGTGACAACAGTACTGATACTTTTGGGTTCTTAATAATTAGGAGGTGACACCACATTTTATCTATTATTTTACCTATCATGAGCTGACAGTAAGTATGCAAACCTTAGAAAAGCTCTATGAAGGGTAGTTCTTAGCTTCTACATGTACACCATTGGTTCTCATTCTTTGCCATCATATTGTTGCATTAACAAAATGCCATTCTGTGCTCCTCACAAGTGCATATGCCAACTGAATGATGATGCTAAAGTTCCCTCTAAGACTCACAGGCACGCAGGTGTGCAGCACTTCATTGAAATCCTTTCTTCTCCTTTTGTCACAGCAACCCATTTTGCATGCTGCAACAACTTCCCTTTTTGTTGTTCTTTAATTTAGTAAGCTGCATAGCTCTATAGCAATGCATAACTTTTTCTGCAATAGTGCTGCTTCACTTAGGAGGAGAATATTTTTAAAAAAATTGTGACAAAAAGAAAAGAGCTGAGAGGATTCCTCCAACATAAATTCTACTGTCACAGCCCACCACATATGGCACAGTGTTGTCATCAAAGACAACACTCCCCACAGTTCTATTTTGGGAGTGAATTACAAAATCACATAGATTGCAGAATGGGATAACCAAGAGCACTCCCAATCACGCACATGCACACACAAAAACCCCAACCCCCTCCCCAAAAATGCCCTACTGTCCTAGCACTGTGACAGAAAGAAGCAAAATAGTTCCTGTATGAGGCTGTATAGATTGTTCTTACTTAAACAAGCACATGTGGTCACTGGAAAATTGGGAGAACCAACCCATATAAAAAGCAAATAGTGAGCTACATACTTGTCTGATTGCTCCCAGAGAATTGATATCAGAACAGAGACAATAAGTGTTGATAAGTATGGAATAGCTCATATCTTTTCTGATTGTGTGTGTGTGTGTGTGTGTGTGTGTGTGTGTGTGTGTGTGTGTAGTTCACTGTCCTTCTAAGGGGAGAGAAATAGAAGGCACAAGCTTGGCCATTGCAGGAAGATAAAATTTTGTTCCTTCAAATACACATTGTTTCAGAGCTTTCATTTCTGTGTACTCAACTTGTGAATGCATACTTATCTCTTAATCTCTTTAAAAGAATGTAATAAATTACAAATTGCATCAAACTACAATGAAATCAAACAGTGTCAGAAATTAAGCTACAGGAAAAAAACTAATATAATAATTTCTAACTTGGGCATGGTGTTTTAAATACTTCTTCAAACAATTCTGCTTTGGGGAGTTTCCAAAAGCAAGGAGATAGGGGGTTTGGTGTGCAACTGGAGGCAGGGAACCCCAAAGGGATTGAGAATGCCCAATTCTTAGTTGACACTTTCCTGGGAGGAGGACGCGACATGGATAGTAGTTCTTCAGGCAGAATGGTCAAAATGATGTCTCCAGGCTTAGCAACAAAGGAGATGGGCATATATTTCTAAGCAGGGAATGTCATAAATGGGTCATCATCAGAAAAGTTTCAATCTCTAGTCATGTCCAAAGACATAAAAATCTCTGATAGCAATTTTAAGATTGGTGGTGGTAGTGGGGCATTTACATCAACACAAGCCATCTCTTGAATAACCTTAGTTGAAGCTGTGTAAGAGCTGATTTTTAAAACATCATATTATACGCACCCAGAATTCTGCTTTTCCATTGCCTTTCTTGCATCTTTCAGCCAAAACAGACACACCTACAGTCACCTCAGACATTGGCTCTTCTGCTGCCTTCATGAGGACTATCTGAATCACACGTCCCTCATAGATGTGGGCATCAAATGAAGTTTTCCAGTCTGGGTACATAGTGGGTTTCTTCTGAATCAGAGTTTTACCTCTTTCTAGAAAGATACATCACAAGAAGATATGGATGAAAGACTACCATGAAAATGCAAGCTTTTAAGAAAAACTGAAGTATGAGAACCACTGGATAACCCCACTTATTAATTCTAAGCCTGGAAATATACAGATACTGTGGTAGAGATGGGCATTTTGGTTTGGAAGGGGACTGGTTCTGAAACAAAACATGCCAGCACAGCCGGCACTCAGAATCTAGTCCCATCCTCCAGAACAAAATCAACCACTGTCTTACCTTGCTGTAGTTCGCGCTGGAGAGGGAAAGAAGACGCATTGGAGGCTGCTTCCTGGTTGGATTTTCACCCAGCACAAATTTGTTTTCAACATTCTTATTTTTCAAACCATTTCTAGTCATCGGGCAGGTAGTCAAGTGTGCATAGTGCTACAAATTGCACTTTATTATTGTCATATTAAAAACAATTGTTAGTCCCAAGCAGAGCAGATTCTGCAGCCAGGTAGCTAAACCAGGCATGTCCAAACTTTGGCCCTCCAGATGTTTTGGACCACAACCCCCACAGTCCTTTGTCATTGGCAATACAGGCTTGGAATTTGGGAGCTGTGGTCCAAAACATCTGGAGGGCCAAAGTTTGGACATGATTGAGCTAAACCATGGTGTGGACACGGACTTCTAGCCAAGTTCTTTAGTGACTTTTGATATTTTCTGTGTATAGTATGTGGTCTGTGGGACCCCAGAACAAATCATCTTCATTGCCATTATTTCTTATGGTGAAATTTGCTTTGATATAAGAATGTTTTGGTTTACAAACATGTTTCTGGAACAAGTTATGCTCATAAACCAAGGTATTACTGTACATTCAACACTAATTTTAAAAGGATCACATGGCTTCTAACTTGCAAATATAAATGGAGCCAAGCAAAAAAAATCATTGTAAAGTGGAAGTGTTCTTATACAGTGTTCCAACAACTCCATTTCAGATTCCATTTCCTAACCCCAGAACACAAAACACGTTGGATCAGATGAAAGGGCCATCTCGCTCAGAATTCTGATTCTACGCCCCCAAACAGTTGCAATTTTCTGGGTTCTTTTCTAGCCATTCAATTCCAAAGTAATGCGTATTGGGGCAGAAAATGAAAATTTTATCTATCAACTCATGGGCTCTGAGCTCTCCGTGATGGATCAGGAAAGAGATCTTGGTGTGCTGGTTGACAGCTCAATGAAGGTGTCTACCCAGTCTGTGGCAGCGGTGAAGAAGGCCAATTCCATGCTAGGGATTATAAAAAAAAGGGATTGAAAATAAAACAGCCAACATTATAATGTCATTGTACAAAACGATAGTAAGGCCGCACCTGGAGTATTGTGTACAATTCTGGTCACCGCATCTAAAAAAAAAAGACATAGCGGAACTGGAAAAGGTGCAGAAGAGAGCGACTAAAATGATTACTGGGCTGGGGGACCTCCCTTATGAGGAAAGGCTACAGCATTTGGGGCTCTTTAGTCTGGAAAAAAGGCGCCTGAGTGGGGATATGATTAAGACATACAAAATAATGCAGTAAAGTGAATAGAGAGATGCTCTTCTCCCTCTCACAAAATACCAGAACTAGGGGACATCCACTCAAATTGAGGGTAGGGAGAGTGAGAACAGACAAAAGAAAATATTTTTTACCCAGTGTGTTGTCAGTCTGTGGAACTCCCTGCCACAGGATGTGGTGATGGCATCTGGCCTGGATAACTTCAAAAGGGAATTGGACAGATTCCTGGAGGAGACGTCCATCACAGGTTACAAACCATGATGGAGATGTGTAATCTCCAGGCTTAAAACCAGGCTATTTCAAGAGCCAGATGCAAGGGAGTGATATCAGGAGACAGATATCTAGTCTCATGTTCTCCCAGATGCATTTGGTGGGGCCACTGTGGGCCTTTTTACATGACCCCTAAGATCCGCTGGCCACTTAAATTCAGACCAGAGATCTTAGGGGTTCGTCGCTCTTCCTGCATTCCCACCCCCTCCGCACTTCCTTGCTCCTGCCTGCGTGAGGGGAAGGAGAAAAAGAGAAAGAAAAGCATGCCGCTCACCTCGTTCTGCCTTTCATCTTGGTAAAAGTAGCTCTTAAAGGGGCGGGAGCCAAAAAACAACAAACAGAAGCAAGGAGAGCCCCGCACTCACTATCGTTACACCGGATCAAATAATTTTCACCTCCAAAGAGCAGGTACCTCAAAGCTGCGCTGGGACACGCTAAAGTGGGCGTGGTCACACTTAATTTCCTGTTAACTCCGGAGCTGGTGGGTAAACATTTTTAAGCTCCGGAGCTGGGAGCCATTTGCCCCGGAGTTTAGGGGTCGTGTATAAACGCCCTGTGAGACACAGGAAGCTGGAGAAGATGGGCTTTTGGCCTGATCCAGCATGGCTCTTCTTATGTTCCCTTCTCACCCAGTTGTCAGTTGTTTATTTTATGTGTCAGTATTCTGACATCATCAAGGTATTTCTGAGATGTTCAACACTTCAGTGGCAAAATTCCACTGATGTTTGCTGTGTGCATGGAGGTGCGGCTTGGGCTACTCCTGGCGTGGCCAGGGCACAAGTGTCCAAGGGACTGGTTGTGCAAGTGGGGAAGACTAGGTATGCTATCATCCTTGAGGGAAACAGCTGCTACCCGTATGCAAAATGTTTCATTCTGGGGCAAGATTTTTTCCTTTAAAAAAAAAACTGCCTGTAAATGGGATGGGACAAATGGAAGAAATACACATTATATGAGAGTTTGGAGAATGCAGCCAGCACCTTGTTAACGTGTAGCAATTTGTTTTCAAGACTTGCATTATTTTGTTCATGTAAATATAAAGTGGTGGAAGAATGCCGGCTGATACATATGTGCAAAACAGCACATCCCTTTAAGAGATGGCTCAAATACAAACAAATTGCTTTTACTTTTCTTCTTGATCCAAGTTTTAACAAAAGGTATTTTCAAATCGAATGATCTATGGTGTACTGTACATGCTGCACTGGAATGCACTTTGAAACCCTTGGATGAGCAGTTCACTGCACTTTTCCTTCAAAACAGTAGCCATAAAAGACTGATTTCTAAGCATATAAGCACAAGATGAGGTTGTGACCTTGCCAGCATGTCTGTTGGCAAGTTTATTTCATAAACCAGGATGTTTACCTACCTGTGGTCAAAGCCTCTTTCATTTTTATTGCACAGAAGGGCTGTAGTTGTTCTTGAGTTTGCACTGGTCCAAGTTCAAAAGAGTTGAATGATATCCGTAAGAAGGGAGCCATTGCTCACAGGACCTCAGTGAACCTACACGGGAAACAGAGAATTATGTTTCAAGTTAAAGCCTTGTGGAGCAGTGGTTAAATGCCTGTATTACTGCAGCTAAAACTGTGCTCACGACCTGGGGTTCAATCCCAGATAGCCGGCTCATGGCTGACACAGCCTTCCGTCCTTCTGAGGTCGGTAAAATGAGAACCCAGCTTGCTGGGAGGGCAATATGTAGCCTGCATACTGTAATTAAAAACTGTAAACTGTCCAGAAACTACTTGAAAGTGGTATGGGGTGGCATATTTATTTATTTATTTATTTATTTTTACAGCTTATATGCCGCCCACTACCCAAAGGTCTCTGGGCGGCTTACAACAAGGAATTAAAACAGTTAAGACATCAAATATCAATAAATAATTAAAACAACAGCAAAACCTTATACTAAAATCATCACTAAAATTGCCATCAAAGGACCCCAGTCTATGTTGTATCAATTAAAAAACTTCTGGAACAGGAAGGTTTTTACCTGGCGCCGAAATGTCATCAATGTTGGCGCCAGGCGGATCTCACTTGGGAGGGCATTCCATAAATTGGGGGCAGCTGCCGAGAAGGCCCTATGTCTACAAGCCATCCCTCTCACCTCCTTGAGGGATGGCTCTTTCAAGAGGGCCCCCTGGCTAGATCTTAATTGCCGGGTAGGTTCATATGGAAGGAGGCAGTCCTTCAGGTATCTAGGTCCCAAGCCGTTTGAATTGGGCTCGGGCAGCAACTGGTAACCAATGCAGGTTACGTAGAATTGGCGTGATGTGATCTCTGGCGGCCCCACCACTCACCAGCCGCGCCGCACGATTCTGAACCAGTTGCAATCGCCGGACCGTCTTCAAAGGCAGCCCCACGTAGAGCGCATTGCAGTAATCAATACAGGATGTTACCAGCGCATGCGTAACTGTCATGAGGCTCTGCTCGTCTAGGTAGGGGCAGAGCTGGTATATTTTCCGCAGCTGAAGGAAGGCGCCCCTGGCCACCGAATCCACCTGGGCTTCCAGAGTTAGACCAGGGTCCAGAAGCACCCCCAAGCTGCGGACCCTGTCCCTTAGGGGGAGTGCAACCCCGTCCAAGACAGGGAAGTGGCCCTCTAACCTGTCCGGCGAAGCACCCACTAATAGCACTTCCGTCTTGTCTGGATTGAGTTTCAATTTATTAACCCTCATCCAGTCCATTATCTGGCCCAGACACGAGTTCAGGACAGAAACCGCCTCACCTGGATTGGTGGAGAATGAGAGGTAGAGCTGAGTATCGTCAGCATATTGCTGACTCCTCAGCCCAAACCTCCTGATGACCTCTCCCAGTGGTTCCATGTAGATGTTAAACAGCATGGGAGACAGTATTGAGCCCTGAGGAACCCCATGACGTAAACGCCACGGGGCGGAGCAACTGTCCCCCAGCACCACCTTCTGGACACGGTCAGCCAGGAAGGAGTGGAACCACTGCAAAACAGTGCCTCCAACTCCCAACCTGGCCAGCCTATCCAGAAGGACACCATGGTCGATGGTGTCGAAAGCCGCTGAGAGGTCCAGGAGTATCAACAGGGTTGCACTCCCCCTGTCTCTCTCCCAGCAAAGGTCATCGTACAGGGCGACCAAGGCAGTCTCTGTTCCAAAACCCAGCCTGAAACCAGATTGAAATGGATCCAGAAAATCCGTTTCATCCAGCAGCGCCTGGAGCTGTCCGGCCACCACCCGCTCCAACACCTTGCCCAAGTAAGGGAGGTTCGCTACTGGCCGGTAGTTACCCACCAGCCCTGGGTCCAGGTTGGATTTTTTTAGGAGTGGCCTAATTACTGCCTCCTTTAAGGCAGCAGGTACCACTCCCTCTCTTAATGAGGCATTTACAGCTTCCTGGACCCAGGTGCGAACCCCCCTGGCAGATCTTTCAATTAGCCAGGAAGGGCAAGGGTCGAGCAGAGTGGTGGTAGAACGGACAGATCCAAGCACCCTGTCCACATCCTCGGGTCTCAATAATTGAAACTCATCCAATAATACTGGACCTAAGCACGGCGCACTGGACACATCCCTTGATTCTGCACCAATAGTGGAGTCCAATTCCCTGCGAATCTGAGCGATTTTCCCCTCAAAGTGAACAGCAAACTCGTCACAACGGGCTGCTGAGTGGTCCAGAACCTCCTCCGTATTTCTCAGTTGAAGAAGGTCCCGGACCACCCGAAACAGCTCTGCTGGACGGCACTCTGAGGAAGCAATACGGTTTGCGAAATATTGCCTTTTCGCAAACCGTATTGCCACAGAATAGGCCCGATAATGGGCTCTAAGCTGTGTTCGATTGGACTCACAGCGGTATTTTTTCTCCACTTGCGCTCCAGCTGTCTCCCCTCCTGCTTCATTGCCCGCAGCTCAGATGTATACCAAGGAGCCATCTGGGCTCTGCGCAAGGGGAGAGGGCGCTTAGGTGCGATCGTGTCAACTGCCCGGGACATTTCCCTATTCCATAGGGTGACCTGAGCTTTGACAGGAGCACCGACCATATCAGACGGATAATCCCCCAGAGCTTTCAAGAAACCATCTGGATCCATCAGTCTCCGAGGGCGGATCATCTTAATAGATCCCCCACCCTTGCAGAGGGTTGGAGTAGCTAATAGCCTAAACTTGACCAGGAAGTGGTCTGACCATGACAATGGAGTCAGGACCAACCCCTCCACATCCAAACCACCATCCTCCAATCCCGTTGAGAAAACCAGGTCTAGAGTGTGGCCTTTCTCATGTGTCGGGCTGATGACATGTTGAGACAGCCCCATGGTTGTCATGGCGGCCATGAAGTCCTGAGCCGCCCCGGCCAAGGCAGCCTCAGCATGGATGTTGAGGTCCCCCAGTACCAACAGTCTGGAGGTCCTCAACACCAGGTCCGAGACCACCTCCGTCAGCTCAGGCAGGGAGACTGTTGGAATGCAGCAGGGTGGACGGTACACCAACAGAATCCCCAGTCTGTCTCGTGAGCCCAGCACACAATACAGGCCCTCTAGACCTCCTCTCAAGGAGACAGGAAGCCTGGTCAAGGAGATAGAACTCCTATAGACTATAGCAACTCCCCCTCCCCGACCTTCCGGGCGACACTGGTGCTGGACTGAATACCCAGGTGGGCAGAGTTGGGACCACTTTGCTTTTTAAAATCTGAACAGAACAAAGTCAAGAAAAACGACAACAAATCTAGTTTTGAATGAACAAACACCCAAGGCATATCCAGTGAATGTGAACTAACATTTTAAGAAAAAGCTTAAGTGTGTTTCTTTTTCTTCGCTGTGCAAGAATACCAGTAAATCCCACTTCAGAGAGAAATGGAATGAAGAGGCTATAGAAGGAAAACAGATGGGGCTTATGCTCGTCTTTCAGCTAGCATACTGAGAAAGGACATTCCAACTGGCATATCTTCATTTTTTTTTAATCCTGACATAATATCTATAATAATCTGAAATCAAGTGAAGAAAGAAAAGATTGGATAAGAAGTGCTTAAGAAAAACTAGTATGGAAGATGCTGGTCTGTTTCCTACTGAGCACATTTTGTGACAGTGGTGGGCATGCACTGAATTGAGATCACAAGGGGCACAACTGCATTGGGCATCTCAGTGATGGCGAACCTTTTAGAGACTGAGTGCCCAAACTGTGATTCAAAACACTAATTTTCCGCAAAGTGCCAATACAGCCATTTAACCTGAATAAAGGTGGCTGTGAAGGGGCGATGCTGGGTGCCCACAGAAAGGGCTCTGGGTTCACCGACACTGGGACATCTTCTTTCATTCAAAAGTGGTTTTCCTTCCTTCCCTGTGTTGTTATTCGTACTCCAACTGCCCTTTGCTGCTCAATTGCACGCTGAACTGCTCAGCCTTCCTGAGTGTCCTTCTGTCCCTCGGAGCGATGTCTAGCTCCTACTCAACCTCCCCCAACACCCCATGGCATTTACCTTATATATCACCAGGCTAATGCAAAAATTTCATCCTGGACCCACTCTGCTGATGAGATTCATCCCAGCTTTATACATGCCATGCCCCCTCCCCCAGCCAACATTTCCAACCTATGCTACACTTCTAGTTGCAGTGCTGGAGCCTGGGCTCGGCAAGGGACCTAACCCTCCTCTTGAAGACCGTGGCTCTTCCTTCCCTCACAGCAATGAGTTGTCGTGGAAGCAGATTGTCATCGCAATCTGCAAGCAAGCCACGGCCCCAAGCTGAAAGAAAATGAACCCCCTCCCTTTTGGATTGGTGGACATTTAAACTCACCATGCCAATGCTGTCACATAGCTTCACATACAGCAATGTGGGTGTGAAAGGTATACACAGGAATCAGTAAAATGGCAGGTATAGGCTAAGGCCGTGACCCCACGTTCTCTTTGCACCGCAACAAACTAAAATGTGTAATAAATCTTGTTGCGGCCACGTGGTTTTGTTGCTGTTCCTGCGTCCCCAAGGATGCACTTTATTGTTACGTAACTTCCGTGACCCCACGGAAAGGGTCCACATCAAAGTGCATTTTGTTTTGTTTTCCTGCAGCATTTTTTTTACAAAAATTAAAACCAGATAGGTAGGTATATCAGTATATCGATTTTCATTTGTCATTTGTCGAACTTCGAATACTTCTTGTTTGGCTTCTTTCTCTGCATAGTGGCTTCTCGTACTGTGAATTTATTTATTTATTTATGTATTTATGTATTTATGTATTTATTATATTTATATACCGCGCCTTCTTCCCAGGACGGGAACTCAGGGCTGTTAACATAAATGATTAAAAAGATAAAAAGATAAAAAGATAAAAGGCTAAAGGCGGACAACGACAGGGGCAGTCACAGCAGCAGTCCAAACATATGTAAGTGAGCTGGGGCAGAAAACGGAAGCTAGTCGTTGTTAAAAGCGTCCCTAAAGAGTAGCGTCTTCAGCCCTTTCTTAAATGACGCCAAGGAGGGGGCCTGCCGCCTGTCATGTGGCTGCTCCAAGTAGTGCCCCTAGCGATGGAACAGTCATGCTGTGGATTGAACAGTAGCCACGGTGCATGTACCGATTTTAAAACCACAACAAAACAGTAACAAAGATAAAGATTCCACCACCACCCCGAGCCAAGGTGCAAGGAAGATGTGCTGAGTCGCGCTTCGGGGGGCATGGTTGCACTTTAATTTGCTTAAAGCGTGATGGCTGTGGGGGAACAATTTTAAGTTCCGCAGCTCAGAGCACTTTGAAGGGCTGCTATATAGAATTTATGGGGAAACACTTTTCTGTGCTCGTTGTGGCCATGGCAATTCTTCTGCCAGTCCAAGAACATTGCTTAGTATGGTCACAGGATTTCAGCCAAAATCAAAGGCTAGCAGCAACTAGAACGCAAGCAACAGAAAGGTATGAATTTTCACTGAGATGTAAAGAGCACTGCCAGGATCATTCATGGCTCTGTTTTTCTGCGCAAGTTCAAAAATACCTCCCAAGAGAGAATTCCAGCCAATGTATTTACAGAAGATTAAGTTACATACATTAGATCTCTGCAGGCAGTTTTTTCAGAGAGGGTGTGCTTGTGTCATCTTAATACCCTGGTTATCCGTGGACTAGTCTTTTCTGGAGTAAGTGAGACTACATTTTTATTTGCTTTCTCAAAATTACTTTTATCCCTTTTGCTTTAAAAACTTATCTCTATTAATGACATTTCCATGAAATATATTTTTAAAACTCACTCTTCACACACTGAATTCATGTAGTTTACATAAAGATGTGTATTATCACATAACTTTATTGCATAAAATATAAATTGTATACCATGGCTGAAATCCTGTTGCTTAGAATTGGTCCATTTGAATCAATGAAACCTGCAGAGGAACTGACTCAACAGATCCCCACTGATTCAGTGGACTTGACCTACAGCAATTTACTGCAGTATGCAAAAGGATTTCAGCCAACACAATTTAATTGTAAACTGTATACAGCATAGAATTATAACCCTACTCAAACAGAGTATGAAAATGATCAATTGAAATCTTTTAATTTTAGATATTATGTGTGCATTTCTGTCAGTAAAGGACTCTGAACAAGTAATGGCCGACATTTTTTGAGACTTCCTAAGAAAATTAAATCCTGTTTCACTCAAGATTTGGCAAGGCTATGGTTTGGTATCATTATAAATGGGTAGTGATGTCATGGAAGCTGAACGGTCAAAATCAGCTTTTTAAAAGGATTAACAATGGAAACTAGGGTTTCCTTGCATTTCTGCTATAATCACACGGTACTCAGTTCACATGGGTACAAATTACTACCATTAAGCCAACACTAAGGCTGGATCTCCAAAATGCATGGAAAACTCAAAAGTGCTTTAGTCTGATCGACTTATTATGCATATACACTGGAAACCATTCAGACAGACATATGCACATAAATTGATTTGCCTGCATGACAACACGTCAAATAGTCTTTTTGTGAAATAAGCAGCAAGTTCCAGGAAAGTATCTGGATTCAGCACTTCCCTCAGCTACCTCCCAGTTTTCTCTTTCTTTGTAACACAAAACAAAAGAGCCCTTCCCTTGCAAACCACATCAGGAGTTCTCTCCCAATCTCACTTCCTCTTTCCCCTCCATGGAAGAATCTAGCTTGGTTTGTCTTTTTGTGTAAATTGTCGTTATTTGTACTGGATCCACTGCTGTCTCATAGCTCACTCAACTACATGTATGAGTGTTACAGCAGCTCTTATGTAAATGCTGACAAATGAGAGAGCTGATCGCTATCTTTGGGGTTAATGAAAGCAGACCCAGTTCTGTCAGTGAAACATGGGAGCTCATTAAATATACAGTGGACCCTCGTATAACAAACGGTTTGTATAACATAAAATCTGTACAACATTAAAAAATCCGGAGATAGGGGACATTTGCTTAACAGAATCGCCTATGGGGCGAATCCATACAACATAAAAATGGTTGCAATTAGGAATCAATCCGTTTTCAATGCATTCCTATGGGAAATTTGTACAAAGAAAAAATTGCGTAACAGAATTTCATTTGGAACAAATTAATTCCTTTATACAAGGTACCACTGTAATGCCAATTCCACTGGAATGATTTTCCTTTGGTTTCAAACTTGCCTTTGTTAACAAGTACATTGGCACAGAGATTGCTGGCAGTGCAAAGAAGAGGCTTATGGCACAAAGAAATCTGTGTATTTAAAAACATGTTTCAATTTAATCAAGAATGCGGCAGCCTAACATTTTTAAGGACTAGATATTTCAAGTATATGTATATATTCATTATAAAATTAAGCTAAAGGGTGCACCTCGATTACATCTTATTTATATTTTAACATAACTACAAGCTAATCTTTTGAGAGATAGAAACGTTTCGCTGTTCATCCAAACAGCTTCATCGGTCTGTTTGGATGAACAGCGAAACGTTTCTATCTCTCAAAAAAGAAGTCCAGTAGCCATGACTCAACTCCCAG
Organism: Phrynocephalus guinanensis; assembly: GCA_037367245.1. NCBI lineage: Eukaryota > Metazoa > Chordata > Lepidosauria > Squamata > Agamidae > Phrynocephalus > Phrynocephalus guinanensis. The sequence goes on from CM074734.1 coordinate 42,894,929, forward strand.
TTAAACGAACCTGGATGACTGAAAATCTTCACAGACGTACAAGCTAATCATATGATATATGATCCTGTGCGTGATTTCTACCTTGAACATCCCAAGTTACTTATTTTGGAAAACAACTCCCAAAATCCCCCAGCCTACATGAGGTTCTAGGAGCTGTAGACCAGAAAACTTCAGCAAACTCTGTCAAGGAATGAATGAATCAGAAATAATATAATAATCACTGTTGTGAGTTTTTCAGGCTGCTTGGCTGTGTTCTGGACATTTTTCTTCCTGAGGTTTCGCCAGATTCTGTGGCCGACATCTTTAGAGGGCAAGATGCTCAGGGGACTAGGAGTTCTCTCTGTGCTCTGGTTAGTTCCCTGAGCTCCTTGCCCTCTGAAGATGCCGGCCACAGTCTGGCAAAACATCAGGAAGAAAAACGTCCAGAACACAGCCAAACAGCCCTAAAGCACTCACAACAGCAATCGGACCCTGGTCGTGAAAGCCTTTGAGAATACACTATAATAATCATGCATCATCTAATTAATTCTGATGTGTGACGATCCTTTTCAGGGCTTTCTAGGCAGAGAGTACTCAGAAGTGGTTTATCATTCCCTTTTTCTGGGCACAGTTCTGGGACTACGCAGCTTGCCCAAGGCCACACAGGCTGGCTTTATTCACAGGAGGCACCGGTGAGGGACTCAAACTCCCAACCTCTGGCTCAGCAGCCAGATACCTAGAGAGCTATCTGGCTGTATGAATCATAAAAGGCACAGAGTGTTGAAAAAAATCTGTCTGCTTTTTACAAATATTATTATTATTATTATTACTACTACTACTACTACTACTACTACTACTACTACTACTACTACTACTACTACTACTACTACTAAGCTCTTAATTTAGAGAATCTTAATGTATTGTATACATTACTATACAATAATTATATACCAAGCAATCCAAACAATCTACTGCAGCTGGAAAGTCCTACCAGTAGTGTCCCCAGCTGTCTACAGTCTACACCAGCAGTGATTCTAGGAAGCAGCAACAGTGGGCGATGTGATGAGAAGCGCAGCCTTTGGTTTCAAACTTGCCTTTGTTAACAAGTACATTGGCACAGAGATTACAGCCCTGCCTTATATATTTGTGCTTATATTTCTTTCAAGTCTTAGATTAGTGTTTCTAACTGCTTGTTCAGTGCTGTTTTACGTTAAGATGTTTGCTGCTGTGGGTGTTTTTTTAATTAATTCAGTTTTTAAAAAACATTGCCTTTATTACAGTATCTATGCATATTCCAGACACAACTGGAGCCCAGCAGAAAAAGCTAGTAGTTGCTATCAGCAGTTTAGATTGACAAGTCAGTAGATGGCAGTCTTCCCAACGAATCACTAAAAGATCTTCACAAGATGAAGAATCACCCAAAACATTTAATACCTGTCATTCACCTATGATGTTCCTATTTGTTTCTTGACTTCAGTCTAGCTCCTGTCCAGCCATCTTAAAACACTTATTTTACACAATATGCTAGAATATTCTTCCAAGATACGCTGGCAGTGCAAAGAAGAGGCTTATGGCACAAAGAAATCTGTGTATTTAAAAACATGTTTCAATTTAATCAAGAATGCGGCAGCCTAACATTTTTAAGGACTAGATATTTCAAGTATATGTATATATTCATTATAAAATTAAGCTAAAGGGTGCACCTCGATTACATCTTATTTATATTTTAACATAACTACAAGCTAATCTTTTGAGAGATAGAAACGTTTCGCTGTTCATCCAAACAGCTTCATCGGTCTGTTTGGATGAACAGCGAAACGTTTCTATCTCTCAAAAAAGAAGTCCAGTAGCCATGACTCAACTCCCAGTTAAACGAACCTGGATGACTGAAAATCTTCACAGACGTACAAGCTAATCATATGATATATGATCCTGTGCGTGATTTCTACCTTGAACATCCCAAGTTACTTATTTTGGAAAACAACTCCCAAAATCCCCCAGCCTACATGAGGTTCTAGGAGCTGTAGACCAGAAAACTTCAGCAAACTCTGTCAAGGAATGAATGAATCAGAAATAATATAATAATCACTGTTGTGAGTTTTTCAGGCTGCTTGGCTGTGTTCTGGACATTTTTCTTCCTGAGGTTTCGCCAGATTCTGTGGCCGACATCTTTAGAGGGCAAGATGCTCAGGGGACTAGGAGTTCTCTCTGTGCTCTGGTTAGTTCCCTGAGCTCCTTGCCCTCTGAAGATGCCGGCCACAGTCTGGCAAAACATCAGGAAGAAAAACGTCCAGAACACAGCCAAACAGCCCTAAAGCACTCACAACAGCAATCGGACCCTGGTCGTGAAAGCCTTTGAGAATACACTATAATAATCATGCATCATCTAATTAATTCTGATGTGTGACGATCCTTTTCAGGGCTTTCTAGGCAGAGAGTACTCAGAAGTGGTTTATCATTCCCTTTTTCTGGGCACAGTTCTGGGACTACGCAGCTTGCCCAAGGCCACACAGGCTGGCTTTATTCACAGGAGGCACCGGTGAGGGACTCAAACTCCCAACCTCTGGCTCAGCAGCCAGATACCTAGAGAGCTATCTGGCTGTATGAATCATAAAAGGCACAGAGTGTTGAAAAAAATCTGTCTGCTTTTTACAAATATTGTTGTATCAGCCCAGTCCTCATTTTCCTTTTGCATATATTTTTCTAATTTTCCAAGTTCTTATTTGTTTTCCGAGTTCTCTGTTGTCTTTTGTTTGGTTTACATATCCCTGATTTTTGGGTTTAAAAATATGATAAAAATGTTAACTTATGCGAAGAATAAGATCAGATAGTAAGGGAAGCTTAGAAGTAATTACTTGTGTTCTTCAGTTAATAACAACCACTTCCTAGTCTAGACAATTCTTTTTGAAATCCTTGAGTTTTGTTATTTAGTTAATCTGTACATGTGTTCTTTTTCTCTCAAACTATAAAAGCCTCTTAAAAGTCATTCCATCCCCTCTCCTCCCCCAGTCTTGTACCACTCCGATCAACAACACTATCCCTCCCCCACATAGCACAGTGGTTAAATTGCAACACTGCAGCCAAGACCCTGTTCACAGCTTGAGTTTAATCTTGACAGGCTCAAGGTTGATGCAACTTTCCATGCTTCTGAGTTTTGTAAATTGACTATACAGCCATTGGAGGTGAGGTGAGACAGGCTTTGTGTAGCCTCCATAATTACATTGTAAATCTGGCCCCAAGTGCTACAGAGCAATATATAAACAGCACACTTTGCATTGTCTTGGCTGTAGAACCATCTCAATGGCCAGATCTCCCAGATTCCTTTGATTATTCACATTGCTTCCCCCGCTTTCAGGGAATGCTTTAGAACTAGACTACATTTCTACATAAAAGGAACACAGGAAAATACATACTTTTGGTTTTCATATAAACATGACCCTTTCCAAAGGAAAAAAAATAGCAACTCTCAATATGATGCATTAAGACAGCAGCTTTTAGAGACAGGTTGCTACAGCAAGTGGAAGAAAAAAGAGAAGCAGGAAATGCTAACATGCAAAGTAACCCTGAGATCGGGTCGTTGGGGGGCTGGGTGCTATTGGATCACTACAAAATTACAAAGAAGACAGATGTTCTAGAGCAGTGGTCCTCAACCCCCGGGCCGTGGACCGGTGCCGGTCCGTGGAGCAATCCGCACCGGGCCGCCGCCCGAGGAACTTTAAATCATTCCCCTGTGGTGGCGGCCCGGCTCCCAGAAATGATTAGGGCTTGAGACTGAGCAGGCGGGTAAGGTGGGGAAGCTACGCATGCGCAAAAGCGAGGCAAGAAGGGGTAGCCCAGAGCGCCTCGCCAAACTGCAAGAAGACGAGGAAGGAGGCAGTCAAGGTTTAACAGCCGTCCGCAAGCTCGTTTCTTCCCGCCTGTCTTGAGGTGAGCTGAGGGGGGAGGGGGGAGTCTGAGGCCGGGCCCGGCCTCGTTGCGGGCGGCGGCGGCGGCGGCGGCGCTTGGGGTGAGCCGGGGTGGGGGGGGGTAGTCTGAGGCCGGGCCGGGCCTCTTTGCGGGCGGCGGCGGCGGCGGCGGCGCTTGGGGTGAGCCGGGGTGGGGTGGGGAGTCTGAGGCCGGGCCGGGCCTCTTTGCGGGCGGCGGCGGCGGCGGCGGCGGCGCTTGGGGTGAGCCGGGGTGGGGTGGGGACTCTGAGGCCAGGCCGGGCCTCGTTGCTGGCGGCGACAGCGGCGGCGGCGCTTCGGGTGAGCCGGGGTGGGGGGGAGTCTGAGCCCAGGCTGGGCCTCGTTGCTGGCGGCCGCGGCGCTTGTGGTGAGCCGGGGTGGGGGGTGGGGACTCTGAGGCCAGGCCGGGCTTCGTTGCTGGCGGCGGCGGCGGCGGCGCTTCGGGTGATCCGGGGTGGGGTGGGGTGGGGGACTCTGAGGCCAGGCCGGGCCTCGCGTGTGAGGCGAGAGGCCGCGGCGGCTCCTCTCCTCCGGGCCCGGCCTCCTCCCTCGGCGGAGCGGCAGCCGCGGCGGCGGCAGCGGCGGGGGGGTGTCACCGGGCGGCGGCCCCAACGGCAGCGGGAGGTTCCTCCTCCTCCGCTGCCGCCGCCGCTTCCAGCCAGCTGCAGCCCATGAGGGCGACGGTGCCTTTCCAACTGAAGCCGCATGGCAGCCCCACGAGGAGCGGCGGCAGCGGAGGGGGGGTCGTTGTCGGTGTGCCACGCGCCGCGGCGGCGGCCCCTCAACAACAACACCCGCTTCCTCCTCTTCCTCCTCCTCCTCCTCCTCAGGCTTCCTCGCGCGCCGCCAGCCCCATGCGGTCGACGCTGGCCCACGGGGGCATCACCACCCCCGGCAGCGGCAGCCCCCCGGCGGTGGCCATGCAGACGCCCGCTGGAGCCGGCCCGATGAGCCCCCCGTGCCCCGCGGGCGCCACCACCCCGCCGCCGCCGCCCACCGGGTCCTCTCCTCCTCCTCCGCCGCCGCCGCCGGGCTCGGCGCGGGGCAGCTCCACATGAGGAGGAGGGGGAGGGGCGCGCGGCAGCCACCCTCGGGCCCCCACCCGCCGCCTCCCCCGGGCTCTTCGCCGCCGCCGCCGCCGCTGCCCCGCGTTTCCCCGGTGTCTCCGCCGGCGCCCAAAGGCAGCGCCTGCTCCTCCTCCTCCTCCTCGGGAAGGATCCGGCCCCGTCAGCGGCGGCGGTCCCCGAGCAAAGCCGGGCCTCCCCGGAAAGTAAGAGCCCCAACTCGCCCGTTTGCAAAGGTGAGAGGGAGGGGGTGGGGTGGTGCGCTTGCACGTGCGTGTGTGCGTCTCTCTCTCTCTCTCCCCGCCCGACCCCCCTTTCGCATTCCTTTATCTCTCCCCCCCTTCCCCACCCCCATCCCCGGGCCACGGAAAAATTATCAAAATTTACCGGTCCGTGGGGATAAAAAGGTTGGGGAGCACTGTTCTAGAGCAGTGGTCCTCAACCCCCGGGCCGTGGACCGGTGCCGGTCCGTGGAGCAATCCGCACCGGGCCGCCGCCCGAGGAACTTTAAATCATTCCCCTGTGGTGGCGGCCCGGCTCCCAGAAATGATTAGGGCTTGAGACTGAGCAGGCGGGTAAGGTGGGGAAGCTACGCATGCGCAAAAGCGAGGCAAGAAGGGGTAGCCCAGAGCGCCTCGCCAAACTGCAAGAAGACGAGGAAGGAGGCAGTCAAGGTTTAACAGCCGTCCGCAAGCTCGTTTCTTCCCGCCTGTCTTGAGGTGAGCTGAGGGGGGAGGGGGGAGTCTGAGGCCGGGCCCGGCCTCGTTGCGGGCGGCGGCGGCGGCGGCGGCGGCGCTTGGGGTGAGCCGGGGTGGGGGGGGGGGGTAGTCTGAGGCCGGGCCGGGCCTCTTTGCGGGCGGCGGCGGCGGCGCTTGGGGTGAGCCGGGGTGGGGGGGGGAGTCTGAGGCCGGGCCGGGCCTCTTTGCGGGCGGCGGCGGCGGCGGCGGCGGCGGCGCTTGGGGTGAGCCGGGGTGGGGTGGGGACTCTGAGGCCAGGCCGGGCCTCGTTGCTGGCGGCGACAGCGGCGGCGGCGCTTCGGGTGAGCCGGGGTGGGGGGGAGTCTGAGCCCAGGCTGGGCCTCGTTGCTGGCGGCCGCGGCGCTTGTGGTGAGCCGGGGTGGGGGTGGGGACTCTGAGGCCAGGCCGGGCTTCGTTGCTGGCGGCGGCGGCGGCGGCGCTTCGGGTGATCCGGGGTGGGGTGGGGTGGGGACTCTGAGGCCAGGCCGGGCCTCGCGTGTGAGGCGAGGCCGCGGCGGCTCCTCTCCTCCGGGCCCGGCCTCCTCCCTCGGCGGAGCGGCAGCCGCGGCGGCGGCAGCGGCGGGGGGGTGTCACCGGCGGCGGCCCCAACGGCAGCGGGAGGTTCCTCCTCCTCCGCTGCCGCCGCCGCTTCCAGCCAGCTGCAGCCCATGAGGGCGACGGTGCCTTTCCAACTGAAGCCGCATGGCAGCCCCACGAGGAGCGGCGGCAGCGGAGGGGGGGTCGTTGTCGGTGTGCCACGCGCCGCGGCGGCGGCCCCTCAACAACAACACCCGCTTCCTCCTCTTCCTCCTCCTCCTCCTCCTCAGGCTTCCTCGCGCGCCGCCAGCCCCATGCGGTCGACGCTGGCCCACGGGGGCATCACCACCCCCGGCAGCGGCAGCCCCCCGGCGGTGGCCATGCAGACGCCCGCTGGAGCCGGCCCGATGAGCCCCCCGTGCCCCGCGGGCGCCACCACCCCGCCGCCGCCGCCCACCGGGTCCTCTCCTCCTCCTCCGCCGCCGCCGCCGGGCTCGGCGCGGGGCAGCTCCACATGAGGAGGAGGGGGAGGGGCGCGCGGCAGCCACCCTCGGGCCCCCACCCGCCGCCTCCCCCGGGCTCTTCGCCGCCGCCGCCGCCGCTGCCCCGCGTTTCCCCGGTGTCTCCGCCGGCGCCCAAAGGCAGCGCCTGCTCCTCCTCCTCCTCCTCGGGAAGGATCCGGCCCCGTCAGCGGCGGCGGTCCCCCGAGCAAAGCCGGGCCTCCCCGGAAAGTAAGAGCCCCAACTCGCCCGTTTGCAAAGGTGAGAGGGAGGGGGTGGGGTGGTGCGCTTGCACGTGCGTGTGTGCGTCTCTCTCTCTCTCTCCCCGCCCGACCCCCCTTTCGCATTCCTTTATCTCTCCCCCCCTTCCCCACCCCCATCCCCGGGCCACGGAAAAATTATCAAAATTTACCGGTCCGTGGGGATAAAAAGGTTGGGGAGCACTGTTCTAGAGAACTTTCAGGTTGTCTGGAAATCTCCAGCAGGCAAAGATGGTAATAAAACTTAAGAGTTAAAGTAAATAGTCCTCATGGAGCAAGTCTGCTGACAAAGCAAAATAAGAATTTAAATTCCAAGTGACCATGACATCAATTTCCAGGTTCTACCATTTCGGTTAATGAACCCTGCGCTCCTGCCTCCCCAAACCAGACAACGCTGGACATGAGCCTTTCACCTTCTCAGAGAGACACCTCTTGGCATCTGAAAGCGATATAATTATGAGGTGCTTATGGGACAATTTCAGCACTACATGACAACAGCTGCTGAAGAAAGGAAGGCTGACAGCACAGATTTGCTCTGTTTCAGTTCAGATTCTGGCTTGTGTTTTTGACCAAGGGGATGGATCTTTCTTCTTATTACCCACTTACTCCTTTTTATCCAAAATGAAAATAAAGCATGTGAAAGATGCCCTTGTCTATGTATCATTTATCCCCTACAAATTGATTTCATTTCAACACTGTTAAAACAGGAAGAGGAATTTCTCTCTGGATTGTTTCCTGCTTGCAGTTACAAACGTTTAATTGATCCAGTGTGCATTTCTGAATTTATGCTCTCAGAAAACAAGCTATTTCAGCTAGAGAGCAAAGCAAAAAAATTTATAATTCTGCCACACTGAGATGCATGTCTTCCTTTGACACTGAAAGCCCTACATGCCTGTTATAAAATGACTGTGAAAACATTTATTGCTGTGGTGTAGTACATTAGAAGATTTTCCTACTAATTTTCAGAAGTAATTGTACAGCTGCCATTGGCAAATGGATTTAATTACTGTTTTTGGAAATATGCCAGCAATTTCCATTTACAATACTTTCTGACTTGCAATAAAGTTTGTATACTTTTTTTCCTGGAACAATTCCAGCAATCCATGCAATTTATTTTAAAATATGTTAAATAAATTCAATAAATACAAGTTTAGGCACTTTAAACATGTAGTGCCTTTCTTATTTGACTAGCTATTTCATCAGTAACAAATTGAAAAAGGACCAGAAATCACAAGCATCAGAGAGTTTACAGGCAAAAATAATATGCAACCTACCACAAACAGTTAAGTATTTGTGTGCATCTTACTGATAACCCACTCTTCATCTGGGACTTACACTTGGCTATTGCACATGTACCTGCAGTGTCAGAGAAGTGAAGGCCCAGTATTCTGTTGCGTAGCTCTGCTGGCACAGCAGGAATCACATCATAAGTAGCAGTACATTAAGGAGTCCCTACGTTGATTTAGGGTTGTGGAGAGTTTATGTACAAAAAGAGGCTGAATGCAAACTGAAATCAAAGGACCGACTCTTTAATTAGTAAACACTAATATTAGTAAAAATATCTCAGAGCAGGATTTTATTTAGGAAAAGGACTTAATAACCTCCCTTAAAATTTGGTTAAATTTGTGCTTTTATTCTGGCTGCTGCATATATTTGTTGGACATACAGCCCAGGTATAAAACCAATGCAAAATGTTCCCCCCTCTATCATTGGCAATACTTAGGTTTTGCATCATTTTAAACATGTGGCCACTAAGGAAAGTAACACTTTTAAGTGAAATGAATGCCTTGTGTTGGCACAAGGGTTCTGAACAGTTGGGAAAAACTGAGTTGAATTTAACAACTCTCTGCAACAACACTAGAACTCGGGGGCACTTCATGAAACCTTTGGGTGCTAGATCTCAAACAAATAAGAGAAAGTACTTTTTCACCCAGAGGATCACTGGACTGTGGAACTCCCTGCCAGAAGAAGTGGTGAGAGCTGTCAGCCTTGACAGCTTTAAGAAAGGATTAGACAAGTTCATGGAGAACAAGGGTATCAATGGCTATCATGATGGATGCCTAAGGACAACATCCAGGTTGGAGAGAGAGGCAGGATATCTCTCAATGCCAATTGCGGGGAATCTTAAGCAGGTGAAGACATATGCTTGGGAATATGGTGAGCCGTTGTATGAGACAGAATGCTGGACTGAATGGGCTGTGGCCTGTTCCAGCAAAGCTGTTCTTATGTTCAGTACCAAAACAAAACCAGAAACACAATCTAACTCAAATTGCTACTCCCAAGTATCCTACACTGAAGGACTCAATTCTTGAAGGTGCAACGTACATAGAAATCCAGATGGTTCAGTGGATCTAGTCTAGCTGAGACTAGCGACTAGATTAAAAGGGCAATATGAATAAGACCAAAGGATTGAGGCTGACAGGTATAAACCAGTGCAACAGAGTAGCTCCTCTCAAAGATCAGCTTTTAAATTTTTGTCTTCTTTGTCATCATCATCACTATGCATATTGTGGGCAAGTTGCTACACAGTAAACAAGTGGTACTGGCTAGAATCCCATTGGTTATTGCCATGCAGTTTCATTAGCCTTTCGATCTTTTGAAAAAGCCCTTCTCTCAGGGTGGATTTTTAAAAAAATCATGTGTTTTTTTTACAACAAAAATTTAAAAACATATTTTTTTTAATTGAAGTCATATTTAAATCATTGTTTTAAAAAAATATTGTTTTTTTAATCCACTTTGCCTTCTTTCAAACCTACCACTCCCATCACCTCATTTGGAGAGGACAGGAGAGAGAGAGAGAGATTATTCCCCCCAACCCCACCGCCAGTAAATGTTCCCATGCTTTGGAATGCATTGCCTGGAGGAGCCAGACTGCCCACCTTCCTCGTGTCCTTCCACCACCACCAGGCAAAGGCCTTTCTCTTCAGGCTTTTAAACAACAGTTCGCTCCAGGCTCCACCTATATGTATTAAAAATTATTTTTAATTGTGTTTTAAAATATTTTTACATGCTGAATAGTTTTTAGTGTACTCCCTACAGTATTTATAGAGTGGCTTTATGTTGTGTTTTTAGCTGCCTAGGCTGCCTTGAGTGCCCTACAGAAATAAATGTGGAATGTAAATGAAATAACATTAAAAAATTAGAAAATGTTTGGTTTGTAATGGTCAGAATTCAATACACAAATAAAATTGTTACTTACTAACTAATTTATATGCATTCAAGAGGAATCGCTGAAGTTACTCTAGTTAAACTTTGTAAGCCGCTCAGAGTAGCCATGTAGCTAGATGGTGTGGTAAATAAATAAATAAATAAATAAGTGCTATTTCCACACCCAGTTGCATGCCAGGCATCCATTTGCTACACACACACACACACACACACACACACACACACACACACACAATACCTTATTGATTTAGTCATGGCAGATTCCATGATTTCTCTTAGGTGCACACAAATATGCAATAGGGCACTACCGCTAGATAGCTGAGTGGCTTAGATCTCTGGCTCCACAGCCAGAGGTTGGGAATTCAATCTCTCCCCCCCCCCCCAACACAACACAACACAACACAAACACACTGTGCCTCCTTGAGAGGGACTGGACTCCATGATCCACAGGATCCCTTCCAGCTGTGGAGTTCTAAGGTTCAAAGGTGGTTATTATTATTATTATTATTATTATTATTATTATTATTATTATTATTATTATTATTATTATTATTATTATTATTATTATTATTATTATTATTACTACTACTACTACTACTACTACTACTACTACTACTACTACTACTACTACGCTCTTAATTTAGAGAATCTTAATGTACTGTATACATTACTATACAATAATTATATACCAAGCAATCCAAACAATCTACTGCAGCTGGAAAGTCCTACCAGTAGTATCCCCAGCTGTCTACAGTCTACACCAGCAGTGATTCTAGGAAGCAGCAACAGTGGGCGATGTGATGAGAAGCGCAGCCGTTCCTGGTGAAAGATTACTTATTTTCTCCACGTCTTTCTTTTCAGTCACATTTTCCTTTTGCACTGTCTGTTTCTTGATCATATGCTGGAACTTATTTTTTATCGATGCACCTTACCCTTCTTCTCTGAGAACTGGACTCATATATTTAGATTAATTAATTAATTAATTTTCAACATGCAGTTGATTGATGGGGGACCAAAAGAGACTTACATTTTTACCGTTTGTTTCCATTCTTTTGGTATCTTTGAATCTCTTTAGTGGCTCCCTTTATAACCAAAAGAGCAGACTTAACGGAGCTAGGCAGCCAATTCAGTGTATAACCAGAAGTCTGAATAACAGCCTTGATAGAAATTCAGGAAATGTGAACAGCTGATAATGGCACAGTGGTTTACTGGAATGAGAAGTGGTTTTCTTATCTGTTTTTTTTTTTAAAGCAAAACATGACATTCTCGTTCTGCAATTCTGAAGCAAAAATGATAAGATATATTATCAATGCTCCTTCAAAAAATCACAAACAATAATTCTGAAAAAATATATATACTGCAATTTCAGTACAGTTTATAGTAAATGCAGCGCAGGTACAAAATCATGAATACCATCTACAAAAGTTTACATTAAAAATCTTGGAGAAATATAAATGCTTTGCCTGATGCTGAACATGCTGTAAACTTTCATACAGTATATTTATAGGAGATATGAGGAGAAGAGCAAAGGTTTTACAGTAACCCCCTGCCTATTGCAGGGGTTAGGGACCCACCTGACCTGCGACGACTGAAAATCCGCGATATGCGGATGCAGGTCAGGTGGGGCCTGGGGGGCGGCAAGTGGCAGTGGGGGACCTGATCCACCACCAAGCTGGAGCACGGGGCTTGGGGAAGGGAAACAAAAGTTTTAAAAGCCCAGGCTTTTAAAACCTCCCCCCCTTCCCCACAGCCCAGCTCCAGCTGACTGGTGCTGGGGTGGGGAAATAAAGGTTTTTCTCCCCCATCCCAGCGCTAATCAGCTGGAGTCCTGGCGTGTACTGTGCTCCTGCGATATAGTGGGGACCGCAGTACATGAACCGCGAAATGGCGTGGAGTTACTGTATTCATATAGATTGGGAATACAGTATTAGTTTATTATAAACATTGAAGGAAAGACTTTACAATCAGTAGACATTATTGATGAGCTGCAATTCACCTTCAATCCAGTAATTATATTTATAATTTAAGGTGTCTACCTTACATAGTTGGGTCCCTCTCAAAATACCAAACAGTTACTTAGTGATCTGGCAAGGGAAACGAGCTTTGGGCTTTCACATGGAGAAAGGGGTGGAGTGAGCCAACTGAGAACATTATAAGCTTTGAAGCTCTATTTGTCTCCACTGATTTCAAGCAGGACTGGGAGATTTCCTTCAGGCCAAATGTCTATTACTTAAGATACCCCTATTGGCTAGTTGGGAATCTTCTAAGGACCAGATTAAAGCTGAACACTGGAGGACCATTACCGGATAGGTTCTCATGTTCTTGCCACAGTGTAGAAGGAAAGTGCTTTAAATGTTGGCTCATTTCATTTCCGAAAGTGTATTCTAAAGTCAATGATAAAGGTTTTGCTGCGACTGCAATGAGGCCATACAGCATGCTAGAAAGTTAATCTCACATTTTGTTTTCTACCAAGAGGAAAACAATGGCATTTTGTTCTTCACGCTGAAGTCAACAAAACTGTTTTGGAAGATTTTTCCCCCTTGGGAAATACACTTTCCAGACTCTAAAGAAGACAATGTGCTGAAATGACTACCTCAAAAACTATCTTCAAATCTGTGTACATGCAATTTGAGCATGTGCCTTCTGACATGATAATATTTTAGTCCATATCCACCCCTTCTTAACATGACTGCTTTCCTTATTATGCTACACTGGAAGTACACACATTTGACATCCAGTGGCAGAATGAGAAGACAAGTGGAGTTCAGCATGCACCCAATATCTACAAAACCTTCCCTGCTCATTGTCTCCAGGGAGCAGGGAGACAGAACAATCAGCTCCTTGTGATGCTTTATTAACTTCTCTCCATAGTGAAGAATGAATTACAGTGGCTTTAAATATGCAGAAAAAGCCCTGAGAGGAGGTAGTTTTATAAGCTTCATTCTTAGCTCAGCTTATCAAGGTAAAACCTAGTGAGTAATGCAACTGAGCCAACTGAAATGTATGGTCTAAAATTTCAGGCTTCATATTTGTAGCGCAGCCCCTTCCTGTGTCAGTCCTCACCCAGATTAGCTTCAAAAGAAAACAATTACAAGTGGAAAAAGAACCAATTAAGAAGCAACATAAAAGGATACAATCCAGAAAAAATGTTCCATATTTTCTTCCTACATCTTTTCACATCTCTTTGGGGCCACAAGGAAAAGAGACAAGGAAAATAATCCCCTCAGGATTCCCTCAGGGGTTGGCGTAATGTATCCTTTTGGTTTTTTGTTGGATGACACCCAATTCACGCTACAGTACCAATGCTGTCTGGGAGCTGCAAACCAACCGCATCTGGAGGGCAGGTCATGGCTCCCAGCCTCCTCCTGTCCACCCTCTTCCACCACTTCTATAATAAAGCTTCCTCACTTCATTTCCCAAAAGACCTGGAAGCCAAAGGCAAGTGTGACCTGCGACAGATCACATACTGCCCTGTACTGTTGACAGCAACCTGGCCTGCCTCCCTTGTGTTGATAGTTTCCTACTGCTTTTCATTCCCCAGTACAGCTTATTGCATTGGTAGAAAATCCACTCCTGAGACTTCTATAAATCTTAGTAATAGCTCAAGATATGGCCCAGAGGGTAGAGAGTTCGTAGAAATCTCCTCTGGCGTACCCGTTTCATCTCCTTGCATCACAAACAAAAGATTCATCACCTACTCTCCCTCTTATAGTTGTGGGTTCGTTCTTTGAAGCTTTAAAAATACTTTCAAGAATGGGCAGGATCTTATTTTTTTGTGTGAACATGTCTAAAAAGCAAAAGGTGGACAATGCAAAAGGAGTGGGGAAAGGTGCATAACTCAGGCTAACAACAATACGGTACATTTTTTCTAGTCAGCTTCTTTACAGTCCTTGTCACAAGAAGAGAAGAAAGACTCTAAGGACCGATTCTGTGGCAGGACTGGTGGCCTGCTCCTCTCAGAGAAAGAATCACAGGCATGACAGCAAAAGTGTTGAATGAGCAAGTGAACACTAACGAAGATTTCTTGGCATCATGCCACAAGAGAATCGTTTTCTGTGGCAGTTTACCATAACAAAGGGACAAGGAGTGGTGCGAGACCAGCTCTTAAGTCATGATTTTTTCCTTAGAGAAGCAAGTGGCACTCCCCACACAACATCAGAACAAAACTTTCAATATAATTGATTTTGAATCTGAAGAAGGCACTCAGGAGAAGCAGTCTGAGCCCATATTCTTTTACATGAATGAAAAAACAAAATAAAATAAAGCACATTTATGCTCGATCCCAAGACATGGACAGCTGTTGTCAAGAATTCTTACAAGTACAGTGGACCCTTGTATAACAAACGTTTTGTATAAGATAAAATCTGTACAACATAAAAAATTCTGGAGATAGGGGAAATTTGCTTAACAGAATCGCCTATGGGGCGAATCTGTGCAACTTAAAAATGGTGACTCTGTTTTCAATGCATTCCTATGGGAAATTTGTATAAAGGAAAGTTTGCTTAACATAATTTCATTTGGAACGAATTAATTCCTTTATACAAGGTACCACTGTAGTCTATAAAGCCGGTAGTTTTTGCACATGGCTCTCAGCCTTGTGCACACATACATCTAGCTTTGTATATGATCTCGTTGCTGCCATGCCCTAATAAGATCCTATCTTGATGTTGTAAGCCATCCAGAGTGGCCATGTTGCTAGATGGGCAGGATAGAAATGGACTGACTCACTGACTGACTAAATACATAAATAAATATCCTATATACCAGGAATATCCAAATTTAAGCCCTCCAGATGTTTTGGACCACAACTCCCACAGTCCTTTGCCATTGGCAATCTAAGCTTAGAATTCTGGGAGTTGTGGTCCAAAACATCAGGAGGGTCCGAGTTTGGACATGCCTGCTATAAACCCTTTGAGTTTTCTTGCACAGCTGGCCAGGGTGTGCCAAAGGCACTCCTCACTCAGAGAGCTGTTTATCTTAGAACTGGCCCTGTTCCCAGACTACCTACCTGTTTAACCTGTCCTACACCTGATGTTAACAAAGTCACGACTACCAGAAAGGTACAATGTAATGCCTCTGATGATAGTGAGCAAAATAGGAGGTAAAGGTGAACATGTAAAAAAGTCAGCCTTGGTCCTCCCCTCTGA
Source organism: Phrynocephalus guinanensis (assembly GCA_037367245.1). Taxonomy (NCBI): domain Eukaryota; kingdom Metazoa; phylum Chordata; class Lepidosauria; order Squamata; family Agamidae; genus Phrynocephalus; species Phrynocephalus guinanensis. The sequence continues at coordinate 42,910,265 of CM074734.1, forward strand.
CGTTCAATTTGGAAAAACATCCATGGCATGGGGCCATATAAATATTTTAGTACCGTAGTACTTTGTATTTTTCAGTCACTCGGGGAGGAAAGTGCAGTCCTTCTGGCCTTAAGGGTAAACTATTGGAGCAAGGGAGTTATCCTTATCTGGCTTGAAGTGATTTCTATAGACAGCCAATCCCATACTGAGTCAGCTATTTCTGTGGTTACAGAAAGCTATAGGTTATGCTACCTCCAACTGCACAGATGTAAACATTGGTAGCAATGGGGAACTCCACCATACATTAAAAAGAAATCAAACCCCAACCCAGGACTATGTATCTAATCTGGGACAGGCAGAATTAAATGCTTTAGAATCCTGAGAAATCAATTTTAAAAATACTAGAATTGATTTTTTAAGAGAACTATTTTCCATTTGGTTTCTATGCTAATGATTTCTTTTACTCATTGAAATATTGTAACTACAAGTTTTTCTCCCTCCTTCTGAGAAAGAAGAAGAAAGAACGGAAAAGAAAAATGCAAAGAACAAAGCCCCAAATAAGAAAACCACAATCCTTCTTGCACAACCCATAGAGTGTTTGGAGTTAAGACTGTACACTTCTAGAACTGATGCTATGGCAATTCTCTTTTATCATTGCCTATATTAGACTCGCTGGTAGGTTCTGTCTTTTTTCCGTATCTAATTATATTTCACAATACTCTCTGTCTAGATGCCAACTTCTTTCTCTAGATCAACTTCTACAATTAATAAGTAATAGTTTATCTAGTTAATCCACTGACAACCTGCTAATATCAAATATTCCCAAACAGTCAGTGGAGAAGCCAAAATTTATTTCCTCTTTACAAAAATCTTCCATCACTCCCGACTCATAGGCCAAATGGAAATTTCATAGACCAAGGAGTGGAACGCAGTTCTTCTAAGATAAATTGTTTTGAAAAACCCATAAACAGTTCATTTCCACTAAAACATGGGTTTTTAATAAAACAGTGTCCACAATGGAAAAATTACTTGTTTCCAGAGGATTATTCTAGACAGAAAGGATAAATAATGAGCATCTGGACTGTATATCCTTAATTTTGAGTGAGAGAAGGGACTGCAAAGATTGTTCAAACCTATACAAAGTATGAGAGTATGTATGCCTACCTTCTTTTGCCTTCAGTTATACTGAAGAACTAGAGAAGCAAATCAAGAATATTATTTTCCCTGATTCAAGGGTTAAATTCACAATTGCTACAGTGCAAACCAGGTCTATCTAATGATACATTTGAAGCTGGCTTTTGAAGGAGTAATGCACTAGTTCTTGTTCAAAGCAAGAAGTCTATGACATCAAGCTAAGTATGACTTTAAAATTAGCCTTATTTGAAATATTATTTTTGAAAGCTTCAGCAAAATAATTCTGGAAGCTTTAATAGAAATCAGAACTAACAGAGTTGCTATCAGCCAACCTGGAGGTTAACTTACTTGCTTAATGCAGTTAGCATGTATCTCTTTTGTCATGCAGATAACAGCTAAGGGAAGCTTGCACATTAAAGGCAATTAATGTCATGTCTAATTTGCCCCTCTGTATCAAAATTTATCAAAGCACCAGCCTTCAGGAATGTTCTATCTCCTTCCCACATGTGCTTTTAAAATGTAATACGTAAATATATACTGCTAAGTAATTGCAGCTAGAAGTACTGCATCATAATTAGTAGTATGCCTGAAGACCAGTTAATGTTTATCTTTGTGCTAAGTTTCTAACGGATGGTAATTAAATATCCCACACATATAACTGTATCCCCATCTCTACAACAAGAGAAGATAATTCAGATGCATTTAAATGTGCTGTACAGAAAAGCTGTAATAGAAAATTCACTTTTTCTCTCTTTCATGTAAACACCAGTTTTAGAATTTGGGGTACTTGTAATTCAGTTTTTCCTTTTTTTTCCCTTTTTTTTTTTTGCTACATGCAACCCGCCTGGTAATTAAAGAGTGTATAGCTTTCTCATCAATATCACTGGTCTTCTGTACAGTATAGCAAACACCAGAAAAATCTTGTTTCTCAATGCACCTATCAAACTAATCCCATTTCTCAAGGTCTAGAACAAAGGAGAAACTCACCTAATATGAACGTACATTGCTTTTTTCTCCCGACAAATTAAAACAGAAGCGTAATGCCATAGGACAGAAACTGCATGCCAGTTAATATATCTGCTTTCCTTAATTACTTTTTTCACTTCCAGAGGTTCCCTTATTTATTTATTTATTTATTATGAAACTTCTATACCGCCCATCTTCCTGGAGGAACTCTGGGCGGTTCACAATAAACTGAATCACAATTCAGCCAACTCAACGGACACACAGATAACTAAGTAGCTACAATTGACAAACAATTTAAAAGAAAAAAGTATGCAACCCTGGCGTGAAACTAGGAAGATAAACTAGGCAGTTGTCGGCGGGGGGGGGGGACAGATATGGATGGATATCTGTTATTAATTAATACAGGGTAACAAGGTTGCATGGAGCTGAAGTCTATGGAAAGTTTATAAATGAAATATTAATGGGAGCCCACAATTTTGATGCAATAATAAGTGCTTGACCATTAAATATCTATCTATCTATCTATCTATCTTTGAGTATTTGTACCTCACTTTCTCCTTGAAAAAGGACCCAAGGCAGCTTACACTAAGGAGAGACAATATCCAGTCCATTACAACTAAGACATATTCAGTTTGAGAACAGGGAATTGAGAGGTATCTTACAGCATTAGAAGGCAACATTAAAACTAATAATTGATAACATAATGTCAATGCAATCACACAAGGAGAGATATAAGCACAACGTTATAAGTGGTTATAAACAGAAACTCTATGTAGCCATGTATGGCCGATGCATAAAAAGTCACGTAGTAGGTAGTCCATCAGTGAGGGAAAGCTTGTCTGAAGAGGAAGGTCTTTGATGATGCAGTCCTGGCCTCCAGCAGGAGGGAGTCCCAAAGTCTGGGAGCAGCAGCCGAGTAGGGCCTTTCATGTGTTTCCACAAGACATATCTGTGAGGCTGGCAGTATGGAGAGAAAGGCCTGTCCTGATGACCTTAAGCATCAGAACTGGTCCATACTGTAAGATTCTACCTTTGAACTAGCTAGGACCCAGGTCGCTACCTACAGGCCCTGAGCACATCCAATTTCGCCTGATCTCGAAAGCTAAGCAGGGTCAGGTCTGGCTAGTGCAGTACTTGGATGGGCGACCTCCAAGGAATACCAGGTGCTGCTGGGGCCTGGATAGGAACTGGCAAGATACTCCAGTCTTGCTTCCAAGAAAACTCCATGGACATGGGGTCATAAAGAGTTGGTGACGACTGTAACGACACAACAACCAACACTAAAGACTCAGGTCATACAGTGCTTTGTAGGTTAAGGTCAGCACTTTGAATTGTGCCCGACAGCTGATTGGCAGCCAGTGGAGCTGCTTTAATAGGGGTGTAATCTGGCTGCTACATTTTGGACCCGTTGAAGTTTCCTGAGACTTTTCATTGGAAAACCCACATAGAGCGCATTACAGTAGTCTAGCCGGGATGTCACTAGGGCATGTGTCACCGTGGCCAGAGCTGGTTTCTTAAGAAATGGGTGTAACTTGTGTACTAGCCTTAATTGTGCAAATACACTCCTGGCCACAGCTGTGACCTGGGCATCCAGGCTCAAGGATGAGTCCAGGAGCACCCTCAAACTTTGTACTTTTTTTTCAGTTGGAAGATGACCCCATCCAGTACAGGTTGCATCCCTATCCCTTGTTTTTCTTTTCGAATGACCAGCAGCACCTCTGCCTTGTCTGGGTTTAATTTCAATTTGTTCATCCTCATCCAGTTCATTATTGAAGCTAAACACTCATGTAAAGTTGAGATATTAGCTTCCTCAGAATCCGGAGGTGATGAGAGGTAGAGCTGGGAGTCATCGGCATACTGGTGGCACTTAACCCCCAAAACCCCTGATAATCTCCTCAGTTTCATATCGGAGTTAAGCATCTGCCTGCAGAGCCACAGTTTGGGAGTTTGATTTTCCACAGTGAGTTGCATCAGCCTATTCAGTCTTGTGCAAGCTGCACAATCCCAGGGCAACACCAGAAGAAGATAATGGTCAACCACTTCTGAGTAGTACATACCTGGAAAACCCTGAAAAGGGATATCCATAAGTCACAATTGACTTGATGGTACATGATTATCATTATTATAGGTGACTAATCAACTAGCTATGTATAAAATCTGTGAAATCTGCCATGAAATCTGTGGCAGCCCTGAACTAAAAGAACCCTTGTCCATGGATCAAATGTCATACCCATTCTTACACTGCACTCCATTGTAAACAATATTTTTTTCAGGAACAGCATAGAGGCAGATATGGCTTTTTTCGATAAAAAGGTAATGCAGAGTTGTTGGTAGTAATACTGTCCATCAAGGGTTGATTGGTACCAACTATCAACATTGCTCTCCACACCAACACACCAGTGAACTTCACTATCACCTGCATCTTCACATTCCAATAAAGGTCAAGGCAGGGTGGGAACTACAGGGAATATACTTTAGTATCCATTTTACAAAGAATTTATCCATTGATCTATGAGAAAGAGAAAAAAATCCAAAATTGCAGTTGGATAGCTCATTGAATTAGGCCTAGAGATGGGCACGATCTGGAAATAACAGTGGTTGTGATGGTTTGTGGTTCATGACTACCCATAAACTATTATGATTTCCACCAAGAAATGAACTGGTTCACAATTTGCTTTTCAGGTGTGTGCCAGAGTGAGGAATAGACTGAAGAAAAGGCAAGAGAGAGTATATGTAAAAGAAGTGATCAGTTACAAGCAAATATATGACCTGGAACATAGCATGTAGGCTATAAAGCATCTGGTTATAACATACAGTAAAGGGAAATAAAAATGACATCACTTTGGGGTTTTGTTATAGACCTCCACACTAGAATGAACACTTGGATGGCACCTTCCAGACAAAATTACCAAACATGCAATAAAGAAAGATAGTAACAGAGGCTACCCTGCTAAGTGCTGAAATTCAAAGAACGTAAGGTCTAACTAATTCCTCATTGGTCTTGCTGGCAACCCCATCTTCCAGAAGATGGGAGCAGCAAGAAAGGGACCCAGCCTTCTGATCCTGATCATTACCAACAGAGAAGAACTGATCAATAAGATAGCAATAGGGCAGTCCCGGTGAACCCTCGGCACGACAGATGTTTTGGGCCACAACTCCCAGAATTCCAAGCCTGTGCTGCCAATGACAAAGGACTGTGGGAGTTGTGGTCTAAAACATCTGGAGTGCCGAAGGTTCACCACCACTGCAATAGGGGGAACCAGGGGTGAAAGGACTAAACACATCCTCTTGGGATCTGTTAGAAAAGGGAAAGCTAAATCTAGTAAGACAGATGATTTCAACAATGTTAAGAAAACCCTGTGAAAAATCTAATAGTGAGAAATACTCAGAAAGAAGGGATTTCACAAAGGTTGGGTGCTTGTTAAAGATGAGCTATTGGAATTGGTATCATGGGACAATTACTATGAAATGGGGCATTGGGGATATTTAGAGAAATTGGAATGACAAGATAAGAAGCTGTTGGGTTAAGGTGTGCCTGTATTAAAACAGAAGGGGCAGTTCATGGAGGAAGAGTACAAATGACTATCCAGTATTTGCAAGAATTCAGTTAGGAAGGCTATTGCTCACAATGAGCTGAGGCTTTCAATAGAGATCAGATTTAATATTTAAAAAGGAAGGCATTGGCTATGTTTGGAGAATGAAGGAAATGGTAGGTGTGGAAAAGTGTGGAGATGAGGTTGTACGGGCCATCAAATTATAGTGGTCTTAATAGGACTGTCAAAGCATCAAATCACTAAATGATAAGAGATGAGGCAAAAAATAAAAACAAAATATAAAATAAAGACGACAAATATGTAGTGGGAAGTTAAAGACTAACTGGTATTTTTTAATGTGAGCTTTCATTTCTCGGGCATAAGAGGTTTGTCCATGAAAGCTCACATTAAAAAAAAAACCAGTTAGTCTTTAATATGTCACTACATTTATGGCTTATTTTTCATTTGTTTGGGCGTGATACGCAGGCATAGATTAACCTTTTCAAAAACTACAACTACGAAAAGAGGCTAATTAGATGGCAAAAACAGGGAATGCTAAACACTGGGGAAAGCTAAAGAACAGTTTCAGTGATGATTTCCCTTTTGTTCCAAATTTTCTAGCTGACATCTGTGGATAACCTTTGTATACAGCTCTGCCATAGCTTCCAACTGTACATGTTTGTCCTACTTTTAAGCGGTGTTGTAGCAGCAGTTTATGTCTTCAGTTTTACAGCTCTGGTAATTATGATCAAGCATCCTGCAACCAATGCTAACATTTGTTGCTTGACTATCGCAACATTTAAATGCCTTAAAATTAATATCTTAAAAGCAAACCAGAGAAATGTTGGTTTCACAATTTAATAGCTGGAACAAGCACAGCTCAGCAGCATTAGATGAGTTTAAATGTATACATTCCAACAGATTTAGGATGCAATTATAAACACCTGGAAGGACAACTGGTTAAATTTAAAGGAACCATCTTCTCTGTAGGACTGTGCTGTGAGATGCAGGAGACTATTAATTCATAGGATTATGCTGAACAGCATACTTAGAACACAGGACTGGGCTGACATTATTCTACAAAAAGCATGACCACGTGTTTGGTATGTAATCAAAACATTATTTCATAGCAGCTTTTATCATGCATGTTTGATGAGGACAGTAGCTAGTCGTAACTGAAGACTTCTTACGGCCACAATTGACAAAAGCAGTAGCTATGTACTAGATAGATAAGAGAAAGCACAAGCAAAGTTGAATTGTAGATTCTTATCCAATTAATCTGACTAATGTTATTCCAATTGAAAGGATAAAATGGACTAGCAGTTACAGTTGTTACCTTGAGTGTTTTAGCGACAGAAATAATTCAAACAGAACAAAACAAAAGAGCTGAGTCCAATTGCTGACTTACCCTTGCATAAGTGAAATGGCGATAAGATTTTTTTATTAATTAAAGAGATGCTATCCACATTTGACCATGCATTTTACAGTGGAATTAAAATGTGACTACTTTAAAAACCCTTGATTAAATTGTGGTTGTTTCTATTTTAAAATTGGTCAAATACCAAGCTTTGGAACAAGTTGATATAGCTACACTGAAAAAATACTATGCAACATGCAGTACTTATATTCAACTTCTTTCAAATGTTTGTTTCTGTAGTTAAGGAAGCATTACTAGAAGACAGTCTTAACACTATATTTTATCATTTGCTCTTTGTGAATCATCCAGAAAACTATGTTACCAACTAGTACTTGACATAAAGACTATTAAAGGAAAAATGAGATTAATATTCACATTTTATGACTTGGAGACAACTGAGTTAAAGAAGGTTGCCTAAGAGGGCTACCTAGAGATGGACCTGTTTTCAAGGGACCATCCCTAAATAATTGAGTTACCCCAGGCCACTGTATATCTAACAAGCCTATTCAGACCAGGGTGAGGTGAAACCAAGGGAAACTATAAAGGGGAAGCCTCGCACCAACTTTCCTCAGTCTGGAGAAGCTACTTGGATGAGTAGTAAAATGTTTCAATCCCACAAGAAAAGTCCAGTTGACATGACTCTACTCCTGGAAAACCTCACCTGGATGACTAAGAATCTACACAGACATCCCCAGATAAGACTCCTATATTTTACATGCCATGGCCAGACAAGGAAGAAGAGAGGCACCAATTTCAATACGGTGATGCATCCTTTGTTGTTTCGCAAGCCTAGATTAACCATTCAAAATTAATGAAAAACAATGTAAATTACAATCTAAATTGAAGAAGAACTATGAAGGGGACGGCTGGGGAACAGAGGTGAGACTGCTGTAATAAACCATAAAAAATATTCTATTGCAACTACTGTACTGGGCTAAATTGGCAAACTATAAAACAAGAGGAGGACATAAAATTCATTTAGGAAGCACTATATTCTCTCTCTCTAAGCCTAGATATGGCTTATTCAGTTTGCAGTCATCATGACTAAAAACGAATTTGCAAATGATTGCGATCTCACTATGGTTTGCAGCAATGATTAATGAAAGAAAGAAGGGACTTTACCACATGAATTGTATCAGGCGACTAGGCAACTTTTTGACTGTAAGGCCTTAGCAAGAACTTGAATCAAACAGTAAAATAAGATAATGAAATATGGATGCCTATTATTTTACTATTAACTAGCATCTAAAACTATCTCGTATCATAATTTGTAAATCAACCAAAACAGTGTTTCTGCTAAAGGTTGGTATATATTCAATTAATCAGCCAACCAACCAATCCTGCCATTCTGATTGTTTAACAGCTTCCCATGCTTTAAGAGACAAGAATAGCATACTGGATAACAACAGCAGTATATTTAGGATTAAGTACAATATAAATTATTTTAGTAATGTTTAGAATGGCATTATTAAATTCAATGAGGTAGAAATCTTGCAGTTTTATGTTGTCATCAAGGTTCATTTTAAAAAATATTAACCACAATACTGTACAAACATTGAATGAAAAAAGTTTAAGTATGATCAAGAAACCCCCCCCCCACCATGAACTACTTCTAAGCACATTACTGAGTGTTTTCACAAGCAGACTACACAACAGAGAACTAAAAACACTTCAAACTTTGTTTCTGTTCAAGCCAGTGTGTCCTGAAAACCTGACAATATGTTTTTAGGACCTTTCATTCTATAAAAGAGACTGTACCTAAACAATCTTGTTAACTGTATGGATACAGGGCTTTATTTCTACCAATGAGATTGTGTTGTACTTTCCTTGCTCTACATAATTCAATATTTTTTTTTTAAAAAAAAACAAAGATACTTGAGTCTGCAATGGAATAGCAAGTTTTTGAAGAGGAAGCCCCCTGAAACTCAACAAAGTTCATTTCTGATTAGTTATGTACAAGATTGTGGTTACCTGCCTGATGTTGACTAGGCCAGTCTCACCCACTGGGTGCTACAACTCTAAATGCTGTTTTGTTGGTAGTATAGTATTGTAAGATGAATCTCGCAGCCACATGGAACCATTAAAAGTATTCATCCCAATGACGACAGTGATGATTCAGAGATAGCAGAGTCAATCCTGAGTACAGGAATTGGATCTTGATGTAGTAGCAGGTTATTTGCAGTCAGTAAAGAGCTCACATCAAGTGCTTAACATGACATCAGAAAAAACTTATCTAACTGCACACTTTTCATCAACAGATACTCCTCAGATCCTATGGTAAAAAAAACTGGACAACGAAAAAAAATGCCTATCAGAAAGACTGTCCTTCACACCTTCCTGTGAAAATGCATTCTTCTAGTTTTTCATGCTGTTCCTAGACTCCTTTTTAATGCATCTTTCAGGGCTAAACAGTTGGCCCAGAAACAGATCAGAATGGATTCAATTTTTGTAGTCTTGAAAATATAGACTTTCTTATTTTATAACTGCTTATCCCAATTTGAGACTGAAACTTCACTACATTATTTTTAATTCATTCTTTCAATCTCCTCCTAGATCAATCATTCTCAGTGTTCATATGTGCCTGTTTTGTCTGCCCAGGAAACATACCAGTAACTATAATTTTCCTTCCATTTTAACCCTCCCTTCTCTTTAACTAGTCTGGACCTAAAGAAGTTTTAGGAGGAATATAGATGTTTTATTAATAGTTTAATTACTTCTTTCCATATAGCACAAATGAAAACCAATGCTATTTATTTTATATTGCAAGACACATTTTCATTCTTTTTTCAGTAATTTCTTGCTTACAATTTATACACAATTCTTATATCTCCTCATTTGAGCCTGAATGTTTGTATTTCTTCCCACTGAGTAACTCTTGTAGATTTATTTTGTGACTGAGCATCTCTGGTACCAGGACGTAGCTAGTACTATGTGCGAGTAAAGGCGAAATAGCAGCAGTTAGGACGGTGCAGTAACAGGTCAACAGCCCGCTTACATTCTTCAAAAAGCATTTATAAACCTTAGACAGGAATTTCAGGAAAACAGACCATGCATTTGCACAATAGACATTAGGAATGTCAGCTGGGTTATTTTTAATGCCTGATGGTTTGGCTTAACAAATGACAAGTTTGCCAAAGAACACTAAAAATGCTAAGACACCTTCTTTTCCAATATTGTAATTTCATGGAACTGTTCATTGATATCAAACGAAATAAATCGTCGGCTGCACATGCATTTTATTTTATATGATTCAAACCTGAAACATCATACATTAATATAGGAAGGATGTAGTATCTGTAGGCAACACTTGACTATTTACCAGGAGCAGAAAGTTAGGAGCCTGACTGTCTATTAAAAAGGTAAAGGTTCCCCCTGCATATGCATGCTAGTCATGTCCAACTCTAGGGGCGGTGCTCATCCCTGTATTCAAGCCGAAGAGCCAGTGTTGTGCATATCCGTGACCATGTGGCCAGAGGCAGTGCTAAAAGCAGTCCCGTTCATTTCCTTCCGGCAACTTTTTAACACTAGAAGATCTGATTTCTTACAGCTACATTTCAACAAATATTAATAAGCAGACACTTTTTAAAGGTTAAATGGACAGACCTTCAGTGTGCAGGGATGTCTTGAATTACGAAATTAATCTTTCCCAACAGAGTTTTCATAATTCAAAATTTCCATAATTCAAAACATGGTTTCCCATAGGAATGCATTGAAAACCAATCAATCCGTTCTGGAGGTCTGAAAAAAAGGCAAAACAAAGGAACAGATTAATTGGTTTTCACTGCATTCCTATGGGAAGCCTGCCTCGACCCAGCAAAGCAGGGGAAGAGCTTCCCTCCTTTGTTGGGTTGGCGGGAAAACTCCTTAATCAACTGGCAGCCAAGGCTGCTGAGCTGTCAAACTCACCTGGCTGTCAGCAGGCCTCCAAAAGCAGCTGATTTTGATAGCTCTGCAGCCTTGACTGCTGATTGATTGAGGGGATCCCCCCCAACCACTGCTTTGCTGGGTTGGGGCAGGCACCCAGATGGCTCATTCACCCCCTCCCCGGGCACTTTGCTCCCTGCTGTGGTGACAAGAGCTGGGAGGGTTTCTGCCTGGTTCCTCATGCTCTGGTTATGCCTCGGAAGCAGGCATAAACTGTAGCTCCTCTCATTTGTGGGGTTTCTGCCTGTTTGCAAAGCAAAACCAGGGCATCGGGGAGCAGACAGTCTTTCTCCCAGCGGCTTTGCCTCCTTGCCCCCTCCTTTTCAGGGACCTGAAAGGTGAAAGGAGGAGGGTGGCAGGGAGGCGATACCACTCACTTTTGCTGCCCGCCAAACCGGCTGCCCTTCGCCCACTGTGGTGAGCGACGCACAAAGGGCTGTCAAAATAACCTGGCTGTCAGCGCGCCTCCAAAACGGAGGCAGGAGGTGGGGGTCCATGTCTTCGGATCCCTGCTTCCCACCTGCTTTCTGGGCATGTGGTGAATGAGAAAGCACCGTGTAACTTGGAAAAAAAATCATAACTAAAAATTTCCCCACACCCCTAGATTTCCCTTTGTAATTCAATTTTTTCATAATTCAAGGCATTTGTAATTCAAGGCACCACTGTGTCAGCATTTCTGAGATAAAATATGAATTATTCCATTCCGTTATTTTATTTGCTGTCATTAATGCCGATATTGAAAGATTTTAAAAGGCAGAACTAGAAAAGATGATACAAATGACAATATATTATTTGGGCCTTTATATTTTAATAAGCCTATTCATTAAAAAAAATCAGAAACATTCTATAGTATAACCAAAGTCCTACTGGATATTGAGGCAGTCACAGAAGTTGCAGCAACTTATGGCAGTTAACAGGCAACGTGCCAGGTATGTAATGGGATTTCATTGAAATAAATGATCAGGCATTTGACTGCACACTACCGCTTGTGACAGTTTCTGATTCCTTTTGGTCATGTGTAAATACTCAACAGGATTCTAGTTTATGACTTATGTTCTTTTGAAGCTTTTAGTTCCTTCCTCTGAACCTTACTTTTATCAATTCTGCTGACACTAATCATGTTTTTATGAACCATTTCTAACACTGAGATAAGAGCTGTGGACAGGAAATACTAGACCCGCAACTGTAATTCCTGAAGAGATAAAATAATGTTTTGTGGACTACTGCATTTCAGAAAGGTCACGCTACTAGATTGCAACTCTCAGTTAAACCCAGAGCTATGCTAAAGGATGTCAACAATTGCAACAGGGCTTCTCTTTCACTCCACCCAAAGATCTGCTTCAGAGGAAATCAGGATCTATTGGTGGCCTCTTGTTTTAGCCTAGTATTTCATTCGAAATTCTCTAGGACAGTGTTGGTGAACCTAAGAGGGTGCCACAGGTGGCACTCGGAGCCCTTTCTGTGGGTACCTGACATTGCCCCTTCACAGCCACCTGTATTCAGGTTAAATTGCTGTACTGGCACTTTCCAAAAAAAAGGGGGGGGAGGGTTGAATCACAGTTTGGGCACTCAGTCTCTAACAGGTCCGCCATTACTGCTCTAGGATGTTGCATCATAAACTCATACTGACACCAAACAATTAAATACACCTTACTCAATTGTGAGAATTAAATCTAGTTAATAAATAAAATTAGCATGAATATAGGCAAAGGTAAAGCTTCCCCCCGCACATGCGTGCTAGTCGTGTCTGGCTCTAGGGGCGGTGCTCATCTCCATATTCAAGCCGAAAGAGCCAGTGTTGTGCAAGTCCATGGCCACGTGGCTGGCATGGCTGCAAGGAAACACTGTTTTACCTTCCTGCTTTTTACGGCAGTACCTATTTATCTACTTGCATTTACATGCTTTCTAACTGCTAGGTTGGCAGGAGCTGGGGTTATCAGTGGGAACTCGCTCCACTATGTGGCACCTGGGATTCGAACTGCCGAACTGCCGACTTTGCAGCTGACAGTTTTTAGAGCCTTAGTCCACTGAGCCACCATGTCCCCCTAGCATGCATATAGCAATGAATAAAAAGAGTCTTAAAAGATGCCCACTGGTTGCCTGCTTGCCTCCAGGTTCAAGTCAGGCTGTCAGCTATTATTTTTAAAATCCTAAATATCTAAGGAACATTTCTTTCCAACATCAATTTGCCATTATCCTAAGAACTTCTGCTGAGGTCTCCATGCCTTTCTAACAAATGGAAAGGTCCTTTGGTAGCGCTGCAGTCATTACTGTATGCCTTCTCTAAAGGGGTTTTCCTGATGCCTACACTGCAACTGGTGCTGCCGCAAAAATATCTTCCTTTATTCAGATGTCTTAATGTTTGAGTCTGAGATATTTTCAAATTTCATTACTGCATTGATACTCAGTACCTTGGGATCATAATCAGGACAAAGCTATATGGAAGATATGTATGTGTCTTAAACAAATAATAAATGGAATTCCGACCAGTTGCATCAAACCATTCACCAGACTACAAGTACAACATGCTAATGCAGCTGCCTTCACCAGTGCTAAAACACATTTACATACAGTACTCACACTATCAGATAAAGGAACTTGCTCAATTAAGGTCATGTCGATGTTTAATGAGTAACAGCATCAGATGGCAACCCTTCTCCTGAACCACATCAATAGCACTGCTGTAGAATTTAAAAGAGTAGTGTTCTACTCCTGAATGTATTGTCTCACTAAGGTAATTCTTAAACGTGCATCAAAATCCTTGAATCATTGAAGACAAATGCATTTCAGCTATGAACTCAATATGTGTATGTGCGCACACACACACAGACACAGTGCAGTAGTAACACTGTTGCCTTTCCCAATAGTTGCTTAATAACTCACCTTATTCTCATAATATGACTATTAAGAGTGGTGCTTTGAATCTCAGTCCCCAAATACAAGGCTCATATTCTAAGCCAGTGCTTCCCAACCTTGGGTCATGCAGGCATTCTTGGACTGCAGCTCCCAGCATAGCTAGTAATGAAGGTTTCTAATGAAGTCCAAGCTATCCAAGGCTGGGAACCACTATTCTGAACACTAAGCCACCATGGTTCTCGCTGAGCATTATTTAGATTCACATGTATGTTTATGTCATTTAAGCCAATGGTTCTCAACTTCTGATCTTGCAGACATTTCAGAATCCCTGAGTGGCTGTGCTGACTGGGACTTAAAGGAGCTGAAGTTGAAAACACTTGGAAAACCAAAGGCTGAAAACCATTGATTTTAGAAACAACTCCGAAAATGTGCTCACCAATGTTTTGCAGTGCACAAGCCAACTCTTCTAGAATTATACATGTAGAACCTACTGTTGGCTTAGATGTTAAACCTAACCAGATGTAATGGAGGTCTGTAGGATTATAGAAAAGGATCAACAAGTTGCTTTGTTTAACACACTGCTTTATTCTCATGGCAAGCAGATGGCTACAGAGTTTCCACAATCTGTATTAACATCTGATTTACAGGTGTCAATTGCATCAATTCATATTAATTCGCAGCTCTTTTAAGATAAATGCAGCTTGGTACACTTCCTGGAAGTAATTATATTGTGGCTCAAGAACGGACTAACATATATTTGTAACTATTTCATTTGGAAATATAATTGCTCCTTTAACAGGAAGAAGTAACAGATTACTCAACACACTGCAAAAATCCCATCTCAGGAGAAGCTGAATAACGTATGCCTAATTGTCTTTTAGGTACCCATCCTGCTTCACGAGTGACATCATACAGACTTGCACAGAAGCAAGAAGTCCTTCATAGATGGCTACACAGGATGACAGTGGTATTACTGCAGACTTTGAGATTCTGTGTTTAAAAACTTGGGCCACCACTACTGCCTGCCTGCAATAGCCAAGGCATTCCCAAGCAAATCTGACACAGCACCACAGGTAGTTTTGTACAGCGCTCACAAGACATGGGACTTGTCTGAGACAGAACCAGATGACACTGACACCTAGTTCAACGCCCTGCCCAAAGAGATGACAATCCATTCACTCACCTCAGAAGATGTAGTCCACCAGAAACAGGCAACAGGTGCACACCAGAAACACACTTACAAAGCAAGTACAGTAAACCCCCACCTATCGCAGGGGTTAGGGACCCAACCCGACCCGCAATAATTGAAAATCTGCAATATGCGGATGCTGGGTCAGGTCAGGATTGGGCAGGCTCTCTGGGGGCTCTTGTACTTACCCCAGGCCTGGCGCTGCCCTGAATGGGCCTGCAAGGGGCTTTCCAGACCCCCAGAGGCCCCCAAAGTGCTTTCTAGTGATCTGGAGGTCACTTCTGGTTTACTGGAAGTCACTTTCAGTTTGCAGGGAACCACTTTTGGGGCCTCTGACGGGTCTGGGAAGGCCTTTCCTCTTACCCCAGGGGGGCTTTTTTCATATACTGCGGATCCGCGATATACCGGGACCGCAGTATTTGAACCGCGAAAGGGCGGGGGACAACTGTAACTGGAGAGCTAACACAAGAAAACCAATCTATACACTGCGTGATAAAGCAAACATCCACCCACCCCAGACTAATACAAATGCC
Source organism: Phrynocephalus guinanensis (assembly GCA_037367245.1). Lineage (NCBI taxonomy): Eukaryota > Metazoa > Chordata > Lepidosauria > Squamata > Agamidae > Phrynocephalus > Phrynocephalus guinanensis. Next base: position 42,925,796 of record CM074734.1, read on the forward strand.
AATGAACACTTGCCAAGGTGGTTTAGAGAAGCAGGAAAAACTAAAGCAAATATGTTCCCAGACCAATAAATACATTGTTTCTCAGGCAAAAAGGAGCTCGGAACTCACCCAGATATAAATTACAGAATATATTTCATAAACCTAAGGGCTATTGTGCCAGTGTAGCAACTGATCATCCTCCATTCAACAATCACTGGCTGACTAAGCAAGTCAAAAGAACAGGCCAATAGAGAAATGCTGAATGCTTCTCTTCCCCAAAGGTAATCTTTTAGCACCCACATCTGCCAGTTTAATGTATACACTCCCCTTATCTTCCATGGTCTGCTGAACTTCACACCCTACAGAAATGCAAAACCACCGTAAAGCCCATGTTTCAGATACTGCAGGATACTAATTTTACAGTGTCTTCCGGCAAGCTTTAGGTTTTCTACCCCAAACGTGCATCTGTTGACCAGTTCGATCCCCTTCCCTTCCACAGGAAAGTTATATAGACTTAGAGAGAAATGCGGGCGGGGGGGGGGTGACTTTAAGAAATGGATAGAGTGCAACAGTGATTTTGCCACAAATGAATCCACACCTATAAACAGAGCAAGGATTTGCAGAAACCGAAAGATCCCAACATCCATCGCCTGGTCAGTCCCCATTCCCCTTCCTCCTTTAGGCTAGATTCGAAGAAGAGTCTCTCTTGACTTGGGGCCGATTACGGCAAGAAAATATGGAGGCTCATAAAACGAGGAAGTGCTGGTAGAGCCAGTCCTTCAGCAGATGGTCACACACACACACACACACACACACACACACACACACACACACACACACACACACACACACACACACACACACACACACACACACACACACACACACACACACACAGGTGCCCTGCCCTGGTCGACGGCTGCGCGACCCTTCCTCGGCAGGACCTGGCCAAGTCGGCGCGCGCGAGGCGGGAGCCAAGGAGCTTGCTCGCCCTGTCCAGGGAGGATCTCGCCCGGCCCAGGAGCCGGAGTGGCCGGGGAGGAGAAGGGGAGGGGAAGGCTCCCGCACCCCCTTGGCGCGGCCAGGGAGCAAAGATGCTCCAGCCCTCCGCGCGACGCCCCCAAGGGGACGCCTCGCTCCTTGCCCTGCTCCGGAGGAGAAGGGCTGCGCCCGCCTGCTCGCCCAGCTTCCTCATTCACGGAGGGGCCCGGCAAAGAAGCAGGAACTCCCGACGCCGAGGGAGGGGCGCCTCTCTCTCTCTCTCTCTCTCTCTCTCTCCCCTCCTTCCTTTCCCCTTTCTGTCCGGCTCGCTCGCTCGCTCGCTCTTCCTGCCAAGCGTCCCCGCAAGTCACAGCCCGCTCGCCGACGACGAGCCCTTACTTACCCGAAGGGGTCCCTCTTGCCCGGAGCAGGAAGCGCCGCCGCCGCCGCCGCCGCCGCGCTTGCACGGCGCCCCGAGGCCGAGAGCGCGCCGCTCCGAAAAGTGAGTGCCCCGCCGAGGAGGAGGAGGAGGAGGAGGAGGAGGGCTGCCTCTCCGCCTCTTCGGGCCCGCCTTCCCTTCCTTCCCTCCCTCTTTCTCTCTCTTTCTCCGAGCGCTGGCGCCTCCCTCCACCCGCCCTCCCTGCCTCCCTCCCCGCCTCGGCTCTGGCCCGACGCGCTCACCTGCGGCGGCGGCGGCGGCGGCGGCGGCGGCGGCTGGTCTCCCTCCCGGGGAGCCGGCGAGGCTCGGGGGCTGGGCGGGAGGGGCAGCCAGGAGCGCGCCGCGGCGTTACCTCACGAAGGAGGACGCCGGGAATCCCCTGTGGGGGGGGGGTCCAGAGTCCGCCCCAGGCAGGGACCACAGGAAGTGTCACGACGGGGCTCCGGCGGTTTCACTTGGCTTCTCTGGGCCGCCCCGGTTTCGAAAGCGATCCATCGGGCCGCCCGCCTTAAGGGATCGCGCCCGGGGCTGCGTGGCGGTGCTCTCCCACCTGGAGGCGTCACGCCCGGGCGGCAAGTCGGAAGCGGCGACTCTCGGAGAGGCAGGAGGCACCCCGTCCACTCGCGTTGTAGTCGTCGTCGTCGTCGTCGACCCACTCCTCCGAAACCAGGAGGGAGGGACCCTCGTGTCAATGACTGTGGGCCCCCCTCGTCTGTACGTCCCGAAAAGAAAACATAAAGGGGGGGCGGTGCCTCGGCAAGATCCACCCCCCAAAAACATTTGTCCTTAAGAAGTTTGGTTGTGCCTTTTCATTCATTCATTCATTCGCTCTGTTCCAAAACTTTCTGTCCGTAAAGAGGCGTGAAGCAGTGGACTACCTCCTATTCCAAAGACAACCATCAGAGTAGTTAAAATGCGATCGATGGCGGAATTAAAACCCAAGACGTACAGTACTAAATATTAAGAATATGGAATAAAGCCATTTAAAATAATTTTAGAGCACGTTTGAAAAGATAAAAGGTATAACCCCCACACACACTTAAAAAAACTTGCTTCGGTAGTTATTATTAAAAGCCAGGCTGATTACTTAGAGTTTAGGAGGGCAGGGGTGGGGTGGGGTGTGGGGTCCAACCTGTCTTCAGTTCAGAAGGCCTGTGGGAAGCAGCAGCAAGTAGATGGGTGTGTATCAATCAATCAATCAATCAATCAATCAATCAATCAAGAGTAGTCTCTGCAAAGGCCCTGCCTTACTTCACGTTCCCACCAGGCATGCCTGTGAGGAAGGCAGGCCTGGGCTGGCTCAAGTGAGGAGTTTTAGGGATGACTGGGAGACCCCCAGTCCTGCAGGAATTCTCTTTTTTTAGTGGAGCGCCACTTTAAAAGGGAAGCCGGAGCAGCCCCAGGTTTGTTCTTTGGCTCAGTGAAGCTCCTTTTAAAGAGTGTAGACTGTTTTTCAGAGTCATTTTAGGGCTGGACAGGCTACCTCCTGCTCTGATCACAGCAGCTATCTTACTGTGTAAGGGGCACACCCAGAAAAAGGGCAAAGTCTTTTTCCCTGTCTGATTGGATTGGATTGAGCTTAATTACAGGTCTATGTGTTCAAGACTGATTGCCTCTTAGTTCTGAGAGAGCTCGACTAGCTTGGCAATTTTTAACACTTTTTTCCTGCTTTTTTTTTAAAAAAAACATGCCCAATTAGCATTCTTAGAGGAGGACCTGGAATATTCTGGACTCTTGGTCCATTTTGTGTGATTACTGTAGGAAGTTTTGTGCTCCTATTCCTAGATCTGCATGCTAGCTGAACAAGTAGCCCTAACTGCTGACTACACTAAAAGGCACTGGCTGTTCCATTCAAGAAACAATGTTACTTTCAAGTCAACTCCAAAAGCATTTGTCTTCTCTCGATGAGATGAGAAAAAGGGCAAGAACTCTGAATATGTTCTACCCCATGTTTCCAGGACAACCTCCAATGCTAATTCTGTGCTAAGAATTATCTAAGAATTATCTATAAGAAACACTTATAAGGAAAATAATGTAATTTATTTATTTACTTAGTTACAATAGGTTGTTAAATTGTTTTTGATGATGATGATGATTTCTGTAATTTATACGCAGTAACACAAGAAGAAGGGTGCATTATTTCTGGAACCTTGTGGTTAGAAGTGAGAATTAAACATGACTGAAAAATTTGGGTTGACTGAATGCCATGGGAACCAGCATGGCTTTTAATCCAGAGATGGAGAACTTTTAACCTTTCAGTACTCCTTCACCATTGGCTAGGATGGCTAGATTCCATGCTTTAAAAACCCACCTATGTGTGAGTCATTTTACTATATCCTGCAGATACTTCTTTTAGGCTGCCGAGTGTACAAAGTCATAAGCCCCATTAAACACAGTGGGAGTTACTCCAAAGTGAGCATGCTAATACTTTAAAAATGGTGACATCTGTGTTACTGAAAGTCTTACTTCCTCTTTCTTGAGGGAGAGCAGAGAAAGAAAATGCAAAAGTCTGTCTAGTCTAAAAGTGGTGGATATTTCCAGAAATTATTAAGCAAGAAAGTTAGAGAACTCTTACTTTAGTCCAATCTGCATTTTGAATTTCAGAAATGATATTACATAACCCTTATTTTCTGCTTTGCCTTCACAAAACAGCCAAATTGGTTTTAAACGTCAGACTGAATTATGCCATTAAAGAGAACCAGTTGAGTGTAATGTTTAGTGCTGGGGTAGAACCAGGGAGATCCAGGTTAATTTCCTTATATAGTTTTTGATAGTGTGGATGGTGAAAATTCTCAAAGAAATGAGTAGCCCTCTGCACAGTAGAGTACAAAGGACATAATATGGAGAAACATAATGGTTTCAAATTGACAAAAGTGTTGGGCAACGGTTTATTGATTCTATCTCCCTATACTGTATAGTCAATCTAGACTTATGAGAGATTACTTTTGAAAATGCAGAAATTGACATTGTTAAAGGTTGCTTAAACATTGGCCAAATCATCAGTCAAAAGGAAGGCTGAAAGAAGACAGACTCGTGAGAACAGCTTCAATTGAATTAGAAAAGATCCTTATAGGTAAACTGCCTTCAGGACCAAGAGCAAAATAATCAGTCCCATGATATATCCAGTTCCTATGGAGAAATGTGAAAGCTCAACAATGAAGAAAGTAGACAGGGGGGGAATTATTCATTTGAAATGTAGTGTCAGAGAAAAGATTAAGGGATACCAGAAAGACCCATAAAGTAGATGCTACATCAGCATTTGACTAGAAGCTAAAATAACTAATCTGAAGTTAGATATAGTACATTAGACATATTATGAGAAGCTAAAACTCACTGGAAAAGAGAATACATTAGTTGAAGGCAGTACAAAACAGGAAGATCTTCCATGAGGTAGCTTGATTCAATTAAGACCTAAGCAGAGCTGTTCATGATAGTTCTTGGAGGTTTCAAGATCTGGAATTCGCTCCAACAGGAAGCCAGCTCAGCCCACCCCACCCCCCCCCAGCCCCCCAGCCCCACCCCCGTCTTCGCTGTCATTCTGCAAGTAGGTGCAAACTTTTCTCTTTAAGCCAGCTTTTCCTTATGAGTGACTGTCTAGAAGGCAATAAATGGGATGGCTTATGAGTGTTGCATCTCAATCTGTTTTTTAAATAATGCTTTAACTTAATGTTTTGAATATACTTTTATTAATTCTTTAATCTTTGGATGTTTTACTGTTTTTAGCTTTTAATGTTGTGTTTTTAATGAAAGCGTTAAAAAGGGAAAGGTGGTGTAACAATATTTAAAATAAATAGAATTTCATAGAATCGCTGCAAATCTGAAACAATTTGTCAGCATGCAACATCAATTAAAAACAAGGATGGATAATAGAAGAGAAAAACAGCTGGGTAGAAGTTTAATTCAGTCCTACCCATATCTTGTTTTCCTTAAACAACATGCACTGTCAAATATTCTAATAGTCAAAAGATATTTGGTTGCTTCTTATTTGAGGTGGATATTTGCTTATGAAAAATTGCAGCAATATAGGATTTTTCACAAACTAGCATATAAACTTTCTGCCCTTAATGAAAAAAAGTCAGATAAAATGACTGTTGAAAAAAAATGCATTTTCAGTCATGGTTCAAAAGCCACATCTGTCTATCTTGAAAGTATGTGCTTAGTATTGTGGTTAATCCTGGCACACCTGCTCGGCCTAAACGGTGCCAGTGTAGAGAAGGAATGGAGGAAGCAGGTAGCACTGAATTCTGTTCACAAATATTGATAAATTTCTTCTGGCAGGTGTTTTTAATGAAACCTCTTCTTGGCGTTAAAACCAGAAGTCAGCTTCACATGTTTTGCTCTTTTTATGTTTAATTTCTGTGGTATTTTATTTTAGAGAAACTGTTGAAGCAGAGCTTTATTTCTTTGGCTATTTTTGTACTTGACAAATGGTTTTTAGATTTTCACTTGCTCAGGCCAAATGCAAAATGTCTGTGAATAAATCTAGCATAATGTATTTCTAACTACTATTGAGCTCTTACAATATGGAAGGGATGGGACTTCAGATTTATAAGAACATAACAACATAAGAACATAAGAAAAACCATGCTAGATCAGGCCAAAGGCCTATCTAGTCCAGCTTCCTGTATCTCACAGTGGCCACTCCAAATGTCTATGGGAGCGCGTGAGACTAGATATCAGGAGATAGCGCAACACATGCTAAGTAAACCGCCCAGAGTGACCTCGCTGCCAGATGGGCAGTATAGAAATCCAATAAATAAATAAATAAATAAATAAATAAATAAATAAATAAATAAATAAATAAAATGTAGAATGTGAGGCACTGTTTCTTAGCCTATCCCCACCTGACAGGATTAGTGCAGGGACAGACATGAAATAGATCTGTATGCAATCCCCAAAGCTCCTTGAAGAGAAGGTCAAAAACAGAAATGTTACACAAACATACATTAGTACTACAAACATACATTAGTACTACATTTACCCCCAATGCCACTGTGCTAACAGTTCACTAAGCAGAAATATAACAGTTTACAAGTCAAACAGTAACGACCAGAGCTAAATTTAAGGTCCATGTGTGGAACGGGTAACTTTTCTGAAGATGTTAATTATCTCCATGCTTGATGTTGACCATCAACTTCTGAGCTGGGAAGGTGTGGATACGGCAGTGATTTTACCAGGGTAGTATTAGTGGAGGTGGCATCTACTTTACCCACTTCTGACGTACAGTTGCTCTAATGAGTTGCAATATATTTATGGATCTGTCCAGATAGGGAAATATGGAACAATTTAGTTCACACTTAAAATGTTATCTTCAGTGCAATCTATGTATTTTATATTTTATTTGAGTGATCCTTCCTTTCTCACTGGAGATACAGTATTTACTGTATGTGAGGAAGGTCCACACAAGTTTTTGAATTGCCTTTCCTACTGATGAGTAAGTTTACTGTTTACTCATGAGTAGGGGAGGCTTTATGTGATATGTCCTTTCCCCCCCTGCAGCCTGTATTTGAATTTATAAGCGGGTTTGGACATGTTTCTGAGTAATCTGGTAAGAAAGGCTAGATTACTCATAAACATGTTTAAACTGGCTTGTGGGTTCAAAAATAGGTTGTATAGAATAGGTTGTATAGAATCATAGAAACCCTCCTTCTACTCATGAGTAAAGAAATGATAGCAGTAGTGGAACGGGAAAACATTGGGGTGATGGCTGGGGAGACAGAATGGCAGGAACCTCCACTTTTCCCACCTTTCTTCTCAGCTAGGGTTGTTCTTCATTGCTTTGTGGTGGGTGGAGTCCATGGGATCAGCAGTAGCTTTCCTTTTTTAAATTTATTTATTTATTTATTTAAATTAAAGTAAATGGCATATTAAAAGAACAAAACATGAGCTTAGAATGTACTAGAACTGGGCTGCATTCCTTTGGGAAATATTTTTAAAAAGATGAAAATAGAGGAAGAGTTTACTCTTTTATTGTCACTAGAGATGGGCACGACCAGGAAAAATGACGTTTCGAGTTGTCGTGTGTCGGAGCCGGCCCATTTTGGCTCGTTTCCGTTTGTCGTGAAATTTTTCAAAAATTTGTCATTTCGTTTGTCGCCTGTCGTTAGTACTGGTTTAGGGGGGGTAGGGTAGCGGGCTCCTGGAGGCACCTCTCTGGGGTGGATGCTTCCTCTGGCCCGCTACAAAGGGAAAAGGAAGGGTACATGACCCTGTAGCCATTGCGTACCAAGTGGCACTGGCAGAGGCACCTCTCTTTTGGGTGCCTCTAGCTCACTAAGAAGGACAGCATACTGGCGTACAGAGTTTTTTTGGAACTTTGGACTGGTGAGCGAGGTGAGAGAAGAATGCCTCTCCTGGGCGCCCTCTGACTCACTAAGAAGGACAGTGTACTTGCGTGTAGTGCAAAGCGAGTACAGATCTGGCTTAGGGTTGGGGTTAGGGCAAGGGCTAGGCTTAGGGTTATTACGGGTAAGGTTAGGGTGAGTTAGTGGGCTGCACCTCTGGGTGCCTCTGACCCACTAAGAAGGACAGTGTACTGGCGTATGGGTTAGGGTTAGGGTTAGGGTTTGGGCTAGGGTTATAGTGGGCTTTTTATGCCCGACTGGCATATCCCAGAAGTCTCCGTCAAAACCTGGCCAAGTGGCCATGCGATTGGTGGAATGGCTCCAAAAATTTGCATGGTCCCATCCCATGGACAGCCCATCATTGTGCAGGTGTAAAAAAATAAAAATAAAAATAAAATAAAATCAATGGGATTGGAGACAGACGTTTATTGCAAGAAAAACCCACTGCTGCTACTGTAAAAATTCAGGCAGTTAAAATACCTAATTTTCGCATGTTTCTGTGTGGTGCTTTGGTGGGTTTTTGGACCATGATTTCAAAAAAAAATATTGTGGTCGCCATTTTGGATCCCCCCGCACCACATGGCATGGCGAGACGACGAGGATGCCCCCCACCAGAGCAGCCCAGGACAGGAGAGGGGGGGAGGCCAGGGACCACCACCCCCCAGAAACCACCCCTCTGGTAGGTGCCCTCACTCAGGCAGGCATATTTTCGCCTGCTTTTTTGGCTGGGAATCGGGTTTTTTTTAAAAACTTTTTTCTGTGCCGCTTGGCATCGCGTGATCGCCACGACGCCATGAACGACAATGACAAATCAGACCCAATTTTTCTTTTATTGGTTCGAGTTCGAGTTCTGACGGCTTAATTGTCGTTACCGTTTCCGTTGCGTAACGGAAATGAGGAACGGAAACGGAAACGAGAATTTCGCCAAGTCGTGCCCATGTCTAATTATCACAGTCCACCTGTTATATCACAGGGTTACAACCTTAGATAACACCATCCATAGCACCATTTGGGTGCGGACTAAGTGCTTGCACTGGCTATATATGAGTACATAATGAGCTAATGAGAATGACACTAAATCATACCAAAAAGAATGTGTGCCCCAGCAGTGTGCTAGAAAGGTGTGTGACTGCACTTAAAAGGGATGAAACGTAGAACCCCAGAGCTAGAAGGGACCCGATGGGTCCCCTGTCAAGGAGGCATAGTGGGGTATCAGATTCATGGCATTTGACTCTGCAGCCGGATACCTAAGCCACGGAGGTATCTAGCAGCTCTTATGAACTGATCAAAGTCAAAATGCATGAACACTATCACCCAGTTTGAACTACAAATGAATTTTTATTTGTTCTGTTATTTGTTATTCATTTTGTTACATAATGAAACAAATAACGAACCGCCCCCTCAAAAAAAAACACGAAATGAAACAAAACAGAAATTTTCAATTCTTCCATTTCGTTTTCTGTTCCCCTGTCCGGCATCTTCTCCTACCTGATGTCTAGGAGGCCTCATGGCTGCCCGGCACCACCGCTGCCACTGACCAGTCCCCACGGAGAGGGCTTTCAAGGCAGCAGGGAGGCTTCCTGCCGTGTCAAAAAAAGTGCTGATTAGGCTGAGCTACAGCTCATCGGTGCTTGTGTTTTTAAAAAAGCATTGACTGGCTGGGCCCAGGAGCCAGCTGGTCGGTGCTAGTTTCTAAAAAATGCACCGACTGGCTGGGCCCATGCGGGGGCTGGTCGACGAGAGGTTTTTTTAAAAAAAGAAAAAAGCATTAATACAGCTGATTGGAGCTTGTGTTTTAAAAAAAAGCGCTGACTGGCTGGCCATCCCGAACAGTGTAAAAAAAAAGAAAATATGAAAAATGAAACAAAACAAAATACAAAATGAGTTGTTTTTTTTTAAAAAAAATCCATTTTGTAATAAATGAAACAAAACTTGGGGACAAAAAATGAAAAATGAAATGAAACGTGTCCATCTGTAGTTTGAACCAAACCATACCAACTAGAGAGGGGCATGAAACACCAAGGTGGCATTTTGTTTCATTTTTTGTTTCTTGTCCCCCAGTTTCGTTTCATTTGTTACGAAATGAAGTTTTTGTTTTTTTAAAAAACCATTTAGTCTTTAGTTTGGTTTCATTTTTCATTTTCTTTTTACACTGTTGGGGCCGGTTGGCTGGTCAGCACTTCTCCCCCCACAAGCACCGATCAGCTGTAGCGTAGTCTGATCAGCGTCCCCCCCTTTTTTTTAAAAACCTCGAGCTGACCAGCCCCCACGCAGGCCTGGCTGGTCAGCGCTCATGTTTGGGAAAAATAATAAAGGTCTCTCAGTGACTTAATAGAATAGCTTTGTAATTTATGAAGCCCAGGGGTTAGTGGAACAGACCTCCTGCTCTGGATTCTAGAGAATATAAAACTAAAGATGTTTCAGGGTCTTATGCAAAAAGGAAATATAATTTAATGAAAGACCTAAGGAATTTCAGGCCTGAATTAAGCTTTAAGAATGGGAGTTTTTTCCACTCCTTTAAGAGTAAGACCTGACATTTTCAGATATATTCCCTGTTTCTCAGGCTTGTAATAGCTGCATAGAAAGACCTCTGAGTTCAGGTAACATCTTCCAGCTGTATATATCTCTGACAGACAGAATAAAATTCAAAACATATCATTCATATGTCTTATTCATGAGTGAATTGCACTTGGAACTGTTTCAATACAAATTTCTGCAAACTATTTTCTTTCAGTAAATATAATCTATATTGTGTCAGTGCATGTATTTGAGTGATACTGAACTTACAGTGTCTCCATTTAAGCATGTAGAGTGGATATAAAATGTTTGCACCTGTTAAAATGTCAAATGTCTGCGATACAAATAAATGCGACAAAGATAAAACATTTCTGAACTTTTTTCACCTTTAATGAGGTCTATGAACTGTACAACCCAGTTGAACCACAAACAAATCTTTTAGGTGGAGGAATGAAAAATAAAAAACTGAAATAATATGATGTGTGCACACCCTTAAACTAAAACTTTGTTGAAGCACCTTTTGATTTTATTACAGCACTCAGCCTTTGGGGTATGAGTCTATCAGTATGGCACATCCTGACTTGGCAATATTTGCCCACTCTTCTTTGCAATAACGCTCCAAATCTGTCAGATTGCAAGGGCTTCTCCTGTGTACAGCCCTCTTCAGATCACCTCACAGATATTCAATCGGATTCAGATCTGGGCTCTGGCTGGGCCATTCAAAACATTTATCTTCTTCGGGTGAAGCTATTCCTTTGTTGATTTGGATGTGTGCTTTGGGTTGTTGTCATGCTGAAAAATGAAGTTCCTCCTCATGTTCAGCTTTCTAGCAGAAGCCTGAAGGTTTCTTGTCAATAACGGCTGGTATTTGGAACTGTTCATAATTCCCTCTACCTTGACTAAGACCCCTGTCCCAGCTGAAGAAAAACAGCCCCAAAGCAGGATGCTGCCACCCCCATGCTTCTCTGTGGATATAGTGTTCTTTTGGTGATGTGCAGTGCTGCTTTTGCACCAAACATATCTTTTGGAGTTATGGCCGAAAAGTTCAACTTTGGTTTCATCAGACTATAAACTTTTCCCCACATGCTTTTGGGAGACTTCGGATGTATTTTTGCAAAATTTAGCCAGGCTTGGATATTTTTCTTCATAAGAAAAAGCTTCTGTCTTGCTTCTCTACCCCATATCCCAGACCTCTGGAGAATATGGGAGACTGTTGTCACATGTACCACACAGCCAGTTCTTGCCAAATATTCCTGCAGTTCCTTTAATGTTGCTGTAGGCCTCCTGGCAGCCTCCCTGACCAACTGCCCAGAGTAACCGTGTAGCTAGATGGAGCAGTATATAAATTAAATACATACATACATACATACATACATACATACATACATACATACATACATACATACATACATACATACATACATAATATTTTCATCAATTATTTTAGGGATGCCCTGTTCTTGGTAATGTCACTGTTGTGCCATATTTTCTCCACTGTCTTCACTGTGTTCCATGGTATACTTAATGCCTTGGAAATTCTTCTGTACCTTTCTCCTGACTCTTGCCTTTTAACAATGAGATCCCTCTGGTGCTTTGGAAGCTGTCTGCAGACCATGGCTTCTATAGTAGGATGTGACTAAGAAAATGTCAGGAAAGACCTACTAGCATGGCTGATCTTTATTTGGGATTCCTCAGAGGCTCATTAAATGATGGCAGGTGCATGCTGACTCCTACTTAACATGCATCTGAATGTGCTTTTTTTACTGCTGAGCACAGCTACATCTCTAGTTATAAGAGGAGATATGTTACCATAGTATTTAGTTTTTTTTTTAATTTTCCTTCCTCCACCTAAAATATTTTAGCTTGTGGTTCAACGAAGTTGTACAGTTCATAGATTTCATTAAAGGTGGAAAAAGTTCTGAAATGATTTATCTTTGTCTTATTTATTTACATCACAGGCACTTGACATTTTAACAGGGGTGTGTAAACTTTTTATATCCACTGTATATGTTTGAGATACATGTGGTGTATCCAGAAATCTCAGACTAAGACTCAAGAGATCTGAGTCCAAATTTCCTCTCAGCCACAAAAACCAATGTGGGTTGGGTGGGTGTAAACAACTCCTTGAGCATATTTCATACTTTAAAAACTCAAGGAGAGTTGTAATTAATTGAAATACATACCCAGTATATATAACAGCAACAAACTATATGTTGTCTTTTATGTTTTGTAGCCTCTGAAGTAAGCCATAAGATATTAACAGGCTGCAATGCAGCAGACATGAAAATAAAGAACATTGCTTCATAGCATTTGAGGTACTTCCTTACCATACCTGGCTGCCAATTCAAAGGGTAGGAGAACCTAGGCCAGTGGTGGCGAACCTTTGCGCTCCAGATGTTTTGGATTGCAACTCCCAGAATTCCAAGCCTAGATTGCCAATGGCAAAGGACTGTGGGAGTTGCGGTCCAAAACATCTGGAGTGCTGAAGGTTCGCCACCACTGACCTAGACGATCATGGCTATTCAGCTGTGTATGTTCACACATCAGTGACTTAATCAAGAGTCCTGAAGTCCCTTGGGAAAGTTAACATTCTAAGAAGTCACATCATAGCAGTGGCTTCTTAGAGTTCTGGTTAACAGTCTTGGTTCTGTATATAGGGACTGCTGTTGCATTGAACACGAGTTGCACTGGTTTCATTCACTTCTTTCCAAGCTTTCAGTCCTGTAGGACTGGGGTCACAGTGACTAATCCATACTGAATGGGGTATAGTCCAAGCTGGACCAACTTCTGCACATGTCAGTAATGTGCTGCTATACACAAGATTAGGCTGAAACAGTGCAAGCTGTTATGGAATGATATAGTCCCAAGTGTGTGATTAAACTAAATATATTCCAGTTAGGCAATGCTGCTTGATCTACACCATACATTTGGTCCATTGCTTTATTTAAAGATTAGTTCTTTCCTCTGTTTAGATATCTGTCTATTTAGCATCAAGTTATTTAACCTTCCCCAAATCTCATTTCTAAATTGAAACCCTGTTGCTGAGCATAGTAAATAGCATTAAAATAGGATGGAACCTGTGGGGATTTGACAAGCCAGGCCTAAGTTCCATTGATTCAAATGGGCCTAGTCTTATTGCACCTTAATATGTTAAAGTAAGTCACAACTACAGTTGGCCTTTTTAAATCAACGGAACTAATTGACAAGTTGACTCACTGAATCCACACTAATTCAATGGGTCTACTCCAGTGTGACTTACTACCCTAAGTGACAGGATTTCAGCCATTGTCTTATAGCTCAGAGGTCTAGGTCTCTGGCTGTGGAGCCAGCAGTTGGGAGTTGTAGTCTCCACTGTGCTAGTCTGACAACCATGGTAATCTTGAAATATAAACACAACTTCTTCAAGTTGAATTGCTATATAACATGTAGAGAAGTAGGTTTTGGGGACTCACTGAAGCAAACAATGATTCAAAAAAATTTATACAGGAATTTCTGTATATAGTAAATGTATTAAACTCAACTGCAAAGGAAAAAATAACTCAAAGGATCATCACCATTCAGGAAATATGGAATAAAGCAATAATTCTGCATAATGTATTGTAAAATACACCCTTGCTTAATGTAGTAAGTTGACTGAGACACATTGTGAACTCTTGTCAATCAGCTACAACAAGTTACCCAAACCGTATGCAAACGTAAGGCTTGGGTGTTAGGTCATACTAAGCTGACTTGAGCTGAAACAGCACACCGTTTATTCTTGGAGAATTTGAGTGTCTGAGAGTCAGTTTGCACTAGCTTGGTTCTCAAGGCAGTTCACCAAGGTGATCCTAACATAGAGGTGTTATTGTTAAACCACACTTTCAACATGTTAGGGCTCCACTGAACTATACCTTATCTTGTTTACTGACTGCTCTGGGGATTTCTTGAGCAGCCATGAATGTGCAGCAATTCATTGCTTGTACAATCTTCAATAAAGAAAGCCACAACTTTGAGTTTATAAGAGCTGAGCAGGGTTGTCAAGGACAGGATATTCTGGAGGTCACTCATTCATAGGGATGCCATTAGTTGGAGGTGACTTGACAACATGTAACAACAACAGGTCTGAGTGTGGTGAGCCCAAGTCATACAGAGGCTCAAAACTGGGAGGATTGAAAGTGATCCTACGAAATGCACGGTCACCAGCCTTTCTTATGATCCTCTGAAAATCCTATCAGGTTGACCTTGTTTTTTAAAAACACAAAACAAAAAATCTTTGATATTGAATGTCTAAAGGTCAGACAAACATGGAATAAGTGTACAGGTGCTCTGACTGGTTACTGTACATAGTATTAATTGATGCATAGATCAATGAAACACACAGATACATTTCAATCCATTATCTGTGACTTTGAATCTGTGTTTCAGTAAGTAATGTGTATCTTGGCAAATATGTCCCCGGGTATAGGAAGGCCCAGAATAACAGTTGAAACTGTCAGCTCATTGATTTCTTTCAACTATTAATTTGAAACCAGAACATACCCTGGGCATTTCTCGTTCCTGCTGAATTCCAAATCACGACAAGGTTATCTTAAATATTAAGCCTGTGGGTTTGTTATTTTAAAAGCCAGATTTGATGTGTGGGAAAGAAAAGGTTGGAGGGTGGTGGAAAATAACTGCATTATAGATACTACTGTTTAACAGCGTAAACGTATCAACTACATTTATTGTAATGAATATGAAACCCATCTGTCAAATAGCCATCATTGTAAATAGGATGTTCATGATAGATGTATTCCACATTAATGTTAATGAGCCTTTCAGTCAACCTACTTCTGTATATGTGTAGAGGGTGAAATGCATTGCATGGATCAGCAGTACTGTACATGTGTTTGATGGCAAAAACTAATTACAGATCTATAACACACAGCTCGTGGGTTGTCACTTCATGCAGTATCTTCCATACACAAACCCAGGAATGACTCTGTCTCTTGAAATGTTTATACCTTTATTCATTATTAGACTGCCTTTCTGCCGAGATATTCAAGGTTGTTGAATATCTTCCTTTGTCTCCTTCTCAGACCACACTGTTCTTTAAATACACCTGGGAAAGGTAAGGGGGTTCTCAGTTTTCCCTAATTATTTTTTTTTAGAGGAGTACATAACACCAAAGTGTTTCATAAGTTTCAGATACATGAACAGAGCTGGCTCTGGCATTAGGCACAATGAGAAGATTCTCTCAGGTAGCAAATGGTGAGAGATGGCAACAAGGTAACAAAGAACTGTGGGCCATGCAGACTGCCCTGTGTGATGGAAACCAGCCAGGAAATCAGGAGAAGCCATGTCCTCACACTGCTTGTTAGGCCCTCAAGATCTGAGAGGAGCCCTATTACCTTCCTGGAGTCTTTGCTCGCTCCCCTGTTAGGCAGACAGCTCAGAGTTGGTTTCCTTCTGCTCAGGGAGAAAATATAGAGCAGTGGTGTCGAACCTTTTAGAGACCAAGTGCCCAAACTGCAATCCAAAACCCACTAATTTTTTTTTGCAAAGTGCCAATACAGTAATTTAACCTGTATACAGGTGGCTATGAAGGGGCGATGCCGGGTGCCCACAGAAAGGGCTCTGAGTGCCACCTTTGGCACCCATGCCATAGGTTCGCCATCACTGATAATCCAATGAACAGAGAGATGTTTGCTGGGCTTGCTGCCCAATGAATTCATCCTCACACCTCAGAGTAGAGCCCCAGAAGGCTCCTTTTTGACTGGTGCTGGTGCTCTCAAAATGGCCATGCCAGCTGGAGGTGTCTATGAGTGATAGCCGAAAAAGTAACATTTCCAAACTCTGGTGAATATACAGAACAGTCCACACTTTAGAGCCAGGGTGGTGTAGTACACAGAGTGTTGGACTGAGACTCGGGAAGCCTGGGTTCAAATCTCGAACCAGTTGTATCCATTCTCAGGGTTCGGAGCACAGGTAAATTTGCTCTTTCAATTTTTTAATATATCTCAGCAACTAATAGAGCCATCGTGTCTGAATCGACTCAGTAGCCCATCACAAATACAAACACAAACACCAGCCTACAGGAGTTGGAAGGCTTGCATAGCTGGACAATTGGGGTATTTATGTCTCATTTTCAGCATCTGATTCATAGAGGTTGCTTAGTTTGCATTTCCCACACTTGGGTGATCATTCAGCTCTCAATTGTGCCCCAGGCAAGTGCTATCAGCCTGAACAGTAGTCACAAAAGCTGAATTTAGTGAGCCCAGAAACTAATGAAGATGATCAAAATCTAGGGGAGACTTCTGTTTTCACAGTGAATGTGTGTAATGTATGACGTGCCCTTTGGCAGCAATAAGAAGTAAGATTTGGGTATATGAGAGGCCAGGGGTGGCATTTAATAGGAGAAAAAGAATCTGAACAGAGAACAAGAAGTCAAAGTCATTATGTGGTGTGGCGTTGCTCCTGCTAGTGGAACGATCTCAGGCAACAGCATCATTTGTTAGATTGAAGAACAATTTACTTGCTTTTCCTTTCATTGTTTGCATTCTGCCTTTTCACTTGAACAGATCACATGACGGTAAAAAAAAGGAATTGGGAAAAGGTTTAGACTTCCTGCACTTGAAAGGAAAGGAAAGGAAAGGAAGCTGGTCTCAAAGCAGACAACTAATATGGTGTTACCCACATATCTGTTCATGTCCTTAGTGACCATGACCTTGTAAATCTGGAGACAGATGGTAAAATGCAAAAAAGTCTTGTGCCACCTTATAGACTATCAACTTCGATTTACCATAAACCTTCCTGGACTACAGCCCACCATCGTGAGAGGTGTCTGATCAAGTAGTCCTCAGCCTATACAAGCTTTATGCCAAATAAAACGTTTTTGTCTCTAAGGGGCCTCAAGACTGTTCAGTGTTTTTTGCTGCGACATATTAATATGGCTACCTCCCTCCTAAACGGTACAATTGTGATTCACAGAGAAACCATTCTTCCTCGAGTTAAGACAATGACATCTTTCCCAATGAATGAAATACGGCAATGTACATGATGGGTGAGAGTAATGTAGGTTCTGTGTTCACAGTCCAGTGCCTCTCATTTCGTACAAAGCAGGCCCTTGTTCCTCCTTTTTCCAGTCTGTTCCCAGCATTGAAACTGGTGTTATTCATAACCTTAGTAATTTAAAACGGCTGCAGTCTAGTATGTTTCCAAAACATGTATGGACAGGGCGGCTGGGATTCTATTATGAAAGCGGTTCCAGACTTTGAACCTGAAAGCCACACGGGACATAGTGTCTGAAAACCAGACTTCTAGGTAATCGATTTTTAATGTTTCATTAGTGCATAAATGTTTAATTGTGAAGATCTTTATGACAGTGTAAGCTACAGAGTTAGAATGTGTCATAGGATTGTGCTCCATGTTTACAATATCAGGGTTTATTTGTTGTCCATATTATAAATTACTGCCCGGGACTAGGGGGAAAAAACAAAAAACAAATGATTTGTCTGTCTGTACAATTCCACTGAACAGTATCTTTTAGCATTTCTATTCTGATTGTATCAGTGTAAGAGTAATTAATTTATCTTGCTGTTTTTGCTTTAGTAGTTAGACCAAACACATACAATTCCTGGGGCTACCAGAAAGCCAGCCAATAGCAACAACATTCATGAATAAGATTTATTAACTTTGGGGAAATGACGGAAAGTAGGGCAAGAAGGAGGTAATATTTGAAAGAGCTATACTGTGCAACTCAATAAAATAGAAAAAAGGAATATTCCCACCTTACCAAGTGGTTGATAAAATAGGCCAGACACACCTAAGTCATTTTCTTCTTAAATCTGTCTTCAGTATGTTGTATCATCTGCAGTAATACTGTATATGCCTGTAGCCATCTAGCATGCACAAGAGAGAGTGAGGAGATGCATTTGTCAAACCAAAATAGTCCTGTGGTGAATTAAGTTACATACCTATCTGACAGCCATTTAACAGCTTTGCAAAGCAATGCTATCTTGTACAGGCGAAAATGAGTACAATACAGTTTTAAAGAGCTGTACCCATGCAGCAGGCTCACAGTCTATTTCTTATATTTATACTTTGCCTTTCTATGGAGTTCAGAGTGACTTACATAGCATTCCTCAGAGTCTTCACGTCCTGGCATAATTCATAGACTGGCTCATTCTTCTTCAGACCATCTTGCTTCCTACGTGAGGACTGTGTCAGCTCATCTTTAGCCAACTTCAAAAAGGTAGATCTGCTGTTGCTGTTAACAGGAACAGCCCTGGTCAGGGGCAGATTGTGTGTGAAATTTAAAAAGCTTTAGTTTCAGGGTTTGTACCTCTGGAATGGACTCAGAAGGGACTTTAGTCCACAGTTTTTTAAAATATGGCAATATGTCATGGAACAACCCAATAGAAGAAGAAAGCAGTGTCTTGTTGCTGATTGCAAAAGTCCCACATAATAATTCAGCACTAGGACAGAAGTAAGGAACCTTTGGCCCTCCAGATGTCTTGGACAGCAGCTCCCATGGTTCTTATCATTGGCTCAGAATTCTGGGAGCTGCAGTCCAAAATATCTGGAGGGCCGAAAGTTCCCCACCCCTTCTTTAGGATCCTGAAAAGGTAGGTCCATCACTGGCCCTGGTGCAGACAGTTCTCAATTTGGCCTGGATCCAGTGTGTGATAGTACATCAGAATCTGGCCACAATTAGCCATACCTTGGTTATATCCCATTAGGATTACAGTAAAGCACTCTATGCAGGACTACCTTTGGAAGGCCTTGCAAAATTCAGAAGACTGCACCTAGACTCCTGACTAGAGCCAGTTACAAGGAGAATAGAAACTCCTTAGTACAATAGTTTCTCTGGCTATCACTCTAATTCTAGTTACAAGCACAGTGCTGTTTTTGACATAAAAAGCCCTTCAGGAAGCAAGTGAAAACATTGTTAAACAACATTGTATCTCCTCACATAAGATACACTTTGATTCTTTAGATATACATTTTAATTGCTCCGTTGTTGCCATCTGTGGGGAGGGTGTCATGTGGTATTTGTTTATCTTTATAATGCTTGCTTTGCTGTGCTATTTATATCCTTATGCATTATTTTGTGATACATGTTTTCTTATATCTTCCTTTGCATGCTGCTCAGAGTAGTAAGTCACCAGGAGGCAGTATATAAATAAATAAATAAATAAATAAATAAATAAATAAATATCACATGTATCACTGCACTGCTTCAGTGGTTAACAAGCCCCTTCTAAAGTCACTGTGGTTGGATTGTATAATACAGTTCAGTAACAACAACAACAACAACAACAACAACAACAACGTAATCAATTCAAGCTTATGCTCACTTGTTTTCAGGGTTTTGTAGAAATATGGTAGTCAGAATTGGCTTACCAGTCCCTTCTTTTGAGGGCACTTCAGGACTAGGTGACTTCCCTAAAGGTACACAAGCTGCATCTCTCCTGGGAGAGACAGTGGCAAATCAGTTCAATGTCAGTTTGGTTTTATTTCTTTAGAACAGGGGCCATTAACAATTACATGATTAAAACAATGTACAAGAATGAAATATAATAGCAGTTGAGTTGGGTTTGAACTCCAGATTAAAATAAATTTTGTAGCACTGTATCTAACAATAAAACATCAATAATTGCAGCATGTTGTTGTTCAGTCATTCAGTCGTGTCCGACTCTTCGTGACCCCATAGACCAGAGCTTGCTAGGACTTCCTATCTTCCACTGCCTCCCAGAGCAGCATACAATAAGCTTAACCAGGGAATGGTGATTCTTTTATGAAGGACCCTGAGTAGAACAGTTTGTTTGCTTTGTTAACAGCAGAACATGTAGACTCGTTTTTTCCTGAGAATGGAAACCAACCTTGTATTTTGGAGTGTGACAGTACACTAAGTTTATCTTGATCAGATCATCCAGGGAACAATCTGAACCCCTGGCTTGTTGACTCTATTGCAAAGATGGGAAAGTGAAACCAAACATGCACCAAGTCTCCATCTGATTTATGATCACAGGAGCAGACTCTTTCATTGTATGAAATCCCTTTATATCAGCCTTCTTAACAAGAGGCAGCCTATCCAAACATGCCTTAGCAGAAATTCAGTTGCAGTGTTACCAGATTGCAGTGTTAGCTTAGTGTTTTTATTTGGATTTTTAAATTGGGAATTCTGATCTGTTTTACTGTTTATTGTTGTGTGGGTACTTCAGTTTTGAGGGCTGTATTAGGAGAAGATGAAAATTTTTCAAACTGAAGCATAGCTGAAACTAAGGACACACATACATTTTTTAAACTTAATTTTTGGGCTAAGGGTAAACTTTGCCATCCACATGAATACTGTTTTGTGAAGGGCTAATGGCAAAGTCAGAGGAGTTCATCACAAATCTTACCAATTGATTTCTTATAAAACAATTGCTGTTCAAGAAAAAAACTGTCTTAACCTAGTGTACATAGTGTAGAAGAAAGGAAAGTCATAAAGTCTCAACAATGGGCATACTGTTCAATTTCAATTGCACCATGAAACTAACAAGAATATACAGTATCTAGCTCCCAATTCATTTTCCAGCATATGCTAATATATGGGGAGAGACCAGTTACAACCCAGAACACACAACACAATTGTTTTGTATTCACCCAAGGCCCACAGTAAAGTTGTGTTTGACCCTGTTTCTACAGCAGGTACTAACTTGCACTGTACTATATGTTATGAAACATTGCCTGTCATTCATATTAGTTTTTCAGCCCATTCTGATAATTGATATTTCTCCTATGAGAAGCTTCACCACGCATAGCTGCCACCCACTGGCTGTTAATTATTAATATCTCCTGGAACACAAAATAACATTCATGGTAAAGAAGTGAAACAATCCAATGGATCAAGTTTTTTATTGGTTGCTACTAGTACTAAGCACATCCAATCTCGCCTGATTTTGGAAGCTAAGCAGGGTCAGCCCTGGTTAGTACTTGGATGGGCGACCATCAGGGAAGACCAGGTGCTGTAGGTGCCTGGAGTAGTATTCCGGACAAGAAAACTCCATAGACATGGGGTCATGAAGAGTCGGTCATGACTGTAACAACACAAGACTAGTACAGCCATATGGGCTCAAGACTGTCCTAGGCCACGGTCTCACTAAAATTTTCTCCGCATCTTAATTTGATGTGTAGGGTTTTTTTTGGGCCGTCACTTGCCAATACAGGTAATATATTTATATATTTATATATTGTGAATTACACCTCTAGCATTTATGCTATAACAGTCTCTTAGAGTATACATTATATAACTGCTAATTTATAAGGTGTAAGATAGTAGTACTGAATACGTATTTTACATTTCTCTCAAAATCTCATTAAAATTAATTTTGGATCGACATTTTCCAGAGCCATTTCCCTTCAGTTATGTTGATATTCCATTGCAAATCCTTCCCCGCCCCCTTTTTATATAGCTTGAAGTAGTAGTTTCCAAATCTAATAACAATGACTAAATCTATCATTACTCCAGACATATAGTTTCCATTCATTATGAACCCAAACACTTTCTTAGCAAAGCAGCAACTCTGTCCCTGACTTGGAAGAAATGGAAGAGCTGTAGCTTATTCCCCTCCAGCCTTTCTAGAAGTTTATGACCTCCTGTGTAATTTTTTCCAGTATATCCAATTCTTCCTTTCTACCGACATTAAAATTAATTAAGTAGGATATATAATAAAACTGTAAGTTGTAGAAGGCAGAAGTTAAAGGTGAGAACCCAGAGCTTGAGAAAAATGAATACCTTTCTAATAATATAGAACCTATTATCACATTGTCTACCTTGAATTCATTGTCATTAAATCAAATCAAATTTCTCAGCCTTAAGCTATTTAATGTAGATTTTAATATTTAATATATCTTGTTTTACATCTGATGTCACTTCAACATTTCTAACTGATTTATAATATTTATAATATTATAATTTTAATATAATTAAAGATTATATTAAAATTAACAGACTGTGTCTGTTAATTGGTTGTCAGTATTTTCAGTGTTGCTTTTGATGGTTTGCCACTTCAAATTAATGTCTTCATTATGTTTTCCCAATAAATGTTACTTATTTAAATTACAATAATTTGTTCATGTTGTTGTTCAGTCGTTCAGTCGTGTCCGACTCTTCGTGACCCCATGGACCAGAGCTCGCCAGGCCTTCCTATCCTCCACTGCCTCCCGGAGTTTTGTCAAATTCATTTTGGTTGCATCGATGACACCGTCCAACCATCTCATTCTCTGTCGTCCTCTTTTCCTTTTGCCTTCGATTTTTCCCAGCATCAGGGCCTTTTCCAGGGAGTCCTCTCTTCTCATGAGGTGGCCAAAGTACTGGAGCCTCAGCTTCAAAATCTGTCCTTCCAGTGAGCATTCGGGGTTGATTTCTTTCAGAATGGATAGGTTTGATCTCCTTGCAGTCCAGGGGACTCTCAAGACTCTCCTCCAGCACCACAGCTCAAAAGCATCAATTCTGCGGCGATCAGCCTTCTTTATAGTCCAGCTCTCACTTCCATACATCACTACTGGAAAAACCATAGCTTTAACCATCCTGACCTTAGTTGGCAAAGTGATGTCTCTGCTCTTTAGGATGCTATCTAGGTTTGCCATTGCTTTCCTCCCAAGAAGCAGGCGTCTTTTTATTTCGTTGCTGCAGTCGCCATCTGCAGTGATCAAGGAGCCCAAGAAAATAAACTCTGTCATTGCCTCCATTTCTTCCCCTTCTACTTGCCAGGAGGTGATGGGACCAGTGGCCATGATCTTAGTTTTTTTGATGTTGAGCTTCAGCCCATTTTTTTCACTCTCCTCTTTCACCCTCATTAAGAGGTTCTTTAATTCTTCCTCACTCTCTGCTATTAGAGTAGTATCATCTGCGTATCTGAGGTTGTTGATATTTCTTCCGGCAATCTTAATTCCGGCTTGAGATTCATACAGACCGGCCTTTCTCATGATGTACTCTGCATATAAGTTAAATAGGCAAGGTGACAGTATACAGCCTTGTCGTACTCCTTTCCCAATTCTAAACCAGTCAGTTGTTCCATATCCAGTTCTGACGGTTGCTGCTTGTCCCACATATAGATTTCTTAGGAGACAGATAAGGTGTTCAGGCACTCCCATTCCTTTAAGGACTTGCCATAGTTTGTTGTGGTCTACACAGTCGAAGGCTTTGGCATAGTCAATGAAGCAGAAGTAGATGTTTTTCTGGAACTCTCTGGCTTTCTCCATAATCCAGCGCATGTTGGCGATTTGGTCTCTAGTTCCTCTGCCTCTTCGAAATCCAGCTTGTAGTTCTGGAAGTTCTCTTTCCACATACTGCTGAAGCCTGCCTTGTAGAATTTTGAGCATAACCTTGCTAGCATGTGAAATGAGTGCAATTGTGCGATAGTTGGAGCATTCTTTGGCGTTTCCTTTCTTTGGGATTGGAATGTAGACCGATCTTTTCCAGTCCTCTGGCCACTGCTGGTTTTTCCAAATTTGCTGGCATATCTTATGCAGCACCTTTACAGCATCCTCTTTTAAGATTTTAAAGAGTTCAATTGGAATGCCATCACCTCCACTGGCCTTGTTGTTTGCAATGCTTTCTAAGGCCCACTTGACTTCACTTTCCAGGATGTCTGGCTCCAGGTCAGCAACTACGCTATCTTGGTTATCAGGGATGTCCAGATCTTTCTGATATAATTCTTCTGTATATTCTTGCCATCTCTTCTTGATCTCTTCTGCTTCAGTTAGGTCCCTACCATTTTTGTCCTTTATCATATCCATCTTTGCACGAAATGCCCCTTTAATATCTCCAATTTTCTTGAACAGATCTCTGGTTTTTCCTTTTCTGTTGTTTTCCTCTATTTCTTTGCACTGTTCATTCAAGAAGGCCGCCCTGTCTCTCCTTGCTATTCTTTGGAAGTCTGCATTCAATTTTCTGTATCTTTCCCTTTCTCCCTTGCATTTTGCGTCCCTTCTCTCCTCCGCTATTTGTAGGGCCTCGTTGGACAACCACTTTGCTTTCTTGCATTTTCTTTTCTTTGGAATATTTTTCATTGCAGCCTCCTGTACAATGTTACAAGCCTCCATCCATAGTTCTTCAGGTGTTCTGTCCACCAAATCTAGTTCCTTGAACTAGATTTGTTCATATTAACATATAAAAAGTGTTCAGAAACTAACCGGTTGTCATTATTCAAGACTATATGGGAAAAGTAATGTCACTAAATGCACTGTTTTTATTTTTATTTTTCCAGAGCTGTCTGTTACTGTGCAGGACGGAGCATGTTAGGACTGTTAGAAAAGAGCCTTAAAATAGCTTTAAAGGATTAGATTTTGAAGTGACGAGAATTTGTTACCAACAAACACCAATAAAATAGCCTTATTTTTGTTCACAATGTGAGTTTGGAAATATAATTTCATTATATTCTCCTAATCAGTACAAGTAATTAGTTTTGATCCACAAGTTCAGGCCAATTAATTGTTACAGCACCTAATCATGCCAGTCATAGTGCTCTCATACTGACCTGTCCCATGGTTCATTCAGCATTTCATCCTTCAAGACGACAAACACAGCAGTCTTCTAACATTGAACTTTTGCTATCTATGTATATAAAGATAGGCCTATTTGTCAAGTGTAAGAGAAGGGATGAAGATAAATATGTCATGGCAACCTTCAAAAACCAGCAAGAGCATTTCACTCTCTTAGGACACACTACTGTCTCCCTTAAATTGACAATATTTATTTTCATGGGCCTTCAGATGGAGACTCCAGTGTGCAATAGATAAAGGTACCAGCAAATTAAAAGTCTACTCAGTTTGAATTTCATCAAGATCACACTTCTTTGCTGATTCACCTCTGGGATTAGCACAATACTGCCAGAAAAATAGCTTTGCCATCCATGACTGCTATTAATGGGAATTGTTCATTGTTACCCATCTGGCTCCTATGAACATAAATAAAGCTACTGCTGCCTCTTACATTTCAAAGTTTTTGTTTATATTTTGGGTTTTGTTTAGCCACTATGAATCAGAGAGTGGACTGAAAATTTGCCAAACCATGACCACAGAAATGTATGGTCTTTGGGTTACATATTTATTTATTTACTGGGATCTTGAAGTAAGACTGAAACTTTATAAAGTTGCTGCTGGTCAGGACTGGCAATACCCAGGTAGGTAGATTAAGAGCCTGACACAGTATAAAGCAGCTTCCTGTGTTCTCTCCCCTAATCAGCAACATTGGGATGGGATGGGATTTGAACTAAAGAATTTAACTGCAAGGAAAGTTAATATCCATTCTGCCACACCATACAGATGTGTGCTGTTGAGTTAGTTCAAATGCAAGGTGACCACTTCCCAAGGTTTTCTTGGTATAAAGTATTCAAAAATGGCTTACCAGTTCCTCCTCCTGGTTATATGACTAAGGCAAAGTAATTTCCTCAGTTGCTGGAACAAACAAACATTTTATCTCTGATCTCACTGAAATCAGGACATGTCATGTAACATGTAATTTAGCTACACTAAATCCCTTGGGGTTTCTAAGTACCATAACTCTCTTACTTAGTTGTCATGACTGGCATGGCTCTCTCTCTGCATGTAACCTGGTTTTTGATAATGAGCAGGAGGAAATTCCAAACGATTTCAGGCAAGACTTCCTTGTTTGCTGAGGCAATGATTCAACAGGTCACCCTGCTCGCTCTGCTATTTAACTTTAAAAAGAATGGTTTCTATATTTGCTTAGTTTTGTTTTCTCCTTCCTTACTAGCTTTACTTTCTTATTTTATGCGTAGGCTTGATAAGCTTTGCTGATTAGAATGTGCTGATGTCAGCAGGATGGTATCAGTAGCCCAGGATCACTGGAAAAACAAGCGTGCTTCTAGAAGCCATTGGCAGCCAAGGAGCTGCCAGTGAGCTTGCTGACTATCTGCACGAGGTTCTGTGCATGACAGGTGTGGACAACTGAGGGAGGGTGGGATGGAGGTGGGTAGTGCAAAGCTCACAGTTAAATCTAACCTGCTGAGACTTTGAGTATAGGTGCTTGTCAGAACTTGGGAAAATTACCTGTTTGGATTTTAGCATTCAGAATTTCCCAGATAGCATGGACAAGTTGTTAGGTGTTATTTTAGTATGTTCTAAACCACCAAGAACAGTGATCTGCACCAACGGTATAGTAGAATGAATGAGCGAATGAATGAATGCATAAATGAATGAATGAATGAATAACACAGTTTTAAAACACTATATAAATACCATATTATAAAAACAATTAAACCTCTTAGGCAAGGGAGAATTTTAGAGTGGTTTTACCAATACAGTATTGGCTGGATAGCTCGGTGGTTTATGCATCTGTCTGCAGAAACAGAGCTTAGGAGTTTGATTCCCAATTGTGCCTCCCATGAGGGAAGCCAATCTGTACGGCCCTGAACAAGCTGCACAGTCCGAGGAAGCTCCCAGAAGAAACAAGGGGGTAAACTACTTCTAAGTATTCTGTACTTGGAAAACCCTGAAAAAAAGGTCACCATAAGCCAGGATTGATTTGAAGGCACATGATTATTATTATCATTGTCATTTGTGAGTTCTTATGACTGAGTGGGGATTCAGACTCAGGTCTCCTGAGTAGAGATGGGCATGAAATGATTTTTTTGTTTTGTTTTTTGTTTCGTTACATAATGAAATAAAAAATGGAAGTGCTCTTTAAAAAAATGGAATGAAGCAAAATGGAATGGAAATTTTCATTTCATTCTGTTTCATTTTCATTTATTATTTATTTTGACAAGTGCCAATCTCAGTGCTTGTCAAAATAAATAATAAAAATAAGTGCCAACCCGGCCTACAAGTTCACGCTAGGAGAAAAGGAAAAAAAGCGCCGACCTGGCCTGTGGGCCAGCTGGTCGGTGTGTGTGTGTGGGAGGGGAAGCACCGACCGGTGGAGCTGGTCAGCTGTAAAAAAAAAAACCTGAAACAAAACAAAGAACGAATGAAGTTATTTTTAAAAAAATGTTTCATTCTAAACAAAATGGATAAATAATGAAACAAAAGTGAAACAAAACACCATTTTGGCATTTCCTGCCCACCTCTACTACTGAGTTCTAGTCAAGTGTTCATATGCACTGACTACAACACATTAAGTGGACATGTCCCTCAGAATTACTCAGAAGAGTTGTTTTTCCCCAGAACAGTAATTTTTAGAGTTACAGTCCAGAATAAGTAGCTTTTCTAAACTCGTGTGTGTGTGTGTGTGTGTGTGTGTGTGTGTGTGTGTGTGTGTGTGTGTGTGTGTGTGTGTGTGTGTGTGTGTGATATTCTTAATAGGGTGTAGTACCTCCGCAATATTGCTTTCATTACCCTTTCACCTTAATGCTTCTTTGCAGTAAGGACAATGCAAGCCTTGCACACGGATAAATTCAGCCTGCCACTTGTTTTGCTGGAATGGTGTCAAAGAAACCTCATACAGCTTATAATTTAAGTGCTAAAACTGGGATCTGCCCAAGTGTTTCTCAGATGAAACTAGACCTACATTTTGAGGAAGTTTTGCAAGCATGCCCACAAATAGAACACAATTCTTATTTAGGATGAATGTGGCCTCCTCCAAATACAGTCAGACCTGCAGTTTAGTTACACGAGGGTAGTTTGTTGTTGCTCCAATCTGTGTGGTAATAATGGAGGGATGGTCTTCCTGGTTAGAAAGCAAAGCCATGGTCACGACTGAGATGCAGTGTTTTTCTTATCATTCTGTGGCTCGTGCTGCTGACTGTTGGCCCCTTGGATAGCTCTTGTCTAGGACGGATTGGAATTTGTGCCAGGGCTGGCCAGCCACAGCCTTGGAACAGACACACCTTGTGGTCTACGGTTTCCTCCCCTGTGCAGTACCATCCGGAGATCTCGCATAAACAACCAGACAAAGTGAAAATAATAATCTGGAAACACGTCCTTCCAAACGCCTACCTCCTGCCCTCATCGGTCAAAAAAGGCACAGGGCAGCTATTCTTCCTTTTCTTACCCAGTTTTTCCAAATGATAAATATAGAAATATTGGTTGGAAAACATGGAAGGATGCAGGTGGAAGAGGTCCCCATTTACTCCACCCCACTTCCACCCCCCCTAATATTGTGTGAATGAGGCAGGATTATATTGCGCAATAATTGCCTTAGCGGGTGGCTCCCTGTCTCTTCATTTACATTTTCTGAAAGGATCTGAATTTTCTAGGCACTTAGGTGGGCTGCAGTGGCTTAAGTGAGAAAATAATAATAATAATGAGCACAGAATAAATCAGATAAAAGAGAAAGAAAAATCCGGAAGCTCAGCTAGATAGACATAGAATAATAGAATAATTTATTTGGAAGGGCCTGTCATCTCTAACCTCCTGCTTAATGAAAGAATCCAATGCAAATAATTAGTCGTATTGAAATATGGCCAGAATAAGAGATCATATTTACAGGATATCTTGGTGGATAGCCTTTATCCTTTCCCCCACACACCAAAGCATGGCTGTTAAAAGTATTAGAACAACTTGGGGAAAATCACTATACACTGCCTGGAAAAGTGAATAGTGAAAGATTAGTCAAAGCCTAGCTAAACCAGTTAGGCAGAAATATGTGCAATCAGCCAAAGAAAGTGTGACACACCGGCTAGCTTCTGGGTTGAGGTGGGAAGGAAAGAGTAGAAGAAACTCTGTGACATTTTTGTTCACTTGACAATACAAGTTGCTGTACGTCACTCAGCAAATCTGGATTCAGCAAACTTGACAGGGTGTTATTTTTAGTTCTGAGAAAAGGGGCGTGTTTCCAGTCATGCAACGATGAGTAAAGTTTAGAGAGCGTTCGCTGGAACTATAAATACGGAGTGCTCTATTTCAGGAGTAATTGTAGTAGTACCTGTCAGGACACGCACACACACACACACAGAGAGAGAGAGAGAGAGAGAGAGAGAGAGAGAGAGAGAGAGAGAGAGAGAGGGAGAGGGAGAGGGAGAGGGAGAGGGAGAGGGAGAGGGAGAGAGAGAGAGAGAGAGAGAGAGAGAGAGAGAGAGAGAGAGAGAGGGAGAGAGAGATTGTTAAAAAGTTATTTGGTTAGACACACACATAAAATGAAGGGTATCTGGCATATAAAACAGGTGAAGCAGGTTGGCCAGGCCAACATCCAAGGTGGCTAGACTCATCTAGGCAGTCTACCTATTGAAACAAGTGCTAAATCGTAAGTCAACACTAGTGTCCAAATCAAGACCAAATCTCCCTGCTCCACGGAGACATGCCCTTTTTCTCAGAATTAAAATGAAAAATATATTTTTAAAAAATGAATGTAAGCAAAAATTACTATATTAAAAAAAAACAACTTGAGGAGCCGTGTAGCCATCACAAAAACCAAATACAAAAGTGGAAAAGGTGATACAGTGGTCCCCCACCCTTTCGCGGTTCATATACTGCGGGCGTGCTATATCGCAGGACTGCAGTATATGAAAAAAAATGCCCCCTGGGGTAAGGGGGGGAAAGGCCTGTTTCAGGCCTCCCATATTTGCTCCAGGACCGGAGCTGCCTTGAACAGGCATGTGAGGGCCTTCCTGGGCCTTCTGGAGGCCCCAAAAGGGCCTCCCTGCGAACTGGAAGTGACTTCCGGATTGCTGCATATCATTTCTGAGGCCTCTGAGAGCCTTTCTAGGCCTGTTGGAGGCCTCAGAAATGATTTCTGGTTTACCAGAAGTCATTTCCAGTTTGCAGAAGGCCCGGGAAGGCTCTCACGGGCCCGTTCGGGATAGGGCCAGGCTGGGGGCAAGTACAAGCACCCCCAGCTAGCCCCCCCCCCCAAGCCTGACTCGACCTGCATCCGCATATCACAGATTTTCCATTATTGCAGGTCGGGTCAGGTCCCTAACCCCTGCAATAGGCGGGGGATCACTGTACCTTTAGGCTACTAGAAAATTAACAAAAACATTGCTAATATTTCAGGGGTGAAACCCCCTTCCTCAGAGCAGTACCAATAGGTTACAACATGGCAAAAGATGGTTTTGCCAGGAGTTATTTCTTAGATATAAGGTCCTTGGCAAGATGGAAAAAAGCCAGGCAGTATTCTTAGTTAAGGTCGGAGCTTGGATGTTTTGGGCTGTATCCGGAATGAAGGGAGGGAGGTGTTTGTATTGTCCCGGTCTTTCCAAAGACATGTCACGGCTCATGTACACACATTCACACCTCTCCTCAGTGTGGCTCATTGAGGCCAATGGCCCCTGCCTTGCCAGCAGCCATTATATTAAAAAAGAGTGAGAGTGCAGCTGAAACCGCGCTACGACTACAGGCACTATGAATCACAATGGTGAGTGGTTCCTATTGTCATTGGTAGACTGGAAGTCATAGGAACCCCCTCTTCCATTTCACAATATGCATGGCTGGGACAGAATTTTGGAATATTTTACATTTTATATTTTTTTCTTGTCCCCTTCATCGGTGCTACTTAATTAAAAATATATGCTGTATAAGCAATTATTAAAGAAACAAAGACTTAGTGTGAGTAGCAAGAACTCATATTCTAGATGCTCTTGCAGTTAATACATCATTTCATTGCATTTTGTTTGTA
Source organism: Phrynocephalus guinanensis (assembly GCA_037367245.1). Classification (NCBI taxonomy): domain Eukaryota; kingdom Metazoa; phylum Chordata; class Lepidosauria; order Squamata; family Agamidae; genus Phrynocephalus; species Phrynocephalus guinanensis. The sequence goes on from CM074734.1 coordinate 42,956,577, forward strand.
TCTCAATAGTGCAGATCTCACAATGACCTATTAGATGTCCTATGTCTATTGTTCATGTTTTTTCCATTAGTTTCTGTCCTAGAAGACCCTCCCTCCAAACTGAAAGGAAATAACAATCCCCCCTTGTGGGCAAAAGAAACAAGGATGAAATGAGAAAAGTTTTTTGTGGAGGCAGGAGGAATTTGGGTCTGAATTGGGAGTTTTGTTGATACAGTAGGACCCCAGTATCTGCTGGGGATTGGTTCCAGGCCTTCCCATGGATAATGAAAACTGTGGATAAGAGAGAATGCCAACACCACCCCAAACTGCTGTTTTGTGACAGTAGGTTGCTTTACAGCTGCTGTTTGTGGCAGTAGCTTGCTTTACGGCTGCTGTTTTGCAACAATAACTTGCTTTACGGCCACTGTTTGTGGCAGTAGCTTGCTTTACGGCTGCTATTTTGTGACCATAGCTTGTTTTACAGCTGATGTTTGTGACAGTAGCTTGCTTTGTGGCTGCTGAATCATTTATTTAATTTTTTCCTCTGCCAACCATGGATAATTGAATCAGTGGTTAATGAACCACTGGATATGGGGTCCTATTGTACTTTTAAAAGGATACACAGAGCTTGGAAGAATTACCTTTGCAGGACTACCAAAACCCAAAATCCAGCATGGTGGCTGCGTTAGTTGGGGGGTGCTGTGCATTGTGGTCCAAAAATGTCAATTCTCCATGCTTATTATATGCAACCTCTAAACAAAAATTAGTAATTTGATCGTGAAATGTGGTTGTGTGGGAAACTGTGCCATTTTACTGCTACTAATTCTTTTTAAAAGCCTGTCTTCCTCAAGTACTTACAGATAAATGACCAGTGGTGTTTCTTGCCAAAAATGTGTTCCTTAGAAAATGGACACAATCCAGAAGGGAGTCCAGCTTCTCCAAACCCATGCTAAAATCAATGGGATTTTAAGGAGCACTTAGAATGTTAAGTGCTCATTCCTCAAGGGCACTTAAGTGCTTGGCTCCTAATGTTCTTTGACTTCCATCCATTAGGGCTGATATAGTACAGTAAATGTTATAAGCACTCAGGGGGAAAACCCCTAAAATTATTTATCATCTATTATGTATTTAAATAATTTATTTGTTGTTTCTTTGTATGTGGAGATGCCCAAAGAAATGCAGAACAAAAAGGATTAAAAGGTAATATTTGAAATAAGATAAAACTCCATTTTATAAAAAAAAAAAACAATTAATTTCCCCCCTTTAAAGACAACATTCTTTGGGAGGGGTTGCTAATTCCCCAGAGGATCGGATGAAAATCCAAAAGGACCTTGACAGATTAGAATGCTGGGCCACAGCTAATGGAATGGATTTCAACAGAGGGAAATGTAGGGTGCTACATCTAGGAAAAAAGAATGAATTGCACAGATATAGGATGGGGGACACTTGGCTAGAGAATAGTACCTGTGAAAGGGATCTGGGAGTTTTGGTGGACCACAAATTGAACATGAGTCAGCAGTGTGATGCGGCAGCCAAGAAAGCCTATGCGATTCTTGGTTGCATCAACAGAAGCACAGTGTCTAGATCGGGGGTCCTCAACCTAAGGCCCCGGGGCCGGATGCGGCCCCTCAAGGTCCTGAATCCGGCCCCTAGACCAATTGCAACCCCCCCACCTACCCCCTGCTTTGCGAGCAAGCCAGCCTCCGCAGCTGCTTCTATTGCTGAGACAGTTCAAAGCAGTGGGCTATGTCACTTCTCCCACTCCCCCAACTACCACCCAGATGATCAGCATGCTGGCTAGTGGGGCATTGAAAGTGGGAGGGCTACGGCAAGGTCCCCCACTCCCTCCCCTCCTTTTCCATGTTGGCGCTTTTTTTGGGACTGTGATCTGGCCCCCAGTGGTGTCTGGGGAGTGGTGGACCGGTCCACTGTTTGAAAACTTTGAGGACCCCTGGTCTAGATCAAGAGAAGTGATAGTGCCACTCTATTCTGCTCTGGTCAGACCCCACCTGGAGTACTGTGTCCAGTTCTGTGCGCCTCAATTTAAAAAGGATGTTGACAACCTCGAGCGGGTGCAGAGGAGGGCGACCAGGATGGTTGAGGGTCTGGAGGAAATGTCTTATGAGGAACGGCTTAGGGAACTGGGAATGTTTAGCCTTTCAAAAAGAAGACAGAGAGGGGATATGATAGCTATGTTTAAATATTTGAAAGGATGTCATATTGAAGAGGGAATAGGTTTGTTTTCCATGGCTTCAGAGACTAGGACTCGGGGCAATGGTTTCAAACTACAGGAAAAGAGATTCCATCTGAACATTAGGAAGAACTTCATGACAGTCAGAGCTGTTCGGCAGTGGAATATGCTGCCACGGAGGGTGGTTGAGTCTCCTTCTTTGGAGGTTTTTAAGCAGAGGCTGGATGACCATCTGTCGGAAATATTGTGAAGGGGTTCCTGCATGGCAGGTGGTTGGACTAGATGGCCCTTGAGGTCTCTTCCAACTCTATGATTCTATGATTCTATGATTTTATGATTCTTTAAAAACAGGCCAAGGACATCTCTGAAATGATAATTTCAAACATTAAAGTCCAAACAAGACTTGTTGATTTCAGGCATCTCAACAAAGAAGTGCTATCCTCTACAAAATTCTTCACTTTCAGGCAACTTTCCCTCTTTCTTTCTATGGGCTTCACAGCTTCTATAAGGACCTGGGCAGGGCTCATGCCTTTTCTCTTTGAAAAGGTTGCCCTTTATTGCAAGGTTTTTTTAAAGGGACATGATGGCCATTTATCAGGTATGCTTTAAGGCGGTGGTCCCCAACCCCCGGGCCGCGGACCGGTGCCGGTCCGTGGACCGGTCGGCACCGGGCCGCCTGGGGAGGCCGGGGAGGCTCCTCCCCTTTTCCTCCTCCTCCTCCTCTTCTCTCCTGCGGGCGGCCGGTGGAGGAGGAAGGCTGGAGGAGCGCAGGAGGAGCCGCCGCCGCCGCCTTTGCCTTTGCCTCCCTCCTCTGCCCGCCGCCGCTGCGGCGCATCCTCCTCCACCGCCGCCCTCCACCACCACCAGCAGCCGCGGCGGCGGCGCGTCCTCCTCCTCCTCCTCCGCCCTCCTCCTCCTCCTCTTCTCTCCCACACGGGCAGCCAATGGAAGAAGAAGGCTGGAGGGCACGCGGGGGCTGGCGGGGAGGAGGGGGCGCGCGGGGGAGACGCGAGGAACGGGGGAGGGACGAGGGAAGCCCCCGCCAGGCCCCGCTGGAGGAGAGCAGAGGAGAGGCCAGGGTGGGGGGCCGGGAGCCGGAACACCGCTGCCGCCACCACCGCTCCGCTGGGAGAGGGAGAAGGAAGGAAGGAGCGGCTGCTCCCGTCCCCTGCCCCCCACACAGAGAGAGAGAGAGAGAGAGGCCGGGCCCCCCGAGCCCCCCCAACCGGAGTGTGCGTGCGCTGGCCATCCGGCCGGCCAGCGCAGAGACGCCACCCCCCACCGGCCTCCCTCCCCTCCCCCCTCCCGCTCGCCTGCCCAAAGGCCGCAGCCGGAGGCAAGGCGACGCGGCGGCGGCGGCCGAACCCGGGCGGCTGCCGTGGCCACCGCGGCCGCCGACAGGAGGAGGAGGCGGGGGCCCGCCCACCCAGGAGCCCCGGGCTCCCCCCCTGCCCGTGCGCGCGGGGGGGGAGCGGCACGCCCGCCGCCCCCAGCCGGCGAGCACCGCTGCCGCCGCCGCCGCTCCCGTGGCCCCCCCGCAAGGCACACACGCCAAGCCCCCCCGCTCCCCCTCCTCCCTCCCCCCATCCCCCGCCCCCCCACACACACACACTCCCCTGCCCCCCCCCCGACCCCCCCCCGCACCCCCATCTCCCCCCCACCCCCACCCCCGGGCCACGGAAAAATCATCAAACATTTACCGGTCCGTGGGGACAAAAAGGTTGGGGAGCACTGCTTTAAGGATTTCCTGGATTAGCAGGGGATTAGATCAAATTATTCTGTTGTTTTTATCAATGCTACAGTTCTAGCACTGTGTGATTCTTTGATTGGGTTTTTATAGTTCTAAAATGGACTAGGTAGGCAAAATAAAAAGAAATTAGGTTGAGGCAATAGCCCTGGGGCCAAAGGCATTACCCCCCCCCACTCCGCCTGCCATCCCTTTCCCAGCCATTCGCCAAGCTGCCATCAGTTTGCAGACAGAATTCAGAATGCTGTGGACTCCTTGTGTTGATGGAAAAAGGTGATCAGCAGACCATGGAAGTGGCCATTCCCTCTGCCACCCATCCCCTGCGGTGGGATGTTCTCCTTTCTCACATTCCATTTAGAGATGGGCCTGAAACGCTAAAATAGCGTTTTGTTTCATTTTTCGTTTTGTTCTGTTCCCTTCAGTTTCATTTCGTTTTAAATGATTTTTTAATTCATTTTGTTTGTCATTTTGTTTCATTTTTCATTTAAAAAATGTTTATGTGTATGTACTATGTGTGTGTGTGGTGCTTGTGCAACTCTGTGTGTGTGTGTGTGTGTGTGTGTGTGTGTGTGTGTGTGTGCGCGCGCGCACATGTGTATGGTGCTGGTGCACTCCCCCCCCTCCCCAAGCCCCACACACCAGCTGATCAGTGGTGGGGCAAGAAAAAAAGTCCCCCCCATCCCAGCACCCATCAGCTGGCACCAGGGGCTTGGGGGAGGGAAAAAAGTATAAGAAGCCGAGGGCTTTTTAAACTTGCCCCCCAGCCTTGCACGCCAGCTGATTGGCCCAGGGCTGGGGACCCCCCCCCCTCAGCATCTTATCAGCTACTGCACAAGGCTTGGGGGAGGAGAAAAAGTTTTAAAAGTCCAGGGCTTTTAAAACTTTTTCCCCTCCCCCAAGACCCAGGTGCCAACTGATCAGCACTGGGGGGGGAACCTTCCTCCCAGCGCATATCAGCTGGTGCATGGGGCTTGGCGAGGGGGGAAAAAGTGCACCAGCAAAAACACACACACACACACACACACACACACACACACACACACACACAAGTTGCACAAGCACCACACACACACACACAGTACACACACATACACATGTTTTTTAAAACAAAATGTTCCCTCAACGTTCAGGGAAATGCTGGAAATGTCAAAAGCATAGAGGTACATTTTATCACTGCTGGTGGACTTGTAATAAAGCTAAGAAATTCTGGATTAAAATCCATAAATGGCTAGCCCAAATCCTACATCAGAATGTGGAATTTACACCAGAATTTTATTTGTTGGGTATGATGTTCAGCGATTTAAAAAAGGAACAACATTCTTTAGTGGTGCACATAACTACTGCCGCCAGATTGGTATCGGTGCAGAAATGGAAAGGAAAAACAATACCAACAGATAAAGAGATAATCGCAAAGATCTTAGAATGTGCTGAAATGAACAAGTTGACTTTGATCTTAAAACATAAAGATGAAAGTAAATTTGCCAAAACCTGGGACTTATTTTATGAATGGTTAAAATTTAAATACAAAGAAGGATCTGAACTATAGATATAAGGCCAAGTTGTAACCATGGGTGAAAGTAAAGAAAGAACTAACCTCCAATGATTCATATAATTATGTGACCTGTTAATTTTTTTTGTCTGGGTTTCTTTTTTTCCCCTTTTTCTTCTTTTTCTCTCATTTCCTTTCTTTTTTGATTCTTCGGATCTTCTCTGTCTACCAGTATTCATGTAAACATTACATGATAATGGTATGTTGTGAAACTATGTAATTATAAAGCATGTACTGTATATCAACTGATTCACCAATATAAATAAAACTAATTTAAAAATGAAAAATGAAACAAAATTACAAACGAAATGAATTGTTTAAAAATTTGTTTAAAGTGAAACGGAAGGGAACGGAACAAAACGAAAACAAAAATGAAACGCTGTTTTAGCATTTCATGCCCATCTCTACTCAACAGGGCTTGCCAACCCTCCGGAACAGATACAGAAGGTGGAGAACGGCTGTGTGAGGGAGGGAGATCTGCCACCTCAGAGATTCACCTAGAAGGCTTGTTTCTGGATTCATTAGGATCTAAGAGGCCTGGGTCAAGAGGCACAACATGGTAAATGTATCTTTTTCTGTACTGCAGCTGGTAGTGTGGTTCAAGAAATCTTGTGGACCGAGGCGGAATCCCTTGGGCCATCATTTTAAAAAAGGCACCGTTCAGACACCACTTTTTCAATTAAGAATACTATATCCAGCTCTGTTATTCCCATATCCAGTGCAGACTCGTCTATAGCAGCAGCAATTAAGGGAAACACACACACACACACCTCTCTACTTCAGAGAAGATACGATCACAGTGCTCCTATGTGTCAGAGACCACCATAGGTTAATGTGCTGCAAATCTGGGCATACCAAATTTTAATCTCATTCCAGTCTGAACCTGCAGGGTGGCCTCAGACAAGCCACTCTGGACCTTCACCTTTATGATAATCTGGGAAAGAGTCACGAGGCTGCTTGCAATGCATGCCAAAGTTGCTGTGCTTTCCCCCTTTGTTTTAGGGCCTTTTTACACGACCCCTAAGATCTGCTGGTCCCTTAAATTCGGACCAGAGATCTTGAGGGTTCATTGCTGTTCTTCCATCCCCACCCGCTCCGCACTTCTTTGTTCTGTCTGCGTGAGGGGAGGGAGGGAAAAAAAGCCTTAGACAGAGACAAAAGAATGCATTCTTACCTCCGGTGCTGGTGGAGGTTGCTCCGACCTCCATTTACTTCCTGGTTCCTCTTTAAGGGGCGGAGGCAAAAGAAAAACAACAGAAAGAAGCGAGGAGAGCTCAGGCACTCTCCGCATCAAATATTTTTCACCATCAAAAAGCAGGTACAAGAAAAGTGCGCTGGGTCGCGCTAAAGTGGGCGGGGTCGCACTTAATTGTCTGCAAACTTCGGAGCTGGTGGGTGAACATTTTTAAGGTCCGGAGCTTGCAGCCATTTGTGGCGGAGCTTAGGGGTCGTGTATAAACGCCCTTAGTCTGTTGAGAGAATGTGTGTATGCCACCACTGGGAGCATGTTGGGCTCAGCTTGATATCGTATGATGAGACCCTCGTGCCTTGTTCCTGTCTCCCTCTTCATTTTTAAAAAGGTGTTTATTTGTATCTTTGGAGGTGTGATTTAATCACAGGTTGAAAAGTGGAATTGCACAAATGTATATGAGAGAGGAGACACAAAGCAGGGCGGGTGGGGGGAGAGAATGAAGATAAGACAGCAGTCAAGGGAGAGCAAAGGGCAGCAAATAAGGCAGGTGGATAGGTTGGTAATGGGGTGGACAGAAGTGAATCCATAGCCTTAAGAACATAAGAACATAAGGATAACAGCTTTGCTGGAACAGGCCCCAGCCCATCCAGGCCAGCATTTTGTCTCACAGTGGCTCACCATTTGCTTCCGGGTATTCCCAAGCAGATGTCTTCATCTGATTACGATTCCCCGCAAATGATATTGAGAAATATCCTGCCTCTCTCCAACCTGGAGGTTGTCCTTAGACATCCATAATGATAGCCATTGATACCCTTGTTCTCCATGAACTTGTCCAATCCTTTCTTAAAGCTGTCAAGGCTGACAGCTGTCACCACTTCTTCTTGCAGGGAGTTCCACAGACCAGTGATCCTCTGGGTGAAAAAGTACTTTCTCTTATATGTTTTGAGATCTTGGATCCTGAGCTTCCTGGAAGCCTTGCAGGGCACCTCCTGAATAGCAAGGGGTCTCCTTCTGTTTTAAGGAACCATCCTTGTTAAGTTAAAAATAGCCTTGAAAGCAGACATGAGTGTGGGGGGGGGTGTTGAAATGGGGAAGTGGCAGGCAGGCAAGTGTCTGCCTAAATATCGACTCTTCCTCCTGCCTTATGCACAACAATACCTATTATTCTGCCACCAAAGGTACAAAATAAATCTGTCAGGGATGCCTGATCCATAAATATTGGAACAAACACCAATACTGTATTCCCATGTCTTCATCCTTGAAAATAAAGATTCACAATTCTTGTCTTAAATCTAATTCAGTTAGGGATGCTGAAGTTCATGAAATGCAGACATGGGGAACAATGTTTTGAGTTCAGACTGTGCCAATAATTTCTATCACTCCCCAATTTTCCACTGGATCTTCTGACAGAAAGAAAATGCAAAATTTGGCTAAGTTGTCCATCCTTGCAGTTAAGCAACTAGATTCATAAGTTAAAACACACCTGTTGCTGATTTCTCATGGAAACTATGAGAGCTGTCTAATGCATTAAATGTTCATTAATTTTATGTAGGTTTCTGTGGCAGAATTCTTGAAAAAGGAAGGGACGTGTGTCGGTTGATACATGGCCTTGGCTAAGACTGTTGTGTGGGCTTTGTAGTTTGGCTTCCAGTACTGTATTTCAGCCTGTTGCCTAAATCTAAGAATATGACTCCATTCCCTCTCAGTTTTAAGGAACTGAAAATCTCACTTTGCTGGCTGCCACTGCATGCCCAAGTCACATGCTCTTTCTGTCTCATTTGTTGCATGCTTGGTGCGGAAAGTAGGTCATTAGAAAAGGAGACATTCTGCAAGTATGCCTGGAAAACTTGCAGACTTCAAAGAAAAGATAGTGGAAGAAGATGTCATGTACAGCTGTGAGTTGTTCCCTTTGTGTTCCCAATTCCTCTTGTTACATCACTTCAGTAAACACCAATAACTGGATCAACACAAAGCATACATCTATCTGCATTGCTTGGGATATCATTTGGGTATTGCAATTTTGCTCAGATTAATTTGACACAGTGATTAGTTCAAAACGGGCCTGCATTTCCCTTCTATTTCTTTCAAATCTTCTTGATCGCTTTATGTGCGCCAAGTGTATTTTGGTTTATTGTATTTAAATGTTTTTATTGTTTTTAATTGTTCATTGGCATTTTGATGTTTTAATTGTTTATTTTAACTGTAAGCCGCCTAGAGACCTTTGGGTAGTGGGTGGCATATAAATTTTATCAATGTATAAAGCAAAGCAAAGTGGTGTGCTTATATACCACCCCATACCACTTCAAGTAGTCTCTGGGCAGTTTGCAGCTTAATTATGCAATCTACACATTGCCCCCACCCCCCACAAGCGGGGTAGTCATTTTACTGACCTCGGAAGGATGAAAGGCTGAGTCAACCATGAGCCGGCCATCTGGGATTGAACCCCAGGTCCTGAGCACAGTTTTACCTGCAATACAGGCATTTAACTACTGTGCCACGGGGCTCTTATATATAAATAAATAAAAAGTGGAATGTTTTGCCACCTTTTCCACTCATGCTACAGTATCCTTCACCTTCCCTCCTACTTCTGTTTCCAAACTGCAAGGTGCCTACTTTTACCTGTAGCAAACCTGATCTTCTGCTGTTACTTCAGATTAATTTGCAAAATATCCAGTAACCCTCTTGCCAAATATTTTTCCTTTATTTTTCTTCCTGCTTCCATTTTTTAAAAAAGAGGTTTCAGTTCTCTGTTGTATTTTTAGTTATCTGTAGTCCTTCAGTTGGTCTCTGCATCACTTCCCTTCCTATTTTCTTTATGACTGATACAGGCCTCAGGTGTGTGTGTGTGTGTGTGTGTGTGTGTGTGTGTGTGTGTGCGCGCGCGCGCGCGCGCGCGCGTGTGCCTGCCTGCGTGCATGTGTGTGTGTGTGTGTAAATCTTGATAAAAAGTAGGATATTGTTCCCTCTAGAACAGTGGTGGCGAACCTTTGACACTCCAGATGTTTTGGACCACAACTCTCACAGTTCTCTGTCATTGGCAATACAGTCTAGGAATTCTGGGAGTTGTAGTCCAAAACATCTGGAGTGCCAAAGGTTCACCACTGCTCTAGAGTGTGGAAAGTTGTTCTGAAAAGAATGAATAGACTTAAACATGCTGAAGCCAGATATAACTCACTGTAGGGCCCACCAGCTTAAGTTTACTTTTCTTTGATTGAATGCTCTTTCTTGAATCCCTCACCCCACCCCACCTTAGCCTCTTCCCTAATTCTTGAAGATTAGGTCTTTAGGGAAATAAGTACAAATTTGGGGTCAAATTAGTATGCAACAAGGCAGACAATCATCTCGTGATTCCATAGCTTCCACTATTTAATCTGCTCTGGATCAGTGGCATTTTATCTTTATTTTATTTTATTTATTTATTTTTAAAGCTTATATACCGCCCGTCTTCCAGGAAGGAACTCCGGGCAGTTTACAACAAAACAGAGCAAAACAAATTGAATACAACATCATAAAAACAATAAAATCAATATAAACACAGTAAGGCAAAAGCGGATAAAACCGGGGGGGGGGGATTAACAGTCACCAAATGCCTCCTGGAAAAGCAAGGTCTTTAAAGCTTTTTTGAAGGCCTGCAGGGACTGTGCAAGGCGCAACTTGCTCGGGAGATGGTTCCATAGTGTAGGACCAGCCACAGAGAAGGTTCGGCCATGGGTGGATGATTTCTGAGCTTCCCTGGGCGTGGCCACCCTCAGCGAGTGCACCCGCGACATTCTAGTTGGTCGGGCCGAAGTTGATTGCTGGGAGATTCGCTCTGCCAGGTAATCAGGTCCCAGGCCATGGAGGGTTTTATAAATCAATACCAAGACCTTGAATCTTATTCGGGACGCAACAGGTAACCAATGCAGGCGAGCCAGTACTGGGGTGATGTGGTCATGTCAACGCACACCTGCCACCAGTCTGTCTGCCACATTTTGCACCCATTGAAGTCGCTGAACAAGAGTCAAGGGCAACACCATGTAGAGAGCGTTGCAGTAATCTATTCTCGAGATCACCAGAGCTTGCACGACAGTTCTCAAGGAGTCCCCGTCAAGGTATGGACAAATCTGGGCGATTTGTCGGAGATGGAAAAAGGCAGTACTGGACACGGCAGCCACCTGGGCCTCCATAGTAAGCGCTGGGTCCAGGACCACACCCAGATTCCGGACACTGTCCACCAGCTGGAGGAAAATACCCTCCAAACTGGGGAGAGGGCCATCATAACTGGAGGGGGAAGTCCCAAAGAACATCGCCTCAGTCTTCTCGGGGTTGAGTTTGAGTCTGTTGGTCTTGGTCCATGCCATGACTGCATCTAGGCACTGGTCGAGGGTCTGAACAGCCACAACTGCAGAGGTTATCAAAACAATTAAAGGATACACACAATTGTACATGTGTATAGCAGAGAACATGAGCTTAGCAGCAGTAGCATGTAGATAAAGTGTAGATAATTGCAATAAGTATTATCAGAACTTAGAAACGGAGAGACAAAGAAACATGACTTAGAATAAAACTCTTATATTGAATATATACAGCAAATATACAGCAGATAAGCATAACAACAGCATAACACCAAGCAATAACATATATACAAATCAACAGAGTGTGGGGTACTGTTTTCTCACCATAAGGAGTCCCAATTTTCCATTATTCCAGCCAGTTCCTTTATACACATTTGGAACTCATCAGACATGATTTTAACCAATCACATTCTGACACACCATGAAGTCATTTAACTATTCCACCTGTGCTAAATCACTTTAACCTCCTAGTGATTTCTAATTCCTTGCACTTATGGCTAACATCATGACACTGCATTTTTGACTGACTCCATTTTACAAATTCTCTGTTCAATCTGTTAAATATACATTACATACATTTTGTCAATTCTACATATTATGACAGAGGTGGAAAAGGAGAGATAGAGCTGCGTGTCATCAGCGTACTGATGGCAGCAGACTCCAAATCTCCTTATGACCTCAGCCAGTGGCCTCACATAGATGTTGAACAGCATGGGAGAGAGGGGCGACCCCTGTGGAACCCCACATGGGAGTATCCACGGGGCAGACAACTCCCCCCAAGCTGAACATGTTGGGGACGGTCCTCCAAGAAGGATCGGAACCAACTGAGCGCAGTGCCTCCGACACCTATCTCGGAGAGCCAGTCCAGCAGGATACCATGGTCGACGGTATCAAAGGCCGCTGACAGGTCCAGAAGGAGCAACAAGATAGAGCTACCCCTGTCGGCCCCCCGGAGGAGGTCATCTTGCAGTGCGACCAAGACTGTCTCAGTCCCCCGACCCGGCCTGAACCCAGACTGGAATGAATCAAGACCCGTTCTCTCTCCAGGGAATGGCCACCCTCTCGATAACCTTGCCCATGAAGGGAACATTGGCGATTGGACGGTAGTTTGCCAATTCGTCCGACGCCAGGCCAGTTTTTTTCAGAATGGATTTCACCACTGTCTCCTTCAGGCAAGAAGGAAAAATCCCTTCCCTGAAGGAGGCAGTGGAAATGATTGAAGCCCACTCAGGCATGCTCCCTCTGGCAGTTTTAATAAGCAAAAATGGGCAAGGATCAAAGGGGGAGGACGCAGGCCGGCAATGGGCCAGAGTCCTGGAGGCCTCAAGATTGGAAACAGGCCCAAACTCAACCAAACGAGGAGACCGATGGGGTGCAGCGTCGGGGGATGCCGAGGATTGATTAATGCAACTAGAATCAAGACCAGCACGGATGGCCTCAATTTTAGTTCTAAAAAAGGCTGCAAAAGTCTCACTACTGAACTCAGTAGGATGAGGCCTTACCAGACCAGGATTAGTGAGGTCGCGAACCATGCAGAATAATTTCACCTGGTGGTTCGAGGCCTCACTAATTCTCAGGGAGTAAAAAGATGTTTTGGCCTTCCTGATCGCCTGAGCATAGCGCCTAGTCTGGATTTTACTGCAGCCTTACTAACAGCCGTCCAGTCCATCCTCCATCTGCTCTCCAGCCTTCTCTGTTCTTGCTTCATCGCTCTCAACCCCGCCGTGAACCACGGCGAGGAGTGAGCTCTGCAGCAGAGAAGGCGCCTAGGGGCAATCCGGTCGACAGCCCGGGAGGTATCCTCAATCTATCGGTCCACCATGGTTTCTACCGGATCATCAGCCAGACTGCCAGGAAGGTCCCCAAAGGCCTCAAGGAACCGGGAAGGGTCCAGAAGTCTCCGGGGGCAGGCCCAAACAAGGGGCCGAGGTTCCCCATGGGGCGGGGCAGCGATTGATAGGGGAAAAGACAGCAGATGATGGTCTGACCATGACACGGGCAGGGAAACAATGTCCCCAACCCTCAGATTGAAATCCTCCGACGTGGAGGTAAACACCAGGTCCAAGGTATGCCCAGATCTATGAGTGGGGCACACAACATGCTGGGTCAGATTCATGGAGGCCATGGACTCCATGAATTCCAGAGCTGCACCCGAAAGCTCATCACCAGCATGCACATTGAAGTCCCCAACCACCAGGAGGCGGGGGACCTCAACAGTGCAGCCATGATGAACTCCGTGAGCTCTGGTAGGGATTGTGCAGGGTTGCAGGGAGCACGGTAACCGAGCACAATGCCAAATCTGTCCCGCTGTCCACCAGTAGATGAAGGCATTCTAACTCCGGACTCACCAACATCGAGGCTGTGCTGACAGAAAGGGATCCCCTATAAACAATGGCCACCCGCCCCCCCCCTTACAACCCTCCAACCTGCCCATGCCCAGACCCAGAAACCCAGGGGGGCACAGCTGGGTGAGCGAAGCTCCCCCCTCTGCTTCCACCCAGGTCTCGGTAATACAAGCCAGGTCGGCCTTCCCATCCAAGATGGTATCATATAGGACGGTAATCTTGTTGTGAACCGACCTGGCATTCATCAAAAGGCAGAACAGGTCGGAGGCGCTGGCAGAATGGCTCCGAGATACGTGGCAGCGAGTTGGGGGATCAGAACAGGGGACAGGCATTAAATGCCTGACCCGAGTTCTTCTTACCCGACTAATCCCCCAACTACAAGTGTAACGCCCACGATCTGACACAGCAGGAATAGCAGTCCCTGCAGACATGGTGACTCAAAGAAAAATCTTTAGATCTGTGATGAGTAGTCTGTGTTGTGGGATAAGGAGGTCAGAGGGGATTGACTTCCTGTTGGATACAATGCGGAAACTGCACCTTCTCAGAAGGATAACATCAGTCTGGTGACTATTTTCACCACTGATGTAAGTGATGGGATGGGTTATGCATTTTTTGAAAAACATGTTGCATATTATGAGATCATTTACTTCTGCACAGTCAAGGATCCATAATACATCTCCATTGTGGTTTCCATAACCTAGGGTCCTGAGTCCGTGGTATTCATCCCAGGTTCTTCCCATGGGGCCATTCAAGCCACCACAAAGGAATTGTAGGTCTGTGTAAATTATATGGCCCATTAAGGTTTTTCAGATTTTCTTCAGTGTCTTGTCACCACCACTCACTCACACACACACACACACACTGGTACAGTATTGCTCATCTGGCCACATTGGCATTTCACAAGAAGAAGAAGGGAAAGTACCAAAAAGGCCTCCTCCCTTTAAAAAACCAAGATCCTTTTCAACCTAGGTGGATAAAAACTTTAAAAAGGAATTTAGAATCTATGGGGCTCTCAATAGACGACCTTTTGGTTCAGGGTACTACACAGGCCAAAGCGCTTATTAAGCAAAGGATCCAAGACATTGAGCGCCAACGAGATATAGCACAATCTCCTTTGTTTAGGGCTCCTATCGAGACCAGATATGTTATGAGAATGGCCATCTCTCACAGCTGGAAGATCCTGCTTACAGGAGAGCCTTTACTTTAGCCCACTGCTCAGTTATTCCTTCAAGGGTTTTAGAAGGGAGATATAAGAAAATTCCCTATGAAGATAGACGTATGTGCTCCCAAGGGGAGGTGGAATTGATGGTACATATGTTTTTTCGTTGTTCTTTTCACCACCTTTATAGAGAGAGATTTATTCACCCATGTTTAGATAGACTGTTTTGATAAACAGTAGAGGCAAACGAGATGGGTTTGGAAAGACTTTTAAGTGATGAAAACTCTCTTGTGTGTGTGTGTGTTGTGTCGTTACAGTCGTGACCGACTCTTCGTGACGCCATGACCATGGAGTTTTCTTGGCAGGAATACTGGAATGATTTGCCAGTTCCTACTCCAGGTGCCTAGTTAGTACTTGGATGGGAGACCACCAGGGAATACCAGGTGCTGTAGGCGCCTGGAAAACTCTCTTATTACCAAACAAATAGCCAAATTCTGTTTATACCTGATTAACTTCCATACTAAGAAGACGGGCTAGTTTTAGCTAGAAAATTCTCTACTTTCTTTTACTGGTTCTGCTTCCACTTTCATTTTAATATTCTATATATAGCATTATATTTATATTGTTTTTGTAACTTTACAATTTTGCAATCATGTTGGTTTTTAATGACTTTTATGGTTTTATACCACAATAAAAACCTATCTATCTATCTATCACACACACACACAGACTCTTTCTCTTTCTCCCTCCCTCTTTCTCTCTCTCTCTCTCAAACACACACACACACACACACACACACACACACACACACACACACCATGGTACAGTATTGCTCATCTGGCCACATTGGCATTACTCAAGAAGAAGAAGGGAAAGTACATAATTTGCATAAAAATCCCAAGATATATGCAAGTTTCAAAATAGCTAATGGAATTTAAGTAGAAATGCAATACTGTACATCTCATCATGAAGGGAAGAAAGGGACTACGGTAGTTGGTTTCTCTGCTATTGTGATGCTCTTAATGGACCAGCACAATCCTTCGGTTCTCCCTTCTTATGCTTATCTTTAAGCTAGATTTGTGTGAGGCAGCCCTTCAGGTAATGTCTGTAAAGTGGCCAACATAGCCTGGTGAAACCAGAATAAAGAATTAAAACACATCAACATGGGTGGCATCATGGACAAGAAATCCACAGATATTCTTATTTTTATTGCCTTATCAAACTTTGAACCAAGAATACGAAGCACCGAGTGAGAACTAAATGATAACCAGACTTCTCTGAGGACTGTCTTCTTCTCAGTACTAAAATCAATAATTTGTTTATAAATGACTATTTATTTATTTATTTATTTATTTATTTATTTATTTATTTATTTATTTATTTAATATACAGCACTACTGTGATGCACTACTTTGGTCAGTTCACAGCTGCCTAAAAACACAATAAAGATAAGTCAAATCCAGCCACCACCACCATCACAACAACTTAAACAAATGTGAACAACAGTATGAAGAGGCAAAAACAGCAACATAAAATGCAGCACGAGCATATAAACAAGCAGAAAAGCAAACAAATACCTTAAGCCCATTACAAAAAAGGTCTTATAAAAGTTGGGAGGAAGCCAGGGAGCCAGGTGCCGCTCCACCAGCAGTTGGTTCTAAAGTGTTGGTGCCACAGCTCAGAAGGCCACTGCTTCTAGGGTGTAATTTCCTGGTTTCCCTTGGAGCGGCAACCAAGAGAAACATGGCCATGGGAAAAGACACTCTTTTAAAAAAAATATTTATTAAAATTATAAAACTACAATACAAAACGTAAAACTGGTGTGCCAGGCTATGCAGCTATATGAATGTCTAAGACCGCTTATTTCACCAGGGGGAAGATCTGGATATTGTGAAATGCTGGCTTTTCTTCTTTCTTGGTCTCGTGATTGAAGATGTGGGTTCTCCGTTCCCACTACAACAATTTTTTTTTTTAAAAAAGCCCCAGCCAGCCCCAGGACGAGCTGGTTGGTGCTAGGGGGGGGGGGGGAAATTAAGCGCTGACAGTCTGAAGGCCAGCTGGTCAGCGCTGGTGGGGGGGGAGGGGAAATTAAAAATAAAATTAAAAAAAGCACTGACCAGCCCCAGGACAAGTTGGTTGGCGCTGGGGGGGGGGGGGAAGCAGAAAACCAGATCATATGCAAGCTCCCATCAACTTCTGGCTCACATTTTTTACCGGAGCAAAATATTCCCAACTTCTCCGGTAGGTCTTGGAAAACTCGCTAAAGGGGGCATAATCATTTTTTTAAAAAGCTTGGTGGCCATGGGGACAAGATTTTTGGAAACACTTTATCTTGAAATTTAATCAGCATTTTGAAGGACGTGTGATAGAACCCTAAGATGAAGAGAACTGATCTGCTAGTGGGATGCTCAGCAAAATGCAATTATTAGACGGATGGGGGCTGACCTCAGCCATAGCAGAGCACAGCTGAATTTTCAATCATGCTCTTTTGTCTTTTTGTTATTAAAAAAGCAGTTCAGAAAGGGCAAATGAGATGGGTAGCTTCTCTGGTTCAATTCCTTTACCTTCACATTTTCTTTCCTATTAAGTTCCTCCACTCTGGGTGACTATTGTTGGCCATAAATATTATCTCCCTATGTAGTTGTGTGGGCAACCTCCCATTAGCGTGACTGTCTTTGCTATTAGGAGCAAGAGAGAAATTTAAGTGTGGGTGGCAGTGCATGCAAAAAAAATAGATGCCCTTTTGTTCCCCAGAAGTTTCAGAACCAGCATTTTGAGAGATGTTTCCTATTTCAGGAACATCAGTGAAACTTCTTAAATTCACATTTCCCTAATTTTTGCAAAAGAACAACAAGAGAGGGACATGGCCATGTAAGTGGGTCTGGTTTGAATTTAATTCTAAATTATACTTTACTATTAACAAGAAATGAACTTGGTCAAGCTCAGGCACCTTCCTCCCCGTTCCACTCCCACCTTCTGTGGCATGGCTGTAAGGAAAGATTAGGAAGTGGTCACTGCCATTCTACAAATGGTGGTTGATCTGTGCTGACTTGATGCCAACTTCAAAGTGTGTTGTTGCAACAGATGACTCTAAGCTTAACAGCAGTTAATTGCTTGGTTTTTGTGCCTCTTCAGGAAAGGGAGAAAGGGAGAAGGTGTATGTTCATCCTTGCTGCAGAAAGTTACATTTTGAAAGTAATTGGTTGAATTGTTCCAAGTCCTTACGCAACTTCTAGCTCTTTTAGGTTGCATTTTTTCTTTAAAAATATTTTACTTCTCAATTTTTAGGACTAACAAGATTGACTGTTTTTAAGCTTCTTAAAAGAAAATCTGAATATCAGAACCAATTACAAAACCACTGTTCTCCCTTCTGCCCTGACCTCACCTCAACAATACCAAGAGACCAAAGACCACAACATGAGGTACAGCATTGACCAGTCCTTAAATCATGTATTGTACCTCCTTTACAATTTAGTGAGACCTTCTATACTTAGGAAAGCAACTACAGAAAATGATTGTTGTACCACAAAAGTTCAAAAATTGATGTCACAAGGAAGAAGGAGGAGGAGGAGGAGGAGGAGGAGGAGAGAAGGCAGTTATTATATTACAGGTGTAATGTAATGTACGGATGGGCAGGGAACAAAAAAATTATGTTTTGTTTCCTTTCGTTCCCCCACATTATTTTTCGTTTCTTTCCATATGATTTTTTTTTAAAACATTATGCCTAACGAACCACTAATGAAAGTGGCAGAGGGGGGAAATTTTCTTTAAAAAGCCTTGGGGTTTTTAAAATGTTTTTTCCCTCCTCCAAGCCCCACCTGCCAGCTGATCAGCGCTGGGGTGGGGGAAAAAAGCTCCCCCCTAGTGCCGATCAGCTGAAGCGTGGGGCTTGGGGAAGGAAAAATGTGTTTTTAAAAAGGCCAGAGATCTTTTTAAAAATGTTTTCCCTCCCCCAAGCAGCTTACAGACAGAAAGAAATGGATCATTTCAACAACAACAAAACCGCACCAATTTGTTTCGTCTGTAACGAAATGCTACTTCCTCCTGTCGTTTTGCTTCATTTCATTTTGTTACGTAACGACACAATGAAACAGCATTTCATTTTTCATTTTGTGCCCATCCCTAATGTAATGTAGTTATCCCTTCATTCTTGGAAGTATATACATTATTTCAGTTGTCCTCATGGACCTTTTACATTGTTACAAAGTAGAGCAAGAAATTTACATTATCTCTACCACTTTCACATGCATGCAAACACACACATGGGGATAATTTTTTAAAAAAATGCATGCAAGGGCCCTTGCATTGTTACGCCACAATCCCTCCCAGCCTCCTGCCTCAGGTACTAGATCTGAGGAATGGGAAGATGCTGATTCAATGATGGGAACGATCATGTATATATTTCATAGAATCATAGAATCTTAGAGTTGGAAAGAGACCTCACGAGCCATCTAGTCCAACCCCCTGCCATGCAGGAAACCCCATCACAGTACTCCCGACAGATGGCCATCCAGCCTCTGCTTAAAAACCTCCAAAGAAGGAGACTCCACCACCCTCCGTGGCAGCATATTCCACTGCCAAACAGCTCTAACCATCATGAAGTTCTTCCTAATGTTCAAGTGGAATCTCTTTTCCGGTAGTTTGAAACCATTGCCCCAAGTCCTAGTCTCTGAAGCCACGGAAAACAAACCTGTTCCCTCTTCTATATGACATCCTTTCAAATATTTAAAAATAGCTATCACATCCCCTATCAGCCTTCTTTTTGAAAGGCTTAACATTCCCAGCTCCCTAAGCCATTCCTTGTAAGACATTTCTTCCAGACCTTCAACCATCCTGGTCATCCTCCTCTGTACCCACTTGAGGTTGTCATCATCCTGATACCATGAGAAATCAGGCTCCAAAACATTTATTCTAGCTAGATAAATTATAGGAACTGGAATACATTAAGAGTGTAAATTAACTTGAAGTACATGACTCCAGGAAGTGGCAGAACACCTGGATGAGGGGATTATCCCCAAGGTAAACTGTGCCTGAGGGACAGGAGATTGTCTCATTGTCTGGAGTTCCACATTCCCTGTCTCTGCCCTGTCTCTGCCAGACTGGGACCAGTTGAACAATAGGACACCAATCTATGGAACATTGACTCAAGGATTTGGACCATCAAGAGTTTGATGGCACAGGAGATTGGATGCAACTGTGAACAATGACCCACCAATGCCGATTGAGGGAAACCTTGAACTGGTTTGTATGTATAAAAACTGTTGTTAACAAATGTTCAGGGCTCACTCACACCATCCAGGGTGAGACCACTGACTGATATTTGGCTTGGCTGCAATAAATCAGAATTGAACAGTTCAGTGTTTGCACTTCCTTACTTTATTTGAATTGAATTATTGGACACTGGTTCCGAGCCAAGCACGGACTCAAAATAATCTGTAAAAACTGGTAACAATCCTTTTTAAATTGAGGTACACAGAACTGGACACAGTACTCCAGGTGGGGTCTGACCAGAGCAGAATAGAGTGTTACTATTATTTCCCTTGATCTAACACTATGCTTCTGTTGAAGCAAACGAGAATCACGTTGGCTTTCCTGGCTGTCGCGTCACACTGCTGACTCATGTTCAGATTGTGGTCTACCCAGACTCCCAGATCCCTTTCACAGTACTGGACCCAGAACAGAACCCTGGGGCACCCCACTGGTCACGTCTCACCAAGCTGAAGAAAGGCCATTTATGATCACCCTTTGGGTGCCATCAGTCAACCAATTACAAATCCACCTAACAGTAACATTATCTATCCACTTTCTACTAACTTCTTAGCAAGAATACTATGAGGAACCTTATTGAAGGCCTTACTGAAATCCAGATAAGCAATATCCACAGCATTCCGTCATCCACCAGGCCTGTAATTCTATCAAAGAAAGAGATCAAATTAGTCTGGCATGACTTGTTTTTAAGAAACCCTTGTTGACTTCTTGTAGTGACAGCATTGTTTTATTAAATAATTACAGACTACCTGTTTAATAATCTGCTCTAGGATCTTTCCAGGAATTGAAACCAAGCTGACTGGAAGGTAATTCTTTGGGTCCTCTTTTCCCCTCTTTTTGAAGATGTGGACAACATTAGCTCTCCTCCAATCAATGGGGACTCCCCCGTTCTCTAGGACTTCTCAAAGATTATTGCCAATGGTTATGAAATTACTTCTGTCAGTTCTTTTAACATTCTTGGGTATAATTCTTCTCGCCCAGGAGACTTAAATTCATTTAATGTTTCCAGGTGTTCCAGTACTAGCTCTCTACCTATTCTATGTTGCAATTCCCATCCTACCTCATCTACTCTTTGTCCCAGTGGATCTCTTTTTTCCTTTTTGGAGACAACTGAGGCAAAGAAGGTGTTGAGTAGTTCTGCTTTTTCCTTGTCTCCTGTTTCATGCTGGGGGTGGGGATGGAGTCGGGGACAATGCGGCATTACTATGTAAGCATGTGGTTACTTAGTAAACAGAAGCTCACTGCCTACAGTAGGGGCTGATTTATTCACTTGGCAGCCAGGCTATTGCACAATGATGTTTGTGGCACAAGACTCCCTTTGCCCTCATACTGCCATCACCATCTCCTGATGGCACTGAAAACAAGGGCAGAAATCCTCCTCCCCAACTTCTGCTGCCAGAACAAGCTGTTGGTGGTTTCACCTAATAGCCCACTTCACTTACAGTCACTCTGTATGAATCACCCTGAATACTTAAAAAGAGCAATATAATTTTTTATTAATGTTTATTTCACCAGCTTTGAGAACATTGCTTTTTAAAAAAGCGCAGTGGTACCCCGACTTAAGAGCAGCTCAACTTAAGAGCAATTCGACTTAAGAGCGGAATACTGTTGGCATTTTAACTGCCGCCTTACAAATTTTACATATGGTCTGCTCGACTTACATTTTTTTTCCCATTTTTCTGATTTTTTTATCTTAGTTTTTTCAATTTCTTAGGTACCCCGACTTAAGAGTAGTTCGACTTAAAAGCATACATTTGTAACAGATTTAATTCCTAAGCCGAGGTACCACTGTACTACATTTTTAAACCATTGTATTAACTATTACTTCTTACCTTACAGCACAATATATACAATGTATTTTTTTCAATCTCTGTTTTTGAAAATGGCTAAACAAAGCCTTCCAAATGAACCCCCAAAAGTAATGTTCACAAAATATTACCAGCCATTATATTTGTTTGCAACAATAATACAATTTCTACTCTTTCTGTCACAAAGAGAATTACTTATGATACATTTCCCAGCTCTGTAATGAACTAGTAATAACTGTTGGAGAAAGTATTCTTCACTTAAAGGTAAAAGTTGTTTGCTGTCTCTTTCCTGTTTCACCAGAAATTCATTTGTTGGGTGCAATCATAAAGCCATTTCAAAGCAATCCCATAGAAAGCACGAGGACTAGTCTAGGGCAGTGTTGGAGAACCTATGGCATGGGTGCCAAAGGTGGCACTTGGAGCCCTTCTGTGGGCACCTGACATTGCACTTTCACAGCCACATGTATTTAGGTTAAATTGCTGTATTGTCACTTTGTGAAAAATTAGTGGGTTTTGAATTGCAGTTTGGGCACGTGGTCTCTAAAAGGTTCACCATGACTGCTCTAGAGAGTCTCCATGGCCATTTCACCTGCAAGGCCTCATTCTGAAGGGAATGCTCCCAGACCAAGGCCTTTGGGTCTTATCAGTTCTCTAGAGCAGTGATTCCTAGCCTTGAATAACTCAAGTGTTCTTGGACTGCAATTCCCAGAAGCCTTCACACCCATCTGTGCTGGCCAGTATTTCTGTGATTTGTAGTCCAACAACACTTGAGTTACCCAGGTTTGAGAGCCACTGCTCTATAGGCTTGCCCAATTCTCCAGAAAGGTCCCCACATATTTGCATCTGACTCCAAGGGAGCACTGAAGTGGAGACATTGGGAAGGGAGAGGTGATGAGAGGTATTGGAGGTACTCTCCCATCTCATGGACATGTTGCCCTGCTGTGGTGGCCATTATCTACCAGACTATTCCTGTCTACATGACAATGCCAGAAGCTTATACAACCCTTTGCCTTTCTGCATTAACAGACTGCCCTCACTTTCCTGACTAAGAGTTGAGTTTAGGACAGGGATGGTGAACCTTTTTGGCACCGAGTGCCCAAACTCGGTGATGGGGACGGCAGCGGCAGCAGTGGGGGGGGGGGGGGTCGGGATCAGCGGCTGTGGGGGGCAGGGGTCGGGGCGAGGGTGAGGGCAGCGGAGGCGGGATCATCTGCGGCGGTGGCGGGAGGGGCGCCCCTCAAAACACTGAGCCTTGGCTGCCTCCTGGAGTCCATCGCACCTCTCCTGGGGGTGGTGCGTCGTGGTGCACCCACAAGCCCCTCGTCAGGTGACCTAGGGAGGCGGGCGGAGGAAAGGCTCCCTCTGGGCTGGCTGGTTAGCTGGCCGGCTGGGCAAGTGAGACGCTCTCTGCGGCGGCAGAGCCTGGGCCTCTCCTCTCCTATTGCCACTTCTTCTCCCCACCCCTCCCACCCGTCTCCCGGCCAGACACCCTCCCTCCCTCCCTCCCTTTAGTCAGCCGTCCATCTGGATCCTCCCGGAGGAAAGTGTGTGTGAGGGGGGGGGAGATGAGAGAGGAGGAGCCCGCTGGCTCCAGAGTCAGGGCTGAAGCCAGATTCCCGTTGGTGATGGCGGCGGCGGTGGAGGCGGAGGGCACTGGCGGCACTGGCAATGGGGACGGCGATGGCAGGGTCGGTCTGGCACACAACATGCTCCCTGCCCCCCCACTTCCCCCTCCACAAATTCCTCATGGCTGGTCCAATGGAGGGGGAAGTGGGGGGAAGTGGGGGGGGCAGGGAGCATGTCGTGTGCCAGCCGAAAGCTCTTTGTGTGCCACCTTTGGCACGCATGCCATAGGTTTGCCATCCCTGGTTTAGGATATAGACATTTCCAAATACAGCTCTGCTTGGCATGCCAGCGAATAGCCACCTGCTGGGGAGACTCTTAACACCATGTACCAGGATTTATTTCCTACTGGAATTTTCATGCTACATCATTAATTTTTGTAACTGAACAAAAGCAGATGTGGTTTGCTTAAGAGTGCTTGCACTGAGAGCTTTAAGCTTGGCACAACATACAGTGCAAAGCAAATGTTGGTTAATCATAACCAAGTACCCATCAGTAAGGAAATTATTCATTTCCCAGATCACATATTTTTTGTTCTTCCCCTCATCATTTCCTATTCTAATTTGAAGGACATTTTTTAAAACTTTCCCTTTTGTTTATTCATGTAAATCTATTTTCTTGAAGGAGTTAGGCAGAACTCGAATAATATTGTTTTAAAATTGCATTGCTCAATAAGTGGCAAACATATTTATTTGTAGTGGAGATGAACTCCGCCCCTAGAGTCGGACATGACTAACATGCATGTGCGGGGGGAACCTTTACCTTTTTTAATGGCTCAGCCATTTCTTCTGGGCCTGAAGTACAGTGGTACCTTGTATAAAGGAATTAATTTGTTCCAAATGCAATTATGTTAAGCACATTTTCCTTTAAATAAATTTCCCATAGTTTCCCATAGTTTCCCATAATTGGGACCATTTTTATGTTGTACAGATTTGCCCCATGGGTGATTCTGTTAAGCAAATTTCCCCTATCTCTGGAATTTTTTATATTATACAGATTTTATGTTATACAAACCATTTGTTATACGAGTGTCCACTGTACTTCCAGATGACAGCTGGATTCATTTTTTGCTGGGTCAGTCTGAGCCTGGCTCACAAGGAGCAGCAAAACCTTTCTTTATAAACATTTAGCTTTGGCTCCTTTAGGAACAATGTTTTGTTAACTGCACAGTCTCTGTGCAAATAGCAGAGTTATGGGAAGGAAGGGAATTGTAGACATTTGGAACCTTGCCGAAATTTCAGACTGGTTTAACTAAGGTCCTTTAAGAACTTTATTGTGCTTGCTTGAAGGGTAGGTAAACTCCTGGTAAAGATAAATATAGATGGCTGAATATAAGGTATGGGCTGGTGTGTGGGATGTAGGCTGAAAGTAAAATATAACAGATTGCTATTATATGATAACATCTTACGAATCCTGATATGAATTACAAAAGAAATAACATATAATAATTGACTAATTTATCAACTATTAAGTATTTATTGACATCTAAACCTCATGGACCTGACATTTTACCATCCTGGTTTTAAAATACCACTGTTTGAGGACTTTGACCCTGAGAGAGCTCTGGAAAGAAAATAGAAGGAACCAAGCCTTCTTGGTGGACACGCCTTGTCTACGGAACACCTTATCACCTGAAATTTGCCTCATTTAAAGAAACTTTAAATGGTCTTTAAAAACATGGCTGTTGTTTTTCCACAGCCTGTGACAGCTTTTCCTTTTGCCTTCAAACTTTCCCAACATCAGGGACTTTTCCAAGGAGTCCTCTCTTCTCATGAGCTGGCCAAAGTACTGGAGCCTCAGCTTCAAAATAGAATAGAATAGAATAGAGTTTTTATTGTCATTATGCATATGCAAGATATGCACAACGAAATAAGAGTGCTGTTCCACAACACACTCTAAACAAGGAACCATACAAAACACATAAAACACATAAAACACCATACAAGATATTAAAAACTCTTAAAATCGCTTACAAAATTTAAAACACTACTTAAAAACTGATGTTGTTGTTGTTCAGTCGTTCAGTCGTGTCCGACTCTTCGTGACCCCATGGACCAGAGCTCGCCAGGCCTTCCTATCCTCCACTGCCTCCCGGAGTTTTGTCAAATCCATATTGGTTGCATCGATAACACCGTTCAACCATCTCATTCTCTGCCGTCCTCTTTTCCTTTTGCCTTCAAACTTTCCCAACATCAGGGACTTTTCCAAGGAGTCCTCTCTGGCCAAAGTACTGGAGCTTCAGCTTCAAAATAGAATAGAATAGAATAGTTTTTATTGTCATTATGCATATGCAAGATATGCACAACGAAATTAGAGTGCTGTTCCACAACACACTCTAAACAAGGAACCATACAAAACACATAAAACACCATACAAGATATTAAAAACTCTTAAAATCGCTTACAAAATTTGAAACACTACTTAAAAACTGATTGTTGTTGTTCAGTCGTTCAGTCGTGTCCGACTCTTCGTGACCCCATGGACCAGAGCTCGCCAGGCCTTCCTATCCTCCACTGCCTCCCGGAGTTTTGTCAAATCCATATTGGTTGCATCAATGACACCGTCCAACCATCTCATTCTCTGTCATCCTTTTTTCCTTTTGCCTTCGATCTTTCCCAGCATCAGGGACTTTTCCAAGGAGTCCTCTCTTCTCATGAGGTGGCCAAAGTACTGGAGCCTCAGCTTCAAAATCTGTCCTTCCAGAACATTCAGGGTTGATTTCTTTCAGAATGGATAGGTTTGATTTCCCTGCAGTCCAGGAGACTCTCAAGACTCTCCTCCAGCACCACAGCTCAAAAGCATCAATTCTGCGGCGATCAGCCTTCTTTATAGTCCAGCTTTCACTTCCATACATCACTACTGGAAAAACCATAGCATTGACTAGACGAACCTTAGTCGGCAAAGTGATGTTTCTGCTCTTTAGGATGCTATCTAGGTTTGCCATTGCTTTCCTCCCAAGAAGCAGGCGTCTTTTTATTTCATTGATGCAGTCGCCATCTGCAGTGATCAAGGAGCCCAAGAAAATAAACTCTGTCATTGCCTCCATTTCTTCCCCTTCTATTTGCCAGGAGGTGATGGGACCGGTGGCCATGATCTTAGTTTTTTCGATGTTGAGCTTCAGCCCATTTTTTCACTCTCCTCTTTCACCCTCATTAAGAGGTTCTTTAATTCCTCGTCACTTTCTGCTATCAGAGTAGTATCATCTGCGTATCTGAGGTTGTTGATATTTCTTCCGGCAATCTTAATTCCGGTTTGTGATTCATTCTTCTGGCAATCTTAATTCCGTCTTGTGATTCAACTAGTCAACCGGAAAATTGATTTCTGAATCTACCGGCATCAAACACAGGGAGTACAAGCTGCCTGAAGTTCAGTTCGTCCTCTTTCATAATTTGTGCTTTGTTTCAGCATATTCCACAAATAAGCTGATCACAAGAAACTGGTCTCATTCTAAACTTTGTGTGGATCAATTACCATTGCTTATTGTTTTTGGTTGGCAGCCAAAATACATGTACTTCTGCCTTGTGTGGCAGCACAAGCGTGGCCAAACACAACAGCCACTGCATACCTAGAGCACGTACAACATCTAAGGCACAGGTGTACTGCTAATGATGTGCTCTCCCACTCTGTGGCCATTTAAACATGGGTCAGGGAGATGGATGCAAATTCATTTGATTGAGTGTCACACTGAGCAATTTATGTTATACTAATGTTCTTAGACAATAATATGAAACCACCTCAAGAAATAAGAAAGAGCAGTTTTGAGCTGCTAGACCGTACAGAAACAATAGCTAAAAGGTTTGAGATGAATGAGATCAATGCAGCAGGAGCTCACATGAACTGGAGTCAATTTCAACAGGGTGATTATTATTTTTAAATGAAGTTACTGCTCTACTTATTACTTTGGGACAGTATCATCATTGTTCTGGATGCAGGAAGTAAACTCTTATGTTAACACATGACAGAGTACATTATTTTCTTTCTTCTACAGGCCAATTCTGATACTGCACCTTGAAAACACAAAAATATGCACTAGCACCAAAATTTGGGATTTGGAATTTGGATATGGAATTTGGAATTACTGTCCTTTGGATCTGGAATTTAGTAACCCCATTACAGTCAATATGAATACTATGTAGTCATTATCTACCCTTTTAATACAGTCAAAATATTTTAAAAGTATTCCTCTTTGTCCTCTGATACCTTCCCAGTGATTGTGCTAAACAAAGAGTGCACACCAACAGTCAGCAGTGCCTTGGTATTAGGAAATGACTGTAATGGACATATTGATTGACTATTTAGCATTAGGCATACCAACAGGCAACACCAGCCACATTGGGGAGTGAGCAACTACTCTGGAGAGCACTGGCAGGCAGATTGGAGCAGGTGATAGCCTCTGGTGGGTAGTAATCTGGTTCACCTGGCCATGGGGTCATTATAGCTTCACTCTGTTATCTGAGGAAGTGGACTCTATCAGTGAAAGCTCAAATTAAACTATTGCACTTAGTCTTGCTGCAGTGTTCTAGTCTCTTGGTTTTGTTGTCTGTGTTGCTTGCACAGAGTAGCATGGTTACTTCTTCAAAAAGATGAGACAGGTGCACCATTTGCTGTTCCCAGCACAGCTCCTTAGATTGGCCTTTCGCTACCTGAGGATCTGCCTGGCACAAGACTCTTGGCATATTTGGAAGTCTTACCAGAGTCAAGCCTCCTAGGATGCAGAGACAGGGCCTTCTCTAGACCTGTGGGTCAGTAGGGATGGGAAATGACAATGTAAACCAGTGATTTCTGAGGAGACATTTTCCTCTGAATTCCAGAAGGAGGGGGGGGAGGCAATTCACTGTGGAAAATTAGCATAACATGTAGTATCTAAGGAATACTGTACATTAAACGCTTTCATTTTGTGCCATTTGATCCTGAAAAGAAAAACTTAGTGTCAGACAAGCTTCCTTGAAGAAGGCATTTAAAATTAGAGTGTAAAACTAAGAGCCAATTCTACCTGACTGACAGTAAGCGATTCTGGGAAACTTCATTAATTTTCCATATCCTTGGACATCACCAATAGTTTAAAAGACACAACACAAAAGGAAAACAGAGGCAGGGAAGGAGAAGGAAAAAACACAGACCCACATTCTGGAAGTTAAGTCAAATAAGTTAAGTCAAACCAGCTTCAGCGGAAGCAGCTGATTTCAAAGAATTTATTTATTTATTTATTTATTTATTTATTTATTTATTTATTTATTTATTTACAGTGATGCCTTTCTATTACTGCCTGATAAAATGAGCAATGTGGAAAAATACTCAGCTCATATGAAGATGCAAAGGGATAGGTCAAGAGCTTCAAGATTTCTATTATGTAATACCAAGTTTAAATAGAAGAAGCTTGGACATGTTAGTTATTTGGACTACAGCTCCCAGAAGCCCCTAGAAAACAGGGCCACTGGTGTGCTGGCTCAAAGAATCAGGGACTTATACACCAATATACAGTAATCTTTCTAAATTCTGGAGTCAGCACAAGTCAGAGTTGATGGCACATAATTTAATTATTATTGGAAGACTTTGTGTGCTGTAGTGGATAGAACAATGGACTAGGACAGGAGATCTGTGCTTGATTCTCTGGCTCTGCTGGGGTGGTGCTAAATCATTCCTTAAATACCTCACTTAAATTGAAAACCTGATTCAAGTATCTATAAGTCAGTCCTGACTTAATGGCCCATAACAACAAATGTATTGGAAACTTAATGAGGTCCAAGCTGGAAAATGATTTGTAGAACTGAATGGGGACTTTGGAGAGGTCTCCATGTAGGAGTACAAATGCCCTTAAAATCCATCTCATCTAGCCATACATAGTTAACAAAAGACAAGTAATTGAGCAACTTGTAAATAATTGATTTCCAATCAAAGCTGAGTTGAATGAATTCATCTGATTTACTCACAAAGAATGCTACTGCAACAAAAGAGTGAAATGGAAGAAATGAAGAACCTTTTCAAAAGATGTCGAGCATTTCATACAGCTCAGAGGCCTAGTGTTCCTCAGAGAGGAGCAGATCATATGAAGAGGCTTCGCTCTTTAAAATTATGAACACAGCGCAGGCAGCGACAAAGCATCTTTGTTCTTTATTATGCTTTTGGCAAATGAACTCCACAGCACAAAATCCTTAATTCTCCTTCTAGTTATCCAGTGGCGACCTTACACACAGGAAATACAGAGTCCTTGCTGAGATCTGCTCAGCGAAAAGGAAGAATGAAAGACAGTCAACGATTACGGTTTATATTAGTAAGTGAGCAACTATGTGACTTTTCACCTCACATTTCTGAAGAATTGTTACAAAAATATACTCATAACATCCAACATGTTTTAGTATCCATAACTGGTTGACCACATACTGTCCAGAAGACAAGATTCCATCTGGAACCCCAAACGTATGGACATCTCTACCAAACAGCTAGCCCATAGTGTTGTATGAAGGAGCACCTATGTTGTTTAGGCTAGTTTTATCTAAGACATACGAAGCCTAAGACAATGGTTGAAAATGGTCCTGAAAACTGAGCAACACTTTATAGCTCATCTGTTTCAATACTTTGCTGCTTCCGGAAATTGGTTGCTACAGCACAGGGGCCATCAAACCATGGATTTAAATTTCTAACAGAAGAGTGACCAGTGACCACTATTTTCTGAGGCAGTTTGTTCGATATGAACAACTCATACTGCCAGAAAGTTCTTCATGATGTTTAGGCGCAATTCCCTTTCCTATAACTGGTTTAGACTTTTTATTTTAAGGCAACAGAAATAAATCTGTTTCATTTTAATGAAAGATTACTATGATTTAATTGCCTGTTCCTCAGGCTAAACTTACCTATGTTCTTCAGCCTCTCTTTTACTCACAGAACTTGCTCTTCAACCTGTGGTTTCATCAGCATTGTCACTTTGCATATGTTCTGGCTTCCTTATATCCTTTGATAAGGTTATACTGTATAATAAGCCGATAAAATATTATTTTAAGGCTGCATGTGAAGTTCCCTGGAGAACAAGTATCTTACTCTACTATTATTTTATCTGTTCATTTGTTTACATTTCAATTCGCGTTCCACTTTCCTTCCCCAACCAAGATGCTAAAACAGCTAACAAAACATAATTCCCCTGAATCCTAACCCCAAACAAAATAACAGTCCAATAATTTAAAACAAAGACTTTCCAGAACACTAATACTAGCATCAGAAGAATCAAACAAGCCAGAACTAACAAAGAACAATCAACAGAATCAGTGACTTGTTGAAATTGAAATGAAAATCTTCAAACATTAGTGGAGCATAAAAGACAGCTACGGTATTTCATTTAGAGCTGGCTTGGTAGTTCAGTGAGGGATTCAGATATTAGGAATTCAGTTCCCCTCTGTGCTTCCTCAACAAACAGCCAGCCCATGCAACCCTTGGGAAACCTGCATAGACCGATCATGCCCCCAAGAAGCAGGAAATGGAAACTGCATCTGAGAGTCTTTGTACACAACCCCTAAACTCCGCAGCAAATGGCTGCAAACTCCGGAGCTTACAAGTGTTTCCCCACCAGCTCCAGAGTTTGCAGGAAATTAAGTGCGACCTCGCCCACCTAAGCGCGACCCAGTGCACTTTTCTTGTACCTGCTGGAGGAAGGTGATTTTCACCCTGGTCCGGATTTAATCTGGCAGGTCCTCCTTTACTCTCAAGTAATCCTTTCCTGAAGCCCAGCACTTCTCTCCCCCCCCCCCAGTGGGACAGGCGTGGCTTCGCATCCAAGGCAAGCCTTCCGTAACACCGGGATCCCCAAAGGAGGAGGGGAGGAAGGGGGGGCTGACGGAAAGGGCGTAAAGTCGGCGGAGGCAGGCAGAGGGGAGGCGCGGGGCGGCACACGGGGCCCCCTGGCCGGCCCGCTGGAGGAGCGATGCCCCAGCCGCCTACCCTGCTTCCTCCCGGGCGGCTGCCTCTGGCCCCAGCAGGCGTGCCTTCCCTCCATGGGATGTAGCGGCAGGGGGCTTCTCCTCCGGGCGCACCTCGGGGCCCCGATCCTGCTGCTGCTGCTGCTGCTGCGGCTGGGGCTGGGGTGCGCGCCGGGTCGCGCCCCGCCGCCTCTTCTTCTTCTTCTTCCTCCTCCTCCTCCCCGCCGGGCCTGGTGCTCCTCTTCAGCTGCGGCTCCTTCTTCGACGCCTGCCTGTCCGGGTCGTGCCAGAGCCTCCAGCCCAGCAGAGCCTTGGCTGCCGCCGCCCTGTTGTTGCCGGGGTCGCCCCAGCCGCCGCTGCTGCTGCTCCTCCGCCCGCCGGCGCGGGGAGGACGACGACGCGGCTCCTCCTCCTTTCCCGGGACATCAAAGGAACGCGGCGTTCCATCCGCTCCCTCCGCATTCCTTTTCGGGAGACACGCGCCGGGACGTTCTTGCTCCCCCCATCCACCCCCCAACCCCCATGGCGCATCCCCGACCCTTGCCAACCCCACGAGGGTGCCTGGGAACGCGCTTGTCCTTGCATGCTACTTTTAAAGTTCTCACTGTTAAAAAACAGCAAACGTGAAAAGCTTCCTTGTTCTTGCCCTGCGCTCTTCTCTCTCTCTCTCTCTCTCTCTCTCTCTCTCTCTCTCTTCCTACACCTGCGCTTAGGCGGAGATCAGATCTTTATTTAGCACCAGTCAGGGGGAGGAGGCGGGAACAGAGGAAGAGCGACAAGCCCCTAAGATCTCTGGTCCGAATTTAAGTGGCCAGCGGATCTTAGGGGTCTTGTAAAAGTGCCCTGAGTACTCTCTACCTATAATGCTCTGAAAAGGGTCACTATAACTCAGAATTGTCTTAACACATTATTATCAATTTAGATTTTGTGATACTGTACTTAGATCAGAGAATTAAACATATGGAAGGCTTCTTCCTAGAAGGCCCTCTTGTATATCAATTATACCATGCAGTACCTCAAAAGGCAATGGCAGCACAGCAAGAGGATGGCAGTATTAACAGGGCTGTATCCAAGTCCCCTGTTCCATTTTTGCAGTTTCAGGATATATCTTGATTTGTTCCAGAGCATTTTGTACCTCCTCTGATTCACTTTGCATTCTGATCCTAGTTGATTGGGAATGGCTCCAGTTAATTTGCATTGGAAAACGAAAATGGCGACAACGTTTTTGCTTTATTTTTTATGTTGGTACATGAGATTTGGAGACATGATAGACATTAAAGAGGGGAATTAACATGCCATATTGAAGGGTTAGGTAGAAAGAAAGAAAGAAAGAAAGAAAGAAAGAAAGAAAGAAAGAAAGAAAGAAAGAAAGAAAGAAAGAAAGAAAGAATCAGTTTGTGCCCTGGGCAAATACGGTATTTGCAAATCTACTTCACTTGAAACTGAATCTGGCCACTGTGCTTGGTGGAGCACAAATTGTACCATGCCTTCAACAGGGATTCTTTAGCAGTGACTACAAATCTTGCTGGGTATAAATAGCAGGACTTCATTTCTAAGCATCTATATTTGCAAATATCCAAGTTTTTAACCATTTTGTTGTAGGTTCCATTGTCTTTGTCGAAGCTGGTTTTAAGATAGAAGAGTGTTGTTTAGACTGACCTATCAACTATCCAAAGGCTAGACTGATGCCCCCAAATGGGACGTGATTAGCTGTTTGTGCGGTGAGTCATCATCACTTTTAAAGAATTTGTTCAAAACACAGACACAATGAAAACAAACCAAACTTCAACTAACCAAAATTGTTGATATATAAATTTATGGATATACTTTAAACATGCTCTCTCTCTCTCTCTCTCTCTCTCTCTCTCTCTCTCTCTCTCTCTCTCTTTCTCTCACGTGCACATCAACACATTGCTACAAGAAATAGCTGTACCCAGCTTTTCTCAAAATAATATTTCCCAATGGAGGCGAAATATGAGCAAAAGACAGACATCAAGACTAGGGCAGATAAAATGCCTTATTCGGAAAGAAAACTGCGGTAATTGACAGATGCGTTATGATAATATGTTTTCTTTACACAGGGGTCATTTCCGTACTTTATCTCTGGAATTACAGAGAAAAGACATAAACTGTCGAAACCATCTCATAAATGTAAGAATTATATTCATGTTAATTGGGCTGCTTTACAATAAGAAGGTTATGGGCCAGATCTTTACAGGGCTGTAGCTGTCATTTTCCCAACATCCTGTGATATGTTCTGAATAGATTATTTAAGGCAAGCTCGCAGTTCCTTTGAAGAATGTATGCAAAGCATTATCACAAACATTAAGACATGCTAGCTTAAAAAGCTTTGCCCAATCGCGTTTCAGTCATGGTGGCGGTTCCTCCCGACCCCTCTGTAAAACATGCTGATCTTCCCGCTGCAGCACACTGAGGATTTTAGACTTCATAAAATGCTTTGGTGAGTTCACAACTGAAGGGCTTTCTCATTCTTCTTACTTCAACTGTGCATGTCGCTGAATGGAACCAAAACTGGAATTCAGATTTGAATTTGCCTACACGCGATCTAAATATAGGATCCTTGACCTCCAGTACATTGTTCCTCATGGGCTTGGATCTGGAGATGACTTCCCATTCTGGCTTCAGTAAAAGACATATGGATGCCAAAAGGACCAGCCTAGGTGGTTTAGCAACCTGAGGGAGACAAATATCCCACCTTCCCTGCTTTGCATTTCCAGGTACAGTAGGACCCCCTACTGTAGGTTAAGCACAGATTCATTAGCCACTGATTCAGTTATCCACAGTTGGCAGAAGAAAAAATAAATAATTAAGTAGCCGCAAAGCAAGCTAATGTCACAAACAGCAGCTGTAAAGCAAGCTACCGTCATAAAACAGCAGCCATAAAGCATGCTAATGACACAAACAGCAGTCGTAAAGCAAGCTACATTTTATATCTCAACTCACTTCCAGGCCTTCCGGTGGATCACAAAAACCATGGATAAGAGTGAACGCCAAAATCCCCAAAACCACTGTTTTGTGACAGTAGCTTGCTTTACAGCCCTCTTGTCCCCTTACTGGGTCGGGGCAGCCCAGTTCCGATACTGGCAGAAGATTTCCCTTGTAATTTGAAAGTTTTGTAATCAGATGTTATTTGAGGCACTACTGTATATTGTTAGCTACCCTAAGCTCTTATGAATATTGGGGGGGGGGGACGAGTAATAAATTAACAAAGAAATAAATAATGGAGCCAACCCCAACAGCAGCAGATTATTTTCCATTGTGAATCTGTGGTCTAAAAATGAGTAATTCTCTAGGTAAGCCAAGCTGACTGTTCCCTAGTTCCTAGAAAAATTGTTATGCTCTGTCTTTACCATGCAGCTGGCCTTCATCTTTTGGCTTTCTAAAAAGTAATGTCTTCAAAGAGTCTTTAAAAATTCTGTTTGCACTGTACTGAAGGATTTCAAATGAGGTAGTTAAGTGAGATATAAAATGTTTAATGGAGAAATAAATAAGTCATTACCTTGGAAACTGAACAGGCTGGCTTTCTTCAATCTTGGGGCTGCTTTATGCATTTCGGATTCAATTCAGAATGACGTGACAAGGTCTGAATGTGAATACCCCACATCTAAATTCACTTTTTGCACTCCACACTTGCTCTCAAGCAGGATTTAAAAAAAAAAACTTGGCTCAAAGTGGGAAGAATTGAGAGATACTCAAAGGAAGGTTTTGCAAACCTCTCTGCATAGTGTTAGTCTTTAAGGTGCCACATGTTTTGTGTCTTTTGTTTTGTTTTGTTTTGCTTTGGATTTTGCCTGAAATTCTTGACACGGGTACCCTCTCTGAAGCTTCTGCATAGTGATATTAACTGTAAGTCTCAGGAGTCAGTAAATAACAGATGTTTTTCGTTCTTACTGTTTTTAGAAACCCATGACCCTGTGATGAACCCACTACAATGAAATGGGAGCTTACCAGTCAGTATTAATGAGTTTCTGAAAAAGCATCTCCCCAAAAGATGACTGTGTGTAAGATGATGTAGTGGATTTCTGTGTCGATTTAGTATTAAATGGCAGAAGACACGGGAGTCATCAAAGTTATAAAAATATCTCTCGGGTGGATTTCTGCTCCGTTCTTCACTAACGAACAGGAGAGCATTTGAGAGGAAGGGCAACTGGGAGTCATTCCAACATTATTTCTGTTTCTAACAACCCAAAACCCTGTCTGTCCTTCTTTTTTATTTTTTTTTGGGGGGGAGGGGAGACATTTCTCTCCTCTCCACACCCCAAATTCTGGATCAGTCAATTCCCACCATTTTACATCAACAACAAGCCAAAGATGTTGACATTGTAAATGTGCCATGAATTAAAAAAAATACTTTGGCCCAACACAAAACAAACAAATAAAAATAAAATAAAAATAAAATTGGAAACTGTTTTTTTTTAATCTTTTATGGCAACTAAGGGTAGGTTCATAAAGGCCTGTCCTACCATTATCCAAAGAAAGGAAATTGGCCGTCCTAGTCAGAATGGTGCTAGGGGTGGCAAGTTGCTTTGCTACCTTACTCCCTGCAGGCTCTGGTGCTACCACCTCAGTTCTGTATCCCTTCTTGGGCCTCCTCTGTGCCACTGGATTGCACAGATCTCAGTGGTGGCCAGATATGCACTTAACACAATTGAGGTTGGTTCTCCCCCTGGGCCTGTTCTTTGGGATGTCTGGTCTGGCAGAATGTTACATGCCACAGCTAACATCCTGTCTGGATCACTTCAATACAATTTACGTGGGGATGATTTGAACAGACAGTCCCTGCACTAGCTGTGGGGACTAGAGATGGGCACGACTCAAAAAATGGTGTTTCGTTTGTCGTTTGTCATTTAGGGGGTCCGTTTCGGTTTGTTTTCGTTTTTCGTGAATTTTTTGCAAAAAAATTCATTTTCGTTTTGTTACGTAATGAAACAAAAAACGAAAACGAAAACGAAAATGCTGTTTCGTTATCATTCATTACAGTTCAATGTATTTGCCGCAACGAAAATGAAACGCACGACAAAATTTCAGTTGTTTCGTTTCGTTTCGTTTCATTTTGGAGACAAAATTCGTTTTTCGTTTCGTTACATTACGTAACGAAATGAAAAAATGAAAATGAAAACAAAAAATTGCTCGTTTCGTGCCCATCTCTAGTGGGGACGATAGAACTTCCCTCTTACAGGAGCCCCACTGGCTGCTTGTCTGTTTCCAGATCCAGTTCCAAGTATAGTACTAGTTATGATCTTTAGCACCTTTTGTGGCTTGGATGCAGATGATCTGAAGGACCAGATCAGCCCATATGAGCCTTGTTGGCTTGTAAGACCTTTTTAGGGAGGCCCTTCTTTCAGGTCTACCCCCCCCCCCCCGGCTTCATTTGGTGATGATCTGAGAGAAGGCCTTCTCTGTGGTTGCTCCTTAGATGTGGAGCATTCGGCCCCATTGGCCAGACTGGCTCCTTCCCTTCTTGTCTTCCAGTTGTCAAGCAGTATATTTTTCCAGACAGTCTTTTAAATTGGGATTTTCAGAATGCTGTATTTATTGAAATTTGAGATTTCTAAATGTTTTAAATTTTGTTTTGATGGTTGTTTTGATACTTGCACATACTCATATGGTGTTGTAGATGGGAATATTAGATAGCTTTAACCGTGATCTGCCATAAGGCCATAAATGAATTAATCAATAGATCAGGCAACCAGTCTTGCCACCACACTTCTCTTCTTCCGTCTCTGAGCAGCTCTTCCTTATGTTCTACCTTTTACATAGAGAAGCAGCAAGGGCTTAAAGCAGCCAGTGCCTCTTCAAACAGAGCTAGTGAGATCAGCACAAAGAGGGGAGAAGCTGTGGCCAAGGGAGGCCACAGAAGCAGCAGTCAGGGTGAAGGGTTGTGAGAGGCGGAGATTTTAAATTGTGTTAATAAACATGAATTTGTCTGGCTGAAAGGCCCCACTACAGAGAAGTCCCTCCCCCTTGTTAAAAGGAATTATGACTGAGGCTATGTGGAAGTAAGGTATCTGCTGATGAGCTTAGGGTGTGGTGTAGACCAGGATGGGTAGACTAGAATGGGAGAGAGACATTCCTTCAAGGAGTGGTACGCCAAGTCCTTTAGGGCTTCAGAATAGGCACTTTGCATTGGCTCTGCAAGTAAAGATGAAGCCAGCAGAGTCCTCCAAGAACTGGTGAGATGTCGTCTGAGTCTAGAGATGGGGATGAATTTTGCTGATTTGTCAAAATGTGTAGATTTGTATTAATCATAAAGTCCCCAGAGAAATACAAATTGACAAAGTTTTAGTGAGTTTTGATGGCTGAAAGTTCTTCCCAGATACCAAAAGACTCCACACTTGCAGAGAAGTTTCCTTTGACTCTCTACAATCTCTCCAAGTTTGGGGGGATACTGGGTTTCCCCAACCTAGTTTCTATAGGGCACTTTCCTAAGGAGGGGCATTTTGTATACCTCAGATGTCTGGAACTCAATATTCACTAAACTTGGAGGGCACAGCTCAGGAGTATTACTCCCATTTCTCACCAAAATTTCATAGCTTGTAAAGGAGAATCAAGGGATACTTCCCTCCAAATGCAGTGTCTCTAAATGCCTTGGGGGCCGTTTTGCAGCGTTTTAAAGTTAAGATGAATTGATTCATTGATTCGTCAGTTCATCACTGGAAATTTGTTGATTTATTAATTCATTGATTTCTCAGCCCAAAGAAATCATGAATCAAGACGAATCACCATTTTTTAAATTTGGTCCCATCTCTAGTTTGAGCAATCAAGGTTGTAGCTCCAGCTGCTGTATCTTGAACTAATGGAACAGTTTTACAGCGCATTATTTGTTTAAGCACGGCAGTCATTCATATGGGACATTGTTGGAAAGAATATGCTCTGTAGACATTTACTTGGGAATAAGCAAGCATCCTCCACCTTTCCAAGATGTGTGAAACTCAACAGGACTTGCTTCTATTTAAACGAATGATATATGATCAGTTTAGGTTTCCAGTATTTGCTCACTCTTTGATTCATTCCACCCATTTACAAGCCATATTCTTTTCTAACAGGTGACTGAAGTTCTGACAGATGGCAACAGACCAACACAAAACACAAGTTAGAAACAAATGCACTTCATGTAACCTATGCAGATACATGCAACAGTGATCACACAACTCATGCAGTACACCCATCTTAGAGGGGGTACAATATAAGTGCAAGAGCTGCTTGTGTTTAATCAGGCATGAGATCCGATTTCATTTGTGCAGTATACAGGTACATGAAGGTACCCGGATGCCATGCAGTTTCCAGTGTAATGTATCAAGCATCACATTCAGTAGAATGTTATTTAGAATCTAAAATATGATCAAAAACAAATTCAAGGGGAGAATGCAGAGAACAACCGAAATGTGGTTTTGAGAATCTAAGTTCTCCTGGAAAGGGGGAAGGATAGTGACTAATGATTTCCAAACTTTGGGCTTGGCAGCACTGTTACCCCATTCATTGTACAAATGTTCTTGGCTCTGTTGTTATCCAGCTGCTACAGCCTGGAGACTGAACAAAAGGGAAAAGCATCTACATCCAATATTCCAAGAACAAAATAGCTGGCCTCCAGTCAGGTTTCTTGGAGAGAATCCTTCTTGTTCTCTTTGAAATAAGAGCCTTGCAAAGAAACAACTATTTTCTTATTTGTCTTCTTAACTTCTTGATGGGGAGGTGGCATTTCTTGGGCAACAGACTTTTTGTTTAGACTCCCCCCCCCCTTACAGTATTTGGTATTTTCCTGCCGCATACTGTATCTTATTGCAGTTCTTATGACACAGTATGAAATCTATCATATAGGGTTCAATTATTTATATCAAAAAATCCCCCAAAATAGTCCTTCTCAAGATCCTTCAAAAATTTAAATTCCAAGTACATGATTGAAAAAGAAAAAGACAAAAATGTCATAACCGCGAAACAGAGAACAAATTAATAGGCTTTTAAAAAGAAGTAGGCAACCCCCCCTTCCCAACTCAACACCAAACAATGCTACAGGACATGGGTTGTTCTGCCACTCTTCCAAAGAATGACTGCCACCAAGTCATAGAACGAGCCCAATTTT
The DNA here is from genome assembly GCA_037367245.1 of Phrynocephalus guinanensis. Lineage (NCBI taxonomy): Eukaryota > Metazoa > Chordata > Lepidosauria > Squamata > Agamidae > Phrynocephalus > Phrynocephalus guinanensis. The sequence continues at coordinate 42,995,780 of CM074734.1, forward strand.
ATCTAAAGTAGGAACCCATGGGGGGGGTGCCATAGCACCTGAGTGAGCGCCTGGCAAGGCGATCGCACCATCAAGATCTGAAACTAGACTGAAGCCTCTGGTGCATCATTTCAGACCCATCCTTTTCTTTAGGCTGCACACTCTCCTACAAAAGGGGACACTTTTCATTTGAGACCGAGCATCCTCCATCTTTCCAAGTGCCCTCATGTTGCCTCTATGAATTGTGAAGGGTTTTTACTGTTGCTATTTGGAGCTGTTTATGTTCGTCCAGCACTACTCCTTGGTTTGGGACTGTAACTGCTGGTTCAAGCTCTAGAGCAGGGATAGTGTACCTTCAGCACTCCAGATGTTTTGGACCACAACTCCCACAATCCTTTGTCATTTTTGTCATTGGCAATCTAGGCTCAAAATTCTGGGAGTTGTGGTCCAAAACATCTGGAATGCTGAAGGTTCACCATCACTGCTCTAGAGTCTCCGGTCCAAGAATCTCCAGCATCTTAGATTTAGCAGTCACTGGTTGCATAGTAATGATTGGGGTTCATTCCTTCTTTGTTAGTCCTCCTGCTTCATAGGTTATTGATACAGGATATCACTGGGTTGCAAAGTCATGATATTTAGAGCCCATGGCCTACATAAAGTTGCTGTTCTCACCTACAGTGGACTCACTGACTGAACTGCTGAAAGACAAGTCAACACGATTGTAAATACTAATATGGATGTAAGTTATACTCTACCAATTGGATCTGGCCAGTAGTAGCAAGATCTAGAGATAGAGCCTAAATCATATCTATATAAATAGCAGGGGCGATAAAGTATAGAATGGAATCAACATATTTAAAGGTACTGCAAGAAATGATTGGCAAGTTGCAGAGGTTTTCATGCAACAGGGCAAAATGTAAATGTAAATATAAATGTTTTCCTTTCAAAGTGCAAAGCCCAAACACAGGATAAGGGGAATTTTTTGGGAAAAAAGTATTTTCACATCTTTTCCCCAAACTCTTGTGATCAAAGAAGAACTGTCTTTGTAAAGAATATTTATGCAAGGCTGGTGATGGATTGGGATGCAACTGAGGGCTGGAAAAGCAACATTCTTAATTTCCTCTGATTTTTATGTTCTGCCTGTCTAGAGGGTGCAACTGCACTTGAAAAGCTGATTTAGAATGTTTTGATTCACAGCTTGTACAGTGGTACCTTGTATAAAGGAATTAATTCGTTCCCAATGAAATTATGTTAAGCAAATTTTTCTTTATACAAATTCCCATAGGAATACATTGAAAACGGAGTGATCCCATTTTTATGTTGTACAGATTCTCCCCATAGATGACTATGTTAAACAAATTTCCCCTATCTCCCGAATTTTTTATGTTGTACAAATTTATGTTATACAAGCTGTTTGTTATACAAGGGTCCACTGTATTACATTTGAAATGGCAATTATTGCTCTCACAAGGGTTGCGGGTTTATTGAAGAGTTTGCCCTTCATACGGAATGTGACGTGGTTCACGTTCTAGCCCACAGCCCCCCCCTTTTCCCTTCCTTCCTCTGGTCCTTCCTCTGATGATCTGACAAGGAACTAATGGGGGCCAAAATATGGGGAATTAATAATAACAATGACCTAGCGATAAGGAGATAGGATGATCTAGTGCTAATCTCACATATGTAAAGAAATCTAAAACTAAAAATTGGAGGATGATCAGGGTACAGAAAGGAATGTCGGGGCTTCTCCACATCACTGCAACACCCACATACCCACACAACCATATTTTACAAAAACGTGCCATAACTTACACACATGAGAAAAAGCGCATTCAGGTTGGTCTGACTTGAAAAAGTAGAACCCCCCCCCCAGTTGCAGAGGGGGGAAATAGTTTTTTGGGAGCAAAAAGAGCTAGACCGATTCGAATCAGCCTTTGCATCATGAGACCAGTAAAAGGGCTAGACCGATTCGAATCAGCCTTTACATCATGAGACCAGTTAAAAAATACTTCAAATTCCTTCCTTTTATAAATGGAGCAAATCTCATGATCCCTGATCATGTAGTTGCAGCCTCTGTAACTTCAAACTTACCCTTTCCAGCTGCCAGAAGAAGCAAATGCTGCAATCACATTTGCCTCCTTCAGGAACAGAATTCTTCCTGTTCACCTGAAGGAAACTGTGATCTGGCCCATTCTTAAGAGACCTGGCTTGGCTGCAGATTTGTCCAACTATTATCCAGCAGCCAATGTTCCCTTCATGGGCAAGGTGATCGAGCGGGCTACTATAGTCAGACTCGAGTCATTTCTGGAGAAAGATCATGTCCTGGATCCATTCCAGTCTGCAGGCCGCAGCATGGGGCCGTGACAGCCCTGGTTGCATTGCAAGATGACCTCCTGAGGGGACCTGACAGGGGTTGCTCTAACCATGTTGGTCCTTTTCGATTTGTCAGCGGCCTTTGATACCATTGACCATGGTATCCTCCTGGGAAGGTTGTCTGAGATGGGTATTGGGGGCCAGGCTTTGTGCTGGCTCTGGTCCTTTCTCGACAGCCATACCCAGAGTGTAGAGGTGTGGGGGGTGATTTGTCGGCCCCATGGACACTCTCTTGTGGGGTGCCCCAGGGGTCGGCAGTATCCCCCATACACTTTAACAACTATATGAGCTTGCTGGCTGAGGAGTTATGGGATCTGCTGCTCTGTCTGTCCTTCTCCACCTCTGCAACCGAGGCTGTGTGGACCCTTGACTGCTGCCTGGCCGCAGACGTGGAATGGACCAGGACTAACTCAAGCCCAGGAAGACTGAAGTACTGTTCCTCAGAAGATTCCCTGGATGGGTACAGTGGCCCTCTCCCCAGTTTGGAGGGACTGACCCTCAAGCTGGTGGATAGAGTGAGGAGTCTGGGCGTCGTCCTGGATTCAGCTTTGTCCCTGGAAGCCCAAGTGGTAGCTGTTCCAGGGCGGTCTTCTTTCAACTTGGGCTTATTGCCCAGATTCACTCATACCTGGACGTGGATTCCCTTAGCATGCTCGTACAGGCACTAGTGATCTTGAGGATAGATTACTGTAATGCTCTTTACATGGGGCTACCTTTGACTCTTGTTCAGCGACTACAGTGGGTGCAGAATGCTTGACCACATCACCTCCATCCTGGCTCGCTTACATTGGCTTCCTGTTGCCACCCAAATAAGGTTCAAGGTATCGGTTTTGGTTTACAAATCCCTGCATGGCTTGGGACCTGACTATCTGGTGGAGCGGATCTCCCAGAGGTCAGCTTTGTCCCGACCGACCAGAGCTTTGCTCGCCTTCTCTCTCCAGGTGGCCACGCCAAGCGAGGCCTGGAGGGTTTCTACCCTCAATCGGGTCTTCTCGGTGGCTGCCCCAGCACTCTGGAACAAACTGCCCATGGAGATTGGACTGGCGAAGTCTCTGCCGGCCTTTAGGAGAGCACTAAAGACCTGGCTCTTTAGGGAAAGCTTCGGCTATGGCTGAGTGCACCATGGTATGTTGTTTGTTGGCTTTGTATTGTTTATCCCAGCCTTTCCTTGCTGGACTTTGTTTTTGTGGTATGGATGTGGTTGTTTTTATTGGCCAGAATCTCTGCCGACCTTTAGAGAACCCTAAAGAGCTGTCTCTTTATGGAAAGTTTTTGGTGATTGTTGAGTGTATGACTGTGCATTGTGTGTTGGTTGTATTGTTTAGTCCCAGCCCCTTTTCTTGCCGGATTTTTATGTTGTTGTACAGTATTATCCTTTGTTGTGTATTATTTTTATATTTTTATATTTGTTTGTTTATTACGGGGATTGTGTATGGGCAAATTGTTTTCCAATCTGATGTACACAGCCCAGAGTTCCCGAGGGAAAGTTGGGCGGTTAATAAATAAATAAATAAATAAATAAATAAATAAATAAATAAATAAATAAATAAATAAATAAATAAATAAATAAGCATTTTCACATGTTCTCTAGTCTAGAAGACTCATGTAGTGTATTTATCTCACGTTGTCTAGGTTAGCCATTATTCATTTTTTTTAAATCTTACACTTTAGTTTTCATAAACATATCCTTATTGTATTATAGTATTAACAGTCTTTTGTTGATAACTAAAGCTTTTAAAAGATCAATTCAACATTTTTTTTAAAAAAATCCACCTCATTTAAACCTTTTTATTCAATTGAGTCCTCCTCGCTTAGACCAAAAGCATTTCTCTCTTTTTAAGGCCTTTTTTGGGGGGTGGGTGGGGGGGGTGCGCAAATGGCCACAGACGATATAAACAAACGATCTGGGTTTTTCCTGTTTACTTTATCATTCTTTTGAAGATATCACTGATCTTTGAACCAATTTTGTTAGAAAATGACATGTTTGTGCACTACAGACGAGTTCTGCAAAGATCACCTTCCTCTTGTCCAGGACTCTTCAAGTATTTCCAGTTCCAAAATCCATTTTAAAAATCATATTTTTAAGACACCCACTAGCCTGTGTAGAGTTCATTCTGCTGTGATGTGGTTAGTCTGGTGACCTCACTTATTGCTCTAAATGGGTATATCCACAAGGTTGAAATTTTAGCCCGCAAGACAACCGCATCACCACTTGGAATATTTAAATTGTCAAGCTGTTTTAATAGTTGTTCTGTTATATGATATTTTTACATTGATTTTATTTTATATTTGTAATTATGTTGTTGTCTGATGTATTAGGAACCATAAAAAGTGATCTTGGCTAGATGGACAGGATACAAATCAACCAATCAACCAACCAACCAATCAATCAATCAATCAACCAATCAATCAAACAATCAACCAATCAAATAAATAAATAAATAAATAAATAAATAAATAAATAAATAAATAAATAAAGGGTTTACATAGCTCCCCAATGGGGATATTACCTATAGCAACTTTCCCCTTCCCCCAGCAAGTCGAAGGAACAATCTGGAACAGATAGTACAGTGGTACCTAGAATTATGAATGCCCTTAATTGTGAAAAAAATTGAAATACGAAGGGAAATCCATCCAGGGCGCAATGCACCCTGGGAATTGGAGTCTTCCGCAAAAACCTTGAGAATTGAAATATTTCTTATGGGATGCCTCAAGATACGGAAATTTTTTTCGAGGGCCTTCATTCCCAGGGTGCATTGCGCCTCATTCAATTTCAAATTACGAAAATTTCTAGATACAAAGCGTTGCGAGGAATGGATTAACATTGCAATTCGAGGTACTGCTGTACTATTATTAATAAGAATGTGCCGTCAAGTTGATTATGACTTATGATTACTCTTTTCAGGTTTTTCAAGGTAGAGAATACTCAGAGGTGGTTTAACTTTCCATTTTTGGAGGAACATCGTTGGACTGGGCTGCTTGGGCACAGTGGGGAATCAAACTCCCAACCCATATCTAAAACACTGAGCTATCCAGAGGAAGAGATGGTACAGACTTGATTTACTGTGGCTGAATACAACAAGAATACAAAGACAATTTATGTCAAAGAGAACACACTCTAGACATTCTGTAGTGCTATTACTGGGATATCAAGCTACTGAGAATTTTGAAGGAATGTTACCAAGTAACTCCTACAGGCATCTGTATGAAACCGCACATATTCTGAGATGTGTGTGGGGGTTGTGTTGTTACAGTCGTGACCGACTCTCCGTGACCCCACGTCCATGGAATTTTCTTGGCAGGAATAGTGGAGTGGCTTGCCACTTCCTACTCAGGATTAGACATGCGGATGACCAGAAAAATGACGTTTCGAGTTTTCGTTTGTCGGAACGGGTCTGTTTCGGGTCGTTTCCGTTTGTCACGAAATTTTTCAAAAATTTGTCATTTCGTTTGTCGTTTGTCATTTGTTGTTTCCACCGCGATTTAGCGCAATTTGACTTCCCAGAGCATAGGGGCGTCCCACAATCAGGGCCGGCGCTAGGTGTTTTTGCGCCCTAGGCGGCGGGCGGGGCGGGGGGGCAGGTGGCGGGGGGGAGGTGCGGGCGGGCGGTGGTGGCAGGGGGCCATGGGCGGGCGGCGGGCGCTGGCGGGCGAGTGGGCGGGCGGCGGCGTGGGCGGACGGGCGAGTGGGCAGTTAGGATATCACTTAGGAAGGATAGAGGTTCTGTTCTTGGCTTGCACCCCAAATGTGTGTGTGTGCAAGCAAATTGAAGTTGGGAAAATAGAAAATAAATGGTAGTATATAATATATTTTTAAAATAAATCCACACCTCCCACTCCCAGTCGAACCTCCCTCTTTATGCAATATCAGAAAAAAATCCTCACAAACTGCCAGAGAAGAAATAAAGAATAAACTGCTATTCCCTTCAGCAGACAAAGCTGCAGGGAATCAAAGAAATTATTTTCTAAATTCAATTCCCTGCCTGCCTGCCTAACTTAAATCTTAAAGCCTCCAGCCTCCCTCCTCAATCTCGATCGGATCACACCAGCACCAGCAGCCAGCCCTCCTTCCTCAACCACATCCATACACCCGACTGCGATTTCTGGAAGGTGCCTCAGCTTTTTATGCCCTCCGAGACATCCAGAAGTGTCAGTCAAAAACCTGGCGATGCCATTGGTGGAATGGTTCAAACAATTTGCATGGTCCCATCCCATGCCCAGCCCAAATGGGCAGGTCTAAAGAAATAAAAAATAAAATAAAATAAAATAAAATCAATACGACGTTTTATTGCTATAAAAAACCCACTGCTGCTACTATAACAATTCAGACATTTAAAATAAATAAATTTCACATGTTTCTGTGGTGATTTGGTGTGTTTTTTGACCACGATTTCAAAAGAAAAATTGCAGTCGCCATTTTGGATCCCCCCCACCGCATGGCATGGCAAGACGACGAGGATGACCTCCCCCCCGCCTGGTGCAAGCAGCCCAGGACAGGAGAAGAGGGAGAGGAAGGCCGGGGACCCCCTAGAAACCACCCCTCTGGTAGGTGGCAAAGCCTCAGGCAGGCATATTTTCACCTGCTTTTTTGGCTGGGAGTCGGGGTTTTTTTAAAAAAAACTTTTAAAAACTTTTTCTGTGCTTCGCATTGTGCGATCGCCGCGATGCCACAAACGGAAAGGAAAAACCCAACCAAAATTTTCTTTTTTCGGTTCGAGTTCGAGTTCTGACGGCTTAATTATCGTTACCGTTTCCGTTACGTAACGGAAACGATAACCGAAAACGGAAACGACAATTTCTCCGAGTTGTGCCCATGTCTACTCAGGATCTCTAAACCTTGCAAGCACTGCACCCTGTCAGATTTTTTTTTGCAGTAGCTCCCACCCATACAGAACTATTTCACAATGGAATTAGGATACACACACAAAAATAAGTACACAAAATGATCACTCGTTGAGAATTAGCATTATTAGGAATCTGTACAGGATCCAGGCTACCTGTGCATTTATGAGGCAACTGTAGGGTGGAGCAAGGTGGGACACTCACGGGGCCGTGTGGTATATCACAGCACTAGTGTTGAATGCTGAACTTAAAACCATGGCATGCAGAGAAGACTGCTGGGAAGGAGGTGCAAATGGTCAGTGATTTAGAAGGAAGATGCTGTGCTGGCACCTAAGCAGGAGATTGACTGCTTCACCCCCTCAATGAAGCACAAAATATCTTTTCCATTTTGGGATATAGAGTGTGCCTTTCCCTCACCATCACCCTCACCCCCACCCCTTCTCCTTTTCTTGTTGGTGCTGTTGTATTAGTATCAATGTTCATAATATCTGCCTCCTCCTCCACTTATTCATTCATTCATTCATTCATTCATTCATTCATTCACTGGCTGGAAGTCAGCAAATAATTCTTCCAGAAATAATTCTGATATGCTGTGTACCCTCAGCCTAATCCTTGTTTTCATGGATCTGAGATCAGGAAATGCAAAAGTACCACCTTTAGGCCCTGATAAGAATCAAGTCAGAGTACCCTCAAAAGGGCCCAGAACAGTTTAGGTACCAATCTATGGGCTTTTCTTTGGACATGGATCACAGTGTCAGTATACTATACATCATGCATGTCCAAAATCAGGCCCAGGGGCCAAATGCATCCTGTTTTCAAATTCTGAGCGGCCCGCGGCCTTTTATCCCCATCAGCTAGGCCTGTCATGCATCCCTGCCAGCTGGCCCCTCCCCATACCGCATGGAGATGTCAGCTTGCAGTTTTACGGTTTGCCTGCCCTCCCTGCCACTGTCCATCCCCCCAGCCTCCTGCCCAGCCTACCTGCCCCTAAATGTGTTGCTGCAGCATCATCCGCACTTCCTTGCATGTCCTAGAGGCTTGTGCAAAGTCCGGCCTGGGGGCCAAATGCAGCTGAATGGTCAGCACCCACACATTTTCACCTCACCAAATCTGGCCCTCCTTACAAAAAGTCTGGCCATACATCCTTCACTGTAACTGTGAGGGTTCTAATAGAGAGTTAATACGTTCATGAGTAACTGACAAATCAAAGCATGCCAGGCATGTAAGACAGGATTAGATAGACAAATAAACTCTGACTCCACTATAGGAGGATTAACCCAATTGCATGCTTGGGGTTTATAAAGTGAGGTTTGTAAAACTCCACTGCAGTTCTGTCTGCCTGACCTTGTGTGGAGTGGAAGGAACCTCAGTATCTGGAAGAGTGCAAAGGTCAGGATAAGTAAGCTGGGATTTTAGGGCTTGGGTCCATGGTAAAGGGGAGGAGAATGAAAAGAAAAAGATCTTGCATCAGTTTGAGTGGACCCCAGAGGAACTGCCTTGTGCATGTTTGGAATGTTTAAAGGAGGTAGCTGGAGCCACAGGGACTCCTGGGTTCAACAGATTCACACAGGAGCACCTTGTGCGTCAGCAAATCTTTTCCAGGCCAGGTTTGCTCACCAGATGTCGTCACTTTTGACCTCTTCTCTAGGTCTCATGATGTTTCGTGGCATCAACCACTTCCAAGTAATTGCAAACGTATGAACTAGAGATGGGCACGAATAAAAAAAATGGCGTTTCGTTTGTCATTTGTCGTTTAGGGGGTCCGTTTCGGTTTGTTTCCATTTTTCATGAATTTTTGCAAAAAATTCATTTTTGTGTTCGTTCGTTTCATTACCGTTTCGTTACCATTTATTTCAAATTTTTGTGATTTTTTAGCATTTAAACCAGTTCAATGTATTGCCGTAACGCAAACGAAACGGACGACAAAATTTCTGGTGTTTCTGTTCGTTTCGTTTCATTTTAGAGACAAAATTCGTTTGTCGGTTCGTTACGTAACGAAACAAAAAACGGAACGGAAACAAAAAATTGTTCGTTTCATGCCCATCTCTAGTATGAACTAATTATCCTCCAAAGGTTTCCTATCTAAAGATGGACACAAACAAGCAAAAAGGAACCAGGAAGAAATGGCTAGTTCACTGGGTTAACTGATTTATGGTCAAAGTCCAGACGTTTAGAGTTCATGGGCTTGGATGAAACACAAACACCATTTTGCTAGTTTGTGCCCATCCTATCGCTAACAGTCCCACTCACGTTTTGCAAAATCAAAACCGTGGCTTCTTTTATTGAGTCAGTGCATCTCATGATGCCCTTATCGGTGAACAATTACTGGGCTTGGATTTCATTCCCAGAACCCCACAGGCAGCATGTAGCCTTTTCGACATATGACAAGCCACACGGCTCCCCAGAAACACACATGCATAATGTAACTGATATGAGACGTTCTGCCGGCTGTCATGGACGCTGCAACCACCACCTACTGACAGAAGGCCCTTTGGCAGTCGATGTTCATAGGCATTTTATTCTGAATGCCTTGTTTTATTTTTAAAGCCGGGCTAGGTGGAAGATGCCTTCTCAGAATAAAAGATGCAGATCGCTAAAATACATCCACCCATCAAAAAGCCTCAGAGGCACAATTACAGCCTCCACATCCTTCGTCAGTCAAAGGGATGATTATAGAGGAGTCAACTGATGGCCAGCAGCAGCTCTCTGCTTTTAGGTAAAGCAAGGCATCATGTTCTCCAAACAATCACACGCTGGAAGTCTAATTACTAGGGTAGACAGGATTTTACTTGATTTCCTGAGCTATCTTAATCCAAGCATGGAAATAGTTACCTTTCTTACAAATTATTTTCCATGTTGCTGACTTAATGACAGTGAGGAAGCTTATGGCACATTAAGGACAAACATATTCACGATGGCATGAGGTTTCCAGAGGTCAGAAACCCCTGTGCCAGGCATAGGAAGCGCAGTCCTAAACTTTAGCCAGCTTAACGCTGCAGTAGTACCTTGGTTTTATGAGCATAATTTGTAAGAATTATGCAGTATTTCATAAGAAATGCTGCAATTAAAATATACCTGTTTTGTTCCATGGCTGCTGCCTTCGCCATCACCTCCTTGCCGTTATGACTGCCACAAGGGTCGGAGGCCAATCCAGGGCCACAGCGATGGCCACTGCTCGGTGCTCTGGTTCTCATTGTGCAAGGTGAGCTCATTAACTGGAACAAAAATGTTCCACAAATTTGGCTCATCTTGCAAAACACTTGTAGACCGGGGCACTCATAAACTGAGGTATTACTGTATAGATGTAGGTAGAAGCACACTCTAGACAAAGTTATTTCACTGCCTTACTAATTATGACAAATTAATGTATTTATAGTGGGAAGAAATCTGTTATAATTCCAGTACAATTCATACTGGATAAATTAGGTCTGTCATCTGGTACATAAAGTTTAAACTATAATCTCCTTTCAATGTCTTAGCCGATTTATTTTATTTATTTATTTACTGAAAATATTTTTACCCTACCTTTCTTCTTAAAAAGGACCCAAGGCAGCTTACATCATTAAAAAAGACAACATTTAAAAGCTAAAAACAGTACACAAAAAATTAAGAATCAGATAAATATATCTAAACCAGTAAATAAAATCAATAGTGAAGACACATTTAAAAGCAACAGAGCACAACAACCTGTTTATACCCCCTCTCAGACAGCCAATCACTAAGGAAACATCTGCCTGAAGAGAAAGGTCTTTGCCTCCTTGTGGAAGGACAGAAACTATGCGGCCAATCTGATTTCCCTCAAGAGATAGTTACAGACTCTGGGAGGAGCAACAGAGAAGTCCGTCTTCAACATAGCTATCATGCACAGGGGCTGAGAGAAAGGCTGAATCTTAAAGATGATTTTAATGCCTGGGCAGGCTCATCATAGAGGGAGATGAAGACTTTCAGATAGCTTGGACCCAAGTGGTTTAGGGATTTATAGGTTAAAACCAGCATGTTGAATTGTGCCCAGAATCTGAAAAAAATTGCTGGGACCTGCAAAAGTTAAATGTTCACTTGGTGGTTTCTGAAGATTGCTTTTTGTCACGGATTTTGCACTGCTTCACTATTGTGCAAAGAGACAAGAGACTCTTGATCAGGGCTACAGGATCTTCAGCCTATGAATTGAATGCTCCATGCGTGGATTCCCCATTTTGTGTGTAAGGCAGAATGTCTCAGTCAAAGGACTGAGGATAAGAAATAATTTCAAGATATTAATAAATACTCTACATGGAACTGAAAGGTATGCTTTATATGTTTCAGATCTGTTATACGAGGGCATACCTGAGCAGACGCACAAAGCGATGAACTGGGCTTTATATATTTGGTGAGAAATTCGTAAGAAATCTGCACTATCCACATTGTTTGGGTTCAATCAGTCTGACCCAAACCCAAACTCTGTTGTTACACTAATCTATTGCTGGGGTGTGGCCTGAAGATTTTCCCCAAACTGAACCTGACACACAGACAAAAAAGATTGCTCTCATTACTATAAATCATGTTTGGAGTCTACAATTGGAATCATAACCGACTAGAGATGGGCACAAAACAAAAATCAAAACAAAATGGTAGAACACGTTTTGTTACAAAGCGAAATGAAATGCCATTTCCCCCTCTAGGAACAAAATGATTCATCCTAGAGGAAATGGCAGGGGAGCTTCCTCATTTTGGTGCCTCTAGGACCCAGGAGAGCATTGTGTTTCGTTTCGTTTCATTTTGTTTCACAACAAAACACTATATTTCCATTTTGTGCCCATCTCTATAACTGACACTTTGCTTTCTAAATATGGGTAGTGTAAAACAGGCTTTGCGGTGATGTCTCAGTTGAGACACCACATTGGATCAGCCATGACTATTAAATATAACAAGAAAGTATACTGCTGGGATCACCAGTCTTTATGGGCCCACTGATAAATCTGGAGTTTTGACAGAGTGCTGTGAGAACTGTCACAAAATTGCTGCCATGGGTGATGTAGTAGAATGGCAATAACAGAGCGTACTGCTACAACACAATCCTCATTTGACAAAAACGGTAAATACTAGGGCTAAAAATCAAGTAACTTGACCAAAAGGATGAGTATAGATATTTCTAATCAAATTCCTGTAAGATGAACATATTATTTTCCATATGAATAGGAAAACAATATCGTCAAATGCAGTAACTTCCTAGTATTGGGCCTAAACAAATGTCTATCTGCTGTTAGCTCACAGCCTGTTTATTTACTCTGTAACCATTCACATGTCCTTCCTTCTTTCTTCAGTAAAATTGGTCACTGATTTCTGTTTGCTAGACAGAATATTTCTTTCAGTCTGCTCTTCTTCACTTTCTTGTTCTCTGGCCCAATCACATTTACACAAAAATTCATACTTTCTCCACAGTATGGCTTCAAATTACTTCTGGAGTCACTCCTCCAATCAAAACAACAGGGAGTGACTATGCAATGTGGGGAGGTGATGGGAAGTAGAACTGCTGTTCTAAGCTTCTACCTAGATGGATGTGCATAGAGAAATGGACAACCTGCTTTTAAGGTCATTATGTGTGGAATGCTCCGGTGGGCACTCCGATGGAAGCCATGTCTAAGGTACCCATTTGTGTTCCTCTCTCAACAGATGTGCAGGGGCTCAGGCACAGTCTATCTGCCACTTATCAGGCAGTGATTTCAACAATCCCCAGACAAATCAAAAATACTTCACACCTCCACCACCAAGGCCATAGCTAATGACCCATACTTTATGGGTTTCAGCACCTTAGGCCATTGTCTATCTAATGGCCTATTGAGACTATCGTTCACCTAATGAGCCTATTCAGGCCATTGTTCATCTTATGAGCCTATTTCAGACCAGGGTGACATGAGGTCAAAATGAACTATAAAATGGAGGACTCGCAACTAGCTTTCCTCAGACTGATGAAGCTGTTTGTGTGAGCAGTGAAATGTGTCAATCTCTCAAGAAAAAGAAGTCCAGTGGCCATGACTTAACTTCCAGATAAATTCACCTGGACGACTAAGAATCTTCACAGTCATACCCAGTTGTGCCTTTCCTGGGTTACGGCTGCCACCAGTCCAGCCTAATTAACAAACTGTAGATGTGCTATGGAAGTTAGGTATTTATGTTAGAATCAAGGTTATCAAGAGGATATATGAGGCCTGGGGTAGATATAATATTGATAACCTGTGTTGCTCCCTGTGTTCATCCCATGCATGGTGATGAACAAAGTGTCAGGGGAGGGGCTAATGTCAGGGGAGAAGCTAATGGCACATATCAGAGTTGAGGCAAAATATCTCTTGGTTTGCAAGGCTTGGGGCAAACTGACCTCTTGCCCTCCTTCTGAGCAGTCCTGATGGAAGCAAGATTCTTATTCCAGCCCCTACTAGAGCTCACCCACCTCTGTTATAACCTACATCAGAGTGTGTCAAAACTAGCTTATAGCAAACCTAACAGAGCTTTCAAGGTAAATGAGATATTTAAGGAATTAGGAGAGAATGCTATAGAACTGCCAGTTAAATTAGTACTAACTGAAAAAAACAAGAACCCTGCCTCAGAATAAAAATGGTTGAGACCCCCCACATCTGGCTTGAGAATTGATGACTGGTCACTTAAGAACAAGTAAACAACCCAATTGGGTTTTCAGATATGACCTGCTGGGTTGCTACATATTTCAGCAGCTAGTAGTTACAGAAGAGAAAGAGAAGAGGGGCCGTCATCTCTGCTGTCTTTCCAGAAGGAGGCAAAGACCTTCCTCTTCAGGCAAGCTTTCCCTGAATGAGGGACTTCCTACTATGTGACTTTTATATGGATTACCCATGATTGCATTGGCTGATTTCATAAGAACACCAGCGTTTTCCATGTTAGTCTCCAATCCCTCATAATGGATTTTTCGTTTCTTTTTGCCTGCTCTTTGTGCTCTAATGTCACCTTTGACTGTTCTAAGCTGCCTCTTCTTTCCCTGTTCTTAACCTGAATATGTCCTAAATGTTCTGGGCTGTATATTGTCCCTCATTATTGTAATCCACCTTGTGTCCTTTTCTAAGGAGAAAGGTGGGGGTAAAATTATTCAAAATAAATAAAATAAAATCACCAGCAGAAGCCAATTAATATATTTATATAACTTTTTGGGGGGTGGGGGTGGGGGAAGACATACAAATGGACAGACATGGCCTTATAAACTTACAGAGCAGTGAAACCGCTGTCTGAAGCTGGCATAGTGCCAGTGCCCCCTCTCCCCTATTTTTACAATCTCATTCTCAAATCTAATTTGCTTTACAGGCAGAGCTTAATTCAGTAGAAAGATCCTGGAAGAAAAGACATGAAAGCCACCGTATGCATCAAAAGCAGCAAAGGTGTGACTATTAGGATTTAAAACTCAGAGTCGTGATTATGATATGTTATTGCTGCTGGGGCATGGAGGCATCAGTTAAGCTGATCAAAGTCACTCTTGCCAGGAGGAACTGTTCCAAGGTTTTGAATGCCTCTTATCTCTGTCATTTTGAAGATTGAAAGAAGTGGGGTGAGATGCATTTAGCCAGCAAAATGCGATCTCTGTCAGAAACAAGAATGAATTTTAGAGTTTGCTTCATTTCTTGGCCTTTTGGCTAAGATCTGTCATGTATTAAATGTATTCGTTTGGCTGAAGAGGGTTAGCTAAAAGTGCAATGTATGCATGTTTTGGCAGAAGTAAAAACCAATGGACTTAATTTAATGTTGGCACAGTCTTAAACACAGGGTCATCATTAAAGGATTGAAAAATGGTGGCACATTTATAGGAAAATTTGTTTAAAAATTAGGGAAGCCCATGGTTTTTCGACAAATGTGTTAAAAAAAATAGGGAACCAGATTATCTGTGCCTTTCAGGGATGATTATGGTATTGGAATGTATATGTGTGCCCTAGACCCATTTTTCCCATTGAGTCTGCCCATCATTGGCTGCTATGCTTTTGCTCCACCATTGACAACGGGCACCAAGCTGCCACTGTTACTTGATCCTGCCTAATGGTGGGCCAAGAGAAGGCTTGGACAAGAGAAAACAGGGTATTCTGTTGATATGGAGACGATGGTATCAAGAATAGACTGTGGAGAATGAAGAATAGGTGAGAGATTGGCTGACGAAGCAGAAAGAGGGAACAGAAGAGAACTCTAATAACGGACCAGATAAATAACCAGAGAACGAGCAGACACTGTACTTGTATAAAAATAGAACAGGGGTTGTTAAAAGGGCCACAGAAAGATTACAAATGCAGATTCAATGGCAGTAGGACCACAGTATTTGCGGGGGATCTGTTCTGGGACCCCCTCGGATAGCGAAATCCGCAGATAAGAGGAAATGCTCCTATCCAAGGATAGTGGTGGTGACAGGGGTGGTGGGGTGTAATGGTGAAAGCTTTCGCCCCCAACACCCCCCAAATGCTGGGTAGTGCAGCAGCAGTGGCACCGGCAAGTTTTCTTTTTTCTTTCTCTCTGCCACCGCCACCAGTAAAGCACCCTCTTCGCTGCTGGGCTCAGAGGCGGAAAAAAACTTATTGATGCTGTTGGCGGCTGGCCTGCGGTGGCAGCGGCAGTGAAGACAGGAAAGACAAAAACATACTGGTGCCATGCCAGCCAGCCACCCTTGTCGCCGCCATTAGCCAGCCACCCGCTGGAGGAGTGGGGTGGGGGCTTTAAGGGCCCGTCTGGCTAACCGGCCTTTGAACTTCTCGTTCAGGTCCTGGGCGGCAGATCAGAAGTTTGAGTGGGAAGTTCAAAACTTCTGGTCGCTGCCTAGGAGTCGAGCTGGAAGTTCAAAGACTGGTTGGTGAGGCAGGTCCTTAAAGTCCCCACCCCACCCCTCCAGAAGGTGGCAGGCCAGCGGTGGCAATGGCGAGGAGGGTGGCTGGCTGGCGGTGGCACTAGTAAGTTTTCTTTCTCTCCTCCCCCCACGCCGCTGGGCTCAGGCCTCCCCAGCACCCACTGATCACCAATCATGGATAACTGAATCCACGGTTGGTAAATCAGTGGATGTGGGAGTCGTACTGTATATTATCGTGTGCAAACAGATCAGCAGACCATCTATGCTCACTGCATGTTCTGCTTATCATTTTATTACATTTTAACATTTCTTACAATATTCTGACACAGAAACAAAAGCTGTAAGACGTATAAACCAAGCCTTTTATGTTTCTTCAAAAGTAAAGCCTGCCAAATTCAGTGAGATTCTAAGATAAATGTGGAGAAAATTGCAATATTCTACATTGTCCAGATTATTGCAGAAATGTTGGTCCTAATAATTCCACGTGGTCCACCTCCATGCCATCAAAGGAAGTATACAATAGAACCAAATGTGTGAGGCAAACTACAGGTGGCTGAGTGGCAAGAAACCATGACACTCACTGCACCCAACCCATATTGTTTCTCCACTATGATTTTACCAAGGCAAGTTGGAAACAGACGCTGGGGAAGCAATCAATTTGCTGTGATACTATGTGAATGAAGACTTTAGTCTCACTCTATAGGAGGTATATTAAACAGGGTACCAGGAGAAAGACTGACTTGTGGACACATGGGAAACCAAAGAGTCTTATTTTTTCTCACCCCCTATGTGCTTTCAGAAAGAATCAAGTCATATGTCCATGCCAAGTGCTTTTAAGGTGCATCACTTCCTGATGCAACCTTGAAAGATTAAATGTAGTCACTTTAATTCATACCCAGTATCTCCTGCAGGTTGGTCTTCTGGAGTCACTGAGTATTCTCTGTTGCACAAATTACTTCATGGCTAGACTGAGATTTGAATATGGGTTTCTCTTCTTATTCCAATGGTCCGTGGAGAATTGGTTTGTTAACACACCACTGACACCTGGATTGGGGGAGGTGAACAAATAGTCCAACTCAGTTTCCCATTTCCAATTGTATTACCTGAGCTGCCAAGACCATGCTTAAGACAGACATATACTTCACATGATTTCTTGACACCTAATGACCAGCAAAAGAAGTGTGTGAATTGACTCCATTGATAACGTGTGGATTTTGATGGTTTCGCCTAGAATAAATCCACTGAATTAAGGGACCAAGTGCTGACCTAACAAAGTCCCATTGATTTAATAGGTCTAGTGAGGAATAATAATTGGATTCAGCTCGTTGCATTCAAATTGAAGAAAGAAGTGAAACGACACTTTTATTTGCAAGACTCTGTTCAAACTTGTTAGATACATATTTACATGCCCAAACTATAACTGTTTACTCAGCAACACATTCAGCTGGGTTGAACAAGTTTTATGTCAAGACAAATACATCCCACATTGTAAACATAATGTTGAAACAACCAAATTATAAATATATAGAGTACTACATCCACATCTACACCCACCCACATACAGAGGGAATGTAAGATTTTTCCATGTCAATATCTCTGAGCTTTCAAAGAAAAAAGTGAAATATAAGCATGACTAATATATGGGGAAGGCAGCACTTCTGATTACTTGATATCTAGAAAACCTTGAGAAGAGTCACCATAGGACAGAACTGAATTGACAGCAGCCAATTATTTTCACACACACACACACACACACACACACACACACACACACACACACACACACACACCTCCCTACCATTTATATAATATGTCTTTAACACACAGTGTATATGCACTTCAGTGCTTCTGTATCTGAAGTATCATAGCTAAATAAGGGACAAATGTACCATGGAAAACCAAACAAAGCCCAGAGATGCCTAACTCAGCTGTCATCTGTAGACCTATCCACACTGTGAAATGGGATGCAATCTGGCTCGTCCTTATCGTCAGTACAATCTATCCTTACTTTTGGCACTTCTCTGCGAAGGCAGAACTAAGAGCTATTTTGCATCTCAATGAAGCCTCCCCAAAAGACTGCATGCCCTAGCCCTGTGCCAGAAAGATACAGGCCAGTTCTTCAAGGGGAAGGATGGATCAGTTTAAGGAGAAATACAAGAGGGCAAGGTCTTTTTTTTTTTAAATGCACCAATCAGTGCTACTAGGAAACTATATACAGTACTATATATGCCAGTGTGTGAGTCACCAAAACTCACAAACACTGTCTTTCAGAATTACAAGTCATTTTAAATCCTTTTTTAGGGTAGTGAGTGACACAAGGCCAAAGAAAAGGTGACTTCAAAAACAAAACAAAACACCAATGACATTAGAGGGGGGGTATCTATTTATTTATTTATTTGACTTTTATACTGCCCATCTAGCCCCAGATCTTCAATAACAATTGAAGATCTGGATTCATTTGATGTTTGTCCTGTAAGCAAACTTTTAACAATGATATCTCCTTTTGTTGCCCCCAGCCCAATCATAACCAGAAGCTATAACGAACACTGAACGACATTTGTTAAAGTGGCGGGAAGTGGCATGTGCTTTAAGAACACTGGCTTGGGTAAACTATGTCATTCTGATTTAAAAAAAACATTCTTTCTACCCCTTTGGTAATTACATGGAGTTCATGTGCATAACCCTCATCTTCCCCTGTGAAATCCTGGGGAGAAAAGCTTATGGGTCCAGTCAAATAAGCAGGCTGAAAGGGGCTCCCATTTGAAACAATGGAGATGTTCTGACAAAGGCTGAGATCCTGAGGTGCATTTCTGATGATATCAGAGTCAGTGGCAAATTGCTGATGAGTAAAAGGAAATTGTTACTGATTGAAGGCAACTTTAGGTGTGTGCTCCATCAAATCCCCAAATGAAGGTTTTGATTAGTGACAATTTGATTATGACTGTTGTGCAGTTGACTCATGCCCTGCATTATTTTGTACATCTCAATCATATCCCCCCTCAGGCGCCTTTTTCCCGGGCTCTTTAGTCTGGAAAAAAGGCGCCTGAGGGGGAATATGATTGAGATGTACAAAATAATGTAGGGCATGAGTCAAGTGGATAGAGGGACACTCTTCTCCCTCTCACAAAATACCAAAACTAGGGGACATCCACTCAAACTGTCGGTTGGGAGAGTGAGAACAGACAAAAGAAAATATTTTTTTACCCAGTGTGTTGTTAGTCTGTGGAACTCCCTGCCACAAGATGTGGTGATGGCATCTTGCCTGGATGCTTTCAAAAGAGGATTGGATAGATTCTTGGAGGAAAAGGCCATCACAGGTTACAAACTTGCAAACCATGATGGAGATGTGTAATCTCCAGGCTTAAAACCGGGGTACCTCAAGGACCAGATACAGGGGAGTGGTATCAGGAGACAAATATCAGGTCTCGTGCGCTCCCAGAGGCATTCCTGTGAGATACAGGAAGCTGGACTAGATGGGCCTTTGGCCTGATCCAGCAGGGCTCTTCTTATGTTCTTACAGGATTTGAGCTGGTTCGTGATTACATTGCCATTAGTTAAATGAACCTATAAACCAATGGTCTGAATCACTGGCTGAAATCCAGTGGAAAGTGACAACCAGAGTAGGCCCATTGAATCACTGCAACTTACAGAGAAGTTGACTCATGAATAAGGGCCTATTCTAGTTGCCACTCCTACTATATGTTATCCTACATCCACAGAGTTCAAGATATTTATGTTTGTCCCCTCGTCCCTGAAAAATGCACATGTGTATTATGAACCAGGAGAGACATACAGTGGACCCTTGTATAACAAACAGTTTGTATAACGTAAAATCTGTACAACATAACAAATTGCAGAGACAGGGGAAATTTGCTTAACATAATTGCCTATGGGGCGAATCAGTACAACATAAAAATGGGATTACTTCGTTTTCAATGCATTCCTATGGGAAATTTGTATAAAGGAAAATTTGCTTAACCTAATTTCATTTGGAACGAATCAATTCCTTTATACAAGGTACCACTGTAATGGGAATTTACATCAGTGCCATTAGAGTTGAACTTTTTTTTAAAAAAAGTATTGATTAAAATCATATTTAAATCTTGTCTGAAAATTTCATTTTATTTTATGATGAACACACATCAAGGTACTCAGCAAAGATATCTAAAAAGCTTTAAAACTTGTTTGGCATAACAAATGAATGATCATAAAATAAATTCCTTTTGTGATGTGCCTATTAAAGGAAGGTTATCAGGTGAAACAAATTGCAGCAAGTGCCACATAACTGGCACTTCTCACTACTTTAATCCATTCATCTTAATGCTTCTGTACCCTGTAAATCTAAGTGCATTACTGGATTACGGACACAGAACGGCCTTTCTCCTTTCATTGTACAAAGCAATGAACACAATGGCGCATTAACAAGGCAGTTAATGGGGACATATTTAATTAGAAAACCTTATAATCAGGGTATTGCTCTGAGAATGGCCTAAAACCCCGTGATAAATCTGAAGCATTACAGACTTCAGCTCTTTAATGCACCTCATAGCTTCCTATTGTGTTTCCCCCCCTGTTTCTCCTTTCTACCTCATTTAGGTATGAAACTCAGACATCCCCCACACAGAACCCTTGGACTATATCCATCAGAACAAATGAAAGATCCTCTGCTTAAAAACCTCAAAAAAAAAAAAAAGATACTCCACCACCCTCCGTGGCAGCATGTTTCACTGCCAGACAGCTCTAACTGTCATGAAGTTCTTCCTAATGTTTAAATTGAATCTCTTTTCCTGTAGTTTGAGACCATTGCCCTGCATTCTAGCCTCTGAAACCACAGAAAACAAACCATTCCCTTCTTCAATGTGACATCCTTTCAAATATTTAAACATTCAGTAAGAGAGTTCCTTATTGCCCTAGCAGTGGGGGTGAATGTCCGGCACTCCAGATGTTTCGGATCACGACGCCCACAGTTCTTTGTCACTGGCAATGCAGGCTTGGAATTCTGGGCGTTGGGACATCTGGAGTGCCAAAGGTTTGCCACCGCTGCCCTAAGGTGTCTATTTGTGAAATAAATAAATTCTATTGCATGATGTTCATTCTCTCTCTCCCTCTCTCTCTTGTGTTTTTGTTGGGGTCTTGAATGCACATGCAGGAGTAAGGAAGTCACTTCTTGGGTGGATGTGATCCCATGTGGTTGATGTATGTGTCTATGTGTTTAAATACTGGTGCTTTCTGGATAGCTCATTGATTTAGGGATCTGGCTGCAGAGCCAGAGGTTGGGGGTTCAATTCCCCACTCTGCCTCCCGTCAAGTAGAACCAGCCTGTATGTCCTTGGGCAAGCTGTACCATTTCAGGGCATCTCCAGAAGAAGAGAACAGCAAGCCATTTCTAAATGCTCTCTACATAGGAAAAAGCAAAGCAAAAAGCAAAGCAAAGCGTTCTGCTTACATACCACCCCATACCACTTCAAGAAGTCTCTGGGAGGTTTTACAGTTTTTAATTACAGTATGCAGGCTGCACATTGCCCCCCCGCCCGCCCGGCATCAAGCTGGGTACTCATTTTACTGACCTCAGAAGGCTGGAAGGCTGAGTCAACCATGAGCTGGCTATCTGAGAATCTGAAAGGTTCTCCATAAGTCAGAACTGATTTGATGGCACAGGAATATTTTTATAATACTGGAGCCACATCAGATGGATTTGAGATCTTAGGAGGAAATTGGGGCAGAAGTGGGATATATTTCCTTACTTGCTTATGGAACTGTGTACAGCAGGCATACATGTGGAGATAAATGCCTTATTGAACATTGAAGGTCTGGAAAAGTTGACATATGCTGTGAAAGGTCAGCCAGTCAAGCCTGGATCTTGTTGGTACAGAGAGATTTATGCTGGACATGTGGTGCTAGTCCTCAGTGGAGCAAAAACTTAGACTTAGTTCCCTTTCTTATGCTATTTGCAGTATGTACATCTGGATATACAGCCCAGAAGTTTTTCAGCCACACACATCTGGAATACTTCTCTCTTGGTATCCAAATAGCTTATCTTGAACTCAGCAGATACTATTTACAGACGAACGGCCAGTACCTCAACAGCAAAGCATGTAAAGCAGAACAGCATTGAGTCCAGGAACATACACAGTCAGCAACATAAGCAGTAAGGTCTTAGCATTAAAATGAGGAGAAAGACAAAAGACTGCTGCCACATGGTAGCTTTTATACCTGCACCCTGGGATTCTATTCCATCCTCGCTCAGGGTTGTATCATCTGGTCTTAGGCCAGGATGGAACGTCCTTGAGTCTGTCTCCACTGACTGATGACTCCTGGGTCCAGAATGATCCACCTTGCACTGCACCGGTCTCTTTATGAACTTTGAACCTTGATTCCTCAATGTTCCAACAGATCTGTTATTCGCAGCAGGGAGATTTAAAATAAGAATTGCTTTCAGATGGCAGTACTGTTCTGCCAGCCACGTAGAGTATGAAAGGAAAGCTAGAATGCATATGGCCTACATACTAACAATACAGTACATTTGTCTCTTCCTGCCCACCTTACTTATTTTCACTGCACAGCAGATACTTTTTAAACAAAGCAAACAAAAATAAATATCCCTCAAGACTCCAGAGGCAGTCTTACATAAGAACATAAGAAGAGCCATGCTGGATCAGGCCAAAGGCCCATCTAGTCCAGCTTCCTGTATCTCACAGTGGCCCCACCAGATGCATCTGGGAGCGCACGAGACTAGATATCTGTCTCCTGATACCACTCCCCTGCATCTGGTCCTTGAAGTACCATGGCTTTAAGCCTGGAGATTACACATCTCCCTCATGGTTTGTAACCTGTGATGGACTTTTCCTCCAGGAATCTGTCCAATCCCCTTTTAAAGGCATCCAGGCCAGATGGCATCACCACATCCTGTGGCAGGGAGTTCCACAGACTAACAACGCACTGGGTGAAAAAAAATATTTTCTTTTGTCTGTTCTTTACTCTCCCAGCCCTCAATCTTCTATGGATATACTTTTAAAAAAGCTGCCTTGGATCTTGTTAAGGAGAAAGATGGGCTAAACATGTTTTAAATAAAGACATAAAATGGACAACTGCCTACCTAGCCCAGTGTTGTCAACACGGACTCAAGCTTCAGGCAACAGTTTTTTTCCCCGCCACTGTCTAGGGACACATGCAAAACATGTGCTCTACCACTCCGTTGGAGCTTCTTGGCCAAGGGCCCCTGGACTTGTTCTCCCTAGAATGAAAAGGGACCATTGCACCCCATCCATAAAAAGGTAGACAGAAAAATGCAAGCAATAAAGGGCAGAGCATGTCTCTGCAGCACAGGAACAATATACAGACACATGTCTATACAGCTGAGTATGGCACTGCTAAGATCTTAATTGAAAGATAAGGTTTGCTTCAAAGAGTCACAAAATATCCTGAAAACCAGTTTTTCCTCATTGACATCAATCTATGAAAGTGTACCATGAAAAGCAAAAATATCTTCAAGGACCTATAGGTCCTAAAAATATCTTCAGTGCACCCTGCACTTACCTTAGGGCTATGCCACTAATAAGAATATCCACTGTACATCTTCCTTTGTTGAGTACCACCTGGTTTCGCTCTCTGTCTATCATATGTACCCATCTGCACAGCTGCACCATGGGGTGATGGAATCTTATATTATTAGTTAGCTGGGTTACACACATAAGCAGTTTACAAGACACATCTCAATATAGCAGTTTTTTTTTAAAAATAGGAGTGAGCAGATTGAATCAATTGTAGTTTCCTGCTATGTAAGTCATCTGATAAAAAAACCAATAATAACCAGAAAATATCTACATAATAGTCGAAAGTGCTTTCTTTTTTATTTTACCGTACATCTTACAACTGTTTCACTATTCCACACTGGACAAGAGGTAGTACCTCTTGAATATTCCACGCATTGTGGACATGCTGTGATGTGATAAATATTGTATCTCTAGTAAAGGCTTGTATTTTAAACCAAGAAAATATCATTACAACACTCTTATTTAAAATAATGACCCACCAAAGCAGAGCTATGCAGGGTCTGTCTCTGTTTTCCCGGTTTTTCTAGACTCCTGGTGAAATTTGCTCTGCTGCATTATCAAATGTCATGGCCAAGGCCCAACTAATTGCGCCATTCATTCCACACATTCCAGGGAGCTTAAAGCTCGTTTCTCAGCAGTTGTTACCGGAAGCCCTATTTGAAATGCAGAGTACTTGAAAAACAGCTTGCGATATGATAGAAAGTGTCTACTGTTCAGTTGCATGGTTATGCGCTGCCAAGTCAAATTTGACTTAGAGCTGCCTTAACTTATATTCAAGGAATGTGAGATATTTAAGTAGCCATTTTATTGGTGCCACTCTATTCTGCTCTGGTCAGACCCCACTTGGAGTACTTTGTCCAGTTCTGCACACCTCAGTTTAAAAAGGATGTTGACAACCTCAAACGAGTCCAGAGGAGTACGACCAGGATGGTTAAAGATCTGGAAGAAATGTCTTACAAGGAGTGTCTTAGGGAACTTGGAATGTTTAGCCTTACAAAAAGAAGGCTAGTATGGGATATGATAGCTATGTTTAAATATTTGAAGGCATGTCATATTGAGGAAGGGACTAGTTTGTTTCCCATGGCTTCAGAGACTAGGACCCGGAGCAATGTTTTCAAACTACAGGAAAAGAGATTCCATTTAGACATTAGGATTTACTTCCTGACCGTTAGAGCTGTTCGGCAGTGGAATATGCTGCCACGTTGGGTGGTACCACCCACACCTTTTTAGTCTAGAACAACCACAAAACACATTTTCATAAGAAAAGTGTTGGGTGACAGAAGTCTTGGGGTTTGAGGGTGGCTGTCGAAAGTCTAGGGATTGGCATGTGTAACCCTGACCACTAGAGGCCACTGATCTCTCTTTTGATCCTCACTAAATCGTAGAGGTAGCTTAAGCCATGGTTCCATCCTTGGCTTCTACTGTGCCATGCCTTGTTTCGCTGAATTCAAAGCTTTGAAAAGCAATTGTGAAGTAGGGATGTTACTTTTTGAATGACTACATGGCTACTAAATATTTGGGGCTCTTGTTATTTTAACTAGAGACAGCATAGCTAGAAGCAAAGGTGATGAATCATGAACCACAAATTAGGCCCCCAAGCACCACAAAACAGAGCCCCCGTGCCTGTCTTCTTCCCTCACTTGGATTAAAGACACTCAGTTGGACTTTATTTTCTAGAGGGGTCTCCTGTCACTTTTTTTGTGCAGGAAACTTGTGGGCATGTGTATTTTATTATGGCATCCAATTTGTACAGAGTTTCTTGTTGGTTTTGCTATTCATCATTTCATATTTTCCAAAGGTTAGTGCATCTGTAGTACTTGTTTAGAAAAAAACAGCCTTAGAAATAAGGGAATTGCCTTTTTCTTCCACTTTCTTCCATGTTTCCTCAGGTTACTGCCTTTGCCAGTGAGTTTTATATACCAAAGATGTGCTCAAATTTAGTCACTTTAGCTTCTAGGGCAGTGCTGGCGAACCTATGGCACGGGTGCCAAAGGCGGCACTCGGAGCCCTTTCTGTTGGCATCTGACATTGCCCCTTCACAGCCACCTGCATTCAGGTTCAATTGCTGTATTGGCGCTTTGCGAAAAATTAGTGGGTTCTGAATCCCAGTTTGGGCACTTGGTTTCTAAAAGGTTCGCTATCACTGTTCTAGGGAGAGTTCAGGCCTGAGTTGATAAAGGACACCCTTATATGTCTCTTTGCCCGTCCATGGTATTAGTTAAGCTCTTCTTTAATGCTACATTTCAAATGAATTGATTTTTCCCCCTTGTCAACTTTCTTCCTTGTCCAATATTCAAACACAGGTAACACTTTAAGACAGCCCCCTAAGGGTGTGACTGCTTTAAATTTTTGTTGTTGTTATTTGATAAGTTACTTGGTCATTTCTATGTTTATTTTAGTTTATTGTTGTTGATTTATTTGGCTGTAATTTGTTTCATGATGTTGTTTGTATTTTCGTTATTTAACTCTGTTGTTATTATTGTGTTGAGATTTAGGTTGTAAACCACCCAGAGTGGCCCTAGGGCTAGATGGGTGGTATAAAAGTCAAACAAACAAACAAACAAACAGACAGACAGACAGACAGACAGACAGACAGACAGACAGACAAATACTGTGGGAAATGCTCCAGGATTTGGATAGTCCTCTACTTATTTTCCTTTGACTACACAAATGTAAAAATGTAATAATAATAATAATAATAATAATAATAATAATAATAATAATAATAATAATAATAATAATAATAATAATAATAATAATAATAATAATGTGATGTATCAGCATTTGACTAGTGATTTGTAATACAAAATCCAGCATAGTTAGCTGTGTGGTTCATCATCATCATCATCATCATCATCATCATCATCATCATCATCATCATCATCATCATCATCATCATCATCATCTTAGAAATCCAGAGCTGGAAGGGACCCTATGGATCAGTGGTTCTCAACCTGTGGGTCCCCAGATGTTCCTGGACTGCAACTCCCAGAAACCCCTTCCAGCACAGCGAGTGTTGGAGGCTTCTGGTAGTTGCAGTCCAGGAACATCTGGGGACCCACAGGTTGAGAACCACTGCTATGGATCATTGAGTTCTTCCCCTATCAAGGGCACACAGTAAGGAGTAAAACTCCTTCCTTCTAGTTCCCCAGCCAGAGTGCTAAACTACTAAACAGTTCAGCAGTTAAATCAATGTGAATCAGCTTAAAGTGCACTCTCAAATCCATAGTTTTTTTCCTCCATTGGTTGGAGAAGCAAATTAATCTGGGGAAACCCAGCTTTCCTGGAGCAACTTTGCAGCAGATCTGTTCACATGTTTTTCCTGCTGCGCATTTGTACCCTCAGTTGGTTGGTAAATGATACAGTAATGTAGCAAATATAGTTGATAAAGATAGTACTGTATAGGCCAGTGATGGCGAACTTTTTAGAGATCAAGTGCCCAAACTGCGATTCAAAAGCCACTTTTGTTTGCAAAGTGCCAACACAGCCATTTAACCTGAATGCAGGTGGCTGTGAAGGGGCAATGCCGGGTGCCCACAGAAAGGGCTCCGAGTGCCACCTTTGGCACCCATGCCATAGGTTCACCAACACTGGTATAGGCCAATACACTCTGTTTCTATTGAAATGGAAGGAGATAAAAGTGAACTTGTTTTGGACTTCTCTGGCTTCAATGGTCTTTTGTGCAGATGGCCACCTTGAAATGTGATACAGTTCCACAGAGGCTGAAGTGTTCCCTCACCAAGTCATATTTTTCGGTGGTGGTGGGATGGGGGGTTAGCAAAGAAAAGCTTCAGCAACTGCACTTCCTTCTGGCTACTCCTCAATTTAAAATTTCATTTTCAGCATCAGACCCCATCCAATTTATATTTCATTTTATCATTACAGTATTCCTAAGTATTAAAATTATTCTTATGTATTTATACATTATTCCATGTATTAAAATTGACATGTAGGGTTTTTAAAAAAAAAGAAAATGTGGCTCTATTTCAATAGAAAGGACACCAATATTTATTTGTAGCATATGACTAAGTATACTACAGATACTGATGCTTTTTAAATTAAAATAACTTGCTCCCTGTGCTGATTTTGACTAAGATTCTGACTAAATGTGGATTCCATCCAACATCCCAGCTAGAGGTTTCTTAATGCTTCAGAAACAATGCATTTCTGAAAGCTTCTGACCTAGAAAATTAACAGTAAATATGTTTTAGTAATTTGGCACCAATTTCCTTTTGGGGAATGAAAGCACCATGTAGGCCTTTAACTTTCCTTCAACCATGTAAAACAAACAAACAAAAAACATTGAACAGCTCTTTCATGTGCCTTGTTATTTGAACTGTTGAAACACTTAAACATCCCTTTCCTGTCGGTGATTGCGAAAGTAGCAAAAAAGCACTGTATGTAAATACATGTAACAATTTGTAGAAAAAGATAGTGATGACTACATTCTCATTAATCTGCGAAATAAAGGAGCTGAAAAGGCTTCTGATTATGCCAAGATCCATATATTTTATGGATTTCACATTTCCAAGTCAAAGCAGCCTCCCTTCAGAGTTTGGGTAGTTGATCTGTATCTCTGGCACTCTTAAAATTTCACTTCCTGAGCTACGTATGTTGGCTTATTCTGATGGGAGTTGCAATCCAACAACATCTGGGCCACCACATGTTACCCACCTCCATTTTAGGGACAATGAAAGTTGACCTTCTGCTACAACATTACTTGAATGACAATGTGCTGAAGGGGAAAAAAGTGTGGCAGTTCAGTTGCAGCATAGCTCAGTTCTGTGTCAACCTGTTCTGCTCACCAGAAGCCAATGACACTGTGAATCTCCAGCCTGTTCATTGAGTCAGTCTGGAAGTGCATAATAATAAACCTTAGGTACCAGACAACAGAAAGCAGCAGGCGGACACCTGCAAGACTGTAAGATGATTGGAAGATGTAGAGAAGAGGTTCCTTCCAGATGTGTGTCTTATTTTGTAATCATGCTTCACAGGATTGAAGCATGATTATGTAATTTTTCCATGTTTATTTCAGGCTTCCCCCACCCACCCAGCCATCCCCTTACATCAGAAGCTGCACAATTTTATTTTCTTTCTTTTTTTTACAGGTGGAATTGCAGCCCTCTGTTTTGAAGCAGTGGCACTGTGATAAAAGACGTGTGGGACCAAATAGCAATAGGACAAGCCATTTCTGAAAGAGGGAACAAAACTTAAAATGAGCTGTCCTGTTATGGAATCTGAGTCTCTCTTTGGCAGTCAAACTCTTCTTGAGCTGCCATGGTATGGCTTGTATCTCAGCACATATCAAGGCCTCTACAGTTTCTTGCCATCTCTGGGTGGATAACGGATTGTTGGCCATTGGTGAGGTGTCCCCTGCCCACCCTCAAGAGTCTGTCATTCATATCTGACTTTGATTAAGAAAATGCCAGAATAAGTTGATGGACTACCGATTATGTGACTTTTACATGGATTACCATGCATGATTGCATTGACTGATTTCATAAGAACATCTGTGTTTTCTATGTTAGTTTCCATCCCACATAATGGAATTTTTTCTTTTAACTGTTCACGAGCTCTTTGTAGCTTTAATGTTGCCTTTTAATGTTGTAAGATGCCTCTTCTAATTCCCTGTTCTTAAAATTAAATATGTTCTGAGATGTATATTTTCCCTCATTATTGTAAGCTACCTTGGGTCCTTTTCCAAGGAACATGGTGAGATAAAAATATTCAAAATATTCAAAATAAATACACAAATAAATAGACTACTTTTATCCACTGAAAGTGTTAACTTTCATAAGCCTGAAAATTACATCTTCCTGCCACCCAATACCCTCCCTTTGAAAATATTTAGTGCTGTAAACTTACTTATCCCATATGCATACAATAGTACTCTTTTTGTAAAAAATGCACTAGAAGATGTCTTTTACCTGTTTATGCTAGTGTGTGACAAAGAATACAAATGACCACTCATTAACTAATGGCTGTTCATTGTTGCAATTTTTGCCATCGAACCCAGGCTGGTGTATGGTAGGATTTTGGACACACACAAAGTGTGTGTTGAGGGAGAGAGATAACAGGCAGCCCCACTAAGTTCAGAGGGTTTTAAAAACCATTACAATGGGTTTCATAACTGTTAGGATTTAACCATGGGGAGGAATCCCAGAAACAAAGATAATTTGAATTGTTGTTACTTGAAATAATTGTTATTTTGTGGCTTGAGAGTAAAAATACTTCCTTCTCTGTTTTGAGGGAGGCCTGCCACCTAGTGGATGCAACACATAAATACATATTGGAGGACACCGGCTTTCCTTTTTGGGCCTTTTTACACGACCCCTAAGATCCGCTGGCCACTTAAATTCGGACCAGAGATCTTAGGGGTTCGTCGCTCTTCCTTTGTCTTCCTCTGTCCCCACCCCCCTCGGCACTTCCTGGTTGCTGGCTGCCTGAGGGAGGGAGAAAAAAGAAAGAAAAGAATGCCGGCTTACCTCCGTTTTGTTCAGGGCAGCATTCAGATCTCTTAAAGGGGCGGGGCGCAAAAAAAGAACAAACAGAAGCCAGGAGAGCCCCGCACTCACTATCCTTACACCAGATCAAATATTTGTCACAATCAAAGACCAGGTACAAGAAAACTGCTGTTTGGTCACGCTAAAGTGGGCGGGGTCGCACTTAATTGTCTGCAAAGTCCGGAGCTGGTGGGTAAACATTTTTAAGGTCTGGACCTTGCAGCCATTTGCGGCAGAGCTTAGGGGTCGTGTATAAACGCCCTTAGCTGGACTATCCAAAAGATAAACATGCATTCTCTTCTGCTCCTGGCTACATTTTCTTCAGGATCAGTTTTCTTCTGTAGTTTTGAAATGTTCAAGTGTGCAGAAACCATATAAAACAACCATTCTCTATCATCTATATTCATTCCTATCAGGAAAAGCTTCTAACTGCTTTTTAAAATGAATTTCTGACACTTTGTGAGTACCCACAATTTTTTTTAAAAATGTGCTTTTGGATGTTTTGTTTTTAAAGAGAAGTCATTGTATTGATCACTTTTCCCCAGCACTGGGTAGATACTCTTGGATGACCTATCTAAAGAAATACTGTTCTGAAGGAGAAAAAAATTAAAACATGTAAGTAAGCATGAAAACCATACCTAGCAATATTACAAAACTCTTAATAAAGATATAGCAAATTCTGCTTCATGAACCACGTGTGGTCTTGCAGAATCCTCCCCCACCTTTTTGCTGTTATCTATGACCGTTAACTGGAAGGAAGAAGGTACCTGAACTTTACCCACGAGACACAACTGAGTAGGGTTTTGCTAGCAAGAAAGCTTCGTGTGCCTGAACACTGCTGCATGAAGGTTTGCTTCTTATATAGCCCACCTGTATTTTGTGCGTTTGGTGGGAATATGTACATATAGTGGTACCTTGTATAAAGGATTTAATTCGTTCCAAATGAAATTATGTTAAGCAAATTTTCCTTTATACAAATTTCCCATAGGAATGCATTGAAACAGAGTAATCCCTAATTATAACCATTTTTATGTTGTACAGATTCGCCCCATAGACGATTCTGTTAAGCAGATTTCCCCTATATCTGGAATTTTTTTTGTACAGATTTTATGTTATACAAACTGTTTGTTATATGAGGGCCCACTGTATTGGTAACCATCACATCAAGCCTTGCCCACTTTGCTCTGACACACCCTCTGCTGAAATGTACCATCATGAGAAGCAAAGAAGCTGCTTTTTTTTTTAAACTGGATAGTGGGTGGGCCTACATGTCATTGTGATGGCCCATTACTTTAATGGCTCATTGCTGTGACAGCACCATTCCCTAGGCTGGTCAAGAGAGGAGTGCTTGCCATGTGCTGAATCTGAACACCAGCACAGTATCCCAGAGGTGAGGTTTAGTTTGGGAGGATCAGTCAAGAGGCCATGATTATAAAAAGAGAACCTTTCTTTCATTGTTATGAAACATGCCAGGATATAAATCCAAGAAACAAGAAAAAAAAGGAAAAAAAGGGAACATAACATCCAGCAATGGGTAGCTTGTGAACCTAAGATAGGAAGCACCTCAGTTTTGGTAAGGTATTTCCGGACCCCGGTCACACATTGTCTCTGTACCCAGGTGCTGCGGTGTTTGTTTGTTTGTACAATCCGTACTTGATCTGAGGCTGTTGGGTAACTGGGCAGAACCACATGGCTCCCCACCACTTTGGCTCGTAGGGAAAGCCTTAAACAAATTGTGTGCTAGAAGGATAATCTGAGGAAATGGGGCTTCCCTATAGAAGGTGTCATGTATGAATGTGGAGAACAAACCTGTTCTCACACGTTATGCATACAATGTCCTTCAACATGCACTTATGTTGGCAAGAGAAAATGCTGTTGATGTATGCAGTAAATGTTATTTAGTGGGGATTTTTGTTTTTTGGTGGGGAGCTGTTTGGTTTTTAAAAATCTTATAGATAGATAGATAGATAGATAGATAGATAGATAGATAGATAGATAGATAGATAGATAGATAGATAGATATATTCCCCCACCCCACCTGCAAGTAATATGGGGGCATAGGCAGTTCATTAGAACAGAGTGCCTCACCCTAAAATTTTAGATAGGGCCTGAGTTGCATGAGGCAGCTTCCTCTGCTTGGATTACAGACAACTCTGTTTTGGAGGAATTACAGAACTATGCAGATACTATTGGCTTTGATACATATAGTGACTAACAAAACAGAAATATTTAGAACAATTGGCAAGATATTTTAGTGCCTATAGTTTGCATTTGCTCTGAGTAAAAGTGTGGTCTATCTAAGGTCAATACCCGATACCACGGTTGCAGAAAGCAGAGACTATTCTAAAATGCATGGATGATGTCTAGCCACCATTCATTCCACATTTCCAGTCAAAATTTCAAACCTATTATCCCTGAGGTGTGCAGTTAGATCAGTGGTTGTTTTGCTTATATACTGTAGATGGCATCCTAGCTGTCTACACTCAGTTGTGAAAATTAGATTGCAATACAAGTGATAGTCTGTTTAATGAACTGGGTCCTATCAAATATAGTGAAATAAAGCAGACTGATTGTTATCATTCTACTTCCTCCAGTATGCTAATATCCCTTGAACACCACAACCTTTCTACACCACTACTGTTCTTCCCTGTTGTCCATTCTTCGCGCTTATGACTTGCTGTACATTATTGGACCATCTACAGTGGAACCTTGACTTACGTCATTAATCCATTCCGGAGGTCTAGACTTAAGTCAAACATGACTTAAGTCAAACAAACTTTCCCCATAGAAAGTAATGGGAAAGTGGCTTAATCCATTCCAGATGATGAAAAAGACCCCCGAAAACAGCAATTTAACCCAAATTTGACTGTCTCCCCCCCAAAAAAGCACACATACACACACACTTCCCTCGCCAAGTGGGCCAGGGGTGGTGAGGGGGGCTCCTCTCCGCAGCCCAGTTTCCCTTCTGAGGGGAAAGAGGAGCCTTCCCTGCCCGGACATGGCCCTTTTTCAGAAGAGGAACCGAGTAGGCTCCTGGCCTCACCACTGGTGACCCCTGGAAGGCCAGCCGAGGCGGGTGGGGGTGGGGGGAGAAAGCCCTGCTGGTGGAGCACAGCCAGGAAGGAACAGGACGGAGGCAGAGGAGGAGGTCTCCATCTCGAGAGCCGCAGGGATCACCAGGCATTAATGCTGCCCCTGCCGCCTTCTGCCAGGGAGTTTTCTCCCGTCGGACCTCGAGAGTGTGGGTGATTTGGTTGTGGCCCCTGAGCTGGTGGGCATGGCCTCATGACGCAAGAGGCTTCCCCTGCCCCCTTCGCCAGAGTGGTCGGCCAAGCCAGTGGCCCCAGCCAGGAAGGGCGGCCTCCCCTCCCCCAACCCCCAGGCGCACGGGTCCCGAGAGAAGACAGGGCTCTTTCCCCCACCTTCGGCACCCCCTCTGGCCAGGTAGGCCCCCCTGCCCTCACCCCACACCCTCCCACATTTGAGGGGGGGTTTCCTCGCCCCTCCCCCTTCATCCACGGGCTTGAAAGTGGTCATCCACTGCCCCTCCCACACGCACGCACACACGCACACACGCACACACACACACACACACACACACACACACACACACACACACACACACACACACACACACACACACACACACACACACACACACACACACACCTGAGGCCAACCGGCAGGGGGGAAGACGGCTGGATCCTGGCCCTTCTGCCCTGCCCCCCCCATTGCTCACCTGTTTCTCTGCCTGCCGCTGGCCGAGGAAGAGCTCCGGGTGCTCGGAGCTGGCCTCGCCAAAGCCGCCG
Source organism: Phrynocephalus guinanensis (assembly GCA_037367245.1). Lineage (NCBI taxonomy): Eukaryota > Metazoa > Chordata > Lepidosauria > Squamata > Agamidae > Phrynocephalus > Phrynocephalus guinanensis. Next base: position 43,029,657 of record CM074734.1, read on the forward strand.
CCGCCGGAGGAAGGAACAACGGCCTGGCCCTTCTTCCTTCCTCTGGCGGCAGCGGCGGCAGCTCCCGGCGAGGCCAGCCCCAAGCACCCGGAGCTGTTCCACGGCCTCGCCAAAGCCGCTGCCGCCGGATGAAGGAAGAAGAGCCAGCTCCGGAACAGCAGAGAGGCAGCAGCAGTTTGGAGGCAGCAGCCGGGATGCTGGGTCCTAGCTGCCGCCCTATTCTGGGGCCTTGCGCTGGGGCTCCGAGACGTAACTCGGAGCCTGCGACGCAAGTCAAACAGACCCCTAGTGGACGTAAGTCAAATATGACGTAAGTCAAGAGGGACGTAAGTCAAGGTTCCACTGTACTGTACTACACTTGTGTGAATATGTTAATGGAATTTGTGGGCAAAGCCTATCTTGCCAAATCCAGAACCTCCCTAATCTTGTGTGTGTTACTACAGGACACACGATTGCCTCATAGAGTGCAAAGATATTATGCGGCACAACAAACCAACATTCTATAATGTCAAAAACAGGGGCAGCCCAAGCAAAATATTATAACTTTTAAATTGGTCTTTTGATCTACATCAAATCTAGTGCAGTTGCAGCAGACTGTTTGCTCTTGCTCTGTGAAAAATTGGGGAAGCTAAAAAGGGAAAAAGAAAAAAAGGCCTTTGAAAGGGAGAAACTGATTTATTGTCATGCTGAGTATGCTTGGTACAAGCTCACCAGGATGAGCTTCAATGCATTGCAGATTCATCAAGGAGAAATGCAAGATAATCATAGGTCATAACTACTGTCACAAGGTTAAAAAAGAGAAAATATTTGCTTTAAAGGAGGTAATGGAGTGGCAGTCCACCAGAAGACGGACCATTTTGACATGTATCTTCAGGGAATTAGCACACAGTATATATTTGTAAGTATATACACATATTCATTTCAAAAGCACAGAGCCTCAAGTGTTTTCAGTCAACATTCCTGGATTTCTGAGACCAAACAGTCTAATCTAGTTTTCCTTGGGGAGATCAGTTCTAAGGGTGGGGCAATCAGGACCCAATACCTGAATCTCAGGAAAATGTTTTAACTCCTTCATGGCCAAACAAATATGATTCATGCTCACGAGAGGATGCTGTGTCTCTGTGTAAAAATATTTGCTTTGGTTGAGAAGTGGTTAACTGATGAAAGCAAGTTCTAGGATTTTTCCTTGCTTGGTGTCTCTTTGTGAAAGGTGGTGAGCACGAGAGGGTATTCTACACACCATCTTGGCTGCTGACACTGGTGCTGTCAACATGCTGTTCTTTGCTTTGTAATGTTTGGGTTTTTTTGTTTTTGTGCTGGCCATATTGGCGCACAAACAATATTGTGCAGCAATACTAGGCCATTTTCTGGCATTTTGAATTGTGGATTGAGAAGCACAATATCTCACATTCATATGTCAGAAGTTTTTTGTTTCGAAGAACTGAGTTTTCTTTATGCCAGTGCTGGCAAATAGGGGAAGGTAGGGGGTTGTGAAGATTCATTATAAAGCTATACCCTTTTCCTGTAATGTTGCCACATAATTGTGTCAGAAAAGGAACACAGTGGATCAAACATATCATAAAGGCAGAACGTGGAAGTCTGCTGAAGGCTGGTTGTTGTTTTCGTGCCCTTTGCCAATCCACAATCGCATATGCTGTCATCCAACCTCCCCCCCACCTTGCTTCCACAACAAAAGCATAAGAGTAGTGCTGAACTGGGGATATATGACTGGCCTTAATAGGTAATAAGATTTTACCCTCGTGTGATGGAGTCAAGACTCTGATGACTGAATGAGAAAAATAATCAAGCTAACCCACAGGACTGGGGATCATGAGGAACCTGCACCATTGCACAGGTAGCAACACCTACTAGTGTGAACCTTTTAGAGACAGAGTGCCCAAACTGCGATTCAAAACCCACTAATTATTTGCAAAGTGCCAATACAGCAATTTAACCTGAATACAGGTGGCTGTGAAGGGGTGATGTCAGGTGCCCACAGAAAGGGCTCCAAGTGCCACCTTTGGCACCCGTGCCCTGGGTTCACCAACACTGTACCCCAAAACAGAAAAACACCCACCAAATATTGGAAGAGTGCATTAGGAAACCAAAAGTTCCCCACACCATGAAGCAGTTCATCGACAGTGTTGCTTTGAGTGAAAAAGTGGTAGTTCATTGCAGCTCACTGCATATGTTGTGTGGTGTTTTTTTTAAAGGGGAGGGAAGGCACTTTTCAAAGCTAAAGCATAACAAGCCTCCATCTATCTGCTTTTCAATGCCTCCCAGTAATACCCCCAGTGAAGGCTCCCCATTGCCTCCAGGGTGAGAAATGCAAAAGCCTCCGCTGGAGAGCAGCACACGTGGTTCCAACCCAATCCAGGCCAGCTCCAGCCAGGGGTCCTGCCATGCCGGACAGCAGCCTTTGGGAGAACCCCCCAGCATTTCAGCGCTGGTCTTGCGGCATCTGCTGGCGAGCGGCGAGGCCAAGCAACCCAGGGCCCTTAGGAAAGGGGGCGGGCGGGCGGAGAGGGGACCGAAGGGGGGCTGCACCTCGTACACGCGCAAAGGTCTGGCATGTCAGGATTCGCGCCCGCACGCCTGTATCTGCGGAGGCGGGTTTTTCTTTTCTTTTGCACGTGAGAGCGGCAGAAGCCCGAACGCAGGTTCCTTCCGAGCCGAGGGCAGCCGCCACCCTCTTTCCCCCGGGATGACGAGCTCCGATGGCGACGGGGAGGAGCCATCATTTCCTGCCTGCTTTCTCTCTCTCTCTCTCTGGCGGAGGCAGCGAGGCTTCCCGAGAAGGGGGTGGGGAGGGAAGGGAGGTAGAGAGGAGGAGGAGGAGGAGGAGGAGGAGGGCGAAGGGCCGGGCCGGACCAAGCAGGGCGAGCCTGGCGTGGACGTGACGGCCTGAGACGGCGGCCCAGATGGGCTCCCCCCGGGACGCGCTCCGGGACACCACCCGGCTGGCTTCTTCCAGCGCCCTCTCGCAGGTACCTCCGCCCGAGGAAGCAGCAGGCAAGGGACGGAGCCCAGAGAGAGAGAGAGAGAGAGAGAGAGAGAGTGGTAGTAGTGGAAATAAGGGCGGGGGGGGAGTCGCCGCAGGAGCCACCTCTCCTTTCCCTTCCCTTCCCTTCCCTTCCCTTCCCGAGCGGCGGCCTGCGCTTGTGGGCCGGGCCTTTCCAGAAAAGCCGGGTGGTTAGAAGGAGGAGCTTTCTCATGCCGCCGCCGCCGCCGCCGCTGTGCCGAGGAGCAGCCTTTGGAGGGGGTCAACGAGGAGGTTAACCCCAACCCGGTCCCTCGGCCTCCCTTTTCGCTCCCCATCCCAGGCAGAAGGGCCGCGGGAAGGGAGCTGCACGTGGGCAAACACATCGCGACTTCCCGGGGGGGGGGAAGGCTCGCTCGAGGGAGCTCAGAAACACGCCCCTCCCACGCTGTAAAAGGCTTGCACGCACACTGGTTTGTGTTTGATACATACACGCGCGCGCGAGCGCACGCGCACGCACGCACGAGAAGTGGCAACAAGGCAAGGTGCTTCTCGTGAACCCTAGGCATTCCCAGTGAACACACACACACACACACACACACACACACACACACACACACACACACACACACACACACACACGAGAGAGACGGCAACAACGCAAGGTGCTTCATGTGTATGCTAGGCATTCCTAGTGAACGAACACACACACACACACACACACACACACACACACACACACACACACACACACACACACAAGCATGCACGCACGTGCGCGCGCACACACACACACACACGAACGAAGTGGCAACAACAATGCAAGGTGCTTCTCCTGTAAGCTAGACATTCCCAGTGGAGTGGAGTGGAGCAAGTGAGTCTGGAGGCCTGGGTTTGAACCCCCCACTCAGCTGTGGAAGCTCACCCTGGGCATGTGTGGAACTGGTGTATCTTAACTATCTCACTGGGAAGGCCCTATGAGGGCTGCGGTCAATCTGCCTCCTTGCGCAGTGGTTAAATTCCTGTACTGCAGGTAAAACTGTGCTCAGGGCCTTGGGGTTCGATCCCCAGGCAGCAGGCTCATGTATGACTCAGCCTTCCATCCTTCTGAGGTCGGTAAAATGAGTACCCAGCTTGCTGGGGAGGGAGCAATGTGTAGCCTGCATACTGTTATTAAACTGTAAACCGCCCAGAGATTACTTGAAGCGGTATGGGACGGTATATAAGCAAAACACTTTTTGATCTGATTTGAGGGTATGTAACGACAGGGAGATCTAAATGGGTTAAAATAAAGACTGATTCAATTAGATTTATTTGTAGAAAGAAAACGTTCACATTGCTATTAGGTCTGTAAAGATTCTTAGTCATCCAGGTGAATTAATCTGGAAGTTGAGTCATGGCATAGACTTCTTTTCTTGAGAGATTGAAACGTTTTGGTGCTCCTCCAAACAGCTTTGTCAGTCTGAAGAAAGCTAGTTGTGAGTCTTCCATTTTATAGTTCACTTTGACCTCATGTCACCCTGGTCTGATACAGGCTCATAAGATGAACAATGGCCTGAATAGGCCCTTAGGTGGCTCATTAGTCTCATTAGGCCTCAGCGCAGAGAGGACTCCTAGTTCCCTGAGCTCCTGGCCGTCTTGAAGATTCCAGCCACAGAGTCTGGCAAAACATCAGGAAAAAAAACTCCCCGAACACGGAGAGAATCAAATACCTTTGATTTTTATTAACTGTCATATCTAGTGGTTGCAACTAGGTGTTTGGTTATGACCATATCCAAACAGGTGTCATGACTGCTTGTGGCTTTCCAGTGAATAACATTTCTCAGAACATAAGAATCTGTATGTATGAATCCAGGCCATATCCTTCATATGTGTTTCTGACCTTTATTGTTTTAATGCAGTGCTCCCCAACCTTTTTGTCTCCACGGACCGGTATTTGTTTGATTATTTTCCCGTGGCCCGGGGGTGGGGGTGGGGAGGGGCTGTGGGGGGGGGCAGGGGAGGGTGTGGGGGGGGCGGGGGATCGGGGGATCGGGGGGAGGGAGGAGGGGGGAGGAGGAGGTGCGGGGGGGGCTTGGCATGTGTACCTTGGGGGGGCCACAGGAGCGGCGGCGGCGGCGGCGGCGGCGGCGGCGGCGGCGGCGGCGGCGGCGGTGGCGGCGGTGGCGGCGGCGGCTCGCCGGCTGGGGGCGTCGGGCGTGCGCTCCCCCCGCGCGCACGGGCGGGGGGGAGCCCGGGGCTCCTGGGCGGGCGGGCCCCCGCCTCCTCTTCCTGTCGGCGGCCGGAGGCAAGCGACGGCGCAGAGGTGCCCCAACCGAGGCGGGCCGCGGCGGCCACGACCGCGGCCACGGCAGCCGCCCGGGTTCGGCTGTGGCTCCGCGGCTGGCGGCGGGGGCGCCCCGCGGCCGCCGCCGCCGCCCGCCTCGGTGGGGCATCTCTGCACCGCCGCTTGCCTCGGCTGCGGCCTTCGGGCGGGCGAGCGGGAGGGGGGAGGGGAGGGAGGCCGGTGGGGGTGGCGTCTCCGGCCCGAGGGCGCCACCGGGACCGCCGAGCCGGCCGCGGCGGCGGCGGGGCGCCACCGCCGCCGGCCGCGGAGCCACAGCCGAACCCGGGCGGCTGCCGTGGCCGCGGTCGTGGCCGCTGCGGCCCGCCTCGGTTGGGGCACCTCTGCGCCGCCGCTTGCCTCCGGCCGCCAACAGGAGGAGGAGGCGGGGCCCGCCCGCCCAGGAGCCCCGGGCTCCCCCCACCCCGCCTGTGCGCCGTGCCCGGCAGCGGCGACTCCTCCTCCGGCTGCCCGCGGGAGAGAAGAGGAGGAGGAGGAGGGCGGCGTAGGAAAAGGGGAGGAGCCTCCCCGGCCTCCCCAGGCGGCCCGGTGCCAACCGGTCCACGGACCGGCACCGGTCCGCGGCCCGGGGGTTGGGGACCACTGTTTTAATGTATATACTGCCCCATAATGGCAGAGCATGCTCTAGGTGGTTTTACAACATACTGTAATTATACAAGGAACACTTTCCTCCACAGCTAATTGGGAAACTTATTTTACTCACCTTAGATGGATGAAAGACTAAAGTCAACCTTGAGCCAGCTACCTGAACCTGTTGAGATTGAGCTCAGGTTGTGTGCAGAGGCGTGACTGCTGTACTGCCCAAGGAAGTCAGGATAGTATGTAGATAGTTAATCCCTTTAGATTTCGTTTATTGCTTCAAGAAGTTTATGGCAGGTTAGGAAGATACTGGGTCCAAAGAAGAAATGTTTGAGCTTAGGAGACTCTTGCTTGATAATAACCTACTTCTACAAAAGCATAGATTTTAGTGTTCTGCTTACTTTATATTTTTACATAAACAAATAGATGCATTATTTACTTATTGATTCAGACCGAGATGAAGGCCTATGTACACTGACTCATGAGCTTTTCATAGAATTGTCTAGGGAAAGCAAGGTTCAAAAAGATGGTTGAGAACAGCTCACATATTTGTTTAATGCTTTCTATCCCCAATTAGGGAAGAATTGGGATCACAACTGCACAGTGAGTGTTAAACGTCTAATTCCTCTGTGCTGCAGATCTGCACAAAATTTGCATACTCAACATTTCCCTGGAATTTTTTAAAAAAGCACCCTGACACAGTAATGCACGTAGTGTCACACATACCTTAGGTGCAAGAGGAAAAATGATAGGGACTAGTGTAGGTATGTGTTCTATGTGGTTGGCTAGCTGTATGCAGAATGAGAGAATTTGGAGGTAAAGCTACTAGTGCTCAAGACTATAATTACAGTGATAAACTAGGATTGGGAGGTCACTTTATTGAACAGGTGCGGCAGTCCTTAATTCTTCCAGGGACAGTTTTTGTTTTTTAAGTGGAATTCTGAGACCCATCCATCCAAGGCAAATGTGTGTGTATCATGTTATTGGTGCTGTTAGTATACAATAGAACCCAGATCTCTCCTCTATGCACCCTAGGAGAGAGTAATCCTATAAATAACAGTGTGGCTGTAGCAGAGTGGAGACTGTGAAGACTGAAACCTTAATCGGTATTTGAGAAAACTGTATTGGGAATTAGGTTTCACACATCTGCAGATTATGTAAATCCCTGACATCAAAAAGAGGGCATCATTTGCTAGCTTGACTTGTGGTAAATAAGGCAAGTATTAGTAGAGATTGGCTATAATTGTGTGATGATGTTTCATTTTTCTGTCCCTACATAATCTGTTTGGGATAAAATAATAACATATACTGTACTCTTGTTTCACTGTTTTTCAGGAAATTCAGAACTTGCGGTATTATAGTGTAGGATCCCCCTTGAAATAAATGCCTGTGGTCTTACTAGGTCATATGAAATGTTTTGGTTCTATAAAATGTAGCAATATTATTTACAATGTGTCTGAAATGGTCAGATTTGTTCTGTTATATCACTTTGCAAATGCAAACAACGGCTGTCCAATGTATGCTTGCAGAATAGTCTTGTGGTGGCAAAAAATATCTGAAAACTATAGAATAATCTAATCTTTTGCAGCTGGGTATCAAGCCCCGCTGGATATGTTATTTGGATAAGTGTACATTCTGTTCAGTATGTCTTTCCCATGTAAGTGTGCATAGCATTCTTAGTTATTATGCTTTTCGGAGTTTTATGGATTCCTATTTGTGTTAGCAATTAGAAATGTAATCCAATACGTGTCTACTCAGATCCACAGGACTAAACCAGTGTATGTGTTCACTCTCAGAAGCAAGTGCCATTGAATTGAATAGGCTCAAGATTTGGCTTTGCTTAACCGTTTGATTGTTCTTGATGTACTTCCTTTTTCACTTTTGTTGTTACAGATGCTGTTCCGACTAATTACCTTTGGGTTAAATGCTTTTACCCTGCGATATGTATCAAAGGAAATTATTGGCCTTGTGAATGTAAGGTAATAAATGAGAACCATTTTCTTTTGAAGTATGGCTGATCGTTTGCAGATTATGAAGTTCTTTTTCAGTGTGTACTGTTCAGTATTATTTCTTTGTAAACCAGGGAGGTGGAATAGTAAATTACTCCACTTTCTGCTTCTTGGCAGGATGCTGCAAGGAAATACAGTATTTGGAACTCTTTAGTTGAATTAATATTTGCAGTGTTGTCTAAATGCAAATTTGAGCTTTTGGTTAAGCTTTTAGAACTAATAAATGTCCCTTGGACTATTTAAATATCTAGTAGCAACAGAATATCTATTAGAATAACTTTGTTCTGATCACCCATATGCCATAAATTCTAGAATAATAATCTCTATTTTGCAGCCATCTTTTATAGTTTTGTATTTTTTCAAAATCTACACATATATACCTGTATTATTTATTTTATATTAATCATTAAGTTTTCCTCCCATGATGTTTTATCAGATTATTACTGCAGTTTTATTATATACTGTATTTACATTATGACATTGTAAGCCGCCTAGAGAAGTGGCCCAGCCGCTAGATAGGCAGGATAAAAATATAAATGATAAAATAAAATACAATAAAGTAAAAAGGAATCAGAAGCATGGCTATGGAACATATGATGGCTTGTAGACAAAGGGCCTTCTCGGCAGCTGCTCCCAAGTTATGGAATGCCCTCCCTATTGAGATCCGCCTGGTGCCAACACTGATTACATTTCGGCGCCAGGTAAAAACCTTCCTGTTCCAGAAGGTTTTAAATTGTGGGTCCGCTGATGACAATTTTAGGATAATGATTTTAATATAAGGTTTTTATTACTGCTTGATGATTTACTGATATTTTATTTATAACTATTTAAATTGTTTTAATTCTTTGATTGTAAGCCGCCCAGAGACCTTTGGGTAGTGGGCGGCATATAAGTTGAATTAATAATAATAATAAAATAATAATAATAATAATAATAATAATAATAATAATAATAATAATAATAATAATAATAATAATAATGTGATGTATCAGCATTTGACTAGTGATTTGTAATACAAAATCCAGCGTAGTTAGCTGTGTGGTTAATCATCATCATCATCATCATCATCATCATCATCATCATCATAAAAATCACATTAAAAAAAGTATTAACTATTAAAAAATGTGAACTAAAGCCCCGGTACTAGTTAAAAACACATTTGAAAAAGGCAAAAGAACAGTCATGCTCTTAAAAATTTCTTCATCAGCAGCCATTTATGTATCAAAAGCCTGCCGGAAAATAAAGGTTTTTGCCTGCCAGAAGGACGGCGGACGGGAAGCGTCCAGCCTGGTCTCCTGTGGAAGGAAGTGTCATAGCATGGAGACAGCTGCCATGAAGGCCTTCTCCCATTCCCACCACCCCTGTACTGTGATAACAGTTGGACTGAAACAGGTTTCTCTTGAAGATCTTAAAGCCTTGGGGAGGGACTGTTAATGCAGAGGAACGGTGCTTCATATAGGCTATAGCCCAGTGATGGTGAACCTTTAGAGACCGAGTCCCAAACTGCGATTCAAAACCCACTAATTTTTTGCAATGTGCCAATACAGCAATTTAACCTCAATACTATGAAGTATGTTATGGCTATGAAGGGGTGATGTCAGGTGCCCACAGAAAGGGCTCTGAGTGCCACCTTTGGCACCCATGCCATAGGTTCACCACCACTGCTATAGGCTAAGCCCAATTTTATTAAGGGTTTATACTGTGTAGGTTAAGACCAGCACTTTGCATTGTGCTTGGAAACAGACCAGGAGCCAGTGGAGCCCTTTCTAAAAAAGTCATTTTGTTCTTCTAATCAGTTGTGGTCAGGAGTTTAGCTGCTGTATCCTGGGCTGCTTCTTCTTGATACAGAGTACTCAGAAAGTGAGGCACCAGTCCCTTCTCTGTGGTACTCTGGGCCCATGCAGTCTGCCTGAGGTTGCACTGGCTAGCTAGTTCAGGTGGCCCAGTGGGAAATTTAACTGCCAGCCAGTGCTCCAGTGTACTGAAGTATGCCCCCCTCAACATACAGAACACTAAGTTCCTTTGAATTCAGTGGGGCTCACTTCTCAGCAGACGTACTGCGTTGCTTTATATTTGTTAAATCTGTGTTGTTGTCCTTGGTTGGTGCATTAGAATCAGCATAGGTTACTGATGCACATTGACACATTTGTAAAACATTCAACATGGTAATGTTGTTATACTTTAAGTGCATGCCTGATTGTCTTATATTTTGTGTCTTTAATTAGGATATTTAACATTTCTCATACTGCCCCATACTGCTTTAAAAACTCATTAGGCAGTTTACAATTGAATTGTGCAGGCTACACACTCCTCCCTCCCTTGCAAGCTGAGTAGTCCATTTACTGATCTCAAAAGGATGGAATGCTGAGTGAACCTCAGGCCAACTACCTGGGATTGGCCTGAGTGAATCTCAGGTCAGCTACCAGGTTGTGAGCAGAGTTTAGCCAGCAGTAACTAAATTTACAGCTGCCTAGATGCCCTAAGCACATCCGATATCACCTGATTTTGGAAGCTAAGCAGGGTAGGCCCTGGTTAGTACTTGGATGGGAACCACCAGGGAATACCAGGCACTGTAGGCATCTGGAGTGGGAACTGGCAAACCACTCCAGTACTGCCAAGAAAACTCCATGGGCATGTGGTCAGGAAGAGTTGATCACAACTATAATGACATAAAATGCAGTGGGCCTTGCTACTGAACACCAAGGGATGACATCTGTCTGCCCTCTGCTGAGGCATGGCAAGCCAGGGTGCTCTGGTGCCGGACTCTGCTCTTTCCCTCTCACCTCCTTAGCAAGAATGCTGATAGAGGTCCAGGGCGCAAACTGCCACATGGCTGCAAAAGGTATGGAATGAGGGAGTGAGGAAGGGAGAGAAGGAGCAGTGGTGGAGGCAGCTGTGGCTGCTGGCGAGTTGTGCAGCCCCTTGACTTACCTTAGGGCAGCCATGTGGCAGTTTGAGCCCTGGACCTCCATCAGTGTTCTTGCCAAGAAGTCTGGAAGTTGAGTCATGGCTACATGACTCAACTTCCAGATAAACTCACCTGGATGATTGAGAATATTCACAGCCATCCTATCAAGGAGGCGAGAGGGAAGGAGTGGAGCCCGGCGCCAGAGTGTCCTGGCTTGCCTTGTCGCAGTGGAGGTCTGACAGAAGTCGTCCCTGGGTCTCCGGGAGCGAGCCCCCCCACCAGGCTGGGCTAGCACCTCCCTTGACGCTGGTGCACACAAGGAAAGCAGCAGAGGAGAAACGGGGGGACCCTCTCCAATCCCTCCAAAGGCTGTGATTGGGAATCTATTCCTCCAGGGGCTCATGTGGGGGGGGGGCTCTTCCACCTCCTCCTGCTCCCTTTTTGCTTGACCTTCCTCGCGGCTGGCAGTTTGGGATCCTGGCAGCCCCAGCTCTTTTCCCGTGACCGGCATGCCTGTGGACTCTCCCCTGGAGTCTCCTGGCTGGCCTGGAGAGTGCTGCGCTGGCAAATCGCGCACCACCACTACCACCCCGACTTACCCTAGGGCCACTGAGCTGACAGGGTGGCAGACTTGGTGGTGCAGGAGTGTGCCTTTGTGACACCCAGTCTGCCATGCTATCCAGGTCTCGGCCCAAGATGTAGCTTTTACATGCAGCCCCCCACAACCCACGGATCGCCAACCGAGGATAACTGAATCTGTGGATGGTGAATCAGCGAATGTGGGGGTCCTACGGTCATGGCAGCATTTTTTCCTTATCCTTCCCTCTCTGCTACATACTGTTAGAAGTTATATAAAGTGTTGCATTGTAGTTACCATGTGCTCAAACTGCTCTTTTCCTTTTACAAATAATATATATGCGTATATATCTGTAGGCTGATGCTGCTTTATTCGACCATTGTTTTCTTAGCCAGAGAGGCATTTCGTAGAGCCTGTCTGAGTGGAAGTACAAGGAGAAACTGGACCAAAACATTCAATCTTTTGTGGCTCACGTAAGTTTAAACAATCTAGCAGTACGCTGAGTTAAAAAATATTTCTTCGTCAGAGTCCAGAATTAAGAATGAAATGTCACCCTCCCTGTTTAGATGTTCTGGCAAGAATTACCACTGATTAGCCTATCACCACCATCTCTTAGAACTGGACAGTTGGAAGGGACCTTGTGGGTCATCAAGTCTGACCCTTGTCAAGGAGGCACAGTGGGGAACTGAACCCCCAACCTCTAGTTCCGTAGCTAGATACCTAAACCACTCAGCGGCCCAGAAGTTTGATACGTACAGTAGTCCTTTCAAAGAGCCAGTCCTATGGAGAGGATGTAGCGTCTCTGTCTTTGCTACGCTGGCCTCTGTGTCCTTCTTGTTCCCTTTCCTCTACTAGGACATTTTGGTTGTGCTCTGCAGTAGGCACCTGGCTTAGAAGGCAGGAGCATTGTCTCTAGTTGCATTGGCTTACTGATATCGTTTTTAAAGGGACAGTCAGGGTGCCCAGACTAACAGTTGGCAATCATAAGTTCAGCCCATTGCATTTTATAAAAATCTCCAATAAGCAGCATGACAGGATTTAAAAAGCAAAAGCAAAACAAGGTGTTCTGCTTATATACCACTTATATATCACCCAATACCACTTCAAGGAGTCTCTGGGCGGTTTAATTATACAGGCTACGCATTGCCCCCCCCAGCAAGCTGGGTACTAATTTTACCGACCTGGGAAAGATGAAAAGCTGAGTCAACCATGCGCCAGCTACCTGGGATTGAACCCCAGGTCATGAGCACAGTTTTACCTGCAGTACACAAGCATTTAACCACGGCGCCATGAGGCTCCTTTTCATTAAACTTCTATGTCTTGGCCGTACTCTTAAAAGGGATAACAGCACACCTTTTCACGTTGTGATTGAGCCAAAGAGCAGGAAGCTTGGTGTATAGGTTGGTTAAGATAGGGTATGGAAACCTATTACTCACCTAAATGGCAAAAAGAATATTTGAGCTAATCTACAGGGCTGCATTGCTAGGGATTTAAGTCAGTTTCTTGAAAATCTAATGCATACAATATCTTCTTGCAGTACATCTTGGCATTGATGTTGTTCCTGAGTTCCTTTGCAAAAAAAAAAAGCAGTCTTCGAATAAAGTGAGGGATAAATATAGCAGTCAGATTTCTTGAGTGGCCAAGAATTTAGGACTGATGATGGAATTTAAAAACACCATTTATTCAGATATTTAGCTAGTTGGTTAGATGTTTCACAATCCTCTGTTTGAAAATTATAGAGAAAGGAGCAAAATGTGAAATTGTCTAATGGTCGTGTCTTTTCATCTTTTACAGTGTCCCCTTGGGTGTATGTTGGTCTGTGTTCTTGGGCTGGGTCTGGCTAGATATACTTGAAGTTCCTGATCAAAATGCTGTTCCTCACTACAACTTTGGAGTAGTTGCCTTTGGCCTTTCTGCTGTGATTGAACTCTTAGGTGAACCCTTTTGGGTTTTAGCTCAAGTACACTTGTTTGTAAAGCTAAAGGTTAGTACTGTATATTGAATGAAGAAGGTTATTCTTGTTCATTGCCTAATTAATGTAAAGAAGATAAGCTTAAATTCTGCAAGCAGTGAAGAATTAAAAATAACATATGCCATTTGACAAAAGCGTATTTTCATGTTTAAGTTAGACCAGGCCATGTTGTTTGACAAGAGCAGCATTCTTATTTGCCATCTATCAATGTTTTTTTTTTATAGGCCGAAATCCTATTGCTTAATATAGTAAGTCAAATTAGAGTAGGCATTAATGGAAGTTATGGAGGAACTGACAGATTCAATGGGACTACTCTAATATTGACTTTCTACATATTAAGCAACAGGATTTCAGCCATAGTAAATAATGCATACAGTGGAACCTTGATTTACGTCATTAATCCGTTCCAGTGGTCTAGACTTAAGTCAAACATGACTTAAGTCAAATGAACGTTTCCCATAGAAAGTAATGGGAAAGCGGATTAATCCGTTCCAGATGATGAAAAAGACCCCCGAAAACAGCAATTTAACACAAATTTGACTGGGATAGGAGATTCCTCCTGGGGATGTAAATGAAATGTCTCTTCAAAGAGAGGAGGAGGCAGTGGAATTATAGTCCACAAGTTATATGCCTCCACTTTTTAATGATCATAGCAACAATGTCTAACATTTAAGTTTTACTGATTTTTAACCTGACGTTCCAAGTTCTGAACAACTCTATGCTTACCATTAGAGTCCCACAACTTTACAGCTCCCCAACTAAAATGCTTCCATTGTGGACCAGACTTCTGCAGCCAGATTTTTTACAAAACTAAGCCGACTGTCTAACCAGTGAGGCCAGCCCTGAGCTCCCGGCCCTTCTTCTCCTCCGGCAGCAGCGGCGGCTTCGGTAAGGCCGAGGACCAGCTCCAGGTGCTCTGAGCTGGCCTCGCCGAAGCCGCCGCTGCCAGAGGAGGGGAAGAAGGCAGGAGCAGTTTGGAGGCAGCAGCCGGGGCTCCGAGATGTAAGTCAAAGCCTGCGACTCAAGTCAAACAGGCCCCTTCTTGCTGCAAGTCAAATATGATGCAAGTCAAGCAGTATGTAAGTCAAGGTTCCACTGTACTTAAATGTATTAGGTTAGATCCAGACTCAGTATGCAGTCCTTTAACCGAGCAGGGCAGGAATCTGTGCTGTGTCAGAATTTGGCACAACCAGTTCCCACCTCTTTTCTCAAGTGGTGAGGAACCTAACAGGAGGATTGTTCTCCCCAACCCCTGCAGCTCTTTTAACGGACTCTCCCACCAGCTTTTGCAGCTAACACTGGTCAACCGGACATGGGATTGGGCAGCCAATGAGTCATGTTTCAGTTCAGTTGAAGGGGCTTCAAGTTAATAGTGAGTGACTGAAATCACTGAGGCTCAAGTGTAATTCACTCAGCTTGAATTCAGTCCCATTCCTTTAAGAATGTACATTGGAGTAAATGTAAAATGTTTTCATTCTAGAAGCATTCTTTCTGTTATGTAAAGTTGGTGTAGATAGATGGTGGACTGAATGATAACTACTCAAGCATTCTGTTAAATGCATGCCTGGCAATTAGACATGAACATGTAAAAATTGTAGTTAGAAATATGATTGGTATGCTTCACATTCTTTTTTTCTGTATATTTTTGCAGGTAATTGCTGAAAGTCTCTCAATCATCTGCAAATGCTTTTTGACAGTTATTCTAGTGGTTCTGTATCCTCACTGGGGGCTTTACATCTTCTCATTGGCTCAGGTACAATTTCATACCCGTCTTACTGTTGTTTATTTGCTGTGTCATAACAACATGAGTGAATTCATGGCTGTTGCTTTGTTACAGTCCTTGAATGTTGCTCAGTCTGTTGTAGAATAGATTGAGTTCATATGTCAGTGCTAGCTCAGTTTGCAGTAGGATGGATGTATCCATGGAGAGTTAGTCCCCTTCCCTACCAATACTGAAATCTGTGGATAATAGCAAATGCTAAATATATAGGTACAGTAGGGGGATCCCCAGAAAAAATATATTAATAAGAACTGGCCACTAGGTGGAGCCAGATACTATGCTACTCATAATATTTTCAGAACGCAGATGAGTGAAACCATGGATATCGGGTTCCTACTGTAACTTTCTACTTAAAGCCTTAGACCCAAAGTTATTTTTCTATTATACATACAGACATTTGTGGTCTTTCCAGTTTTAGGGATGCAGTATAAATTATTTTCCTCTAGGCATATTATTTATAAAATGTATTATATTTATTATAAATAAATAATAAAATACTGGTTGATTTGGTACTTGACTTGTTCATAGCTTCAAAGGAACAATACTTGACCTGTTGATAGTTTAAAAGCCTTTTCTTCAGGTGAATTTGCAACACACACAAAATTACTTTCATTTACATTCCTGGTGGGCAATAGGAGATGTCACATGTTGTTTTTTTATCTTGCTTGGTAAGCCCTTGTGCATGATATACATATACACATATTCTTAGCACGTGACATTTACATTTGACATAGTTCAGTTAAGATCTATGAAAAATCTCAACTTCCTTGGGTTCAGTCCTATACAAACATAAAGTACTATTTATTTATTTATTTATTTATTTATTTATTTATTTATTTATGAGTATTTTTATCCCCGCCTTTCTCCTTGGAAAAAGGACCCAAGGTGGTTTACAGAATGAAGGATAATATACAGTCCAGTACAATGAAAACATGTTCAAGTATTGAGAACAGGGAATTGAGGGACATCTTACAGCATTAAAAGACAACATTACATAAAGCTACAAGAGAACGCGAGGGGAGTAAAGGAGAATAAAGTTCCATGTAAAGTTATGAGCGATGGAAACTAACATCGAAAACATAGTGCCAATGTAAACCCATAAGGTTATATGTAGTTATAAACACAAAGTCTATGTGATCCTGTAGCTTCCTATACAAGACACGTAATAGGTAGTCCATCATTCAGGGAAAGCTTGCCTGAACAGAAATGTCTTTACCTGTTTCTGGAAAGGCATCCGAGATGGGGCAGTCCTGGCCTATAGTGGGAGGGAGTTCCAGAGTCTGGGCGCAGCAAAACCTTTTGAGCTTAGCAGGACTCACTCCTTTCTCTTGAGAGAGAAAACGGTCTTCTGCCTGGAGACTCTAGGCATTTGTACTTAAATTTATAATAGCTCTAAGAATCATAGTATATTTTAAATGGAGCCAGACTTTTATTTTGAAGACTTTGGTAAAGCATTAAATAGGCAGAAGAGATGCTTGAATTAGTATTAACTATAAAAATTAAAGTAGAAAGAAGGAACTGAAAGAGTAATGCTGCAGCTGATAATCATCATACTAAATTGTAGATTGATGCATATTTGTGATGATAGTAAATAACATTTTAGCTGGTTAGCAGGTTCACTTATATTAAGGGTCTACACAGTAATTTGGGCCTGACTCGGCAGGGCAATCCTTGCCAGAGTGCGTGGCGCTTGCTTGAAGGCCCTGTTTGTGAGAAGTGGCATAGTGATGTGTGTGCTTTTCATGAGGCGGCGGCGGCGTGCCTTGTAATGGCTTGGAACAGGGCCTGCATCAGTGGCCATTAAGGTGAAAGGTAGGCAGAAGATTCATCTCCATCTGCTGGTAGATATTTGGGTGATTTTCACCTCATTGGCAGGATTTTTGATTCCTTGGTTTTTAGGTCCTGTATATCAGTAACAAAAAGACCATGTCCTCTGACCTAAAGCAATAATGATGGAAGCTAAATCAAGGATGGAGGAAAATCTGAAGGACTCTGAGCTCAATTCAATTGGTAGTAAACAGAACAAATTCCTCAACTTACAACTTTAATTCTTTTGCCCCAGGCTCTAGATTTGTTGGGGTGCTACTTAAACAAGCAAATAACATCCTGCAAGTTTGAAGTCAAGCCAATCTTTCGTTTCCTCATTATTATTAATAATCTAATTCATGCAGTCCCTTGCTCATAAATGCTCAGAGTGGTAACATTCTACATAAAAACCCAGTTACAGCCACAAATTAGAGAACTACTAGAATCACATGGACATGGAGTCACAGAGAGTCGGTCTTGACGGTAACGACAAAACAACAACAAGAATCACAACTGAAATGTCCCACTAAAATACAAGGCAATCTATTGAAACACATGAGCCACTGCCTCTTGTAGTTATGGCATATTGTGAATATTGTGAGATCCCAAAAAGCATGAGACTTGCTGTTGAGAGTGAACTGAATCTGGGCAGTTAGCATTTCAATCTTCCTAGTGCTCTGTTGCTGTTCAAATAAGACTTCTGCTTCAATGATCTGGAGCCTATGGAAGTAATGCAAAATTGTTCTTTCAGCTTCTGTATGCCAGCATTTTGGTCATGTGCTACGTCATGTACTTCATGAAGTTTTTGGGCTCTCCTGAAGCAAAGAAAAAGTCATTCCCAGTCAATCAAATGATATCTGTTTTACCTAATTTCAGACAAGACGAGGTAAGTGAAGGTCAGCTGTACACCCCAAACAAATCTCTTTATTTTTTAGCTCAAGAAAAATTGCCGTTCATGCCCAGGCAACATTGTCCCTGGTAGTTCTTTACAGTGGGTCCCATTGAGATGTTCATAACTTCTATTTGTGATTAGAAACAAGGACATTTGTGTTGATGCTGAATGTTTGTGGTAGAACTGGAGCTGCTCCAATTTTTCAAAATCTCTTGTTAAAGGAACAAGGTGCTATAACCCAGGCCTGCCCAACAGGTAGACTGCGGGCTACTGGTAGCCCGCGAAGGGTTCAAATGTAGCCTGCCGGCCATCAATAAAAAAGTGAGGGGATAAGTTCTCCACCCTTCCCTCCCTCATCCCAAGGACCACCACTGCCCCAGCAAAGTTCTGGGTCTGCCAGGCCACTGTCTCAGCCAAGTGGGGCAGTTCAAGGGCCATGGTGCATTGAAATCTGTTCCCGCTGCTCTGCTTACGAAAGTTTTTACTTATGAACATGTGCTCGGAATAGATAAAATTTGTAAGTAGAGGTTTTAGTGTAGTAGCCCTCAGGCTCAAAAAAGTAGACCTTGGCCTGTTCAAAGTTGAACAGCCCTGCTATAACCTAATATTGCTGAGTAAAAATAAAGCCATCTTAACACATTCTTTTTGTAGGTAAAAAGAATGAAGTTAGTCCTGAGGGAAGTGGGTGGGTTGCATGATGATTTTGTTATATGTTGGTTTGTTTATAATTGTTGTGTTTCTTTTCTGTGTATATAGATTTTATTTAATAATAATAATAATAATAATAATAATAATAATAATAATAATAATAATAATAATAATAATAATAATAATAATAAAAAGTGCAGATAATTGATGTTGCTATACCAGGTGATAATAGAGCTGCCGAGAAACAACTTGAAAAAATTACCCAATATCAGGATCTGAAAATTGAACTTCAGAGACTCTGGCATAAACCGGTACAGGTGGTCCCAGTGGTAATCAGCACGCTGGGTGCGGTGTGTACAGAGCTAAGCAAGTATTTAGAAGAAATTGGAGTTGACAAAGTCACCATCAGTCAGCTGCAGAAAGCCGCCTTACTGGGATCTGCTCGCATAATTCGCCGATACATCACATAGTCCTAAATGCTTGGGAAGCGTTCGACTAGTGATTTGTATTACAAAATCCAGCGTAGTTAGCTGTGTGGTTAATAATAATAATAATAATAATAATAATCCATTCCATTTAGTATATCAATGTAAACTCATTTGCAAAACAACAACAACAACAAAACAAAACAGATAGGCCTTTAATATATCCTGATGTTCAGTAGTACACCACAAGTAGTAGTTTGCAGCTGTCTTGAGTTAAAGCACAACTTCTTTAGTGAAGACAAACAGAACTTCTTTGGTTCAGCAATTTATTTACATATATACAATTTATACAGCTTTACATCCAGGTTCAGCAATCAGCAGAGTAAATATCCAACTTTCCAGCTTGCAAACAGTGACACAGCATCAATATGAACTTCAAAGAGCCAAGCTTCTAAAACTTTCACAAACATTCTTCCAAACTTTACAAAAAGAAAACCTTTTATATGTGCTTTTATATTTAGTGTGTGAATCACCTTTGCTAGTTTACACCACCTGACTTGGCACACACACACAACCAAGTATTTGAGTCTTTGCTTTTGTGCATGCTATTACTTCCCTCTTTCTGCTTCTGGGACCTTGAAACTCTTGCCTCTTAGCCAAGGTCACTTAGGCGTACAGACTTCTTCCACAGGTGTCTTGACTAGACATAACTTTATGGCATGAATATGCGGCAGGCATCAAATGAATAACAAGATATGTCTTAGTGGAAGATGTGAAGATTGCTAAACTGAATAAGAGCTGTTGTAGCATGGTAAATCTAGAAAAGTAGCATCTTGTATTGTTTTAAGATACCCCAATGTAAGAACTCCTACTGAACAATATGTATAAGATTGTTCTAATGCATTTGGAGTTTGGATGTTCATTACTTAAGTAGACCCCAGTAATTGTACGTTTATTTAACTTCTAGGAATTTATCAATTGGAAAGAAGCCAGATTGACCTGGAGTTTCTTTAAACAGTCATTCCTGAAACAAGTTCTCACAGAAGGCGAGTACAGTTTTCCCTGTAGTTCAGCCTTTGCTGTCCTCTACAAATAGCAACGCTGTAGCAGCAACAAAAATGCTCATATAGAGTTAGTTCCAGGGGTCCATTCATTTTACAAAAAAAATTGTCTTAAGAGGCACGGTTTCCCACAGGAATGCATTGAAAACCAATTAACATGTTCTGGAGGATTAACCTCCCTCGGGTTGTGGGTGCACGAAATTCAATGCCTGCCCCAGAAGGTGGGTTTTTCACAAGACATCTGACAGGCAAACCGTTGTCTTGTGAAAAATGCCTGTACCCAGAAATTTTATTCATCTTACGAAGAATTTGTCTTACGGGGCGTTCGTCTTGCGAAGTACCACAATATATCCTTTTTTGTATTTTTTTAGAATTGTTTCTTTAGGCTGCATTTGGCATGAGTTAGAATGATGGCATTTCCTCGAACTTTCTTCTTGATGAAAAGCACATACAGTATTTTGTTTGTGTGGTTGTTTTCTAGATCGGGCACTTGGTTTCATGAAATGGCCACTTTTGGGCCAGATCTGCTATTTTTAATGGAGGCTCCTTTCTGAAGGAAACAGGTGGAAAGATATTTTTCATTGATGTCTCCTTGCCTTTCCAGCTCCCTCCACTGCCTTTTGCTACTGCAAGGATGGACCACAAGCACCATCAGATATCCCTAGTCTTGGTGCACACATTCATTGGCTCTCTGCTGCTTTCCATGCCAAATTCCAGGTGCTGGTTGTGACCAGTAAAACACTTAAATGTTTAATATCTTGATATTTGATGGATCATCTCTCCATGAAATACTTACTCATCCCTTCACAGTCCTTGATGTTAAGAATTTTAATACTAAAAAGGAGGCCAAAATAAATACTAATATTAAGCATTATTTTTACAGGCGAGAGATATGTGATGACCTTCCTGAATGTGTTAAATTTTGGAGACCAGGGTAAGTAAAGCATTATTAGAAATGTTGCATGGCTGTCTTGAAATCTGAAGATGGCTATATATTAAAACAAAACCCTAAATCAGCCTAGTCAAGTATTGATATGTGGTTTCACTATAACTGAAGGTAAGACAAATATCAGGATCAGATTTTTTTTTATCAGATTTTGGTGAAACAGGATGAGGATGACTTTGAAAGTGGTTTCCTTGTAAATTAGTTTCACTATGCTGGGTGAGCTGGTTCTGCATGCAATGTTAAAAATAGTCCAACATTTCTATATTTAATTATACCTTCCACCATAACTTCATTTATGTTAGTGGTGTGCAGTACCACTGTAATTTGCTTTCCATTGCTTTGCATATGAAATAAGTACTTTAGTCTTGTTTCCTGGGAGTCATCTAGACTGGAAATAAGGTAGCATTTAACATGTCATCTAATACTTTCCTTTCTCATGGGAGGCTTGTAATTTCTAGGCTTAAATTTTTCAGTGGACCGGTTCTTGCCATGCCATACTGTCCTACCTTGGAACAGCATGGCTAGATAAATATTTGGCTCATGTAATATAGTTTTAAACAAGTATACATTTGATTCTATATATAATAACTAAGAGGCAACATAGCACATGTTATAACAGATGAGTATGCAGATAAACAAATGCCAAAGCTTGTATTAAGTGGCCATCTTTTAAAACAGGTTTTGAATTTACAATGGAATTTTTAAAAAATGAGCTTGAAATTTCAAATAGTTTTATCATTTGCCTTTTTTTTTGCTTTGGGACGAGTTTTAGTCATTATCTCATTAAAATGAGTATAACAGTGGGATTTTCATTCATTATTTGTTCAGTAAATGTTGCACAAGATGTTTGCTTTATGGTGAATGTTACAGGATGTATGGATTTATAGGCCTTATCATTGCAGTTTGCAACGATGGTTTCCATAGAGATAAGTACTGCTGCGATTTACTGCATTGTGAAATGCAAATTCTTACTATTATCTCTTACATTTTTTAAAACCAGTAATCAGAATAGATAATTGCATTTTTCTGTTTGTTTATAAAGGTGTATATGATATAGTGAATAACCTTGGCTCTCTGGCAGCTAGATTTATATTTCTGCCAATAGAAGAGAGTTTTTACGTTTACTTTGCTACGATTCTGGAGCGAGGCAAGGATATCAAGTTGCAGAAACAGGTAAATTTAGCCTGATTATGCAGCACTTTCAAATTTTATGTTTCAAGGGGGAAATGATGTTGAATTTTTAAATGCCTCTCTCAGGGTTATTCCAATATGATTTGCACAGCTAAAATAAGTGCAGGGATATAGCTAGCAGGTTTGAAATACAGTCAGGAGAATGCAAAAAGAATAGAATTACTTGCAAGTGCATTATCAAGTATGACAATCAGATAATGACGTTATTAGTTGCTTGTTTTATTCTTTCGGGCCTTATGATTTTTTCCCCCTCTCAAAAGTTAGGAGCAAGATTTACCGGTATCTGAGAAAGGGTTCACACAGGAAGGATATGTAAATCTGTTAATGCTATGTTAAAGCCTCTGGTTTCAAATTAGTACTTATAGTATCTTAATAATATGCAGGTGATGTAAAATTACATTGCAAATTTAATTAAATGTATTTAGGATGGATAGTTGTCTTCTTAATATTTGTTCATTTATTTAGTATCATCTGTAGGCTGCCTTTCTCTAGATGATAAACATGGTACATAGTTTTATTATATTAATTAAGTCATGGCTCTATATAGCATTATAGCAGCAAATAATGTACTATCTTTAATGCAAAATGAATATAGGATGAGATCTATAATGCCGAAACCCTGTTTCCGTATATAGACTTATAGAAGGAGGAAGATGTCACTAATAGGGGGAAGATTTGTGGTAGTTGAAGACTTCCCACTTCTCTCCCATGAGTTTTCTAAATTGCAAACAATCCCTTTCATTGTGTGGAAGCCTTGGGAACTGCTGCACCGGGGGAGGAAGTCTTTCATTACCAAAATTCTCCTCCAGCAGTGGCAAATGTTGGCAATGAAAAACATATGCCTCCTGCTCTGTGACTCCCCTGCCTTCCATGTAATAAAAAGCCATGGGAGTGAATGGGGAAATTCCTTTATTCCCCTTGTTAACCACCACCACCATCACTTTAGAACTGCAGAACTGGAAGGGAACCTAGGGGGTCATTGAGTTCAGCCCCTCTCAGAGAGGCACACTGGGGGATTGAACTCCCAACCCTCTGGCTCCATACCTAGACAGAGCTCGAAGCCACTGGACTGGCCAGCAATTATTGAGTTATCTTTCTTCCATGAATGTGGCTCTGCCAACAGGATTTCAGGCACTGAATTCAGAAACTAGTGAAGTAATGATTTATTCCTGAGAGTGTTCTTGAATCTTGAATTTGATGGAGAGGTAAAATAGAATCCAGCAGTACCTTGGTTTAAGAATGCTTCGGTTAACCAAAAAAAATCGGTTTAAGAAAATACAGTAATACCTTGGATAACAAATGCCCCTAATAATGAATTTTTCGGATAACAAATGGAAATTTCCAGGTATAGGGCTGCCTGGGGTAGCGAATGCTCCCCATGAGCTGCCTCGAATAACGAATGTTTCATAATGCCTTGTGGAAAAAAGTGTACCCAGGATGCAGTGCACTCCATGTAGTCTGTGGAGAGGGGTGGGAGGAGTTAGAGTGTTTTTCCCCATGGTGTTTTGGAGCAATTTCAATGGGAAACTGTTTTTCGGATAACAAATTGCCTCTGGGAACCAATTACATTCTTTATTGGGGTACCACTGTAAATGATTAAGAATTTTTCTGAATGGAATGCCCCGGTTTACATTTTTTTCATAAGGCATTAAAAGTTGATGTGTGATGTTCACATGATGAAAAAGAATGGGGATGCCTCATCTTAAGAAAACTTTAAATGGAATGCCCCAGTTTTCCTTTTTTCTGACCTCTGGAATAGATTAATTGGTTTTCAGTACATTCCTATAGGAAACCGTGTTTCAGTTTATGAATTTTTCACAATATGAAATGGCCCAGAGAACAAATTAATTACGTAAACTGAGGTACCACTGTACATAATAACATAATCTATCATTTCCTCTTATTTAAGTTGGGTCTGTTAATATGTTTATTTTGCGATACCAGAGTTTCATGCATTTCCTCATGTTTTACTTCGTGAAGGAATTTGCCCGTTTTAATTCACAGTACTTACCTCTACAACATTTAGCAGATTAAAGAATTATAGATATAGTTGATGTGTGCTATAATTTAAATGTAATTAGCAAAGTAAAAATAGAATATTGTAAAAATCTATTCAATCTTCACGTAGCTTTTCTAATCTAGATTATATTGTTTTGTCTGTCTCTCCCTTTTTAAAGGATGATATCTCCATGGCAGCTGCTGTATTGGAATCTCTTTTGAAATTAGTGCTTCTTGTTGGTCTAACCATAACAGTTTTTGGTTATGCATATTCACAGTTGGCTCTAGATCTTTATGGAGGTTCAATGCTCAGTGTAGGATCAGGTAATGATTGTTATTTTGAAAAGCAGCCTCATGAATCTCAGATTATTGTGTAAATGAATCCTCAGTTTATTTATTCATTTATTTATGTGTTTTGTATTTGAAAAATACTGTATCAACACAGGAAAAATTAACACAAAAAAGCTGGCTTATTCAGATGCCATATTCTGTAATTTTGTGTTTAAGATTATTTTTCTTCTTTAGAAAATATAAAGTGTTTGTCTTAGAGGAGTGGTGGTGGTGGTTTCCTTACGACATTTTGTATCTCGCTTTCAAGCACCGCTGAGAGAAATAGTGCATCTCCTTACAGTAACATAAGTTGTTTTATTCTTGAAGATACTCATTGTTGCAGTACTATAATTCTTAAAGAGTGTTTAACAAAAAAGATGACATAATTTTTGAGAAATGCGTTTTATTTGAAAAATTAAAAATATCTCAGAAAAACTAATTTTAATATGCTGCTTCTCAGGCTTCTGAGGATGCTGCTTGAGCCCTGTGAAATTAAAAGTTAACAGTAAAATAGTATAAATTGGAAACAAATAAGAAGCATCTACATCCATGTTATTAAGGTTGTTATATTATCCCATTGAATGAACCATCCCTCCAAGCAAACATATATAAAGCTTTGTTAAAGATTGCCTCAATGTTACCATTTGAAATTAATGTTCAGAGTAAGTGCAACTTGCCAATCAGCTGTACTTTGGCATCTGTCTTGTTCATGAAAAGGATATATAAATTCTGATAACGATATGCAGATTAGTCGCAACCATCTGGCTCACGATAGGCATTTGATACCTCTCAGTGCAGATCTGTTTGCCTATTCCTACCACAAAGAATTCTCTGGCACTCACTGCGGCTGAGAAAAGGGTATTGCCAGTAACTTTTAAACCCAGTATTTAGCAGCAAACCCATTTTGGATATTTCTTGTCATGCATTCCTCACCAATCATCCATCAGTGCTAGAATTCATTAGCAGACATCATATGCTTAATTAGTTATTCTGCTTTTCATAACAGGGAGGGGGACATTCTAAAATCTAGTAGCTCGTAAACTGTATACCTTATAGCTCAGCTAGCAATAGGAATATTTTCTCTGAAAGCCGTCTGTAAGTGGATTGAGTGCTGTGGTATTAGAATTTATTAATACTGTTCCTATTTGTATTAGTAATGCAATGATGTGAAGTTTCCGTTTATTAATCTACCTGTCACTATTTTCTCAGGTCCAAGTCTCATGCGTTGCTACAGTTTATATGTCTTGCTGCTTGCTCTTAATGGGGTGACAGAATGTTTCACATTTGCTTCCATGTGTAAAGAAGAAGTGGACAGGTGGGTTAAAATGATCACAGGAGGCGATGCCATAGTTCAGCATTGCTTTGATAACTCATTCATTTTCAGCCTTGTATGAGGAAGAAAATCTGTAAGGGTATTATTCATCATAAAGATTATATAACAAGCCTTGAAATGTCTCAGGTTTCTCTCAATATTCTGAGGAGTTTAAGAAATGCTGGCATTTATTTATTTATTTATTTATTTATTTATTTATTTATTTATTTATTTATTTATTTATTTATTTATTTGGCTTCCAGACTGCCCATCTGGCAACCAGGCCACTCTGAAATGTGAAGTCCTGATAGATATCCAGTAGAACAGAATAAGAACATGTGATATTCTCAGGAAATACCATACCGAGATGAATAAAAAACTATTAAAAACATAGCAGCTATTTTTAGCTTCATCCACCTTAACAAGGCACGTCCTGGTTATTAATGGCCCGGAAATACACAGATAAATACTGCACCCTCCCAGGTTTTGTTAAATATACAAGTCCTCCTTCCATGCACGCCAGGCTCATAATAAACTCTTTTATTAGGTGAAATGCATAAATTTAATTGGATTTTAATGAGGCGGCATGTTTCCTAAATTGGTAGGACCCGCAATCCAATGCTGCAACAGCAAACACAGCCTTGCTTCATAAGGCCTAGCTTTGCCCTTGTGTCATATCTGTGACCTCACCCTTAATCTTATAGCCAGCACACAGTGACAGCTGCTGCCCCACCCATTTCATTGTAATCCTCCTCTAACATGACTACATATTCTGCAGTACTGGTCAGGTTGGGGATATGAGAGCTTGGTTTTTTTTTTTGGTACACTTCTCCCGTGTTTGTAGACATATGTGAACAAACTTGATACTACAGTAGGTGAAGTAGATCACTCATCTCAGGTGAACCTGACATTCTAGAAACCCCTTTCTGCTGAAAATAGGCAATAAACTCGGTGCTGTTTTGAGGTTTAAATCACATATTTTGCATAGTAACTGTGCCCTGCAAGCTTCTGTCACTTGGGTAGTTGAGAGTGTCATTAGGAGAAATGCATTGTCATCATTTCATTTAAAATGTGCTGCTTTGCCAAAAGTATGACAGCTTGAAGAGGGTGGATTTGTAAGTTATGTTTAATTCAAAATTCCAGCAGAGATAAAGGCAACCTTGAGTGTAAGATAGCATCTTTGATGTTCATTATAGCATCCTAGTAGCAGGTCAGTATAATGTTGAATTATTTTTCTTTTTAATCAATTGATTGTTATCTCTGAGTATTTGCATGTGAGTGTCTTTAGACTAATGAATTTTTACACAGTATAATTGTGAGTCAACAGAAGGTAAAAATTATTGTGAAAGAAAATTCAGGATAACTTGTAATGCTTTTGTCTCATTTTAAAATGTGCCTATAAATTAAAATGTATGTTTTAAAAAATTGTTATTGAAGTATAAATAATTACCAACCAGTGATCACAGAACAGAAAAATAAATACTAATAGCCATTCAAGACTAGATATTCAATGTACTCAGTTTTATTTTAAGGCCAGCTAGTCTAGTTTGCATTTGTGTCATTTTATGAATAAATGATGAACTCAAAAGTGTAACACTTCTTCATCAGAAAACTAAAAGGTTATGGCCATTTAACTGAGAATTGCCACTTCCTGCTAGTTTTCAAGGTAAAGAGTACACAAGAAAAGTAACATGGTATTTTTTTCTAAGGTGGATAGTGCTTCCTGGACATCTTGAGGAGTTTTATCCACCTTAAAATGATTTTTATGGATCCTTGTACTGTTGAACTTCAGTGATACTAGTTGAAGAGAAGGAGACTATGAAATTGTAGTGAGTGATGTCATCTGTAGGTCTTATGTCACCTGTCTTCAGTTTAGAGAAACAAACCATATTTTAAAACTGGCTTATTTCTTTAAAGCCATACGTGAGACTAACCATAAGGTTACCTGAAATTATACAGAATGATAAGAGTGTAATCATTTTAAACCAGAAGCTTCTGCTAACCATGCCAGAGGGGGTGAGGAGTATGCACATGAGCTGGAGGCTTATTCACAGAATGTGTCTGAGTGAATCTGGTGTTGATAATCTTTCATTTCCTGAATACTCAGCCCTGCGGTCATACTGTGCCTCCATTCTTCGTATAATAGTCCAATAAAATTGTTCAGCATTATTATCTAGACATCTCAGAAATGATCTTCCTGTGGTTGTAGTGTTATAATAAAAGAACTGTTTGTAAAAGAAATTTTAATAAAAGAGTTTTTCCACAGCTTGGATTAAAATCTCTAGTTTATAATCTACTCCTTTCTCTGTCAGTATTGAAGGTGCCTTGAGAGGGTGACTTAATCTCTCCCTCCTGCCCTTCCACAACATGTAAGGTAGTCAATAGATTTTTTAAAAACATCCTCAAGTGATGACAGGTCCCACAGATGGTGAGGAAATGTCATATTAAAAGAATGGGGGAACCAAAAAGATTAAAGGAAAAAAAGAAAAAGAAAAAAGGCAAAGTGATCTGCTTATATACCACCCCATACCACTTCAAGTAGTCTCTGGGCGGTTTACAATTTTAATTACAGTGTGCAGGCTACACATTGCCCCCCCCCCCAGCAAGCTGGGTACTCATTTTACTGACTTTGGAAGGATGGAAGGCTGCGTGAACCTTGAACCTGCTACCTGGGGTTGAACCCAGGTCGTGAGCACAGTTTTACCTGCAATACAGGTGTTTAACCACTGCACCACCATTTTTATCACCTGAGCAGGACAAGCTGTGTCAGAAGGCAGTTGGGGTTGGGGAACAAAAGAGTTGTTGATTTAATTATGAATATTAAATTGGTCTAGTTAAAATTTCCTTGCAGGGTGTTGGTTGTGGCAGGTGAGCCACTTCGTTCTGCTGAATGAATCCTGTCTAATCCAGCCTCCTGTTTCCTGCAATTGCCCCCCCCCCCCACATTGTTCACATTTACTGGTACATTTAGAGTAGACGAGCACTGCCTCCAATCTTGGAGGCTGTGTATAGACATTGTGGCTAGTAGATGTCAATAGTTCTCAGACTTTGGAGCTCCCTGCCACAGGAGAGCAGACTTGCCCCATCTTTGCTGTCCTTCTGTAAGCAAGAGAAGACATTTCACTTCAGGCAAGCCTTCCCCCAGTAACTAGCTACCTGTTATGTGATTTTTAGATGGATTGTTATGCATTACTGCTTGGACTGGATTTTTAGTACTACTTGGGTTTTCTATTGGTGTTTGTGCACGTTTTCCATTTCTCAGAGAGGTATTTTCCCCTGTACAGTATTTGTTTATTTATTGATCTTGGCTTTAATATCACCTTTTTATGATGTAAGACGGTGATGGCGACCGAGTGCCCACACTGCAATTCAAAACCCACTATTTTTTTTCGAAAAGTGCCAATACAACCTGAATACAGGTGGCTGTGAAGGGGCGATGTCAGGTGCCCACAGAAAGGGCTCCGAGTGCCACCTTTGGCACTCATTATTCTTAGCTTAAATATTGTCTGCAATGTTGCAAACAATGGATGTAAACTCATTGTCTCCAACTTTAAATATTGCCCTTCAGTGTTGTAAGCCACCTTGGGTCCTTTTCAAGGAGAAAGGCAAGGTAAAGAATTAGAGAAATAATTTTTGTGAGTTTGCCAAATTCCCTTTCAAAGGTCTCTAAACTGAGACTCTCACCATATCCTGAGGAACCAAATTCCATGCTCAGTCACCTTCTGTGGGAGCTCATCCTTCCCTTTTATTTCCCTGTTATGGAAAGGAGCTTGAGATCCGAGTTTCTATACTTAATAAGCAGTCCTTTGAGTGTCGCCATTGGATGGATGATGCCAGGAGATTTGATTCAGGGACTTTCTGGCTTCTAGGCCAGACTTTTCAGCCCCTGAGATTTAGATGTTTGGGGGCCCCAATATAGGCCTGCTACACATACAAATTATCTTGTCTGTTAGAAAATAAATTGTGAACCTTTTGAAAGTGTATAAATTGGTTTTTCTTTTATTTTCAGATACAACCTTGTCATGCTTGGTTTGTCCTTGGTGTTTTTGTGTATGTCCTATTTCTTGACCTCCTGGCAAGGAAGCATAGGTTTCATCCTTGCCAACTGCTTCAACATGGGGATCCGAATAGCACACAGCATCCACTACATCCACAGATACTTTGAGGAAAGTCCTCACAGACCTTTAAAGGGTCTTCTTATTTCTCCACTGCTGATTGTTGTTTGTGTCATCAGCGGAGTTATCACTGGTGTTTCAGAGGTGAGTAGCGTTGCCTCTCCACTAACATAACTTTCACTCTGACAGAACGGAAGTCTAAAATTAGACTTTGGTTGAATCAGATCATGATGGAAAGAATGGGAAAGTCAATACTATTCTTACTAAATAATCTGCAAAGTAGTTGTGATTAGCATAAGTAAAAAAATGCAACGTGTCTGGCTGTACAGTGTATGTACATTACATTTGCAAATAAACACAGATGTATTTGCATGTAGCTATGAAATATTCAACATTCATATGTAAAGTTAGTTTCATAAACACTATATATATATGTGTGTGTGTGTGTGTGTGTGTGTGTGTGTGTGTGTACACACACACACACACACACACATCTGTATATATCTATATCTATATCTATCTATCTATCTATCTATCTATCTATCTATCTATCTATCTATCTATCTATCTATATCTATATCTATATATATCTATATCTATATATATCTATATCTCTATATATCTATATCTATCTATATCTATATCTATCTATATCTATATATGTATCTATCTATCTATCTATCTATCTATCTATCTATCTATCTATCTATCTAGCTATCTATGAATTTTAAGAGTGAAGTATATATATATATATATATATATATATATATATATATATATATATATATATATATATATATATATATATATATATATATATATATATATATATATATATATATATATCCAACAAAAGGCAAATACTTCACTCTTGAAATTCTCTGATGATGTTTTGAGCAAAGTTCTTTGCCAACCTGCTATAAAGATGAGATCACCCAACCTGTCCATTTGCCTTTTCCAGTTCTTCTGATCCTGCATATATATTATAGGGCATAAGGCTAGCCAAATCACATTTCTGTTATGGAAACCGATGCTTATAGAATTGACACTAGCTTTTATGTGAAGCTGTGCTGTGGGCCAATATGACTACCAGGAGGCTTTGCCAGGATGTAGTTAAGAGTGCTATAATCGAAATACTGTGAATAACTGAAGGGGAGCATCCAGTCTCCTTGACTTATGCGCTGGAGAATTAACCTTAACACAAGAAATAGTGATTGAAGCTTGCTTTCTTTGTAGGTGTTCCTGTGCTGTGACCAAGGTTGGATGGCAAAGTTAATTCACATCACTGTGGGAGCACTCTGCTTCATCGCAACTCTTGCTGCTATATTCTTCACAGAGACCAGATTGATCCATTTTGTCAGAACACACATTTTATCAAGATATTCCAAAGAAGGACTAAAATGAGCATTTGGCTTATTTATCTGCTAACCTATATGTATATGTTTGCTAGAGAGCATTTATATTTATAGAAAGAATCAGTGTACAGGATAGAAATGTCAGGACCCCAAGGTAAATCTCAGTCAGTCAGTGAAATAAACAATGAAATCACCAGTGTTTTTCCTCTGCAGTGATGTCATTGCCCTTAAGCCTGCCTAAGTTAGTTACTCAAGAGGATTTGGGCCACTGCACATTCCTTTCCCCTTGTGCTGCAAGGCGTATCAGAGACAGCAGAGGTTCATCATCTAATTGCCAGCTGACAGCTCCACAATTTCTTGCTTCCCAAATTACTTCCAAGCAAACCAATTAACGTAGGTGGTATGTCTAAAATTTCTTACAGCTCCAAAATACTATATGATATGGAAATCTTTTTATATGCATTTTTAAAAAGGGAAAAGATGCCCAGGCTATGTATGAATTTTTAAGATCTGCAGTTCCATGATCAGAGTGATTTTCCTTCAGTAGACCCCCTTCCTCCCTGTCTCAGTAGGGGTGCAAAGAATACTTTCTAAATTCTTTATTCTAGAATTTTCAGCCCCTTTGAGGCTTCTCCAGGTAATAGCGAGACCAGGAATGCTCCTTTTTCTCCTCTGTTAAATCCCTTTTCTATAATAGAGTTGGTTCTTCATAATAGTCTGCGCAACTTCCAACCTTTTGTGCAAGGAACATTATTCATTTCATTTCATTTATTAAATTTATAACCCTCCCATCTGGCCCTCTGGCCAATCTGGGCAGCTTAGAACAGACTGTATCAATTACATGTCACATAAATATAAACAACCAATATGCAATGAAACCATAATAACATCAAACACCAAACATATACATGAGTATAAACCCAACATTAAATTAAATTAAATTATCATTGGTAAGTACAATTAAAATTAATTAAACTAGTGTAGCAGTTAAGAGCATTATTGGCATTGAGACATTATTTCCAAATTCCAACGATGTGTTATTTTATGATGTAAAATAATTTAATGTGTGTAAAATCTCAGCAAAACGCTCGCCCCTCCTTATTCTCCTCCCTTGGTCAGAAAGCAGAAAGCTGTCTCGTCCTTTTGCAGGGTGAAATGGATCATTTTGCAGGTAAGGATTTTAATCCTTCCTCCTTAACTCCCCTGCGCCACTCCAGTCTGTTCTACTCCCACTCAACCTTCCATTACAGATTTCGAGGCCATGTTGGGAGGATGTGGATAGTGGAGAGGCCACTGCTGCTTCCCTGTTCTATTGACAGAAGCTGTTCTGTGGGCAGAAAGGTCTAATCAGATAATGCCTAGTGTCTGAACGGTTGTAAATAAAGCAGCTAGAACAGGCATAAGCAGCAGGGTTATAGGAATTTTGCCTTATTCAAAATTAACATTGAATGAATGCAATGAGGGATTTAAATTGCATATAATATTTTATGTGTTAAATTGAAGGCTTTTTATTACCACACTATAAAAGCCTTACAGGGGGAAAGAAGACGATCTAAAAAGTATCACATACTCCTGTTTCAGCAGCTCCACTGGCTACTGAACTGTTTCTAGGCTCAAAGTGCTAATTTTAACCTACAAAGCCCTAAAGTAAACAGTAGGGGTCCAAGCTGTCTCAAGGACCACATCTCCTTTAATGAGCATGCCTGGGCTTTATCAGAAAAGGCCTTTCTCCCCAATGAATTTGGTGGGGACCTGGGAGAGGATCTTGGCTCCCAGATTCTGGAACTCCCTTCCCTAGGAAACTAGGTTGGCTCCATCTTTACTCTCCTTCTGCAAGCAGTTTATAGGTAGGCTTTCCCTTAGTTACCTGCTGTCTGATAAGTTTTTTTTAATGGGACTGTTTGTGCCCGACTGCTTTGAAATGGGTCGCTTTCAATGTGTTTCTAGTATTTTTTATCTTTTGTTTTGAACATATTCATGTAATTCTTTTTAAATATTGTAATAATTTATTTCCTCATCTTTTTATATTGCTTTTTTAGAGCCTTTAAAAAGAAAGGCGAGATGTAAAGAAATAATTAATAAAGTCAACAGAAACTAGATCCAAAATGCACTTATCTAGACATAGGTCAAGATCCAGTGGTGTATTTTGATAACCAAAGCTGGAAGAATTGGCAATTGCTTTTTCCTCCACAAAAACCATCTGAAATAGAAATTATGTTAAGCAAATTTTCCTTTATACAAATTTCCCATAGGAATGCATTGAAAACAGTAATCCCTAATCATGACCATTAAGTTGTACGGATTCGCCCCATAGGCATAAGAACATAAGAACATAAGAAGAGCCATGCTGGATCAGGCCAAAGGCCCATCTAGTCCAGCTTCCTGTATCTCACAGCGACCCCACCAGATGCGTTTGGGAGCGCATGAGACTAGATATCTGTCTCCTGATACCACTCCCCTGCATCTGGCCCTTGAAGTACCCTGGTTTAAAGCCTAGAGATTACACATCTCCATCATGGTTTGTAACCCGTGATGGACTTTTCCTCTAGGAATCTGTCCAATCCCCTTTTGAAGGCATCCAGGCCAGATGCCATCACCACATCCTGTGGCAGGGAGTTCCATAGACTTACAACACGCTGGGTGAAAAAATATTTTCTTTTGTCAGTTCTTACTCTCCCAGCA
The DNA here is from genome assembly GCA_037367245.1 of Phrynocephalus guinanensis. Classification (NCBI taxonomy): domain Eukaryota; kingdom Metazoa; phylum Chordata; class Lepidosauria; order Squamata; family Agamidae; genus Phrynocephalus; species Phrynocephalus guinanensis. The sequence goes on from CM074734.1 coordinate 43,063,567, forward strand.
CTCAATTTGAGTGTATGTCCCCTAGTTCTGGTATTTTGAGAGAGGGAGAAGAGCTTCCCTCTATCCACTTTACTCATACCCTGCATTATTTTGTATGTCTCAATCATATCCCCCCTCAAGCGCCTTTTTTCCAGACTAAAGAGGCCCAATTGTTTTAGCCTTTCTTCATAAGGGAGGTGCCCCAGCCCAGTAATCATTTTAGTCGCTCTCTTCTGCACCTTTTCCAGTTCCACTATGTCTTTCTTGAGATGCAGTTCTTGAGAGGCAGTTCTGTTAAGCAAATTTCCCCTATCTCCAGAATTTTTATGTTGTACAGATTTTATGTTATACAAACCGTTTGTTATACAAGGGTCCACTTGTACAAAGCTTCTATTTTAGATGTTTTGCCCAGTCCATTTGAACAGGGTTTTGGGAAGTATAGGCGCAGCAGGAAAGAGGAAATATCACTGACTCTAAGGGAACCCATGGATTCCAATGGAAGCATACCATTAAATTCTGCCAAAAATGATTTATTTTTTAATAAAACTGAAATGACAACCATTAAGAACATCCTCATTTGGTGATGTAAATATGTTGCTTGACTATGTGAGGTATAGAGAAGTGTTTGATCCAATTTGCAGTATTATGTTTGGATCACAAAACTTGGAATAAAATATGTTTTTGTTAATGTCAATTGGAGTTATGCTATCAAATTCAGGAGTGTATCCAGCTATAACTGTGCATTGGTTGCATCTGAGGGCAAGGACATCCATACTTCAGGGACTTGTATGGGAGCTCAGGCAGGTTTTGACTTGTTTTGTTGAGTGGAAACTGCAAGAAAGTGTCAGATGCAAAAAGAATGGTTGACTTCCCTACCCCTGCATTATGCCATTGTCCTCAGGTAAAAAGTCAAACATTCGCAGGTGTACCCTGCACTTTGCCCAACACTGTTTCAGGGACTTTTTTCATAACTCCTTGTTCCTTGCAATATTAAGATCCCAAACCCAAACATACTTATTAATTAGTAAGTTGCATTAAACATAGTCGGACTTACTTCTGAGAAAATATAATCAGGATATACTTACGATTGTAGCTTTATTATCTTATGAAAAACGATATGCCACCTTCCCCAACCTACACTATAACATTCTGAACCTTTTCAGATACATTACTTAGTGGTTGCTAGAATCTTACACAGTTTCAGAGAGGGTAGCTGTGTTAATTCTTTCATGAATTGCAGGCAAAAATCAAAGAAAACAAAACAAAACACAAAACATGTGGCACCTTAAAGACTAACTTTCATATTTTAATGTAACGTTTCGTGGACACGTCCACTTCTTCAGACATATAGCAGCAGAATGCACTGTGTAACATCTTACACGGTGATGTTAGTGGCTGTGATGCAGCTCAGAGGATTATTGAATAGTGAGAAACAATGTTAAAGCACAGTAAACAGACTGGTCAACTCATCACATCTTTTGAACTACAGCACTCTTTCTTGCTATCCACTGAGACTGATAGAAATGGAACTTGGCAGCTGTAACCCAAAACAAATGGTTTTGAGCTGGCTGTGGGCTGTTGGCTGTCTCAAGCCTGAACTTCTAAATGGGACAAACATTAACTTGATCAGGTACTTGAAGAAAACAGGAATTGATGAAGAGTTGATTTTTAAAAAGAGCCAAGAGGTAGCAGCTGTCGGTGAAGGGAAAACCCCACACAGGCTCAGATGTATGGACTTTTGTGTTGTTAAAATGGCAATTTTATGGGTGAAGAGGGAAGGAATTCTCATAGGCACAGACAACTATTTTGATTCAAGATGTGTAAAGCAGATGAATCCTTGGACTTCCCTTTCTGTGTCATGTATAGGAAAAGAAATGTAGACATAATTGTTTACAATAAAAATGGACAATGCTATTAAAATATTGAGGAAAGCAGGGAATATGATGGTTGGGGAAATTAAGGGAAAGGGGAAAATGTAATATTTATGTGCATCCTCATTTATTGTTCAATTGCTTTATGACAATCCGTTCCACTATTTTGTTTTGATTTTCTACTGAAAAGTGATGGACTATCAGGGGGATGTAGTAATAATGGACTAAATGGATGCATTAATGAGTCACTTGTTGAATAGCTCTATTGAGGAGTTGAAGATGTTAATAATCTTCAAAACAAAAGGAATTGGCTTAATGCTGCCTATTGTTTCTATATCTTTCTTTACATGGTTAGTGCATGAAGATGTTTACCTTCTACTGACTTTTGCCCTTGGCAAACCTAACTCTTTGAGTACTGACTTGATCTGCAAATATTTACATGCCTTTCAAAATCTGGTAACAACTATTTTGAAAAGCCGATGCAAGTTTTAAACCCAAGCAAACAGTTGCAAGAGCAGATCTTACACTGAAGATTTTGTGATCAACCCAGCATGTACAAGGTGGTTAACAGCAGAGTCTCTGAAACAATGGAACAAACTTGCCGATTAAATTTTAGGCTGAAAAGAACTGGGCAGACTTGTTCCTACTTGCAAAAAATGGTTTGGACAAGTACAAGAATTCATGATCACAGTCATGAAATCTGATCTGCAGATCTAGATAAGATGTGGAGGTCTTGTGGGTTTAGTGCAGCTCAATAGATTTATTTATTTAATATAATATATTCATATACTGCTGACAAAGCAAAGCACTACTCTTAAGTGGTTTACATCAAAGTAATAAAAGAAGAGCTCCCAGCATGCAACAAACCCATCAAACCAAACAATAAACATCCCTGCAGACACATAGAACCCCAAATGATGGTGGACACTGGAAAACAAATCAAAATTGACTTAGGAGAGGAGGTCCTTAAATGGTCCTTAAAATAACACAGTCTTAAGCATCCTTGACTTAAAGGATAAGAGAGAGGATGCCTGGTGAACAAATCCATAATGAAGGAGCCACAACTGAGAAGGCACAATTTCTGGTAACAGAACGGACTGAAGTTCTGAGGGAAAGACATTCTGAAAGATATCCTCTAAAAGTGTGAGAGCTAGGAAAACATGGTAGTCCAGAACAGACACAGAACAATTCTGAACACAGGAACCAGACTCCAAAGGCCCAGTGTCTGGCAGGAAGGTAAAAGAGAATCTGATGGCTTTTTTTTAACTTTTCCCATTATGTTTTGTTTTTTGTTTTAACTGTTTCCTATTTATGTGTTTGCCTTTGTTAACCGCCCAGATTTCCAGTGGGAAAGTCAGCACAGTCTAAAAATGCAATAAATAAATACATAAATTTGAGTATGGCTGGACCAATCATTTGGCGTAATGAAACAACGAGTTCAAGGGATAGAACCCTGGCAGTGGTGAACTAGATGCTGCTTTTGGAGAACGTGGGTCTCTAGTTTGGAATTGTGAATTGTATGCCTTGGGTACGTTCGCTCTGCAAGCTTTGTACTAGAAAGAGCAATTGATTTTGGATGTCCAGAGTTGGGCTCAGTAACTTCATTTCCATCCATACACTAGGGTCATGCTACATTCTAGTCCTCCTGATTTTATTTTAGCCTTTAGTAATCTGTATTTTGGGTCTGGGCAGAGCTGTAACAAGTAGTTTTGGTTCCTGGGGCTTTGCTACACTTGAGTTAAATGTGGGTCATAGGAGATTGGTATACACAGGGAGAGGACAGGGAAAAGCTTAGGTGCATTACCAGTCACATTAGTTCACATTAGCTAGGTTAGGCTTGGTTAGGGTGGGTGTGTATCCTTTCAGCTGCAAATATTTGTGTTCTCTAAATTTCAGAGTCCTGGGTCAAAGTCCTGGTCAACTTGCCTTCATTATGGCTATAAGCTTAGGCAACAACAAAAACCCCTGCCCCCCCCCCAGTCAATTTGGATGCCCGTATCAAAACATCTCACTATTTTTGTGTTCAAAATTCTGGCAGATTGGAAAGAAAGAAAGAAAGAAAGAAAGAAAGAAAGAAAGAAAGAAAGAAAGAAAGAAAGAAAGAAAGAAAGAAAGAAAGAAAAAGAAAGGATTGTGCATTTGAATTTTGATACCAATCTAGAACTATATTCAAAAATCTGTGTCGTTATTTTGTTGCATGGGGTGAATTCCTAATTCTTTCACATGGTGGAATTGTTCACTTGCAGAATATTTGTGTGGAGAATAAAGGCCTTTGTTCTCTCAGTCTGAGTAAGGCTGAGGGAGTCTAAAAATATAGCATGTGCTTGAAAGCTTATACTAACAAGGAGAAGGAAACAGTAATGTAGCAGTAACTTATATAGAAACAGTAATAAACGTAGAGCTGCCTGGAAGTGTTATCACAATAAACAATGTATTATAATGTGAGAATATTTACTTTAATCTTATAGGAAAGAAGGTCTTTCTTCTTTACATGTTTGAGGTCTTATTTAGCTTAACACAAAATATACTACTTCGCAGGACAAAATAAACACTGAGGTTGTCCCCAGTCCTTTAAAATTTTGAGAGCAATGTTGAGGGTGCTCCCAAGTGGTGCCTGTTGATGATAGCAAGTTGTATCATGTATTGTGGGGGTCTTCTACCGAGGTATAACTGGCATGTGAACTGCACTGTATGCAAATACAGTTCACTTGGTAATTTTCACAGTATGTTTATTTTCAGGTTTAGAACGTGCATTGCTTCTGCTATCGCAATGGGCTGACCTGGTCATCATGCTTGCATTTCCTGTAAGCAGCCCTGTTTTCTTTGAGGCTATTTTCTCATACAAAATAAGCCCAATTGTTCAGAAGACAGAAAGGAAACATAGACAAGGCACATCAACATTCTTTGAATGCTTATTGAATTCTAGTGTGAATTCTAGCATTTATTTGATGTGGTAAGATGCATGTGATGATTGAAACATAAGTGCAGAAAATTATGTACTGTACAGTCATAAGCTGGTATGCAAACACACTCTTTCGGTAACAAATTGGTTTAGTCTCCAGGTTTGGAAGTGTGATGTTTAAGATTCGTTGCCTGATCATTTTCATCAATTTTGTTTAGGTTTCTTCTGCAGCTGTGAATTAGGTGTGAAAAAATGCAATGTGATGTTGTCTTGTCATGAAAGCACTCTACTGCTGCCAATGAATTCAGCTTGGAGAGCAAATGAGAGAAAAGGTTGTGACACCACATCTGTTTTGAACAGATTATCCCTTTGCAGAGAGGAATTCAAGAGAGAGAGAGAGAGAGAATGACTCCCAGACGGAGTTGTTGATAGTGGTACCTTTCCAAAGTTGACCAAACTGGCTTAATTTGGTGTAGTTCCCTATGGAGGAAGTGAAGGAGAGTCCAACATTTTAAGCAAAACATGCAACCTGGGGAATTATACATCAGTCATGCAAGCTCATTCATCATTTGATAGGCCAGCTTGGGAAAGAGAGCTGGCTGTTTCTCATTTACATAGAGGAACCTCTGTGGGAACTAACACTGCACACAGATCTTGTTTGCAGTGTCTGTTGCTATGAAATGCATCCAGTTTCCCAAGGATTAAATAACTAGATAGACCACATGTATCTATGAAATCAGATATATAAATATTCACTGAATGGCTTGCAGCCATTTTCCAGAAAAATATGCAGAGGAGAACTTTGTGAGAGCACTTTTTGGAACACATTTTCTTTTAGCTGGTTCTCCTTAGATCAGTTTTGTGTGTTTTCTAGCCCACTAAATTTGGGTTTAGCACAACTGCCGGTAGTTTATTTCAATAATAAAGGTATCTATTTTAATTTCCTCCATTTTCTTCACACTTATGTTCACCCCCTGAAGATGAACTGTTCCCTGTCTCCAATTCTGTTTTTGGCAGCAGCGTAAATACGTATTGATTAAAGTCATGGCTTTCTCTTCAGAGTCAATAACCTTTGAATAACATTAGCTGGAAACTGTAACAAATATGTCTGATGATGATAGATTGTTTATTGAGGTGAGGTGCTTCTGTAGTAGAAGCAGCACATTTTATAGGCACCTTTGTTAGTGATTACAAACAGTTATATCCAGGAGATCCTCCAGGTTTTTTTTGGGGGGGGGGCGATGTTGAAAGAAAGGGGCCTTGCTGTCTCTCCCTTGTGGACTTCAGTTTCTTCCAAGGACAATATATAGCCCAGAGGATTCAAAGTCTGCCACCATTAAGCTGTAGATGGTGCCCTGTGTCTTCTACAAATTACTATAACCCATGTACAAGAGGTTTGGTTTCTCATTTTATGAAGAAGATCATTCTAGGGTAACAGTGAAGGATGCCCAGAGAGCATGTACTTTGGCGCAGCAGTATATTCTGTGGAATCACAATTCCAAATTTCTGCCACCTTTCAAGCTCATGGTTTCAGAACAAATGCAGAGGCCATGTGAACCTTACTCAGAAATATATAGACAGAAATATAGTGACCTGCCTTGAATTTTGCTGTAGCCTCCATTTAGGCAGGCAAAAATCATGCCAATCCCCAGAGAGTCAGTGGTGTAACAGAATGCTAATAATATTCATCTAGGAACAGAAAGAGCCACCTTCAAACCGTCCCTCAAGATCAGCAGTGCATTTTATTTTCTGACTGTGGGCCAGTCACAGTCTAACCTATTTCATAATGCATTACATTTATTTATGAATAGAAGAGGTTTCAAATGGGATAAAAGTGACATCTGTGAGATAATTGTGTGGACAGAGAGAGGTATTTTGCCACATTTACTTCTCTGTACCCATCTACAGCAGACCCTTGTATAACAAACAGCTTGTATAACATAAAATTTTTACAACATAAAAAATTCCGGAGATAGGGGAATTTGCTTAACATAATCGCCTATGGGGAAAATCGGTACAACATAAAAATGGGATCACTCCGTTTTCAATGCATTCCTATGGGAATTTGTATAAAGGAAAATTTGCTTAACATAATTTCATTTGGAACAGATTAATTCCTTTATACAAGGTACCACTGTATATGGTTCTCTGCCTCATTTACACCATATGTCTCTTTTTCCTGCTACATATTCTTCTAGCCAAAATCGCTCTCCTTTTGGCCGTTTTGTAAGCGGATTAATGCTCTGGGTGCTTCCTTGATCTTCTTAGCAAAGGAGATAGTTTGGTGTCTTGTTGACCATCTCCTTCCTTTCTTAGCCAGTTAAAGATAATTCTTTTTTTAGTTTACTCCATAAAGCAGCTATATTAAGTTACCAAAATAGGACTGAAATAAAGTGTGTTTACTGGATGTGGGGGAGAACCTATACAATTAATTTTCAAATGATTTGTCTCCGCTGTTCTCCTCCATATAATAGAATTATTCAAACGTCTTCAAATATTTTACACGCAATCGTCAAGTGAATTAGATCAATCAAAAATTAATTGCTTCCAAGGCATCGGCAGAGTCTTGTGGGATTCACTGACTTCCAATAAGTCACAAAGAAGTCATAATAATTGATGTCGCAGGGAATGTTACAATTGCTGTTTGCTCATAATGGAAGTTTTATTAGCCAAGCACAGTGTGTAGAAAAATGAAATAAAAAGAGAAACAAAAATAACTTAAACACCGCATAGCAGCCATTAATATTAATTGGATTGTGCTGTGACATAGTTTATCATCTTGACACTTTGCTTAATGCCTAAGTCAGTTCACACAAGTGCCAATGGATGAACCGCCATGTGACCAGAATCCATTGGGGGACTGTAGCCTTTGTGGGTTGTTGAAAGTCACTGCACTCAACTGTGGGAACCTCTCACCCAGCCTTCTGTGTGCTTCCAGAGTGACCGACTGCCTGCCTGTTCCTATTCTGCCAGTCCTGTGTTTCTAACAGTAGAGGACAAGAAAGTCAAGTTACTAAGAGCTTTCCATCATGATCTCTTTATTTCTCTCTGCTACCAGCTAGCTGTTTGTTGAAAGATGAGTGTATGGAGAGGAGAGCCAACCAAGGGTCTTCACATATGTGACTGCTGCATTTTCCCTCCACAATCTGGATACTGCAGGGGCTTATTCATGGGCAGTTGAAGGAGCCAATCAGTAGCTTTCTATGCTTCCCCATCCAGTCCCTTTCAGGCCAGATCTAGACACATAATGCTGGAGCCTGGGACCATATCTGTCTTTGTGGCGGTTTGGGTATCTACCTATGTGCATAACCACATATCGAGCAAATCTTTATTTTCCCCGCTCAGTTTTGTTAACTGTCCAACTTTCACAGATATACATGGTCACCAGAAATACGTTGATCTAGATCTTGGTTTCCAGTGACACATCATTACACTCGATGATCGAGTTGGAGTGGCTTTGTCATCAGATGGGCAGTATATAAATATAATACAAAATAAACAAAAAGTTTGATAGCTGTTGTAAGTTTTCAGGCTGTTTGGCCATGTTCTGGAAGTTTTTCTTCCTGACTTTTGCCAGACTCTGTGGCCGGCATCTTCAGAGGACAAGGAACTCAGGGAACTAGGAGTTCTCTTTGTGTTCTGGGGTATAGAGCCACGGCCAAACAGCCTTCAAGAACACAAATAAATAGTAGTTTAATTTCTTCCTTTCCAAGTACATAAGAACATAAGAAGGGCCATGCTGAATCAGGCCAAAGGCCCATCTAGTCCAGCTTTCTGTATCTCACAGTGGCCCCACCAAATGTGTCCGGGAGTGCACAAGACTAGATATCTGTCTCCTGATACCACACCGTTGCATCTGGCCCTTGAAGTACCCTGGTTTTAAGCCTGGAGATTACACATCTCCATCATGGTTTGTAACCTGTGATGGACTTTTCCTTCAGGAATCTGTCCAATCCCCTTTTGAAGGCATCCAGGCAAGATGCCATCACCACATCCTGTGGCAGGAGTTCAACAGACTAGCAACATGCTGGTAAAATTTTTTTCTTCTTTTGTCTGTTCTCACTCTCCCAACCCTCAGTTTGAGTGGATGTCCCCTAGTTCTGGTGTTTTGTGAGAGGGAGAAGAGCATCCCTCTATCCACTTTACTCATTCCCTGCATTATTTTGTATGTCTCAATCATATCCCCCCCTCAGGTGCCTTTTTCCAGACTAAAGAGCCCTGAATGTTTTAGCCTTTCCTCATAAGGGAAGTCCCCCAGCCCAATAATCATTTTAGTCGCTCTTATGAAATCAGGCTTCAGATTTCTGGGTTGCCTTCTACATTTAGATGGATGATTGAACCAAAGTATACAAAATCTCTAACTATTTTAGTTTCTTCCTTGTCAACGTTAAAGTTCTGTAGTTGTTCTGTAGTGTCAGTTGGCCTGGAAATGCAACAATGTGAAAACTATTCCATATGGGGAGCTATTTCTATGGAATACTTCATGCTGTATTGGTGACTTTTCTAGGGCATTTCAGCACACACACCTTGTTTGATTCATGATGGTGTTGTGAAAAAAATCAAGAGAATCCTTTACAATTTCATCTCCCTAAACAAGAAACACAAACAATATACTGTAAGAACTGAAGAAGTGCCATGCTGGATCAGTCCAAAGACCTATCTGGTTTACCATTCTATTCATGGTGGCCAACAGATACTTATTTAAAGTCTCCCAGGTGGACCTGAGTGCCACTGCATCATTCCACTTGTATTCTTCAACAAATGATACACAGGGGTGCTATTATATTCTTTAATAGACAATCATGGATCTTATCTCCATAAATTTACCTAAATCCCTGTTTAAAGCTGTCCAGACTGACAGCCTCTTGTGGCAGTGGCTTCTGCTGCGAACCATTACGAACCATTTTGTCCCAGTGAATGGCCTCAGGTATAGCGTTATCAGAGAATGAGAAAGGCTTCTACCTAAACATTTTATCCATGCCAGACAAAATGTTGCATAGGCATTTCATGTCACCTTTTAATGAGCTTCTCCCCTATGCCGAATAGCCGCAAATGTAACTAAGGATAGTAAATGTTTGTTTTAGTTTTGTCTGGGTTCTTTCAGAGGAGCGCATCTTTTGGTTTCACGTCTTTCATCACTTGTCCTTTCACTTGTCTGGCTCTTTGGGGTTCTTTCTCTTTATTCCCCCGATGTGAGTTCTATTTGGCACTTATCTCAGCCACTACTGTACTTCCTTGAGCAGCCGCTTTTTATTTTGCATTGCCTTATCTCCTCCCACTGTCATGTGGTTGCTACAGCGGTTCGGCAGTCCGCACTTCAACGGTTGCTTAGCAACTGGCTTCCCCATTCGCACTTGGCTGAACCGCTTTAAACTATATGACAGGGAAACAGCAGAAATAGGGGGGCACCAAAAAAGCGCAGCGTAGTATGTCCGCAAATACAACCAAATCGCTTTAAAAGGGGGTGCAGGAACCAATTTGAAAAAACACCACCCCAGTGGTCATTGCAAGAAAAACTGACACAGTGGTAAAAAATGGGCATGGCCAAGAGGGCCCTTCAGGAAAGGCTATTTGAAAAGTAGACAGTGATTTTTAAGGAAATTTGTCTTTAAGGAAAAGGTATTTCAAATCTAAAGTGAGGTAATGGTCTCAAATGCCTAGAGCAGGAGTGTTCAAACTTTGGCCCTCCAGCTGTTTTGGACCACAACGCCCTGAATTGCAAGCCTGTGTTGCCAATGACAAAGAACTTTGGGAGTTGTGGTCCAAAACATCTGGAGGGCTGAAATTTGAACACCACTGGCCTAGAGAATCCATTAAAGCTTCCCAGGGATGGTTGGAGTCCAACAAGACTCTGCACTGCTGCCACTCCTCTTTCTATGTGTCATGGACACTCTCACACAACACTTGCAGCAGAATGCTCCCTGAACCATGCTCTACATCAACGATGTCACGCTTGCTACTACCGCTAGAAACGACCTGCATTAGCAAGTTCAGACATGGAATGATGGTCTCAGTCACTTTGCACTCCGTCTAAATCTCAAGAAAACTGAGTACCTGGAGACTGTTAACCACCCATGGAATGCTCCAAATAAATGGAGAAAACCTAAAGAAGCTGGATATCTTCTGGTACCTTGTCTCCCATCTCTAAGGCAATGGTGGCATCAGTGGTGGTGTGCGAGCAAGGGTGAATGTGGCCGTGTTGTGATGGTAAGAACTCATTGGTATGCTTTGTGACATCACAAATCTAAGACATAAAAATGATTGTCTGTCCCAATGCACAGAGTGCTGGGCAACAAACAATGGGCATAGACAGCCATCTCAATGCCATGGAAATGTGTATGCTCCATTGGGTATTGGGTGTCTCCCTACTCAGTCACATCACAAATGATAGCACCCAACAGCAACTAGGTGTCATATTAATAGCAGAGAAGATGAGAGAAAGCTGGCTCCACAGGCATGTCCTCAGATTGGCATCTTCTACAGTTGCTAAAACTGCTTACCACCTAAAAACCAATGGCTGGTGCCCACGAGCAACCAAGATAGAGATGGCAGGGCACAGTGAATAAGGACATGCAAATTGTCAGCCTTCACACTGAAGATGTAGTCAACTCGGCAAAGTAGCATTTTAGGAAAGACAGGCCCCACATCTGTGGGAAAACACTAGGAAGAAGAAGAAGAAGAAGAAGAAGAAGAAGAAGAAGAAGAAGAAGAAAGAAGAAGAAGAAGAAGAAGAACCCATTAAACCACCTCAAAAAAAGCAGGGGCAAGGCAAAAGTGAATCAATCTAGTTCTGAAGCAATCAACAACATTACAACATTACAACCAACAACAACCACTTCTGAGCAAAAGCTAAATGGCTGGCCCTGGCTGCTTGCCCACCTCTCTTTGCTTGCACGTATCCCTCGTTGTGGTTTGTCACACATCTCATCTGACCTCCTTTGAGTTCAGGGTGGCCTCCACAGCTCCCGTCCTCCCACTTGATTCTTGAATCAATCATATGAAGTAGAGATTACTCAGGCTTACAGACTGGCTGACCCAAAGTGAGTTTCATGCCCCCCCCCCCCGTATGGATTGGAACCCAAGTCTCCTGAATTCTGGTCCAATACCAAACACCACACAGGCTCCATGTTTGCATGCAAATGTTCGTTTTCGTTCCAGACTCTGTAGACCACCACCAGGTGCTGTGGAGCACCAACCACTGCGGATACCAGCCATTGCAGCTGTGCACACCTGTCACCTCCACAGTGGCTCCTGCATGGTATTTAGAAGCTTCCTCTGCAGGAAAACTACCCCCAAGAGCAATCAAGCAAAGTTTTGGTAAGCACACTATCTTAATTAGCAAGGCTTTTAATAAGCAAACATTGATTGTTTGATCCACCTCCTCCTGCTTTTAGGTTCTGATATGGACTAGGGGATGCAAGTTTATCAGGGCAAGACAAGCCACTTGGGGGGGGGGACCCTGATTATATTCTTGCTGCCCCTCCAGTGGGTGCATAACCAGTGGTTTGTTCAAAGAATCACCTCCAAACGCCCATGCAATTGCTGAACAATCTTAGAGTCCATCTGGTAAAGAGCAAGGATTAGAGCCTGATGAGGGGAGATATTAAAGGCCAGGATTAGTTTGAATGGGGCTCTGTAGGTGGTTCTTTATTTATGTCAATTCAAGCATAAATGGTTTAAATATATATAATTTATGCATGCATGTGATGGATTGACTTCCTAAAAAAAGACAAAGGGTTGGCTCTACACGAGCTCAACCAGGGAGTTAAGAGCAGTCTATTTTGGAGGTCATTCATTTATACAGTTGCCATTGATCAGGGACCACTTAACAGCACACCAGCACCACCATCAATATTTACATGCATCATTCTTGACCTGGATATTGTACTACCCATGTAGCCTACCTATCTTATTCTCCCTCATTTGGAAGACAGACTCCTTAGTATTTGTGGCAGAAAATGGCCATTGTTAAATGACTGTTAAATGAGACTTGATAACGTGCGATAGACTTGTGGGGCGGGCGAATTGTGCAGCAAGCACAAAGAGTGAAATGAGATTGAGTGGCTTTTTAGTGGGATGGTGTTTCGGGGTGGGGAGGTAGGGAGGCTCAGCCAATTTCGCTATACACAGGTTGTACACTGACAATAACAGTGTGTTGTTGTGTTGTTGTTGTTGTTGTACAATTAGTCATTTATTGTTAGTACACAACCATTAACAAACTTGTGGATGATATTTATGTGTTAATGCTTAGTGTCGTTTATGGTGCTTTTTGTTTTTCATTCCAAAGCTTGTCTTCATTTGCCTTTGTTCTGATAATTATACACGAAGTGATATTTTTGGTGCAAGGTCACGATTACATGTCTATATTAATACCTATAATTATATTTACAGTTATGCTTATGTTCACCCAACCAGAAGAAGAAATACAGTGGACTCTCGTATAACAAACGGTTTCTATAACATAAAATCTGTACAACATAAAAAATTCTGGAGATAGGGGAAATTTGCTTAACAGAATCGCCTATGGGGTGAATCCATACAACATAAAATGGTCGCAATTAGGGATTACTCCATTTACAATGCATTCCTATGGGAATTTTTATAAAGGAAAATTTGCTTAACAAAATTTCATTTGGAATGAATTAATTCCTTTATACAAGGTACCACTGTAAATGTACCTAGATGAAACATTTCTGGGTTTTGTTTTGTTTTCGTTAAATTAACATTTCTAAAAAAGGTTACTAACACTTATTTGATTTGTTCCCTTCCAATCTTTTATTTCTTTACAATATTTATAATCTGCTTCACCCTGTGCTAATGAAAACATACTGCAGTATTATATTTGAAAACCAAAACCTCAATGTAACAGAAAAATCAATGCATTTATTATAATTAAGTGAAATGCACTAAGCAGGAGCAACTGAATAACAAGGATTGCAGCTCCCAAGCTTTTTAAGTACACCTCGTACGTTTCTGGAGTGAGGCTGTTGCTGAACATAAAGAACACATGGATCATAAGGAAAATTGGTTATATTATCCATTTTCTGGTGGGATGAAACATTAATGGCTACTCCATATATTCTCTTAAGATGTGTTGTGTGTGATATTCTCAGTGTCTAACAGGATTCTGCTGGACCATGGTGATATAATGCAATTTCAGTGTTCACCCATTAAATCTTGATTTTTAACAGATTAGCCTGCCAATAATAATGCATTGCTTCATGTCACTTTAATATTATTTTTATTTTTATTTTTATTTTATTGTGTTACTATTTTATGGTTTTATTGTATAAATTGTTTGAATTTGTTAATTATTGTAAACCGCCCAGAGTGACCTCGCTGCCAGATGGGCGGTATAAAAATCATATTAATAAATAAAGAAAATAAACATGTAAATAGCCAGATTTCAGTTATAAGGAGCATGTTTATTAATTTATTACCTTTACAATATTTTTACCCTACTTCTCTCCTGTTGGCTCTCTATCGCAGTTTGTGTCATTCAATCAGTGCCGAGCCCTGTCAACTGTCCTTTGAGACAACTGAACCCATGCAAACGCTTCCAAACCAGCGTTGTTGACCTGCTATCTTGGTAAATGTCAAAGAGGCTTTTTAATACACAGGCCCCAAAGTCTTTATCTCATGCTACTACCACTTCCTTCAAGTGCCATCCTCATTATGCTTCCTTGCTCAAGATATCGATTTCCTTCTGAGATGTTACTTTCAAAAGACCTTGTTAATAGATGCCCTGCTAAGAGATGTCCAAGGAGTGGATTAGATTAAATGAATGGTGCCTCCGTGATTCACACACATACAAAGATAAACATCAGCCCTCTTCTGAAGTACACACTTTGCTAAGACAGTTCTGCACAAATTTCAGATCTCTGTGCCCTGTCCACCTCATTTATATAAGAACACAGGCTACAACTTAGCTGGAAATGTTATTTTTAAAGGTAATGTGCAGGGCTCTCAGTAGTTGAGGTGGGGTCAGGCCCGTTCCATTTTTTGAGGCTTCTGGTATATTAAAAAAAAAAAGCAATGCGACAAAACGGGGTTGCAAAAACGGTCGTTTGTTTTATATTTCAGACCTTCTGTCAATGGTCATCATCATCAGCATCTTAAAACTGCAGAGATGGAAGGGGCCCTATGGGTCGTTGAGTCCAGTCTCAAGGAGGGACAGTTGGGAACTCAACGCCCAGAGTGGCCTTGTTGCTAGAGGGTGCGGTATATAAGTCCAATAAATAAATAAATAAATAAATAAATAAATAAATAAACTCCAGCCTCTGGCTTTGCACCCTGATATCTAATCCACTGAGCAATCCAGAAGTTTTGCGAGACCCAGGTCTATGGCATTCTCAGCACACCCAAATCACAGTGATGTTAACCTGTTGTTTTGTCACATCACAGACAAAATGTTGTAATTGCTTGCAACACATTACAGTGTACCATACTTCTGAGGCACACAGATGGAGAACATAAGAACATAAGAAGAGCCATGCTGGATCAGGCCAAAGGCCCATCTAGTCCAGTTTCCTGTATCTCACAGTCAGGGCCGACACGTCCATTAAGGCGAACTAGGCAATTGCCTAGGGCGCCAAAATGGAGAGGGGGCACTGGCCAGCTTGCTGCCCCCACCACTGGCCACCGCCATCCGTCCCCCCGCCGCCCGCCGCCGTCCGCCCGCCACATCCCGTGCCCATCACCGCCCACCCCCCGTGCCCGTCGCCGTCTGCCCCCACGCCCATTGCCATCCCCCATCATCCGCCGCCCCCTGCCGCCCTGCCCCCCGCCGCCGCCCGCCCGCCCGCCCCCTCCCCCTCCCCTCCCCTAGGGCACACAAAAACCTAGCGTCGGCCCTGCTCACAGTGGCCCCACCAAATGCGTCTGGGACTGCACAAGACTAGATATCTGTCTCCTGATACCACATGTTAACAGCCATGTTAGTTTTCTGAAATCAAAACAGAGATCTGTAGCACTTTAAAGATGGAGGCATTTTGGGGATATGTTTCCAAGGACTCTAGACCACTTTACCAGATGTGTCTGTAGCCTCAACTGGTGTGTTCTTAGAAATTTGCTAGTGTGAGAGAATGGAAATGCAGAAAGTCCAGTGATGGCCTTAACACTCGCCACTGAATACTTGTTTAAAGGGAAGAAGCACACCTTAGGACATTGGTTTATCCATGGTGATGCTGCACAGGGATGGCTTTGTTCACTTCATGTGTAAAAGACAGTGGCTAATCTCCAAATATACTCTAGCAAGAAGTTTCAGAAAGGGTAGCAGTGTTAGTCCTTTCAATAATTGCAGGCAAAAATCAAAAGACACAAAAGACACAAAAGATGTGGCACCTTAAAAACTAACTTTCATATTTTAATGTAACGTTTCATGGACCCGTCCACTTCTTCAGACATATAGCAGCAGGATGAGGTGTGTAATATAATACGTGATGAGCAAGAAGGTGTGTTGTGATATGTTATAGCATCAACATCATCTCTAATCTAGCAGGTGCTCATGGAATTCAAATACATTCCAAATGCCAGATGGCTTAAAGTAATCACTGCTCTGTTTTGGGTAATAATTCCATCTTCCGAGGTATTCTACATGGGGTTTAGAGACCAACCAATGTAAGTGAAGCTCATGTGGATCGCTTGATAGTGATTGAATTATGGTGTGTGTGTGTGTGTGTGTGTGTGTGTGTGTGTGTGTGTGTGTGTGTGTGAGAGAGAGAGAGAGAGAGAGAGAGAGAGAGAGAGAGATGAGACACACACACAGAGAGAGATATCTAACGTGGGCGTGATACTTGCTAGTGGTCATGTACTGTTAGGCCGGTTAACCTGCTCACAGAGCAGATCTGAGGTACCTTGTATAGGGCATAACATTGTTTGCTATTTAATGTAGTCTCACATTCCAAAATAACATGGGTGGCTTTAAGTACGTGTAATAACACAGTGCACTGATGTGGGTTAGGGGAGGAGTGCCACTTGGTAGTCTGTCTCAGGTGGGAAAAACATCTAACCATATATAGAGTAGACAGTGTTTTGGTTTATCATTTCTTAGTAAGAACTGAAGTATACAACTGAGCTCAAGTACAGAAGCTAAGTATCTCTGGACGTTCAGTATAAGCTGATCAGAAGGGAAGTCACATGGCAACCCCAGGGCTAGTGCTAGGGTTTTTTGCACCCTAGGCGAGGGGCGGGGGTGGGGGCAGGGCGGCGGATGGTGGGGGATGGCAACGGGCACGGGGGGAGGTGGGCAGCAATGGGTGGGGGGGCGGCGCGGCGATGGGTGGGGGGGCGCGGCGATGGGCGGACGGTGATGGGCACGAGGGGGGGCGGCGATGGGCGTGGGGGGGCAGGGCGGCAGATGGCGGGGGACGGCGACGGGCGTGGTGGGCGGACAGAAACGGGCATGGGGGTGGGCGGCGAAGGGGGCGGGGGCGGGGGTGGACGGCGACGGGAAGCTGGCGGGCAGTGGGGGGGACAGGAGTTTTAGCTGTTTAAGTCCTCATAGTCCAGGTGCAGATGAATGGCTTTGTCTATCCTAGTGCCTCACACGTACATTTTTAAACACTCTTAAACCTTTTCCGAGCTCAAATATAGAGAAATCTGTGGCAGTTGTTCACTTCAGCTGAAATGTGCTGAAACCAGCTCTCCTTCATTCCCTCATGGCATGGCATTGCCATTTGAAATGGCCCCTTCAGAAAAGCTGCCCTACAACTAATTGTTTGCCCAACACAGAGCTTGGGGAGATTGCCTTGAGAAGAATGAGGATAACTGATATGCCGAAGTCCTCCCTAACTGTACGGTGCAGCAAGATGAGGCTGTAGGACACAGTTACTCTACAGCTCTTGACGGCTTTGACACACGAGCCATCATTCCTCCAAATAACTTTCTCAACTCAACTGTAGTGCTTATTGGAGGCTGAGGTCATTAGTCTTAGGAAAACGCAATCTTATGTGCTTCTGGCTTCACTCTGGGTGTCTGTGATGAGCATTCGCTGTATCTGCTGGCAAATGTAAAGCTTTCAGAGACTTTCAAGGAAGCTAGACAAATTCAGTGTTTGTCACAGTACAAGACCGTGAGGTAACACTTGTCACAAGACAAGTTATCACAAACACTGAAACAGGGACAAAACCACGTGATCGTGACCAACGCTGTCACGGTACAAAACTAGTCGCAGAACAAAGAAGAACATGAAGTAACTGCCTTTGAGGCCCCCTTTCCCCCCTTTCCCTCCCTTGCTTTGCTGGCCTTCTTTCCCTCCACTTTCTGCTCTTTGAGGAGAAAGTGGAGGGAATGTTTTGAGAGGTACCTCCATGTTGTCTACGTTAAAAAGGACAGTGCCATGGACTGTAAGTAAACTTTTTTAAAAAAGAGGAGGGGAGGAATTTTGTCAGACTTGATAGTCTTAATGAAGTCACCTTTTGCACCTCTTGAGTTTCCTTTGGGGAAAGCCATAGCCCTCACAGGAGGAATTTTGCAGATTTGCAAGGTTTCTGGCCCATTTTGGGGGGGGGGGAATGAAATGCCCACAAAAATGCCCACATTTAAAAATGTGGAGGGTCTAAAGGGCACACAGTTGGAAAGATGAACCCAGGAAACTGTAACTAGGCAGAGATGACACATAAATGGAATGCAGGAAAATCAACACCTAGGTTCAGATTAGATGAAATGCACAAATAAATGGATATGCAGTGGTACCTCTACTTACAAATGGCTCTACTTAAGAGCAATTCAATTTAGGAGCAGAAAACTGTTGGTGTTTTAACTGCCGCCTTAGAAATTTTAGATGCAGTCTGCTCTACTTAAATTTTTTCCCTATTTTTTATTTTTTAATTTTTTTAATTTTTTTAAGATCTGCTACCTCTACTTAAGAGCTGTTCGACTCGAGAGCATGCATTTGGAACGGATTACATTCGTAAGTAGAAGTACCACTGTACAGTATAGGAAAATGCAATGCACGTTTCAGCAAGGAAAAGAAAATCAGAGTCACAGCCTTATGAGAAAAGGCTGGAAGGCTCTGATGAACAAGAAGCAATGGCAGGTAAGATTTGGAGAAACAACGTGAAATCAATGTGCCAAGAAGGTTGACATGGATTTGATCTGGCATAATATCATATCCAGCAGTTAGGCACCCCAACTGCTGACCAGTTTTTCACTCCAGGTGCTGCTGGGGGTAAGAGTGGCACTGATGTCAGAGAGCCCATCTGCTCTGCACAGGACACCTGGGCACAGGAGATATGCCACCCCTTCAGTTAGGGTGTAACCTTTCAGCCTCACCTCGGAATCTTCATAAGGAATATCCTTTCGTAGATTCCGTCCAGAGCCTCCAGTTTCACAAGACATATGGGTTGTGAAGAATGTCTGGCTTGCTACCAAAGCCTAATGGAGTTTCCATTTAGCCAGCCATGCAGATGACTCTGCATGTCCTTAAGCCAAACATCATAACCTCCATCCCAAAGCTGAAGCCATGTGTCGGGCTCCAGGGCTGAAACAGCGAGTAGATTTCCACATCAGTTCCATGGAAGCCTTTAGTCCTGGGCCAGGACCATCATGATGCAGCATCCTGGGCTGCTAGTCATACTGCAGAATGGAAATAAGAGCTCTCCCCATTTTCTCATGCCCACAGTGTGGCCTATTGGGGGCACCAGAAAAACTTGTGCTTATTTTTGGGAATAGCTCCATCAGATTCAGAGTGGTTTCTGCTCATTTGTGCCTAAAGATCTCCTTGTTGAAATATTTTTTCTAGCTTCTCATTACTGCTCTTTAATCTCACCCACCCACCCCAGGTCTGAGGCACAGATTTATGAATCTTATGAACTTCCTCCCCCCCCCTTTAATTGTGTAAATTATCATTCAAGCTGTCAATGCAGATGCCATTCTAATGGGCACATGAGACCTTTGAACAGCATTTATCTGCAGCCATTAACATGCTAAAAATACAGTAGGTCGGCATTTTTGCTTATACTGTGGGTTTTTACAATATGGGCTTTAACATGTTGCACTGCTGTTCTTTTACAGCTAATGAATTAATTGCAAGCAGAAGATGAGCACTTGGAAAGGACTAATATAGCATGTAATTTGCATCTTGCTCCTCTCTTTTGTTTTTTCTCATAGAGTATGTTTCTCCTTAAGGTATGCCTGTCTCATCTGTTTCCCATGAGACATGGCCCTCAGTGGTGAGAAACTACCGTAGCTAGAGTGGTCCTTACACTTATCACAAGCCCAAATGTCTGTATAGTATTGGGGAAAAAGAGTACCTCATTAAAGAAATGCCATTTCCCCCTCCACAATTTGCCTTGCAATGTTTGGACAGTATATCACAACATGAATATATCCTCAAAGGTAAAGCTGTGATTTTGGCATCAGGTGATGTGCTGCTTATTTTTATTTGATATCATTTACAGTCCCTATATGACAGCCGGTGACAACATGACAATAGAATAACAAACAAAAAGGCAGCAAAACCAGCATGCAGATCCCCATTACAGTACTAAAAAGAGAGAGGGAGGGAGGGAGAGAAAACATTAACATCTCAGATGCAGACAGTAAGTCTTGCACTGAAAAGGGGCAGCAGAACAGATTAAAATTCCAGTCCATTGGAAAGTTTACAGTTTTCAAAACTGAATTATGAACTGGATTTAAAAAACGAGAACAACAAAGGCACTGGGAGACCTTCTTTGGAGAAGGTGCTGGATAACTGAAAAAGTTTTTTCTCTGGGAGCCCTGTGTTCCACCACACTTGATATGGGTGGTATTGAGAGAAGAGGCCCTGAAAATGATCTTCAAGTAGGTAGGTGTGGAAGAAGATTATTTTTCAAAGAGTTGGGTTAAGGAGAATTGGAGGGGTGCAGTGGATAGATCATTGAACTAAGATTTACGAGGCCTGGATTCAAATGTATGTTTGTCCATGGAAACTTAACCGCAGGAGAAGGATTACTCCTTGGAAATCTTACATACAGTAGGACTCCCATATCATTATCCACTAATTCAGTTATCCGCGGTTGGCAGAGGAAAAAACTTAAATCATTCAGCAGCTGTAAAGCAAGCTACTGTCACAACCAGCAGCCATAAATCAAGTTACTGTCTCAAAACAGGAGTCATAAAGCAAGCTACTGTCAGGAAACAGCAGTTTGGTGGTGGATGGGCAGACGTTCTCTCTTATGCACAGTATTCATTATCCATGGGAAGGCCTGGAACCAATCCCCAGCAGATACCAGGGTCCTACTGTACTTAGAAAAGCCATTAGCAAGACCTGCATGGCATCAGGTTGATTCTGACTTATGGTGACCCTTTCCAGGTTTTCCTAGGTAGAAAATACTCAGAAGTGGATTACCATTCTGTTCTTCTGGATGTACCCAGGGCCACAAGTCTTGCTGTTCTCTTAGGAGGCTTTTAAGGTCACAATAAATTAGAAGAAAATTAACAGTACATAACAGCATCTGGTTGTTTAAGGCTTGAAATATCATGACCATCACATTGAATTGAGTACAGAAAGGACTGGAAGCTTGTGCAGACAACAAAGCACTGGCAACATGTGTGCATTCCTGCTTCATCATCTTGTAACTCTCCTTTTGAAGAGATGCCCAACTTTCTGGGCATCGCTTCATAAGCAACCCCATGTACAATTCACTGCTGCAATTAAAAGCACATTAATGCACCACCCCAAGTTAATTCATTCAAGGAAACGGGCAGTAGAAGTTTACTTGGAAGGAAAACACGAACATGCAGAACAGGAAACGAAGCACTCCTTCCTTCTTTTACGCACAGTTACAGAGAAAGAGAAAGGTGTAGCAAGGCAAGCAAACCAGTAATTGCGAGCAGATGTCGCTAAGAGAGAACACAGGATAGGATGCAATGAAGGATGAAGACCTGCCACAAAGAGCACTGGCACATGACTACTTGGAAATGTTATTGATATATTTCTTCTTGTTTAAATAACACTTCCTGAGCAGGACTTTTAAACTTTATGTAGACTTCTGCACTTTCTTGAAAACATCTCCCCCACCTCCACCCCCTTGCACCTTTCTGTCTACATGAATCTATCTAAACCTGATCTGGATTGGATCTCTGCAATTCACTGTGTGCTGTGCCCCCACCGAGATTTTAGATTTCATTGGCTACACCACTGGCTAGATATGGCTTTGGCCTCGTATTGCATCACATTGTGTCATTCTTGTTTAAAGAAGAACTCTTATTGGCATGAAGAGAACATGTCTTGTTCCTTTAGGAACTGGCATTCTTCTCATCATTCCTCAGCTTGTGGCTAATGCAGACATTGGCCAGTGTCCTACTGGGACTGTACATCACATCAGTTAAACGGGGTAAGTTGATATCTGAATATTAATGTGGCACTGGCCTTGCAGTGGCGTTGCTAGAGTTTGGAGCGCCTGGGGACAAAGTCAGTTTTTGCACCATCTCCTCCCCCCCAACTGTGTCTCATCCACCAGCAAGGGGGGGGGGCAGATCCTGGGGGAGCAGTGGGGGAGGGGAAGAAGGGTCTTTCCTTTCATGCCCTCTTTGTGGGTCTCCTTTCCAGTTAAGGCTCTCCCGTGCAAATTGCACAGCGTGCAGATAGCACCAAGCAGGCGATGATTCCCCCCCAAGCTTCATCTCCATAGCACACGTCCCCCTCCTCCTCCCCCCAGCTAAGGCTTAGTGATTGTTATTTATTAATTCATTTATTTTTACCCCACCTTTCTCTTTGGAAAAGGACCCAAGGTGGCTTACAATAATTAGGAATAATATACAGTTCAGTAGCCCAGGGAAAGGAGGAGAGGGAAGCAGGCAATGGGATTTTTTTCCAAGCAGCACCTCTGTCTCATGCTTCCCCCTCCTCCTTTTCCCAGGCCAATGCTCGCCAAGCCTTCGCGGAGGGTGGGGGATGGGTGAAGGAGGGGGGAGCAATCGACGGAGGTGCTGCTTGGTAAATAAAAATTGCCTGCTTCCCTCTCCTCCTTTCCCCCCAACTAAGGATCGCCAAGCGTTAGTGGGGTGAAAGGAGGACTGTTGGTGGGATGGCACATGGCTTTCTCCTCCTGCTCCCCCTCCATGCACCCCCAGATTGCTGTGCACCCCAGGGCAACTGCTCACTTCCAGACCTTCCTCGTTATGCCAGTCTGGCCATGTTCTTGTTCATGTGCCTGTTTGTAGAGCAGGCATCTTGCTAATTACCAATTTGCCACTCTGATTTATACACACATCAGTAATCTGTCGAACTCTGGCTATTGTCTCGAGCACATTCTATCACATTAATAGAAATCTATTTCTGGTTTTAATGGCATGATATTCTTAAACTTTCTCTTGTATGCTTTTAGAAGATCAGTTTCTCATTCCCCCCACCCCCACCCAAAAATAAAATTTCCTAATCTTTAAGATACCATGAGATTATTTGTTGTATTCTCCAAGACTTTCACGTCTAGGATCTGATAGTTGTTATGGGTTTTTCGGGTTGTTTGTCCGTGTTCTGGAAGTTTTTCTTCCTGACGTTTCGCTAGACTCTGTGACTGGCATCTTCAGGGGGCAAGGAGCGCAGGAAACTAGGAGTTCTCTTTGTGCACAGCCCGAAAAACTCACAACAACTATGAGACTATTTATTGTTTTAGTAGTCACACAGCTGGAAAGTTCATCTTTTTAAAAAAAAATCAGTGAAGTCGTCCTTTCTTATAGTTTTCATGTGGTGAGGACCCAATATGAAAATAGTCTTGCGCAAAGAAATTCACAGCCAATCCTTAGAACCCAATGCAGTTCTTCTCAACACACCCAATGGAGATTGCTTCCTTTTACCCATCTACTAGCATAGGTCAATGTATGAACAAAGATTGGGAAAAACATTTGGCCTCTGAGTGTTGCCGCTACATCTCCCCTTGTCCTATTGTACAGTTCTGCTGGCTTTGGTTTCTGGGAGTTTAACTTCAAAGCATTTTTGGAGACAAAGCTTTTATTCTGATGGTTGAGTTGGCCATAGCTTCCAATTAAGATCTATTAGCAAAGGGATTTGATGTAAAACTCTTCCCCTTGAAGACCCCTTGTATAAACACAAATGTTTTAAAAATGGCCTTTGTTTTTCCCTTTTTTTAAAAAGAGGGGGAGATATTGTGATGCTGGAGTGTGCTTTTTCAACACTTCATCCAAAATAATCCAAAGGGAAACTATAATGATTGTGATGGGG
The DNA here is from genome assembly GCA_037367245.1 of Phrynocephalus guinanensis. Classification (NCBI taxonomy): domain Eukaryota; kingdom Metazoa; phylum Chordata; class Lepidosauria; order Squamata; family Agamidae; genus Phrynocephalus; species Phrynocephalus guinanensis. The sequence goes on from CM074734.1 coordinate 43,087,484, forward strand.
GGGAGCATAGATAAGAACAGTCAGGCTTTTGCTGTTGTCCCAGGCCGGCTGGTTAGAGCTGAGCCTGCTTTGACATACAGTATTGGCTACTTCTGCTTCTGTAGGGTGTGTTGACAGCCTGCAGATTACAATGCTAGAACATCACTTTCTCCGTGGGGGTGGACAAACTATGTGACAGGAATGGGCATAATGTGAGATGCAACCTGTAATCTTATTTTAATCTGAGAGGCCAAACACTGCATTTTCCTCCTCCTCTTTCATCAGATTGTTGTTGGTTTTAATGTTAAGTCAGACTTGATTTCTGGCTCTAGATAGGTTGAAAGCTCAAGAAAACCTGTGACACCATTGGGATGGGTTTTGTGTATAGGAAGCTCAGGAGCAGAGCAACGAGGTTTGCCTTCCATTTGCTTGGTCCATAAATGGCCCCAGGTTGACATCCACTCTACATCTTGGAATTGCTGATCTCATTGCATGTCAGAAATCTTTAAATCCATTACAATTTTTTTGGTGATGGCGAACCTTTTAGAGAACGAGTGCCCAAACTGCAATTCAAAACCCACTAATTTTTTTTGCAAAGTGCCAATACAGTAATTTAACCTGTATACAGGTGGCTGTGAAGTGGCGATGTCGGGTGCCCACAGAAAGGGCTCCGAGTGCCACCTTTGGCACCCGTGCCATAGGTTCGCCATCACTGCTCTAGGATGATCACCCAGGGAGAATTTTTTTAGCATTTTCAATTAGTGGAGTCCTCTCAACGAAGCATGGGTTTATGGACCATAGTATGCTAGTCCTTGTCAAGCTAGTATCTCCAAGGACATATACACAGGATTGTTTTTATTCCTGTTTTTAGAGAAGGGGAAAACAATAGGCTTCATAGAACTGCACTCCTCTCCGATGACAGTAGGTGGAGCAAGTGATCTGCAAAAGAAGATCCTGTGGTTCAAAGGGAGACCTTTGTTGTGACTTACAAATTGTGGCTTTCTCTTTCCTTATGTCGTCACTAATACAACCAGACAGGTCCTCTTAATGAAGTTGGCAAATTGATCACCGACAAATGGGATCAAGAGAAGAAGTGTGCCATCTTTAGTTTCACTTTGAATTACTTTGGATGAAGTGTTGAAAAAGCATGCTCCAGCCTCACAATATATATCTCCCCCCTCCCTTTAAAAGGGAAAAACAAACATACACTTGTTGCTAAAAAAAGAAAAAGGAAATGAAAGACTTTTTAAAACCTGTGCTTGGGGATTTAGTATTCACTCTCTCTTTTAAAGCCAGTTGAGGAGAGGGGATCAAGTGCTTTCCGCATAATAGGGCAGCCTATGTTTTACTGTTTACATTACAGGTATGTCTAGAACAGCTGGCAATTATCTCCTCTCCCCTCCCCCACCCCGGCTAATTTTAGACATTTGGAAATGCCACAGAGGAAGCAATTTTAAATGTATCACGTAGAGTGCAGTCTTTTCACTTATATGGAAATCAGCTTGCATGCTGCATGTGTAGCGAAAAACAGATTTCCATTGCCATTTTTCATCTATTTGTAAAACTGCCCCTGGGACTTCAGCAGACAAGATTTGGTGCATTCGGCTTGAATGAAAGACAAAACTCTTTCTTCTCATCATTTGTTGACATCAGGTATATTGTACTCCCCTTTCCCTGTGAAGGTTGATCTAATTACTGTAGCCAGCTGCGTCAAGAGTCGTGACATAATTGTTGAGCCCTCTGTAAGTGTAGATATGTGTCACACTGTAGATTCTGGAGCACAACACAACAAAATTAAGGTTCTCTGACCTGTAGGATTTTTCTCATTAAAACACACACACACACACACACACACACACACACAAATGGGGGAGGAGAAGGTCACAAATAAACCATAATCCTTCCTTTATGGGAAGAAGAATAAATATTTCTGCCAATTTCTCCATCAATCAAATGTCATATTTTTCTTTAAAGAATTGTATAGGCACACATCATTATTTATGTATTTATTTATTTAAATTATGTGCTGCCATCTTGTCGATGATTTTGTCGATCACTTTGTCGATTTTAAAAAAATTCTTATTTTACCTCTTTTTTGTTGATTGTTGTATTGTGTGTTTATATTTGCTTCCCACTATCCCTATTGTTAACCGCCTCGAGTTCCTATGGGAAGACCGGTGGTATAAAAAGAAATTTTATTTATTTATTTTTATTTATTTATTTATTTATTTATTTATTTATTTATTTGGCTTTTGGGCTGCCCATCTAGCAAATAGCTACTCTGGGCGGGGTGCAGGCAAAGTAACTATGACAATTGTATGCGTAATCCACATACTAAAACCAACAACAAAAAATCAAATCAAATCACATTACCAATCATGAACATTTGAGACTGAGGTGAAAATCAATGCAGAAGAAGTATAAGCATATGACAGGAGTCAAGAGAAGATTATAGACCGTGGAAAGCTTCTTGGAATAACCAAGAGTTTAATTGGCATTTAAAGACTCCTAGGGAGGGAGCCAGGCTGATCACTGGAGGCTGTTGATTCCACAGGGATGGGGCAACCACTGAGAAGTCTTGGTTCCTTGCTCTAATTTTCTGGGCCTCTCTCGGGGTCAGCACCCTGAGAGAGGCCCACATGGAAAGAATGAATGACACAGGGAGTTCTCTATGGGAGAAGCCACTCTGCCAAGCATCAGCATCCCATACCATTTAGGGCTTGGCGCATTAACATTAGAATCTTGAAGTCAATGTGGACATGGCCTGCAGAACAGCCAGGGTGGGGGTGATATGCTGAAAGCATTTTCCTTAATCCGACCGCTGTATTAGCTGCAACTTCTGTACTAGTTTCAAGGGCAGCCCCAAGCAGAGAGGACTGCAGTAGTCTAATGCTGAAATTACTGTATGAGTACATGGACTAACATGGTGAGGCCCCCAGTGTATAGGAAGGCACACAGTTGTGCAGTCTGATGCAGTTGGAAATGTGCATCACCTGGGCTTGAATGTCAGCGCTGGGTTTAGAAGGATGCCCAAGCTGCATACCCCATCCTTAGCAAGAAAAGTTGCCCTCCCAAAAGAGAGGGAGATTCCCAACCTGGAGACAAAAGCCCCCCCCCTCCGAGGACCCCTCTCTTGTCGGGCTTCAACTTCAGCCTATTTGCTCTTATCAATGCAATACAACTTCCAAGCAGTGTTCTAGGGACAGAACAGCATCCAGTTAGATCAGGGGTCCTAGGACCAATTGCAACCCCCCACCTACCCCCTGCTTCCTGAGCAAGCCAGCCTCCACAGCTGCTTCTATTGCTGAGGCAGTTCAAAGCGGTGGGCTATGTTGCTTCTCCCACTCCCCCCAACTATCGCCCAGATGATCGACATGCTGGCTATGGGGCATTCAAAGTAGGAGGGGCATGGCAAAGTCCCCCTCTCCCCCCACCCACTGCCCAGATGATTGGGGCACCGGCTGCAGCCGAGCAGGGCAATTTAAAACAGGGGGGGCTGCAGCAAGGTCTCCCACTCCCTCCATGGTCCTGATGCCCCACCCCGGCTCCTCCTCCACCCTGCCTACCTACCTTCCTTGTGTGGCCACCGCCTGTGTTATTGTGGTTGTGAGGAAGGAAAGGGGCAGGCGGAGGCAGCGCCAGCCAGCCTTCTGAGCTGGAGCAGCCATGGCAGTGGACCGATGGAGGGATGGATGGCAGGTGACAGAGGGGGAAATGGACCTGGAAAGAAGGAAGGAGAGCCGCTCCAGTCACTGCCACTGGAGGAGGAGGAAGAGGAGGAAGAGGCACAGCAGAGGGATCCCAGCAGCGGCATCTCAGGGTGGTGATCTGGAGCAGGAGGCATTGCTGAGGCCCCAGAGACACAATGATCAAGGGCCAATCGTGGGGGGCTCTGCCCACTTGCCTCCTTTTTCCCACATTGACCCCCCTTTTTTGGACTGTGGTCCAGCTCCCAGTGGTGTCTGGGTGGTGGTGGACCAGCCCACTGTTTGAAAACTTTGAGGACCCCTGTCTTAGAAAGAGACAAAGAGTAGAGATTATTGTCCTCAGCATACTGTCCTCAGCATACTGGTGGCACATAGCTCCGCACTCTCTGATGACCTCCCCAAGAGGTCTCATATACTGATGGTTATACCGATGATAAATGGTAGTCAAGGTCCTAGTGGATGACCTGCACTTTTGATTTTAAAAATACTGCATGTTTGTCACAGGAAATTCTAGAGAGATCAACCCCAGATAGACTGCTTATGACCAACCCTCAATGAACTGCGTACTATGTGGAAAAGTTTGGCCTGATGTTTCTGAGCTTTGCTTATCCAGTTAGTGAAATAATATCTTCTTGTGGCCTAAATCCTCACTGTATAAATAGAGGACATGATCCTGATGGCTGTTAAAATAGTTTCTGTTGGGGTCCATCTCCAAATGCTATGTAGCCTGTTCCTATTTTTTCACAAGGCTGCAGATCTTGATCAAGCCATGGTGCCGGGCAAATTTGGTGGAAGAAGGAGCATCCAGGAGCAATCATATCAATGGCCTTGGTGGTGGTGTATACCAAGTATCAACCAGAATGTTGACAGACGTGCCAACTGGGTCAGCCGGGCCACTCTGCAAGGCCTCCTGGAAACTGGTAGGGTCCAGTAATCTGCAGGGGTGGACCATTGGAATGGGCCCCTGCTTCCCACAGATGATGGGTGCCACTGTAAGACTGCATTTTATCAGGGGGTGATCCAGCCATGGCAAGGGGATCAACTCTCTCTCTGTGCATTGGAGAACACCAGGTCTAGTGCGTATTCAGCCACAACCTTAAACGGGTCCAGAGAAGGGTGACCAGGACGGTTAAAGGTCTAGAAGAAATGTTGTACAAGGAGAGGCTTAGAGATAGGAATGTTTAGCTTTACAAAAGGAAGGCTATTTATTTATTTATTAGACTTGTATGCTGCACCATCTGGCAACAAGGCCATGTCTATATATATGGGTGATAGCCATATTTAAATATTTGAAAGGATGTCATATCAAAGAGGGGATAGGCTTGTTTTCCATGGCTTCAGAGAACTAGGACTCGGAGCAATGGTTTCAAACTATAGGAAAAGAGATTCCATTTGAACATTAAGAAGAACTTTCTGACAGCTAGAGCTGTCCAGCAGTGGAATATGCTGCCAGGGAAGGTGGTGGTGTCTCCTTCTTTGGAGGTTTTTAATCAGAGGCTGGATGGTTATCTGTTGGGAGTACAGTAAATTGATGGGGGTTCCTGCATGGCAGGGGGCTGGAATAGATGGTTTTTAGGTCTCTTCCAACTCTATGAACCTGCGATTGTATGAGACAAAGGCTGCCAGGTCTGAAAAGGAGGGCGCAGTACACCAGCACAATTCCAAAACTGTCCGTGGCTGCTGTTGACACATGTCCCATTCTTCTAGACCCCTAGGCCTGGAATCACTAAGGCCCTTTGTACACGACCCCTAAACTCCGCCGCAAATGGCTCCCAGCTCCGGAGCTTAAAATTGTTTCCCCACCAGCTCCAGAGTTTACAGATAATTAAGTGCGACCATGCCCACCTAAGCGCGTCCCAGCGCACTTTCCAGGTACCTGCTGTCTGGAGGTGAAAATTCCTGATGCGGATATAACATAGTGACTGCCCAGCTCTCCTTGCTTCTGTTTGTTCTTTTTTTGCCCCCCGCCCCTTTAAGAGATCTGAATGCAGTGCCGGGATGGCAGAACGGAGGTGAGTGGCATTCTTTTCTTCCTTTTTTTCTCCCTCCCCTCATGCAGCCAGCAGCCAGGGGTGCGGAGGGGGTGGGAACGCAGGAACAGTGACAAACCCCTAAGATCTCTGGTCCGATTTTAAGTGGCCAGCGGATCTTAGGGGTCGTGTGAAAAGGCCCTAAGGCAAAGAGCCTGACAACCTCAGAAGAGTTTTCCCCCCCACCCCTCCAGTCTACCCTGATGCTAGATGGAGTAACTGGGAGGGCACATTAGTAGTAAGGCTATTTGACCTTCTGAGCCCATCCAACTTTCTGTGATACATGCCAGCTCAGCTCCTTCCTCCAGTATTAAACCATGAGTGAGTAGGGATGTATTCTTGGCTGACCTGAAATTTAACAGCAAGAAGGATAGAGTGAAGAACGGAACTCACATAATGGAATAATTACACAGCAGTAAACTTTTTAAAAAAAGGAAAATATTTGTCCATTAACCTAACACTTGTACTGTATTGGGTAAGTCAGTGGAAAGCATGACAGAAAATTCTCACTCATCTGTGCTGGGCCAATGCAATTGGTGCAGATTACTCTATGGAGAGGACAGAGTTGTACTTGCCTTTCCTAAAGATGTTAAAGATGGGAGCCTGTTTGTAGGAGGTGGGAGAGTTGCAATTTCAGTACCAACATTCTTCACAGGGACTCAAAGCCAGTTTTTGAAGACCAAAGTACTCAAAGCCCCCTGGACCTGTATGCAAAATCAATTTATTTCCATTTCTCCCCCAACCCCAACCCCGCTTCAAACTCTCATGTTCTTTCTTCCCACATAAGAAGTATCTGGTGGATTTCAGTACATTCTGTCAAAAGGAAGCTGAAAAACATATTGCCACCCACCCGATCAGTCTTCGGATTATTTTGAAAGTGTGAAAAGAAGATAAGGGTAGATTTTGCATGCTTATCTGTATTTCAGTAAATATCTGACAAAGCCTGTAACTGAGAATCCCTGCATCTACTTTGCAGTTCTGGGGCAGTTTTTCTGATGGGCTGGCAATTTGTCAGGGAGGAGGGGTAGAACTAACAGTATAGTTTTCACAATTCATACTCAACAATGGAAGGATATCTTTGAAGGATCTGAAGGATCTATATCTCAAGGGGGTAGAGCAGACAGGTGCCTCGAATCTGCAGGTGTGATTTTGGTATGCCAACACTGTACAACCACAATACATGCACAAACACCATAAGGCTGAGCCAGTGAACTCTGGCACCAGCTGGGAAGGACTGAAGATGGATGACACACCACAAACAAAAATCAGATTTTTCTGCCCCCCACACCAACAGGCAGTTTCTTAGAGACTCTTTACCTTGCCTGGAAACCTGGGAAAGCAGAACTGTTCTGTGTGACTTCCTTCCTTCCTTCCTTCCTTCCTTCCTTCCTTCCTTCCTTCCTTCCTATAAAGCAGTGGTTCCCAACCTGGGGGTCGGGACCCCTTTGGGTGGTGGTCGAACAACCATTTCACAGGGGTCGCCATTAGTCAGTGAAGAAAAAGGCACAAATGACTTGGGTCTGGAGGAGGAGGGGGAGGAAAGGGGGAAGAGTGAGTTACAGCTTGATAAGTTGGAGGGGATGTCAGTCAAATGGCACCGGAGGCTCCGATTGGCTGAGGGTGCCTTTAGAGGGAAGTTCTCTATGGCACCTGCAGCAGTGGCCTGCCCAAGGGGGCTTGTGGCCTCTTCCAAGCAGGGCAAGGGGTCACAACAACATGAGGAATTGTATTAAAGGGTCGCGGCATTAGGAAGGTTGACAACCACTGCAATAAAGGAACAGAAAACAGGATACAACTAAAACACTTGATTTATTTAAAAAAACTGATAAAATGTGCTGCATCCCTTCTGTCAAACACAAATCTCCAGGGTTTAGAGCAGCGGTGGTGAACCTTTGGCACTCCAGATGTTTTGGACCACAACTCCCAGAATTCCGAGCCTAGATTGCCAATGACAAAGGACTGTGGGAGTTGTGGTCCAAAACATCTGGAGTGCCAAAGGTTCACCACCACTGGTTTAGAGGTTTAAAAAGCCAACTTAAAAAGGAAAGTGACAGAATAGGGCATCATAAACTCCTTATAGGAGGGATACATGCTATCCTGCCTGAAAGAGACAATGATCCAGGCCACTTAAAAATATATCATTTTGGTGACATGGTTTAAATAACTATTGTCTTGTTGCCAATGTACTGATTGAGAAGGTGGTGGCGGGCCCGTTGATCCATTTAGTCAGGGTTCAGGCTGCACCATAGGAATAAGGACAGTTTGCGTTAAGCTGCTTCGTGATCTGTTACAGGAAGCTGATTAGGGGAGTGTGACCTTGTTGTTTCCTTTCATCTTAGGCAGATTGTCCATCTTTGGCCCTACCTGGAAAGAGAGTCCGTGGTTACGCTGATTCATATGTTAATAAGCTTGTAAACTGAGTCCTGTTATGCTGTCCTTGCAGAGGCATAGCTAGGGTTTCAGCAACCAGGGACAAAGTCAGTTTTCGTACCACCTCCTGGCCCTCTCATGATAAGGAGTGAGCCATAAGGTCAGAGGCCGAACCCCGGCTCCTCTCCCCACAACTTCACCTCTTCTCCCTTCACGGAGGGGCCCTTCTGCCTCCTCCTAACACCTTTCCAGGGAGAGAGGTGCTGTTTTGCTTTGGGCCCATCAAGGAGCCACTGCGCCATTCCACCCATGACCTCACTGTCCTTGGGGAGAGCCTGGCCTCTGTCTGGACCGATTGCACAGGGAGGGGAAATCCCACGGGGACTGAACAAGACTGAGCTGAAGCAGCCTTGTCCTCTTCTCCCCCTCCCCTCCCCCTCCTCCCCTAACGGCATCCAAAGCCCATTGACTAAATGCTGCCACTGGCGCTGCTGCTAGCCTAAGAGAGGCTCGCCGGGAGGGCGGTGGCTGCAGCTCCCTTACTTGGCAGGGAGATGAGTAGGCTAGTGAAGCAGCACCAGGGCTCCTGGGCATGCCTGGCTGCTGGCTGGAGGCTCAGAGGTCTTTTTTTTGGGGGGGGGGGTCAGATGCCGCCTCCAGGAAGGCGAGTGGGTCCTGGCACCGAGTAGAGGAGGCAGCAGTCTCCCCACCTGCCTTCCCAGAGAGGGTGCTCACACTGTGAGGCAGCGGCTGCTGCTGCTGCTGCTGCTGCTAGGCTGAGAGAGACTCACCAGAGGACAGAGCCTCTCTCAGATTAGCTGCAGCGCCAGCGGCCACTGAAACCCATGTGTGACCCCTCTGGGAAGGCGGGTGAGCAGGAGGACCTCTGCCTTCTCCACCCAGTGCCTGTGCTCACCAATGCCTCTCCCTCTCCTCCAAGACAATTTGGTGCTCTCCAGATGCTGTGCCCAGGGGAGATGTCCCCCTTTGCCCCCCCCCCCAGCTACACCATGGTGTCTTTGTGGGGCTACCCTCAAAGGCAGTTTAGAAGCTGCAGAATGTGCTTAACCCAGCAGCCAATCTCATTTACGGGACATTGAGATGTGATCATCTCTCCCCAGTTCTGGCCCAGTTGCACTAGCTACTGATATGCTTCTGCACCATCATGTAAATATTGACATACAAAGCGTGGAATGGTTTGGCAACTTGCTAACTACTGCAGCTTCTATCTCTAAGATCCAGCACTCATTCCACCCTCACCCAGCCACCCACACACCCAATCCTTGATGCTGTGAGATGCCACCCCAAGAAGATGCCTGGAAGTCTTCAACTAGGAACCAGGCCTTCTCAGTGATGACCACCTCTTTGTGGAATTCCTTATTGGTGGAGGTGCATGTTTATAAGACAAATGAAAACACTGATTGTGTCAGACAGACTTTTGAGAACCCTTTCCCTGTTTAATTCAATTACAGTTGTACTCCAACTTAAGAGCAGCTCGACTTAACAGCAATTCGATTTAAGAGCGGAAAACTATTGGCATTTTAACTGCTGCCTTACAAATTTTAGATATGGTCTGCTCGACTTACAATTTTGTTTTCCATTTTTTTTAACTTATTTTTTCAATTTTTTAGATAGGTTTTTTTTAGGGTGCCGACCTGGCCACCTCTGGGTCCGGGTCTGTGCTCCTTTATTTTATTTTTATTTTTATTTTTATTTTTATTTACTTCCAGGTTCCAGCCATGCTGCAGCTGTAGTGTGGGCTGGCTCCCCCCCCAAGTGCCGACCGTGTGGCCCCTGGGGCCCGGTTGGCACTGTTTTTATAAAAAAAATTAATTTTTTCATTTTATGGTGCCGACCAGGCCACCCCTGGGTCCCGGTTGGTGCTCCTTTATTTTATTTTATTTTATTTTATTTTATTTTATTTTATTTTATTTACCTCTGACCAAGTGGCCCATGCTACAGCTGTAGCGTGGGTTGATCGGCTTTTCCCTGCAGCCAGGAAGACCGAAGACTGTCCAGCACCAGGTAGGAGACATCGCTGCCATTAACGAACAGAACAGAACCAATTTTTTTGGTTCATTTCATTTCATTCCAAATTCACTCTGGGGTGGTTAGGTAATGAAATGAATATCAAATAAGGAAACAAACTAAAAGTTCATTTTGTGCCTATCTTTAGAAACAATATCTAGGCTTGCTTCTTGTTCACCCAGCTCAACTCCTTTCTGTACCCCAGGTATCCTTGCCCTACATATATCCCTGTTATTGTTAGGGATTCTCCTCCCCAATAGTATGAGTCTAAGGCTCCTCCTGCAGTTGTTACGTAGCCTTTGTGCTAATTATTACATCCATCAGCCATGCTAAGTATTGATTATGGGAACTGTAGTGTAAACCATCTGGGCACCCCAGAGTTGGAGGTCACTGATTTAAGCCATAGCAAGCCAACAGGCAAATCTGTACCACTGACCATACTTGATGCCGATCATGTTGTTGCGTTGAAAGAAAAGGCCCCTCCTGGACACACTTCCTGTTCCCAGTGCCCTAGAAGCAACCCCCTGCCCCCCCCCCCAAAAAAAAAAATTCCAAGGAACTCATTTCGGATGGATATGGCGAGGCCTGTACTGTTGCTGTCCAAAATTAGAAATAGGGTGGAATAAAGACAGAGCCGCATGACGGAGAAATGGGAAGAAAGAAAATGGCAACGTGCCACTTCAAATAGAGACGCATGAAGACATTACACATATTTATGGTGGCTTTTAAAATTAGTATTTATTTGTAGAAAGGCTGGGACTGATCTCCCAAATCTCTCTTTTAAACTTAAAATATTGACAGTAGAGTAATCAAAGTCTTCACATTTTACAAGCCGTTTCCCGAGGCTGTCCCTCAGAAACCTATTAAATGTGAACATGAAGCTTTAATCCCGGGGTCCCTGGATGGAATTAAAGGGCTGAGCATGGCTCTCGCCTTTCTCCTCCATCTTAAATATAAAGCTGTCATATTATTCTGCTGGCACCTCCTGGCCCTTCACATTTGTGGCTTTCCTTCACATGTTTATACAGTGTCTCATTTTGCCACGGGGAGTGGGGGTGGGGGGAGAGAAGGGAGGGCAAACATGGGCTCACACCATTGGGTGGGTTTTAATACCTTTTCGACTTGCAAATGAAACTCCTCTTTATATGTGGCATGTTTTCTGCTCAAATGCCTTTTGGTGAGTCGTGTCAGACCAGGTCCAAAGGTGCCCCTCAGGAAAGTAGTCGGGTGTCTGGAATGTCAACTTCATTAGAGCCTCAGTTGAATGGTTTTTTACAGGGGACAGTCCGTGTCTGGAGGCATTCGTCTTATGTTACATGTCAATATTGAAGTCGAGATTTGTTTTTCCAGAGGACGGTCTCCTCCTCCTCCTCCTCCTCCTTTGTATATGTTTCTTCACAGCGTTCATCTCTCTCAACCCGGCCTTCATCTGAGAACTTCCCTGCTGTTCTGCCTTGCATATTCCCAGGCCACTGTCCAATCTTGATTCTGTTTTTCATCTCTTTTCAGAGGCTTCTTGCCATCTGGGGCATGGGTTGGGCTTTGCGTTGCTTAGCGTTGAATCAATGGGGATTTGGTGGTAAGTTCCATGGGTGCAAATAGACCAATTCTAACTGCAACGTAGTGTGCTAAAGCAAGCTACAACTGGAGTAGACCCATGAGGATCAATGGAACTTACACAAGAGTCAACTCGCCAAATCATCCCTGATTCAGTGGGGCAAACAATTAGCCCAACCAACATTCATTAGTTATTATTTCTTCCCTTGCCCTGTCCACTCAGACATTTGCTTGTGACACAAATCTTTATTTGAAAATTCTCTGGGCTGTGAGAATACAATAGTGGAAGTTGAAAAATATTTGTGGCAGGAAATGGCATTTAAGACACATGCAAAACACCACTTTCAATTCTGACTTATGGCAACCCTTTCAAGAGTTTTCTGAGTATTGAGTTTTCAGAAGTGATTTACCGTTCCTTTCTTTCGAGGGCACTCTAGAACTGTGTAGCCTACCTGTGGGTGTGTGGTAGGCTTTTCTCCTTCAAGGCACAGTGAGGAATTGAACCCCCAACCCTGCTTCATTGAGCTACTGTCCAGCAACTTAAAAATCTGTCTCCTTTGCCATGCATTTTTCTGACTGTTGTGGAGCCCATTGCTTCACCTTGTGTGCCCAGACTCGTCCCCCCCCCTTTTCTGACACTGGGTGTGGGGATGGGACTGTCACTAGTTATCATTGAGGGATCCCTCCAGTGTCCTCTGTAGCTACTTGAAAACAGGGGCCTGATAATCCTTGATCCATCAAGATTTAGTTTTGCCTTGTGTGCCCTGTGAAGCAACCCTCTAATGCAGAAAAGAACCTATAACCTAGGTTGTAGTTCATGCTTCGAACATGCATGACTCCTTTAATACTTGTTAAATCTAGAGTAGAAAATAATGGTGCAATGTGTTGGAATTAGGCCTTTCAAAAGGCAAACTGAGTACTTTTGCAAATAGGCTAGTATTGTATTGGGATATAGGCTTTGAACAATGTACTGGATTACATTCTGCTTAGATGGCTTTGTGTCATAAACCAAATTACACCGGCATCTTCCCCCTATGCATGTGCGCTTTGTGGATGCCATTTCTCTGCCACTAAATATGACAGAAGGAAAAAGGCAGGAGGGAGAATGTGAATGTGGGTCTTTAGGGAAACGTGAATGGTAGAGAAGGACAGGAATCCAGGAAAGCCAGCCTGTTGTCTTTGGTGTCTTCCCTAGTGAACCTAATATTAGGGTCGACCGCATTGGTGTGGTCTATAAAGGCCTGTACTACCTGAGTCTTGATTTTCACCCAGGTATCATCTACATACCTGAACCAGTGGGATGGTGTTGTCCCTGGGCAGGTGTTGAGTGCCTTCTTCTCCACTTCTTCCATGTATAGGTTCGCAACAATTGGTGACACTGGGGAACCCATGGCACAACCATGCTTCTGTCTGTAGAAGTCCCCTCTGTACATGAAATATGGGAAGACACCCAAGACAACAGGCTGGCTTTCCTGGATTGTGCAGTCATCATCAGACCTGACCATGGCCTGGGAGTAGAAGTTTATAGGAATAGAAATCCACCCACACAGATCAGTACTTACTGTTTGACTCCCACCATCCATTACAGCACAGTCATCAGGACCCTAAGCCACAGAGCAGAGAGCATCCCCACCTCCACAGTAGCCAAGAAGAAGGAAGACAGGCACCTGAAGACAGCACTTAAGGCCTGTGGATATCCAAAGTGGGCCTTCAACAAAGCAGTGGGCCATCCCAGAAGAACAAAGGATCAATCTGAGACCCAGACCCAGCGGAAGAACCTGGTCATTCCTTACATTGCTGGAGTGTCTGAGAAGCTTAAAAGGATTTTTTGGCAAACACCACATCCCTGTTTATTTCAAACCCACAAACACACTAAGGCAGAGACTTGTCCACCCAAAGGATCCAATACCAAACCATAAAAGGAGCAATATAGTATATGTGGTCCAATGTAGTGAGGAGTGTTCAGACCTCTACATTGGAGAAACTAAACAGCCATTAAACAGAAGGATGGACCAACATAGGAGCTCAGGACCAGAATCAGCAGTACACCTCCATTTGAAGGACAAAGGGCACTCTTTCAAATATGAGGATGTACACATATTAGACAAAGAAGATAGGTGGTTTGAGAGAGGAGTAAGGGAAGCCATTCATGTGAGCATTGAAAACCCCTCCCTCAACAGAGGTGGTGGCCTCAGGCATAGTCTATCTGCTACGTATCAGGGTGTGCTTTCCAAAGTACCCAGACAAATCAAAAAGCCTTCACCACCAAGGCCATAGCTAACAACCCATTCTTGATAGGTTTCAGTACCTTAGGCCATTGTCACCTTAAGGCTATGAATACTATTGTCTCCCTAACAAGCCTATTCAGGCCATTGTTCATCTTATGAGCCTAATTCAGACCAGGGTGACAAGAGGTCAAAGCTGACTATAAGATGGAGGACTCGCACTAGGTGTATTCAGACTGAGGAAGCTGTTTGGATGAGCAGTGAAAAGTTATCTCTCAAAAAAGAAGTCCAGTAGCCATGACTCAACTTCCAGATAAACTCATCTGGATGACTGAGAATCTTCATAGACATGACTAGCTTAAGTCTCAGTCATTTCAATGAAAGTAAAACATGTATGTATGTATGTATGTATGTATGTATGTATGTATGTATGTATGTATGTATGTATGTATGTATGTATGTATGTATGTACCCATCCTTTCTAATTAAAAAGATCCAAGGTAGGCTACAGCATTAAAAAATAGTAAAAACTAAGGACAATAAATTATTACAATATATTTTTTAAATCATTAATTATAATATACAAAACTAGTAGATGAAAACAGTACTAAAAGCACATCCAAAATAATAGAAAGGCAACAGTCCCATTTTAAGAATTCCCCTTTCAGAGAAAGCCTGCCTGAAGAAGAAAAAAGTCTTTTTTGCCTGCTTGTGGAAAGAGAGCAAAGGCAGGGGCAGCCTGGTGTCCTTTGAGAGGGACTTATACAGCTTGAGAGCAGAGACAGAGATGGCCTTCTTTTAGTTACAACCTGCTACTTTCTCAGAGCTGCAATAACGCTTCAAAAGATGATCTAGAATCGTCCAAGAATCTTACCAAGAAGAAAAATAGGGGCTCTTCCTAACTAAAACAGTGGAAGCGCAATGCTCCTCCCTGATTCTGTGGTAGTGATCCCGCTGCTGTCGACCTTGAGGTGCTTATAGGCATGGTTTTTAGCCCTGTAGAAAGAAATTATCATGACAGTAATAATAAGAGTCAAAACAAGTTTGGAAAATAATATCGTTCCTGATCAATGATCTGGTTTTCCAAAACTTAAGAGTCCAGATGAGATTTTAGTTACTAAACTGGCAATAAAATAACATAAAATAAAATAAAATAAAATAAAAAATCGTGAGGGAAAAATTGTCTGTAAAAGTCCAAATAGCCTCCATTTCTTTGTCAAATCAAGATGGTTCCCAGTGTTTCCTTATAATCATATTAATATTAGATATTCACCAAATGTATTCCTAATTCCCCCACTTTCATATACAATGCTATTTTATGATAGGTATCTATGATAAAAGGCTTGTCCATCTCTTCTCTTCTTCTGCCATGTTCTTTTTTTGGCGGAGACCTGATCTTTCAAGACTCCCATCTGCTGTTTCTTGAAATAGACTAAAAATCTGTCTTCATTAACTTCATCCTGTGAAGCCTTTTTCCTTTGCATTTAGCCTATTTGACTTTAGCTAGAAAATGTTTTTTTAAAGCTCCCATGATTTTTGTGTTTCTTTTCATCTACTGCTGCACTTTTTCTCTTTCTCGCACTCTTACTAAAATACATATGCCTTAAGTTTTCAAAACATTCTTGCTTTAAAAATAGATATTTCTCATTGAATTCTCTTAGCTGTTGTGTGTGTGTGTGTGTTTGAGACTAAATGGATACATTCAGCATATGGTTGTGGTTATGGGAAACAGGTGCTTTATCTATTTGGAAAGCAATACATTGTCTATTATAACAGGAAACTCTTTTGATCTGGGCATCCCTCCAAACAAGAGAGATTTATCTTAACTGTCATGCATTTAAAGCCAGGACTGGGTCTAAATAAGATAATTATTTATTTCACTGAGCTCTGCAGTAGTTTCTCTCGTAATGGAATACTACAGTACTGCTAAGATTAACAACAACAGTCACAACATTGCACAGCGTAGTGACGCATGACATCAGAAACTATTACATGGACAATACCCTAGTTACCTCCTGGACTGTACCATCAATAAAAATTGAACCTGTAGTTTAAATTAGGCTGCCATTGAGCTGAAATTGAAAGCGGCCCAGATTCATATTTAAAATTCAGGGCGGTTATTTCCAGAAGATATTATCCAAAAATAATTCTGGAGCAAGCTATATGGGATGTATATGGGCCCTGTCACAGATCTAAAGTTACAGTACATTTCATCATATCATAGTGGATGCTTATCAGACTTTCCTCAATGGGTTACATGTGCAGACATAACCAAGGTCAAAATGATACTCACCTGAAAAAATGGATCGAACTAGTGACAACTCTTGTTGTAGCGCACAACGCGAAGCCCTATAGTAGTTCAAAATGGCACCAAGCCAGTTCTTTTCCACTACGGTTTTTATAGATACTCTGCAGTTTCAGGAGGTAGAGGACCTCTCCCTTTTTCCTGCCAGTTTTCTGACTCCTTTTTTGCCACCTCAGCTGTTTGCCACCCACTCCCATGATCACTAGCATATCTTTCTCTTTTGCACTTCCATTCTCCATCACCAGCAATACTAGGGCTCATTTGAACCTACGTATCACTGGTTTATAGGGCTGCCTATATGCCCTAATCACATCTGATCTCACCTGATTTCAGAAGCTAAGCAGGGTCGGCCCTGGTTAGTACTTGGATGGGAGACCACCAGGGAATACCAGCAGCTGTAGGTGCCTGGAGTAGGAACTGGCAAACCACTCCAGTATTCCTGCCAAGAACACTTCATGGACATGGGGTCACGGAGAGTTGGTCACGAATATAACGCGCAACACACACACACACACACACATCACTGGTCTACACTACAACAATTACTTTGACAATTACATCACACTGGCTACTCTGTTGGTGAGACACATTCATAAGTAAAAATGCCCAAGCTGCAGTGGTGAATTGCCACTCCAGTGGTCCCCGCCTTTTTGCGGTTCATATACTGAGGTCCTGCTATATCGCGTGACTGCAATACCCCAAAAGGGCTTGAGGGAGGGGGAAAAGGTTTTTAAAGCAGGGGCTTCTTAAACCTCCCCCCATCTGGAAGCCCCGGGCTCCAGCTGATTTGTGCAGGAGTTTTTTCTCCCCTACTTCAGTGCCATTCAGCAGGAGCCCGGGACTTGCCTCCATAGAGGCATTGCGCGCTGTTCCCCTGCACCTGATATGGTTGGGCGAAGTGGCACACAATGTTTAAAATGACTTTAAGCAATGGAGCCAAGCCCTTGGCTCCGTTGCTGAAAATCATTTTAAACATTGTGTGCCACTTCTCCCGACCCCCCAGGATGCAAGGGAGCATCGAGTGATGTTTAAAATGTCTTTAAGCAACAAAGCCAATCTGGTTCCATTCTTAAAGACATTTTAAACATCCCCCCACCCCGGTCTGGCCCAACCTGCATCAGCATATTGCGGATTTTCAATGATCGTGGGTTGGGTCAGTCCCTAACCCCTGCGATAGATGGGAGGGGGGGTACTGTAATTAAAGAAATGCCTATTGCATTTCTGGCCAGGAACATGACTGGCAAAAGATCCATTAGCAGTGCTTCCCTGCTGCAACTTATGTGATTTCACTTATCCCCAAGCAAATCACCAGTAGGATTCTGGCTGCAGATTTTTTATAATGATCACAGTTTCCTTGGGTAGTGGGGGAATGGCACAGCACAGCCTTGTGCCTGCTTACCTTGAAATAACCCCAGAGGAATGTATTTCATATAAGCATCTTGAGAAATGCATTGTTAGGATTCGTTTAAATAAAAATAGTGACAGAGTTGTTCCTATTTTTATGCCTTATACTTAATATTTACATTAGCATAATTCTTCACCACACCTGCCAAACAGCTGTGGTTTTATGACTTGTAGCTCAACAGTTCAGATCTACTGCTCCGGCACACGAGCATTAGGCTGTGGAATGAGCAAAAGATATCAGATGTACAAATATTCAAGTGGTATCATTTTAGTAGCTTTCCTTTGAGTTTTAGGTGCAGTCCATTTCACATGTGGCAGGGTACAAATTACACAGGCACAAGGAATAGCGTGAATGTGGAAATACAGTGAATAATTTATTCCAGATGCTTTCTTGAGCTGAACTCTATTCAGACTTGGCTCTGCTCGTGATCCACCAAGGGTTTGAGTCTAGCTCCAGTTTATGCATTTATTGCTGTGTCAGAGGACGGATGCAGTTAATATTACCCTCTCTTGACTAGACTTTGAAGATCTCTGGCAAATATTCTAGCTTTGCCTACTTGAAGAGTCATGGGAATCGTAATTGTTCCTGGGGCCTAGTTCCTGGAAAGCACACACTCTTTCATTGATCTCAAGTCCTTATTAAAGAGTCAATAACATATGAGTGTGTGAGCTGACTGAATAGCTCAATCAGAGGTTGGGGGTGGGATTTCCCCCTATGCCTCCTGGGAGAGGAGCCAGGTGGTGGGGTCTTGGGGAAGCTTAATAACCCTGCAATGCCCACAGAAGAAAGGAATGGTGAACAATGTCTAATTACTCTGTACTTAGAAAACTCTGGAAAGGCTCTCCATGCCATGGAATAAACTGAACAGCTTGTTGTCATCATTGACGTTTGTTGTGTATTGATCTGTATTCCTATTGGTTTCTGTTCCTGTTCCAAAGGGAACAGGCCTATTGGTTTATTCAAGTTGCTGCATTTGGATCCTCAATCCTATTGGTCTCTGCCAAAAGGCAGCTTTGTGATTGGTTGTAATTGTTCCCTCCAAAATGTATCTTTTCCTAGCCAGTTCTGGCTCCTATAAATGTAGCTCCCTCTCTCCAGTCCCCAGTCTTGTTCTCTCTCTGAATAAAGAGCTGTTACACTAGAAGCTGTCTCCAGCCTGCTATGTCTAAGAGCTGAAATCACTGCTGAAATCACTAAACCCCATGTTACAACACTGGCGACGAGGATGGGATCCGGAATGCTGAGAAGCAGAGAATCATCACACTGACTCAGAGTCCGGATTGCAGTGGAGAACAAGACTCACCAGCTGGCTTAGAAGACGACCCTGCCCGCCTGGAGAATGGAAAGTCCATGGGTATTGGAGCCCTTCCAGCCATCGGAGCCCCACACTTGGGAGGACTATGTTGAACGCTTCGAGTTCTTTGTGGTGGCTCAAGGAATCACTGATGCCAGCAAAAGAAGGGCCACGTTCCTGAGTTGCTGTGGGCGTGAGACCTTCATGTTGGCCAAGGCACTGCTCGCCCCAGCAAAGCTGAGTGAGACATCACTCACAGACATTTTCGCCCGGCTGACAAAGCCATTTGGCACCTACCAAAACCAAGATGGCCTGGTGGATGGAGTTCCAGAAAAGGCAGCAGCAAGCCGGAGAATCTGTGGCTGCATTCCTGGCAGGACTCTGGGAGCTTGCTCAGCACTGTGGCTTCCCAAATCTTGAAGACACTCTCTTGAATCGATTTGTTGGGGTGCTCAGCAGCAAAAAAGCCTGAAGGCGCATTGTGGCAAAGGAAGATGTCACCCTTGCCTCCGCCTTGAAAGAGGCCACTGCCACAGAGAATTATGAGCAGGAAGAGCTCAATGCCAGTTGCAAGGCCACGAAGCTGCGGGTAGAGGCTGCCCATGCCATGGATGAATCAGAGGCTAGTCCAAGCCAGAGCCCAGTCCGTGGTCTCGAGTTGGTGCGTCAGGCTGATGCACTGCCCAAAGATCGCCGAGGCGCTTGCCCAGGCTGTGGCGGTAACCATGAGCGGAAAAGCTGCCGTTTTCGTGATGCTACGTGCAGGGCATGTGGAAAGTCAGGACACATTGCCAGGGCCTGTAGGTCAGTGGCATCTGGAACAACGGGATCACCTAGATCAACGCATCGCAGATCATCCACCACGACTCATGTCCTGGACGACTGCAATTATCTCACAGAGATCAACGGAGAGACCGTGCAGTTCCCGGCGCAAGGCAAAACATCCATCAGAGTGAAGATTGAAGGTCAACCATGCAACATGGAGGTGGATTCCTGATCTGGATTCACCATTGTTTCAGACCAGACTGCAAGGGGGCTCTTCCCTGGGGGTAAGTTCCCCTCTCTGGAACCATTCCCAGCAACCTTGCAATCATACACGGCTGGCCGCATCCACATTCTAGGAATGTGTGCGGTGAGGGTACAATTCCGGGAGAAACAGGCCGTGCTTAAATTGGTGATTGCAAAGGGGAGTCCCCCCAGTCTCCTGGGTACTGACTGGTTTCCCACCTTGGGACTGTGTATATCAGGGCTCAACTCAGTCCAAACTTCCCCAGAGTTGGGCAAGGCGTTAGGCCAGGAATTTGCCAAACTCTTCAGTGGAAAACTGGGTTGTTATAAAGGGCCTCCAATTGACTTTCAGCTGGACCCCAGAGTGGCCCCAATCCGACTCAAGCCAAGGCGAGTGCCATTTGCGCTGCAACCCAAGATTGAGGCAGAACTGGTCAAATTGGTCAAACAGGGAGTTCTTTCACCTGTGGACTCTTCTAAGTGAGAGACTCCAATCGTCACACCCCTTAAGGCAAATGGGGAAGTGAGAATTTGTGCAGATTACAAATGTACTATCAACAAGGCACTCAGGGGAAATTCATACCCCATTCCAGTCGTCTCACAGCTGTTGGCAAAACTAGCTGGGGGGAAAATTTTCGCCAAACTTGACCTGGCACAAGCTTACCAGCAGCTGTCAGTGACTCCGCAATCTGCGGAAGCACAGACTATCGTGACACACAAAGGGGCTTTCAGAGTGAACAGGTTACAGTTTGGAATTTGTGTGGCCCCAGGGATTTTTCAAGGTCTAATGGAGCGCCTGTTAAGGGGTCTGCCAGGGGTCTTGCCATTTTTGATGATGTTCTGATTGCTGGGAAAGACCCCCAGGAACTAGTTGGGCGTATCCGTGCTGTGTTACTCAAATTTAAAGAGGTGGGGCTGCAGCTAAAAAAGGAGAAATGCAGTTTTGGGGTGCCATCTGTGGATTTCTTGGGGTTTAACATTGATGCAATGGGCATCCACCCCACTGACTCTAAAATTAAAGCCATTACTGAGGCACCACGCCCACGGAACAAGACGGAGTTACAGTCATTCCTGGGACTTATTAACTTTTATCATTCATTTCTACCTCAGAAAGCTTCAATAGCGGAACCATTGCACAAACTATTGAAGAAAAAGAGTGTGTGGCATTGGGCTCAGGCACAGCAGAAGGCTTTTGACACCTTGCGGGGCATGCTGACTAGCAGGAGCGTCCTTGCTCATTATGACGAGTCGAAACCTCTTGTCCTGGCATGTGATGCCTCTCAGTATGGGCTGGGAGCTGTGCTGAGCCATAGGGAAGTGGATGGGTCAGAAAAGCCCATCTCGTTCTATTCTCATACGTTGTCGCCGACGGAGCGCAACTACGCACAAATTGACAAGGAAGCCCTGGCAATAGTGGCAGGGATTAAAAAGTTTCATGACTATTTATACGGTCGCCACTTCTTCCTTGAAACTGACCACAAACCTCTGTTAGGATTGTTCCACCCGAACAAACAGACGACGCAGATTCTCTCCCCCAGAATGTTGCGATGGTCTATATTCCTGAATGGGTTCCAGTACACCCTGACCCATGTTCCAGGGAAAAGGTTGTGCCATGCTGATGCACTAAGTCGCTTGCCCCTTCCTGGTGTGAGCGATACGGATCCTGCCCCAGTGGAACAAGTGATGATGCTGGAAACACTTCCGGGGGCCCCTGTAACTGTCACTGAAATAGCTGAGAGAATGAGGAAAGATACCGCTCTCTCCCGTGTGCTCACTTGGGTGGGGAGGGGATGGCCAGGTGGCCCGCATGAAGAAAAATTTAGACCATACGCAACAAGGCAACATGAGCTATCCCTGCATAAGGGCTGTCTCCTGTGGGGAGACAGGGTGATCATCCCAGCGCCACGGACAAAAAGGATTCTGGATACACTGCACATGGGGCATCCGGGAATGGTCAGGATGAAGTCGTTGGCCCGGTGCTATGTATGGTGGCCTGGGATGGACCAAGATGTTGAACAATGGGTACAGACGTGCAAGGCATGTCAGGAAGTGCGCCCAGAAGTGGCCACTGGTGGGAGCAGACCCGGACTCCCCGGACCCGGCTGCACTTAGATTTTGCTGGGCCATTCCAAGGAAAGGTTTTTTTGGTTATCGTTGATGCGTATTCTAAATGGTTAGAGGTGGCTATGGTTCCCAGCATGTCGTCAGCTGCAGTCATCAAAGTGTTGAGACAGCTGATCGCAACCCATGGGTTGCCCGAGACCATTGTGTCAGTCAATGGAGCAGCCTTTGTATCCCAATAATTCAGGGCATTCCTGGCTGATAATTTCATAAGAGGGGTCACCTCAGCTCCTTTTCATCCCTCATCCAATGGGCAGGCTGAGCGCATGGTGCAGACAGCCAAAGGATCTATTGCACGCTTGATGGAGGGTGACTGGTCAACGCGCATTGCCTGAATGTTGTTCTTGCAGCATGCGACGCCGTGTACTACTACGGGCAAGTTGCCAGCAGAGCTGCTCCTAGGTAGAAGGCTGGTAACGGTGCTGGACTATGTCCACCCAGACAAAATGCCAAACCGCAAGAGCACCTCCACAGGCAGAGAGCGACTCTACAAGGTATTTTGCTCCTGAAGATTTGGTCTGGGTGAGAAATTATGCCAGAGGTCCTCTGTGGGTGCCAGGGGTGATCACCAGAGCCTCTGGGCCAGTCTCTTATTACGTGAGCATTGAAGATGGCAGAGTCTGGCGTAGGCACATGGACCAACTGAGGCGCAGAGCTCCCAGTAGAGTTGGTACAGGTGTGGGAGAATTGCAGCCCGAGAGTGACACTACCCCCATGAATGAGTCACAGCTGCAATATCAGAGCGGAGATGCCCCAGGAGTGCAGGTACCAGTGGCTTCAGCAAATGAATCTGCTCCTGCAAGTCCTTATGGTGCCAAGGAACAGATCAGGGACACTGAGTTGTCTGAAACCAACTCCGTGTCAGACGAAGCTATTACAGTAGACTCTCCACCACAGACACTGCCTGCTCAAGCCCCTGCAACACCCGTAGTCAGGAGATCAATTAGAAGTCGCAGGGCCCCACAATATCTAAAGGATTACGTGTGCTGTGCCCACCAGGGGGGAAGGGGTGTTGTGTATTGATCTGTATTCCTATTGGTTTCTGTTCCTGTTCCAAAGGGAACAGGCCTATTGGTTTATTCAAGTTGCTGCATTTGGATCCTCAATCCTATTGGTCTCTGCAAAAAGGCAGCTTTGTGATTGGTTGTAATTGTTCCCTCCAAAATGTATCTTTTCCTAGCCAGTCCTGGCTCCTATAAATGTAGCTCCCTCTCCCCAGTCCCCAGTCTTGTTCTCTCCCCGAATAAAGAGCTGTTACACTAGAAGCTGTCTCCAGCCTGCTATGTCTAAGAGCTGAAATCACTGCTGAAATCACTAAACCCCATGTTACAACAACGTTATTGTTGGCATTGGCAATGTTGATGCGCACCCATCAAAAATGTAGACACATGAAATTCTTCTAACCCAGAAAAGTTGCACAAGAGGTACCATGTATTTTTAGAAGTAATTTACGTTAAGAATCACTTCCCAAGCTCTGGGGGTGGAGAGGAAATTCAATCAGTTCTAATGATGGACGTTGCACAGATACTGTTGGGTGCAGTCCATTAATGTTCTCCTCAGGTAACAAACTACATGGAACTGAGAGACTTTTGAAATAATCATATTGCACAGAAAGCAATCTGATTACTTATTAATTTTTGTTGTATTTTTATAAAGCTTAAATACCCGCTAATGGCAGGATGTTAGTGATTTTTAAATCATTACGGTTTGTGCCAGTATTTATTTATTTATTTATTTATTTATTTATTTATTTATTCATATACCACCCATCTTCAAGAAGAACTCTGGGTGGTTTATATCAATATAAAGAAACAGTACAGCGACATAGGCAAACTACCAGTAAAACAATGCTCTCAAATAGAATAAACAAAACAAAACAAAACAAACACAACTGAAATAAAAACACTGGCAAGGCTAAAGAATCGGGGGGGGGGGAGTTAATTAACAGTTATCAAATGCCTGTATAACAAGCAAGGTTTTTAGAGCTCTCTTAAAGGCAGGCAGGGACTCTGCAAAGCAAAACTCACTAGGAAGTTTCTTCCACAGCAACAGGGCGTCCACTGAGAAAGCCCAGTTTCAGGTAACCATTTTCCGTGCCTCTCTATAGGTGGCCACCCGAAGTCAGGTGCCTGCAGAAAGGGCTCCGAGTGCCACCTTTGGCACCCGTGCCATAGGTTCGCCAACACTGGCTTAGCCCTTCACTTTTAGTAGCCCATTAACTGAAAAGGCCATGGGCCCCTCTGATGAATCTGAGAAAGGGCTTCTCTAGAGACAGTGATTCCAGATCTAGAAGCAGAGTACCCTTAAGAGGAAAAAAATGTCCGTCTGATCCATAGATGGCGATTCAAGTTGAGAGAGACTTGTTCTCTTGATTCAGACTTAGCTCACCCCCCCCCCCCCCCCATGGCTTGACTTGAGTTTCAGAACCCACACCTTCTTCCTTTTTCTGGGGCAGGGGGAAGCTTATTATTAATAGGGCCTTGGTACTTGGTACTAAGGACTCAGACTTGGGACTCAGACTCAAAGACTTGCCCTCATCCCTGGTTTGTTCTTGCAGGAGCATGCTTCCAACTGCACTTGGAAGATTATCCTCCTTTCTTTTTTGTAATTGCAGTGGCAGACTGCATGACCTATTTTAGTATGTCTGATGTCTTAGGCATCTAACACTGGAACATTGCCTGGAGGGATAACATGGTAAGAAGAAATCACTCAGTTGCCTTAATGTGTCATTAGACCAAAGGCTATCCAGTCACATGCTGAGAAGAAGGAGCTTGTTAAAAAAAAAGAACAACATACGGATTGCACCAAAACCTGCAATTTTCATCAAGGAGGACAACTGTAGGTTAGGTGTGGAATATCTGCATTCATCTATAATTGAAGCAACTCTTTTTGACCTGCATGTCTAACACTTCTACCAGTTAATTCATGGTTCATGCCATTGAATGTGAAACTTACAGAGCACAAACTGAAATTACTGACCAGCGGAGATCTGTCTCCTTCCAGGCCATTCCTTGTGTGTTGTGCGCTATAAAGCAAAGTGGCAAAAATGTACTCATGCAAAATTTATGCCCAAATCTTTCTGTATGCAGGCTCTGTTTCTCAAATCTGTCTTTCTGAATACAAATGGTTGTGGGAGAAAACGGCTCATAGGCCAGGAATCCATGGAAGCTCAAATCCATATTTGATCATTCATAATTTGCAGCTTGGGAACCATTTGTTCCTAGTCTGTATTGATTTAGTGAGGCATTGCTAACTGCTATGGTCACACCAAGTCATTTTAACCAGTTTACCTCCGTTTTAAGGCATTGAACGTAGATGTGAATCACATAGCTTCACTTGATTCTTCAGTTTCAGCCCCCACCTTCCCCCCCCCCCCCAGTTTACCACACTAAGAGAAAGATGTGTGAATAATACTTGATCTACACCTTGGCAAAGACAGTCATTTTAAAATGGATACATTTTTTAAAGGGAAGGAAACAGGTAAAACTGGCTGGATGCTTCCACAAAATGAGCAACCAGCTCATAAATACTTAGAGCTCCCAAGGTCCATATAAAAACATTCAAAAATAATGAGATTCTATCAAAGCAATATGTAAATAACAGTGTGAAGCTAATCTTGATGTAAAACACTAGTTTGGCCTCTGCATGAGTCTGCACACACTCAAGACGATAATTAATAACAGAGCCCTTTAATTAAATACATAAAGCATTAACGTTGGGCTTTATTAGCAAATTATCATGGACCTCAAGGCAGAGATAGAGGGTTTACAAATATTGCCAGAGAGGTGTTTCTGGAAACGTAGAACTCTTAGCAAGTAAATTTTCACTTATTAGTATAAGAACTTTATTTTACAAGGAAATAGTCTGCATGTAGACCCACAATAAAAATTGCCCCTCGTTAAATGCATGCCAGTTGATCCAATTCTTTCTGTCACTATGGCCACTGACCCCAAACTGAAGCTCAGGCTGTCCTTGTCATTGTGTAGCATCTGTGTCCCTGAAACTGATTTTTTTTTAAAAAAAATTTTTTTTGCCTGCTTACATGTAATATTCTGCAAAAGAATGGCACCGTTATTTTTCTGCAGCGCAGCCTTTACTATGAAGTTATCACCCATCCTCAGCTTTGGAACCTTTACCAGCAACTCTTACAGTATCAAAGAAAATGGTAAAATAAAGAATCCATTTGCAAATGAATTGACAGTGAATTTGAGCTACCTCAAAGCAGTTCTGGAGCCTCCAACAGGTGTTAATTTGCTGCTTATATTATTTTGTACTCAACATTACTAACACACTTTAAGAGCAAAATGGAAATCTGAAAATTGCAATGCTTTTCTGTTTTAATGAAGCAGAGGAAGAAAACAACATTTACTCTGTCACTACTAATACCTGTTCATCCTGAAGTTCTAGGTAATTATTTTTCACAGTAGTACACCCTGAGACAATTGGAGGCATTTTTGCTTTGGTTACATTTTCCCATGGAGAGCTTTTACTGGCTTTGACAGGACTGAATCAATATGTGTCTCTAGCAGTTAATTAGTGTTGTCTTCAGAGATATACACAACTTAACAGTGGCATCTCAACCCCTGATTTAGCTAAGAGAATCAAAAATATGTTGATCCTAGTAATGTAATTTGTGCAGGCAATGACAGTCAGCAGGGAGGGCTGGCATTTGCAAGGGACCCCTCTTTGGGGTCTGCCTTTTGCAATATCTCTCTTAAGCACTGCTGCCCAGGCGAATCTTCAGGGTAAAAAGGCAGAGATTGGAGCATGCTGAGAGGTAATGCCCTTCAGGGCTGAATGGAGCATGGCAGAGTATGGTGATGCTGGGGGGAGGGATTAAAACGAGTTGCTGATTATCAGTGTGTCTTACATAAGAACATTAAAGCATAAGAAGAACCATGCTGGATCAGGCCAGAGGCCCATCTAGTCCAGCTTCCTGTATCTCACAGTGGCCCCACCAGATGCGTTTGGGAGCTCATGAGACTAGATATCTGTCTCCTGATACCACTCCCCTGCATTTGGCCCTTGAAGGACCCTGGTTTTAAACCTGGAGATTACACATCCCTTGTAACCTCCAGGAATCTGTCCAATCCCCTTTTGAAGGCATCCAGGCCAGATGCCATCACCACATCCTGTGGCAGGGAGTTCCACAGACTAACAACGCTGTCTTGTGGCAGCATGTTCCACGGTTTGACTCGACTCTCTCTGAACTACTGTTTCTTTTGTTTTATCTCTCCTGTACCTCCCATTCTTCCATTTCAACAGATGACTCTGTGTTCTAGCATGGGGGGGGGGGGGAAATCAAGCGTCTGCTTTAAAAGCTTCTCCCTAATTTTCTTTATTTTTATATAAACATTATTTGTAAAATTAAAAAAGGTGATCCATATGTCTCTCTATCCATTAGAATAGATCAGGAAGATGTTTTGTAACAATGCCTCGTCTACTCATATTTCTAAATGAAGGAACCTCATGCTTTGTAATATGAGACTTGCTCCAACTCTTGGATGACTTTGATTGTTCTCTAAGTATTTGCAATGCAATATTTTATTGAGCTGCAATCTTCTGTTTTTACTGGGCAAAGGAATCAGAATCAGAATCGGAATCAGAATCAGAATCAGTCAAGACAAATGAGTTTGACTTGCCACACAAACTGGTGTGACTTGAGTTGGACTCAAGAATGAGTGGCAACTTGCAATTCACCATCCCTGCTCTACGACATATGAAAACAACATTGTGTTCAATTTAAGATGAAGTAACAAGGTTCCATTTCTGTCTAATCTGAAGCACTGCCTGGAGATACATGTCCACCACGACATTGTTTGAAGTATCATGTGGTGGATAAACATCACTGTTATCATTATTTAATTTACAGGTATGTACAGTACCTCGTGATTGAAGAGCCACATGGTCCAGTGGTTAAACTGCTGTACAGCAGCTATAACTGTGCTCACGATCAGGGGTTCAATCCCAGGTAGCCATCTCATGGTTAGCTCAGTCATCTATCCTTCTGAGGTCTGTAAAATGAGTACCCAGTTCACTAGGGGAGGGGAGGCAATGTGTAGCCTGCATAATTAAATTGTGAAACACCCAGAGAGTGCTTGAAGTGCTATGGGGCAGTATATAATGAGAACACTTTGGTTTGCTTTGTTTTTTTATATTTCTTATCTGGCAACAAGGTAACTCAGGGCAGTTCACAACTGTGTGAATAAACAATTTAACAGTAACCACAACACACTCAAATCCAAATTAAATATGAACAACATACGAATAACTAAAAATTAACAATTATTCACTCTTTTTGCCCAGTAGCCAACTGGTTCCTGGGAAAAATATGAAATTCTCCCAAGCATCTTTATTTTCTTCCTGCTCTGGTGAAAGACACTCTCACCTGGTATGTCTGGTGAAAAGGATTTTTTAAAAAAACCCCAGATATTGAAAAAGTGTTGGTTTCTGTTTTTGTTTCTGTGATTTTTTTTCAATTACAGTTCCCAAAGGCTTTAATGAGCAAAACTATTTTGGATCCTTATATTTTAGTTTCTAGCCTTCACGAGTCATTTAGCAACTCTCACATTAATCTAAGTGAGGGAATTATTGCTCAGAATAATCCAGTAGTGACTAAATATAGAAAAAATTCAGAGGCAGGTAAATGAAGACCTTGAGAGAATTTATTCCATAAAGGTAAGATATAAAATAATGCCTAGTTTTTAAATGATAAATTTTAAACTTCATTAAAATATTAATTAGGAGCCTCATGGTGCTGTGGTTTAACTGCAGTACTGCAGTCAAGCCTCTGCTTGAAACCAGAGTTCAATTCCCAATACTTTTAGGTAGGTAGCTTGAGGTTGACTTGGCCTTCCATGCTTCTGAGGTTGGTAAATGGAGTACCCAAGAGGCAATATGTAGCCTGCATAATTTAATTGGAAACTGCCTAGAGTGTGTGTCAAGCACTACAGAGTGGCATACTTTGCTTTGATGTTTTGCTTATTTCTAAAGATTTGTTTGTGAAAGGAAAAAAAAAGCACAAGGGGCCATCCAGCCAAGGTTAGGCAGCTGGCTAAATTTTCTAGCAATGTCAATGAAATTTAGTGGCTTTAGGCCCAGTTCTGGGAGCAAGGCAAGAAGTAAATGATATAGCTAAAAATAAACTTAACATTTGAACTGGGTTTGCACCCCACACATTCCTTTTCGGCTGTTGACTGGAGCCCAGAGAGAGAGAGAGAGAGAGAGAGAGAGAGAGAGAGAGAGAGAGAGAGAGAGAGAGAGAGAGAGAGAGAGAGAGAGAGAGAGAGAGAGAGAGAGAGAGAGAGAGTTAAAATGCAGGTTTTCATTGTTGGGAGGGGGAAAGAAAACAATTTTAGATAAGAGAACCAATTAATTTGGTGTTTTATTTTTGCAGACGTAGTTCTCATAAGAATGCAACTGGGGTAAGTACAGTTTCTCCAATAACTATTCATGAAGGACAGGTTTCTCAACTTTATATTTTGGGATTGTTTAATCTGGAAAATTAGGAAGTTTAAAATCATTGTTGCACACAAACTGCCAATTAATATATTTCATTAAAAAAAACTGATTGCACTGCATTGCATTCCAGTTATTAAAAGCAACACTCATAATAACCTCTCCCTCACTGCTCTGCTGCTTTGATGCAAATTTTAGAATAAAGATAAGGACTATGTAAAAGGGAGAGACAAAGGAAGGGAAGGAGAGAGATTAAGATTATGCAAGCAATCTTTTAAACTTTATTGCATATTCTTATGCTGGGTTGGCCCTGGTTGGTACTTGGAGGGGCAACCACCAGGGAATACCAGGTGTTGTAGGCGCCTGGAGTAGGAACTGGCAAACAACTCCAGCATTCCTGCCAAGAAAACTCCATGGACATGGAGTCATGAAGAGTCGGTCACGACTGTAATGACACCACCACCACCACAACAAATGCATTTGTGCAACCTTGAATTATTCTGTCATCTGGTTGCCCAAGAAGTTAAAATCCAGTAAAAAGTCACAATTAAAGAACGCACACTGGATCTGCAGGGATTTGGTGAGTCATCGTCTCTGTAAATTCCATTGATTGCATATTTTCTTAGCATTTTAAATATAATGTTATCAATTATTTGTAAATATTTGAAGAATTAGCTGTATTTAGAATTACTATCATGTTTTTACTGTCATGTTTTTAATGAAGCTGCCTCAGATCCTTTTTTTGGAGAAAGATAGGACACAAATGTTATAAACAAATAAATTTTAAATAAATAAATGGCTGTACTGCTGTTGTGATTTACTACTTCAGTTCAACCTAAAGCTTTTGAAAAGAGAAAACGTGTACAAAATGATAGTAAGACCATACCTGGAGTATGGTGTACAGTTCTGGTCATCACATCTCAAAAAAGACACAGTGGAACTGGAAAAGGTGCAGAAGAGAGCGACCAAAATTACGACTGGGCTGGGGCACCTCCCTTATGAGGAAAGGCTACAGCATTTGGGGCTCTTTAGTCTGAAAAAAAGAGAGTTTTCTGCCTGAGGGGGGATACGATTGGGACATACGAAATTATGCAGGGCATGAGTAAAGTGGAGAGAAGGATGCTCTTTTCCCTCTCACAAAATACTAGAACTAGGGGACATCCACTCATATTGATGGTTGGGAGAGTGAGATCAGGAAAAAGAAAATACCCAGCGTCTTGTTAGTCTGTGGAACTCCCTGCCACAGGATGTGGTGATGGCATCTGGTCTGGATGCCTTCAAAAGGGGACTGGACAGATTTCTGGAGGAAAACTTCATCACAGATTGCAAACCATGATGGGAATGAGTAATCTCCAGGCTTAAAAACAGGGTACTTCAAGGGCCAGATGCAGGAGAATGGTATCAGGAAACAGATCTCTAGATTTATGAGATCCCAGAGGCATTTGGTGGGGCCACTGTGAGATACAGAAAACTGGACTAGATGGGCCCTTGGCCTGATTCCACATGGCTCTTCTTGTGTTCTTATGTTCTTATGTAGCAACCCAAATGAAATGTACAGATACAAAATGTGAAATAAACAATTTGTTTAAAAGTTATAAATAAAGACCAAAATCCTATTGCTAATATATAACATTAACAGAGTAATTTTTGTCAGCCAAATCCTCTAAGATACAAAGTCAGAGCTGGCATTATTTGTTGTACACTGACGATGTGATCACAAGGAGAGGTTGTAATCTGGACTATTTGTAGCTCACAATGTGTGTGCAAGTGTTCAAACACATGCTCAGAAGAATGGATCTTTTCCTGCTTTTGGGTCTTTCTCCAGCTCCATGATCTGCTTTGATAAGGATGAGTCCAAAATTCAAAATGCAAAAGAAGCATTCATTGACATGCAAGAGACATGTTCCAAAGAATGCACATACTTTTTACTGTGGTTTCATAGTTGTACCTTTTTCACACGTAATGAACCTCTCCTTCTAGAAACAGATTTCTCTGAGTTTCTGCTTAGGCCCTTCCTTTGCACGACCATTTTGACAGGATTTCATGGGAACTCCATTTAGAGGCAGCAGTGCTTCCTCATCCAGAGAGAAAGGTGTAGCTAGGGCAGTTATGGCAAACCTTTTAGAGACCGAGTGCCCAAACTGTGATTCAAAACCCACTAATTTTCCACAAAGTGCCAATACAGCAATTTAACCTGAATACAGGTGGCTGTGAAGGGGGCAATGTCCGATGCCCACAGAAAGGGCTCCAAGTGCCACCTTTGCCACTTGTGCCATAGTTTGCTGACACTAGGCTGGGGTATCCAATATCAAGTATAGCAGGCCTGCCCAAAGTCTGGCCCGGGGGCCAAATCCAGCCCATCAGGTCATTCTGAGTGGCCCGCAGCTGGCTGGCCCGCTCCTCCTCCGCCCACACTGACACCGCCGGGAAGCTTGAGGGGCTGGGCCGGCCGGCCGTAAACAGAAGCTTGTGGGGCTGGGTGGATGGGCAAGGGGGCAGGCCACCACCACCAGCACCGCTTGTGGGGCTGGGTGGGCCAGCCGGCCAGCCATCACGCAGGCTGCTGCCACCGGCACCGCCGGCAACCATGTGAGGCTGGGCGCGTACGTGGGGATGGTGTGCAGGTGGGCCACCGCCACCGGCACTACTGGGAACCTTGTGAAGTTAGGCGTGTGTGTAGAGCGGCGCGCGGGTGGGCTGCTGCCACCGGCACTGCTGGGAACCTTGTGAAGCTCGACACACGTGTGCAGGGTTGTGCGCGGGCGGGCCGCCGCCACCAGCATAGCTGGGAACATTGTGATGTTGGGCGCATGTGCGGGGCAGTGATCAGGCGGGCCGCGCCACTGGCACCGCTGGGAAGCTTGTGCGGCTGGGCGGACGGGCGGTCTGCTGCCACCAGCACGCAGGGGAATGTGTGGGGGTGGGCAGGCCAGTGGGCCTCTGCCACTGCCAAGGAGCTTTGGGGTGGGCTGGCAGCCGAGCTGTCGCCACCGCTGGGGAGTTTGGGGGGGGGTGCAAGGTTGCACAGATCGCCTCTTCCAAGGGGTGACCTGTGGGCACAGCTCCCTGTGCTTCCTTTGGTCCCCACCTTCCTTCCTTCCTCCCTCCCTTGGTCCCCACCTCCCTCCCTCCCTCCCTTCCTTGTTCTCCACTTTCCTTCCTCTCTTGGTTTCCACCTTCCTCCCTCCTTCCCTTGGTTCCCGCCTTCCTTCCTGCGGGTGGGCTTGCAAGGGGTCAGTGGGTGGGCCTTATGGGTCAGTGGGTGGGGCTTGCAGTGGGGTGGCAGGGTCGGGGAGCAACCGGCCCCTGACACATTCTCAGCCACCAAATCTGGCCCTTCGTACAAAAAGTTTGGGCACCCCTGAAGTACAGGTATCTGAAGGCAGGAAACAGAGCCCCTTAATAAATTATAAGCAGTGCTAAATGTGTGGAACTATTCCATTATTTTAGGTGGTGACAGCATTCAGGACACAAAGAGTTGAAGCAAAAACTGTTCTGCAACAGAAATAAATAAATGTGATTGCCCATTCACCCAGGGTGGATTTATATTTTGCTACTATCTTTCTTTGACAGTTTTCCTTAAGTCCTTGAGAACTGAATGCATAAGTAGGTATGTCTGTTCTTGTTTGATAGGATTAGGATCCATGAGCAAAACAGGAGAGAGAGAGAGAGAGAGAGAGAGAGAGAGAGAGAGAGAGAGAGAGAGAGAGAGAGAGAGAGAAGCAGGGGGAAAAATGTGCCTCAGCAGTTTCTACAAATGCTGATGGCATACGTTGAACGAGAAGGAATATGTTGTTTGGTGAGTTTAGCTCAGGCATGTCCAAACTTCGTCCCTCCTGATGTTTTGGACCACAACTCCCAGAATTCCAAGCCTGTATTTCCAATGGCAAAGGACTGTGGGAGTTGTCGTCCAAAACATCTGGAGGGCCGAAGTTTGGACATGCTTGGTCTATTTATTTATTTATTTATTTATTTATTTTTAAGGCTTATATACCGCCCGTCTTCCCGAAGGAACTCTGGGCGGTTCACAACAACTAGAATTCAGTGAAGAGCAGGGACTGAATCTCATCATCTCCTACCAAGTATGGTTGGAGCATGCTGTAAAGCTGCAGAGGTGTTTGGTTTTGCTTCATTTTGGATTATTTCAGATACTGCTGTTTTAGTCCAGGGATCTTTTCGATACTGTGACTTTCAGTTTGCCCCAAAATCTTGAGGTTGCCTTCATCTTGGCTTTCCCCCTTGAGGCTCTGATCTTGGACAAAGTTCATCTCTGCTGAACTCTTAGAGCTACTTCACAAAATGGCCACAGTGCAGGAGGACTGGAGAATAGCAGATGTCACACCAGTTTTTTAAAAAATGAAGGAGGGGGGACCCAGGAAATTACAGGCCAGTTAGCCTTACGTCTGTCCCAGGGAAAATGGTGGAAAGCTTCATCCAAGAGAAAATCTTAAAGCACATAGAAGAACAAACCTTGCTGAGAGAAAATCAGCATGGCTTCTGTAAGGGTAAGTCTTGCCCGACAAACCTTTTAGAATTCTTTGAAAAGGTCAACAGGCATGTGGATTTGGGTGAACCGGTGGATATTGTCTATCTGGATTTTCAGAAGGCTTTTGACACAGTCCCTCACCAAAGGCTGCTGAGAAAATTGCACAGTCAAGGGATAAGAGGTCAGGTCCTCTTATGGATTGAGAACTGGTTGAGATCCAGGAAACAAAGAGTAGGTGTCCAGACCCTCGACCAGTGCCTGGATGCAGTCATGGCATGGACCAAGGCCAACAGATTCAAGATCAACCCCGAGAAGACCGAGGTTATGTTCTTTGGGATTTCCCCTTCCGGGTATGGAGGCCCTCTCCCCAGTCTGGAGGGTGTTTTCCTCCAGCTGGCGGACAGTGTCCGGAATCTGGGCGTGGTCCTGGACCCGGTTCTTACTATGGAGGCCCAGGTGGCCGCCGTGTCCAGGACTGCCTTTTTTCCATCTTCGTCAAATTGCCCAGATTTGTCCATACCTTGATGGGGACTCCCTGAGAACAGTTGTGCAAGCGTTGGTGATCTCGAGAATAGATTACTGCAACACTCTCTACATGGGGTTGCCCTTGACTCTCCTTCGGCGACTGCAGCGGGTGCAAAATGCGGCAGCCAGACTAGTGGTGGGTGTGCATCGACATGACCACATCACCCCAGTACTGGCTTGCCTGCATTGTTTACCCGTTGCGACCCGAATTAGATTCAAGGTCCTGGTTTTAATTTATAAAATCCTCCATGGCCTGGGACCTGACTACCTGGCAGAGCGAATCTCCCAGTGGTCAACTTCGGCCTGACCAACTAGGTTGTCGCGGGCGCACTCGCTGTGGGTGGCGACACCCAGGGAGGCTCGGAAAATGTCTACTCGTGGCCAAGCCTTCTCTGTGGCTGGCCCTACCCTATGGAACCACCTTCCTAGCGAAGTGCGCCTTGCACAGTCCCTGCCAGCCTTCAGGAAAGCTTTAAAACCATGCTTTTCTGTGAGGCGTTTGGTGACCTTTAATTTAATTCAATTCAAATTAATTTTTTTTCTTTTTGGGTCCGCCACCTGCCTCCATGCCTTGTCTACTATGTATTTAAAATAATTTTATCTTTTGTCCATATATTGTATTTAATTGTTTGTTGTTTTGTTTTGTTGTGAACTGCCCGGAGTTCCTTCGGGAAGACAGGCGGTATATAAGTTTTAAAATAAATAAATAAAAATAAATAAATGGGAAATTTTCACGATGGAGAGAGGTGAAAAGCGGTGTGCCCCAGGTATGTGTCCTAGGACCCGTGCTTTTCAGTCTGTTCATAAATGACCTGGAGACAGGGATAAACAGTGAGGTGGCCAAGTTTGCAGATGACACAGAACTTTTCCGTGTGGTAAAAACCAGAGAAGATTGTGAAGAGCTCCAGAAGGATCTCTCCATACTGGGGGAATGGGCTGCCAAATGGCAAATACGCTTCAGTGTAGCAAAATGTAAAGTAATGCATATTGAGGCAAAAAATGCAAAATTTATCAACTCATGGGCTCTGAGCTATCTGTGACAGATCAGGAAAGAGATCTTGGTGTGTTGGTGGACAGCTCCATGAAGGTGTCTAGCCAATATGTGGCAGTGGTGAAGAAGGCCAATTCCATGCTAGGGATTATCAAGAAGGGGATTGAAAATAAAACAGCCAACATTATAATGCCATTATACAAAACGATAGTAAGGCCACACCTGGAGTATCGTGTACAATTCTGGTCACCGCATCTCAAAAAAGACATAGTGGAACTGGAAAAGATGCCGAAGAGAGAGACTAAAATGATTACTGGGCTGGGGCACCTCCCTTATGAGGAAAGGCTAAAACATTTGGGGCTCTTTAGACTGGAAAAAAGGCGCCTGAGGGGGGGGGGGATATGATTGAGACGTACAAAATAATGCAGGGAATGAGTCAAGTGGATAGAGGGACACTCTTCTACCTCTCACAAAATACCAGAACTAGGGGACATACACTCAAATTGAGGGCTGTGGGACTAAGAACAGACAAAAGAAAATATTTTTTTCACCCAGCGTGTTGTTAGTCTGTGGAACTCACTGCCACAGGATGTGGTGATGGCATCTGGCCTGGATGCCTTCAAAATGGGATTGGACAGATTCCTAGAGGAAAAGTCCATCACAGGTTACAAGCCATGATGGAGATATGTAATCTCCCAGGTTAAAACCGGCGTACTTCAAGGACCAGATGCAGGGGAGTGGTATCAGGAGACAGATATCTAGTATGGTGCGCTCCCAGACGCATCTGGTGGGGCCACTGTGAAATACAGGAAGCTGGACTAAATGAGCCTTTGGCCTGATCCAGCATGGCTCTTCTTATGTTCTTATGTGTGTATTGGGGGGGGCACAGCTGGCAAAGCAGGCTACACCACAGTGCCTGAGAAGTAAAAATCATTGACAGCCCTATGCTGCAGAAACGGTACATTCTAAATTTGCACAATAACCTCAGCAGTATAAATTAGAGTAATAATCACCATTGTCAAGGATCATCAGTCAGCAGGAAATGAATTTGGTTGTGGAACATGGCTTTCCTGCAGTAGGACTTTCTTCTGTTTAGTGTTGTGTTTTAGGGCAGGAATCAGGGTAATGTTTTCTTTTTCTATTAGTAGGCAAATCATTATAGTGTTATTTCCCCTCTAAGTACACAATTCTTTCACTTTTTCAGTACTGCACCTAAGTTATTTATTTATTTATTTATTTTGTGGAGGGGGGAGACTATTTAATTTAAGGCAACTTTTAAAAAAATATCTTAATATTTTCTATCCATGGGTGGGAAAGATTTCCATTTTAGGCTTTAGAGGAGCCTGTCCATTTCTATCCTCCCTATTTAGCTTGTGATTGGCGGTACTACTGATGGTTATCCATACTGCTGATGGTTAACCTGAGAAATATTGATGGAAAGCATGATACTCATTCAACATGGGCATGGCTAAAACGGGGGACCATTTAGAAAGACTTGGGTGGGCAGGTGGTAATTTCGTCTCTCCTCCGTGTAGAAGGATGTGGCTTATGAAGGGAAAGAACAAGATTGGAGGTGAACAACTGGCTTCAGAGATGGTGCCGGCAGGAACGATTTGGATTCTTGGATCATGATTCGATATTTCATTCAGATGGGCTATTGGGCGAGGATGGGGTGCATCTCAACACTGCTGGAAGGAATCTTTTTGCCAAGAGGCTTGAAAATTTGATAAGGAGAGCTTTAAATTGAGTTCTCAGGGGGAGGGAGAAAATTTTCTTAAAGGTAGAGATCCAGAAGGGGGTGGGGGGGGGAAGTAGGAGCAGGACAAGGAGTATTGCAGACCATCAATGTGAGGAAAAACAGGTTAAGCAAAGGGCTTGTAGGAAATACACGTAGCCTCAAATGTCTCTACACTAATGCACAGAGCATGGGAAACAAACAAGAGGAGCTGGAACTCCTAATACAGCAAAATAAAGATGATGTAACTGGCATGACTGAAACCTAGTGGGATGAGACTTATGATTGGAATGTTGTTATTCCTGTTTCAAAGGAACTGACCTAGTAAGAAAGGAGGAGGTGTAGCTTTATATATTAAGGACATATATACTGCTGAAGAAATACAAGATATACAACAGGGAAGGCAGGTTGAGAGTATTTAAGTGAGGATTAAGGGTGAGAAAAATGAGAGAGACGTCACTGTGGTGGTATATTATAGACCCCCCAAGTCAGCCAGAGGAGTGGGATGATGCCTTCTGTGAACAGATGGCCACACAGTCAAAAGGGAGAGATGTAGTACTAATGGGGGATTTTAACTATACTGATATATGTTGACATTCCAATTTGGCTAAGAATGCAAGGTCTAACAAATTCCTTACTGTCCTTGCAGACAATTTCATGGTCCAGAAGGTAGAGGAGGCAACAAGAGGCACAACCATTTTAGATCTGGTCTTAACCAATAAGGAGGACCATATAAATGGGGTCAAAGTGGTGGGATCTTTAGGTAAAAGTTACCATGCCCTCTTGGAATTTGTTATACAGTTGAAAGGTGAAGCTAAGCATGTGTGTGTGTGTTGCATCGTTACAGTCGTGACCGACTCTTCGTGACCCCATGTCCATGGAGTTTTCTTGGCAGGAATACTGGAGTGGCTTGCCAGTTCCTACTCCAGAAGCTAAGCATAGACTTTAAGAAAGCCAATTTTTGTAAACTTAGGAACATATTGGCTGTGATTCCATGGACCGAAACACTGAAAGAGAACGGAGTCCAAGATGAATGGGAGTTCCTTAAAAGTGAGATATTGAAGGCACAATCTAAAACTGTTCCAATAAGAAGAAGAAATGGGAGAGAACTGCA
This sequence comes from Phrynocephalus guinanensis, assembly GCA_037367245.1. Lineage (NCBI taxonomy): Eukaryota > Metazoa > Chordata > Lepidosauria > Squamata > Agamidae > Phrynocephalus > Phrynocephalus guinanensis. The sequence continues at coordinate 43,125,822 of CM074734.1, forward strand.
ATGGTTTAATAAAGAACTTTCAATTCAGCTAACTATAAAGAAAAACAAATACAAGAAATGGAAAAATGGGGCATGCACCAAAAAGGAATATAAGCAAGCAGCTAATATATGCAGGGTGATGGTAAAAAAAAGGTGCAAAATGAGCTTAGACTTGCCAGAGAGATTAGAAATAGTAAAAAGGGTTTCTTTAGTTATGTCCGCAGCAAAAGGAAAAATAAGGAAATGATAGGCTCTCTTTGTGGCAATGATAACCAGTTACTAACAGGAGACAAGGAAAAGGCAGAACTACTCAACACATTTATTTGCCTCTGTTTTCTCCAAAAAGGAAGAAAGAGATCCTCTAGGACAAAGAGTAGATGAGGTAGGATGGGAATTGCAACATAGAATAGGTAGAAAGGTAGTACAGGAACACTTGGAAACATTAAATGAATTTAAGTCTCTTGGGCCAGATGAATTACACCAAGAATATTAAAAGAACTGGCAGAAGTAATTTTAGTACCATTGGCAATAATCTTTGAGAATTCCTGGAGAACAGGGGAAGTCCCCATAGATTGGAGGAGGGCGAATATTGTCCCTATCTTCAAAAAGGTGGGGGGAGGACCAAAATAATTACCGCCTAGTCAGCTTGACAACAATTCCTGGAAAGATTATTAAGCAGTCAGTCTGCAATTATTTAACTAGCAATGATGTCATTATGATAATTCAACACAGATTTCTTAAAAACAAGTCATGCCAGACTAATTTGATCTCTTTCTTTGATAGAATTACAGGCCTGATGGATGAGGGGAATGCTGTGGATATTGCTTATCTAGATTTCAGTAAGGCCTTTGATAAGGTTCCCCATGGTATACTTGCAAAGAAATTAGTAGAATGTGGGATAGATAGTGCCACTGTTAGATGGATTTGTAATTAGTTGACTGATTGCACCCAAAGGGTGATCATAAATGGCTTCTCTTCAGCTTGGAGAGGTATGACCAGTGGGGTGCCCCAGGGTTCTGTTCGGGGTCCAGTGCTATTTAATATCTTTATTAATGACTTGGAAGAAGGAATAGAGAGTAGGCTGATCAAGTTTGCAGATGATACCAAATTGGGTGGGGTTGCTAATTCCCTAGAGCAGGGGTCCTCAACCTAAGGCCCCAGGGCTGGATGCGACCCCCCCAAGGTCCTGAATCCGGCCCCCAGGACCAATTGCAAGCCCCCACCTACCCCTGCTTTGTGAGCAAGCCAGCCTCCACAGCTGCTTCTATTGCTGAGGCAGTTCAAAGCAGTGGGATATATTGCTTCTCCCACTCCCCCCAACTACTGCCCAGATGATCAGCATGCTGGCTAGGGGGGCATTCAGAGTGGGAGGGTTACGGCAAGGTCCCCCGCTGCCCCCACCCACTGTCGTCCGGCCCCCAGTGGTGCCTGGGGTGTGGTGGACCGGCCCGCTGTTTGAAAACTTTGAGGACCCCTGCCCTAGAGGATAGGATGAAAATCCAAAAGGACCTTGACAGATTAGAATGCTTGGCCAAAGCTAATGGAATGGGTTTCAACAGAGGGAAATGTAGGGTGCTGCACCTAGGTAAAAAGAATGAATTGCACAGATATAGGATGGGAGACACCTGGCTGGAAAATAGTACCTGTGAAAGGATCTGGGAGTCTTGGTGGACCACAAATTGAACATGAATCAGCTGTGTGATGCGGCAGCCAAGAAAGCCAATGCGATTCTTGGTTGCATCAACAGAAGCACAGTGTCTAGATCAAGGGAAGTGATAGTGCCACTCTGTTCTGCTCTGGTCAGACCCCATCTGGAGTACTGTGTCCAGTTCTGTGCACCTCAATTTAAAAAGGATGTTGACAATCTTGAGCAGGTCCAGAGGAGAGCAACGAAGATGATTGAGGGTCTGGAAGAAATCTCACACGAGGAGCGGCTTAGGGAGCTGGGAATGTTTAGCCTTACAAAAAGAATGCTGAGAGGGGATATGATAACTATGTTTAAATATTTGAAACGAGGTCACATTGAAGAAGGGACTGGTTTGTTTTCCATGGCTTCAGAGACTAGGATGCAGGGCAATGGCCTCAAACTACAGGAAAAGATATTCAATTTAAACATTAGGAAGAACTTCACGAGAGTTAGAGCTGTCCGGCAGTGGAATATGCTGCCATGGAGGGTGGTGGGGTCTCCTTCTTTGGAGGTTTTTAAGCAGAGTCTGGATGGCCATCTGTCGGGAGCATTGTGATGGGGGTTCCTGCATGGCAGGGGGTTGGACTAGATGGTCCTTGAGGTCTCTTCCAGCTCTATGATTCTCTGATTCTATGAGATACTGAAGGCTTGATTTTTGTGGCATATGAAGAAGCACTCCAAACCACTGTGATGAAAACTAAGATTCAAGGAATTAGTGCCAAGAGCAAATGTCGACTCTGCCAAGAAAATGATGAAACTGTGTCACATCTCATCTGTGAATGTTCAAAGATTGTGCTGATTATAAAACTGGACATGATCAAGTGGCAAAATTAGTGCACTGGTCGTTGTGTAAAGAAATTAACTTCCCAGCCTCCAAAAGCCAGTGGGGAACATCAGGTAGAGACGTTGTCAGAAAATGACAAAACAAAGATCTTAAGGGATTTCCGGATCCAAACTGATAAGACACCTTGAATGTAACACACCAGACATACAGTAGTAGTAACAGAATGAAGAAATGTCTGGATCAGTGACATTTCAATTCCAGGGGATGCCACAGTTGAAGCTAAAGAATTGGAAAAACTAACAAAATACAGAGACCTGGCAATTGAAACATCTTGCTTGTGGATGAAATGCACATCAATGGTCCCCATCGTCACTGGGGCTTTGGGTAAAATATCAAGAAATTTCACTTATTACTGCAAGCAGTTGAAAATCTCAGAAAGAATACTATCAGAGCTACAAAAATGGCAATATTGGGCACAGCATACACACCGTGCCAATATTTAACATACAGTTAAGTTTTGGGCTAGAACCTGTATCTGTCATATAATTCCAGTTAATATTTTTATTAATGTTTGTAGCTTTAATGTTAACTTTTAATGTTTTAAGATGCTTCTTCTAATTCCCTGTTCTTAACTTGAATATATCTGAAATATTGTGGGCTGTATATTGTCCCTTATTATTGTAAGCCACTTTGGGTCCTTTTCTAAGAAGAAAGGTGGGGTAAAAATATTCAAAATATATAAAATAAATAATAAAAAATATAAATAATAAAAAATATAAATATACTATGATGTCCACAAAAGCAAATGTGAACTTTTTTTCGGAACCAGCATAAAATCATTACCATACAGTTAAATGGTTTGGCATAATCCCTTTTATTAAATAAATAAAGGGCATCAAGGGGAAAAAAGAGTCGGCCAGTAATCTCAACATTCACTTGCAGAAGAGATACTAATATTTAATTAATGATCTATTCCTTCCCATTGTTCAGATTCTGCTTTCTGCATTTCCAGGCACAATGGGTCCTTCTCAGCAAATGTCATTCAGGCCGACGGCAGCTCAGCCTCTACATTCCAAATGTCACATGAAAGTAAGTGCAAGGGACATGATTATTCCTCTCTGATTGACTCGCTGGGGACGTGGGGCGGGGTGGGTGGGCTCCTACAAAATAATGAGACCTGTTTGCCACAACAAAGGAGACTTGCCGTTCATTGTGAATTTGTGGCATGATGATAGCATTTGCATTATCCAGCCTCACAGTGGCCCCACCAAATGTGTCAGGGAGCACATAAGACTAGATATCTATCTGTTGATACCACTTCCCTGCATCTGGTCCTTGAAGTACTCTGGTTTTAAGTCTGGAGATTACACATCTCCATCATGGTTTGTAACCTGTGATGGACTTTTCCTCCAGGAATCTGTTCAATCCCCTTTTGAAGGCATCAAGGCCAGATGCCATCACCACTTCCTGTGGCAGGGAGTTCCACGGGCTAACAACACGCTGGGTTAAAAAAAAAATCTTTTGCCTGTTCTCAATCTCCCAGCCCTCAATTTGAGTCCAACCTCCTCAATGGAGGGCTCTAAAATGAAGTATATCCGACAGATGGCTGTCCAATTTTCTCTTGAATGCTGCCAATGTTGGAGCACTGGCTGCTTCCAAAGAATGTTGGTTCCATTGTTGTACTGCTCCAACAGTTAGGATGTTTTTTCCCCCTGATATTCTGCAGAAATCTGGCTTCTTGTTACCTGAACCCATTTTTGTGCGTCTTGGACTCAGGAATGATGGAGAATAGATCCTGCCACTCAACTGCATGCTTACCTTTCAAGTATTTGAAGAGTGCTGTCCCCTGTCCCCTCAGTCTTCCTTTCTCAAGGCTAAACAGGACAGGTTTCCCCCAGTATTTCCTGATAAGGCTTGTTTTCTAGTCCCCTGATCATCCTTGTGGCCCTCCTCTGAACTCCAGTTTGTCTGAATTCTTCTTAAAAGTCTGGTGAACTGGATACCATCACACTTTAAGAATGGAACTACTCTTGGGGCTCTATTTCTTATTGCCCCGAGTTTCCATTAAGATATTAGCTTTATATACACAATCCTATTCTATTCTATCCTCCAATTTTTCTCTTGCAAACAAGTCATGCATGTTTAAGCTTTGCTAGACTAAGTGCAGGAGAGAAATGGCACAGATCTATGGCAACTGTCACATTTGCACTTTTCATTTACAAATCAGTAACTAAACTCTCATTAAATATTCCTAAGCAGTCTGCTCAACATATGTTTCTACGGGTCTGAGTACATATAAGGGGGAGAAAACTACATCAGTAGTTAAAATTTACTCCCTAATAGCTGGGGATATCTTTGAGATGGAGTAATTTTGAAAATCAAGTTCTTTAAAGAGCACAAATGCCTCCCGAGCATTTTCTCCTCTTTCTTAAATAAGAGGAGAATAAAAAGAAATGAATCTTGAAAACAATACGGGTGCCGCTCTCCTTTTTAATAAATCCCAAACAATATATGAAAAGAAAAAAATCTAGGTTGGTATTGGTATTTTAAATAGGTATTTAAAGAAAGACTATTTCTCCCTTTTTACATCTTTTTGTATTTTCTCACTGATAGGCTGAAATGCGTTACTCAGACATGTAATCGGTGGCAAATTGTCACTGATTAATCAAATGGGTCCGTTTCCATAGCCTCGTAACATGCAAGCAGCTTATGGCCAGGTGAGCTATGATAGCCCATCATGTGGGTTTATATAAATTGGAAACGTTTTATTTGGGTCATCAAGATTTGATAAAATGATGTGTCTCTTAGTCATCCCCCACAGTATGTATAGGCATGTTACATCAGTCTGTCCCTCTGGGTGATGAAATAAATGTAACAGGCAGGCCAAAATGCTGTTGCTTAGCATACTAAATCATTGTAGAACAGACCCATTGAATTGTTGGAGATTTGGTGAGTACAAACGGGCCCACTATGTGACGTACCTCAGTGTAGTAAAATGCAGTTGGAGTTGGTCCCTTTGAAACAACGGAACTGAAGAACTAAATATCATTTTGATACAATGGGCCTACTCGGTGCAATTTATTAATGTAAGCAACAAGATTTTGGCCACAATATTCAACCAGAAGAATGTAAAGCCTTGGGTCCTTTCAAGGAGAATGGATATACAGTATCTGGAACTTCCCCTCTCCTGTAGAGTGTTTCCATTCCTGTTTCCATTATTCTCCAGAATCATAAGATGTATGGCTTCACTTTCTTCCTTCACTTTCTATAAAGCCACTCCTTCACTTTCTATAAAGCCACTTTTAACTAATTTATATATTTAAAATATTTTTACTTGGCCTTTCTGCTTAAAAAGCTTCAGGGGAGCTTAACTCATTAAAAGGTGACATTTAATGCTAAGACCAACACACTGCAAAATATCACTCAAAACACTCAATCTTCTCAAGCAGGGCACTGGAGGGTGCCCACCAGTCCAACGGAATCCCAGAAATCAGTAACGAGGAAACGGGGCTTTCTCAGTGGTGGCCCCTCGCTTGTGGAATCAGCTCCCTGCTGAGATTTGTCTGGCACCTGCACTGTCAGTTTTCAAAAAAAAAAAAAAACACCTTAAGACAATAGCTATATAGAAAGGTTTTCCCTGGCTATTAATTCATCCTTTTTTGATTTGCTGCTCTGTAATCCGTCCTTTCTGTTTTAGTTATCCTTTGTTCTTTCAGTGACTTTATTAATAAAAACATAACTTAATAAGCAATATGTTATTGTTTAGTCATGTTTACTTTGTTTATTAGCAGCATTTTTACATTGTATACTGTTCATGTTTGTTTGTTGAATTATTTGTACACCGCCCAGAGTAGCCTTGTTGCTAGATGGTCCAATCAATCAATCAATCAATCAATCAATCAATCAATCAATCAATCAATCAATCAATCAATCAATCAATAAGATTCCTTCACCAATGGAGTTTTGTTGCAGAAGGACAAGACAGAGTTTTTTCATTGTGTTACTGCTGATACCTCATTTTTAGATCACCTTAGCCCTAAAAGTCTCATTGCTAGTGATGTTCCTATCATTCAATAACTCAACTGAAAATGTACTTATTGTCCACTAGGCATTTTGACATTTAAGAAGCTGTTTTCTGCACAGTACATTCTACTTTTTTATCCTCTACCTTGTCAGCATAATGATGTCATTTTACTTCTCATGGTTTTGTTTGTATAGAACATTTTTGGGGGGGGGGTTCCTGCCATTTATGAACACACTAGACTCTATTAGCAGGAAGGTTAGTATGACCTCCTGGCTGAGTGACCTAGGAAAGGATAGCAGCAGGTTCTTGAGTGTTCAGCTGTGCCCCATCATGTGATTATCCTGTATCTGACTGGGTCATGTGAGACTCTTATTAGCAAGATAAACCCAAGGTCGGAGAACAGAGCTCTGGTTGTTTACATGGCTGCATCATGAGCAGCCAGGTTGGATCCTGATGTAGTGAGTTTACAATGCAAATAGTACCACAGATTATAAGCAAGGATTAACAAAGGCTAAACACACACAAGTAGAAGTGTGTAGAGCACTCTTCAAATACTTGAAGAGCTGTCACCTAGAAGAGGGCAAAGACTTATCATTGTTCACCCAGGTAGGAAAACAGAACCTAAGAAGTTTAAGTTGGAGTGTAGATTTCAGTTGAAACCTGGGATAAATGTTTTAACAGTGAGAACAAAGTTGTGGCTAAGATAGTACCTTTATTTATTTATTTATTTATTTATTTGATTTCTGTACCACTCTCAATATAAAACATAAAACAGATTTATTACAGTCATATGACCTGTTCAGGTGCACATCAGCCGACGTAGACACAACACAAAAACAAAGGTTTTTTTAAAAAAGGAATGAAATATTAGCAAACATATTCCAATAAGTAGACCATTCTTTCTATTACAGCAAGGAAAAAGTTGGCAGGAATTCCAAGCTATAAATAACAACTGCAAAAACAATATAATCATTGTGGCATTGCCTTGTGGGAACACATGAAAGTGCCTTCTCGGCTACTGCGCCCGGACTCTGCAACTCTCTCCCACTAGAGGCCAGGACTGCCCCATCTCTGCTGTCTTTCTGGAAACAGGTAAAGACATTTCTGTTCAGGCAAGCTTTCCCTGAATGATGGACTACCTACTGTGCATTTTTATGAATCCACCATGCACGGCTACACAGACTTTGTGTTTATAATCACTTATAACTTTGTGTGTATATCTCGCCTTGTGTGATTGCATTGATACTATATTATCAATTGTTAGCTTGAATGTTGCCTTATAATGCTGTAAAATAACCCTCAATTTCCTGTTTCTCAAACTAATTGTGTCTTCATTGTAATGGACTCTATAGTCTCTCCTTACTGTAAGCTGCCTTCAGTCATTTTCTAAGGAGAATGGCAGGGTAAAAATACTCAAAAATAAATAAATACCAGTAAATAAAATAAGTTAAGAAACCTTGACATTTTTTTATAAATGTGGCATTAGGGTTAGGGAAATATCAGCAGATAATAACATAATTATCATAGTATTTTATATTTGGCAATAGCTTAAGAACCCTTGACTAATATTTAATCCATTGAGATGGATATCAAGCATGTATGTATTTTATCTCAGCTGTCCCCTTCCCCCATGATCCTTGTTCTCTGATGCCGCTTCTCGAGGATAGCAAGTAACTGTTCATCAGGCAAGAGGGTATAAAATTTGAGGGTAAAAAAGAAAGCAACATTGGGCCAGATGTGATACCCAATTCCATTGTTCTTGTATGCAGACCGCTGTCAGGGCAGTATGAACTTTGTACCCACTTACAGTCTTGCCCCTCCATGCAAATGAGGAAGATTCCAACAGAACCAAATGATGTATTTGACTCTTTTCTCACAGGACATCTTCAAACAAAAGATGAACAGTCATAAACTGGACCTGGGGCTCCTCTGGTTTTATTTCTTGCTAGAAGAAGAAACAATAGATGGGCTATAAGATGATGTACTCTGTGAGACTTTCTTAGAAGCTGCCTTAATGTATGCCACAGATTACAGAGATTTCTTAAATTCTGGCGATTTACTTGCCAAACTTACCCTGTTTGCGTAATGGTAGCAGGATTCCAGCCAATCCCTTACTTGTAAGTAGTTTTTCCCAAACTCTGGGAAAGGAATTTTAACAGGTGAGATATCCTTTCTGCTATACTTGGCTGCTCTGATTCGGTCTCCCAAGCTTTGGATTCAACCAACTTTTCCTTCTCAAAGAAAAGCAAAAGCCCATTGAGAGTAAATGATTAACGACAGATCCTGAAGGTCTTGGTACATCACAGAGAATAGATCTGTCAAGGCGCACACACAGACCATTCTAAAGCATTCCTTGAGGCCTACCATTTTCAAAGGGTGCCAAATAAAAGACTGTACAAACGAAAGCACCCCTGCTTTTGAGGGTTTTCTTTGGAAGCTTTTGGCTTTTCCCTTCTGCTTTGATCGAGGCATTGCTTGTGTGCTCTGCAAGTGACCTATACATTGTGTGAGACCGAAGGGCATATCCACATCAGAAATGCTAGCAAAGAAGAAAGTCTTGGCACGAGTAAATAGTAAAGCCCCATCTTTGCTCTAAACAAATTAGAAGGGGAAGGGGGGCAGGGATGAGTAGAAAGGAAACTTGAAGTTGCAGTGAAAGGATGCTTTTTTGCTGATATTAGCAGATTTCTTGAACTTGAGTACCATGGAATTGGGGTATTTGCAGAGCTGAACAGCTGTGTTGTCTTTTGCTGCCATATGGATATATGCCTTAAAAGAGAGCAACATTTCTCTGTTCAGGTAGACTTGGAACTCACCTGGAATAATTTTCTAGACTATTTTACTGGGGCTTTGTACAAAAGAAAAGTGTTCCAAGTACAAGTATAACTAATTAGGAGTAATGTCATCTATCCATCATGAGTTGGTGAAATAAAATATGAAATTATCAATTCATGGGCAGCAACCTACCCTGTTTATCTCCTGGTTCTTGGTTTACTTTTTATTGCTTGGAGTTTTTTATCGTCAGAGCTTGTAGGAATGTTAAGAAGCAATAGACATTTTAAAAAGGCATCAAGTTCATTGTTTTAAAGAGGTCTGAAGGGCTAACATCATGAGCAGCTACGGCTACCGAGACCCTAATAGGCTCTGATTATTCTGGAGGAAACGACACCATCAAAGGGATAGGAGAAGTTGGATCGTTCGTGTTTCCTGAACCACTATATTCATGGTCAGAGTCTATGTGTAGTTTATAGTCTACTCGGTCCACCATCAACAAAGCATTTATTCATAGCCGGGGGTACATATTTCTAGACAGTACCATCCAACTGTTGGAAATGGTCTTAGAATAGGGTTCAGCCCTTGCTCTCATGAAGCTGGAAATAATGATATGTCAAGGGAGCTTGGAACACCAAAGATTCAATCTGGTTGAGTTTAAAAACACTCCTGGAGAAGTTCTAACTGAGGTATATGATTTATGCTTTCTCTTTTTGCAACTGAACATTTCTTTCTTTCTGTTCTGTTTTTCCTACTACACAAAATATAAAAGATAAATCATTTCTGGGCTATTACTCTGCAGAAAGAGGTCAAGTTGATGCCCCTCCATCCAGTAACAAAATTAATTCCCTGCACTTAGAACATGGCCTGGCAGGGAGCAAAACTCTGGTTTTCTGTGAGCTTAGGTTTCTTTTTTGTACTGATGGATTTTAACACTGCCTCTTTCAGTTTAAAATGCTGTAATAATAATTATGCAGCCATCTCGACCTGTTGCTGTGAGATAGGCTTCAGTTCTACTCAGTGCTTCTCGTGACTAATAATCCCATCCTTTTGGTTGCTGAAGCAGCATCTTAGGAGCTATAGGGAGTATCATCTCTCCCCCTCAGGTCAGAAAGAGAGCTCTAATCATGGATATAAAAATGTTGACCTTTGGCCCTTCTTCCATCTCCATGTCTTGTACAGGGATGGGGACTAGGTTGCAGGCAAGACAAGTGCTATTGATGGCCTGTTTTGGAAATACTGTACTGTATCCTGAAACTTCTTAGTCTCTTCCTCTACCCCCGACATGTTCAAAGAATTATACCAAACCTGGAGCACTGGGGATAGTTTGCTCTCATTGTACAGAGTAATGGGTGCTGTTAAGTCAATTCTGATTTAGCATGACTTTTCTGAGGGTTTTCTAGGTAAACAGTTACAGAAACTAAGAAATGGCTTAATTCTCCACTCTCATCCTGTTCCTTATCCTTTATTCTTTCCCAGTATATTTTTCCTTTCCCCCCTTATTTTTTCTCTATTTTTTTTTATTCTTATTTTTATTTTTATTTATTGTTTTTTGTTTTTGTTTTTTTTTTTTTTGGGGGGGGGGGGGGGGGACTGAGGGAGGAAAGGAGGTGAATAGAAGGATCTTAAAATTTATATTATTATGTTATCTCTTTCAATACATTCTTTGTTTTCAACTTTTCACGTATATAACTGTAAACAAGATTAGACAGTGCTAACGTTAACTTAGAGCTTCTGAATCATTATTTAGCCATCGGGAAGTGTACGGGTGCTTTCCCCCTCCCTCCTATAAGGGCGCACACAGAATGTGTGTGAGAGCCAAGAGGATGGGAGAACAGAAAATAAATGTAGGTGGTAGGGTTTGGCTAATCATTGCCTTTTTTTTTTATTATATGTAATGTTTGTTTGAATATGTGCACAAAGAGACCGTTCCAGATCGATAATAGAATGAAAATATGGGTAGACTGTTAAAATTAGTTACATTGAATGCCAAGGGTCTAGGAACTGTCACGAAGAGAAAAAGAATAGAGTCATTAATTAAGAAGAATAAACCGGACATCGTCTTTCTTCAAGAAACACACCAAGCGAAAGATGGCCAAAACGAACTGAAACTACCCAACATCAACATCTATGAAAAAAGTTTTGGTACATCTAAAGCAAGGGGGGTGGCAATCTTAATATCAAAGCACTGTGATTGTATTGTTGAAAAAACTGTGAAAGACTTGGAAGGTAGATATATTATTCTTCAGGCCACAATTGGACTAGAACAATATACATTGATAAATGTTTATGCACCAAATGCTAATCACAACCTGTTTTACAAAGAGGTATGGGAGCAGATAGAAAAGGTACAGAAAGGACATGTGATTTTGGCAGGAGATTTCAACATGGTTATGGACAAAATAAAAGATAAAACAATGACTAGGAAGGTAGACTTCAGGGCTAGACATACAATCTTAACAAAATTCATCGCAAATACAGGACTAAAGGATGTTTGGAGAGAATTAAAGGGCGATGAAAGGAAATTTACTTTTTATTCATCAGCCCATAAAGCTTATTCAAGAATAGATTTTATATTTATCTCACAAAGTTTGCTATCTAAAGTTGTAAATACAAATATAGAATTGATAAAAATTTCTGATCATGCTTTAATGTCTATTGAAATAGAAAATAAGAAGAATTATAAGGAAGCAAGAAGGTGGACAATAAACCCTAGAATTTTTCAAACCCCAGATACAGTACAAAAAATACAAAGAGAATGGCTAGAAACCTGGAATATCAATGAAGAAGGTGGTGGTCAAATAGGAGTTATCTGGGACACTCTGAAGGCAGCGGCTAGAGGTTACATAATAAAAGAAAGTGCTATTATTAAAAGTCGAGATCAGCAAAATAAAAAAAAATTGGAGGCTACTATAGCAGACCTTGAATCTCAATTTTTTCTAACCAAAGACAAAAAAATTTTAATTCAGGTTGAGGCCAGGAAAAGGGAATTAGAAGATATAGATCTACAACAAACCCAAAGAAATCTACTATATTTGAAAAGAAACTTTTTCGAATACAGTAATAAAAACTCTAAGATGCTAGCAAAATTAGCACAGAAAAGGAAAGAAAAAAGCATGATATAGGAAGGATAAAGGATTTAAGCGGCAATATTTTTACTCAAATGAAAGAAAAATTAAAAGCTATTCAAGAATTTTATCAAAACTTATATACAGCCAATAGAAGTAGTAAGGAAGTTATGGAACAATATATTGACAAAAATTTAAAAGTAAGACTAGCGGAAGAAGATAGGCTTGTAATGGAAAAAGCTATTAAAGAGGAGGAGATAGACGATGTTATAAACAAGCTAAAGAATGCCAAAACTCCAGGAGATGACGGATTGGGACCAGAATTTTACAAGGTATTCAAATCAATGTTAATTCCTAAGTTAAAGAAACTTTATAATGAGATATTGGAGGGCGAGCAAGTTCCTCCCTCCTGGAAACATACCTTAACTATTTTAATTCTCAAGCCTAATAAGGATCCAACAGATGTTGGATCCTATAGACCAATATCACTTATAAATCAAGATGCCAAGATTTTTACAGCAATTCTAGCCAAAAGAATGTACACATTTATAGACAAATATATTAAAGAAGACCAAACAGGCTTTATCAAAGGCAGACAAATGTCAGACACTGTAAGAAGAGTCTTGAATGTTCTTTATGAGATGGGAAGATCACAGGATAAAGCATGCATTTTGTCTCTAGATTTATTTAAAGCCTTTGATTGTGTCCAATGGCCTGCGTTAAAACTTTTATTAGTGAAATGGGGATTTGGCGAAAAATTTCTAAGTGTAATAAACCAACTCTATTCTCATAGTACCTCATCAATCATTGTCAATGATGGGATGACAGAAAAAATTACCCTAGGCCGAGGAACAAGACAGGGATGTCCTTTATCGCCAGTTCTGTTTTGCATAGTAATCGAGCTACTAGCTAATGCAATAAGGGAGGACCAACTTATTAAAGGTATGGGTAAGGAAGGCAAGATAAAAATCAGTTTATTTGCGGATGACGCTTTGTTAACAATAAAAAATCCGGTAGAAAATATATTAAGAATAAAAGTACATCTAAAGGAATTTGGTGAAATAACCGGATTATGTGTCAACTGGCAGAAATCAGAAATCATGCTTTTCAATCAGGAAAATCGAGACATGGAAGAGATCTCCAATTACGAACTGAAAATTTGTAAATCTATAAAATACCTAGGGATACTTTTAGATAAAGACATTAGCAAAACGAAAGAACGAAATTACACAAAAATAAAGGAAGAGATTAGAAATAAATTACAAAATTACTCCAAATTAAACTTATCATGGTTTGGTAGAATAGCAATGGTAAAAATGAAAATACTTCCTAAAATTAATTTTCTTTTTAGAATGTTACCTATTCAATACACAGAAATTGAAATTAAAGTCTATCAAGATCTTATAAATAAATTCTGCAATGGTGGAAAAAAAGCAAGATTAAATAAAAGCTTATGGTACAGATCTCAAAAAGAGGGAGGTATAGGCATACCTAATCTTAGAATATATTACATAGCTAATCAGCTTAGTTCCCTGGGGGAAATACTATTTAAACCTCAGAAACTAATATGGTGGGAACTTCAATCAGAGGAACTAAATGAAGACATAAATAAATATGTGTTTAGTTTCCCCCCCAAAAAGGAAAAGTTACCCAATCAAAAACCCTCTTCTAAGTTCCCTATTGCTCACTTGGAAAAAGTATGGAAAGAAATTGATACAGGAAGGCTCCCCACTTGGCGCGGTGATCGATCAGATAAATTTCCCCACGAACATGAAGAAATTGGGAGACTTATTTAAATTAAGGAAAGTGGCAAGACTAAAAGATTGGATTAAAAAGATGACATCAAAACAAGAAATTAAACGTATTCTGCAAACTCAGGAATTGTCCTGGTTGAATTACGCTCAGTTAGAAAGCTGGACGAAAGAATGGATTAGGAGAAATACACAACTTAGAGGATATACAAAATTTGAGCAATTTCTGTTAACATATGAATTAGAGAAAGGAAATACAGGGAAAGGAACAGTTGGTAAATTATATAAAATAATTCAAGATTCATTTGAGAGAATAGGGAACAGGACACAATAAGAGAGCTATGGAAACAAGACATAGAGAAAGAAATAAATAATGACGAGTGGAAAAGAATTTGGAATTTGAGGATTCTACGGTCATTATCAGTCAGAATAAAAGAAAACTACTTCAAACTAGTTTTAAGATGGTATATGACTCCAGTCAGAATGAATAGAATGAATCCCAAATATTCTAAGCTCTGCTGAAAATGCGAAAAAAAGACAGGTACTTATTTTCATTTATGGTGGGAATGTGAAATAGTTCAAAAGTTTTGGCAAGAGATTATTGAGGAGATAAGAGAAATAATACAAAAACTGATATTAAATGTGTACCGGAAATTGCTTTGTTATCATTACCACCTATTAATGAATATGATGTGAAAACTAAAGAATTAATAGCAAATCTTATGACAGGAGCTAGACTGATTATTGCTAGGAACTGGAAATTGAAATCAGACCTAAAAATTGCTGAATGGTATAAGGAAGTGTGGGACATAGCGTTAAATGATAAACTATCTTGTAATATAAAAGTTTTGAGAGGTGAAATAAAAAAGGATATTTTCTATGATGTTTGGGGGAAATTTATAGATCATGTATTATTAAAAGGGAAAGGGATACAACCAACTTATAACCCAACACAGTTCTGGCGTAAAGGGCCTTAAGAAGCCTATTGGAAGAAGATGAAGAAGAAAGAGAAGATGCAAGAATACCGGACGGTTTCTTGGGGGTGGGGGGCACTTTGTATTGTTTATGTATTGTTTATGATTGTCTATTGTCTATTACTGTTTTTTTTTAATTGTTTATTATTGTTATTTTGTCTTTAAAATTATAAATAAAATTTAAAAAAAAAAATGCTGTAATAATAATTATGCAGCCATCTCGACCTGTTGCTGTGAGATAGGCTTCAGTTCTACTCAGTGCTTCTCGTGACTAATAATCCCATCCTTTTGGTTGCTGAAGCAGCATCTTAGGAGCTATAGGGAGTATCATCTCTCCCCCTCAGGTCAGAAAGAGAGCTCTAATCATGGATATAAAAATGTTGACCTTTGGCCCTTCTTCCATCTCCATGTCTTGTACAGGGATGGGGACTAGGTTGCAGGCAAGACAAGTGCTATTGATGGCCTGTTTTGGAAATACTGTACTGTATCCTGAAACTTCTTAGTCTCTTCCTCTACCCCCGACATGTTCAAAGAATTATACCAAACCTGGAGCACTGGGGATAGTTTGCTCTCATTGTACAGAGTAATGGGTGCTGTTAAGTCAATTCTGATTTAGCATGACTTTTCTGAGGGTTTTCTAGGTAAACAGTTACAGAAACTAAGAAATGGCTTGCCGGTGCCTTCTTCTGGGGACACTCTAGGACTGTGGAGACTTAAAAGGCTATTCTCTTCCAAGACACAGTATGGAATTGCACTCCCAGGCCCTATTGTTCCAACCCACAGCTTGCATGGAGAGAACAATATATTTTGAATTAAAAAAACAACATTGTTTCAGTTGTTTGAAGCACTGTACCATGGTATGGTTTATACATCAAACAAATCAAATGATTTTAATGCATTTGTATACATTTCCCAATCCCAGACTTTCAGTTGTGTGTCCCTGTCTCACAAATGAAATGTGAACATTGCTTGGTAAATCTATGCTTTTTGTAGGCTGAGATAAACAAACAAGGAGAATGCTCTCTCTCTTAAGCAATGAATTCCGATAACAAAACAAAAACACAATTGATTAACTTGGGTTCTTTAAAAATTATCCTTGCAAGCAGGGCTGGTGCGTCCATTAAGGCAAAATATTCAGTTGCCTAGGGCGCCAAAATGGAGAGGGGGCGCTGGCCAGCCTGCTGCCCCCCGCCGCCCCCCCGCCGCCCCCCGCCACTGGCCACCGCCGCCCGTCCCGCCTCCGCCCGTCGCAGTGTGCCCGCCGCCCGTCGCAGTCCGCCCGCCTGCCCCCCATCCCCGTCACCGTCTCTCATCATCCGCTGCCCCCCTGCCGCCCCGCTCCCCCGCCGCCGCCGCCGCCACATTCACTCATCTGGACATGTCCCCCAAGTGGCACCTTCCATGCCAAAACTGCTTGCCACCTGAAAATTGTTGGCCGGTGGTCATGTGGCCGACCAAAACAGGGTGGATACTGTCAATAAAGACCTCTAAATTGTCAGCCTGCACCGTAAAGACCTGGTCCATCGGGTAAAATGGTCTTTCAGGATCCGAAAAGCAGAGCCCACACCAGCAGGAAAACGCTAGGAAGAAAAAGGTAGTTGAGCCACTGAATTATAGTGGGAGGGAATGGAATAGTCCGTGAACTTTCACATGTCTTCAACTTAAAGGCTGTTTAGTTATGGCCACCCTGTCTTGTATCCCCTCAAAAAAGTTGTGCCACTTCACATAGGTTGGAGTGTCTTATCCTAGGTTCTGTGCTGCTACACTAAAACCCTGTCCAAGTATTCATCAAAAGGATTAATCTGCACTCATGGTCACAGGCAGGAGGCTCATCCCTCCTCCCTCTGTCCTATATTTCCTATAAATCTGAAGAGGCTTGTTTCTATCCATGAAACATTTTAGTGTGATCAGGAACTCTGACTGGCTCCCATTCTCACACTGAATGATATGCAGTGATTGCTGTTTACTTTATTTAAGTTGATTATTTATGTTGGTTTTATTTATTTTTGTTATTCTTCTCTATTTGATTGCTTTGTATTTTTTGTTGTTGTTCACTGTCAATAACGGCCCCAGGGCTAAGTGGGTGATATAGAATCAAATCAAATCAAATCAAATCATTCAACCAACCAACCAATCTTCTATTTGTTTCTGTTGATTTTCCAGCCTTCCATTGGACTTTTTTAAAAAACAAAGTATCTCCAACAGGAACTCTATAGACAGTGGAACATTTAAACCTATTCCATTACCAAGTTTAGTGTTACCAGCCAAACATCTATTGTCAAAACATGGCCATTTTCATGAAGCTACCTCCCATCTTTAATTTGTTTATGACTTCTGGAACCCCCTTCCCCCTCCTGCCCCACACTAAAAACATATTTTGTGATAAAATGGCAACCTTTTATTACATCTTTAGTGGGCTCAGCTTATCTGAATTATTGTCAGGTTAAGATGTAGCCAGATTGTGATAGATTACTGTAATGAAATTCTAACAAGCAATGAGATAGAGGAAAATACATTTGCTGGGCCAAATCACCTTTTCAAATCTTCTCATTTTCTTTATTGCTGCTTGTTATAACTACTTATTTTCAGTGTTCAGGGGCAAAGTTATAGCAGTCTTACATTATTTCCCATGTGAACAAGCAACTCTGACTTTAGAAAATATATACATTTAAGACTATGCTACCTGAAATACAGAATTTGAGGGGCTGGGATGAGTTCCAGGTGACATTGTCTTCCATTGGTAGTTCTCCTGGCCAGACTCCTATTAGATTTGCATAACAGAAGTAGGCAATTATGCAAATGAGTCAGTCTTCACTGAAGGCTGTCTGTCATGCTCACCTGCTTTATTGACTTAGAGATAAACAGACAGGTGCCCTGTCACATGCCCTGCTGCATAACATACAACAAGCCAGAAGAGAGAAACTCTGTGAAATCGCCTTGTACATGTGGCCTTTGTAATTTTGTTGTTGTTGTGTGCTGTCAAGTTGCTCCTAAATGATGTTGACCTTGTAATGACCTCTGGAAAATCTAGTACAGTTCAGGTCTTGTAAGCTAAAGGCTGTGTCTTCTTTTATTGAGTAAATCTATGTCATATTTGGGTTTTCCTCTTTGTCTGCTGATTTCAACTTTCACTACTACTACTACTACTACTACTACTACTACTACTACTACTACTACTACTACTACTACTACTACTACTACTACTACTACTACTAAGATTATGCTTTCCACAACATCAGTTTATCAGATATTTGTGTATCAGTTTATGAAGAATAGAACAATATGCTAGGGCATACAGAGCAATATGGTGGGCTAGATAGCCCTTTGATCTTCTTCTGCATGGGTCTTCCTATATCATGAGCAGATTGAGTCTTGCCTTCTCATTATACACTCATAGAAAAATAGCCTCATTATAGTTGTCTAGGAGAGTTCAAGCTTGATTTGATCTAGAACTCCCTTTATTGTCTTGCCGGCAGTCCAAGGTACTCATAAACCTTTCTTCCACATTTCAAATAAATTGAATCAGATTCAGATTCAGAATCAGAATCAGAATCCTTTTATTGGCCAAGTGTGGTTGGACACACCCGGAATTTGTTTTGGTACATATGGTTTCCATATGCATAGAAGGAAATATAAGAATCATATATCCAACAATAACAACACAGTACAACAGCACAATAGAAAATTATTATTAAAAATTAATTATTCAGCAGTTTGATAGCACTTGAAAAGAAACTATCTTTATATCTTTTTGTCCTAGTATGCAATGCTCTGAGACATTGTTCTGAGGGTAACAGTTGAAACAGATTATTTTATCTAGGATGTGTGGAATCTGTATATATCTTCATTGCCCTCTTTTTAGCTCGTGTTCCACAATTCCACAATAGATGGCAAGTTAGAAGCGATAATTTTTTCCTCACAGCTCATATCTATCTGTCCTGCTTAGTCACAGAACTAAACCAGACAGTTATAGAGGAACAGATGATAGATTCAATAACAGCTCTATAAAATTGAATCAAAAGTTCTTTTGGCAGTCTAAACTTCCTAAATTGATGCAACCCCCTTTCTTTAATACTCCTAGTTAGATGACTATTTTAAATCTTGAGATGTAATAAAAACTTAAAGGACTTCACTATTGACACTAAGTTATTTGATATTATAAGAGGTGGTTGTATAGAGTGAGTCCTCCTCAGAGCTGAACCTGCTGAACTTTTTTCCATCACTATATATGCACAATAGGAAAATCGACCTTCACTGGGACTATATTGTGTATTATTTGTCTGATATCCACAAATAGGAAGAGCAGTTTAATAATGCTTCAATTAAACAATTAATAAATCACAACATTTTAAATGTAACACTTGGATGTACACTTCTTTGCTTTTGCCTTAAGCGGATATTTGGATATGCCTTGTGAACTTCCTTATTGGGATGTGTATTTTGCTGCTGTTAACAAGGTTTTCAATCCTCTCCATAGTTATGAAACAACAATAGCCTTTGCTATGCATACTTCAGCAGTTTGTCTTGCTATGGAACCTGGTGTTTACATTCTGGAAAACAACATTTTTTCCCTTTTAATGTGCTTTTACCATCAGAAGTCTTTAATCAGTAAAAGGAGCACAACTTCTACACGATGGAGGGATCCACCTCTTGTCTCTTGTGGTCCCTTGCTTCACAACTTTGTAAAGAATCATGAGTTCTCCCAAAAGAGCCAATACAATGCTAGTTTTCTACTTGCATGCTTTATGTTGCAATTTTTAAAAGGATGTTGATTTTGCTTAACCTTCCCACCAGTTTCAGGAGATGCCTCCTTCTCCCTCTTATCACTTGCCTTTATTGTCTCCGGTGCAGATAAGAAAAGTGGCAGCAGTGGAATGCATGGTTCTTATCCCAGGGCTTTTATTTTCCCCAGTCAAAGCTGAGATTGAATGATTTCATGGAGGTTCATAGAAATCATTCAGAGGAAGCGAGGCCCATTTTTCTTGCAAAGCTGAGGAGGACCCTTGGCAATAAGAAATGGGTTTTCTGCACTTGTCTGTAGGCTTTTCTATAGATCCAAGATACAGGAAGCTGTTTCTTAAATGTCAAAACAGTAGCTTCTATTAAAAGCTGTTTTCGCAAACTGTTAGATTAAGCATCAGGCCCCAACAGTGTTTTGATTCCACTGCAAATACTAGGCACTCTGTAGGATTTTCCATTGTGAATGAAGTGGCATGGAGTAAGTAGAACAGCGCCTTGCAACCTGTCAACAAGGCTTCTTTCTGTTAACAGAAGAAATGAGTGGGCATCACAGAAAGAGCCATCACATAATAACCAATGTAGGTAACAAACACCCAGCCTACTATATATTTTTCCAGCTGGTTGGTTTGAGGAAGAGGAGTTACTGGCATGGGTGTAATGAAGGTAAGAATTATGACGGAGTAAAAGAATTGACAGACTCAAGTAAATGTTGGCATCCAATGGCAGAGCTGGTGCAGTTTAGTACTGTGAGGAGGACAGGATCTGTCCAATTTGACTTGGGACAGCCATATGCTCCTCCTTGCCTAGCCATAAAAAGCCATTCATGACCTTGGGCCACTCACTCAACCAGCAGCACCAAGACACTGTGAGAATATAGTACAGAAGAGCCATGGAGTTCCTCCTTGAGATCACCGGAGGAAAGACAGAACTGGAAGGTTTCATAATAATAAAATGAACTTATGGTTGGCTTCTTGTGCAGTTAAGCTGAAAATTTAGAGAGGTCATGAGACTACTAGTGATAGAGAGTTTAACATAACATTGGATTATTTCTCGTATTTTTTGAGGCTTCATTTGTAGACCTTTAGGGATTGGGATCCTTGTGATATAATAATATAGGCATAAGGGGGGCTGACAGGGGTTGCTCTACCCTGCTGGTCCTCCTCGATTTGTCAGTGGCCTTTGATACCGTCGACCATGGTATCCTTCTGGGCAGGCTGTCCGAGGTGGGTATTGGTGGTCCTGCCTTGTGCTGGATCTGGTCCTTTCTTGGCGGCCATGCCCAGAGAGTAGAGGTGGGGATGTTCTGTCGGCCCCATGGATGCTCTCTTGTGGGGTGCGCCAGGGGTCAGTGATATCCCCTATCCTCTTTAACATCTATATGAAGGTCGCTGGTGGAGGTCATTCAGAGTTTTGGAGTCTGCTGTCATCAGTACACTGATGAGACACAGCTCTATCTCTCCTTTTCCACCTATGCAACGGAGGCGATGGACGTCCTTAATCGCTGCCTGGATGCAGTCGTGGAGTGGACCAGGACTAACAGGCTCAGACCCAACCCCGGGAAGACGGAGGTCCTGTTCCTTGGGGGGGTCCCTGAAGACGTACAGTGGCCCTCTCCTCAGTCTGGAGGGACTGACCCTTCAGCTGGAGGATTGAGTGAGGAGTCTGGGTGTTGTTCAGGACCTAGCTTTGTCCCTGGAAGCCCAGGTGGTGGCGGTGTCCAGGCCAGCCTTTTATCAGCTCAGGTTAATCACCCAGATTCGCCCATACCTTGACGTGGAGTCCCTCAGGATGGTAGTGCTGGCATTGGTGATCTCGCAAATCAATTACTGTAATGCCCTATACATGGAATTGCCCTTGACCCTTATCCAGCGTTTGCAGCAGGTACAGAATGCAGCTGCCAGGCTGGTGGTAGGCGTGAGCAGGTATGCCCGCATCACCCCCATCCTGGCTCACCTGCATTGGTTGCCCGTTGCTTCCCGGGTAAGGTTCAGGGTCATGGTTTTGGTTTACAAAACCCTCCATGGCTTGGGACCTATCTATCTGGCAGAGTGGATCTCCCAGAGATCAATCTTGTCCTGAGCAAACAGAGCTTCGTCCTCCCTCTCTCTCATAGTTCTGATACCGAGAGAGGCCTGTAGGGCTTCAACCTGGAACCGTGCCTTTTCGGTAGCTGGCCTGGCCGATTGGAACAAGCTGCCAGTAGAGATTAGGCAGGTGGAGTCATTGCCGGCATTTAGAAGGGCCTTAAAGACCTGGCTCTTCAGATAATGCTTCGGGGCCCTCTGAGCACACTGTAATTATTATTAGAGATGGGCACGAAACAAAAAAAAAATTCGTTCCGTTATCCGTTATTTGTTCAGTTACGTAACGGGATCTTCCAATTCCGTTTATAAACTGATGGGGTCTGAACTCTCTGCTACGAATCAGGAAAAGGACCTGGGTGTCCTGGTGGACAGCTTAATGAAGGTTTCAACCCGGTGTGCCACAGCAGTGAAAAAAGCAAACTCAATGCTAGAAATCATTAGGAAGGGTATAGAAAATAAGTCAGCAAGAGTCATTTTGCCTAATTATAAATCTATAGTGAGGCCCCATCTGGAGTATTGTGTACAGTTCTGATCACCATACCTCCAGAAGGATATAATGGAAATAGAAAAAGTGCAATCTGAGGCTGCAATGGCTGGGCCTCTTCACTCTTGAACGACGGCGCCTAAGAGGTGACCTTAAAATCATACACGGTGTGGACAAAGTAGATAAAGAAAAACAGGTTCTCCTATTGCACAACACTAGAACTAGGGAGCACTCCATGAAACTTTTGGGTGCTAGATCTCAAACAAATGAGAAAGTCCATTTTCACCCAGAGGTTCACTGGTCTGTGGAACTCCCTGCCAGAAGAAGTGGTGACAGTTGTCATCGTTGACAGCTTTAAGAAAGGATTGGACAAGTTCATGGGGAACAAGGGTATCAATGGCTATCATTATGGATGCCCAAGGACAACCTACGGGTTGGAGAGATAGGCAGAAGATCTCTCAATGCCATTTGCAGGGAATCATAGGCAGGTGAAGACATCTGCTTGGGAATACCCTGAAGCAAATGGTGAGCCACTGTGTGATACAGAATGCTGGACTGGATGGCCTGTGGCCTGTTCCAGCAAGACTTTTCTTAAGTTTGTTCTTAATTATATTTCCAGTGTTGTGCTCTCCACATATCTGCCGATGGCCGTTGTATTACAGACCATGTACCAGACAAGTTTTATCCTTCAGCATTTTGCTATTTACTTCCAACAGTAATCTTGCTTCAAATTGCTACATGTTGCTTCTGAATTAATGTGCCCAATTGGCCAATTTGAGGTTTGGACACAGATCTTTTCAACATTCTGCCCATTGGACCACATTGGATCTCATTATTTCAACTAGCCATTTACAATATTTCTCCTCTGAAGATGCCAGGCTGTGGTGACAAGAATGTGCAATTCTTTTCATTTATCTCCTGCTAGTTCTGAAATATATCCAATTGTGTGAGCCTAGAATTTTCCCAAGAGTCAATGCTCTTATTCCTATTAAGTCCAGATTTGCCCAGTAACCATTACTACAACAGTTCCACCGGCAATAAGCAGCTACACTGCACTAAGCATATAGATAATTAAAATGGTCTTTTTTTTTCAAGTGTGTGTGTGCGCGCGCGTTTGTGTGTGCACGCACATGCTCACATGTGTGTGCATTAAAGGATACCGAAGTATACTTTTGTGGCACACACTGTTTGTTTGAAGGATTGTAAACTAATGATAATTCATACACAATATTATCAATTTGCCATTTGTTATTGACAAGTGTAATTAGGATTAGTGGCATGGAAGGACGGTCCATGGTGATGTTATCATGTTATTTAATATCCTTTAGGTTTTCCTGCTTTGTTTTGAAACAGAAAAACATGCCCGGTTCTTTCAGTCTTTCCTCACAGGGCATAGTTTCCATCCCTACAACCATCCTTGTTGCCCTCCTCTGAAACTGTTCAATTTCATTTCATTTCATTTATACCCTGCCCATCTGGCCGACAGGCAGGGCTTTATCTGGGGGGGGGGGCAGAAGGGTACATCTGCCCCGGGAGCAGCAATCTGGGGGCGTGTGGATGGGGAGGAGGAGGAGAAAGCTCTGCACCCTCTTGCCAACAGTCCTGATGGGGCCCATTCTGTCACAGCTGCCTCCTCCGTCGCTGTGCGGCAGGTGAGTTGGTGAAGAAAGCAGGCAGGTAGGTGTATGACCACAGTGGGTGCGGCACCCTCCTCCTCCTCCAACATTTCCTCACCTTGCTCTGGGCCACCACAGGAAAGGTAAGGTGTGTGCATGGTACTGCGCATGCACACATACAGACACACAAACACTCTGCCGCGCACCCATCCAAGTGCCGACATGCCCCACACCCACAGGATTTCCCCCTTGCTGGGTGGGCCAGAGGGGCGCAAAAACAACTTTGTCCTCAGGTGCCCCAAAACCTTGCCACACTGCTGCCAACAGGCCACTCTGTTCCAATTTGTCAGAATCCTTATTGATGGGTGATGTCCAGATTTGGACCAAGTACTCAAGATGAGGCCTAACCAGTGCTGTATAGAGGGTACCTAATTTGGAGATTATATTTCTGTTAATGCAGCCTGAAACATTTGCCTTTTTGTAGCCACATCACACTGTTGGCTCATATTGTGCTTGTAATCTAGCATGATTCCAAGATCCTTCTCACTCACAGTGTTGCTGAGCCAGGTATCTCCTATCTTGTAAAGGTGTGTTTGGTTTCTTTTTCCTACCTGCAGTACTTTGCACTTATTCCTGTTGAATTTCATTCTGTTTTTTTCACCCTTGTGCTCAAGCCTACCTAGATCATTTTTATTATTGTTTCTGTCTTCCAATGTATTAGCTCTTCTACCAAATTTTGTGTCATCTGGAAATCTGATTAGTATCCCCTGCATGATGCATCCCCTGATCCGGGTAATTAATAAAAATAAAAAAGAACACTAGGCTCAGAACTGAAACCTGGAATACTCCACTTGCTACCTCCTTCCAGTTTGAGAAAGAGCCACGAATCATCACTCTCTGTGTACAATTCTGTAGCCAGCTGTATATCTCTGTGACAGTTATTCCATCCACCCCATACCTAATTAGCTTGCTAATTTGAACATCATGGGGCACTTTGTCAAGGTATGCTGGTGAAGTCAAGATACACTGTGTTTACAGCATTCTTCTTCTTTAAGTGCCATGTCCTCATAGAATATTGGCAATCAGTAGCATAATCCATTTTATCCTCTAAGTAGAGGTGGGCACGAAACAGAAAACCAATGGTTTGGTTCGTTCTGTTTTGGGCCCACCCTCGGTTTGGTTTGGTTTGGTTTGGTTTGGTTCAGATGAATTTTTAAAACAAAAATTCGTATGAACCGAGCCGAGCCAAACTGGTTTGACTTACCTGGATGGCAGTGGCAGCAATCCCGGTGGTGGCGGTGGTGATCCCGGCAGCAGCCATGCTGGGCAGTGGGAGGCCTCACCACTGCCTCTGGAGCCCCGGCTGTAGCAGCGTCAGGCAGCAGTGGACCGCCCCACCTCTGCCTCCGGAGGCCCAGCAGTGACCGTGCTGGGTAGTGGGAGGCCTCATCGCCACCTCCGGAGCCCCAGCCGCAGCCACGCCGGGCAGTGGGAGGCCTCTCCGCCACATCCGGAGCCCCGTCCGCAGCAGCGCCAGGCGGCAGTGCACTGCCCCGCTGACACCTCCAGAGGCCCAGCAGCAACCATGCTGGGCAGTGGGAGGCCTCTCTGCCACTGTTAATGCAGCCTGAAACATTTGCCTTTTTTGTAGCCACATCACACTGTTGGCTCATATTCTGCTTGCCGTGGCCCCGCCTTGCTGCCGCCTCCAGAGGCCCAGCACTTATATATTTTTTATTTTTATTTTTAAATTTTTACAGTGCCGACCACATGGCCCCAGGGGCCAGGCCGGTGGTCTTTTATTTTTATTTTTTTATTTTATTTTTACAGTGCTGACCACGCAATCCAAGGGGCCGGATCAGCGCTTAAAATTTTTTTTTATTTTTATTTTTAAAAGTCCCCAACGCCAGGGACTTCCCCCTCGTAGCTAAGAGGTGCTAGCTGCCGTGCGTTCTGGTTTTATTTTTTAATTTTTTTTTCCCTCCTGGCCCACTGACTTGCGGCCAAACTGGCTTGCCCATGGGCTGGACCGGCTGGACCACAGGCTGGAGGGGGTTTTTTTTTTTATTTATTTATTTATTTATTTATTTATTTATTTTTTTTAAAAGTCCCTGATGCGGGGCTCCCCCCCCCCCCGGCTGCTGGAGTTCCAGGCGAGGACACTGGTGGTGACAAGGTAGGAGACGGGGGAACGAAAAATGAAATGAAATGAAACGGAAATTTCCATTCGTTTCGTTTCATTTTCCTTTGATGGGTTGGATCATTGCTTGTTTCGTTAGCTAATGAAATGAATAACGAATAACAAAACGAATTAAAATTTCATTTTGTGCCCATCTCTACTTTGAAGCATTCCCTCTTGTCTATTAGGGAGGCTGCCTGATCATAAAAAATGAGATCAGATTAATTCAGCAGGATTTTTTTTTCTTGACAAAACCATTCTAGTTATTCCTACCTTGTTTTCTAGGTGTTTTCATAGTGACCACCTTATAATCTCTTCAAGAATTTTCCCTGGGACTGATGTCAGGGTGATTGATTTGAAGTTTTCCAGTTCCTCCTTTTTACCCTTTTTAAAAATAGGGACAACATTAGCTCTCCTCCATTCATCTGGTACCTAACCTCACCCATTTCCCATGATTTCAAGAAAATAATGGATAATGGTTCTGAGAGTTCTTCAGCCGGTTCCGTCAATACTGTCGAATGCAGCACTATGGGCCCTGGAGATGTTAACTTGTCCAAGGTAATAAGGAATTCTTTAACTCTTTTTTTTTTCAGTCTCCAGTTGCAATCCTGTCCACTTCCACTTGCATATTGGGGGTTCCAAGGCTGACTTGTGCACTTCAGGATTGAAAAGGGATTTGAACCCAAGTGTCTTAATCCAGTATTTTAGCATACGGATGGAGAGAGGAGAACTATTGAAAAGAAAAGGGAATACACTTTATTACTTTCTCAATTGCTTCCTGTTTAGTATTCTCTTCTTCTGCCTGATTCCCATTTCCCTGTGTTTGAATATAGCCTTAACCCTTCCTCTTTTCCACAACCCCTCAAACACCTTGATTCCTTTGTACATGGTTTTGGTCTCATATTCATTTTAGAAGTCTGGAACTAATAACATCAAAGATCAGCTGTAATACGTTTGGACAGCCAGCAACTGTGTGAGGATGGTAACACAAATCCATATCCTAAGGATATCTTTGACTTTATCATAAGAAGACTGTCTCTGGCTGTAGGGAACAAATAAGTGAAGCCCTTTGAGAATCTGACTCTCTCCAACCAAAAACCCATATGCCTTAGTTTGTGGGCCATCGCTTCTACTTTGCAGTAATTCATCTTGGCATTTTGTAACTGGAACTGGAAGCATTGATGTAGACTCTGAACATAAAGTATAAATTTTCATCTCTGCATGTATCTCCACCTGAAGCAACGACAAAGAGTCATTCTTCACTAGTAAATTTATTGTCTCATATTCCTGTTGCATCACAGCTCTGTCATGCCAAAGCAAGTGTGTTGCAGTTCACTCGGCAACCAGTGTGGGGCACTACCAACACATGCAGCATTCAAACCTTCTTTCTTGCTCCTTGTCCACCTGTCCTGTCAAACCAAGGAAACCATGATGGATGCTAGAAGAAGGGGCACCGGCTTCTTCACTCACTTTGCCCTCTCCCTGTGTGTGACTGAGCACCTTGGGCCAAGAGAAGAGGGCATAACAAATGAGCAATGGAAACAGCAGCCAAAAGCAGGTAAGTCCACCCAAAGGTTGGGAGTTCGATTCCCCATTGTGCCTCCTAGATAGGACCAGACTTGATGATCCACAGGGTCCCTTCCAGCTTTGCTCTTTTTGACAATTTTGACTACTTACAGATTAGACTTCGGCTCCCAGAATCCTTATGGAAATACCATGGTCACTTTGTGGGAGCTATGGTTGAAAAGGGATCTTTCCTAAATCTTTTGACTGAGAGCATCTTCCTAAACCTCCAAAACAGAGAGCCAACATTGGACTGAAATCCACAGAGTCAATGGGAAGAAATTATGCATAGTTGTGTGCTTTCAGCAATGATAAATTTCTTTATGAGGTCAGGGCTGTACTAACCCCTAGGCTTCTAGGTATTTCAGGCCTCCTCTAGCACTTCAATCTTTCACCTAGCTACAGTTGAAAGTGTTGAATTTAAAATAAGTTTAAAATCGAATTTCAGCCAGGCTAGTCCTGCTGAGTTCCGCTGGACCCCAGAAACCCAATGAAGAGTCCAACGAGAGAGGGCCTTTTCACACGACCCCTAAGATCTGCTGGTCCCTTAAATTCGGACCAGAGATCTTGGGGGTTCGTTTCTGTTCCTGTATCCCCACCCCTCAGCACTTCCTGCTCCTGTCGGCGTGAGGGGGGGAGGGAAAAAAAGGACAAAAGCAGCCTTTACTAATCTGCCGGTGCCGGTCGAACTTGCCATGAGCCCCGTTACTTCCTGGTTCCGTCTCAAGGAGCTCTTAAAGGGGCGGGAGGCAAAAAAACAACAGACAAGGCAGGAGAGCCCGGCACTCTTATCCGCATCAAATTTTTTTCACCTCCAAAGAGAAGGTACAAGAAAAGTGCACTGGGTCGCGCTAAAGTGGGCGGGGTCGCACTTAATTGTCTCCAAACTCCAGAGCTGGTGGGAAAACATTTCTAAGCTCCGGAGCTGGGAGCCATTTGCAGCGCAGCTTAGGGGTCGTGTATAAACGCCCAGAGAGATCCTGAAGAAAATACTGCGTTTATTAGGCCTAATAAAAGAGAGCAGGCAGACACAAGCCAGAGACAGAGCAAAGATGTCCGACCCCCAGCACAAAGAGAACCACATTTTTATTAGTTCCCCCTCTTCCCTCCCCCAAGTGGTGGGCAAGGGGATGATCTTTCTGGTGGTCCAATCGGTGTGGTCCTGGAGCTGTCCAGAGGCGTTCCTGGGCGGCTTCTAGTAAGCTGGAATCGGATGCCCTCCCAGGTGTTGATGAGTCAACTGTGTCCTTTAATTAGGCCATCAGGGTGTGACAATGAGGAAGGGGGAACAGGGTATTGTTCTGGGGACTAGGTAAACTTGGGTAATTGGAAAGTCAATAGAAGGTTGGGGAAGGTCAATACAGAAGTCAATGGGGAGCCAGAAAGCTGATGAAATCATCCGGAGGTAGCTAGACGGTTCTTTTGTGGATGCAGACAGTCCTTTGTGGATGAAGAGATGTGATAATGAAGAGCCCCCAGGCTGTGGCATAATCCGGAGGACATCTGTGGAAGACGTGCCAGGATTTCTGTGGAAAATGGACTCTGCTTCTAGAAGATGTGACCTGCCTCGTTGAATCGCCATGATGTTGTTCTTCTCATGCCATCACCCCTTTGCCCCAGATTATAGGTATAGAGGCCATAGGATAGAGCAGAGACATGTTCAAAGCACACCCAGGGAAGAAGGGGTGGGAGGAAAGAGGAGAGAGAGAGAAAAAAAGGAAGAGAGAGAAAGAGAAAGAGAGAGAGAGAGAGAGAGAGATTGGGGGGCACCTTGGTTCAAGGGTTTTGGGTCCATTTAGGCAGAGGCAGGGAAACCAAGTTTCTAAAGGTAAGGAAGTCCCTGGTTCTTAGGAATGATCATTCAGAATAATTCCCTTGCAAGCCAGAGCATGAAGGAAATAATCAGTCCAGGGAGAATTCCCTGAACTGAGTCTCTGGCTAAGGGTTTCAGGGTTGGGGGGAATAAGGGAAGAGGGGCACGAAGGGGTTAACTGATACACGAGCAAGGGACATTTCTTATTCCTTGGCCGGAACCCCTGGAACCGAGAAAACCAGATTTCCAGGGATTTCCGCAAGAAGCGAAACCCTGTCTGGTTGATTCTGGAGCGGGGGTTAGTCTACTGCCATAGAGAAATATAGTAAGCAGAGAAAAAAAGGGAAAGGGGACCGGGCTACCGGTA
This sequence comes from Phrynocephalus guinanensis, assembly GCA_037367245.1. Taxonomy (NCBI): domain Eukaryota; kingdom Metazoa; phylum Chordata; class Lepidosauria; order Squamata; family Agamidae; genus Phrynocephalus; species Phrynocephalus guinanensis. The sequence goes on from CM074734.1 coordinate 43,155,707, forward strand.
TAGAAATGAATGAGCGGGAGAAGGCATGACTTCTGTGGAACTGCAGCTCGGGTAAGAGTCGCTACCCTAGGCTGCTTTATCCGAGTCTCTGGAACTGAGAGTCGGGTAGGAGGGGTGGATTTGTACCGCTGGTGCTGCTGGAAGGCTGGCCGCCTCTCTGGAACCCAATTCGGTTAGAGATTTCGAATTTCCCGGGGAAGGGCTATGGTTCTTTTTGGTTGGGGCGGTCTACTCAGCCAATTCAATGTAATAGCCCCCCCGTCGTGCGTCCCCGTCTGGCCATAATTAATGAGACATTGATTGATGGCAGGGGTGCTGATTGGTTAAAATGCACATACGGGCTTATCTTCGCACCCCTGCTGTTTTATGGCGTCTCCGTGGAAATGAACTGCCGCGGCTGACTAGATACAATATAAACGGACAAATTACGTGCGAATTAAAGCTTTCCGCTTGCTGAGCCCTTGCTCGCAAGGCCTCTTAGCCGGCAAAAGCAGCGGTTTTTGTATTTTTCCCGATATCTCGGGAACGGTTTGGAATTTTGGGACTGGGAAAAAAGTGTCGTGCTTGTGATGGTGTGGGGCGTATTTGGGCGGTTCCAATGGGTCTCAGAACTGCTCCAATTATTATTATAGAATTTATTTTTCCATTATAACTCTTCAAAAGCCTGATCCTGATCAACTGATGGGCCCCTAGTCCCTGCAGGGCAGTCTTTTATGAATAATACAACTCAGGATGAGGTCATGGTTTTGATATCTACCCCTCTGCTTTCCAGAGCATAAAACACCCCTTTTAAAATGGAAAGTAGTTAGAGTTATGCAGTAAATCCAAGCCCTGAAAAGGCAGTTTATTACCATTGTGGTCTTTGAAAGTTACTCTTCATGGTTTTTCAAAAATTAGAGTGGACAGAAAAATTCTGAGAGCATCCATAATCTGTCTCCTTTCATGTAGTACAAATGATGGCAATGTTGTTGTTGTTATGAAAATGAACACACAGAGGGAAACTATGCCTAAATTGCCTATAATTTGATTTTCATATATTCGTCCAGTTTCTGTAGGTTCTGTTAAAATATAGCCCTATTGTGACTGATAGTGGATTAATTATGTTCAGGGAACATAAACTAGCAGTGGTGTGGAAAAATAAATGCACTTAGTAAGAACATAAGAAGAGCCATGCTGGATCAGGCCAAAGGCCCATCTAATCCAGCTTCCTGTATCTCACAGTGGCCCCACCAAACATGTCTGGGAGCGCACAAGACTAGCTATCTGTCTTCTGATACCACTCCCCTGCATCCGGTCCTTGAAGTAGCCTGGTTTTAAGCCTGGAGATTACACATCCACATCATGGTTTGTAACCTGTGATGGACTTTTCCTCCAGGAATCTGTCCAATCCCCTTTTGAAGGCATCCAGGCTAAATGCCATCACCACATCTTGTGGCAGGGAGTTCCACAGACTAACAACACACTGGGTAAAAAAATATTTTCTTTTGTCTGTTCTCACTCTCCCAGCCCTCAATTTGAGTGGATGTCGCCTAGTTCTGGTATTTTGTGAGATGGAGATGAGTGTCGCTCTATCCACTTTACTCATGCCCTGCATTATTTTGTATATCTCAATAATATCCCCACTCAGGCGCCTTTTTTTCCAGAATAAAGAGCCCCAAATATTTTAGCCTTTCCTCACAAGGGAGGTGCCCCAGCCCAGTAATCATTTTAGTTGCTCTCTTCTGTACCTTTTCCACTTCCACTATATAGGCCGCTATCAGATGTCCCTTTAAATCCAGATTAAATTTCAAGATAAACCGTGTCCAAAAATCTTGTCCTCATGGCCACTGCGCTTTAAAACAACAACAACAACAACAGCAACAGCAACAGCAACAGCAACAGCAACAGCAACAGCAGCAGCAGCAGCAGCAGCAGCAGCAGCAACAACAACAACAGCAACAACAAAATGGTAAAGCCCTCTTTAGCAAGCTTTCCAATACCTACCAGAAAAGCTGGGGATTTTTTGCCTCGCTTTAAAAAAACCACATTTTTTAGAGCCAGAAGTCTGTGGGAGCATGTATATGATCTGGTGTTTTGGGGTTTTTTGTTGTTTTTTCATAGTGCCAACGGGCTGTTCCTGGGGCTGGTCGGCGCTGTTTCTTTTAATTTTTTTAAATGATTCCCCCCAGTGCCAGTCAGCTGGTTTGCCAGCAGGTGGTGCATTTTTAAAATTATTTATTATTTGTTATTTTTATTTTTTCCTTAGCCTCTACCAACCAGCCCTGGGACTGTTTGGAGGTTTATTATTATTATTTTTTAATTTTAATCCCCCACCCCCGCGCCAGTCAGCTGGCCTGGCTGGTCAGGGCATTTATTTATTTATTTCTATTTATTTTTAAATTTGTCCTTAGCTCCCAGCAGCCAGCCCTGGGGCTGTTCGGCCATTATGTTTTATTTTTTTTTAATTTCCTCTGTGCCTGCTTGAAGCGGGTTAGGGCCGTGAAGACAGAAGAGAAGCTTAGAAACTCCAAGGAACATGGGAACTTGGAACCCAGATCTTTAATCAAGTAATCAGGTAAAGAAAAAAGCCGGAGTTTCTTATTTATCACATCTTCCCCCTCGTGTGATAGCGCCCTAAGTCTTTTTTGAGATGCAGTGACCAAAATTGTACACAATACTCCAGGTGCAGTCTTACTATCGTTTTGTACAATGGCATTATAATGTTAACTGTTTTATTTTCAATCCCCTTTTGGATAATCCCTAGCATGGAATTGGCCTTCTTCACCATTGCCACACACTGGGTAGACACCTTCACTGAGCTGTCCACCAGCATACTAAAATCTCTTTCCTGATCCATCACAGATAGCTCAGAGCCCATGCGTTGATAGATAAAGTTTTGATTTTTTGCCCCAATATGCATTACTTTACATTTTGCTACATTGAAACACATTTGCCATTTCATAGCCCATTCCTCCAGTTTGGAGTGATCCTTCTGGATCTCTTCACAATCTTCTCTGATTTTTACCACACAGAAAAGTTTCATGTCATCTGCAAACGTGGCCACCTCACTGCTTATCCCTGTCTCCAGGTCATTTATGAACAGATTGAAAAGCACTGGTCCGAGGATAGATCCCTGAGGTACAACACTTTTCACCTCTCTCCATTGTGAAAATTTCCCATTGATACCTACACTTTGTTTCCTGGATCTCAACCAGTTCTCAGTCCATAAGAGGACCTGACCTCCTATCCCCTGACTGTGCAATTTTCTCAGCAGCCTTTGGTGAGGGACTGTGTCAAAAGCCTTCTGAAAATCAATATAGACAATATCCACTGGCTCACCCAAATCCACATGCCTGTTGACCTTTTCAAAGAATTCTAAAAGGTTTGTCAGACAAGACTTACCCTTACAGAAGCCATGCTGATTTTCCCTCAGCAAGGTTTGTTCTTCTATGTGTTTTAAGATTTTCTCTTGGATGAGGCTTCCCACCATCTTCCCTGGGACAGACGTAAGGCTGACTGGCGTGTAGTTTCCCGGGTTCCCCTCCTTCGTTTTTAAAAATTGATGTGACATCCACTATCCTCCAGTCCTCTGGCACTGTGGCTGTTTTAAGAGACAAGTTGCATATAACCATTAAGAGATCCGTTATTTCATTTCTCAGTTCCTTATTAACCCTTGGGTGGATGTTATCTGGGCCCGATGACTTATTGATCTTCAATTTATCAATTAAACCTAAAACATTCTCTCTTTTAACCTGTATTTGATTTAATTCTTTAATTCTTTCATCTCTTCGGGCAGCCGAATCTGCCCAAGGTCTTCTGTCGTGAAGACAGATGCAAATATCTCATTTAATTTCTCTGCAATTTCCAAGTCCTCCTTTACCTCCCCCTTTTTTAGTGATTATGGAGCTAGGGACAAATAAGAAAATAGAGCTTAGTACAAAATTATATTTTACATATGCACATGTGGCAAGAGAAAATAAACAATAACAATACACAAAGCACAGCATATATACAGAGAGAAAATAACAGAGCATGGGGATCTGTCTCTCACCTAGACAGTCCCAATTAAACATTGGTTTGCCTGAGACTTTTATACATAAAGCAACATGGTGTGGACCAATTATATATTACATGAGGTGAGGTGATCATGCCATACCACCTGGTCTAATCATCCTGACTGTCCAGTGCTAATTATTCCTTGCACCTGTTTCCTAGACCTAATACACCTCCTTGTCTAGCACATGACATGGCATTTTTATACAGAATCCATTTTGTAATCTGTTAAATATATATTACAGACATTTTGTCATTCCTTGACAGGTTTATGATTGAATGCTGGAGTCCTCTTGCTGTGCAAGTAACCCTCTTCTAATCCTGGCTGCATAGAAGTGATTACATTCTGCCAAGAGGCCACATTTAAAAGGGAAGAAATGCTGAGGAGAGGTAGATTTTAAGCAAGCCCACTCAGCAACTGGAAGCAGGACACACAGCATCCCTGGAATGAGGTATTGATTACACTAATCACACCATCAGTATAATGGCATTAGTAAAAGAAATTCAACAACTCTTGGCTGTTGATGCCCAGCCCCCAGCCATGCCTTCAAATCTGTATTTTGCAGGTCTAGCTGGCAAAAAAAAAAAAATCTAATGGTCCACATCCTTCTTTTTAATAGCACTCTGAACTGTCTCCACAGTGTTGTAAATTGACACAACTCTATTGAGGATCACACTGGTTTTAAATTCCTCAGGCTATTAAAAATACCCTTCTTTCTTTTTCACACTCACAGATTATTTTTCATTACTACAGCTATTTTTACACTGTTGAAATCATCCAGAGATGCTCCTGAGGCAGATGTACATGTTCCCAAAGGACTATATTTCACAGCTCTAGAAAGTGTTTATTTCCATGTCCTGCTGTCTCCTTTGTTTTTTTCCTTCTACGGCCTTAGAGGTGGGGTGTGAGCACTCCTAAGAAGGGGGCCGAAATGGGGAAGAAAAACATTCACATGTAGGGAGCGCTACCAGACTTTGCCTCTAAGGCTCCTTCAGACAAGGGGCCCATTACCTGACCACTGTTCGGCTATCCTATCTTTCTCCCCTTAAAAGATTTCCTGTGGTAAAGAAATTGGTGGGAATTTGACATGCCTCCCCCCCATAATGTTCCATAAATAAAGCAGGGTAGCTTTACCATAAAAACACTATCTAGAAGCATGAAGTATCTGTTTAATAATAATAATAATAATAATAATAATAATAATAATAATAATAATAATAATAATAATAATAATAATAATAATAATAATAATAATAATGGTCCACTGGAATTTGTGTCAGAACTATCATTTGCCCATAGCAAAGAACTGGTGGGATCATAAGCCTGAAAAAGTGACTGAAAATGAGCATGCAAAATTACTTTGGGACTTCCGAATATAGACAGACAGGGTTTTGGAGCATAATACCCCAGATATTGTGATTGTGGAGAATAAAAAAGTGTGGATCATTGATGTTGCTATACCAGGAGATAGTAGAGTCACTGAGAAACAACTTGAAAAAATTACCCGATATCAGGATCTGAAAATTGAACTTCAGAGACTCTGGCATAAACCAGTACAGGTGGTCCCAGTGGTAATGGGCACGCTGGGTGCGGTGCCTAAAGAGCTAAGCAAGTATTTAGAAGAAATTGGAGTTGACAAAGTCACCATCAGTCAGCTGCAGAAAGCCGCCTTACTGGGATCTGCTCGCATAATTCGCCGATACATCACTGAGTCCTAAACACTTGGGAAGCATTCAACTAGTGATTGGTAATACAAAATCCAGCATAGATAGCTGTGTGGTTAATAATAATAATAATAATAATAATAATAATAATAATAATAATAATAATAATAATAATAATAATAATAATAATAATGAGACTATGCTTTGCTGTTTTATGTCGTGTAGCTAATGGGAGAGAATGACAGTATGATCGTGAAAGGCAGTAGACAAAGCTAGCAACGTTGTTAGACAGACCGAGGAAGAAGCCCCAGGGAGCAGATATGGGGTAATCGTGAAAACAGTAGCTAAGTATAACATTGGCCATGATGTTTATTTATTCAATTTTTATTGCTACAGATGCAGAAAGCTACCTGTGTGCCAAACTAACTTACCTGGCTTTGGGCACTATGCACCTTAGGTGGGAAGTATCATTCACAGCTGAACATTTTGAGCCAGACCCTGAAATACATACAAATTCACTTGTTATTTTTCCTTACTTATCCTCTACTGGAATTGTGTAGCACCTCTGTGTGTGTGTGTGTGTGTGTGTGTGTGTGTGTGTGTGCACAGGTTAGGCAACTAAATAGCTACTGCTTCCTCATTTTGGTGGGTTCTACATGCGAATGGTTACTCTTTGGCTTTTCCCCATCTAAAGTCACATTGACGTGGTCTTGGGAGTAGCCAAAAAATAAGCACTTTCGAGCGGAGTATAAAAACCACCCCCCTGGCGGAGGTTCCCGGAAGTCCACTGAAAGTGCTGTTCGAGGGGGGGGGGGTCAAGAGCAGAGTTTGCTGCTCTTGTGCGCGTTAGCATGTGATCTTTTACTGCGTTGTTGCCAGACAAGAAAAATATGCAGGAAACGGTGGTCTGACCACGGCCATTGTGTTCTTCATAAACTCTGCACTGAGTTGCAGCACTCTGCCAATGATACCAATAACATAACACCCTTGAAGAACTTACAATGAAAGAAAACATCAATCCACTGGTGGCCTATTCTGGACTTTCAATATGATAGCTTGTTACCAAAGAACAAAACAAAACAAAATGATATTTGCTTTTGCCCCTAATGGGTAGGGATTAGAGATGGGCACAAAATGAATTAAAAATGAAATGCTCTGATTTGGAATTAAAAATTCATTTTGTTATTCGTTATTCATTTCATTGCATAGCGAAATGAATAAAGAACAGCCCCTCAAAGAAAAATGAAATGAAACAAATGGAAATTTCTGTTTCATTCTGTTCGTTTTTTGTTTCCTCATCCTATTGACGTCCACATCACGGAGGGGGCTTCGGAGGCCTCCCGCTGCCCAGTGCAGGCTACTGCCGGTGCTCCGAAGGTGGTGGTGAGGCCTCCCGCTGCCCGGCATGGCCGCTGCTGCCACCACTATCCAGGTAAGCAGAACCAGTTCATTTTGAGTCGTTCATATGCAGTTTTGTTTTAAAAATCTGTACAAAATGAAACAAAACAAACTGGGGGGGGGCAAAACAGAATGAACTGAACCATTGTTTTTCTGTTTCATGCCCACCTCTACATAAGAACATAAGAAGAGCCATGCTGGATCAGGCCAAAGGCCCATCTATTCCAGCTTCCTGTATCTCACAGCGGCCTCACCAGATGCGTTTGGGAGCGCATGAGATTAGATATCTGTCTCCTGATACCACTCCCCTGCATCTGGCCCTTGAAGTACCCTGGTTTTAAGCCTGGATATTACACATCTCCATCATGGTTTGTAACCTGTGATGGAGTTTTCCACCAGGAATCTGTCCAATCCCCTTTTGAAGGCATCCAGGCCAGATGCCATCACCACATCCTGTGGCAGGGAGTTCCATAGACTAACAACGTGCTGGGTGAAAAAATATTTTCTTTTGTCTGTTCTTACTCTCCCAGCCCTCAATTTGAGTGTATGTCCCCTAGGTCTGGTATTTTGGGAGAGGGAGAAGAGCTTCCCTCTATCCACTTTACTCATGCCCTGCATTATTTTGTATGTCTCAGTCATATCCCTCCTCAGGTGCCTTTTTTTCCAGACTAAAAAGCCCCAAATGTTTTAGCCTTTCCTCATAAGGAAGGTGCCCCAGCCCAGTAATCATTTTAGTCGCTCTCTTCTGCACCTTTTCCAGTTCCACTATGTCTTTCTTGAGATGCGGTGACCAGAATTGTACACAATACTCCAAGTGCGGCCTTACTATTGTTTTGTATAATGGCATTATAATGTTGGCTGTTTTATTTTCAATCCCTTTTTTGATAATCTCTAGTAGAGATGGGCACGACTTAGCGGTATTCCCGTTTCCGTTTCCGTTACTCGTTTCCGTTACTCTACGGAAACGGTAACGGGAATCACTGCCCCAGACTTCGAGCTCGAACCGACGAACGAACAATTTGGTCTGATTTGTCGTGCTCGTTACTTGCATCGCGCAATGCCAAGCGGCACAGAAAAAAAGTTTTTAAAAGTTAAAAAAAACCCCGATTCCCGGCCCTAAAAGTAGGCGAAAACTGTCTGAGGGCACCTACCAGGCCAGAAGGGTGTTTTATTGGGGGGGGGTTCCCCGCCCCCCTCTCCTTGGCTATTGCTACTGCTGCGCTGCTGGTACCAGGCTGGGAGGGCGCATCCATTTGCCATGCAGTGCGGGGGATCCAAAATGGCGACCGCAATATTTTTTTTGAAATCGTTGCCCAAAACCCCACCAAAGCACCACAGAAACATGCGAAAATTAGCTATTTTAAATGCTTGAATTTTTACAGTAGCAGCAGTGGGTTTTTCTTGCAAAAAAAGTCTCCGTTGATTTTATTTTATTTTATTTTATTTTATTTTTTTACACCTGCGCATTCGCAATGATGCCCATGGGAGTGGACCATGCAAAGTTTTGGAGCCATTCCACCAATCGCATGGCCAGATTTTGCTGACTGTACCAGGCTGGGAGGGCGCATCCATTTGCCATGCGGTGGGGGCGGGATCCAAAATGGCGACCGCAATTTTTTTTTTGAAATTGTTGCCCAAAACCCCACCAAAGCACCACAGAAACATGCGGAAATTAGCTATTTTAAATGCTTGAATTTTTACAGTAGCAACAGTGGGTTTTTCTTGCAAAAAAAGTCTCCGTTGATTTTATTTTATTTTATTTTATTTTATTTTTTACACCTGCGCATTCGCAATGATGGGCTCTCCCATGGGAGTAGACCATGCAAATTTTCCACCAATCGCATGGCCACTTGGCCAGGTTGACCACAGAGACTTCTGGGATGTGCCAATCGGGCATAAACAGCCCACTAATCGTAGCCCAAACCCGAACCCTAAGCCTAACCCATACGCCAGTACACTGTCCTTCTAAGTGGGTCAGAGAGGCACCCAGATGCACCCCAATACTCACCGTAACCTCACCCGTAACTAGCCTAACCCTAGCCGTTGCGCTAAGCCATCTTAACCCTAAGCCAGATCTACTTGCATTGCACTACATGCAAGTACGTGAGACACAGCGGGTGCAAAGAGTCTGCCAGTCCGTCACTTGTGGCTCTGGCTGACTCCTGCAGCTCCCTCCAGGAGCCCGCTACCCCCTCCCCAAACCAGTACTAACGACAACGAAAAAACGAAAAAACGAACCGACTAAGTTTTGCAAATTTTCGCGAAAAACGGAAACGAGCCGAAACGGAACCGGCCCGACTAATGACAACTCGAAAAAATTTTTTTTCAAGTCGTGCCCATCTCTAATCTCTAGCATGGAATTGGCCTTTTTCACTGCTGCCACACATTGGGGAGACACCTTCATGGAGCTGTCCACCAACACACCAAGATCTCTTTCCTGATCCGTCACGGATAACTCAGAGCCCATGAGTTGATAGATAAAGTTTGGATTTTTTGCCCCAATATGCATTACTTTACATTTGGCTACATTAAAACGCATTTGCCATTTCGTAGCCCATTCCCCCAGTTTGGAGAGATCCTTCTGGAGCTCTTCACAATCTTCTCTGGTTTTTACCACATGGAAAAGTTTTGTGTCATCTGCAAAATTCGCCACCTCACTGTTTATCCCTGTCTCCAGGTCATTTATGAACAGATTGAAAAGCACCGGTCCCAGGACAGAGCCCTGGGGCACACCGCTTTTCACTTCTCTCCATTGTGAAAATTTCCCATTGATACCTACACTTTGTTTCCTGGATCTCAACCAGTTCTCAGTCCATAAGAGGACCTGCCCTCTTATCCTCTGACTGTGCAATTTTCTCAGCAGCCTTTGGTGAGGGACTGTGTCAAAAGCCTTCTGAAAATCAATATAGACGATATCCACTGGCTCACCCAAATCCACATGCCTGTTGACCTTTTCAAACAATTCTAAAAGATTTGTCAGACAAGATTTACCCTTACAGAAGCCATGCTGATTTTCTCTAAGCAAGGTTTGTTCTTCTATGTGTTTTAAGATTTTCTCTTGGATGAGGCTTTCCACCATCTTCCCTGGGACAGATGTAAGGCTAAGTGGCCTCTAGTTTCCTGGGTCCACCCTCCTTCCTTTTTTAAAAATTGGTGTCGGGACATCTGCTATCCTCCAGTCCTCCGGCACTGTGGCCGTTTTAAGAGACAAGTTGCATATAACTGTTAAGAGATCTGAAATTTCATTTCTCAGTTTCCTAATAACCCTTGGGTGAATGCCATCTGGGCCCGGTTACTTGTTAATCTTCAATTTATCAATTAGTCCTAAAAACATCCTCTCTTTTAAACTGTATTTGATTTAATTGTTTAGTGAAGAGGGGCGGTTCAGGCAGCGGAATCTGCTCGAGGTCTTCTGTCGTGAAGACAGATGCAAAGAACTCATTTAATTTCTCTGCAATTTCCAAGTCCTCCTTAACCTCCCCTTTTCCTCCCTCACCATCCAGAGGGCCAACTGGTTCTCTGGCAGGTTTTCTACTTCTAACATATTTAAAGAAGCTTTTATTATTACCCTTTATATTGCTAGCCATGTGTTCCTCACAATCTTTCTTTGCCTCTCTTATCATCTTCTTACATTTCTTTTGCCAGAGTTTGTGTTCCTTTTTATTTTCCTCATTTGGGGAGGATTTCCATTTACAGAAAGACCTCTCCTTGCACTTTAGAGCCTCTCTAACTCCACTCGTTAACCATGCCAGTGTCCTCTTGGACTTAGAGGAGCTCTTCTTTCTTTGTGGTATGCACTTGTGCTAGGCCTCTATTACCGTTGTTTTAAACAGGCTCCATGCACTCTGAAGAGATAGGATTCTTCTAACCTTCCCCTTCAATTTCTCTCTAACTAGTTTCCTCATCTGAGGGAAGTTTGCCCTTCGAAAATCAAGGGTTTTTATGTCTGATTTGGTTGACACTCTTCCTCCAACATGTATGACAAAGAAAATTGCAGCATAGTCACTGTTCCCCAGAGGCTCAGTGACATTCATATCCCTGCTAGGTCCTGAGTATCACACAATATTAGATCCAGGGTTGCCTGTTCTCGGGTGGGCTCCATGACAAGTTGCTCTAAGGCACAATCATTCAGCAAGTCAAGAAACCCAGTTTCTCTTTCTTGCCCAGAGCTCACATTGGCCCAGTCAATGTGGGGATAATTGAAGTCCCCCATGATTACTATCCTATCCCTCTTAGGCACCTCCATGATTTCTCTCCTCATTTCAAGGTCCCCCTCAAGTTTTTGATGGTGGACGATAGAATACCCCAACTATCACATCACTCCTCGGACCTGGTAGTTTAACCCACAGTGATTCTATGTTGGAGTCAGACCCTCTGTCCATCTCCATTCTGCTGGATTTTACCCCTTCTTTGACATAGATGGCCACTCCTCCTCCAACCCGCCCCTCTCTATTCCTTCTATAGTGTTTATAGCCTGGGATTGCTGTATCCCACTGGTTCTCCACATTCCACCAGGTTTCTGTTATGGCTATTATATTTATGTTATCCCTAGCTGCCAAATGTTCAAGTTCTCCCATCTTTGCTCGGAGGCTTCGAGCATTGGCGTAGAAGCACCTGTACAGTGGGTCCCGCAACAACAGCTGCTGCCTTGTTCTTTTCCCCCCACAGCTTTTATTTTCAGTAGACAAACTATCACATTCCATTATTCTCCCAGTGCTAATACCTGCTATGTCATCGCTATGTGATTCTCTACCCTCTCCAACCTCATTCCCCAAGGATGAGGTGTTCCGAACCGGATGCCACTCAGCTCCTGTCGGCTTTCCCCCAGTTATCAGTTTAAAAGCTGCTCTGCAGCCTTTTTGAGGTTGAGTGCCAGCAATCTGGTCCCATCATGATTCAAGTGCAACCCATCCCTCCTGAACAGGTTTGGCTTGTCCCAAAATGTTCTCCAGTTCCTGACAAATCTAAAGCCCTCCTCTCGACACCATCGCCTCATCCATGCATCGAGGCATCTGAGTTCTGCCTGCCTGGTGGGTCCTGCACGAGGAACAGGTAGCACTTCTGAAAATGCTACCTTGGAGATCCAGGACTTCAATCTTCTACTTAACCACCTGAATTTGGCTTCCAAGACTGACCGCTTGGCCTTCCCGACATCATTGGTACCAACGTGTACCATGACCACTGGCTCCTTCCCAGTTCTCTCTAACAAGCTATCTAGATTTCTCATGATGTCTGCAACCTTTGCACCTGGCAGGCAAGTGACCATACGGTTATCATGCTCATCACAAATCCATCCCTCTGTATTTCTAATTATAGAATCCCCTAGTACAAGGAGCTTCTCTCCTGCAGCCTGTTCATCTACATGTACCTGATCCTGTATCTCATCAATTGTGATGAGGGAGAGATCCTCAGGTGAAACCAGTTGTTCCTCTGTGCATGCCTCATGAGGTGTGATGAGGGAAAGAGCCTCAAATTGATTGTGCAATATGAGACTGTCTGAGTGATCCCTTGGCCTTGTACTCCTTTGAGTCACATTCCTCCACACATCTACCTCCTGAGTTGGGGAAGTGACTTCATCCTCAGAAGTGTGCCCTGTCTCTTCTTGGACCTGGATAGTCTGTTCCGCTCTGTCCAAGAACAGCTCAAGCTCCTTAATATGTTGCTGGTCTGATATGCAGGCCTCTAGCTGCTGGACCTTCTCTTCCAATAGTGCAACCAGCTTACACTTGCAGCAAGTGTAGTTCTCTGTGCGTTTTGTCAAGATGACTAACATGGCACAAGTGTTACAGGTAACTACAGCTACTCCCTCAGACGCCATTCTAATGAGTGCAGTATTCTGGGCCTTGAAAATTTTTGCAGTTTTACTAGCTGCTAATCTAGAAATAATAATCTAGTACAATTTTCTTCCTTTTTTGTTAAAACGGAACAGCCCTAGTTGAACTGCTCCAACCCAGAAACTTACCAGTGCTGTTCTTTCTCTTTTGCTCTCTCAGGAGTAGGTCTGTCTGGTTCCACACACCAGGCTCAAATGCTGAGGCTAAGCTTCTTCAGGGGAAACACACTTCGTGTAACTCCATCCCCAAGCTCAGAGGAAGGCTTAGTCTGGCACCACTCCCTGCTTCCTGGCCACTTCCTTTGTCTGGCTGATTAATGGCTCTTTGTATTTAAATGAGCAGTTAAAGTTAGCAGAGGCAAAGGTCAAGCAGCCCTAGTTGAACTGCTCCAACCCAGAAACTTACCAGTGCTGTTCTTTCTCTTTTGCTCTCTCAGGAGTAGGTCTGCCTGGTTCCACACACCAGGCTCAAATCCTCTCTTTGGAAGCAAAATGCAGATGCCTCAGCAAGGGCTGCTCCTGTCAGCTCCGCTTGCAAAGAGGGGTTTTTAAACCCCTCCTGACACCTCAGCAAACCTTGCTGCCAGGACCTCAAGATCTCTTTGCTCAGGTGGCAGGAAGGGATTAAAGACTTCTCTTTGCAGGTGCAGCCAGTAGGAGCAGCCCCAGGTCTGTTTGCTGAGGTGCCAGAAGGGGGTTAAAAACCTCTCTTTGGAAGCTTACTTCTCTCAAGAAAAAAAAAACATGATATACTGAGATCCTAATATATGAACCGCATTGTGGTGGGGGACTCCTGTACCCACATTACCCAAATTACCTTTCCAGCCAAGGCACTTTTGTTAGCCACTGTCATTCTCCTTCCTCAAGGACTACAATGCAAAGCAAGGCAAAAACAGTTCATCTTAATGTCTGAGAAGTTTCAGGAAAGCAATCCTTGAAAATAAAAACTAAGTAATCAATTCTCCAATTACTACAAAACCCATCATCACTATATTTCTGCAAGAAAACTAATCCTCTACCCAGCAGCCACCGCGCATCTCCCGCTCCATTGGAAGGTGTATTTGGTCTTCCTGTGGTGGGCAATTGCTTGACCAGGACCAATAAATATGTTGCCTAAACCTGGTTAAGCACCAGTTGTTGAGAGAATTTGAACCTCCCTCTCCCCTTTGTGGAAACTAAAGGTACTGGATAGTCCCCTCTTTAGAAGTATTGACTAGAGATGGGCATGGATTTAGAAATGAATTGCAACACTTGTTCAAAAACAGCCAGTTCTTTGAATCATATTTATACAAATTGATACTCCCAAGGAATATGAATAGATGGGTTTTTAGTGATTTTTAATTAGTCATTTCGTTGGGGTATAAAATGACCCCCAAGGCACCTAGAGACATCAAATTTTCAGGAAAGCTGCAAATCACCTTTTTTTCTGATTTGCCCCCATCTCTGATATTGACACAAATGCACACAAACAAGTCACAGAGCATCAATTGCCTCAATGTTTAGCTTGCAGTGAATTGTTTTACCTTCCTTCTGTAGGTAATTGTGTGCGTATGGCATTTTAATGTCTTGGTGCCCGTCTAGGATCTGTGCTATATGAGTTTTTAAAAAATCATGTGTATTATAAACATGCTCTGATTTGGTTATTTTGTTTATTTTCCTGTATTTGTTCCTTTCTGCAAACTGCTCTAGGTATTACCACTGAAGGGTGCCCTGGTGATTTCCTAAAGTACTTTTCTTATATCTTGTGATGTTCCAGGAGAGAAATTCAGTAGCACATTGTTGACATGAACTGTACATTTTGAGTTTGTTTATGGCTCAAGAGAGAGTCATTCCTTTGCTTAGTCTTCTGTCTTTGAGCAATGACAAGAGCAAACAAAAGGAGCCACAACCCCTGGTGTCATCTAGTCTCCTTCTGGGCAGAGGGGAGTATTAATTCTGCAAATAAAGGAGCACTAGTGACGGGTGGTGGTGGTGAGAGGAGGGAACAATTTCGGAATGGGCCTCTCCAAAACTAGTGCCGGCACGGGCTGAAATATTCATTCTAATATTGCTTATTTAATTTCCACAGTGATGAAAGCTGGGAGACAGGCATATTGCTACAGTTCTATAACATGCTATCTAGGCAGTGAACAGTTATAACCTTGATCTAAGAGATTTATAGTCTCCATGCATGCTAGCTACTTGTGATGGATGAGATGCGCCGCCAGAGGAGAGGGTGCTGACCTTAGAATAAGTGGTAACAAGACAAAAGATGTCTCACATTCAGGTCCTATGCCACAGATACATGTAACAAATTGATGTGTGGTATGGGATAACAGATCAATGCACTCTTATAGAATACTTTTTACGGTTTGAGCTGTAGGAATCTCTTGGTACCAATGTCGTGACACATCAGAAGGCTGATATAAGACATAACCTTTCCAACCTAAAGGAGTGTCTGTTATCAACTGAGGGGATGTAAACAACAATTCCTTGGGAAGGTGGGCAAGGCTGAAAAGAATGCCACACAGAAGGAGAAACAGAAGCAAAGGGAGGGATGCAGGGATTTAAATTGCAACAGAATGTTTCAAGTGCATCATAATGACAGGAACCTCATGGCACAGTGTACCGCAGCCGAAACTCTGCTCACAATCTGGGTTCAATCTGAAGGTTGGCAAACAGAGTGTACAGTTTGTGGGCTGGGGTGGGAGGATTATATATAGTCTTCATAATGTCACAAGGAAACTCCCATGTCTCACTTGTCAGGGAATACCCTGTTAAGAAATTGGTTAAATATTGATATATTTATTATGCTTTTTACCCCACTCAGCTAGTGCATATGGCACTATACTTGGGTGGCTTACGAATGGCAAAAAATGGGACATTACAATGAAGAGCATAATATAAAATAAAATAAAACAAGAGAGAAATCAACATAAAATATAAAATAACAAGACAAAAAAGATCAAATCAGATGGTGTCACAAAAATGCAGGAACTGAAGCAATTAGATTTGGGTAGGGAAGGGATCTGATCTCTCCTCAACGGAGACTTAATATTTGGATTGTAACTCATAATATTTTGTGCAGTGGTTTTAAACAGCATCTCTGGGCAGTATAAAAGTCAAATAAATGAATGAATGAATAAAATCTCTCTCTCTCTCTCTCTCTCTCTCTCTCTCTCTCTCTCTCTCTCTCTCTCTGGCCTACTGTTTCGTTCGCAAACTCTCTGAAACGTTGCTGTCCCATCACCCAGTTTGGAGGGATCTTTCTCAAGGAGAGGATTTTCTATTTTCCACAGTAGGAAACTCCTTCCTTTTGACTTTCACACCAATTGTATGCCTAGCTGGAGCTGCTTCAGAACTGCTGACTGGAGAGTCTATGTACAGAGCAAGTTGATAGCTTTTCCTTCCCAACGTTGGAAGCTTGAATGACTTTATGTTTTACATGAATGTGCATTTTTAAATGATATATTGCACAACTTTGAGAGAAAATGCCACATGGTCCTTCTGCTCTTTTTTTTCATCATTTGCTTAGATGACTTCAGCAAAAAAAAAGGGGTTGGTCTAAATCTCAAGGCAGGATAAGGTTGCCGTATTCCACTGCTTCAGATCCATGCCATTTGTATTATTCAACAGTCTATTTAAAATCTATATTATGCAAATGAGACAGCCCATTTTTTGTGATGTGGAAGCTTGCATGATATGCTGATAAATATGGATGTTTCCCACCACATATAATTAAGCATAATTTGTTGTAGCCTCATTTTTTTCTATCAATAGTTTAAGCCCTGGAATAAGTTCTACAGTGTTCACTGAACTGAGGCAAGAATAGCTGTCAGAGAGTGGAAGCCATGAGATCCTGCTGAGTCCCAGAATGCCCTTGATGTTCTTCTTGGGTCAACCAGTATTTCTCAGCCAAATCTACTTTACAGGGTTGTTTAACTTGTTTTCATTAGAATAAAAAGGGGGAAGGGGACCAATGCCCAGAAGCAATGCTGGGGTGGTGACCATAGGCATTTACAATATGCAATGTATAATATAAAAGAAATCCCAGCATTTAAAAGTGTTACTATTTAAAAGTGCATGTTTTAAAATGGGCCATTCTTTAGAGCAGCAACCGAGGTGTCCCTATCAGATCGCACCTGTGAAGGTGGTGGGACTGAGATAAAGGCCTCTCATGATGATTTTAGCAGCCAAGCCAGATTATAATGGGAGATAAGGTCTCTGAGATAACTTGGACCCAGGCCATTTAGGGCTTTAGAACGTAAAACCAAATGGCTCGGGATGTGCGATACATTCAATATTCAGTTGGATAACACTTTTAATGATTATCTGCTGACTTATCAACATTGATATCCATCCCTGCTTGTTCTTAATTTATTCTTGATTGATTTATGAGTGATGCTACTGATTTATTATACCTTAGTATGTATATCATGCTGAGTTGCCTAGTTTTTTATTGTATAATGTATTCATTGTTTTACATTGAATTGTTGTAAACTGCCCAGAGTGGCCCTGCCGCTAGATGGGTGGTATATAAATCTAACAAATAAATAAATAAGGTTCAATATACCTGGTTCAATCCTAGGTAGCAGGCTCATGGTTGACTCAGCTTTCTATCCTTCCGAGGTTGGTAAAAAGA
This sequence comes from Phrynocephalus guinanensis, assembly GCA_037367245.1. Classification (NCBI taxonomy): domain Eukaryota; kingdom Metazoa; phylum Chordata; class Lepidosauria; order Squamata; family Agamidae; genus Phrynocephalus; species Phrynocephalus guinanensis. The sequence goes on from CM074734.1 coordinate 43,173,256, forward strand.
GGACCCAGCTTGCTGTGGGGGGGGGGGGGGATGTGTAGCCTGCATGCTGTAATTAAAAACTGTAAACCTCCCAGAGACTACTTGAAGTGGTATGGGGTGGTATATATGCAGAGCACATTAAATAAATAAATAACACTTCTCCAAAATATTTTACTATTGTTGATAGGTTAGAGAAACAAAGAGAAGAGATACACAACAGGATTTAAAGAGATATACCACTGTGGAGCACTTTGAATTGTGCCCAGAAACTGGCAGCCAGAGGAGCTGTTGTAACAAGGAAGTTATGTGATCTCTGTAACTGGCCCCAGACAGCAATGTAGCTGCTGCATAATGGACCTGCTGAAGTTTACTGAGACTTTCCATCATTAACACCACATAGAGCCTGTTACAATAGTCCAGCTGGTTAGTAACTAAGGTATGTATCACAGTAGATCAAATATCTCAATAAATGGTCATAGCTAGAACACTATTTTTATTGTGCAAATGCACTCCTGGCGACAGTCAGACAGACAGACGGACAGACAGATTTCCATGGAAAATCTGAAGAGTGTGGGCAAGCTATAGAAATCACAGGAAAAAAAGAAGGAATAATTTTCTTCAGAACAGCAGATGAAGCACTTTATTATTACAAAAAAGTATCCTAGTTTATGTGTACCATCTTTCTTCCCCTTCATACACATTCATAATCCAGCACGCCACCTGTTTCCTAAACTCCCACTCCCATTACTTCTGGTTTTGCTTCAGTGGTTTGGTCACATTAGGAATAAGATTCACTGCAGAGTTCAAACATACTTTCAATAAATAAATGACCATGCAAAATCCCTCATCCAGAACAGTCACTGACTATGTTAGCTGGGAGATTCTGGCAGTTGATGGTCCAGGAAAATAATCTCTGCTTCATACTGAGAATGGGCACATCAATTTCCTATGCATGTTTACTGCTGTTTAAGGGCCATATTTTAGTAGGAGAGTCCAAACAGTAAGCAGTCCAAACAGCCATACCAAGACAAAGACAGGTGAAATTAGATCCTTCACAGTCCCTGAGGATGTGACTACACAGTGATGGAAATGTGAATTCACTCTCATTCACTTGCTGTGAAGTTACATTGGAGAATTCAAGTTTCCCCCAGTCTGTTGACATGAACTGGGCATGGGACTTACAGAACATGGCCAAACAGCCCGAAAAACTCACAACAGCTATCATATGATTTCCAGTAATGCATGCACTAGTTTCCTGAGTAGTATATAATAATAATGATAAACTTTATTTTTATGCCACCTTTGTCCCCAAAGGGAGCCAGAACATATTTTACCCATTCAGAACATATTTTACCCATTCTGTGGCTGACATAATGCATGCACTTTTGTTGATACATATGCTTCTGCAAAATAGGGGTGGTTGTCTGTGACTTTTCATGTTGCTGATTTGGAACTACTATCATCTCCCCTGACCCCACCACCTAGCCTTTTGGGGGCAACAGGGCTGAGGAGAGTTTCAGTTCCCCACCAACATCTTGAAGGATGCCTTATTTCCTTGCCTTGGGAACCTGAGAAATAAGTTATACACAGCTGCACTCATGTGCACTTCTAGTATCTTGATGCAATGTGAAAGAAGCAGGAGCCTGTTACATTGTATATACCTTATATAGGCTTTGTAGATACCTAAAAGATAGACTCTTAGAGTTCTCCCCCCCCCCCCAAAAAGAAGAGATTCCAATCCGAACGTTCATTCCTTTCTTACAGCCAAAAGAGACCAGGTTTTGCTGGTGGGTTTACAAAGGGTAAGTGCCAATCCTTCAAAACTGAGCATCCAAATGAACTGTCATTTGGTCTGAAGCTTGATTGATGGCAGCAATGGTTTGTAGATTGTATGGGGGGGCTGCCTCAGCCCCATATTTCAGGGGTCAACCCTTCAGTTGCAGACTGCCTATGGTTGGTTGATAGGAAGCTTTCTTAATCAAGACCATTAGCTTGTCCTTACAATTTGCCATCCTAACCATACTAATGAAAGCACTGACATGCCTGAAATGTGTAGATTACTATAATCTAAAGACATTTTAGATACCCAATGTGTTGCAGTGGAGAGAGCTGCAGACTGGAGAACAAGATTCAAATCTGCACTCAGCCATAGAAATTCGCTGGGGGAGTGAAAGTGGTAAAACCACTCCTTAAATATTTCACTTACCTTGAAAGCCCCATTAGAATCACCATGAGTCAGATTTGACAAGATATAACAACAAACACATGGTACAGTAGTACTGTACAAATGTACATAAAGATGCTGAAATGTCTTGGAATGAGAATTCCATTTGTAAGTGCTTTATTGTTTTCTCCCACTTTAAGCCATTGATCTACACAAATAGTTTGTAAAAGTGCAACACAAAGCTGTTCTTTTCCCTTTCTGGATATTGCAATTACTGTCACACAGTTCACTGCCTTAATGGTCATAAATAGTGAATCAGACAGTTGCACACTGCACTCTAGCATTGAAAAAATGTACTGCTCAATCAAGAACACAAAATTCCCTCCAATATAACACCCTAAACAAATCAGACACCATGGCACAAACATCGATTCTACATATTTATGGACATACAGGGCTGAAAGATGTGCCTCATTTCCTTTTTATTAGTGTGATCCCAATAGAGCCAGTGGTATTGTGTGCTTCATCATGCCATGAATTAACATATACAGAATAATTTTACATAATTATCAGAGAATATTTTTCCAACTATCTACCATACCCAGAATTATTTGACTGCCATGGTAAAACAGTAGCTGCCCACCCTGGATCAACACCCCCTTAGGAGATAGGCCTAGGCGGTTATTTCACATCCATTTTGTCTCTCTACATGTTGCACTTTGGAGCGGTATAAAAAAACTTACTTCACATCCATCACGCAACAGCTGAAACTTGTCTCGACCACGCCCCCAGAATGGGTGCTAAGTGAGACAAATCTGTACCTGGCACTGGGGTAGGGTATTTCCTTGTTTCTGTTCCAAGACAAGACACCGTGAGGTAACAATTGTCATGCAACAAAACATTCGTTTCTCTCAGAAAACTGTGTCCCAGGTACTGGGTTGGGTGTTACATTCAAAGTGCCCACCCAACCCAGATGATCGCCACCCCCTTGCCCTCCTCCATTAAATACCAATGAAACAAACCAAACTTCAAAGCCAGGAAAGAGGGACACCAGACAGACAATTAATTAGCAAGCACAAGGAATAAAAAACAATGAAAGCCCAAACGCTATCACCCAGAGCATTCCAATGTGGCCACATGGAGAAATTGAAAGCTAGCCAGACAAGCCGCACACTCCTTTCCTGCCTGCAAAGATTTGGACTTTTCAGAAGTGAAATATCGAAAAAGAATTTTTAAGCCCCCCCCCACCAAAAAAAAAAAAAAAGGAAAAAAGGAAGCTAGACAAATTCAGTGTTTGTCACGGTACAAGACTATGAGGTAACACTTGTCACGAGACAAGTTATCACGACCATGGGAACACTGAAACAGGGACAAAACCACGTGATCACGACTAATGTTGTCACGGTACAAAACCAGACATAGAACAAAGAAGGACATGAAGTAACTGCCCTAGTAAGGTCATCCAGTTGGTGCTCCTGGAAGGGAAACCTATATGTGACCTGATATATAGTAACTGCTGGAATCAAGTGCCATCACTATGATGATGACACCTAGTTCTGTCTCTCTCTAGTTGAGGTTGCAGTCCCATGTACATAGCTGTGGAATACATATGGATCTTGCACTTTTACTTGAGTCTTGGCTTGCCTCGATGTCAAAAAGTGTTTTTAGTCACTTTTCATCGGTTCAACAGTCTCCAGAGTTCCTGAACAGAGATAGCCTGGTTACACTATTCTCTTCAGTAAATTTCTGGTTGGATTTCATTGATATATTGCACATGGGGCTGTTCTTGGATGTGACAAGTAGTTCAGCATATGGCTATCAAAAGGTCACGTGCCATAGCCAGATGTAGCAGAGGACACCAATTCTTAAAGAATTAAACAGAGGTGTTTGTTTCCAAGCCCAGTTCAACATGTTGGGGGCTCACTCTGCATGCTTAAATAGCCAAAGCAAAGAACACCCACTCTCTCTCTATCCACCAATGACTTCATCAAAGTTCTTCTTCAGATTATTTGGCAGGACCTAAGCGGAGGACCTCCTTTTAGTTTCACCTCATATTAGAATGTGACACCCATGGAAGCAGAGTTGGTGCCCATCGTGCTATTATTTAAGCCCTGATGCTTTTTCTGTTTTTGTACAGTATTGACTCAGTGTGAAGAAACATCAGAAAAGGCCTGTTGGAGCAAACAAAAGGTCTGTCTATTCTAGTGTTCTATTCTCACAGTGATAACTGGATGCCCACAGCATGACACGAGAACAATAGCATCTGCCTGTTGGTTCCCTAGCAACAGAGGTATCCTCACAAGACTTTTCTCCATGCCCAAAAACCAAGGATGTTTTTCAGCAGTTACTTCTGCAATACAGTGGACCCTTGTATAACAAACAGCTTGTATAACATAAAATTTGTACAACATAAAAAATTCCAGAGATAGGGGAAATTTGCTTAACATAATCACCTATGGGGAAAATCCATACAACATAAAAAAGGAATTACTCCATTTTCAATGCATTCCTATGGAAATTTGTATAAAGGAAAATTTGCTTAACATAATTTCATGTGGAACAAATTAATTCCTTTATACAAGGTACCACTGTACTTCCATCTTGAAGTAAGAAGATGGAATTGGGTTCTTTCCCATCCCTCACTCCCGGTTAATAGCCATGGCTATAATTAACTAACTTATCAATGGAATGAAAATGGGTTTGTCCATGTTACTCTATTACTTACTGGGAAGTAGAACAAAAGCAGAATAATAGCAACAATGTAAGATGCAGAAACTCAGGCTGTAAATGACCTTTTAAAATTTTCTAAAAAGAGGTTGACTTATTTTGGGTTTTGTAAGTGGTTAGGAATGAAGAGAATTGCATGCCACGGGTAACTGGTGGATAATTTTATAGATAATAATGGATGCAAATTATTTTGTTCTGGTGAATTATTGGGCACTGCAGGTATTCTGATGTGTTTATGTATGTGCCTTTCTTTTCCCCCCCTACCTTATATGTTAAATGCTCTTTTTAAAAGAAATAGAAAAACTAGACGCCTTCCCCCTTGAAAAAGAACAGGGTAGGAAGACACCGCAAACATTTCTAGGCATTTGGTTCTGTGTGAATTTTCATATTCAGTCACTTTGTATTTCTTTGATGGATGGCACTTGAGGTTGTAGGCCACCTGGGTGACATCGGTCAGATTCTGCTTGACTGTGGCGTAGAATGTGTGGTTGGAGTAAAAACTGACAAATGTTTCCCATATCTTTATCTAATCTTCTGAAGTTTCCAGTGCATGAAAAAGAGTCCTGAAATTGCTGATGTCAAGCATAAACATGTTGCTCTCTCTTGATAAGATTTGACCCTGCCATCAATCTCAAGTTTTCTTGATCTATTTCTGCTCCCCTCCCTTCCACTGTTGGTCCTGAAAGCACTATAAATGGACTGGCAGGTTGCTGCTGACATTTTGATCTATGAGACAAATCTTTCATAATCATAGAATCATGGGATAATGGTGTTGGATGAGTCTTAGAAGGTGATCGAGTCCAATGCCCTACTCAAATGCAGGAATCCAGATCAAAGTAAAACTAGTTTTCATTTCCCCGTTTTGTGCAGAATATTTTTTATAACAGTTGAACAAGAGAACAATCACATGCTTATTATTTAACATGTTACAAAAAGTTAGGTTCTGTATTTTGGTGGTTCACAATTTTACTATCCAAAAACTAATCATGGCACTGTGAATACCAGTGGGGGGGGAAAAAGCTGAAATGTGAAATTGAGGAGGTGTTTCTACCTTCCACTGCAGAATTTTTTTAAAAAAATGTAGTGCCCTTTTCTCTAGAAGTGTCTAAAAGCCATGTATATATTTAAATATTTAATTGATAGAACAAGATAGGGGAGTGAAACAAAGGTGGTACTCCAGTTCATTAATGTGCTGTCTGGGAAAAAAAAAAATAAACCTGCATTTGACTGACCGATGGTTGTAGTTCATGTTAAAACACAAGGGGGGAAATCAAAACTGTCTACTTTATTTATGTACTTATTTTGCTTGACAGATTTATATGCTGTCAGAGAGTTCTAAAAACTTTGTGAGTAACTTATACATCCGGGAATACAAATGTTAAACAGGTTTTAGTTGTGCAGAACAAGCCCCTTTCCAAAGAGCACAGCAGGTGAAATAAACATTTGAAGCAGCCAAGTACAAGCAGTATTTGCATGCCTCAGCTGATGAGAATTGAGACAATACATTTGTCATACTTTCCTCAGAGATGCAGCTGGAAGGCTGATCAGCAGATTTATCCACTCTGCTCTGAGGCAATGAAAAGGGCATCCATATCGCCACTCATATATTTTATTTTATTTTATTTTATTTATACCCTGCTTTTCTCCTAGCAGAGGGGCCCAAGACAGTGCACAAAGATTTTTATAAGCATTAAGACAATTAAAAATACAGTAAATAACAATTTAAAAATTAAATGTATTAATCCTTAACAACTACTATATAAAATCCTTTTAAAACAGTTTAAAATATGTATTCTCTGGGGAAAAAATTCCTAACAGCTTGAAAAGACAGCCCCCATATTAAACCCACGTCTTTAGCAAAAATGTACATATTAAACGCCTCCCTATAATGAAAGGTCTCTGTCTGCCAATTGAAGGAGAAGACCCACTTGTTCTCTTGTGGAAGAATGTTCACAGCTAGGAGCAGCCACTGAAGTGATGATCTGTCCATATGTGCCACAGCTATAGGAAACCTAGCTCAGTGGTTGAGGAAGAGACGTGGTCAGAAATGTTTACAAAATCTCCTTATAAAGGGGTCTCGGTCATAGCTAGAGAGATGGCATTGAAAATACTCCAAAATGGCACTACAGCTTTCACATAATAACCATTGTGTTCGAGAAAATACTTCCATTACATTTCAATATCTCTGGTGCTATTGCAAAAAAAGTAAGCCAGTCTTGGGAAGAGATGATTAATGGAATAAACAAAATCATAAATTGGTAAATTACTAAATCCCCAGAATTAGCACCTCTTACCCTATTCTTAGGGAAGATGATTGTTTCCTTCTCTCTCCTGTGGAATTTCTTCTCAGACCGGGGGGGGGGGACTTTAGATTCCGTTTTCAAATCCTTCAGCAAGATATTCAGTGTCTACATTTAGATGACACCCCTACTCTTTCCCTTTCATAATCTGGGAAAATTAGAAACTTTGGAGGCCTTAAATATTTATACAGAAAAACAAACAAGCAGAAATGAAAACCAACATGCAGCACTTTTAAGATTCTGGTGTAAATCCTTGGTGGATCACAATCCTCTTTTTCAGGTGCACAGAGTACAATACATGGTTGTGGAGGTGGGATCAGAGTGAAAATGGATGCAGAAAATGAGATTTGTATTCTTAATTCCAGTAAGACTAGACTATGGATGATACCTTCATAGGCTGCTATAATAATAACAAAAACGTTGCAGCCCATGAAAGTATCACCCATAGTCTAGACTTGCTTATATTTTCTATGGCTACATGGCTCCAAACTTCTTTTTTTAATTCCAGTAGAGAATGCCCACAATTTTGGTTACCACAAACATTTTGGCAAGATGATTAGCTTATTCTAAGACTCGTAGCTGATACGCAACTTTACTCAAGTGAGGCAATTAGCTACAGACCTGTCTAGTGTCCCGTTTTGGCTGGGACAATACCGTTTGTTGGGCTTTGTCCCGCCACCCTCCCAGAGCATTTATTTTACCAGAAATGTTCTAGGTGGCAGCAGCAGTGACACAAAGTGAACTTGCCTGTCGCTCCAGGAAGCGCCTCCCCAAGGTCTGTTTGGCCAGGCATGAGGGTTTGGTCCACACCAAGGGGGCAGTGGGGGTGGGCAGAGGAGGAGCCATGGGAGTCTTTGGGGAGGGTGGGGGGCACCTTGGTAGGCTGGCCTGCACCGCTAGGTCCCCAGCTCCTCGGGTCCCCAGCTCTGCCACAAGCCACAGGTGACACTTGCAGCCTGATTGGGAGGGCGGGCTTGTTCCTTCCCTTTTGTGCTCAGTTGACCGGGGAGGCCCGCTGCCCTTCTTCTTCCCCTTCCATTTGTCCAGCGTGGGAAGGCACACCCCCAAGGTTGGAGCTCCACCCACTAATGTGCAGGCTGAGGCAACACCAGGTATGGTTCGGCACCACCGCTGACCAATGGACAGAGGATAACAATGACAAGGAGTAGAGTGGCTGGGGCTTCTCTTGCTTCCCTGGTGCTGGTTGCGGCGGCTGCAGGCAGTTGGGTGGCTGCTAAGGTGCACCTCCCGGTGCGGCTGCAGGAAGGAGGGAGGGTGCCAGTGAGAGACGTCTTGCCAGTGAGAGAGCAAGGATCTGGCCAGCCATTGGTTTTCTTCTAGCAAGGCGAAGGTTTGCTGCAATGATGTACAGTAAATGAATAAACTGAGCAAATTACCGGCACTGTAAATGTCACATCCTTTTATTAGAATACATTAGGTCAACAACAGTTCTCAGAATATTTATCTTTGTCTAGGCCAGGCGAGCTTGAATGACTTGATTCAGCTGAAAAGAACTAGAGCTGAGTATCCTGAGTATCTTAAGGACATTGGATGACACATCTCCAAGTGATGTCACCTACCAATTTCACATCAATACTAAAGAGTACATGGAGAAAAGTGTGATCCTGAAGGACCTGTAGAAGCTGAAATACTCCAGCAGAACAATCCAGTGAACCATGATGTCCTTCTGCTGCTCTTCCAGTCACAGAACTTGTTCAGATAAATATTCTTGTTCTCCTCAATTGATGATTGTTAAAAATTTCTTGAATATCTTGGAAACACATGATTTCATCAGCAAGAGTGAGTGTAGTCCTGTACACCATTCAACAGTGAAGATTTATTTTACTTTATTTTAATATAGAAACCAGCAGATTGTATAAACTATAACACCATAGAATGCCCCTAGAAGAAGGTAATAGTGAACCCCTTCTCACTATTCTTTCCCTAGAAAATCCTTGAAAGGATTTTGTTCACTCAGAATTGACTTGATGGAACTTTTAAAGAGAAAAGAAAAGATAGCATCTGATATTCAGGATAATTTCAGAAGAAGTAGGCATGTTCATCTGTTACAGTACAAAAATAAAAAAATAAAAATAAAAAATAAAGAAGACAAAACCATTGTCTTTGGGGTGGGGATTCCGCCACTAGCTTGTCTAGCACCGGAACCGCATTAACACTCCCCGGGCAGATGGGTGAGACCCACGACTGAAGCCTTGCAGGGGCGGGGTGCAAATCTCCCCTTATGCGCACTGGGCCCGTCCATGTGCCCTTTGTTAAGCTCAAATAAAGCATGGCCCAATTGTTTCAACCCAACACATCATCTTGCCTGCTTATTCCGACCTGGGGAGGGCAATGTACCTTAAAGACTAACTGCTATGTTTTAATGGAGCTTTCGTCGCCAAGTCTGAGGATGTAGACTTGTCCACAAAAGCTCATGTCAAAATATAGCCACTATGTCAAGCATGTCCAAAGTTCGGCCCTCCTGATGTTTTGGACCACAACTCCCAGAATTCTAAGCTTAGATTGCCAATGGCAAAGGACTGTGGGAGCTGCGATCCAAAACATCTAGAGAGCCGAAGTTTGGACATGCCTGCACTATGTCATTGTCTTCATCATTTTTAATATTTCTGTTTTTGCTTGCTTTTTTCAGTTTAACATTCACAGAATTCAATGGAAACATTAAATTTTGGGACCAGAACTAGAGATCGGCATGAATCAAAAAATAAATCACACAATTCACTGAAAATTGCTGATTCATTTGGAGTTTGTCACTTTGTATATGTTCAATATGAAGACCCTGATGAATACCAAGTGGTGGATATTTACCCGTTTTTGATTCCTTGATTCCTCTAGCCCTATGTGTCCCTTTTTGGGGGTCCCCTTTAATTGACTGAACACTTTCTACTACAGAGAACTGCCCATACCGCTCATTCTTCTCTGGCAGGATGAATGAAGGCCTTGACACCAAAAGAGGCCTGAGAAACAAAAAACAGGGATTAGGTCTTCTCAGTGGTGCCCCCTTACCCCCCCCCACCTGTAGAAATCTTTATCCCTGGACATCTGCCAGTCCCCTACACTGGATGCTTTTAAATGCACACTGAGGCTCTTGGTATAAAGCAGGACTTCCCCAAGTTCAGGTCATAACTCTAAAATTTATATTCCTACCTTGATGTATTTATTTATACCTTTATTTATACTTCCATTGCTTATTATCAATTAATATTAATATTTTTAATTAGTGTACTTAGCTGTTATTATTTATATTTATATATTTTTCTTGTTTAATTGCTTTATACGACTTAAAGTAGCCTGATAGCTAGAAGGGCAGTATAGAAATCTAATAAATAAATAAATATCTAAGGCATTTGTCACTTTTCTGGGGAACACCTATTTTTTAGGTGTAGAACTCAGACATCCAGAACCCAAACTTCACCAGAGTGAAGGAGTGCTAAGGGGTGCATCTGTTTGATTTTGGTGTGCCTGAGTGCCTGGGTGTACATTCCTGGTGGGGGCTCTTTGGGAGTGTGCAGAGCTCAGAAATCTGAAACCCAAACTTTCCCAAATTTTCAGGGCCTTTAGAGAAGAGTCAGAGGAGATCGGCACGTGGAGGACAGTCGAGAGAAGGCCCCGTTCCCATCTCCATGTGCGGAGGCAGAACGGGGTCTCTTTAAAGGGGTCTTCCCCGCAGGGGATGATAGCACGCCTGGCACTCTCATCCACCGCGGGAAGAAGACCCCAACCCCATTCCCAAAACATTGAACAATGAAATGAATTTATTTAAAAAAAATTCATTTCATTAAAACGGAAACGAAGGGAGATGGGCCACGAAACGGAATGGAAACGAAACACCATTTTTCCGTTTCGTGCCCATCTCTAGTAGTTACAATTACAAAAAAAAAAAAACCTTCCCTGAGCTATAACATTATCTTTGTGTAAGTAAATAAGCAAGCAAGTAAAAGGAATTCCATGGATCCTCAAGGTTCAGTGCTGGAAGGCCTGGGAGATGTTTAAGCAACAGGAAGATTAACAAGTACATCAATTCCTAAACAGAGAGTTATCTTGTCGCAAATCTTCAGAACTTCACTATCTTCCTTTGGGAGAATGATAAGTTTAGGAGACAACAGTGAGGTATATCCCCTCCCTAAATCTGATGCAAAGCATGTGAACTTGCCTAAGGTGCCTCTATAGGAGTGATTTATAGTCCAGTATCATCACACAGGATGACTTCATTATATCTGAATAATGGAAAAAAGAGTGGCATCAAGCTGTGCCTCTCAAGGGAGGGCTCCCACCTCAAAGCTTTAAACAAACGACTATTTGATACGATGTTTAGAATGGTTAGGGAAGCTATTTTGCTTGGCATCAGTTAGGCAGCAATCAATATTCTGTACGTGTTGGGTGGTGTGTGTTTTTTTAAGCTCTGGTGTCTAACTGCTGATTGCTATTGGCATATAAAGTGATGTGTCTACAGTGTGTGAGTGTCAGGAAAATTGATCACCTTAAATGGTTATCTTTAACACTTGATTTAATACTTTAGAAGGACTCTTTAACTTCTAATGCAAAATTCAGTCATTTAGTTAGCACAAAAGGTAGATGAAAAATCGGGAATCCATGTCTTATAAATGCTTATTTCAAATTAAAGAAATGACAACATTCATGACATCAGGCATAGTTTATCTTATATTTTGATTGTTTGGGGGGGCAGAGTTTTTCTTGGTGCTTCCTCTTGACATTAGTTCTGTTTGCAGTTAAAGAGATTAGCTCTTTTCAAGCACACTGAATCTAGATTTGCGAGTGAGGTAGTTTGTGAAGAGGCATGCCAGAGTTGTTGTTGTTGTTGTTGTTGTTGTTGTTGTTGTTGTTGTGGTTGTGGTGGTGGTGGTTGTAAATCATAGCTTGTTGTATTTTTTATTCTTGTTTATGTATTGCTCTGCTAGTCTGCTTGCACTAAAAGGGAGGACTAGAATGATGGCATTTCCCCCAAACATATGGAGGTTTTGTCAACTCAGACAAAAGTGGAGAAAAGACTGCCAACGACCTTTGGTAAGACTGAGCTGGCAAGGAAGTGTCCAAAACAACATATCCCAGTAAGCATATGGAGTTTACTGGGATGTGTTAGGATAACAGATCTATTTGAAAAAAACAGATATTCAGAAAAATATGCAAGCACCTCCTTTTTGCAGAGAAAATAAAAGTTGAAAGAGTTGACTAGCTGTCTAGTAGTCACCAAATATCATGCTGAAATCAAAATAGTGTAGCCTAAGAAGCTCAAGATGCTACTGTTTACTGCCAGGCCACTGATCTCCTCTACCCTATTCTATGAAGCTCTGGAGAGCCAGCATCAGTTCTCCATCATTCTAGATTTGGGCAGCTGTGGCCCTGCATGTTCTTCACCTGTAACTGCCATCATCCCTATTGAATGACAAAAGTGATGGGAATTGATAGGAGATGGAATTGAACATCATTTCTAGAGCTGCAACAACCTCAGTAAGCAGATCCACAGATTTCCAGATACATGATTATGAGGTTGCAGCCACTTACCATTGAAGGAAAGTGTGTGGAACAGGTTTTGGTGTTTCGATTTCTGGGAATGGAGCTGAGAGATGATCTGACATGGGGAGCTAACACTAAAGATTTGATGAAGAAAGCACAGCAGAGATTATACTTCTTGACAATCCTCAGGAAGAATAATCTTTCAAAAAAAATCTGCTGCTGGCTTTTTACCACTGTGCCATAGAGAGTGTGCTGACCTATGGTCTCTGTGTGTGGTTTGGGAGTTGTACAGCCAGAGAAAGAACAATGCTGTCCAAGGTTGTTAAGACTGCAGAGAGAATAATTGGGTGTACTCTTCCTTCTTTAGACAAAATCTATGATTCCAGGTGTTATAAGAAAGATGTAGAGATTGTGCAGGATCTCACACATCCTGGAAATGCTCTCTTTCAGCTTCTGCCCTCTAGGAGGAGATACAGGGTCATTAAGACCAGGACTATCCGCTTGAGGAATAGTTTCTATCCAAGAGCAGTTTTGGCTTTGAATGCAGCGAAATGCAGTTTCTGAGGGAGCTTCTGTAATTAGTTTTTAGAATGTTTAGAGTTTTTAGAGTTTTTTAGAGTTTTTATAGGTTTTTTAAAGAGTTTTTAGAGTTCTCCATCGTGGCCTTCGTGAAGCCACACAGATGGGTTTCCCAGGCGCCCCTGCGCCAGAGTTCGGAACTTCCCTAGCAATAGGAAAGTTCGTTAGTCTCCGCCCCCGCACCCTGCGCATGTGCGTGGGTGTTCCTCTTAACTGCCTCAGTTCCTCTTAACTGCCACGGCTAGAGGTTCCTTTCCATTAGTCTCCGTGCGATTCTTCTCTTCAGAATTTTTTTCTGTCTTTTTGGCTTACTTCTCGGACTGTATTTTGGCTCATGTCTTTCGCGCCCCCCTTTAAGCATTGTACTGGTTGCCGGGCCAAGATTCCTCACACGGACGGGCATGACTGTTGTCTTTTTTGCCTCAGTGGACACCATCGCACCGAGGCTTGCCCGATCTGTAGAGGTTTCAGCTCCCAGGCCCTGAAAAACCATTGCAACCGTTTGGCAAACTACCTCTTGGAGCGCTCCCTTCGACCTCAACCTATGGAGCAGAAATCTGTCGAGACGGCCCGTAAGTCTGAGGCTTCGTGACGGGTGGATAAGCCAAAGAAAATCCCAGTCCTGCAAGGTGTGGTTTCTTCGAAACCTAAACCCGCTGCCAATCCATCTCTGGCTAAGTCCTCCAAGCCGTCTTCAAAGACTTCGAAGCCTTTGAAACCAACCTTTCTTCCTCAAAGTACCTCTACCTCAACTTTGGGTTCGACTTCCGTTCGGCACTGACTTCGTCCTTGGCTTCTCCTTCGGTTACGGTCGAAACCGAGTATTCAGGCTCGGCGGCGTCTTTGGTCCAGGTGGCCCCTCGACCGAAGTATCAGCAGCTCCTCCCCTCGGATTCATCAGAGTCATCATCTGACGATGATGCAGCCCTACCTCCCAAAATTACATTGATGGGCTCAACTCCGACCATGGACTCCGGGACCTGTTGGTCCACTTTGGATGGGACCGGTCGGTCCAGAGAGCTTTCACTCTGCTCTCCATCCTTGGTTTCGAAGGCAGCTTCGTCTCTGGTCCCTGCTCGGGAGACTGAGTTTGAGGAGCGTGCTTCCTCGCTGCCGCCGATGTTCTTGTCAGATTCGTCGCCGAAACCAGAGAAGAAGCGACATAAGCAGGTTAAACTTCAGCCTGCTCCTTCGAACCCTCTGGCCGGTTTCGAGTTGTCTGCTGCTGCTACGCAAACCGACTCAGTGGCTTCCGCAGTGGTTCAGGCTTTGACCCCTCCGAAGCCGACCAAGGAGGCGTCGGATTCATCCGCTCCGTATAAGAAAAAGAGACGCAAGGAACACCATCTTCAAGCTCCGTCTCTGCCTGTCCCTCCGATCCTGGCTTTTTCTCTCCGTTTCGACGGCAAGCAGTGGTCCATCCACACATCGGATCCGGTCAAAACCGACCAGCTTGCCTTGGTTCCATCATCTTCTGGTTCAACTCGTGAAGACAATGCTTCAGATGTCGAATCTGTCGGGTCGGAGGTCTCGGATTCGGCATCTGTTCAATTTGTCACTTCGCCTGATTCTGAGGTCGATGAAAAGTCTCCTCCCTCTACGAGAAACTACGCCAACTTCCTGGTCCGTATGTCAAAGACCATTGACTTACCGGTTCATCAACCTCAACCAAAGAGAGTCTGCCATATATTTGGCAGGATTGCTAATGATGAGATGGCTCCTGTCCACCTCACTTTGATCCCATCTTTCCTCACTATGGTGGAGGATTCCTTCCAGGCTCTTTCGACTACTACAATTCCTCGTAAGCTCGAGGTGCTCTATTGTGTACATGATGACAAGGCACCTTATCTGAACAAGCACCCGACCCCGAATTCAGTGGTCGTGGCATCATCACAGGTACAGTCATGTACCAAGCAGACTCCAATCCCACCTTCTAAAGAGGGAAGGAAATTGGATACAGTTGGCAGACATCTGTATTCTTATGCGATCCTCCAGCATAAGATAGCCAACTATCAAGGTGCCATGGGTGCGTACCAGCGTGATCTTTTGTCACACCTTCATCCCTTCCTTGAAGACAAGCGTGCAGAAGCTTCAGCATTGTATGAGGAGTCTATGGCCTTGGCAGCCCAGCAGATGCGGGCCTCAAAGCACTTGTTTGATGCAGCCTTGAGGGTTCTCAATTCTTCCATAACCCTCCGCAGGCACACTTGGCTGCGTACCACTGGTCTTTCTGATGACCATAAGGCCCAAATTGAATTTTTGCCCTTTGATGGTTCCGGCTTATTTAACACCTCCACTGATGACCTTATGGAGGACAGGCACAAAAAACAGGACACTGCCGAAAAATTAAACGTCATCCCTCCTCGACCGAAGCCTTCCTTTCACTTCCAATCAAGAAGACACTTCTGGCCTCCATCCACCCAGTCCTCCTCCAAGCAACAGCAAAGTGACCGTCCTACCAGACCTTCTGCCTTATCCACCTTCTCCACTAAGGCAAAGAAGTCCAAATCGGCTTCCACCTCTTCCAAACCCAGGGATAGACGATCCCGAGACGATTATTGACTACCCATCTATTCGTCTCAATCCCTTTCTCCAGGCATGGTGAGACATCACTTCGGACCAGTGGCTCCTTTCTGTTATTCAAAGAGGTTACCTGTTAGAGTTGTCTTCTTTCCCCCCGTTGGGGAATTTAGTTCGCATTACTCCATCTCCTTGCCTTCTAGAAGAGGTGTCCTCGCTTCTTCAAAAAGGTGCCATCGAAAGAGTCCCAAGGACCGTTGCTCATCACGGACTCTTCTCCCGTTATTTCACGGTCCCAAAGAAGGACGGTGGTCTACGCCCCATTTTGGACTTAAGATTCCTAAACAAATTTTTAGTCTACAAAAAATTCCGAATGGTAACCTTGGAAAAGGTCATCCCCCTCCTCCGCAGGGGAGACTGGTTTGGAGTTGTGGATCTCCGAGATGCGTACTTCCACATCTCGATCCACCCAGTGCATTGCCACCTCCTCAGATTCGCCGTAGGGGAAGGCATCTTCCAATACTCCGCCCTGCCATTTGGTTTGGCGACAGCACCAAGAGTCTTCACCAAGTGCATGGTGCCAGTGGCTGCATACCTCCGCACACTGGGAGTAGTTGTCTTCCCCTACCTCGACGACTGGTTGGTCATCACAGACTCACAGAACAAGGCTCGCCAAGACATCGCAACTGTCTTCAACACCTTAAAGTCGCTGGGTCTGCAGGTCAATTACAAGAAGTCGCATCTCGACCCCTCACCAGTAGTAAACTTCATCGGTGCCATTCTGGACTCTACCAGGGCCATGGCCTTTCCTCCACAGACCAGGATTGCAGAAATACTCCGTCTCCTGCAACATTTCCGCACGCACCAGGTCATCCCAGCAATCAAAGCCCGAAGACTGTTAGGTTTCATGGCCTCCATGAGCTCTGTTTTAGTGCATGCGAGGCTTCGACTCAGACCTCTCCAGGCCTGGTTCCTCCAACAATTCGACGCTCTTCGGGACCCTCCCGACAAACTCCTCACCATCCCTCCAGACTTACCTCATCATCTTCGCTGGTGGTCCTGCCGGTCCAACATCCTCTCTGGCCGCCCATTCAGGAACCCGTTTCCTACCATACAAGTAACTACAGATGCCAGCAACACAGGTTGGGGTGCAGTTTGCCTCTCACACTCCATCCACGATACCTGGACTCCGCAGGAGAAACAGTTCCACATCAATGAGTTGGAGCTGCTGGCAATCTTCAAAGCGTTCCGGGCGTTCATCTGACACCTCTCCGGCAATGTAGTACTGGTGGTGACCAACAACACATCCGCCATGTACTACATCAACAAACAGGGCGGAACCCATTCACAGCGTCTTCTGCAGCTCACGATCCACTTCTGGGATTGGTACATCTCCAACAACATTCACCCGATTGCGATGCACTTACCTGGAGAGGAGAACTCTGACGCCGATGGCCTCAGCCGACTTCTTCAGGTGACTCACGAATGGGAGCTGCATCCCAGGACTTTCAGCCTCCTTTGCAGCAAGTGGGGCTCTCCTCGTGTGGACCTGTTCGCCTCCCAATCCAACACCAAGTGCCAGGAGTACTGCTCCAGAGCAGGGAAGGGTCATCACTCCTTAGGAAATGCACTCCTCCTCCCATGGTCCAACAACCTCCTTTATGCCTTCCCTCCAGTTCCTCTAATACACAGGGTGGTCATAAAGACTCTTCAGGAGAGAGCCAACCTAATCCTGATAGCTCCTTGGTGGCCTCAACAACCCTGGTTTGCTTCCCTCCTACAAATGTCCTCAGACTACCTACGCCTTGCCCAGTTTCCCGAACTGCTCTCACTGGACAAGGGCCAAGTCCTGCACCTGGATCTGACTTGCCTTCAGCAAACAGCCTGCAGGATTCTACCTTGATCGAGGCTATCATTGCTTCTTGCCGCAAGCCTTCCACTGAAAAACAGTACACCTATAAGTGGAAGAGGTTCTCTCTATTTGCGGCAGATAAGGGGTTTGATCCGGTCAATCCTTCCCTTACCTGGGTCTTGCAATATCTCCTTCACTTGAAACATTCAGGACTTACCTCTGCTTCTCTTTGAGTCCATCTGTCAGCGATTGTGGCTCACCAACCGCAGTTTTCGGAGGCAGCGGCGTTCTTTAGACACCTGAGAATGAAGCGGTTTCTCAAGGGCCTCAAGAACACTTTCCCTGACCGGAAACCGGTTCCACCTCAGTGGTCCCTGTCATTGGTCCTTCGGGCCTTGCAACGCCCTCCCTTTGAACCAATGGCATATACAGACCTCAGGCTACTCACCCTAAAGACTGCCTTTTTGCTGGCCATTACTTCGGCTAGAAGGTCAAGCGAGCTTTGCGCTCTTAGGTGTGACCCTCCATATTTGCGGTTCCACCATGATAGAGTAGTGGCTTACCCAGATTTCACTTTCCTTCCGAAAGTGGTTTCCTCTTTTCATGTGTCTCAGCCTATTGTTTTGCCAGCTTTCTTTCCCAATCCTACCACCAGGATTGAGCGGGACATGCATACACTTGATGTTAGAAGGGCCCTAGCCTTTTATGTCTCTAGGACCAAAACTATCAGAAAGTCAAATAAACAGTTTGTGTGCCATGACCCTGCAGTACTGGGTACTCCTGTCTCCTCCCAACGTTTTGCCCTCTGGGTGGTTCAGACTATTAAGCTCTCTTATGAGCTGGCCAAGGTACCCCTACCCTTGGGTATCCGTGCTCACTCCACAAGAGCTTTGGCCTCCTCAGCGGCTTTTCTGAAGGGTGTACCCCTGGACAACATCTGCCAGGCGGCCACCTGGTCGACGACTGACACCTTCGTGACCCTGCCAGTGAGTACTGCTTGCAATCACCCATCTGTGTGGCTTCACGAAGGCCACGATGGAGAAGAACCAGTTACTTACCTGTAAAGGTGGTTCTTCGAGTGGACCTTCATGAAGCCACACAGCACCCGCCCGCCTCCCCTCGGACCGTCACGCCCTGACTGGTACATCCATTACCTGTCATCTTGGCGGCCAAGAGGAACTGAGGCGTTTAGGCGGGAATACCCACGCACATGCGCAGGGTGTGGGGGCGGAGACTAACAAACTTTCCTATTGCTAGGGAAGTTCCGACCTCTGGCGCAGGGGTGCCTGGGAAACCCATCTGTGTGGCTTCACGAAGGTCCACTCGAAGAACCACCTTTACAGGTAAGTAACTGGTTCTTTTTAAGTGTGCTAGTGGGTTAAATGTGTTATGTGGGGTGGGGGGATAGATATTTTTGTATGGTTGTATTGTTAGATCCTGTAAAAGCTGGTGTAGATTCTTTCAATCTCGGTGTTCTACACAGGACAATGACAACAAAGATCTATATCTATCTATCTATCTATCTATCTATCTATCTATCTATCTATCTATCTATCTATCTATCTACTAAATAAATAAATAAATAAATAAGTTTGGAAAATGTTGTTGTTGTTGTTGTTGTTGTTCAGTCGTTCAGTCATGTCCGACTTTTCATGACCCCATGGACAAGAGCTCGCCAGGCCTTCCTATCTTCCACTGCCTCCCAGAGTTTGGTCAAAATCCATATTGGTTGCATCGATGACACTGTCCAACCATCTCATTATCTGCCGTCCTCTTTTCCTTTTGCCTTCAATCTTTCTCAACATCAGGGACTTTTCCAAGGAGTCCTCTCTCCTCATGAGGTGGCCAAAGTACTGGAGCCTCAGCTTCAAAATATGTCCTTCCAGTGAACATTCGGGGTTGATTTCTTTCAGGATGGATAGGTTTGATGTCCTTGCAGTCCAGGGGACTCTCAAGACTCTCTTCCAGCACCACAGCTCAAAAGCATCAATTCTGTGGCGATCAGCCTTCTTTATAGTCCAGCTTTCACTTCCATACATCACTACTAGAAAAACCATAGCTTTGACTATCCTGACCTTAGTTGGCAAAGTGATGTCTCTGCTTTTTAAGATGCTGCCTAGGTTTGCCATTGCTTTCCTCCCAAGAAGCAGGCATCTTTTAATTGCGTTGCTGCAGTCGCCATCTGCAGTGATCAAGGAGCCCAAGAAAATAAACTCCGTCATTGCCTCCACTTCTTCCCCTTCTATTTAGATCCTGTAAAAGCTGGTGTAGATTCTTTCAATCTCGGTGTTCTACACAGGACAATGACAACAAAGATCTATATCTATCTATAACACTAGTATGCCATTGCACTACATACTTTCTGATTACCAGTGAAGGTCATTTGTTTGGGCTTGAGAAAGGTTGTATCTTCTAGTGTAAATTTGGTAAATTTGCTACAAATTTGCTATAAAATTTGCCCTGAATCCTTGAGGGAGCTCAGGAAAAGAAATCTAAACAACCTACAATTTGCTGCAATTGTTTTCCAGTGTTTTGGTCATATGCTTCATCTTCATACATCACCATTTTGCCTGCTCAGGCACCAGGTACCACCATTTTACTATGCTTATTTTAAAGTGATGAGTTCTCAAGAAAAAGCTGCAGCAAATTGTTGAGGGATTGTTCCTCCCCACATATATGTGTTCACAGAAAATATATGGAAATCTGTCTTTGCCTCCCCCCATCCCACAATAAAGACATGACACAAGTAAGTATGGGTTAAATAGGGCCACAATTTTATTTATTAAAACCAAAATTGACAACAGATAATCTTCAAAGCAAGAGGGCCTGAGGGTAGTGCAAGTAGGTAAGGGTCTGGAATTAATTTGCATCCAGACCAACACAGATTCATTAAAATTATGATCAAGGAGTGCTGCCGACCTGTTCAGCACCCCAACCCCTAATTTATAATCCAAGGCAGCCCTTCTGTCTGCATATATTACATAAAACTGCTAACTTTTCTAAACCTACTAATCTATTCAACTTTAATGGAGGGCTGCCAATAGATTAACGTATCCCTAATCATTTTACCAAAGGACATTTAATCTGTTATCTCTTGCACCACCCGCCATAGGAAAGGGGCTACAGAGTATGCTCCCTCCCCCCCACCAGACCGAAATGTTCTACCTGCAGACCCTGTTGCAAGTCTTTTAAAAATATGTCACGCCCTGCATCTGACAGGTGGACACCATGTGCTCTAAAAAGCTCGGGCTGACGTATCACCATGCCAGGGTGTCGAATTACAGACCCCAGACCCGCCCTCATGGCCCTAGCAACTTCCCTATTCACTCCTTTCCTGCTTTTGTCTCTCCCCCCCCCTCGTACCAGATCACAGGCCGCCCTCCACACGAAGCGTGGAGTAATAGCTGACCAGACTAGTCTGGTATCAGTCTACGATGAGACCACCAAAAGAAGATGGCAAGAAGTAGTAGTAAATGTATTAGTTAACTGATATGATACTATGTTCCAATATGTTTTATCTTTGACTTGGTAGATTTAATGTTACCTTTTGTGCTTTTAAAAAATATTTCTCCTTTCCCCTTTCCCTTTCCCTTCAAAATTAATAAAACTTTTAAATAATAATAATAATAATAAAAAGGAAACCGGTCCTTAAAGCTCCTTATGTCAGCCATAACTTTAAGGATTAAAAAGTTACCCGCCACTTGGCTCAAGTCATTTCCACTGAGGTAGACCACCAATATATCAGGAGACTATTCTGGAGAACCCTGAGACACAAATTCCAAGAACCTGTCCCAAAGCCTGCCTCCCTGTCCCCTCCATTCCATGACAGACTGTGTACCAAGGTCAAGCTGCTGGCTCCAGATGGACGGTGCCACATATTTGGCATCCCAGAAGATAAAGCTGTGTCCACATATGACCACACAGGCTCGCCTGAAGGGAAAGCTACATGTAATGACAAAACAGATGGCAGGTAGCCCCATCCTAACAGTCCGGCAAGGACTGAACATAATCCTAATATCCCTTTGATTTACAATGGCCAATCTGCTGAATGTTGGCTATATCATATAACCCATGGCTGCGGCTGTAGACGCCACCCCGATGCAAAAAGAATGGGTGCCAAAATTCCATCCCTGAATCCCAGCCCTATCAAGGGCCTGAGATGTGACCCTCCAGAATTGATATTGAGTCAGGGGACAGCCATCAGTGTGTTGAAATAAACACCCAGTACTGTCACCCCACCATTTTAGCTTACCGGTGAGAGCAAATTTGAGGGCAAATTTGAGATACAGAACACCTGCCAAACGTGATTTTTATCAGTTTTAGATCTGTGCCGGTGAATGATGACCCCATCTACAAATAGGGATAGATCTGCCCTCTGTAAAGCTGACTGAGATGTATCCCCTGTAGATCCAGCTACCAACCCTCTCACTCTCAAAGCACCAAAACAACCAACTAAACAAACAAAAAACCTGTTAGTGTCGCTGCTAGAAATAAACTAGCCTCAAAAATCATCCTTACAAATCAATTCCCACGTATTGGCCAACCTGACCAGCATTTCAGGTGAGATAGGTGCACGTTTGTCCTTGCGTCTTCCCATCCCCTTTGACCATTCCTCTATCATTTTTTGGACTCTAAAGTTGCCCACCGGATGAGCAAATATCCTAGCTTTTGCATAAAATGTCAATACTGACATTTTACCTTGGAAAGACCTGGGTGCTAAACCCTTCCTGTGCAAAACAAAAACAAAAACAGCAAACCCATGAGCTGCTCCAACGATGCTGGCCATACCTGTGCTAAATCTTCTTTAGCGCAAAAATGAACAAACTCAGCACATGCAGCCAAATAACTTCGATGCATGCTTGGAGCCAATGCTAAACTCATCACTCAGTTATCCTCTACCATCCAATGATCCATACCTTGTCTGGATATGCACAATGGGAGCGAGCACTCTGAACCAATCTATCTGTAGATGGGACAGGGCATAAGCTATTTCATTCTCAACACCAGGAACATGTCTAACCCTAAAAACTATATTAAACTTCAGACATCTCAGCGTGAAAGCTCTAACTAGTCTCATTACCGTAGCAGACGTGGATGAGAGAGAGTTAACAATATATACTACTGCCTGGTTGTCACACCAGAAGACCACCGCAGAGTTAGACCAGATTGCAGACCACAGCCACAATGTCCCTACCAATGGAAAAACTCCAAAAAAGTTAAATCCCTAGTAATTCCTTGTTCATGCCATTCCCTAGGCCAAGCACTGGCACACCAGCACCCTTGAAAGCAAATACCGAACCCTAAAGTGTCAGAGGCATCAGTTTGAACCTGTAACTCTGCACCCCAAAGAATCTCTGACCGCCAAAAAGACACCCCATTATAACATTCCAAAAATTCTAAGCAGACCTTCATGTCATCCTTCAAGTCTTCTGAAACCTTACGCCAATGGTGTAGGTTCCTCAAACCCACTGTGGCATCACACAACTGTCTCAAAAAGGCTCTGCCTGGTGCTATCACGTTGCATGCAACGTTTAGATGCCCTATCAATTCCTGCAACTCCTTCAATGTTACCTTGCATCAAACCATCATCCTATGCAATCTTAACTTCAAATCCCTCAGTTTATCAGGTAATAAATGACTAGCCTGGCTAAGTGTGTCCAGCTCTATCCCTAAAAAGGTCAACACCTGAACAGGTCCTTCAGTCTTTTCCTCAGCTAGCAGCACTCCCAGCTCGCCAGTCAATAACTCAAAATGCTCCATCACTCTTTTGTGCTGCCATAATCTAGCCCATCCAGAAAACAAAAAGTCATCTAAATAATGCACTAGCTGGTGCAAACCTGATCTAACCTTCACTGGCCATTCTAAAAAGGTACTAAAACATTCGAACGCAGCACAAGATATGGCACAACTCATAGGCAGTGCTCTATCCATATACAACTTTGCTTGAAAAGCAAATTCTAAAAGCTCAAAATTATCTGGGTGAACTGTCTAAAGCCAAAAGGCAGACTTTATGTCACACTTACCAAACTCCACCCCCAAACCACATTTCCTTACCATGCGTACAGCCTCATCAAATTATGTATACCTCACAGTACATAACTTACATAACTCAGGCCAAATCATATCATTCACTGACTCCCCATCTGGATAAGATAGGTGGTGAGTGAGCCTAAATTCCCCTGGTGCTTTCTTAGGCACCACTCCCAAGGGAGAGACTCTAAATCTGTCTGTAGGTGGACCATCAAAAAGTCCCAAGACTGTACCTTTGTCCACTTCCTTGCCAATCTTTCTTCTCATAATTTCCTCAAGCCCTACCACTGACCACAGATTCTTAGCCATCCTTGCTGTCCTAACCCCTACCGCTGGAATGTGAAAACCAAAAGCAAACCCGTCAAACAGATAGCACGCAGCTTCCAAGTTTGGGTAGCCATTAAGCCACCTGGCTAGCATTTCTAATCTAACTGGACTGGGGCCCTTTGGTAAAGTTCTGTGAGCCAGGGGAGTTCTCTCTCCTGCCATGGTTTCTATTCCTGGTCCCCCTAGACCATCCTTTTGCACAATGCACCGATGCATGGTAACCATTGCATGTGGCGCAGTGGTTAAATGCCTGTACTGCAGGTAAAACTGTGCTCACGACCTGGGTTCAATCCCTGGTAGCAGGCTCAAGGTTCACTCAGCCTTCCATCCTTCCGAGGTCGGTAAAATGAGTACCCAGCTTGCTGGGGGGGGATGTGTAACCTGCACACTGTAATTAAAATTGTAAACCGCCCAGAGACTACTTGTAGTGGTATGGGGCGGTATATAAGCAGAACACTTTGGAACAGTTATGCCTAAATTTGCATGGCTCCTGTCCACACACCCCTTATGCATTGAAGCTTGAATTGCTTGACCCATCCCAAGGAGGGCAGCTGGACCCTGACTTGGCCTTTGAACCCGATGACTGCTATCAAATCATTCACCCAAAACAGAGCGAGATGGAGTCATGGGTAACCTGTTACCCTGTTACCCTCTTACCCAAAACAGGTCAAGAGGGTAACAGGGTAAAAACATCTACATATGCACCCTTCAAAATCTTCTCTATAGTGGCCTCCGAAAGGTGATCTCCTAAAGCAGGTATGTTCAAACTGCGGCCCTCCAATGTTAGGCACCGCTTCTGGTCCTTTCATTTGCATAATGACTGGTTGTTCACCCTGAGTGCTTCCAACTTCCCCACTATCCGCCTAGGTGCTAACCTCACTCATGCTAACTGGTCTGGGACTTTTAAAGGAGTCTTGGTAAGAAACAGTGTAGGCGCGCATTGGTGCAACTATGTGCAGAGGCAAGGTCAGGAATACTGGCACCTCATGGTTCCCATTGGTCCACAGCTAACCCCCCACTGATTAAGTGGTGTCATGGTGCCAAGGAGCCCTCAGTGCCAGGAGCATCTCTAATGCTCTCTCCAAGTAGCCCGCAGACATGTCTAATATGTGAGCCTCTTCCTGACCATCACTGCTGACACAGAGGAGGTGAAGCTCCAGTATGGCTGTCAGTAGAGCGAGCCATCGAGTAGAGGTGAGCCTCAGTTTGTATCCTACTGCCAGATGGTCCCAACATACAGTAGAAGACCTAGCAAGCTCCTCCTCCAAAACAGAAAAGCGAGCCAATATTAGATCACCCATTCTTTTAAGCTCAGTCATCTTCTGAGATTTAGTTTCCCTCTGTGACCTGTACACCCCATATGTAACTGTGCCCTGTGACTATGCCTTCTGTTTTTCCAATTTACTGAGCTTTTCCCATATGCCCCCAAAGTCTGGATACTCCTCATCATCTGAAGATGAAACTCTTGGAAGAGATCTACGTGGAGTCCTCCTTTTAGCAGGCATCTTTCCTTTAGACCCCCCTTTCCCTTTTTGGGTCCCATATTAACCAAACTAATTGTTCTCCAAATAACAAAAACCACCCCTGATGGAAGCCTCAGCTTCACAATTTTTTAAAATAAATATTCTGTGTGATAAGCACAGCTGTCAAAAATATACTTCTAAAACAAGGGGCCCCAAAGAATATGCTCCCAGTCCCCTACCTCCTACAAAGTCACAGCCCCACTGCAAAAACCCCCAAATTAAATTCAAAGCTACCCCCAATGATCACCTCAACTCCCCTACCTCAAAAGCCTCACCCGAGGCTTAAACCAAAAACCCACTTCTGCTCGCTTGGCCCAAATTTAACTAAAGTAACTAATGACAAGACCCAACAGAGAAACCCTGCAAGAACAATAACCCGGAGGCTTGGGAGATCCTAAGCCTGCAATCTGAGGCAAAGCTGACAAGGACTCCCAGCACAACTGTACCCGCTGCTATCAAAAGGCAAAGGAGGGCGATGAAGCAGGAGGCAGGCTTTAAAAGCCTCTGTAGCCTTTCCAGGAAACCCCGGGGTCAGGGGCTAAGGGGAGCATGGTATGTGCCTTAAATCCAGGCTTCAGAGCCTCTCAGGAGGAAAAAAACCCAAATGCCCCGGCTCTCAGTGCAGCCCCGACATTGCCTCAACCCTGGTGCTATGAATCCAGATTTTTTTTGGGGGGGGGGGGGTAGCCCTGTACCAGAACTCCATCTGATAAGGAGCAACCCTTCAGTAAAATTGCTGCTCCAGAAATGCATTAGCACAGGTGTCCACAATAAGAACACTATGCCCAAGAACACTGTGTTGAAATTCAATTAACAATGGAAGCTCTATCGTTTCACTTTCTTTTCCTTAATAATGATAATAAAACTCATGGATGAACTATCTTAAAAGCCACATGGTTTTTAGATTTGCACAAATGCAAAAGTAGGACAATACTTTCATTCAATCATTAATTAAAAGAAAATTGAAGCATTCATGAAGAAAATTCTATTTCATCAGGCAGGGCACTGCACTTTATAATCATAAAGAATGTAGGCAAATTATAGATAAGAGTGCCAAAAATTCACAGTAGATATCTCTGCCAAGTTTGCTCCCATGAGGTGAATTCAAACTTACATTGCAAGCATCAGCTGGGCTGTGTGGTCTCAACCATCCATTCAGCACGGTTGGAATGTTCTCAAAACCTGCACCATTTGGCTCTGTCACACCTTGGTGGAATCAGAAAGCAGATATACCTGGAAAGGAAGAGATGTATAACAGCCAAGAGGCACCTGTGCAGCCTGAGTTTGCTCCAGGTTTATGAAACCCATATTTGCATAATATTCTATGCTATACAGATGTTTTCCCATCCTTTGAGAGCTTGGTTGTTGTGAAAATGCTGCTTCTCCAAACTGATTAGCAATAACAATTTTAACACATTTGTTCCATTTTATATATATATATATATATATATATATATATATATATATATATATATATATATATATATATATATATATATATATATATATATATATATATATATATATATATATATATATATATATTGTTTTTTCGTAGATTTTCACGGGTATAGGTATGCATGTTAGGGTGGATTCGGGTTTCTTCCCGTGTAGAAATCTGGTTGTTTTGGCGACGTTTCGACGAGGTCTCACTCGTCATCTTCAGGCTGGTGTTCTGGCTTCTTTCTTCTTGAAGCAAAGCGTGATCTCAGTTGAAGTCCTTCTATAAATACTGCTGGGGGTGTGTGGTTTGCTTGCTCTGTTGCTGATTGTAGGTTCGTTTGTTCTTTTGTGATCTGCTGTGTGGCTGAGGCGATCGTTAAGGGCTTAACTGCTGGTGGGTTAGATGGCTGTTTAGAGACATCATGTGTGGGTGAGGTGCTGGATGTGTGTCTATTAGCCTTTTGTTTCTTAACGACCTTGGTGATGGGTGTTCTGGCAGCATCCTGGGCTTTGGTGGAGTGGGGTCCTGTGTCTTGTGAATTCATTTTGGTCTGGCTGCGTGTCTGTGGTCTCCCAATGTTTTTTTGGCGTGTGTAAGTGTGCTCCATGTGGTGGCTGGAGTGGGGAGTAGCGGTAGATGGTGCAGTCGTGGTTTTGTTATTGGATGGTGGTTTCGTTTCATCTGTGGGAAGGGTCTGGGTTTGTGTTTGGTGTGGATGGAAGGTGGTGGCATCTTGTGTCCTTTTGGACCTGGTGTCAGTCTTTGTGACAGAGGCTCGTCTGTTGACCAGGGCTAGTTTCCAGATGTCAGGCAAGCGGGAGGTGTCATCACGTTTATTCATGTTGTTTGGGTGTTTCTCTATTTCAATGGCTTCCATGATTATTCGACTGTTGAAGTGTTCAGTTTTGGAGATGAGTTTGGTTCTTTTAAAATCAATTTCATGACCTGTTGTTTTTATGTGCTGGAAGAGAGAGGAAGATTTTTCTTCTTTTTTGACTGCGTTCTTGTGTTCTGCGATGCGTGCGCTTATTCTCCTGTTTGTCTGTCCGATGTATGTGGCTGGGCAGACTTTGCATGGTATTTCGTAGACTCCTTGGTTTTCTAGCTCAATCTTGTCTTTGGGGTTTCTTAAAATGTTGGCTATTTTTTGTTCGGTGCAAAAGGCTGTCTTGATATTGTGTTTGTGGAGAATTTTGCTTATTTTGTCTGTGGTGCCTTTGATGTAAGGGAGGAGGGCAGTGCCGTTGTTCTCTTCTGTTTCTTGGTTCTTGGGGGGTGTTTCTTTTTGGATTAGTTTGGTGATGGTGTTTTTTTGGAATCCGTTCGCAATTAAAGCATTCGAGAGAGTGTGTAATTCAGTTTTTAGGTGGTCTTTGTCAGCGAGGCGTTTGGTTCTGGAGATGAGGGTTTTTGCTACGGAGTTGATCTGTGCAGGGTGGTGGTGTGATTGTGCATTTAAGTAGCGGTTTGTATGTGTTTTTTTTGGTAGATGGTATGTCCTAAGGAGCCGTCGGGTTTTTTGTAGATTAGGACGTCCAGGAAGGGAAGTTGGTTGTTGGCTTCTATTTCCATAGTGAATTGTATTTTGGGGTGTAGGCTGTTGAGATGTGTGAGGAAGTTGTTCAGTTTGTCTTTCCCGTGTGGCCAGATAATAAAGGTGTCGTCAACATATCTGAGCCAGAGTTTGGGTTTATGTTTGGACTTCTGTAACGCGTTGGTTTCAAAGTGTTCCATATATAGGTTTGCGATGACCGGTGAGAGGGGTGATCCCATGGGTGCTCCTTCTATCTGTTTGTATCTTTGTCCATTGTGGATGAAGTATGTGTTGGTTAGGCAGTGGTTGGTCAGATCTAGGATGTGCTTGGGGGGGTTGTATTTGTTGTGGATAGCTGTCAAGGCTTCTTGAATGGGAACTTGTGTGAAGAGCGAAACAACATCGAAGCTCACGAGTAGGTCATTGGGTTGTAGGTCTTGTTTCTTTATAATTTCTATGAAGTGGAACGAGTTTTGTACGTATGAAGAGATGGATTCTGCATAGGGCTGGAGTTGTTTGGCAAGAAATTTGGCGAGGTTTTGTAGGGGTGAGCCTATGGAGCTGACTATGGGTCTGAGAGGTGTTCCTTCTTTGTGAATCTTGGGGAGGCCGTAGAGCTTGGGGCATCTGGATGATTTCTCTCTGGGGATGATGCTTGGCTTGATTTCTTCACTTAAGGGTGAGGCTTTTATTTTGGCTTTGGTGGTTTTTTCCAGGTAGGTGGTGGGGTCTGTGTTCAAAGGTATGTAAGCAGGGTCTTGTAGTAGGTTGGATAGTTTGGCTTGGTAGTCAGATGTGTTCATCACCACTGTGGCATTGCCTTTGTCTGCTGGGAGAATGATTATGTTGTTGTCTTTCCTCAGGTTGGTGAGGGCTTTTTGTTCTTCTTTGTGTAAATTGCTTCTGGGTGGTTTGCTGGAGCAGAGGATATTGGTGACTTCGAGTCTGATTTTGTTGGCTTCATCTGGGTTGATTTTGGTTAGGCTGGCTTCCACTCCGCATATGATGTT
Source organism: Phrynocephalus guinanensis (assembly GCA_037367245.1). NCBI lineage: Eukaryota > Metazoa > Chordata > Lepidosauria > Squamata > Agamidae > Phrynocephalus > Phrynocephalus guinanensis. Next base: position 43,202,738 of record CM074734.1, read on the forward strand.
TTCAGTGGGGATGTGTCTGGGGGCGACTGCAAAGTTGAATCCTTTGGACAGGACTTTGGTCTCTGCGATGGTGAGTGTCCTGTCTGATATGTTGTGAACTGTTTGTTTCATGGGCTGCTGTGGGGGGTTGGGCTTCTGGCGTTTTTCCAGTTTGTGGAGTTTGTTGGTGTGTATGTCTGTCTTGTGGGAGGTCTCTGTTTCAGCTCTCCAGGCGGCGAGTTGCTTGGATTTGTTCCAGAGTGTTGGGTGGATTTTGTTGCTGAATTTGAGGTGGAGAGTGAGTAGGTCTCTGTTGGTTTGATCTAGTAGGTATCTTTTCTTGTGTAGTTCGTTTCTGATTAGGGCTAGTTCTGTTCTTTTCAGGATCCTTTCGCTGGATGGGGTTTTTGAGTGGAATTTCAGTTGGAAGCTTGTGGGGATCACATTTTTATCTCGGCAGTTGCGTAGGAATGCAATGTCACATAAGATGGTGGCTCTTCGGACTTCTAGTTTCTCGTAGGTTCTGGTCAGCTGGAAGGTTTCCTCCCCGTAGAGGTCGGATATTTGTTTTCGTAGATTTTCACGGGTATAGGTATAGTCTACGAAATACCATGCAAAGTCTGCCCAGCCACATACATCGGACAGACAAACAGGAGAATAAGCGCACACATCGCAGAACACAAGAACGCAGTCAAAAAAGAAGAAAAATCTTCCTCTCTCTTCCAGCACATAAAAACAACAGGTCATGAAATTGATTTTAAAAGAACCAAACTCATCTCCAAAACTGAACACTTCAACAGTCGAATAATCATGGAAGCCATTGAAATAGAGAAACACCCAAACAACATGAATAAACGTGATGACACCTCCCGCTTGCCTGACATCTGGAAACTAGCCCTGGTCAACAGACGAGCCTCTGTCACAAAGACTGACACCAGGTCCAAAAGGACACAAGATGCCACCACCTTCCATCCACACCAAACACAAACCCAGACCCTTCCCACAAATGAAACGAAACCACCATCCAATAACAAAACCACGACTGCACCATCTACCGCTACTCCCCACTCCAGCCACCACATGGAGCACACTTACACACGCCAAAAAAACATTGGGAGACCACAGACACGCAGCCAGACCAAAATGAATTCACAAGACACAGGACCCCACTCCACCAAAGCCCAGGATGCTGCCAGAACACCCATCACCAAGGTCGTTAAGAAACAAAAGGCTAATAGACACACATCCAGCACCTCACCCACACATGATGTCTCTAAACAGCCATCTAACCCACCAGCACTTAAGCCCTTAACGATCGCCTCAGCCACACAGCAGATCACAAAAGAACAAACGAACCTACAATCAGCAACAGAGCAAGCAAACCACACACCCCCAGCAGTATTTATAGAAGGACTTCAACTGAGATCACGCTTTGCTTCAAGAAGAAAGAAGCCAGAACACCAGCCTGAAGATGACGAGTGAGACCTCGTCGAAACGTCGCCAAAACAACCAGATTTCTACACGGGAAGAAACCCGAATCCACCCTAACATGCATACCTATACCCGTGAAAATCTACGAAAACAAATATATATATATATATATATATATATATATATATATATATATATATATATATATATATATATATATATATATATATATCTTCCCGTGTAGAAATCTGGTTGTTTTGGCGACGTTTCGACGAGGTCTCACTCGTCATCTTCAGGCTGGTGTTCTGGCTTCTTTCTTCTTGAAGCAAAGCGTGATCTCAGTTGAAGTCCTTCTATAAATACTGCTGGGGGGTGTGGTTTGCTTGCTCTGTTGCTGATTGTAGGTTCGTTTGTTCTTTTGTGATTTGCTGTGTGGCTGAGGCGATCGTTAAGGGCTTAACTGCTGGTGGGTTAGATGGCTGTTTAGAGACATCCTGTGTGGGTGAGGTGCTGGATGTGTGTCTATTAGCCTTTTGTTTCTTAACGACCTTGGTGATGGGTGTTCTGGTAGCATCCTGGGCTTTGGTGGAGTGGGGTCTTGTGTCTTGTGAATTCATTTTGGTCTGGCTGCGTGTCTGTGGTCTCCCAAAGTTTTTTTGGCGTGTGTAAGTGTGCTCCATGTGGTGGCTGGAGTGGGGAGTAGTGGTAGATGGTGCAGTCGTGGTTTTGTTATTGGATGGTGGTTTCGTTTCATCTGTGGGAAGGGTCTGGGTTTGTGTTTGGTGTGGATGGAAGGTGGTGGCATCTTGTGTCCTTTTGGGCCTGGTGTCAGTCTTTGTGACAGAGGCTCGTCTGTTGACCAGGGCTAGTTTCCAGATGTCAGGCAAGCGGGAGGTGTCATCACGTTTATTCATGTTGTTTGGGTGTTTCTCTATTTCAATGGCTTCCATGATTATTCGACTGTTGAAGTGTTCAGTTTTGGAGATGAGTTTGGTTCTTTTAAAATCAATTTCATGACCTGTTGTTTTTATGTGCTGGAAGAGAGAGGAAGATTTTTCTTCTTTTTTGACTGCGTTCTTGTGTTCTGCGATGCGTGCGCTTATTCTCCTGTTTGTCTGTCCGATGTATGTGGCTGGGCAGACTTTGCATGGTATTTCGTAGACTCCTTGGTTTTCTAGCTCAATCTTGTCTTTGGGGTTTCTTAAAATGTTGGCTATTTTTTGTTCGGTGCAAAAGGCTGTCTTGATATTGTGTTTGTGGAGAATTTTGCTTATTTTGTCTGTGGTGCCTTTGATGTAAGGGAGGAGGGCAGTGCCGTTGTTCTCTTCTGTTTCTTGGTTCTTGGGGGGTGTTTCTTTTTGGATTAGTTTGGTGATGGTGTTTTTTTTGGAATCCGTTCGCAATTAAAGCATTCGAGAGGGTGTGTAATTCAGTTTTTAGGTGGTCTTTGTCAGCGAGGCGTTTGGTTCTGGAGATGAGGGTTTTTGCTACGGAGTTGATCTGTGCAGGGTGGTGGTGTGATTGAGCATTTAAGTAGCGGTTTGTATGTGTTTTTTTCCGGTAGATGGTATGTCCTAAGGAGCCGTCGGGTTTTTTGTAGATTAGGACGTCCAGGAAGGGAAGTTGGTTGTTGGCTTCTATTTCCATAGTGAATTGTATTTTGGGGTGTAGGCTGTTGAGATGTGTGAGAAAGTTGTTCAGTTTGTCTTTCCCGTGTGGCCAGATAACAAAGGTGTCGTCAACATATCTGAGCCAGAGTTTGGGTTTATGTTCGGACTTCTGTAACGCGTTGGTTTCAAAGTGTTCCATATATAGGTTTGCGATGACTGGTGAGAGGGGTGATCCCATGGGTGCTCCTTCTATCTGTTTGTATCTTTGTCCATTGTGGATGAAGTATGTGTTGGTTAGGCAGTGGTTGGTCAGATCTAGGATGTGCTTGGGGGGGTTGTATTTGTTGTGGATAGCTGTCAAGGCTTCTTGAATGGGCACTTGTGTGAAGAGCGAAACAACATCGAAGCTCACGAGTAGGTCATTGGGTTGTAGGTCTTGTTTCTTTATAATTTCTATGAAGTGGAACGAGTTTTGTACGTATGAAGAGATGGATTCTGCATAGGGCTGGAGTTGTTTGGCAAGAAATTTGGCGAGGTTTTGTAGAAATTTGGCGAGGTTTTGTCGTTAAGAAACAAAAGGCTAATAGACACACATCCAGCACCTCACCCACACAGGATGTCTCTAAACAGCCATCTAACCCACCAGCAGTTAAGCCCTTAACGATCGCCTCAGCCACACAGCAAATCACAAAAGAACAAACGAACCTACAATCAGCAACAGAGCAAGCAAACCACACCCCCCAGCAGTATTTATAGAAGGACTTCAACTGAGATCACGCTTTGCTTCAAGAAGAAAGAAGCCAGAACACCAGCCTGAAGATGACGAGTGAGACCTCGTCGAAACGTCGCCAAAACAACCAGATTTCTACACGGGAAGAAACCCGAATCCACCCTAACGTGCATATATATATATATATATATATATATATATATATATATATATATATATATATATATATATATATATATATATATATATATATATATATCCATTAGCCAAAGGTACTCTTATATAAAGTAAAGTGTGCACACATGTGTTTGTAGACATGGATCATAACAGCCTAATATGGACAGTTGAAGTGGGAGTAAGTAGAGTGAAAACTTTGTCTGAATCTTTGGCTTAACCCATGGAGAACGTGCTGTGTATTGTAGAAGTTGGAGGAAAGGTAAAATTAAAGAGCATTGGATGGACTTGTAGAGAAAAACTGGAAAGGAAGGCCTGCAGGAGAAGAGAGGTAAAAGATGATGAGGGAAGAGAAAGTATCTCAAGAGCAGGAGAGGAATTGAGTGCTTTCCTCTCAACATTTATTGATTATTTTAATATATAAAGACACACTGTGTTGTAGTGGTGTCCCCTATGTATGCAGTCTATACAAACTAAGTCCACGTCCCAGAGAAATGGTCCCATGGGCACTCTTAAGAACAGAAGAGGTGAACCAACAATTGTGGCTGTTTTAAAACTCCATGCAGTTCAGCTGTTTCCTGGATAGCTTCACCTGGACCAGGTAACAACATGGACAAATATGGTCTTCCAGAACTGGGGGACCATACAGTACTTTGTTATATTGCCACCTAAACTAGGTGAAGCTGTCCAGACTGTAATTCCTGTAACTTCCAGGCAGCATAGGTTATGGTGAAGGATGATGGTTGTTACACTCCAAAAAAATCTATAGAGGAACCATTGGCTCGTTCCCTAGACTCTTGAGGGCTTCTCCAGTAAAATGAATGGAACAGAGAGTAACAGCTGATGTTTTTGTTGATTGAAGAAGGTTCCTGCTAGTGTGAGGTCATCCTAGTTGTGAAAGACTTTTGTAGTACCATTCTGGGCCTTTTCACACGACCCCTCAGATCCGCTGGTCCCTTAAATTCGGACCAGCGATCTTGAGGGTTCCTTGCTGTTCCTCCGTCCCCACCCCCTCCGCACTTCCTTGTTCTGTCTGCGGGAGGGGAGGGAGGGGGAAAAAGCCTTAGACACGGACAAAAGAAGAAACCCTTACCTCCCGTGCATGGAAGCTTGCTCCGAGCCCCGGTTTTACTTCCTGGTTGCTCTTAAAGGGGCGGAGGCGAAAGAAAAACAGCAAAAAGAAGCAAGGAGAGCTCAGGCACTCTCTGCATCAAATATTTTTCACCTCCCAAAAGCAAGTACAAGAAAGTGGTCGCACTTAATTGTCTGCAAACTCCGGACCTGGTGGGAAAACATTTTTAAGGTCCGGAGCTTGCAGCCCTTTGCCGCGGAGTTTAGGGGTCATGTATAAACGCCCTATGTGACTTGTAAATAGATAAAACATGTTAAAACAATAACAGTTGATGGTTGCGAAAGATCTCATACTGTAGGATTGTAGTTGGATACAATTTTTTAAAGATAGCAGCAGCATGGCTAATTTTATTGTTAGATGCATTAGTTTGCCTCCTTTTGCACCTGTACTGATCACTTTCTGCTTTTTTAAGGTCTTTTCTGGGCTGTCAGGAGGCAAAATTATACCTAAATTATAGAATGTTGTTTGAGGTGATTTTCAAAGTATACTATTTTATTTAAAATTAATGAAAACAGACACATATATATTATTTTTAAAATCAAACTGAAATCTTCTTATTTTGGAATCTGAGCTGAACTCTACTCATGGCATTCTCCCTCTGAAGGAATGGAAGAAACGAGTTGTGCTATTCTGCCCCGTAGCAGTGCTTTTCACTCAAAGTTGTGACTTCATGTACCATGAAGAAAGAGGCACATTCTTGACACCAGAGGCCTTGACTGCAACCACTAGGCAAAATTGCTTCTTTTTAATCTGGCCCTGATTATTTCTAGTGAGTTTTGCTAAATTTTCCCAACCTTCAAGAGGAACTAATGCCTTTTGTATCACCTCCCCTCCCCTCCCTCAGGCTAGCAGAGACTTGTAGTCTCCAGAGAGCCAAATTGAGGTTTGGAAGGGGGGTGGTCAAGGACTGTGCTGCTTTGTTTGATATGCTGGGTGTTAAACCTTATCTGGGACTTTGAAGCAATCTTAACACCAGCCCTGCCTCCTGATACCATCATCTGGTGTATTTATTTATTTATTTATTTATTTATTTATTTATTTATTTATTTATTTATTTATTTATACAGCTTATATACCGCCCGTCTTCCTGAAAGGAACTCCGGGCGGTTTACAATAAATGTACAGACAACAAATTAAAACAACAACTGAAATAAGCAATAAAACAAAACGGCTGCAGCAGAAGGCGGGACTAAAAAAGAAAAGAAAGAAAAAGAAAAAAAATTGTGTCACCCAAACGCCTCCCGGAAGAGAAGGGTTTTCAGCGCCTTCCGGAAGGCAGGCAGGGACTCTGCAAGGCGCACTTCTGCTGGTAGGTGATTCCATAGGGTTGGGCCAGCCACAGAGAAGGCTCGGGTACGGGTGGAAGTTCTCCGAGCCTCCCTAGGCGTGGCCACACGCAGCATGTGCACCCGCAACGACCTAGTCGGACGGGCCGAAGTTGACCGCTGGTCGATCCGCTCCGTCAGGTAGCCAGGTCCTAGGCCATGGAGGGTTTTGTAAACCAAAACCAGGACCTTGAATCTAATTCGGGCTGCAACGGGCAACCAGTGCAGACGAGCCAAGACTGGGGTGATGTGCTCGAATCGACGCACACCAGCCACCAGTCTGGCTGCTGCATTTTGGACCCGCTGCAAGCGCCGAATGAGAGTCAAGGGCAACCCCATGTAGAGCGCGTTGCAATAGTCCAGTCTAGAGATCACCAGCGCCTGGACCACAGTTCTGAGGGAGTCCTCATCCAGGTACGGACGAATCTGGGCAATACGCCGTAGATGGAAAAAGGCAGCCCTGGACACGGCGGACACCTGGGCTACCAGGGTGAGCGCTGGGTCCAGGACTACGCCCAGATTTCGGACACAGTCCGATGGCCTGAGGGAAACACCCTCCAAGGTGGGATACGGGCCACCGTAGCTGGATGAGGAAGCCCCAAAGAACATGACCTCGGTCTTATCGGGGTTGAGCTTGAGCCTGTTAGCCCTGGTCCATTCCATGACTGCGCCCAGACACTGATCGAGGGTCCGGACAGCCTCATCTGCAGCGGTAGAAAAGGAGACATAGAGCTGCGTGTCATCAGCGTACTGATGGCAGCAGACTCCATGCCTCCTAATGACCTCAGCCAGCGGCCTGATGTAAATGTTGAACAGCATGGGAGAGAGAGACGACCCCTGTGGAACCCCGCAAGGGAGTATCCAAGGGGCCGACATCTCGCCCCCATGCTGAACCTGCTGGGGACGGTCCCCGAGGAAGGACCGGAACCAACTGTGAACAGTGCCCCCGATCCCAACCTCGGAGAGCCGATCCAGCAGGATACCGTGGTCGACGGTATCAAAGGCCGCTGACAAATCCAGGAGGACCAACAGGGAGGAGCACCCCCTGTCGGCCCTCCGGATGAGGTCATCTTGCAGAGCGACCAAGACTGTCTCGGTCCCCCGACCAGGCCTGAACCCAGACTGGAACGGATCCAGGGCATGCTCGGCCTCCAGATAGGATTGAAGCTGGATCGCGGCCACCCTCTTGATCACCTTGCCCATAAAAGGAACGTTAGCGATCGGGCGAAAGTTGGATAATTCGCCCGGCGCTAAGCTCGGTTTCTTCAGGATGGGCTTTACCACGGTCTCCTTCAAACGGGAAGGGAAAATCCCTTCCCTGAAGGAGGCCATGGCGATGATCGAAGCCCACCCTGAGATGTTCGTGGCAACTGCTTTCATAAGCCATGAAGGGCAAGGGTCGAAGGGGGTGGACGCGGGCCGGCAATGGGCAATAGCCCTGGAGGCCTCAAGAGAGGTGACAGGCCCAAACTCAACCATGCGAGGAGACCGAGGGGGCACAGCCGCCGGGGATGCCGAGAGTGGGCTATGGCAACAGGATTCGAAACCGGAACAGATGGCCTCTATTTTCGATCGAAAAAAGGCTGCAAAGTTCTCACTACTGAAATCAGTAGGAGGAGGCCTAGTCAGTCCAGGATTAGTGAGGTCGCGAACCACACGGAACAATTCCGCTTGGCAGTTCGAGGCCTCACTAATTCTCAGGGTGTAATAAGATCTTCTAGCCACCCTGAGCACATGAACACAGCGCCTGGACTGAGCGATGACTGCAGCCTTCTTGATAGCCGTCCGGTTCTTCCTCCAGCTGCGCTCCAGCCTCTTCCGTTCATGCTTCATCGCTCGGAGCTCTTCCGTGAACCACGGAGAGGAACGAGCTCTGCAGCGGATGAGGCGCCTAGGGGCGATCTGGTCGACAGCTCGTGATGTTTCGTCGAACCATTGATCTACCATAGAGTCAACCAGATCGTCAGCCAGTCCGCCAGGAGGCTCCCCGAGGACTTCCCGAAACCGATCAGGGTTGAGGAGTCTACGGGGGCGAGCCCAAACAGCGGGCTGAGGGTCCATTTCACCAAAAAGATTCTCAGCGCCTGATAGACTACATCCTCTATCAAGTCTGGAAGTTGAGTCATGGCTACTGGACTTCGATCTCTCAAAAGAAGTCCAGTAGCCATGACTCAACTTCCAGATAAACTCACCTGGATGACTGAGAATCTTCACAGACATATCCTCTATCAAGAATGCATTTTTTATACAATGCTTTGATAAAGATAGCAAGTTGCTATCGAAAGCTTAGCTTACATTTTTTGTTTTAGTAGTGACCAATAAAGGTATCACCTAGCCTACTTTTGAATTTGTTTTTCTGATCACATGACTCGACCCACTTTTTTTACTTACAGTATTAATATTTATTTTATTTTGCTTTTTTAAAGGCTGCGTTTCTCCTGATAAGAGAACCCAAGGCTGCACACAGTATTAAAATAAAAGAAGTAAAAAGTGTAATACAGTAACCCCCCCGCCGATCGCGGGGGTTAGGGACCCACCCCACCCGCGATCCACGAAAATCCGCGATATGCGGAAGCGGGTCGGTGGGCCTGGGGGTGGGTGGGGCGATCGTGCGCCTCTCCCAAAAGCCTTGGAGGAGCATGTGGGGGGGGGCAGCGCAGAGTGACCAGATCGCCCCCGCCGCCCCTGCGCGGCTCTGAGGCCTTTCGGAGGCACCTGAGGGGGAACGGAGAGGGACACTGTCCCTCCCGCAGCCCCCCCGTGTGGCTCCAAGGTCCTCCGGAGGCGCCGGGGGGGCTGTGGAGAGGGACGCCGTCCATCCCCGCAGCCCTTCCGTGCGGCTCCATGGCCCTCCAGAGGTGCCTGGGGGGCTGTGGAGAGGGACGCCAGCCCTCCCCGCAGCCCTCCCGTGTGGCGGCAGTGGGGGGGTGACAGAGAGTGATGCTATCTCCCCCCCGCTCCGCCCCCAGGCTTCTCAGAGGTGCGGGGGGTGCACAGAGCGACCAGATCCCCCCCCGCTGTGCAGGTACTGCAATCCCGCTATGTAGCGGGACCGCGGGACCTGAACCACGAAATGGCGGGGGGTGACTGTACAAAAAATATTAAAAGATAAAAATACAATAAAGTATTATAATATTAAAAAGTAATTAAATTGGTATATTAAAACAATTAAAAAGATGAAAAGATGAAAAGACTAAAAAATACAACCCCATTAAAAAAAACCTCACAGGCAAATAAATTACTGGAAAGGCCTTTGTTGGCCTTAGGTGGATGGACATCAAAGATGGGGCCAGCTTGGCCTTCTGAGGGAGGGAATTTCACTGAAGCAGCAACAGAGAAGGCCCTTTTTCATGTCCTTATCAAACACACCTTGTGTTGGTGGTAGGACTGAGAGAAAGGATTGATTAAAGAGTGAATGTGGAATTAAAGATGAAGGATGAAGGATGAACTTGAAGAGCAAAATATAGGCCTAGACTGGTAGACCAGAGCACACTTAGAACTGAGATATGCAAAGGATATGATAGAGCAGTTTTAAGAAGAAGAAAAGTTGTATTTGATAAGTTGGTGTTAGATTCAAATGATAAACTAATGAAGAAAATGTATGAACATTTTAAAATGGAAGATGAGGTAGTAAAGGATTGTATTATAAAGTGGATGCAAAATGTAGGGCATAATATTGATATTGGTCACAAATCTGAAAAAGTGACATAAGAATTACAAAGTCTCTAAATTTTAAGGAAAACATATGTGTTATAGATGTTAATTCCCCCCCCCTTTTTTTTTGTAAAATGTATGCAAATGTATGCTGGAAATTTAACGTACAGGAAGGAACTTTTTATCCCATGTGGTGGACATGTAGGGAAGTGAAAAGGTATTGATGCATGACTGTTTACAAAAACATTCTCTTGCACTATACCATTTAAACCAGAGCTGTTTTTATTGAATATTATGCTGGAGATTGGAGATATAAAAATGAGACATCTAGTGATACATACAATAACTGCAGCAAGAATTGTGCATGCTAAAAACTGGAAGAAAATAGGAACATTGACAGAAGAAGAGCTGATGGGAAATATCTTGGAAGTGGTGGAGAAAAAAATATTATCGGAAGCTTGAAGAACCAATCAATTCAAAAAGGAAGTGAAAGTTGGGAACTGTTTTATAAATGGATTTGAAAACTGAATGAAACATTAACAACAACATTATTAGCAGTTATACCTCTATACAATTTTAAGCCTATGACAGATGATAAGATAAGATAAAGATAAGATAAACCTTTATTGATCCAACATCGGGGAAATTTACTTGTTACACAGCTCCCAATACAAAGAACAAATAAAGAAGAGTAAGTGCACAAAAAGTGTAAGGTGAGAAAGAAGATAATAGATAATAGATATTAAATAAAATAAAAATCCAATATACAAATATACAGTATAAAATATAGATATTAAAAACCTGTTCTTCTTCAGATCACATGCTAAGCTACTTGGCATTTTCCTTTTCATTTATTGAAGATTTCATTCATTTTTTTCAAGTCCATATATAAAACAAAGAAAACATAGAAAACCCAGGTAGACTCATATGTGGAGATGTGGTTGGTCATTAGAAAGATTTCTTTTGTTGTGGGGATGCCCTGAAGCTGCTGGTTGTTTCCTGTTACTTGATCTTCTTCCTTTAGTTTACCCAACGGGACTTTTCTTGTACTTAATGCAATAGTGGGGTGAAGTCTCCTCAAATGTAAGAGGATATGGAAGGGGCCACATTCTAAGCATAGTTTTGTTGTGGACACTTTTATTGAGATCCTTTATGGTGCAGCAAATGTGTTCATCATTATATACAGTGTAAGAAATGCTTTACTACTGCGGTTTTATGTACTATGGAAACAAAAGATTTCTTAGATATAGTGCAACTGCTTCAGAGAAAGATATAAAAAGGGCCATTTAACACTCATAATCTTGGAAGCAACTGGAGTTACTTTGCTGCTGTATTTAGGTTAGGGTTTTGTGTTCGTCATAAGTGCTTTATAAATTGTAACCTATCAGCTTTGGAACAGTTGCTGGAGACATGATGAATTAAGTAATAAACAGCAAGTAAGGCCCTTTGTAAATATATGTGCATTGGACCATAGGCAGTTCATTCTTTTCTTCTTTGTTACTTCTCTGGATCTTGTTCTATCAAGTGTATTACTACTGATTTATAAATTTGTCCAGGGTATTTTGAAGACATACCTTGGTTCTTTCCCTAGCTCTTTTAAACTGCACTCTTCCTTGGCAATTGATAAAATGGAACTTACCTTTGAGTAGAAAGGCCTTGGCTGGCACTGTTAAAGATAATCCCTCTATAATGGTTCATGTTCTTTCTGTATTCAAGTCGTCTGAAATGATCTATTAAATATACAAAGTTATATATTATTTCAAAGTGAATTACGAAAGCACATTGCCCCATAGATTATCCAGGAACAGGATTCTTGCTTCCTATTGAATTGTGATTCTGAAAAGATCTATGCCTAACCTACTGAAGTGAAACGTTCCCATATCTAGAGAGGTCCAGTGAAATTTGTTCTTGACAAAATTTTAGATGGCTCTTATCTTTTAGCATTACATTTATAGCTGAGATAGCAGATTAGCATCATTGGCCCAAGTCATTTGGTGTAGGTCAAAAATATACAGTATTATATCAAGTACTGCTTTCGTAAATGGGATTAACACACCTGTATATGTTTTCTTATAGTCATATATTTCTGACTTTTTTCTTTTTGCTTGCCTGCCCAGGGCAGCTGATTAAATCACCACAGGGCAAACCAATGTAGAACAGTTCAGTTCAAAGCTGCAGAATCAGGATGTTGGAAATGATATTTGATGAGGCATCTGGAGGACTCGATTCTCCTTGCCATCCCATTAGCGATCAGCATCTGAAGATCTTTTGGAGGCCTTAGCAGTGAAAATGACTGTTGTTTCTGTTTCTAACTCTTAGCAGCTTTCCAGAATAATGACATAGCTTGTCCAAGGTGCTATGGAATATTCAGACCTCCTCAAGAGCATTGTAAACCTGCAATGAAAGTAGACAAAAAACAAACGCCCGCAAGTTTTCACCAGAGGACATCCACTGGATGTATTTTTTTAAAAAAAGAGAATCATAATTCAACAGTTGCTGGCAAAAATGCACATATTAGATAAACTCGTGCATGGGATCAATGCACACACAAAGCAAACATGTTTTCACATGCACTTTAAAAATCCTCAGAATTCAGGATGAAGTGAATTTGAAATTGGGACTAGACTGAATGTCTAAATTATTCAAGCTGCATTTGGAGAAATGATTGGAAGAATGAAATCCATCCATTCATCTTTATCACTGCATTTGCCATTGACACATTGCATTTGGCTGCTGTGATGCCATTTGTGGCCCTGGACCTTTGATTCCCAAAGGGCTTAATGTTGGAGGTGATTCTATTCCTCTCCTCCTTCCCCACATTTTCTTCAGGTGGCCCCACAACAGTACAGAGCCTTCCTTCCTTCCTTCCTTCCTTCCTTTTTAAAAAACTTAATCCAAGAACTGGAGAACTGAGAACCTGTCCCAATTAGTCATCGGTCCCACTCACAAAGGTGGACACACCTTGGACCTGGTTTTTGCCTCCACATCGCGGGGTTTCAATCTGGGGGTCGGGAGGTTGTTGGCCCGGCCCGTGTCATGGTCAGATCATCATCTGCTGACTTTTTCCCCTTGCGATTGCCACCCCGCCCCGCGGGGAGCCAGGCCCTTCCATCTGGGCCCGCCCCCGGGGGCTCCTGGACCCTGTGCGGTTCTCGGAGGCCCTCGGAAGTGTTCCAGACGGGTTGGATGACGATCCGGCCGACTCCCTGGTCAAACGGTGGTTTGAGGAGGTGGCTGGGGTAACTGACCGGATCGCCCCTAAGCGCCTGATCCGATGCCGAGCCCGCTCGTCTCCTTGGTTTACTGAGGAACTGCGGGCGATGAAGCAAGAGCAGAGAAGGCTAGAGAGCAGATGGCGGAATGCTCGGACAGTTTCGAATTGGGCTGCGGTTAAGGCGTCGACCGGTCGCTATTTTCGCGCGATAAGGGCGGCCAGGAGATCTCATGTCGCCCTGAGAATTGGTGAGGCCTCGAATCGCCAGGCGGAATTGTTCCGGGTGGTCCGAGACCTCACCAATCCCGGTCCGCCTGGGCCTCCTCCTAGTGATTTCACTAGTGAGTCTTTCGCAGCCTTTTTAAAATCTAAGATAGAGGCCATCCGTTCTGAGCTGTACGCCGGTTGCACTGGCCCTGTCCCCGCCTTGGCTAGTGTCGGGCCGCCTCGGCCACCCCAGTTCGTTGAGTTTGGGCCTGTTACACCTGTGGATGCCTCCAGGGCCCTGGGACATTGCAGGCCTGCGGCTTCTCCGTTCGACCCTTGCCCTTCCTGGCTGATTAAGACCGCAGGGGGGAGCATGCCGAAATGGGCTTCATTAATTGCCTCAGCCTCCTTCAGAGATGGGACCCTTCCCAGTCTTCTGAAGGAGACGGTGGTGAAGCCCATTACTAAAAGACCCGGCTTGGCTATGGACGATTTGTCCAACTATCGCCCTATAGCCAATGTTCTCTTTTTGGGCAAGGTGATTGAGCGAGTTGCTGCCCTGCGTCTCCAGTCGTTCCTGGAGGAGAATCATGTCCTGGATCCCTTCCAATCTGGGTTCAGGCCGCGTCATGGGACCGAGACGGCCCTGGTCGCACTGCACGATGATCTGTTGAGGAGGGCTGACAGGGGTTGCTCTACCCTGCTGGTCCTTCTTGACCTGTCAGCGGCTTTTGATACCGTCGACCACGGTATCCTGCTGGAGCGGCTCTTGGAGGTGGGGATCGGGGGCCAGGCCTTGTGCTGGCTCCGGTCCTTCCTTGAGGGCCGCACCCAGCGTGTGAGCTTGGGGGGTGAGTTGTCGGCTCCCTGGACACTCTCTTGTGGGGTGCCTCAGGGGTCGTCCCTCTCCCCAATGCTCTTTAACATCTATATGAAGCCGCTGGCTGAGATCATCCGGAGTTATGGAGTCTGCTGTCATCAGTACGCTGATGACACGCAGCTCTATCTCTCCTTTTCCACCTGTGCAGTGGAGGCCGTCCGGACCCTTGATCGCTGCCTGGCTGCGGTTCTGGACTGGACCAGGACTCACAGACTCAGGCTCAACCCTGGTAAGACCGAGGTTATGTTCTTTGGGGGCGCCTCAGAGGGGTACTGTGGCCCTCTTCCCAGTCTGGGCGGGTCCGCCCTCCAGCTGGCGCAAAGAGTGAGGAATCTGGGCGTCGTCCTGGATCCGGATCTGACCCTGGAATCCCAGGTGTCAGCCATGACCAGGTCGGCCTTTTACCACCTGAGGCTTATCACCCAGATTCGCCCGTACCTCGATGAGGGCTCCTTGAGGACTGTGGTACAGGCACTGGTTATGTCGAGGCTGGACTATTGCAACACTCTCTACATGGGGCTCCCCTTGAACCTTGTTCGGCGATTGCAGCGGGTCCAGAATGTGGCGGCCAGGCTGGTGGTTGGTGCGCATCGTTATGACCGCGCCACCCCCATCCTGGCCCGCCTACACTGGTTACCCGTTGCCTCCCGGATAAGGTTCAAGGTGTTGGTTTTGGTTTACAAAACCCTCCATGGCTTGGCCCCTGCTTATCTGGCGGAGCATCTCCCCCAACAATTAGATCCGGCCCGACCCACCCGATCTTCTTTGGCCCTCTCGCTGCGGACCGTCACTCCGAGGGAGGCCCGCAAAACGAGCACTCGTGGACGGGCCTTCTCGGTAGTGGCGCCAACCCTCTGGAACAAGCTTCCGAGCGAGCTACAGCAGGCACCGTCATTGGCGTCGTTCAAGAAAAACTTAAAGACTCTTCTTTTTCGGGATGCCTTCGGCAATGCCTAGGGATTCAGTTTTTTTTTCTTTGTGCCATGGCCCGCCTATCTGATCTTGGATATTACTGTTTTAGCTGTTTTAGCTGGTTCATCTGTTTTATCTGTTTTATTTTCCCTTGTTGTAAACCGCCCTGAGTCCCCTACATGGGAAATAGGCGCGGTATATAAGTGTGAAATAAATAAATATAAAAAAAGAATTGGGGGTGGTGGTGTTAAAAAACCCTGCATACACACAGAATTGTAAACCACATCTTACACCAAAGCAGCATAAACCAATTTGTGACTCCCCCCTCCCCCCGTCTCTCCTGTTTCAGGATACACTGAAATGACCCCCTTAGAATAGAAAGAAAAGAGGCCAAGTCTACCTTACCATGACTTTATGAGATAAATGGACATTATTATCCTTAGATTACACATGTGGGATCTAAGAGAGGGTGGCTTAGAGTTTTCTTGTGAGTTCATGGCAGAAACGCGTATCAAAGTGAGGCCTTCTTGATTTGAAGCTCTGCTTCTCAGCCACACTACACCAGATCTTTCCTAAGAAGTATGTGCGTTACAGACCTTTCAATTCTTTCCTAATACATCAAAGCAGGAACAGCAGGAAGTGAAGACAAACACAGTTTAGTGTCTGACTTCCTTTCTTTCTTTCCTCAATGCTTTGCTATTACAAGAATACACATTTTACAATAAAATACTACATAACGGTAATAAGAAAAACAATATGCATGCTAAACCAATGAAATGTTAAGACTTTATGCTCCCTTTACAACATCAAAAAGAAGCAGCATAATAGCTCTGGAAAAAATAGCTCATCAAAACAGTTGATCGCTAGTTCTTTTCTTTTTCTATCATTTTTATACTGCTTTTCAGCTACAAAGGCTTCCAGTGCATTAGTAGAGTTTGGGGGGGAAACCTGCATGCATTAACTTTTAGTGCATTTCCTTATTTCAATTTTTTAAAAAAGTGATTACTGAGAAACAGGTCTCCCAACTTGCGAAAAGGCTACAAAAATTCTTATCATGTAAGTTCATGAAAAGAAACGGGAGATTCATGTTCGTCTTCCCAGGACATATCCTTGCTTTCTGCTCTGTATGGGAAAGTCCAGGAGGTACTCAGCACCAGAGGAAAGTCAGCTTGGGAACAGGCCCCATCCTGTGATTTGAGTGCTGGCTTGTCGTTGACTCAGTGGAAAACAGATGACAAGCCTGACTGACTGAAGGGAGTCAAAGGCAAAGGAGGAGATAAATAATTTGTGCCCAGGTAATTTGCTCTTTAATTCATTAATTATTTCCATGTATTTTGCATTGTAAAATGTGCTACAGTTCTGTCACTGGAGCCATCTAAAGTAAGCACAGGTCGCAGTTTAAGGTCAAGTTTAATGTGTTCACAATTTCCTCTTCCATCGTGTACAAATTAGATTATTGAGGTCACTGATTAATAAAATGGTTTAACCCTTCAGGACTAACTTTCCAATTACTGCAAAAAAGGGGGAGGGACATGTAGCCATTACAAAAATACTACAAAAGCAAGATTAAGCTAGGTTATATCTTTATAGACTACTAGTAAAATAACAAAAAAGCCAATTTCTATTATGCTCAATAGCACCTAAGACAAACAGATCCTGATGCCAGCATGAAATCTTTTACATGCTGGATCTATATTTTATTTTTGATCTACATTTTATTTTGTTTTTATTATGCATAATATGTTGTGTACCACCCAGAGTTCCTTTCATCTATATCAGTCAACCAACCAACCAACCAACCAACCAATCAATCAATCAACTAATCAATCAATACAATTCAATCACTTAAAAGCTAAAACTTAAAAAAGTCCTTCAGAAGATAGCGGAAGAGTGAGAAAATATCAATGTGGTGGGGATTTTATGGTAACGGTGCCACTAAAAAGAAGACTGTGCCTTACACACCTATCCAAGGAAGTTCATTATTTTCAGCTCTTAAAAAAACCCACCAATGTCTGGCTCAAACTGTCACTCTCATTGCCTTTGGGAACATTGTAAAGGTGGCCCATTGTCCACCTAATGAACCTATTGAGACTAGTGTTCACCTACCAAGCCTATTCAGGCCATTGTTCATTTTATGAGCCTATTTCAGACCAGGGTGACATGAAGTCAAAGTGAACTATAAAATGGAGGACTCACAACTAGCTTTCCTCACACTGACGAAGCTGTTTGGAGGCGCAGCAAAACGTTTCAGTCTCTCAAGAAAAGAAGTCCAGTTGCCATGACTCAACTTCCAGACTCATGGTTAGACATGGGCACGGCTTGGCGAAATTCTCGTTTCCGTTTCCGTTCCTCATTTCCGTTATGCAACGGAAACGGTAATGACAATTAAGCCGTCAGAACTCGAACTCGAATCGATAAAAGAAAAATTGGGTCTGATTTGTCGTTGTCGTTCATGGCATCGCGGCGATCGCGCGATGCCAAGCGGCACAGAAAAAAGTTTTTAAAAAAACCTGATTCCCGGCCAAAAAAGTAGGCAAAAATATGCCTGCCTGAGTGAGGGCACCTACCAGAGGGGTGGTTTCTGGGGGGGGGTCTCCGGCCTCCCCCCCTCTCCTGTCCTGGGCTGCTGTGGTGGGGGGCATCCTCGTCGTCTCGCCATGCCATGCGGTGCGGGGGGATCCAAAATAGCGACCGCAATATTTTTTTTGAAATCGTGGTCCAAAAAACCACCAAAGCACCACACAGAAACATGCGAAAATTAGGTATTTTAACTGCCTGAATTTTTACAGTAGCAGCAGTGGGTTTTTCTTGCAATAAACGTCTGTCTCCAATCCCGTTGATTTTATTTTATTTTATTTTTATTTTTATTTTTTTATACCTGCGCAATGATGGACCAAATCGCCAACATGCGCTGGATTATGGAGAAAGCCAGAGAGTTCCAGAAAAACATCTACTTCTGCTTCATTGACTATGCCAAAGCCTTCGACTGTGTAGACCACAACAAACTATGGCAAGTCCTTAAAGGAATGGGAGTGCCTGAACACCTTATCTGTCTCCTAAGAAATCTATATGTGGGACAAGCAGCAACCGTCAGAACTGGATATGGAACAACTGACTGGTTTAGAATCGGGAAAGGAGTACGACAAGGCTGTATACTGTCACCTTGCCTATTTAACTTATATGCAGAGTACATCATGAGAAAGGCCGGTCTGGATGAATCTCAAGCCGGAATTAAGATTGCCGGAAGAAATATCAACAACCTCAGATACGCAGATGATACTACTCTAATAGCAGAGAGTGAGGAAGAATTAAAGAACCTCTTAATGAGGGTGAAAGAGGAGAGTGAAAAAAATGGGCTGAAGCTCAACATCAAAAAAACTAAGATCATGGCCACTGGTCCCATCACCTCCTGGCAAATAGAAGGGGAAGAAATGGAGGCAATGACAGAGTTTATTTTCTTGGGCTCCTTGATCACTGCAGATGGCGACTGCAGCAACGAAATAAAAAGACGCCTGCTTCTTGGGAGGAAAGCAATGGCAAACCTAGATAGCATCCTAAAGAGCAGAGACATCACTTTGCCAACTAAGGTCAGGATGGTTAAAGCTATGGTTTTTCCAGTAGTGATGTATGGAAGTGAGAGCTGGACTATAAAGAAGGCTGATCGCCACAGAATTGATGCTTTTGAGCTGTGGTGCTGGAGGAGAGTCTTGAGAGTCCCCTGGACTGCAAGGAGATCAAACCTATCCATTCTGAAAGAAATCAACCCCGAATGCTCACTGGAAGGACAGATTTTGAAGCTGAGGCTCCAGTACTTTGGCCACCTCATGAGAAGAGAGGACTCCCTGGAAAAGGCCCTGATGCTGGGAAAAATCGAAGGCAAAAGGAAAAGAGGACGACAGAGAATGAGATGGTTGGACGGTGTCATCGATGCAACCAAAATGAATTTGACAAAACTCCGGGAGGCAGTGGAGGATAGGAAGGCCTGGCGAGCTCTGGTCCATGGGGTCACGAAGAGTCGGACACGACTGAACGACTGAACAACAACAATGATGGGCTGGCCATGGGATGGGACCATGCACATTTTTGGAGCCATTCCACCAATCGCATGGCCACTTGGCCAGGTTTTGACTGAGACTTCTGGGATGTGCCAGTCGGGCATAAAAAGCCCACTATAACCCTAGCCCTAGCCCTAACCCTAACCCATACGCCAGTACACTGTCCTTCTTAGTGGGTCAGAGGCACCCAGAGGTGCAGCCCACTAACTCACCCTAACCTTACCCGTAATAACCCTAAGCCTAGCCCTTGCCCTAACCCCAACCCTAAGCCAGATCTGTACTCTCATTGCACTACACGCAAGTACACTGTCCTTCTTAGTGAGTCAGAGGGCGCCCAGCAGAGGCATTCTTCTCTCACCTCGCTCACAGTCCAAAGTTCCAAAAAACTCCAAACCTGTATGCCAGTATGCTGTCCTTCTTAGTGAGCTAGAGGCACCCAAAAGAGAGGTGCCTCTGCCAGTGCCACTTGGTACGCAATGGCTACACGGTCATGTACCCTTCCTTTTCCCTTTGTAGGGGGCCAGAGGAGGCATCCACCTCAGAGAGGTGCCTCCAGGAGCCTGCTAAATGCCTTCCCTTCGTAGCGGGCCAGAGGAGGGACCCACCCCAGAGAGGTGCCTCCAGGAGCCCGCTACCCTACCCCCCCTAAACCAGTACTAACGACAGACAACAAACGAAATGACAAATTTTTGAAAAATTTTGCGACAAACGGAAACGAGCCGAAACGGGCCGGCTCCGACACAAGACAACTAGAAACGTCATTTTTCCTGGTCGTGTCCATCTCTACTCATGGTCTTTGCTTCTGTTTATTTAATTGTTGCATCCAAGTGCAATTGTAATTGCTCCCAAAAGTCTTAATATGTGATTTCAAAGGCCCCCGAAAAAGTGTCACAACTCAGTTCAAAAGGAAGTCAGGAATAAGATACAGGTGAGCCTTGTAGAAGCATAATGAAATCAACACTCAGAAAATTTTATGTGTATATACCTCACTTCCCGGAAAAGTGGTTTGAGGACTTCAAACAAACATCCTCCAAATAAACATGTAGACATTTCCAGTTCTGTAGTGTACCTATGGGAGCAGACTCTCTCACTGGACCCCTTGTGAACTTTTCCTGTAAATCAAGCAGGCTGTCAAGGCCTGGTCAAACTAAAAAACAACTTCAGCACCTAAGTGTTCCTTTGTGCTTCACGTACAGTATGGGATTTGTTCAGAAACAAATGTAAAGCAAGCGTGTTCTGCTGAGGGGTATACATGTCGATTTCTGAAACAGTTCAAAGTACTGTAAATTGAGGGGGGTCTGAAGCAGCTCTCAAAGGGCACCAAGAGCTGTCCAAAGTGCTGAAGTAGGTTTGGCCTTTGGAGCTAAAAATGAGGTGGTGGGGCAAGCAAATCTCATTAAAAAAAAAAAAGAATTGCTGGCACCAAAGTGCCCCACTTTGCATAAAAAAATGAGAGTAATGGTGCAGCAGAACCAGGAAGCCCAGCCCAGAAGGACATTGACCTCTCAAATGACAATGCAAATCCCAAGCATTCCTAGAACCTGTGATGGTGGTGCCCCTGGAAAGGGGCAGTTTGATTTCATAAATGCTCTTGTTCATCTGCTCAGCAGTTGAGTTATGTCTTGGCAGGGCAGGTGAAGAGTGTTTGGTTACTATCTGCATCACTTTCATTTTCAGTAGAATGCACATTGAATTATTTCTGTTCTCTTCCTTTCGGCAGCTGCAGCAGCTCTCATTTTGCTTCACACTGTAGGAACCAATAGGCCGAGTGTTTCTCTGCATGGATGTGCCATGGATGCCTGTGTTTGTTTTGAGGATTTGAGCAGGGTGGGTGACAAATGCATCAACAATAGGACCAAAGCCCCCACCCTATCCCAGGGGCCTCTGTTTTGAACTTTCCTTTTTGTTATGGATTCTCCTGGCTTTCACATTTGCCCTGATGTTTTTTCCCTTTTTCTTTTCTGCATATGTACCTGTATTCCAGATGGGGTGGGTAATAAATGTGATACATTAAGGACTGAAGCCACTAACTGGTATTGTTCCTTCCTGTTCAACAAATGCATTTTCCCCATTCCCACCACCATCCCACCACCTCCGCAGGCACTGGTCTTTATTTACTTGAGTGGAGGACATTTCAAGACTGCCATCCAACAGCCTCTGCATTGTTGCCCATGCTGTCCTGCTGTTATTTTACAGAGTGACATTTCCTATCAAGTTACGGATGCAAGCCTCCTCATTCCCAGTCTTTTTGTTGTTGTTGTTGTTGTTGTTGTTGTTGTTGTTGTTGTTGTTGTTGTTGTTTGGCACCTCAGGAAGCCTGAATCTGGTCTGAAGAAACAAATACCTGAGCAAGCAAACAAGTGAATGGATCCCTCTTTCCCAACTTAGTGTTGCTCTAGAGGAGAAGACAGGCTGGATATGGCTAACATTGCCCAACTGATTGTGGGTGGATTATAAACATGGGCATCAGCAGCAGCTTCCCTTGAGGAGGACCCAGAACAAAATTGTCCCAAAACAGATAGATGCCTTTCCTGACACCAGTCACGAGGGGCAACTGGTCCACTGCCTCCCACTGTTTGTGTGATTTCTTGATATGATGATATAGGCAACCCATTTTTGTTCTTCACTGCCTTTTATGTATCATACAATTGTGTAGAAATGATGTCACAAGATGGAGTGACTCCATAAAGGGATCCCCAACCTTGAGTTTGCAAGAACTGAGCAGTCACTGTCAACAGGACTTGTTGGAGATCCTTTGTTCTTAGGGCTGCTGTGCCTCAGAGACAACGTGACAGCACACAACAGCAGCAGAATTATCCTGGAGGCCTTTGAGGACAGACAGAATCCTCTGATACTCAAGTCAATGAGCTACTGGCTTTCTAACCGTTCATTCCCTCGTGTTCGCAAGCTGTTTTGGCTACCAGTATGTGCCTGACCACTAAGGGTCACCTGCAAATTGCCTCTGAAACACAGCTGCCTCTCTTTCATTCCTGCCTCCATCTTCCCACTCCAGATATAAGAAGGGGATCTCAAGGGTAGATGACCAGAAGGGAAAGAGTCTGTTTTGGTGGCCTATTGTCAATACCGATCTGTAAAAACAGCCCAGGAGAGAGAGAGAGAGAGAGAGAGAGAGAGAGAGAGAGAGAGAGCATGTGTGTATGTGCGCGCACACACACACACACACACACACACACACACACACACACACACACACACACACACACATACTTCAGAGACACTGTTACTAGGGAAAGGCTAAAACAAACATGGCATAGCTTGTGGGTTTTCAGCATGTCAGAAGAAATATTGGTGTGGTATAATAGACTTGGTCACAACTGCACCAGATATGGAGAAGAAGACAACCAGTGAAATCATGTGTGAACTCAGTATTTCTCGCTTCTATAATTCTACAATGACACTATTATCTCTGTCTCTCTTCTTTCCTTTCCTGTACATAGTTCCTGCTTTACTCAGTTAAATAATGGTGGTGGTGGTTGGGGGAGGGGAGAGTACACCATTTTAAGTTTCATTTTACTCTCCAGACACGTAGTGCTAAATTCCAAAATGCACACTCCAGGTCTCTGCCTTATTTCATTTCAATAGGGTTTGAACCCACACGGGTTTCCTCGGCCAAGCCAATTTGCTAAGAACATCTGTTCTAATATGCACCTATGGTAGCTAGAGGAGAAAATGCGCTGCTGGAGAGGAGCCAGTTTTTGGCTTCGCAGTGTTCCCACGTCTGTTTGGTGCTCATTTCTTTTGTGACTGCTCAAGTATATACAAAAATCTGACAAATAATTGCAGTTTGAAGGGCATGCTTAATGGAAGCCTATAAAAGCGATTCACAGGCAGCTGTAAACTCTGTGCTTACACTAAAGGATAAAAAGCTGCCTTAATGAGCCATACAAGACAGTTATTGATGTATTTATGAAAACATTCCTAAACACATACAAGCAGAGGAATTAAAAGATAAATATTTAAAGACTGCACCAGGGCTTATACCAGGTTACGGAAATGCATTTCAAAGGCTTATCAACCACAGAGCTTTTAATATAGAGCTGATTGCAGAATGCACACTTCAACATTTAGTTATTCATTTATTGATTTTTTCCTCTTTCTTTTTAAAAATGCCTTGTTTCATTGAAATTGACTTCAGGCTGGTTTCAAATGATTTTTTTTTAAAAAAAATATTCAAATACTGTGTACAGACAAATAACAACACATTAACATGAACCAAAAAATAAAACAAATAAACAACATTTAAGATGCATGGCTAATGAAAAGGGTCTCCATAAGTCAGAACTGACTTCATCGCACAAGATTATTATTGTTATTAATAGAAAGGTTCTTTCTTGGAATCTTCAGTTGTGGCATTATCTCCCAAGCAATGGGACAATGTTGCATGCACCCTGATTTAAAAAAAAAATAAACAAGTCTTTTAATAAGCAACCACCTGTTGCTGACTATGGTGTCCTTCCTGTTGCAGGGGCAGAACCTACCAAAGATGCTGGGAGGTCTTTGGGTCAAGCATTATTTGGCTGCCTAAAAGTAATAAGCAGAGAAGGGCACAAAACAAAAAATGAAACACTGTTTCATTGTTTTGTTATGTAATTGATTGTTTTGCTATGAAACAAATTGGTAGAATGCATTTCATTATGAAACAAAACAAAATGCATTTCCCTCTCTCTAGGAACAAAATGATTCATCCTAGAGGAAGAAAAATGGCAGGGGAGCTCTACCCTGTAAGCCCCCCCCCCCAAATGGAGAGAGTTGGGTTTCAGGGGGCTGAGTTATTAAACTCCAAAAGGGTCCCCCTAGGAAAAAAAGCATTCTAATTGAGTTGGAAGTAAGGAACTAAGCCGATAATAACCCCACCCCCACCCTGGCGTAAGAACATAAGAAGAGCCATGCTGGATCAGGCCAAAGACCTATCTAGTCCAGCTTATTTTATCTCACAGTGGCTCCACCAAATGCCTCCAGGAATCCGTTCAATTCCCTTTTGAAGGCATCGAGGCCAGATGCCATCACCACATTCTGTGGCAGGGAGTTCCACACACTAACAAAATGCTGGGTAAAAAAAAAATTATTTTGTTCTTCACTCTCCCAACCCTCAATTTGAGTGGATGTCCCCTAGTTCTGGAATTTTGTGAGAGGGAGAAGAGTGTCCCTATATCCACTTGACTCATGCTCTGCATTATTTTGTGCGTCTCAATCATATTATCCCCCTCAGGTGCCTTTTTTCAGACTAAACAGCTCCAAATGTTTTAGTCTTTTTTCATACGGGAGGTGCCCCAGCCCAGTAATCATTTTAATTGCTCTCTTCTGCACCTTTTCCAGTTCCACTATGTCTTTTTTGAGATGCGATGACCAGAATTGTACACAATACTCCAGGTGCGGCCTTACTATTGTTTTATATAATGGCATTATAATGTTGGCTGTTTTATTTTCAATCCCCTTTTTGATAATCCATAGCATGAAATTGGCCTTCTTCACCGCTGCCACACATTGGGTAGACACTTTCTTTGAGCTGTCCACCAGCACACCAAGATCTCTTTTCTGATCCATCATGGATAGTTCAGAGCCCATGAGTTGATAGATAAAGTTTTGATCTTTTGATTAGAGGCTTCCAATTTAATTAGAAATGATTTTTTTTCTAGGGGGACCCCATTTGGAGTTTAATAACTCAGCCACCTGAACCCCAACCCTTTCCCAATTTGGGGGACATACGGGGAAGAGTCCAATGAAGCTCCCCTGCCATTTTGATACCTTAGGACACAGGGGAGCATAGCGTTTCATTTCATCTTGTTTCACTTCATTACAAAACTACTTTAAAAATTCATTACTAACTAAATGAAATGAAACTACTAAAGAAATGAAATGAGATGAAATAAAACAAAATGAAACACTATACAGTGGTACCTCATATAACGAATTGAATTCATTCTGTGAGTCAAACCTCATGCAATGCTGGAATAATTCCCCTTCCCAGAACACCCCCCTGCAGTGCAATGCAAACATGGAGAAATGAAAGCAGCAAGGCTACCCCAGCCTGTTCCTGCCAAAAATGCAATGGGAAAAAATGTAAACATAGTCAGACATAAGCATTAAGAGAAACCCAGCCCGTTCTTGACTGCAGAGCAATGGAAAAGATTGCAAAAATGGAGAAAAGAAAGCAGCAAGACTACCCCTAGCCTGTTCCTGACCAAAGTGCATTGAAAAGCAATGCAAAGATGAATGAAAGTTAGCTCCAAAACAAACACTAGGTGGTTCCTGCCAAAAGTCCAGTCAAAACCAATGCAAAACCACAAAAGAAATCAAGGAAACCTCAGATCCCTACCTTTCCAAATCTGAAAGGTCCGAATCATTCAGCAAAAAATGTCTAGAATGGTGCCAAAACATGATGAAAAAAGTGCTCCAACTCCTCCCACCTCTCCATAAACTATGGCGGGTGAAATGCATTCCAGGTAGACATTTTCCACAAAGCATTATGAAAAATTAGTTATCCGAGGCAGCCCATAGGAAAAAATTGTTATCCAAAACATCCCTATTCCTGGAAATTTCAATTCACTTAAAAGAGGCATTTGTTATCCAAGGTATTACTGTACAGTGGTACCTCTACTTAAGAGCAGCTTGACTTAAGAGCAGTTCGACATAAGAGCAGAAAACAGTTGGCGTTTAAACTGCTGCCTTACAAATTTTAGATGTGGTCTGCTCTACTTACATTTTTAATTTGTTTTTTAAAAAAATATTTTTTTTATTTCTTAGATAGGGCTGCTCTACTTATGAGTTGTTCAATTTAAGAACATGCATTCGGAATAGATTAGATTTGTAAGTAGAGGTACCACTGTACTTCCATTTTGTGCCCATCTTTAGTAATAAGCAATCAACAATTTCATGAAAAATAATTTTGGTCCAGGATTACTGTGCTGTATCCACCTAGAAGCACCAGAGCACCAGATAATGGACAGTTTTCAAAAAATCAATTGTATCTCTCCTGTCAACACCAACAAATCTGTTTCAGGAATGTGAACTAGTAATTGTTGAGTAGAATTATAATGAGTCTTTTCATGCTAACCCTTTTACACCTGATTGCCTAGTTACTCAACTGTAACCAACAAAGACATGT
Organism: Phrynocephalus guinanensis; assembly: GCA_037367245.1. Lineage (NCBI taxonomy): Eukaryota > Metazoa > Chordata > Lepidosauria > Squamata > Agamidae > Phrynocephalus > Phrynocephalus guinanensis. The sequence goes on from CM074734.1 coordinate 43,229,167, forward strand.
TGCCATTCATAACCTAGTAGTTGTGTTGCAGCCTGGAGGGAAAACAAAACAGCCCATTGGTATAAATTTAATTAATATACAGATCACTGCACAACCTTGTAATTTGCATCATGCACACACTCCACTTATGCGAATGTCCATATGGCTGCATTATTTACTCCACTTCATTTTTGTTACTTATATAAATATAAACAGCATCCTGTTATTTATTTAAACATTTCAGAATTCCTGAGCTGCTTAGCTGAACATGTGCAGGAATGTGTGCTCTGATTTAAATAGCTAGTACAGATCAGTGAAATCCTTAGCTTCGCAGTAGTTGTGGTACAATGTTTATTCCTATGTTTCATTTCTTCTTTTCAGTAATGCACTCCAGAAATGATGCTTTCTCTGTGCCTTGTTTTTTCTCCCCAGTCAGAAAAACACCGCCACAGAAGTTACACTACCAAACTTAGAGCATAAAAGAGGCATGGAGAAGTGATACAATTGATAGAATTGGTTCTGGCATTGAGCATTGCTGCCAACTGGTCAGCCACTGCATTGACGTCAAGTGACATCACGGAACATTTTATAAAACAGTTTACACTCTCTGTATAGACTGCAAGCATATATATATGTGGGCATGTTTGTCCATCTTTCCACCATTTTGACGTCCTTCCCAAAAGTGTTAAGTTTTTCATCTGTTTTTCCCCTCACCCCATCCCACCATTCTGTACACACTTGCAGATTATTGCTCATAGTTAAATGTATGGCATAAGCATAAAGATAAGTGCTTCACTTCGGAAGGGTCTGGTTCTGAAACGAAACATGTTTGGAACTGGGACCCACCCTCCGGAACAAAATCAACCATTGACTTACCTTCATTGGGTTGTGTGGGGTGAAACTCCATCAAGGAAGCAGCTTCCAACATGTCATATTTCCTTCTCGTTTGGCACTGGCCAATCAGACAGGGAGGCAGGATGATGCATATCCTTGCACAGTTCCTGATTGGCCAGCGCCAGGGAGAAGGAAAGATGATGCATCGGACACTGCTTCCTCGTTGCAGTTTTGCCCCATGTGACCCAAAGAAAGATAAATCAGTGGTTGATTTCATTCCAGAGGATGGGTCTCGGTTCTGAATGGCAGCTGTGCTGCCATTTTTTGTTTCAGAACCAGACCCCTTCTGAAACAAAACACCCACCTCTAGCAATACTCTTCTTCTTCCTCCTCCTCCTTTTCTCTTCAAACTACAAAGATGAGTTCATCTGAAAACTGTGGGAAATGGAGTTTACAATGCAAGAGACTTTCCCCTTTCTATGTCATTCAAAAGGAAATCTCAAAGAAGGCATCTCTGCAGTCTGAAAGCAAAGTTTTCTCATATAGCATTAGCTATGTTGACTCACAGTTAAAATCCTATTAGTGTTTTCGAAAGATTTGCATGGTTTTCTGAGGCCTACTGAGGTGAATTAGCAAGGGACCCTAGGTGTTTCAGTTGCACGGTTGGAGACATGGCCAAGCATGGAACCAAGACATGCCCCAGAATCTCTTCAGCGAGCTACAATTAGCTGTGACCAACAGCACAAACTGCATGCCAGTATCTATCAGGTTCTGTTTACAAGCAGATTTGAAGTGTTCATTAACATCATTTAATTGTAAGCCACCTGGAGACCTTTGGGTAGTGGGCGGCATATAAGTTGTATAAATAAATAAATAAATAAATAAATAAATAAATAAATAAATAAATAAACATCAAATTTCTAAGAAGGGGCTATTACCTAAATCTGCTCCAGAGAAAACCAGTTCAATTTAATGCAGCTTACCCCAAGGAAAAGTGGGTGGCAGCTGGCAGGCTCATGTGGTAGAAAAGTTGTCTTGAATAAAGTACAACTCCCTTCAAATAAGCATGTGGATAAAATTGCACTTCATGTTCTCAGATTAAAGAAACCTAATGGTAATTCTTGTTTATCAGAGTGGAGGGTAAACATGGAACATGCAGTGCATGAGCAATATAAAACATAGGAGAAATATAAATATGTTGCTCCACTTGCAGCTTCCAGATCACAATCTAGAAGTGTGAACCAGCCAGTGGTTCATAGTTTTCCTTTTCTAACCAGTGATTCAGTGATACTGAACCCACTGATATGGTTAATCAAGGATAATAGTTGGTTTCAAAAAATTATAATGCTAAACAGCTATTTGCAAGATGACTTTTTGGTACATACAATACCTTGTTAATATATTTTATTTTTTCCATTTCTTTCATAAGGCTTGGTACGGTAACTGGTTTCAAGCTTGTGGTTTGAAATCCCTTCCCCTCCTTATTTGATTACCTAATTACTGCCTCTTGGGTTATTAATGTGTGTTGTGCTGTTTCCATTTTCTTTTGAGTTTGTTTCTGCAGCTTGATAGTTATGGTACAGTAGGTCTGTTCAGCAGAATAGTTCTAGTAATGGCTTTAGAATCAATGTCACTTCATTAAGGAATTCATTTATGGTGATTTTCAAAGTAACTGCTAGCTACTACATTGTTTTTTGTTTTGTTTCTTGATGAGAAACTTGGAAGAGCTAAATAGAGAGTAGAGATGGGCACGACTTGAAAAAATTTTTTTTCGAGTTGTCGTTAGTCGGGCCAGTCCCATTTCGGGTCGTTTCCGGTTTTCGCGAAAATTCGCAAAAATTAGTCGGTTCGTTTTTTCATTTTTTCGTTGTCGTTAGTACTGGTTTTTTTTGGGGGGGAGCGGGCTCCTGGAGGCACCTCTGTGGGGTGGGTGCCTCCTCTGGCCCGCTATAAAGGGAAAGTGGGCTCCTGGAGGCACCCGTGGGTGCCTCCTATCCCACTAGGAAGGGGAAGCAGGCTCCAAGAGACCCCTCTACATGGGGGTCTCCCTTCCTCACCTGCTGCTGCTGCAAAATGCTATGCAATAGCCATATGGATATTGCATAACATAATGTGCAGACGTGAGACCAGTGTGAGAGTGATAGGGTCATGCCCGCCCTTCACAAGGCTCCCGCACCACCATGTCTCACACAGAAGGGAATTGTACTTGCTGCGTGTAGTGCAATGCAAGCAAGTAGATCTGGCTTTAAGGTGGCTTAGTGCAAGAGCTAGGGTTAGGCTAGTGACGGGTAAGGTTACGGTGGGCTAGTGGTTTGCACCTCTGGGTGCCTCTCTGACCCACTAAGAAGACAGTCTGTGACGTATGGGTACGGAGTCAAGGGTTAGGGTTAGGGCTAGGGCAGGTTTTAGGGGGCTTTTTGGCACATCCCAGAAGTCTCCATGGCCAAGTGGCCATGCGACTGGTGGGATGGCTCCAAAAATTTGCATGGTTGTCCACTCCCACATGGCTGGCCACTTGGCCAGCCCATCATTGCGCAGGTGTAAATAAAATAAAATAAAATAAAATCAATGGAGGACAGAGGAGGAGAGGAGAGACATTTTGTTGCAAGAAAAAACCCACTGCTACTGTGAAAAATCTGGCAGTTTATAAATTTTCGCGTGTTTCTGTTGTGCTTGTGTGTTTTTTTGACCACGATTTCAAAAACAATATTGCGTTTGCCGCCCCATTTTGGATCCCCCGCCCGCACCGCATGGCATGGCGATGGCGACTCGCGAGTCCGGCTGCCCAGGACGGGGGGGAGGCGGGACCCCCCCCTCCAGAAACCACCCCTCCGGTAGGTGCCCTGCGCCCTTAGTCAAGCAGGCATTTTTCCGCCTGCTTTTTTGGCCCAGGAATGGGTGGGGGGAGAGTTTAAAAGTTTTTTCCTGTGCCGTCCGTGCCGCTTGCTTGCGCTTTAATTGCGGCGGCCGGCGGCGAGACTGGGCTTTTTGCTGGCTGCGAGCCTGCGGCGAGTCCCACCAGAGCAGCCCAGGACGGGGGATGAGGGGGGAGGCCGGGGACCTCCAGAAACAACCCCTCTGGTAGGTGCCCTGAGGCACGGCAGGCATTTTCCCGCCTGCTTTTTGGCCGGGAACCGTTTTTTTTTAACTTTTAAAAACTTTTTTTCTGTGCCGCGTGTGGCATCGCGCGATCTCGCGATGCAAGGAACGAGCACGACAAATCAGACCAAAATTGTTCGTTCGTCGGTTCGAGCTCGAAGTCTGGGGGAGTAATTCCCGTTACCGTTTCCATAGAGTAACGGAACCGAGTAACGGAAACGGAAACGGAAATACCGCTAAGTCGTGCCCATCTCTATTAGAGAGCAATAGGGGAGTGCTTAAACAATGCAATCCCTTAACTTCTCCAAATAGCGAGAGTTCCATAATAGCCTGTGTATATGTACTTTTAAAAAAATCATACCCTACAATGAACATTAACTGTATATTAGAGTAATCCAATGTGTAGCTGATGTGATTGCTTGCAGTGTGTTTGGAGCCAAATTGCTTCTGCCACTTTAGGGTTAGGACAAGGCCAAACTTCAGTTACATATAGCTGCATTTGCATGTCCTTTTGCTCTTAAATTTTAAAAAAAGTCCACAAAGCTTCAAATCGGAGATAGAGGAAGGGCTCTTTGGCCATTTCTCCTTTCAACAGCCTAAAACTGGTTTTTCTCCCCACAAAGAAAATACAGTACAGATTGTTGCAGAATGTCTGGGATTAATTTAATCAAACATGGAAGCCATCTGCTTCTGGTGCTGTAGGGTGGAATGCCATTTGGGGAGCTACACAGGCTGGATTGCCATGGCCACATGATATTGTGCAATTAACATACCACTAGAAGCAGAGGGAGAAGATGTAATGCTGACCCTGGCACAACCATGTCTCCTTCCACCTGCTACACGTTACCCATATTTTTCTATCTATAAGACACTCCCATCCCATGTATAAGACGACCTCCACTTTCCAACCCAAAATTACAGTTTCTCAACCACGTGGTTCTCTCCTCTGCTTACTTCCATGTATAAGATGACCCTCAATTTTCAGTCTAGCCATTTTAGACAAAAATATTGTATTATACACGGGAAAATGCTGTCCATTTGCTTTTACTTGGTGGATGGTTGTTGGGAGATAAACACGAGCTTAATTTGCAAGCCTAATGGCATTGCAACACAAACTTCAAAGTCCCTGAATCCAGTGTGGCTTCAGATCAGAATTATTATTTTTTTTAAAAAATACCCATTGAAAAGAAACCATCGTATTATTTAATTGGCTGCAAGTATGCCCAGAAAGAGGCACAGTGGCTCATCGGCTCCCTTGGCAAATAGATTAGATTTTTAATAACATCAGAGGAGCAATATAGCAAGCACTTGAGTCTGGGACTGTATCAACCAACTATAGTCCTTTAATTATAGTGAGCTAGTAATTTGTTTTGTGAGACACCGCGGTCCCCTGAACTGCATTATAACTAGTTGATTAAATTCAGTAGATTCTATGGGAAAAAGGCACTCTTGGGATGAAAGAACAGTGTGGCCGTCACATTGCTTCTCACAATACGGATGGCAGATACAGAAGCGACAGAGCAATTATTGGCTTGCACATCCAGAGGAAGGAGTATTTGGAATGTCTTACTGTGTAAAGTTGGTAGGATCTGGGGGGGGCATTTGTACCCCCTTTTCAGATTGTTCCTTTTTCCCAGGCTTTCTCTGTCAATCCTGAAAATGAAACATTTATTATTATTATTATTGTGTTTAGTTTTTTTTAGTTTTTAGTTTTATTTATGATTTATGATATACCACCCACTTACACAAAGGCAACTCAAGGCGACGGACAACAATAATATAAACATAACCCGAACAAAATGCAAAAATATAGAAATGCAATGTGCCATCAAGTCAGTTCTAACTTATGGCAACCCTGTCCAGGGTTTCCTAGGTAGAGAATACAGAGAAGTGGTTCACCACTCCTTTCCTCTTGTGGGGGGGGGGTTACCCTGGAACTGTGCAGCTTGCCCAAGGTAACACAGGCTGGCTCTACTTGCAGGGGGAACAGTGAGAAATTAAATCCTTAATCTCTGCCTCTGCAAAGAGATGCCTAAACCACAGAGCTATCTAGCTTGCTCTTCTTCTTGCGTACTGCTGTCAAGTCATTTTGGACTTAGAGTGACTCTTTCCTGTGTTTCCTAGGTAAAGAGTACTCACAACAAGTGATTTACCATTCCTTTCTGTAGGGGGCATCCTAGGGTGCCTTTGTGGACCACTCCTCTCTGAAAGTCTTGGCCAAGCGATGGATGAGTTGGACTTAGCCCTCAGAGAAGTGTGGGGATGTGCAGCTCAGGAGACCCCAAATGACCAACCCGAGTGGCAGGTGATCATGCTGAATCACACTAGCAGAGAGCCAACGTGAGCACACCATGATTCAGAAGGGTTGACGTTGCTTACTGTATCCTTCATTCTTTCCACTTCTTTTAGAAGCATTTTATTGTTTGGGGAGCACAGCCACCGATTTACATCAGTACGGGGTGCCGATCCTTGTGCCCATCCTCTTATTTTGACTTTCAAAATCTGTTTATTTATTTTATTTTATTTTTTGCCACAAAATGGTTTTCATTCCCAAATAAATCTCTTTAGCAGAAGTAAATACTGTTTTATTCCTGTTGTCATGATGGCTCTCTTATATGCAAAGCAAAGTGTTCTGCTTATATACCACCCCATAGCACTTCAAGTACTCTCTGGGTGGTTTACAGTTTAATTATGCAGCCTACACATTGCCCAAAAGTTCCAAAGTTTATAAGATTAAACAATCTATTATACAGAGTAGAATATTTAAGTAACCTTTCCTCTCAACAGCTGTTATATTGCATAGTGTATACTCCTAAAATTCCATTTGTAATATTTAGTATAGTAAGGGTTGCAACTTGCCATACATCAGAATCAATTTGACAGTATGCAATTATTATTACTTTCTATTTGATTTTCTTTCTTCCATGTAATATCTTCATAGGTATCCTCTGTACTGACTGATTGTCTTAGTAAATAGCTGCCACTTATTGATTAATTAATGTTTGTAAAGTCTTTGAAGGCGTACTTTAGCAGTTTGCTTTATGATTAGATCAGTCCCCATGATACCTTGGCTGTTCAAATCGGTTTGAATATTCTAAATATTGCATAAACTGTACATGTGCTCTCCCCTCCCTCCTCAGTGCTCGCCCACCTGGCACTCATCAGCTCTTGCATCACAAGGGAGATATTCTGTTTCAGGAGGCTGTAATGCTCACTGGTCAACATCCTTTTGCATATAGCTAAGTTTGATTGTAACTGTGACTGTTGTGAACCCTTGGAAGACGGGCGGTATAGACATGTATAAATAAATAAATAAATAAATAAATAAATAAATAAATAAATAAATAAAACTATGCAGATGATGTATATTTGGATGTGAATTCGCTCAGGTGAAGATATCTCTGTAGGCATGATCTGTTGTATGTTAAGGTCCACAATTCAGTATGCAGCAGGTAATGTTTATGGCAAGTTCTTAACTTGAGGCAATTTGACTTCAAAACTGCTTGTGGCGTGTCCCCGTAACTAAATAAGAGAACTACTCACCTGCATTGATCAAATGGTCCTTGATTCAAGCCAAGATGAACCACCTCACCCGTGTTCTCCCACATTTGGCTTGGAGGTGTATTTTACCTTTTGGGCAAGCAGGTCCACAATAAATATGACACCAAATACTGTAGTTCCAAAGGGAATCACAGGCCAAATTCCTATACTTGGACGAGGTGGTAAAGGATTATTCAGTTTTCAATGCACTTGGGTCACGGGTGGGGTATACCCAACACTGTCTATGGAACCCTCCAAGTTCTCTAGATATGCCAAGCAGCATGATTTTCACACATGCAGATACACACACACACACACACAGAGAGAGAGAGAGAGAGAGAGAGAGAGAGAGAGAGAGAGAGGGAGGGAGGGAGGGAGGGAGAGAGAGAGAGAGAGAGAGAGAGAGAGAGAGAGAGAGAGAGAGAGAGAGAGAGAGAGAGAGAGAGAGAGAGAGAGTTTTATTTTTTATTTAATATTTAGAGGGGCACCAAATGCTCTGTGAATATTTAGTACTACATATAGTTATTTTTCTAAAAAATGGGCTAGATGTTTAAGCCCTTCATACACATTGGATTAGTGTTATTTCGTAGAACTTGGCCATTTGGCTGGATTCAGCTGGATGGGTCACATGCTCAGCAACCCAGATTTACAGACACTTTATTGGGACAGATGACCCATTGTTTTGACATGCCAGGAACCAGAATTCAACTATTCACTTATTGTGTAGCCCTAATGAGGGATGGGGTGATGAGAAAAAGAGAAAAATATATAATGGTGTTACCTCTATTATTATTATCTCATGTAACATTTTAGGCAGCAATTGTGTAAGTTCCTTCCTAGTATGATATTGTGCACGCATTATACAAATTAGCCATTGAAGATGGTCCTTAATAAAGCCAAATTCTGCTTAGCCTGAAGTGACAAGCTAAATTAATGGCTTTGTTGTTCATGTAACTGAGGAACAGAAAACTAATTTATTACCACATCAGTTCTATTATATTCTACCAAACTGTACTTAAATTTCTTAATTAGAACATGTGCTGTCCCTCCCTTAATTTAACTGATGTGCAGTGAAAGCTTTCTTATTTTTATTCCCCACACATTTTGTAAGAAGAAGATGGATTCTCACTGGATCACAATTTTGCAGAGATCACCAGAGTGTGGAATGTTAACCTGAATTGTCCTCACTGTGCTCTCAAGATGGAACAGGTTACCCTAAGGAAAGGAGGGTACCATAAAAGCTATCCATCCACAGGCTTGCTCTCTCTAGTTGAGGAACAGAGTTTGTTTCACGTTTTCATCATCCCAATTGCTTTTAAATTCTTGGAAAAAAGAAAAAAGGCAATACAGTAAACCCCCACCTATCGCGGGGGTTAGGGACCCACCGGACCCACGATGACTGAAAATCCGTGATATGCGGATGCAAGTCGGGGTGGGGAACGCAAGTTGGGTGGGGGGGACATTGATCTGATCCACCGCACTTGCTGCAGGGCCATTCCACCCCAGCCAGCACCAATCAGCTGCTTGGCGCTGGCTTGGGGCCAGCACCCCCCCCCAAATCCCCATTGAAATGCATTGGCTCAACGCATTTCAATGGAGAAATTTTTTCCCTTTTGGAATGCATTGGCCCCGGAATTTCTCCGGCGCCATCGCGGGGGGAGGTGGAAGCGGCGCGCCCATTTTAAAATCATTTCCAGTCACGGAGGGGGATCGGCTCCGCGGCCGCCATGCCCCCGGGCTGCGCCGAGGCTTCTTGGAGCAGCCTGGGCGAGCCATGAAGAGGGATCGGTCCATCTTGGGGAAAAGGAAAAAAAAGATTTAAAAATCCAGGCTTTTAAAATCTTTTTTCCTCTTCCCCACACCCTAGGCTCCAGCTTATTGGGGCTGGGGTGGGGAGATAAAGTTTTTTCTCCCCCACCTCAGCACTAACCAGCTGGAGCCCCAGTATGTACTGCAGTCCACGGTATTGTGGGACTGCAGTACATGAACTGTGAAATGGCAGGGGTTACTGTATATAAAGTTCATTCTTAACTACTGTTCATTAGGCTGCAGATATTAACTGGCTTTTATATTTGGTTCTAGTGGACTAGTCTTACCTGTAGTGATAAATTCTGGTTTATTTAACATACCACCCTGAAGATGTCAGTCCTATATGAAAGCTAAGAAAGGTTGCGGCTGGTTAGTGTTATGTGTGTTCCTCACCCAGAATGGAAACACAAACAATGGAGATTTGCAGGAAGCGAAAGACCTTTATTAACACAACTGCAGTTATGGAGAGAACGGCACTCAAGGCGCGGTCTCTGCCCAAGCACATGTGTCCAAAGTTAATATACCCGATGCTTATTTCCCTCTCTTGCCCTCTAGCCAATCCTGGCTATGCGGAAGGCGTACAATCTGTCTATCACTGACGCAGAATGTAAAACTTAACCTTATATCAGGGGTCCTCAAAGTTTTCAAACAGCCGGCCGGTCCACCACCACCCAGACACCACTGGGAGCCGGATCACAGTCCAAAAGCAGCTGCAGAGGTTGGCTTGCTCACAAAACAGGGGGTAGGTGGGGGGGGTGCAATTGGTCCCAGGGGCTGGATTCAGGACCTTGGGGGGGGGCGCATCCGGCTCCGGGGCCTTAGATTGAGGACCCCTGCCTTATATGGTATGCCTAACCGTTAACTTCTCCCACTCCCTGTACAAACAATGTATCCAATCTGTGCTTTAGCATATTGTGGCATATTCAGCATAAGTAACTCACTATAAACAACACATGAATTGTAAAAGATATTTTCTATTCCCTTATCATTAGTACCTGGATGGGTGATCACTCGGGAATGCCAGGGGTCTTCAGCTATCTTGCCCAAGATCCCAATGAGCTCCTTTTAATCAAAATCGACAATACTGGGCTAGATGGACCAGGGTCTGGCTCAGCCTGAGGCCACTTCATAGGTTTCTTTCTTATGCAAATATAATAAACTGTGTCAGTCCCTACAGAAAGGGCCAGTCCTGAATTTATTATTTATTTATTTATTTATTTATTTTTAGCTTTTGTATACCGCCCTATTCCCACAATGGGGACTCAGGGCGGTTAACAACATAGAGATAAAAACAGATAAAATCAGGCACAGACAATAAGTAGCAAATTAGCTAAAACAATTAAATCCAAGATTAAAAGGCGGGGAGGAGGAAAAAAAAAAAAAAGAGCAGAGTCCCTAACCCTCACCATAGGCCTCTCGGAAGAGCATGGTCTTAAGGCTCTTTTTAAACGCCGCCAGCGAGGGGGCCAGCCGTAGTTCACCTGGGAGTTTGTTCCAAATTGCCGGTGCCACCACCGAGAATGCCCGACTGCGAGTACGCGCTTTTCGGGCTTCCCTCGGGGGGACCGTCCGCAGGGAAAGGGCCACCGAGGCACGGGTGGGTCGGGCCAGGTCTAATTGTCTGGGAAGACGCTCCGCCAAATAAGCCGGGGCCAAGCCATGGAGGGTTTTGTAAACCAAAACCAACACCTTGAACCTTATTCGGGAGGCAACGGGTAACCAGTGCAGGCGAGCCAGGATGGGGGTGGCGCGGTCATAACGACGCGCACCAGCCACCAGCCTGGCCGCCGTATTCTGGACCCGCTGCAATCGCCGAACAAGGTTCAAGGGGAGCCCCATGTAGAGAGCGTTGCAATAGTCCAGCCTCGACACAACCCAGCGCCTGTACCACTGTCCTCAAGGAGCCCTCATCGAGGTACGGGCGAATCTGGGCGATAAGCCTTAGGTGGTAAAAGGCCGACCTGACCACGGCTGACACCTGAGAGTCCAGGGTCAGATCCGGGTCTAGGACGACGCCCAGATTGCGCACTCTTTGCGCCAGCTGGAGGGCGGACCCACCCAGACTGGGAAGAGGGCCACAATACCCCTCCGACGAGCCCCCGAAGAACATAACCTCGGTCTTGCCTGGGTTGAGCCTGAGCCTGTGGGTCCTGGTCCAATCCAAGACCGCGGCCAGACAACAGTCAAGGGTACGGATGGCCTCCACTGCACCGGTGGAAAAGGAGAGATAGAGCTGCGTGTCATCAGCGTACTGATGACAGCAGACTCCATAACTCCGGATGATCTCAGCCAGCGGCTTCATATAGATGTTAAAGAGCATTGGGGAGAGCGACGACCCCTGAGGCACCCCACAAGAGAGTGTCCAGGGAGCCGACAACTCACCACCCAAGCTCACTCGCTGGGTACGGCCCCCAAGGAAGGACCGGAACCAGGCCAAGGCCTGGCCCCCGATCCCAACCTCCGAGAGCCGTTCCAGCAGGATACCGTGGTCGACGGTATCGAAAGCCGCTGACAGGTCGAGAAGGACCAGCAGGGTAGAGCAACCCCTGTCGGCCCTCCTCAACAGATCATCATGCAGCGCGACCAGGGCCGTCTCCGTCCCATGATGCGGCCTGAACCCGGACTGGAAAGGATCCAGGACATGGTTCTCCTCCAGGAACGACTGGAGACGCAGGGCGGCGACTCGCTCAATCACCTTGCCCAAAAAGGGAACATTGGCTATGGGACGATAGTTGGACAAATCGTCCACCGCCAAGCCGGATCTCTTAATAATGGGCTTCACCACCGTCTCCTTCAGAAGACTAGGAAAGATCCCGTCTCTGAAGGAGGCCGAAGCAATCAGTGAAGCCCATTTCGGCATGCTCCCCCCTGCGCTCTTTAATCAACCAGGAAGGGCAAGGGTCGAACGGAGAGGCCGCAGGCCTGCAATGTCCCAGGGCCCTGGAGGCATCCACAGTTGTAACAGGCCCCAACTCAACAAACCGAGGCGACCGAGGCGGCCCGACGCTGGCCACGACAGAGGCTGGGCTAGGGCAACCGGAGTCCAGCTCGGAACGGATGGCCTCTATCTTAGATTTAAAATAGGCTGCGAATGACTCACTAGTGAAATCACTAGGAGGAGGCCCCGGCGGACCGGGATTGGTGAGGTCTCGAACCACACGGAATAACTCCGCTTGCCGATTCGAGGCCTCACCAATTCTCAGGGCGGCAAAAGATCTCCTAGCAGCCCTTATCGCATGGGAATAGCGACCGGTCGACGCCTTAACTGCAGCCCAATTCTGTGCCGTCCGAGCCTTCCGCCATCTGCTCTCTAGCCTTCTCCGCTCATGCTTCATCGCCCGTAGCTCCTCAGTAAACCAAGGAGACGAGCGGGCTCGGCATCGGATCAGGCGCTTGGGGGCGATCCGATCGACAACCCCCGCCACCTCCTCAAACCACCGTTGGGCAAGGGAGTCGGCCGGATCGTCATCCAACCCGTCTGGAACATCCCCGAGGGCCTCCGAAAACCGCGCTGGGTCAAGGAGCCCCCGGGGACGGGCCCAGATGGAAGGGCCCAGCTCCCCGCGGGGCGGGGTGGCTACGTCAAGAGAGAAGGTCAGCAGATAATGATCTGACCATGACACGGGCCGGGTCAGCAACCTCCCGACCCCCAGATCCGAACCCCGCGAAGTGGAGGCAAAAACCAGGTCCAGCGTGTGTCCACCCTTATGAGTAGGTCCGATGACTAATTGGGACAGGTTCATGGAGGCCATGGACTCCATGAATTCCAGAGCTACTCCCGACAGTCCACCCTCGGCGTGCACGTTGACGTCCCCTACCACCAATAGGCGAGGGGGGACCTCAACAGTGCCGCCGAGATGAACTCGGAGAGCTCCGGAAGGGAGAGTGCAGGGTCACGGGGAGCACGGTACACCAGCACTACCCCGAACCTGTCCCTCTGGCCCACCATAAGGTGGAGACATTCCAAGCCTGGACTCACCAACATCGCGGATCTACTGACATAAAAAGATTCCCTAAAGATCATAGCCACCCCACCCCCCCGCCCCTCTGACCTGCCCAGCTGCTGCACACGGTAGCCCTGGGGGCAGAGGAGGGTGAGAGAAGCCCCACCCCCCTCACCCACCCAGGTCTCCGTGAGAAAGGCCAGGTCGGCACGCTCATCCACGATTAAATCGTGGATGAGAGGGATTTTATTATGTACCGACCTGGCATTAATCCATTAACAACAACAAAACCTAATTAGTGCTCCATTGGTATAATATAAGATGCTCCTAATATTATTCTCTGCTTAGCAGGAGCTCAGTGGCACAGTGATTAAACTGCGGCACTGCAGACAAGCCTCTGCTCACAACCTTAGGGCCTTTTTACACGACCCCTAAGATCCGCTGGCCACTTAAATTCGGACCAGAGATCTTAGGGGTTCGTCGCTCTTCCTCTGTCCCCACCCCCCTCCGCACTTCCTGGTTGCTGGCTGCGTGAGGGAGGGAGAAAAAGAGAAAGAAAAGCATGCCGCTCACCTCGTTCTGCCTCTCCTCTCTGTAAGGCCATCAAGTCCAACCCCCTTGTCTCTGTAAAAGTAGCTCTTAAAGGGGCGGGAGTCAAAAAGCAGCAAACAGAAGCGAGGAGAGCCCCGCACTCACTATCGTTGCACCGCATCAAAGATTTTTCACCTCCAAAGAGAAGGTACAAGAAAAGTGCACTGGGTCGCGCTAAAGTGGGCGGGGTCACACTTAATTGTCTGCTAACTCCGGAGCTGGTGGGGAAACATTTTTAACCTCTGGAGCTTGCAGCCATTTGCAGCGGAGCTTAGGGGTCGTGTATAAACGCCCTTAGTTTGATCCTGACTACCTCAGGTGGCTGCCTCAGGACTGACTCAGCCTTCTATCCTTCTGAGGTCAGTACATTGAGTACCCAGCTCATGGGGGTGTGGGGAGGCAATGTGTAGCTGGAATAAATAAATGGTAAACCACCCAGAGAGTGCTTTAACTCTGTTGGGCAATATATAAGCAGAAGCAACAGCAACAAATAGGAGCACATGCTCCAATTTATGGGCCATATTACCTCATTACCTCTTGGTAGATACATAGTCATATCTCATGACTTTTGTACTTCGGGAAGGAATCTGTTGTAAAGGTAATCCCAAATAAGCAGCATGCTTTGTCAGGTAATTTATTCCTTTAATGATATCCTGACTATTTCAACAGAGCGTGTGATCATCAAATGTGAATGGAGGGTAGTTTTGAGTGGCATTCATCTGACTTTTCATTCCCTTGCCTCCTGGGAACCGTTGCTTATTACTTTTAAACTGCATGTTCCAGGATAGATTGTCTGTGGGTGATAAGGACTGAATTTCTGCACAGGAGTGCAACGAGCAGGTTGGGAATATGCTCTAAAGCAGCCTTCATTTGCAACTTCCTGCGGATACAGTAGATACAAGTACTTGTCAGTCTACCAGATCCATCCAATTTCCAATTATTACAACAGCAAAGCCTCCAAAAGCCAGAGCGAAGGCATAAATGTGTTCCAATGCTTGCAATATGTAATTCTCAAGATGATAGTCTCCCATGAGAATCGGTGGACCTCGTAGCAAAAGAAATGACACCGCAAGCCAAGTGTGCATTAGTTATAATAGTTAAGTACGAAGGATGTAAGTGGCACAAGAGGCAGGGAGTGTGGTTTGGTGTTTGAGGTCTGATTGACATGTGTAATGGATGTCATTTTGATTTTTTTTTAACCACTGATTTACTCAGTGGTTTTTGTTTTTATTATCACTGCAGGCTGTGTAATTTTCAACTTCTGCCTGTGGTCTGTTTCAGGGCACTCTCACAAAATACCAGAACTAGGGGACATACACTCAAATTGAGGGCTGGGAGAGTAAGAACAGACAAAAGAAAATATTTTTTCACCCAGCGCGTTGTTAGTCTATGGAACTCCCTGCCACAGGATGTGGTGATGGCATCTGGCTTGGATGCCTTCAAAAGGGGATTGGACAGATTCCTGGAGGAAAAGTCCATCACAGGTTACAAACCATGATGGAGATGTGTAATCTCCAGGCTTAAAACCAGGGTACTTCAAGGGCCAGATGCAGGGGAGTGGTATCAGGAGACAGATAGCTAGTCTCGTGCGCTTCCAAAAGCATCTGGTGGAGCCACTGTGAGATACAGGAAGCTGGACTAGATGGGCCTTTGGCCTGATCCAGCATGCCTCTTCTTATGTTCTTATGTTCTTATGACTAGGAAACTGTTTCCTCCCAGCTTCCTCCTCCTGTTGACAGGGCAGAAGAGAGGAAGGGTTGCCATCATGGCTTTTCTCTTTGATGTTATTGAGGTTGGCAATGGGAGGGAAACTCATTACCTCACTGGCAGGACTGGTGTAACGTTGAGCCTTCATGGGGGCAGGTGAGCCAAGGAAGGCATGGGGTCTTTGAAATTCAAAGCCCTCCCCTACTCAAAAAGTCCCTCACTCCTGAATTTCCTTTCTCCTATTCAGCAAGGGTGTATCTGGGAGGCAGTGGAAGGGTGCATTTGTATCAGGCGTGCAGCAATCTGGGGGTGCCTAGAGGGGAAGAGGAAGAGGAAGCTGTGCGCTTCCTGCCAGCGGTCCTCCTTTCCCCCACTGGGTCTCTAGAGAGAAGAGCCAGCCTGTGTGGCCTTGGGCAAGCTGCTCAGTCCCAGGGTGCACCTGGAAGAAGATGGTACACTACTCTCTACCCAGAAAATTTCAGAAAGGTCACTGTAAGTCAGAATGAGATGCTCTCAGCCATCCCATAATCAGAGGCTACATGACCACAGGCATATTTGTTTTTGTTTATGGAAATTAACATAAGAACAGCCTTGCTGGAACAAGCCAAAGCCCATCCAGTCCAGCATTCTGTCTCACACAATGGCTCACCATTTGCTTCAGGGTAGTCCCAAGCAGATGTCTTCACCTGCTTACGATTCCCTGCAAATGGCATTGAGAGATATCCTGCCTATCTCTCCAACCCAGAGGTTGTCCTTAGGCATCCATAATGATAGCCACTGATACCCTTGTTCTCCATGAACTTGTGCAATCCTTTCTTAAAGCTCTCAAGGCTGACAGCTGTCACCACCACTTCTTCTGGCAGGGAGTTTCACAGACCAGTGACCCTTTGGGTGAAAAAGTACTTTCTCTTATTTGTTTGAGATCTAGCTCCCAAAAGTTTCATGGAGTGCCCCCTAGTTCTAGTGTTGTGCGATAGGGAAAACAGTTTTTCCTTATCTACTTTGTCCACATCCTGTATGATTTTATAAACTTCAATCAGGTCACCTCTTAGGCGCCGTCATTCAAGAGTGAAGAGGCCCAGCCATTGCAGCCTCAGATGGTAAGGAAGGTGTTCCAGTGCTCTAATCAATCTGGTTGCCCTCCTCTGCACCTTTTCTATTTATAAAGAGGCAAAATGACACTTGCTGACTTATTTTCTATACCCTTCCTAAGGATCCCTAGCATTGAGTTTGCTTTTTTCACTGATGCAGCACACAAAGGATCTGACACATTTATGTAGGGAAATGTTGCTTACATAATGCACTAAAGGGGAAAATGGCTTTCTACATTAGTAAAATAATTAAAGATGCAGTTGGAGGGGGTGGGTGGGAATTGCTTTGGCTGTTAATGATTCACCATCTGTGTCATATTTAGCTGATTTGCTGAATAGATGGGAGAGAACTGAATAGCTGTACTTGGCTTTTATTTTCAGATTTTAACACCCTTAGGTACAATTAATTTACTCTGGGTCTACTGAGGCTTGTTACTGTAATGCAGTGCAGTCTCTTCGACAACTGGATCTAACATACAGGGTGGGGGAATCTTTGTTTTTGCTAAAACAGACTGGCTGAAGCAACTGATAAAAATATAAATAAATGCACCACACTTGCCAAGATTGCATTTGCTTGGTAGAAAGACTGGGCATGGCTCAAAAAGGCAAGACACGCTTCACATTACTGCCCGGAGGCAACCAAACTGTTTACCTCGTAGAGGTGAATTAACATAGACAACATTTCTGCAAATAATTATGTGACACTATCAAAGATCTAGGAATTCTTCAGCCTATTAGATTCTTGTGCGTTTATCAATGCCAGGACTAGGGTGCCATGGTCTGAGAAGGCTGAGGGGGGAATATGATTGTTGTTCAGTCGTTCAGTCGTGTCCGACTCTTCCTGACCCTATGGACCAGAGCTCGCCAGGCCTTCCTATCTTCCACTGCCTCCCGGAGTTTTGTCAAATCCATACTGGTTGCATCGATGACACTGTCTAACCATCTCATTCTTTGCCGCCCTTTTTTCCTTTTGCCTTCAATCTTTCCCAACATCAGGGCCTTTTCCAGGGAGTCCTCTCTTCTCATGAGGTGGCCAAAGTACTGGAGCCCCAGCTTCAAAATATGTCCTTCCTGTGAATATTGGGGGTTGATTTCTTTCAGGACGGATAAGTTTGATCTCCTTGCAGTCCAGGGGACTCTCAAGACTCTCCTCCAGCACCACAGCTCAAAAGCATCAATTCTGCGGCGATATGCCTTCTTTATAGTCCAGCTTTCACTTCCATACATCACTATTGGAGAAACCATAGCTTTGACTATCCTGACCTTAGTTGGCAAAGTGATGTCTCTGCTCTTTAGGGTGCTATCTAGGTTTGCGATTGCTTTCCTCCCAAGAAGCAGGCATCTTTTTATTTCATTGCTGCAGTCGCCATCTGCAGTGATCAAGGAGCCCAAGAAAATAAACTCTGTCATTGCCTCCATTTCTTCCCCTTCTATTTGCCAGGAGGTGATGGGACCGGTGGCCATGATCTTAGTTTTTTTGATGTTGAGCTTCAGCCCATTTTTTCCACTCTCCTCTTTCACTCTCATTAAGAGGTTCTTTATTTCCTCCTCACTTTCTGCTAGCAGAGTCGTATCATCTACGTATCGAGGTTGTTGATATTTCTTCCGGCAATCTTAATTCCGGTTTGTGATTCATCCAGGCCTGCCTTTCGCATGATGTACTCTGCATATAAGTTAAATAGGCAAGGTGACAGTATACAGCCTTGTCGTACTCCTTTCCCAATTTTAAACCAGTCAGTTGTTCCATATCCAGTTCTGACGGTTGCTGCTTCCCCACATATAGATTTCTTAGGAGACAGATAAGGAGGTCAGGCACTCCCATTCCTTTAAGGACTTGCCATAGCTTGTTGTGGTCCACACAGTCAAAGGCTTTGGCATAGTCAATGAAGCAGAAGTAGATGTTTTTCTGGAACTCTCTGGCTTTCTCCATAATCCAGTGCATGTTGGCGATTTGATCTCTAGTTCCTCTGCCCTTCGAAATCCAGCTTGCACTTCTGGAAGTTCTCTTTCCACATACTGCTGAAGCCTGCCTTGTAGAATTTTGAGCATAACCTTGGTAGCGTGTGAAATGAGTGCAATTGTGTGATAGTTGGAGCATTCTTTGGTGTTTCCTTTCTTTGGGATTGGGATGTACGCCGATCTTTTCCAGTCCTCTGGCCACTGCTGGGTTTTCCAAATTTGCTGGCATATTGCGTGCAGCACCTTTACAGCATCCCCTTTTAAGATTTTAAAGAGTTCAATTGGAATGCCATCACCTCCACTGGCCTTGTTGTTTGCAATGCTTTCTAAGGCCCAGGTCTGGCTCCAGGTCAGCAACTACGCTATCTTGGTTATCAGGGACATCCAGATCTTTCTGATATAATTCCTCTGTATATTCTTGCCATCACTTCTTGATCTCTTTTGCTTCAGTTATGTCCCTACCATTTTTGTCCTTTATCATATCCAACTTTGCATGAAATGCCCCTTTAATATCTCCAATTTTCTTGAATAGATCTCTGGTTTTTCCTTTTCTGTTGTTTTCCTCTATTTCTTTGCACTGTTCATTCAAGAAGGCCGCCCTGTCTCTCCTTGCTATTCTTTGGAAGTCTGCATTCAATTTTCTGTATCTTTCCCTTTCTCCCTTGCATTTTGCGTCCCTTCTCTCCTCCGCTATTTGTAGGGCCTTGTTGGACAACCACTTTGCTTTCTTGCATTTTCTTTTCTTTGGAATGGTTTTCATTGCAGCCTCCTGTACATTACAAGACTCCATCCATATTTCTTCAGGTGTTCTGTCCACCAAATCTAGTTCTTTAAATCTATTCTTCCACTGTGTATTCATAAGAGATTTAACTTTGATTATACCTGACTGTCCCAGTGGTCTTCCCTACTTTCTTCAGTTTAAGTTTGAATTTTGAAATAAGAAGCTGATGATCTGAGCCACAGTTAGCACCAGGTCTTGTTTTTGCTGACTGTATAGAGCTCCTCCATCTTTGGCTGCAGAGAACATAATCAATCTGATTCCGGTATTGTCCATCTGGTGATGTCCATGTGTGGAGTCAACTTTTTTGTTGTTTTAAAAGAGTGTTTGCAATGACCAGCTTGTTCTCTTGACAAAACTCAATTAGCCTTTGCCCTGATTGGGGATATGATAGCTATGTTTAAATATTTGAAAGGATATCATATTGAAGAGGAAACAGGTTTGTTTTCCAGGACTTCAGAGACTAGGACTCGGGGCAATGGTTTCAAACTACAGGAAAAGAGATTCCATTTGAACATTAGGAAGAACATCATGACAGTTAGAGCTGTTCGGCAGTGGAATATGCTGCCACAAAGGGTGGTGGAATCTCCTTCTTTGGAGGTCTTTAAGCAGGCTCATCGCCGGTTAGTTGGGAGCCAAGGCAACTCCATGTTCCTATACATCTTCTATGCAAGTGGTTGGTGGTGCCCAAATACTACAGGCCGTATTTGGTGATCAAAACATATTATCTTAAGTACTATAGACAATACTATTATCATGGAAGCCATGCCCATCAGGGTTACTGGGGCACTACAGCAGCTCAGGCGTAAGCTTTACTTCCCAGCCCATTCCTGGGTGCTACATGCAGCCTTAGAGATTTTAATGCACTTCTGACTGAAGAAGAAAAATTCTGTCACTCAAGTATGGATAGATTTACATACCCTTGCTTGTAAATAGCTGTGAAACTGTCCTATGCGGGATTTTTTGTTTGTTTCTCTAAATCATGATTGAAGCATGTACTTGTCATATGCATTGTCAGTTCACCTCTGCAGCTGCTTTTGAATGGAGGTAAAATTGGAAAGGGAAGTAATCAAAGCTCTTGTCTGAGATGGGAGATCCAAAATTGTCCCTATAGTTACTGTGAAATAGGTTGAAAGACTATTTACATGAATTAAGCAGGAGAGAAGGGCTCTTGTAATATTGCTGAAGCCCAGCAGAGAACCTGCTAGAGCAGGTAGGCATTTTAGTACTGTCTCAAAACCCCTCCTACATTCATGTAATGTGTGAGGAGGAGTACACAGGATTATCTTGACTGGCATATCCACCCACTTTCAACCAGTGCCAATGTTCCCCTTTGGACATGACCCTAACATGGCATTTTGTGTCTCACCTAATGTGCCATCCAGTAGAAACCCAACTTAGAGTGACTCTAACTGGGTTTTCAAGGTAAAGAACGTATTTAACGTATTTAAGGTGAGAATTTACTGAGAGCAGGTATTTAAAAGTAAAACTCCGCCCCCTCAATCACTGTAAGCATAGGAAGTAGTCAAAAGCTCCGCCCACCCCCTTGGCTGTGTGGTCACCTTGTGCTGGCTCTGTTGTTTGCAAGTAGAGATGGGCACGACTTAGCGGTATTCCCATTTCCGTTTCCGTTACTCGTATCCGTTATTCTACGGAAACGGTAACGGGAATTACTCCGCCAGAATTCGAGCTCGAACCGACGAACGAACAATTTGGTCTGATTTGTCGTGCTCGTTACTTGCACGCGGCGATCGCGCAATGCCAAGCGGCACAGAAAAAAAGTTTTTAAAAGTTAAAAAAAAAAACTTTTTTTAAAAGTTAAAAAAAAATGGCGACCGCAATATTTTTTTTGAAATCCTTGCCCAAAACCCCACCAAAGCACCACAGAAACATGCAAAAGTTACCTATTTTAAATGCTTGATTTTTTACACTAGCAGCAGTGGGTTTGTCTTGCCAAAATACGTCTCCGTTGATTTTTTTTCTTAATTTATTTTTTTACACCTGCGCAACGATGGGCTGGCCATGGGATGGGACCATGCAAATTTTCGGAGCCATTCCACCAATCGCATGGACAGGTTTTGACTGACACTTCTGGATGTGCCAGAGGGCATAAAAAGCCGAGGCAGTTCCAGTCTGTCACAGTCTGGGCTTGGATCTTGTGGAGGGTGGTCAGGGCTGGATTGCTGCGCTCAGTCTAGTTTCGATTTCGCGGTCGCGGTCTCGGTCTCGGTCTCGCTAGGCAGGGAGGGAACTGAATTGATTTTAATTCGCAAAACATAATAATTTCTTTTATTCCCTGCGGGGAATAGCAACGCAGTGTTTATTCTATTTTGTTTTCTGCATTTTTGAGGAAGAGTTCCATTTTTTATTTGCTTATATTTGCTTCAAGGGGGAGAGAAGATTTGAGTGGGAGCGGTAGGGGAGGGGAGGTGCTGCGGATTTATTTTGAAAATATATTATTTTACACTACCATACCATTTCTTTTGTATCCCAATTTCCCACCAAGTTCATTTACTTGGCCAAGGTCCTTTTACCCTGCGCCTACAGCTTTTTTGCTGCTGTTGCGATTGGGGTTTTGGAAGGGAATCCAGCAACCCTATCCTACCCTAGTAGCAGCTTATAGTTTTATTCCATTTATTTTCTATTCTACAGTTTATTAGCAAGTGGCAAGCAACAGCCAAGGTCCAGTACTAGTGCTTAGAAGGGGAGGTTGGAGGCTGTGGATTAAATTATTTTAAAAATATTATACAGAGTACAGATGAGTAGGCAGAGTCTCCCTCGCCAACCAGTGCACTCAAATTTCTCAAACACATTTGTTGGCAACAAGGCTAGGGCACCTTCCTCTGTAGAACATTTTACAATTTCATTTTACCTAACACTTATAGATATTCTTTCACTTGTCCAACACCTCATTTATTTTTTTGCAGTCAGGCACTCAAACAAACATTTGTTGAAGGGCAGGCACCCAGCCACCTCTATAGAACTTTTTCTTCAATTACATCTTTGAAGAAGTTACATTCATCTTAGTTACTGTGCATTATTTGTGAAAGTTGGGTGCTGCCAGATTTTGCAAACCCCTTCCTTCTATTAGCTTGGTTTTTGTGCAGTTGTAACTTACATCTGTGAAGAAGTTAAGTTACAGTACTCCTAATTACAATTGCCCTGTGCATTGTGAAACTTGTTTGCCAGGATTGGCAAACCCCTTGCTTCTATTAGCTTGGTTTTTGTGCTGTTTTTGTGAGTCAACCTCACTCATTTACTCGCCAGTTTGACACCAGTCTACATACACAATTACATTTTTGAAGAAGTTACATTTCTCTTTGTTACACTTGCCCTGTGCTGTGCATTGAGAAACTTGTTTGCCAGGATTGGCAAACCCCTTGCTCCTATTACCTTGTTTGTTGTGCTGCTGTAACTTGTGGGTCCATCTCACTCATTTACTTGCCACCACAGTCTACATACACAATCCAATTACAACTGTGAAGAAGTTACAGTTCTCCTAATTACAGTTGCCCTGTGCTGTGCATTGAGAAACTTGTTTGCCAGGATTGGCAAACCCCTTGCTCCTATTTCCTTGTTTTGTTGTGTTGCTGTTGTGTGAGTCCATCTCACTCATTTATTTGCCCCCACAGTCTACATACACAATCCAATTACAACTGTGAAGAAGTTACAGTTCTCCTAATTACAGTTGCCCTGTGCAGGGCATTGAGAGACTTGTGTGCCAGGATTGGCAAACCCCTTGCTCCTATTTCCTTGTTTGTTGTGCTGCTGTTGTGTGAGTCCATCTCACTCATTTACTTGCCACCACAGTCTACACACACAATCCAATTACAACTGTGAAGAAGTTACAGTTCTCCTAATTACAGTTGCCCTGTGCAGGGCATTGAGAGACTTGTTTGCCAGGATGGGCAAACCCCTTGCTCCTATTTCCTTGTTTGTTGTGCTGCTGTAACTTGTGAGTCCATCTCACTCATTTACTTGCCACCACAGTCTACACACACAATCCAATTACAACTGTGAAGAAGTTACAGTTCTCCTAATTACAGTTGCCCTGTGCAGGGCATTGAGAGACTTGTTTGCCAGGATTGGCAAACCCCTTGCTTCTACTAGCTTGGTTTTTGTGCTGTTTTTGTGAGTCAACCTCACTCATTTACTCGCCAGTTTGACACCAGTCTACATACACAATTACATTTTTGAAGAAGTTACATTTCTCTTTGTTACACTTGCCCTGTGCTGTGCATTGAGAAACTTGTTTGCCAGGATTGGCAAACCCCTTGCTCCTATTACCTTGTTTGTTGTGCTGCTGTAACTTGTGAGTCCATCTCACTCATTTACTTGCCACCACAGTCTACATACACAATCCAATTACAACTGTGAAGAAGTTACAGTTCTCCTAATTACAGTTGCCCTGTGCTGTGCATTGAGAAACTTGTTTGCCAGGATTGGCAAACCCCTTGCTCCTATTTCCTTGTTTTGTTGTGTTGCTGTTGTGTGAGTCCATCTCACTCATTTATTTGCCCCCACAGTCTACATACACAATCCAATTACAACTGTGAAGAAGTTACAGTTCTCCTAATTACAGTTGCCCTGTGCAGGGCATTGAGAGACTTGTGTGCCAGGATTGGCAAACCCCTTGCTCCTATTTCCTTGTTTGTTGTGCTGCTGTTGTGTGAGTCCATCTCACTCATTTACTTGCCACCACAGTCTACACACACAATCCAATTACAACTGTGAAGAAGTTACAGTTCTCCTAATTACAGTTGCCCTGTGCAGGGCATTGAGAGACTTGTTTGCCAGGATTGGCAAACCCCTTGCTCCTATTTCCTTGTTTGTTGTGTTGCTGTTGTGTGAGTCCATCTCACACATTTACTTGCCACCACAGGCTACATACACAATCCAATTACAACTGTGAAGAAGTTACAGTTCTCCTAATTACAGTTGCCCTGTGCAGGGCATTGAGAGACTTGGGTGCCAGGATTGGCAAACCCCTTGCTCCTATTTCCTTGTTTGTTGTGTTGCTGTTGTGTGAGTCCATCTCACTCATTTACTTGCACAGTTCCTTGGTGCTTTTCTTTACTATCACATTATACATTCCCTGGCCTGAGCCACAAGAAGTGAGAAAAATGAGGAGGGGCCGCACAGCTAGAGGACAAGGGAGGGGGACCCCTACTAAGATAAATAGGGGCACGTTTCTGAGGGAAGGGAAAGGAAGTAGTGCAGAAAGTGATACTGGTGCAACTCCCTCCCTGAGTAGCTGTGCCAGTGGCACAAGCAGCACTGTGCCATCGTCTGTCACCGAGGGAAGCATGGATGAGGCGTACCAAATCCCATATCCGTTACCTGACAGCCCCACCCTTAATCAGCAAGAAGACAAGGGCTCTGATTCTGAAATGGCATCAGAATCAGAATCGGGCTCCTCGTATCTAAACATGCCAGATTCTGAGGACCTGTTGGCAGGGACAGACTTAAGGCAGGCTCCAGGCAGTGACGGAAGGAGCAGCCCTCTTTCCACCCAGAGTACCACCAGTGAGAGCAGTAGTACTACTCTACTTTCCCGGCAGGGCAGAGGCCACACCAGCACCACAGCAGCGGCAGCGGCAGGCAATAACAGAGGGGGCGTTACTTTCTGTAAGCCACGAGGGTGTCTCTGGGAGCATTTTGAGAACAGCCCCCAAGACGCAAGGATGGCGGTGTGAAAGATAGGCGGTGTGGTCTTGCGCAGGGGGAATGACCCCAAACACCTCTCCTCAAGTGGGTTGCGCAGCCATCTGATGAGGAAGCACCCTGGGACTCTGCCTGGAACCCTGTCAGGCCCTTGCTCTTCAGGGAGGAAGAGAGGGGAAGAAGGGTTAGAGAAAGAAAAACACAGCTCCGCTAGTGAGAGTGGGAAGAGGCAGGCCACTCTTCAGGAAGTGGGGCTGTTGGGTGGGACTTTTGTCAGCCCGCGAAATAGGGCCAAAGCACAGGAGACCACCACTCGAGTGGTGGGTGAAATGGTGGCCATGAACGGGTTGCCCCTCTCCTTTGTGGAGTCATCAGGCTTCAGGCACCTGATGAAGCACGTGGCACCATGGTACGAGACTCCATCCCGGCGTACCTTCAGCAGGCGGGTGCTTCCCTCCCTTTATGAGTCTGTCAGGGACAGGATCCGGGCCCTGCTGCAGGCGGCCAGAGGGAGGAAGATCCACTTCACTTCCGACCTCTGGACCGGTGGGCACCACGGATACCTCTCACTGACGGCTCATTGGTGGCAACCCAAGGAGGTCCTGGAGCCCCGGTCAGCCCATGAGCAGCTGCAGGGGGAGGCACAAGGCAGCACCCCAAGAGGGTATAGGGTGGTGCTTCTCCAGGCACAAAGCATGGAGGACAACGCCACAGGGATCAACATTGCTGACGTTCTCAAGACAGCAATAAGAGAGTGGGGATTGGGGACAGAGGGACAGGTCAATCGTGGAGTCATGGTTACAGACGCGGGCCGTAACATGACCAACGCGGTTCTTGGGGCAGGGTTCCAGGGCATCGTGTGCGCAGCACACAAACTGCATCTAGTGGTGGGTGATGCCATTGGCCTGGGTGCACCAAAGGACTCCTGGAGTGAGGGGACCAGGGAGACCAGGGCCTTGCTGGACAAGTGTCGGAAGATTGTGGGGCACTTCGCTCGCAGCGTCAAGGCAGCCAGGATGATGCGTGAGAGGCAGGCGGAGACAAGCCGACCGGAGCACGTCCTGATCCAGGACGTGACCACCTGGTGGAACTCCACCCACGAAATGGTCAAGCGTCTGGTGGAGCAGAAGGAAGTGGTGGAATACATCATGTCAACCACCCCAGTCCTGCATGAGGGGAGGGAATTGGACCTTGGTGCTACCGAGTGGCTCGCCCTCTCCCAGATGGCGGGTATCCTGCAGCCTTTTGAGGAGACCACCCACATCCTCAGCAGCTACAACGCCAGCCTGGGCCACGTTCTCCCCCTGGTCAATGCCCTTCGCCAACGCCTAGAGACCAGTATCTGGGAAGAAGGCAATCTTCTCCCTAAGAGCAGGGCATTGGCAGACAGGCTGTTGACCGGCGTGGATACCCGCCATGGCCCACTAAGAAGGGAAAACGTGTACCAGATGGCCTGCCTGTGCGACCCTCGCGTCAAGGGTTCCCTGGCGGCCAGCACTGCCGAACTGAAATCCTGGAAGACGGAGCTATGCCGTCAAGTCAGGGCTCTCTCCGATGAGGGCCAGGCGTTTCAGAGGGCGCACGGAAGCCAGAGCGATGCTGAGGAGGAGTCCTCGCAAGGATCCACATCCCTCTGTACTCCAGGAGCATTCACCCAGAGACCAGGTTCCGTTCCAGCAGCCAACTACCTGGCCTCTGCCCTAGCCATGGCAGTTTCCTCCTCAGTGGAGGCAAGGGAGGAAGAAGTAGCAGACCCCGCTCAGACCATGGTGAAGGAGTACATGGCCGAGCCCCTCCAACCCCTCAACTTGGACCCACTGCACTACTGGGCCAGAAAGGCAGACCTCTGGCCCGCTCTTTCAACTCTGGCGTTGGACCTCTTGTCTATCCCACCCACCAGTGTCCAGAGTGAGCGTGTCTTTTCCCATATGGGAGATGTCCTGAGGCCGCACCGCTGTCGCCTGGACCCGGAGACGGTGGAAAGGTTGACTTTCATCCGCTTCAACCTTTCCACCTTGGGATTACCCCAACACTCCAAGAACTAAGTTGCTGCCTGTAACCTAACCTCCTGCCTGCAATCCTCCATGCCCGCCTGCAAGCCTGCCTGCCTCCCCTTGGCCCTACGAGCCTGCCTGTCTGCCTGCCTGGCTGGCCCTGTGACTACCTGCCGACTCCAGTGCCTAATGCCTGCAAAACTGCCTGCTTGACTGCCTGCCTGCCTGCCTGCCTACCTGTATTCTCTCACACACACAATTGAAGGGTACTATTAGTGGCCCAATTTTTCTAGCCCTGGCCTGTCTCCAAACCAGGCAGGGCCACTCAAAGTGTCATTGGAAAGGGTCTGTCTGTATTGGCCCAATGTTTCCCCTTTTGCCATGGCTGGTCTGAGAGAGACCCTAATACCTGCCTTCCTTGGTGCTTCACACCGTTCCCTGGGGTTTAGGCACCAATCTGCTAACAAAGTGGTGAGGAAGCACTTTACAACAACCTACCTCAAAGACTGAGTATCAGGGGGCAAGCTCCCCTCCTTATGAAAGGAATAGAAATTTCTGGGGTCCGTTGCCGGCGTGCTAGAGCTTTACAGGATGCAATGAGCAGTCTGAGTCTTTGCAGACAGAAAAGAAGATTTATTGGTTGTCAACCAAGGGAGCCCCCACTCAATACAAGAATCGGGTGGGGAGTCCACCCCAGAAACGAAAGGTGAGATATCTTATAGATTTTTCCAGCACTCTTTTCCCTCCGCCCATCCGAATTTACGTCACATACA
The DNA here is from genome assembly GCA_037367245.1 of Phrynocephalus guinanensis. Taxonomy (NCBI): domain Eukaryota; kingdom Metazoa; phylum Chordata; class Lepidosauria; order Squamata; family Agamidae; genus Phrynocephalus; species Phrynocephalus guinanensis. The sequence goes on from CM074734.1 coordinate 43,256,929, forward strand.
TTTGTTACATGCATCAAACACTAATTGACATCTTTGGCCATTTATTTTGTATTTCTGACACCAATTAAATGTATTCCTGGGTTCTTAATTGCTGTGGTGTTTGAACTGACTTACACGGGCTGGGAGTGCCTGGGAGGATCAGCTCGTATGCCAAGAGCTCTCACAACAAAGATAAGGTTCTCTTGGCTGGCTCATATGCAATTAACTGTGTTCAAAGCTACAAAAATAATTAGATTGCTGGCTCAGCCAATTGCATAACGGAAGTCCTTTCCTCTTAGTGGCCGGAAACGTTTGACCAGAGTTTGTTTGCATGACAGGATATACATGTAAATACAATTGGAATGATTTCTACTTCTAAATATATAACTTGTGTGGCTTATATTGTGATATGCTGGGGGTTACTAAAATAGCTATATATATATGCATGATCTATACCCTTTCACTTACAGCCTTAAAGAAATAGACCCACCCAGTTCTCCTGCTTCCACTCTGTCTCCTTGGTTGCCAAAACCCGGTCTCCTGGGGTGGCGATAGAAACTGCCTGCCAAGGCGGAAACAATCCTCCCTACTGGCACTTTGGCTTAGTGCCTTCCCAATCCCTAGCCTTGGAGGATGGTATCCTCTAAGCATGCGCCTAGGCTACACACACATACCTGTAAGCCAGATTAGATGCTTCCCTGCCTGCCCGGCCCTCTGCCAACCTGCCTGCCTGTCAGACTCCACCAGTCCCGGATTTGAACATGCCTTCAAGTTGCTTCTCATTCAAAAGCAAAGCAAAGTGTTCTGCTTATATACCGCCCCATACCACTACAAGTAGTCTCTGGGCGGTTTACAATTTTGATTACAGTGTGCAGGCTACACATTGCCCCCCCAGCGAGCTGGGTACTCATTTTACCGACCTCGGAAGGATGGAAGGCTGAGTGAACCTTGAGCCTGCTACCGGGGATTGAACCCAGGTCGTGAGCACAGTTTTACCTGCAGTACAGGCATTTAACCACTGCGCCACGAGGCTCACGAGGCTCATTCAACCTCCTCCAGTCTGCCCTTCTGGCCTCCCAGTCCCATACTTTGTCGTCTGGGCTGGGCTGTGAACCACTAAGAAGGGCTGTGGAAAGGGAAAGACAGGAGCTCCGCTTCTAGTGGGAAGAGGCAGGCCTCTCTGCAGGAAGTGTTGCCGCTGTGTGGGAGTTTTGTCCGCCTCCGCTACCGCTAATTTTCACTCTGAGCTGCAATGCACTGTGAAGGGAGGGACAAGGAAGCCTCCAGGCTTGGTGCATGGTGGATACTCTGACGCACACTGACTGTGTGAGTCTGTAATTCACACAGACCTAGCTCTGTCTCCTCTGCCACTCTTTCCACTGGGCTGCCAGCTGTGGCTCACAAAGAAGGGAAACGTCCTTGTTGTGTGTGCGTACTCCTGTCCGAAAGTCCCCTGTGTGGATCTTGGTGCTGCGCACACTCGATGCTTAAACATTTTATAATCATTTCTGCCCTAACCCCGGAACAAAGGCTGCCGGACAAGAAAAGTTACTGGTTGCAAATCTAGGTTGTGATTGATGATGATGATTGAGTTATGGGAACACTCTTCAGGAACAGCTGATGGTTGGCTTAGGGTTAGGGTTAAGGGGGATGTTTAGGCCTCCACTACTCTGTCCTCTGGGCTGCACCACACTGTGTCTCACTAAGAAGGGCTGGAGTGGAATGTACTTGCGCATACCACAGTTCTGCACAATAATTGTTTGTTTCTTAGAAATAGAAGAGCCTTTCAGGAGGAAGTTCCAGGCTTGGCTCTTGGAGTTGTGGAACTGCTGTGATTCACTACGAAGGGCATGGAGATGGAATGCCGGCACAGCAGTTAGGAGCAGTCTACCAGCACACAGCTGGGAAAGAAAGTCAGAAAGCTTGGCTTGCTGTCCTTTTGGAAGCCTGTGTGGTCAAAGACTCAGACTCACTCTAGCTCTGTGTCTTCTCCCTGCCTGCCTGTCAGGCTTCCCCCACTTCCGGCTTAGAGGAGGCCTTCCAGCCGCTTCTCCTTCACCCTAACAGCATGGTCCAGTTAGTGCTTCAAGTTCAGCCCTGTCACCACTGCCCTCAACTTGCCCATGCAGCAACCACGGCTGCGACCGCCTCTTGGCGGAAAACCACTTGAAGACCAACTGTAACAGTGCATTCACTCATCAACTATCTTGTTTAGAAGAACTGGTGGACTCTGTCATCCCACATTGGGGGGGGGGTTTCTTCACGCAGTCTAGGTTGGGAAATCCCTTGGCTGAGGGAGGGGCGATTCGGTGGTTCTCCTTCAACCCCCTCTAGTCTGGCCTTCTGGCCTCCCCTACCCTTCACTCTGGGTTGCACACACTGTGCCTCACAGAGAAGGGCATTGTGCTTGTGTGCTAGAAAACAGCCGTGGGGTGGGCCCGTGATTAGGCAGAACTCTGCCTTGCTCTCCTCAATGTGGTTGCGCAGCCACCTCATGCGAAAGCACCCTTGGACTCTGCCTGGGACAGTGACAGGACTCTGCAGGAAGGAGTGCCGCAGTGTGGGAGTGTTGTCAGCCTCCGGACCGCCAATTAGTCTTCAGTGGGCTGCCATTGCCATACACTGTGGCTCACAAAGAAGGACAACTTACTGCCGTGCTGGTGGCCCTCTGTCACCGTTACAAATAGGACAGTTTATCAGAAAGTTCAAGGCTTGGCTCTTAAGAGTTGTGGGGAATGTGATTCACTACGAAGGGCATGCCACTGGGATGCAGTGCACTGACTGTGGCTCTCTGTGAAGGGAGGGATCAAGGAAGCCTCCAGGCTTGGTTCTTTGTGGGTACTCTGACTCACACAGACAGTGAGCCTGTGGTTCTCAGACCTACTGTCTTCCGTGGGCTGGGCTGAAAAGCTATGTCACTCACTGAGAACGGAACATGGATGGGCTGGGAGTTTACCAGGAAACCAGCACATAGCTGGGGAGGAAGACCCTCTGGCTTGCAGTCCTTTTTTCAGAGTGGTCTCAGGCCTCAGAGTCAGACACCATGTGGACTCTGCTTTTCCACTGGGCTGCCAACTGTGGCTCACGAAGAAGGGAAGCCTGCGTAGGCGTACATAACAGATTGTCGGAAAGGTGCAGCCTGGCCCTTGTTGGTGGATGGATACTTGGAGTCACTGACTGTGTTCCATTTGCTGCAACCCACTGTGGCTCACGAAGAAGGGCATTTTCCTGGCGTCCTCCTCAGGCCATTCAGCTACGCTGGGGAGCTGGAGCTTCCTGGCAATGATCCTCCCCTACGGAGGCCCTGTGGCCTCAGACTCAGGCTATGTGACCTCCTCCAGCCACTCTTTCCTCTTGGATGCAAAACACTGTGGCTCACTAAGAAGGGAAGAGTAGTTGTGTGCAGCACGCACTCCAGTAGTTTCTCTGACAGTTCCAGGCTTGGTTCTTGGAGTTGTGTTGGAGCTGGGATTCACTACGAAGGGCATGGTAGTAGTTTGCGGGGAGTTTCTAATTCACACAGACCTAGCTCTGTCTCCTCCGCCACTCTTTCCACTGGGCTGCCAGCTGTGGCTCATAAAGAATGGAAAAAATGTACCAGTTGTGTGGTGGTGGCACCACCATTTATAAATAGAACAGTTTTCCGAAAGTTCAAGGCTTGGCTGTTGGAGTTGTAGGAGCTGGGATTCACAACGAAGGCCATGGTCGTGGATTGCTGGCCCAGCATTCAATTACTCCAGCTTGTGGCCTCCGCCACTCTTTCCTCTGGGATGCAAGACACTGTGGCTCACTAAGAAGGGAAGAGTAGTTGGGTGCCAGCACTCCAGTAGTTTCTCTGACAGTTCCAGGCTTGGCTTTTGGAGTTGTAGGAGCTGGGATTCACAACGAAGACCATGGTCGTGGATTGCTGGCCCAGCATTCAATTACTCCAGCTTGTGGCCTCCGCCACTCTTTCCTCTGGGATGGAAGACATTGTGCCTCACAAGGAAGGGAAGAGGAGTTGGGTGCCAGCACTCCATTAGTTTATTGCAAAGTTGCAGGCTTGGCTCTTGGAGTTGTGTGGGAACCAACTGTGATTCACAAAGAAGGGCATGGTAGTAGACTGCCGGGCCGGCAGTTAGCAAGTCTACCAGCACACAGCTGGGGACTTGGGGAGGAAGAGTCAGACTCAGAATGTGGCTTGCTGTCCTTTTTGCAGCCTGTGTGGTGCCAGACCAAACTCAAGGTGATTGGCCTCCTTCGGCAGTCTTTCCTCTGGGCTGCAAGACGCCATGTTTCACACTGAAGGGGGTTCCTGATTTGAACAGCGTTTGTACGTACAGCACCACCAAGACTTAGTCAAAAAGTGACATGTGGTGGACGGTGGTGCATCGCAGGCAGTGTGGTGCCAGACCAAACTCAAGGTGATTGGCCTCCTCCTCCAGTCTTTCCTCTGGGCTGCAAGACGCCGTGTTTCACACAGAAGGGGGGTACTGATTTGAACAGCGTTCGTACTACGTACAGCACCACCCAAGAGTTTGTCAGAAAGTGCCATGTGGTGCATCGCAGGCAGTGTGGTGCCAGACCAGACTCAAGGTGATTGGCCTCCTCCGCAACTCAGTCCTCTGGGCTGCAAGACACTGTGACCCAAGGCCAGTGGCATTTAAATTCCTGTCATGCCATTCAGCTCCATCCTTTTTATACTGGAGCTGGCAATGAGCCTGCCGCACTCTGGCTCTGTGCTGTGGTGCTCTCATACTCTGCCTTGTGGCCTGGCCGGAGTGGCCGCCCTTACTCTGGCCTTATGGACGCGTCGACCAGAGATAGTCCTCCTCCTTGTATAGCCTAGTGGGCTGGGCTGTGGGCTGTAAAACTTAAGTCAGAGCAACCCAGAGCCCTATCCCATTCCCATCCCTACCAAAACTATTCCTGGCTGTAGCTACTAGCTAGGTACGTAGCTTAACCACCTCAGGCTCTAACTGCTAATGTTTTTGTTGACCATGACCAAAAGCAGGGTTGCATTGGCTTTGGCTTTATTGCTTGTCCTTTAAGTGTGTGTGACTTTGACTGTGAATGTGAAGTGAAGGCAGAAGGACCTTGGTGATGGGGGGCCAATTTGAGAGGAGTAGAGTAGTAGACCCCTCATCCAGATTTGGGGAGGAACGGAATGTCTGTTTCTCCTGCTGCCTCTGAGAGAGGTGGAGGGGAGATGGGATGGATTCAAAACCAAACAACAAAAAAGTACAACAAACAGGCACGTCAGCCAGACCAAGTAGGGTGGTTGGCTGGTTCAGCATCAGCAGATTCAGCACAGCAGACCAAGAGAGAAAAAAAGAAATGCAAATTTGTTTCTGCCCCACTTTGTTTGCTTAGGATGCACTACTAGCCTTGTTGTGCAGCAGCAAGTCCATCACCCAGGCAGGTTTAAACTGTATTTCGCCTGCTCATTTGCGGGACCCGCGCCCACCCGCCCGCCCGCCCGCACGCTAGCCACTCCCCCTGCCGCTGCCGCTGCTGCCGCCCACGCATGTACCCCCGTGCCACCGCCGCCCGCGCTGCGCCCGCAAGCCGCAAGTCTCGGTCGGACGTCAAAATGCGCGAAATCGCGGCAGAAACAGAAACGAAAAAACGAAAAAACGAACCGACTAATTTTTTGCGAATTTTTGCAAAAAACGGAGACGACCTGAAACGGAACCGGCCTGACTAACGACAACTCGAAAAAAATTTTTTTCAAGTCGTGCCCATCTCTATTTGCAAGCCTTCTCTCTCTGCTGCTGCTCTGCAAGAAAAGAACTTGGAAGCTGCTGAGAGCAGATATTTAATGCTGCTGTTGGTACATGTCACCAAGTCACCCCGGATTTGTGATGACCGTATGAAGGAGCAATGTCTGAAACACCCTGTCTTCAGCCTGCTCTACTCTTTTAAACTCAACCCCGTGGCTTCTTTTAGAGAGCCAATCCATCTTGCATTTGGTCTTCTTTTCCTGCTGCCTTCCACCTTTCCCAGCACCATCGTCTTTCCCTGAGATTTGTGCCTAAAGCAGGAGAGCCTCAGTGGCAATACTTTTTTTTTTTTTGCCTCCAGAGATAGTTCCGGCTAAGCGATAGGACATAGTCAAGTCGTGGAGGAGATTGTTCATCATCTGTATTCTGGCAAGGCTTTTGCTGGACTAATGGTACATAAATTAAAATGCTAATTCGAATATCCTCTTTGCAGTGTAAGATTTTGTAAGCTTAGGAACAACTTGCCATAATTTAATGTGAGGCCATTTTACCAACCCGCCAATTTCTAGGCTCGTTTTAAAGTGAATCACAGTAACTCTTGGACACATTTTGCCTCCTGCCCATGGTGTTTGTTTTCCCCAGGCTTTGGATTGCTACATTATCTGGTTAGATGGGCTGTACCCAATTTATGGAATTCCCCTCCTCCTCCCTGTTTCCATAGTCACCTGACTCTGAAGCAGTTCTGATCTTCTTCCAAGCCCTTCTTCCCAACCCTGCCTCTGTGACAGGACCAAAGTGCCCACCCCTGTGATCCCTTGGCTCAAGGATTTGCCCCTCTACTCTGGATGAAGGAGATGCTGCCAACCTTTCTTGCGTGTATATATTTTGTGCTGTCACGTTGGCATCATCTTATGGCTACCCTAATTGGGCTTTCAAGGTAAGTGAGATATTTATGGATTAGCAGTTTTACCAGTTACTCCAGTGAGTGTCTATGGCTTGGCAGCAAGATTCAGATCCTGGTCTTAGAGTCCTAGTCTATCACTCTGTCCACTACAACTTGTGTGTGTGTGTGTGTTGTGTTGTTACAGTCATGGCTGACTCTTCGTGACCCCATGTCCATGGAGTTTTCTTGGCAGGAATATGGTGTGGCTTGCCAGTTCCTACTCCAGGCGCCTACAGCACCTGGTATTTGCTGGTGGTCTCCCATCCAAGTACTAACTAGGGACAACCCTGTTTAGCTTCCGAAATCAAGCGAGATCGGATGTGCTCAGGGCATCTACTGTACAGGAAATTGCCCTCCTTTCTTACCAAGGTAAATAAACACATGCCCCTTAAATCCTGTGGTCATCATTAGAGATGGGCACGACTTGAAAAAAATTTTTTTCGAGTTGTCGTTAGTCGGGCCGGTTCCGTTTCGGCTCGTTTCCGTTTTTCGCGAAAATTTGCAAAAATTAGTTGGTTTGTTTTTTCGTTTTTTCGTTGTCGTTAGTACTGGTTTGGGGAGGGGGTAGCGGGCTCCTGGAGGGAGCTGCAGGAGTCAGCCAGAGCCACAAGTGACGGACTGGCAGACTCTTTGCACCCGCTGTGTCTCACGTACTTGCATGTAGTGCAATGCAAGTAGATCTGGCTTAGGGTTAAGACGGCTTAGCGCAACGGCTAGGGTTAGGCTAGTTACGAGTGAGGTTACGGTGAGTATTGGGGTGCATCTGGGTGCCTCTCTGACCCACTTAGAAGGACAGTGTACTGGCGTATGGGTTAGGCTTAGGGTTCGGGTTTGGGCTACGATTAGTGGGCTGTTTATGCCCGATTGGCACATCCCAGAAGTCTCTGTGGTCAACCTGGCCAAGTGGCCATGCGATTGGTGGAAAATTTGCATGGTCTACTCCCATGGGAGAGCCCATCATTGCGAATGCGCAGGTGTAAAAAAATAAAATAAAATAAAATAAAATCAACGGAGACTTTTTTTGCAAGAAAAACCCACTGCTGCTACTGTAAAAATTCAAGCATTTAAAATAGCTAATTTCCGCATGTTTCTGTGGTGCTTTGGTGGGGTTTTGGGCAACAATTTCAAAAAAAATATTGCGGTCGCCATTTTGGATCCCCCCCACCGCATGGCAAATGGATGCGCCCTCCCAGCCTGGTACAGTCAGCAAAACCTGGCCATGCGATTGGTGGAATGGCTCCAAAACTTTGCATGGTCCACTCCCATGGGCGAGCCCATCATTGCAAATGTGCAGGTGTAAAAAAATAAAATAAAATAAAATAAAATAAAATCAACGGAGACTTTTTTTTGCAAGAAAAACCCCACTGCTGCTACTGTAAAAATTCAAGCATTTAAAATAGCTAATTTTCGCATGTTTCTGTGGTGCTTTGGTGGGGTTTTGGCAAACGATTTCAAAAAAAATATTGCGGTCGCCATTTTGGATCCCCCGCACTGCATGGCAAATGGATGCGCCCTCCCAGCCTGGTACCAGCAGCGCAGCAGTAGCAATAGCCAAGGAGAGGGGGGCGGGGAACCCCCCCCCAAATAAAACACCCTTCTGGCCTGGTAGGTGCCCTCAGACAGTTTTCGCCTACTTTTAGGGCCGGGAATCGGGTTTTTTTTTAACTTTTAAAAACTTTTTTTCTGTGCCGCTTGGCATTGCGCGATGCAAGTAACGAGCACGACAAATCAGACCAAATTGTTCGTTCGTCGGTTCGAGCTCGAAGTCTGGGGCAGTGATTCCCGTTACCGTTTCCGTAGAGTAACGGAAACGAGTAACGGAAACGGAAACGGGAATACCGCTAAGTCGTGCCCATCTCTAGTCATCATTCCTCAGCTTAAGAATCAACAGCCCAATTTACAAGTTCACTCTTAGGTGAGAGAGGCATTAGAGGCATTACACTTGCTTTTCAAAGCCACTATTTCCAGTCACTGGTGTAGAGATTTTCAAAGGCTGCCAAAAAGCTATCTCCTGTTCCATGCATCCCTATGGAAACAATAGTTTTCAAAGGCCTCTTGCTTCATGAGGTAGCTGAATGGCTCCATGACTTGAGCATCAGTTTGAAGGGCCAGAAATCAGCATTTCAATTCTCCACCGTTCCTCCTGGATGAAAGCCAGCCTGTGTGGCCATGGGAAAGCTGGACTGTTTCCAGGGCACCCCTAGAAGAAAGGAACAGAATATGCACTTTCCTGGTAAACTTTGGAAAGTGTCACCATATGTGGGACTTGACAGCGTGTCACTATTTACTTCATGCACATCATTGCTCAGTTAGTGTGATCCACATGGTAATGTAGCATTGTTGGGAAAGGTATGCCAGTATTTGCGTACATACTTGGCCCTACATTGGGCAGACCAGGTGGGAAGAGCTCATCTGCAAGAGTGCCTTTTCCATGTGTTATTCCTGTGATACGATCATTCCCATTTCTCCTTCTTCTTTTGCCGTCCCATCCATTATCTCCTAGTTGTCTGCAAACCAGATTTGCAAAATTCTGGGAAGGAAAGTGGCCACCCAGATAGACGCACACCATTATGCTAAAGTTGCATAGAACATCTGCAAACATGTAATTGGGAAGGAGATGCATTTGAGAGGTGACACTTTTTAAAAAGCCTCCCACTCATAATTTTTATTTTGCAACAGGTGGCAAAAAGCAGTGGTAATATGAAGCTAGCAAGAAGGATGGGGGGGGGGCAAGGGATTTGAGCTGCTGCTGTCAAACTAACAGCAAACGTTTTCCCCAGAGCCTGGCTTCTATCCCTTGAAAATGAGCTGAAATGCTGCATTCTACATGTATGGTCTGCTGTGCAAGATGTATTTGCCGCTCAAAACTGTAATTTATGTCCACCTAGCAGTCTCCATCCTCACCCTGAAATACAAACACAGCACAACTATGTAATGCTACCTACTTAGGAAGCAATTAATTTGAGTCTATTTGTGACTAATGTTGTGTGGCTCACGAAAGGGATCAGGGGAGGATCTGTGCCAGTGCAAGACGTGAACAGTGAAAATATGCTCAATTATTTAATTTCCCTTTTTACTCCAGGTTCCATGTGCAATTTCAAATCTCAGAGGGACAACCTTTCAAAGCTGCTGTTGAATATTTCATTAAAGGTAATTTAAACTAAGAGGGAGAGTATAAGTAACGTTTGCTCTGGAACATCATCTTAGCAGCACTGCACCATCTTGACCCTCATGGCTAACTCTGGATGCTGCTCATCAAATATGGAGCAGCTGTTAGTGTAATTGCATTTACTTCACATCCTTGTAAAAGATAATCAAGGCTGAGCCTGCCAGGCAGCTTTAAAAAAGTATATCTTATAAAAACATACACCCTATGGAGTACCTATCAAGCTAATGACACCCAGGTCATGACCTTACATAATGCTAATGGGGTGGAAAGATCCTTCAACATATTTATTTAGGTGCCCAGGTGGGCTATGCGTTGTTCCAGCATCAGCAAAACTGGCTGGGAGTCTCCAGTCCTCCTTCTCCCTTTTGGGATAAGTACAACCTTGCATGCTTTGGAACACTGGGTGCAAGTGGGAGGTGTTAGGGTTAAAAAACTGTAGACTGAAGACTCTGAGACGAAAGTAAAGTATACAAACTAAGCTGTATCTAAATCTCTCAAGGAAAAGGGTAAACGGTATATCCCTAATAAAACAACAAAACACTCACACTGCATACAAAATATACCAAACGAAGTAATATTAGATAAGGCGACGGCAGCTCAGGCAATGCCCAGGAACATTAGGCAAACATGCATAGTCTACCTCGCTCAGACGATCTGCGATCTGCATGAAGCAACGGCTGCAAGCAACTAGCAAGAGCTAAAAGCTGAATGCACAATGCTTCTGAGCAAGGTGAGAGGATTCCTTTGGTAGGAGCCATAACAATTAAACAGTTAGGACTCACAGGTTTACAGTTCCAAATGAGGTTCAGCTGACATTAACCCTATAGTGTCTGAATATAGATCTTGCCATATTCCAACAGGAGGGAGGCTTTTAGGACCTAAAGGAATTCTCCCCTTTCCCGCTAGCCAATTGGCAAAGTCCTTTTTCAAAGGCTTGAGGCAAACCCTTGCCCTTCCCTTCTTGTTTGTGTGTTTTGAGTTGGTTGTCCCATTTCCTCTTTGTCTCTCACCATTGATTGTAAGTGAAGATCAACTGTAAGTAAATATTTTTTTTCTAATTACATTTCTTGTAGAATTTTTTTCTTTACATACAAAGGGTTAGTGAGAAGAAACGGCTGGGTGGAGGCTGAGGTTTTTACTATTCTCTCCCACTTTTCCTTTGTGCTACTGGAGTTTGCTTTGTATTTTATGCTCTCCTAATTATAAAAGGGAACTACAAATTTCCACAACTCCCCACCCCCACCTCACTGAGGCAGTTTGTGGCCACCTTGGCTTAAGAGGGCAGAGATGCAGGAGGTTTGAATGGAAATGGTTAGCACATGGATGTACAGTACTGGGAATTTCTCTATGCAAGCCTCTCAAAGAAAACCTGCACCAGCAGTTGCGGTTTTCACAAGGATAATGTGTGAACAGGACTTGGCCAACAACCTGCATTGAAAGATGGAATGAATACGTTTTTTTCTTTTCTGTGATGAAAAAGGGTGTCTTGTTACACTGAGTCCCCTTGTAGACAAAAGCATCAACTACAGCCTGCAGTTCCTGAAATTGTAAGGATAATTTTTGCAAGATGAATGACATGTCTGTGACTTCTCAAAGGTTATATGTTTTTAATATATTAACATGCTTGGGATTTCATGTTATGGTTATGGAACCTAGTAACAATGTAGATAAATGAAGTTTAGAAAATACAAGTTCAGGATTGCAGGAATGATTGCAATGAAGAACACACTTCTATTTAAGATACCCAGGTAGGTGAATTCTGAAATGCCCGTCTATGTTTACTTGATTCCATACAGATATCAACCCTTAGGATATTGTCAGTGACATTGTAAGGGGTCTGTAAGGACATAAAGTCCAACTCCTGCTCCATGCCATACTGCTGTAACTGTTAGGAAGTTTTTCCTGGTATTTAATTGACAGCTGGTTCTCTAAACTTCAGCCAATTGTTGCTCAGTCTGCACTCTGGGATAATGGAGAACAGATTCTGTCCTTCCTCTGTATGATAGCATTTCAAATATTTGAAAAATGTTGTCATATCACCCCTCAGTCTTCTATTTTCCAGGCTTAACATCCCCAGTTCTTTCAGTCCTTCCTCATAGGACTTGCTTTCCGGCCCCCTGATCATCCTGGTCATTCTCTTCTGAACTTGTTCCAGTTTGTCAGCATCTTTCTTGAAGAGCGGTGTCCAGAACGTGACACAAGTTGAGGCCTAACCAGTGCTTCATAGAGGGGGAAGAGCACCTCACAGGATTTGAAAATTATACTTCTGTTAATGCAGCCTAAAATAGCATTTGCCTCTTTTGTAGCCACATCACACTATTGGGTCATATTCGGCCTATGATATATAAGAATTCCAAAATCCTTCTCACTGTAGCCTTGCTGAGCCAGGTGTCCCCCATAGAGATGGGCACGACTTGAAAAAAAAAATTTTCGAGTTGTCGTTAGTCGGGCCGGTCCCGTTTCGGCTCGTTCCCGGTTTTCGCGAAAATTCGCAAAAATTAGTCGGTTCATTTTTTCATTTTTTCGTTGTCGTTAGTACTGGTTTGGGGGGGGAGCGGGCTCCTGGAGGCACCTCTGTGGGGTGGGTGCCTCCTCTGGCCCGCTATAAAGGGAAAGTGGGCTCCTGGAGGCACCCGTGGGTGCCTCCTATCCTCACCCACTAGGAAGGGGAAGCAGGCTCCAAGAGACCCCTCTACATGGGGGTCTCCCCTCCTCACCTGCTGCTGCTGCAAAATGGTATGCAATAGCCATATGGATATGCATACCAGTTGCAGGCTATGAGACCAGTGAGAGTGATAGCGTCATGCCTTCCCTGCACAAGGCTCTGGCACCACCATGTCTCACACAGAAGGGAATTGTACTTGCTGCGTGTAGTGCAATGCAAGCAAGTAGATCTGGCTTTAAGGTGGCTTAGTGCAAGGGCTAGGGTTAGGCTAGTGACGGGTAAGGTTACGGTGGGCTAGTGGGTTGCACCTCTGGGTGCCTCTCTGACCCACTAAGAAGACAGTCTGTGACGTATGGGTAAGGAGTCAAGGATTAGGGTAAGGGTTAGGGGGCTAGGGCAGGTTTTAGGGGGCTTTTTGGCACATCCCAGAAGTCTCCATGGCCAAGTGGCCATGCGTTTGGTGGGATGGCTCCAAAAATTTGCATGGTCGTCCACTCCCACATGGCTGGCCACTCGGCCAGCCCATCATTGCGCAGGTGAAATAAAATAAAATAAAATAAAATCAATGGAGGACAGAGGAGGAGAGGAGAGACATTTTGTTGCAAGAAAAAACCCACTGCTACTGTGAAAAATCTGGCAGTTTATAAATTTTCGCGTGTTTCTGTTGTGCTTGTGTGTTTTTGGACCACGATTTCAAAAACAATATTGCGTTCGCCGCCCCATTTTGGATCCCCTGTCCGTACCGCATGGCATGGCGAAATGGCGACTCGAGTCCGGCTGCCCAGGATGGGGGGGAGGTGGGAACCCCCCTCCAGAAACCACCCCTCCGGTAGGTGCCCTGCGCCCTTAGTCAAGCAGGCATTTTTCCGCCTGCTTTTTTGGCCCGGGAATGGGTGGGGGGAGAGTTTAAAAGTTTTTTCCTGTGCTGTCCGTGCCGCTTGCTTGCGCTTTAATTGCGGCGGCCGGCGGCGAGACTGGGCTTTTTGCTGGCTGCGAGCCTGCGGCGAGTCCCACCAGAGCAGCCCAGGACGGGGGATGGGGGGGGAGGCCGGGGACCTCCAGAAACAACCCCTCTGGTAGGTGCCCTGAGGCACGGCAGGCATTTTTCCGCCTGCTTTTTGGCCGGGAACCGGGTTTTTTTAACTTTTAAAAACTTTTTTTCTGTGCCGCGTGGCATTGCGCGATCGCGCGATGCAAGGAACGAGCACGACAAATCAGACCAAAATTGTTCGTTCGTCGGTTCGAGCTCGAAGTCTGGCGGAGTAATTCCCGTTACCGTTTCCGTAGAGTAACGGAACCGAGTAACGGAAACAGAAACGGGAATACTGCTAAGTCGTGCACATCTCTAGTCCCCCATCTTGTAAGTGTGCATTTGGTTTATTCTTCCCAGGTGAATTAATTTGCGCTTCTCCCTGTTATATTTCATTCAGCTGGTTTCAGCCCAGTCCTCTAGCCCCTTAAGATCATTTTGAAATGTGATTTTGTTTCTCAGGGTATTAGCTATTCCACCCAATTTTGTGTCATCTGCAAATTTAACAAGCATTTCCTGCACTCCCTTGTCCAAGTTGTTAATAAAAATGTTGAAGAGCATCAGACTCAGGAATGATCCTTGGGGTACCCCACTTGTTATCTCTTCTCAATTTCAGAAAGAGCCATTAATCACCACTCTCTAAATACAATTCTGTAGCCAATTGTGTATCCATCTTACACTTGTTTTATCTAGCCCTAGTTAGCTTGCTAATCAGGATATAATGGGGAACTTTGCCAAAAGCTTTGCTGAAGTTGAGATATATTACATCTACCACATTCTCTCTGTCTACCAGGGAGGTTACCTAATCAAAAATGAAATCAGGTTAATCCAGCAGGATTTGTTCTTGGCTTCTAGGTATTGTTGCATTGTTTTCTTGGTGCTTGCATAGTAAGAACATAAGAAGAGCCATGCTGGATCAGGCCAAAGGCCCATCTAGTCTAGCTTCCTGTATCTCACAGTGGCCCCACCAAATGCATCTGGGAGCACACGAGACTAATTATCTGTCTATAGTGACTGCTTAATAATCTGTTCCACGATATTTTCTGGGATTGATATCAGGCTGGCTGGCCTATAGTTCCCATGCTTCTCTTTTTTTTTGCCCTTTTTGACTTTTTCTATGAGCCTCGTGGCACAGTGGTTAAATCCCTGTACTGCAGGTAAAACTGTGTTCACGACCTGGGTTCAAACCCAGGTAGCAGGCTCAAGGTTCACTCAGCCTTCCATCCTTCCGAGGTCGGTAAAATGAGTACCCAGCTTGCTGGGGGGGGCAATGTGTAGCCTGCACACTGTAATTAAAAATTGTAAACCGCCCAGAGACTACTTGTAGTGGTATGGGGCGGTATATAAGCAGAACACTTTTGCTTTCTTCCCACATATCTGAATAATGCTTTTAGTATCTCTAGCTAATCCTAGCTCATTTTCTGCTTTTGCTCACCTAAAACCATCCATATATTTCCTTGCTACTTGTCTGAACTCTTCTTTGGTGGTCTGGCCTTATTTCCACTTCTTGTACATGCCTGTTTGGGTTTTAGATAATCCCTGAACTTTTTGTGAAGCCACACTGGCCTTTTTTTGGCTGCTTCCCACCTTTATTCTTATTGGAATTTATTGTAGTTATGCTTTTAGATTTTTTTTGTTTAGTTACTCTCGTCCTTCTTGGACACCTTTTCTTGTTAGGATCTTCTGCTATGGAACTTCACTCATCTTTGTTCAGAGATTATTAAAATTGGCTTTTTAAAACGTCCACCATAAATGTGTAGCAGTACTCTGCTTTGGTTGCCTTTGAAATCAAGAATTCTAGTAGGATGCATTCTCAAAGTTATTTGTTATTATTCTTGATGAATTCTAATAGGATATGGTCACTCTCACCCAGAGTAGTTAGAATCAAGTCAATGATAGCTAGTCCTCTAGTTTTTCTTCTGTGACAAACCTACAGACTTTTATAAGCCATAGTTTTTTATTTAAGGTTTTCTGTGTTTTATCCTGTAGATCTGCCTTTGGCTTGGCTTATTCAAAACAAAGTGACTTCCTGCAAGGCCTTCTGGGAATTGTTGTAGATCAAAAGCTGAATATGAGCCAGCAATATCATTCAGCTGCAAAACAAGGCCAGTGTTCTTTTAGGTTGCTTGCAGAGAAATATAATCTCCAAATCATGTGAAATACTAGTTTTTCTCTACTCAGCAGCACTGCTTAGGCCTCAATTTGAGTACTGTGTCGACTTCTGGACATGGCACTTTAAGAAGGATGCCAATTACCAACAAGTTGCAACAAGTTCTGAGGAGGTCAACAAGGATGATCAGGAGAGTGGAAACCAAATCTTGTGAGGAAAGAGTGAAAGGTTTTCTTGAGAAAAGAAGACTGAGAGGTGACATGTAGCACTTTTCCAATACTGTACCTGAAAGAGTGTTACACATAAGAAGGGCAAGATCTGGTCATGATCATCCCGAAATGCAGGGCACAGAACAATGGGCCCAGATTACATAAATTTTGTTTGAATATCAGGAAGAAACATCCCAAATGTTAGAGCAGTACATTAATAGAACTAAACCTTGAGAGGTAGTGAGCCTTCCAGTGCTGAAGGCACTGAAAAGAAAATTTGACAGTCCTAAAATCTGATTTGACTTGGATTCCTATAATTTGGACTCAGTGACCTTATAGGACCTTTTCAATGTCACTGTTTTATGATTCTTTGATCTTGATAGAAAGGACCCCTGTTACCAAAACAAAAGCTTGAAATTATGCTCCTGAAGTACCATTCGTACCAGTGCTATGTATAAACAGAAGTGTAGAAAACTGGTACAATCTATTTTATTTCAAACTGTGTGAAGATCTTTTTCTTATCTCTTTCTTTCTCACTCCTTGACAGGTGGAAGAACTGGGGGACGTCAATTAATGCCAAACATTCCTGTTAGATAGAAAACATGAACAAAGCCACACTTTTCAAACACAGATTTTATCCACACCTTGCATGCTTCTCTGTTCATTATTTTTTTCTTTTATAAATATGTTTTGTTCCTCAAGCATGCATACTCCCTTTGTGGAACATTGATCTCCATATTCTGCTTGAATATGATAGCTGCATGATTATTGTTTTTCCAAGACAGCTCTGATGTCTTAGAAAATTTGCTATTGGTAAACAAAGAGAACAATAAAGCAAGAAGTCATGCTTATGCCCTCAAACAACACTCCAAGAAGGATTAGTGTAGGAAAGAGGTACATCCAAGCCATTGGAGGGGACTTCCGTGAGCAGGCAATACTCAGTCCTGGAGACTTAAAGAAGGCTGATTAGGGCTGCTTTTACACGACCCCTAAAATCCGAGGCAAAGAGTTCCCAGATGCGTAGTTTAAAATTGTTTTCCCACCAGCTGCAGACTTTAAACAAAGTAAAGTGCGACCATGGTGTGTTGGTGGACAGCTTCATGAAGGTGTCTCCCCAATGTGTGGCAATGGTGAAGAAGGCCAATTCCATGCTAGGGATTATCAAATAGGGGATTGAAAATAAAACAGCCAACATTATAATGCCATTATACAAAACAATAGTAAGGCCGTACCTGGAGTATTGTGTACAATTCTGGTCACCGCATCTCAAGAAAGACATAGTGGAACTGGAAAAGGTGCAGAAGAGAGCGACTAAAACGATTACTGGGCTGGGGCACCTCCCTTATGAGGAAAGGCTAAAACATTTGGGGCTCTTTAGTCTGGAAAAAAGGCGCCTGAGGGGGGATATGATTGAGACGTACAAAATAATGCAGGGCATGAGTAAAGTGGATAGAGGGAAGCTCTTCTCCCTCTCACAAAATACCAGAACTAGGGGACATACCCTCAAATTGAGGGCTGGGATAGTAAGAACAGACAAAAGAAACTATTTTTTCAACCAGCGTGTTGTTAGTCTATGAAACTCCCTGCCACAGGATGTGGTGATGGCATCTGGCCTGGATGCCTTCCAAAGGGGATTGGACAGATTCCTGGAGGAAATGTCCATCACAGGTTACAAACCATGATGGAGATGTGTAATCTCCAGGCTTAAAACCAGGGTACTTCAAGGGCCAGATGCAGGGGAGTGTTATCAGGAGACAGATATCTAGTCTCATGCGCTCCCAAACGCATCTGGTGGGGCCACTGTGAGATACAGGAAGCTGGACTAGATGGGCCTTTGGCCTGATCCAGCATGGCTCTTCTTATGTTCTTATGTTCTTATGTTCATGCCCACCTAAGCGCACCCCAGCGCACTTCAGAAGTACCTGGTCTCTGGAGGTAAAAAAAAAATCCCGATGTGGATTGTAAAGCTGTGGATGCCGGGTTCCCCTCGCCTTCAGTTTGTTTGTTTTTTTGTCCCCACCACCCCTTTAAGAGACAGGAATCCCTACGGGGATGCTCTGGAGGCAGACGGAGGTGAGCCTGCATTCTTTTCTCCCTTTTTTTTCTCTCCCCTCAGGCAGACAGGAGCAATGGAGTGCAGAAGAGTGGGAACATGGGAAGAGGAACAAACCCCATGATCTCTGGTCTGAATTTCAGTTGTCAGCGGATTTTAGAGGTCATGTAAAAGCACCCTAAAAAGGGCTCTCTCTGTGTGTATGTTGTGTCATTATAGTCTTGACTGACTCTTCATGATCCCACGTCCATGGAGTTTTGCCAGTTCCTACTCCAGGCGCCTACAGCACCTGGTATTCCCTGGTGGTCTCCCATCCAAGTACTAACCAGGGCCGACCCTGCTTAGCTTCCGAAATCAGGCAAGATTGGACGTGCTTAGAGCATCTACATCTGCAAAAATCACAGCAGTCTCCCCAGAGAAAATGAGGAGGAGCATAGCAGCTCCTCCATTCCATCCAGATGGGGCTCATTATGGACTACAGTTGTGCTAGTCAATAATGGCAGTTAATAATCTACTTACATCTTGGGTGGATTACTGTCATGTGCTGTATGTGGGGCTGCTTTCCCACGCTACTACATTTGGAAACTTACAGGGGGTCCAAAATGCTGCACCCAGATTGTTAATTGGAAACATGAGGTATGCTACTGGGAACACATAACTCCTCTGTTGCAGTAGCTCCCCAAGCTGCTGGTCTATTTGTGGGTACAATTCAAAGTGTTGGTTTTAATCTATAAAGCCCTAAACAGCTTGGGTCTCAGCTATGTAAATGAGCCCATCTCTCTCTATGAACCTACCCAGGTATTAAGATCATTGAGGAAGCCTTTCTCTCAGTCCCACCCACCTCTACACACAGGTGCACTTGGTGGTGACATGGGCGGAGGGCCTTCTCTGTTGCTTCTCCCAGACTCTGGAACTCCTTCCCACAGGAGGCAAGGTTGGCCCGCCATCTTGGCTGTCCTTCTGCAAGTAGGCAAAGCCCTTTCTCTTCAGGCAGGCATTTCCTCATTGACTGGCACTCTGAGAGAGGTTTTCAGATTATTGCGCTCTATTGCTTTTCAGTGTGTTTTAGTTTTGACTTCATTTACTGTTTTAATATGATACTTGTTTAACTCTTTTTAAAAATATTAGTACATTTACTATTTTTAGCTTTTAATCATTGCCTTTTTTAATGATTGATCTTTTTAAGGAGGAATGCAGGGTGAACTCTTGTCTATGTTAGTAGAGCCAGGTTCCCTCAAACGCCTGTCTGACTTTCTAAATCCAGACACAAGAATTCTCATTCAACTCTCACATTAAAACACACACACACACACACACACACACACACACACACACACACAGAGAGAGAGAGAGAGAGAGAGAGAGAGAGAGAGAGAGAGAGAGAGAGAGAGAGAGAGAGAGAGAGAGACTCATGTTCATCTGCTCTGCATCACAAGCTCTCTGGGACTGGAAGGTTATCCACAGTTATTCAACTGTTTACCTTTAGTATTGATGGGAAGATGTACAATATATCATTCTGAGACTTAAATGGAGTTTGAAACAAGAATGCAAGTGTGGGAAAGAAATTAGGAAACAGTTAAAACCACAAAATTCCAATCAAGTAATGCACAACAAAGGGATGGAAAAAAGAAAAGGAAGAAAAAAAGAAAAGAGTCTGGCAAGAGGCATGACAAGTACTAACAAATATATACCACAAAAGGCATGTAACAAACATTAGCGATTGCCATAAACTTCCTTAAATAGCCAAGTTTTCAGTAATTTTTAAAGGCTGTGAGGGATGGAGCCAGGAGCATCTCACTGGGCAGTTTGTTCCACATGGATGGGCCAACTACCAAGAAGGCCCGATTGCAAGTCGCGGCCTTATGGGCCTCCCTGGGGGTGGCCACCCAAAGCAAGAGGACCAATGAGCCTCTGGTGTGTCTGGCCAGCTCTAACCTTTGGGAGATACGCTCTGTCAGATATTCAGGTCACAAGCCATGGAAGGTTTTGTGAACCAAAACCAACACCTTGAACTTTATTCAGGAGGCAACGGGCTGCTGCATTCTGCACAGAATGTGGTGATGGCATCTGGCCTGGATGCCTTCAAAAGGGGATTGGACATATTCCTGGAAGAAAAGTCCATCACAGGTTACAAACCATGATGGAGATGTGTCATCTGCAGGCTTCAAACCGGGGTACTTGAAGGACCAGATGCAGGGGAGTGGTATCAGGAGACAGATATCTAGTCTTGTGCTCTCCCAGATACATCTGGTGGGGCCACTGTGAGATACAGGAAGCTGGACTAAATAGGCCTTTGGCCTGATCCAGCATGGCTCTTCTTATGTTCTTATGTAAGGAGATCAAAGATTCTTCCCTAGCATGTTGACTCAAGGATTGTACAGTAGATCAAATATAACTGCTGACTTATTTTGGTGATCTATTATTATGGGTTTATAATTATGTATGGGTATGTTTTATTGTCAAAATCAACATCTTAGATACCCAATGCAAAACCACACATGATGCAGCAAGAGTAATAAATCATTCAAAACAAAACAAAACAAATATAAGTTCACCATCTGTGCCTAGAATATCTTGTGACAATCTCCTTTGGAATGAAGTGAGAATTTCTAACATTTAATTAAGCCACAGCCGCTTTACATTTTCCTATATTGGAAGAGGGAGACAGTAAGCTGAACTAATAAAGCAGAAATTCAAAGTATTTGCTTTTCTTTTCCAATATTTGCTTTGAGACTCTTTTTGGGTTCACTCGGTAGAGATATTGCAGAGAGCAAATACATTGATGCATGTTCACAATAGAGCCCATTTTAAGTAAGCATTGTGAAACTATTTCCATGAAATTGATTTCATATTTGTATTCATGAGTATTTGTACCAGGAACCAGGCTGCAGAAATGACTCTTTTCCAGTTAGGGGTCAGAGACAATATAACATTATCTTTTTGTTCAGTGGCAACAGGTTGCTGTTGTGCTGCCAAATGATGACAAGGAATTGTATATCAAGGCACTAACCCCTGGGGAGCATGTGCAGAAGATGAAAGCATTCTGGTTTAATTGGTAAACAGAAGCTCCATGCAGCATGTAAAGAGGCCCCGAAAAATCTTGCTTATCAACAGAGCTGTACAAACAGTCTTTAAACGCACCATAATTATGTTCTTTCCTCATTATATGGTGGCCCCTGGTGTGCAGGCAGCAACACATGAAAGATGCTGGGTTATACTTTTCCAATGCAATTCTTTTCATTTTAGCTGGAACACAGAAGCACATAATTTTCCTTATGCTGAATCAGACCGGAGCTCAGGACGCTGCATTTCAACAGGAACAGGTTCCATTCTTCATTGCTTCTGAGAAGCCAGGTTGCCATTGTTATAATCATCTCTTCGATTGCAGCAGCAACACTCCTGCATTATGAGTCTGGTGTATTGTCATTACCAACAGGCGAGGAAAAGGCAGGAAAACACCCTAGCTGCCAATTCAGAAACTGCACCCTAGGAATATTTATAATACTGTATGAACCATCCAATACAAGGAATATGGCCCTTGAAGATTAGGACTGATAAAAGAAGGGCATAAAACCTGAAAAAATCCTGTTAAGATATTTATTAAAATGCCTTAGATTTTCCTTGAAAAGCTATTCAGTTTTATGCATTACACTTTAATGTAATGCTCTAACTGTGACATGCTAGTTACAGGCAACTAAACCCCTTTAAGTAGCTGTTAGCACTGCAGCCTTTAAGTGGCACCCTCTATTTAACAAATACCCACTAAATGTGTAAGATGAGAATCTTTAGAATTTCTAGCCAGTGGCTTAGGTGCCGACTGGAGATGGCCGGAGTGGCAGTCTAAACCATCTGAAAGGTGTGAGGTTGAGGAAGGCTAGGTTTGCACTGACCTGCAGGGATTTTTATAGGTTTTAGATGAGTTTTTCCCCCATCTACAGCCAGACTACAGTTGTTTCTCTGTAGGATCGATAAAGCAGCAACATGCATGCAGAACAGGGTTGGCAAAACTTGGAGCAATACAGAACTGTGAATATGTTTTGTGCCAGGCTTCTCATAATGTTTACAATTCAGTTCTCCAATCTTTGAAGAAGATTGCTCTGAGTTGTAATCCAATCCTTTACATTCTTCAAAATTACTTTTTATAAATCATTTTTCTTGTCTTGCCTCTAGATATATTGTATAGGTCTTCCCACATTGCGGTGCAATTTAAGGAAACTTCCAGGGGCAAATTTTGAAGCACTTCTCATAAAAATGTGGAGCTTAATTTTATTAAAATGTGTATTTTAATCTTGTACAAAAATTTTCCTTTGGCATTTATTTAGAAAGAACAATTCCTATAGTTCACCTACTTGATGGTGTTTGAAAGGATGACAAGTTTTATATAGCAGATGACAACCTGTGTATTGACAACACCACCACCAGCAGTCCAGGTGGTCTGCAGCAGCCATTCTCAAACTTTGGCCTTGTCCATAAACATAACATGAAATAAATACAATCTGAATCATTTTTATTTTGAATATTTTTACTCCACCTTTCTCCTTGGAGAAGGACCCAATGTGGCTTACAATAATGACGGACAATATACAGCCCTGAACATTTAAGACATATTCAAGTTAAGAACAGGGGATTAGAAGAGGCATCTTACAACATTCAAAGGTAACATTAAACCTACAAAGAGCACACGAAAAGAAAAAAATTCCATTATGAGGCATGGAAACTAACACAGAAAACACTGGTATTCTTATGAAATCAATCAATGCACTCCTGCATGGTAATCCATCTAAAAGTTACATAGTAGGTAGTCCCTCATTCAGGGAAAGCTTGCCTGGAGAGGAAGGTCTTTGCTTGCTTCTGGAAAGACAGCAGAGATGGGGCGGTCCTGGCCTCCAGCGAGAGGGAATTCCAAAGTCTGGGAGCAGCAACAGAGAAGGCCCTTTCATGTGTTTCCACGAGATGTACCTGTGAGGGCAGTGGGATGGAGAGAAAGGCCTCTCCTGATGACCTTAGTACTTGTGTCGGTTCATACTGCAATATTTTATCTTTGAGGTAGCTTGGACCCAGGCAATTTAGGGCTTTGTTGTGTAATGAACCTTCTAAGGTGGTGTGTGGATAATTGTTTCCATCTGTTGCCCCATTTAAATGTACCTGGGATCCCCAAGGGACTGTATGGCCACCAGTGGGAATGGTCTAAAGGATATCCTCTTCTGTAGAGTTGGGTACTTGGCATTCATGTCCATAGGATGTCTGTGAAGATTCTCAGTCATCCAGGCGAATTTATCTGGAAGTTGAGTCATGGCAACTGGACTTCTTTTCTCATCCAAACAGCTTCATCAGTCTGAGGAAAGCTAGTTGCAAGTCCTCCATTTTATGCAATAGTGCCATGTACAACGAATTTAATTCATTCTACGAGAGAAATAGACTTATTAAAAATTCATCTTATAGGGCACGATTTCCTGTAGGAATGCATTGAAAACTAATTAATCCATTCTGGAGGGACGGATTAATAGGTTTTAAATGCATTCCTGTGGGAAGGCAGTCTAATCACCCTACCCAATCAATGTCTCACCTCCTCAGCAAAGTGGTTGTCTGAGTGTGCACATGGGGGGAGGAGTGGTCCAGGCTGCTTCTGGGATTGGCCTGGTGAAGGATAAAACCTTCTACTATGCAGAGCCCAGTAAGTGGCTGGGCTGGTTTGAGGGACATGGTACTGGGCCACCACAGTACCTGTGGTGCCATGGTTTGTCTTTGTATCCTTTGGATACAAATACAGTGGTACCTTGTATAACGTAATTAATTGGTTCCAAATCAAATTACGTTATACAAGTTTTCCGTTGTGCAAACCCGAATTTCCCATTGGAATGCACTGAAACTGGATTTAATCCTTTCCAATGCGTTCCAATGGCGCTAGGTTTTTTGAGGCGAGGGGGGGCGGGCAGGTGGTGGCCGCGGGGTGGGGGGAGGGAGAGGGGTGCGCCGCTTGGCCTGGGGTGGTGGGCTTCGGCGGGACCACGCCAGGAATTCCCCCCCACCCCTGCGCCCGACGCTGTTGCTGCTGCTGCTGCTGCCGCCGCCGCCGCCACCATGGGGTGGGGGGAGAGAGTGGGGTGCGCCGCTTGGCCTGGGGTGGGGGGCTTCGGCGGGACCGCGCCGGGAATTCCCCCCCCTCACCTGCGCCCGACGCTGTTGCTGCTGCTGCTGCTGCTGCTGCCGCCGCCGCCACCGCCACCACCGCCGCCGAGCAATCCCCGGGAAAGGCCGGCAAGGGAAAAAGAGGGCGAGATCCTCAGCTGCTGCGGATGCGCGGTTTGTCCGCTCCAGCCGGCGCCCCCCCACCCATCGGAGCCTCTTTCTCCTTGCCGGGGGAGGGCTCCCGGCTTCGTCCTGGTGGCTGAGGATTGGGGCCTTTCTCTGAAAGGCCGCCGATCAGCTGGGCTCCCCGATCGGAGCCCTGATAAGGGCTCCCCCCCCCGCAGGAGCCACAGTGGCCTCAGCGGCGGCACGCAGCAGCTTTTCCACCAGGCAGTGCGAGGACGTGCAGCCGGCCTTTGGGACAGGCGGGGCGGCTTCTCCAGGCAAGGCTTGCCCTCGTCCTCCGCGCTTGGCTCCCTCCCACCTTGGGAGGGGCGGCCCGGGCCGGCAAGGCCGGCAGAACGACGGGAGGGTTTGTTTAGCGAAAAATCCAGGGGGGGGGGAAATCCGCCCCCTCCTCTTCCCGGGCGGCCGCAGGTGGTGGGCGGGGGAGGGGGGGGCGGATTTTTTCCCCGTTGTACGGATTTTTTGCTATACAAACCCTCCGTTATACGAGGTACCACTGTACAGTGGTACCCCAACTTAAGAGCAGCTCGACTTAAGAGCAATTTGACTTAAGTATGGAAAACTGTTGGCATTTTAACTGCTGCCTTTCAAATTTTAGATATGGTCTGTTCGACTTACAATTTATTCCATTTTTTATTTTTTAAACTTATTTTTTCAATTTTTTAGATAGGTACCCCGACTTAAGAGTAGTTCGACTTAAGAGCATGCATTCAGAATGGATTAAATTCGTAAGTCGAGGTACCAGTGTACGAAGTGCCTAACTCTACTTTTCTGCTTTTTGTTATTCACAAAGTGAAACCAAGCAATGGAACATCCCAGAAACGGACTCCTTTTTAATTCAATTAGCCTTTTTTTTTTTACTCAGGCACAAAGCAATTATTAGGGCTGCTTTTTGAGTGAGCACGAGAAGGTGAAAGACTAGAAAGCTATGTTCTAATTTTCAAACCCTTTCCTAGGGTTAGGCAGCCTGAGAAAGACAAGCTATTTAAGACCAAAAACTCTCCACACATGTTTACGTGCTTTAAAAGCTGTCCACTTGCTTTTTGAAATAAAACAGCTCTGAGTTAGCAAAAAATTCACTGGAAACTAGGGTCAAAATCATCTATCCTATGTGAAAGAAAGACAGTAAAGACGAGGGGTTGTGGGATCGATCCATTTGAAATATGGAGTTGTGGATATCATAGACAACCAGAAAGAGAGAAAAGTGGATGTTCGGTCTCAACAAGCCTGAACTCTCAGGAGAAAAAAAATGAGAAAAATGAGGGGGGAAAAACCTTGAAGCTATCGTACTATGCACGTATCATCAAAATACAGAACTGACCATAAAAGACAATATTGCTGTGAAAAGTAGGAAGAGGAAGTAGGAAGAGGGGAAGACCTAATACTGTACTGTATAAGACAGCACTTAGTTTCCAAGATCTGAGCAGAACGTTACTGGAAGAGGTAATATTAGTGAGAGGAGAAGGCAGTTGGAAGAGCAAACAGCCTAGCAGGAGATCCTGTGTGTTTGTAAGATCAGAGAACTGTTAGTGATAGGACATTCTGGAGGTCATTAACTCATACAGTAGCCACACATTAGAAGGGATTTGATGGCACGTAACATCTTCGGAGCTGTTTTTGTTCTTAACTACCAAACAATTGCATAATAGTAACAAGATGGGAGGAATGATTGAGGTTATGACAGGACATAGACAACAAAGCTCTGCTATGATTGAGTAATTCCACCACTGCTTAATATTTGTTCTCTATTCTTTTTAAAATAACTTTATTTTTATTTATTTATTTTGCAACCAAACAGAATCCTTTTGCAAGCACAAATCTCTATTTGGATAGGAAAGAGTTTAAAAAATCATTTTGTCCCTGGTGGACACATTCAAAAGTTTAGATAGCCCCAGGACCTAGAGCTGATTTCCCTTTTGAAGACTTGTGCCAGGCCTCACTTCTCTATTGGTTCTGTTGGTGTCATATGAAATAATTATATACTGTATAGGAATAGGATGAAGGGAAGGGAAAGAAGGCCGACCATGTCTGAGTATGTGGAGGCTATATGGATTCCATCCTAAGTCCACCTGCCTTGTGATAAAGTTAAAACTGTTGTTGTTTAGCTTTGTTTTTGTGAGATGTTAAACTTCGACCTTTATTTGACTAACCCCTGATATTTCCTTTTCTGAATATATCATTTATTTGTGTATATGATGCAGCCTTTCTCTTATCTAAAAGACTCCTGCATGTAATGGCATATTAAACAAAAAATCATTTGACATTGAAACAGACACAAAATCATTGCCTTTTCCTTTGTGCAGATAAGCACATGAACAGCAGGATATAGTATAGTATCATTAATAATTAACATCAAATACATTTATGTAGACATAAACACAGTCAACCCTTGTATAACAAACAGTTTGTATAACATAAAATCTCCACAACATAAAAAATTCCGGGGGTAGGGGAAATTTGTTTAACAGAATTGTCTATGGGGTGAATCCATACAACATAAAAATGGTCACAATTTCTTGTTTCATTGTTAAGTTGGTCGAAAAACATACCCACTGAATGAAGAACTACAGCTTCTTTCTTAAATTCTCAAATCTTCTGAATTTGGCTGGCACAGAATTACATGTGCTTCCTCTTCCCCCCCTAACAAGAATGTACTTAAAATTTGCCACTTTTACATACACTTAACAGTTAAAAAAACCTTAAGTTTAAAAAAAAAAAACAATATGGAAGAAAAGAAAACCGAGAGATTCATCCCTCCCCAGAAACTAAAGTATATTGTATACATTTTGTTGAGTTTCCCCATTTTACAGTCATTTTGAAAAGGCCCCCTTTTGTGAGGGATTCTAATCAGGCAGAAGCCACTCAGGTGCTCAGCACCAGCAATGATGAGCAGCACCTCCAGGCATATTAGAACTTTTCGTTTCCATACTCTGCTGGTGGTGGGGAGGACATTTTGTTCATTATGGAACCTCTTTGCTTTACTTTCAACTTGGCTCCAGTATAGGAAATACTGCTGTATTACCTCTTCGCCTAAATGGAATGAGATTTGTTGAGAAGTTTCGGCTTGGTGCCATTCTAGAGGCCTCTCCTTCACTAAAGGATAATTACAATATAATGATGGTTTGAACAGATTGCTAACTGCTGTGGAGGGGCAGAAAGGAGGAGGGAGGAGGCACCAGAAAGACTATTAGAAGAGTTTTAAAAGCCTGACAGTCTCAGCAAGTCACTGGCGAGGGGGGTCTGCTTGGTTTATGTACCAAATGTCAGGACGTTCTTCCCGTTTCGTATTTTCTCTGTGGACTGACATGCTGAACAGCAGGGTCTTTTGCAAAATGTCACCCCAGCACCTGTGCCCATGTGTATACGTGCATTATTCAGCAGCAACAGAGTGCTTGTTAAAACACGGCCAAAGAACTACAAAAAAGATAATTAAAAAGATAATTTTAAAAAGAGCTTGTTCTAGGGATGCAACTGGGTTAGCAGAAATATCTTTGTCAGGCCACTCAAACACCATGACTCCAAGCATTAGTGGATGAATTCTGCAAGACTGGGACTACACCAGCAAATATCTTGGGGTGTATCCTGTTTTTAAAAGAGCAAAATTGTAGGATTTTTGCCTACCCACATGACATAAAGAGTAAATAGAATCAATCCAGCCCGTTCAGTTTCCAAACTGGCTTTCTTTTTTCATTCCTAGGAAGAAGCTAACATGTATTCTTGCTGTAAAAACTCAATAGGGATTTCTCCTGGGTGTCACACATCTGAGATGTGTTATATACACCCACAAAGTCCCCCACCAGTACAGTGCCCTTTAGAAGCTGGCTTTGGGAAACCAAATCTGCCTCAAATTTGGAGAGGCGGTAGAAGAGATTCTCAAGAAGCTTCCCTGTGATTTTGGTATCTCTATGTTCAGAGGGGCTTTCTTGAGGCCCCTCTTTGTGGGAGTATAAATTGGGCATCAGAAACCCACTCTTCACCAAACTTGGAAAGCATGTAGAGGGAAGCTTCCCTGTAATTTTGGTGTCACTAGGTGCTTTGGGGCTATTTTTATAGCCCAAGAAATTGACAAATCAAAAATTGCTAAAAATCCATTGATTTGTATTCACTGGGAGTGTAAATTCGTACAAATGCAAACTGATGATCTAACGATTTTGAATGAATTTTGCAATTTGTATTTTAATTCATGCCCATCTCTACCTAGGTTTTTAAACCAGTTGTCTGTCAGCCTTGCATTCTGAAACACATTGTGTTAAGTTCTGTGCACTGCAGTAGCTCTTTTGCATATGTGCAAACTCCATAGCGGTCAATTGATGGTACTTTCTTAAAATTCTGTTGAGTCTGGGCTAATCACAAACGTTCCTTGTATCGGAACAATTTAGGGCCTTTTCACACGACCCCTAAACTCCGTGGCAGATGGCTCCCAGCTCCGGAGCTTAAAATTATTTCCCCACCAGCTCCGGAGTTTACAGATAATTAAGTGCGACCACGCCCACCTAAGCGCATCCCAGCGCACTTTTCATGTACCTGCTCTCGGAGGGTGAAAATTCCTGATGCGGATATAACAGTAGTGACTGCCGGGCTCTCCTTGCTTCTGTTTGTTCTTTTTTTGCCCCCCCGCCCCTTTAAGAGATCTGAATGCAGTGCCGGGAGCAAAGCGAGATGGCAGAACGGAGGTAAGCGGCATTCTTTTCTTCCTTTTTTTCTCCCTCCCCTCACGCAGCCAGCAGCCAGGAGTGTGGAGGGGGTGGGAATGCAGGAACAGTGACAAACCCTTAAGATCTCTGGTCCAAATTTAAGTGGCCAGCGGATCTTAGGGGTCGTGTGAAAAGGCCCTTAGCCAATAACCTTCTGAGACAAGCAGAGAGCATGAAATGCCCCTCAACAATCAATAACATTATTTGGGCAAGCACTAAGTCTTTGTTACAGCCATTCCTATTCCATCCTCCTTGCACACACGCACGCACACACACACACACACACACACACACACACACACACACACACACACACCAATTGCTGTCCTTGGACATTTGACACGGACTCTTCTTCTTTCACTCTTACTAAGGGACACATTCCAGTAAAGTTGAAACAGTTTCAGACAGCTTACAAAGCACAATAAGGCACAGATACAAGGCATACAGAGGAATCAACATAATGACACTTTGGTTCACTTGAATCCTTTTGTCTTTATTAATTCATGGCCTCACCACTTCACACATGTGCAAAATGTTGAGGACCCCTTTTCTAACCATTTGTGTCGCCAGAAAGATCTTAATGTTAAATGAAAATCCTTTTAATTGCAGAGTTTCAGCCACTGGGTCTAGTTTGTTTTTATTGATTAGCTCTTGGCTTCCAGCTGAGGTACTGCTGCCTCACCTGTGATCTCAAGCACTTCCTTTCATTAACAGCAAAACATGGAGCTTTACGAGGCAGGTGCTCATCAGCAAACCAGTGGGATTCCTTGCTCTCACATCCACGAAAGTCAGCAGAACCACAAATGTTTTAAATCTAAATTTGATGATCGCTTCTGTAAGGAACCTCCCTCCCTGTCCAACCTCTCCCCCACAACAAAAGGGATGCCACGGAAAATAATCACATACTTTGGGTATAATTCTGGCCTCAGGAATGCCAAAGACAGCCAAGGCCACTGCTTCTGGCACTGATAATATTTTTAACATTTTTAACATTTACAAGTAAACACCCCTATTGGGTTTCCCATCCCTTTGGGGGGGGTCTCATGAAAGTGGGACTGATAATATTATTCAGCACACCTTTGGCACGTCTGTAATAGAGTGCAGGACAGGCTGAGTCATTATGTGGGAAATTCGGGACAGATGCCAACATGGTTAAACTGTGAGTAGACATCACAATGTGAGAAGATGGGATAATAACAGAGTAAATGAGTAAACAAACAGATGAAGCCTTCTTCTGTCATTTTATTTTGTGGCCTGTTTCTTTTTTAACTTACTGGGGGCATCTGGTTGATCACTTAATGGAAACAAGAGCTAGACTCAATACATTTTTGGTGTAATCCATTAGAGCTCTTATTAGGCCAATAAAATCTCTTGCCCAGTCATAATAACTGCACAGCTTCTGTTACCACATCTGGGTAGGATTTTGAATACATCTATGTGTTACAGATAGCCTCTGTTAGGAGTTGAAGCCACACTAGTGTTCCAGAATTGTGATTTTGGCTGACCTTCCTGAGAAATGGTACATGCAAAATAAGCCTGTGCCTTACCACCAAAAAAGTAGTTACTGTATAAAACAAAGCCAGCTAATTTTCTGACAATGAGCAGTAGGAAAAACAGATGCTATCACCTAAAGACATATAATTTGGCCTACAGGTGACTTCTGTTTTATCTTGGTCTAATGGGAGCTAGGCAGCTTTGCAGATTGCAGAGTCGCTTGGGGGTTGGGGTAGGCACACACTGCAGGAAGTATGGCTGGAATAGAAAATGGAGTGGCCAAAACAAATACTTAGTTAATTTCTTCTTCCTGTTGCTGTTTGTTGTTATTGTTGTTTTTTTAAAAAGTATCTAGTATTTTAGCACTTGATAAAAAAATTCTATCTTTTAAAAATAAAAAATAAAATAAAACGGGATTTCCCATCAGTATAAAAATATCATTCAGTGGCTTTGATTTAGAAGTAAGTTACAGCTAAAATAAGCCGACCAAATAAGTGGAGAATTGGTGAGTCCCTAAATTGCGTTGATGGGCCTACTCAAGTTGCGATTTACTAGTGAATTCCAGCCATTCTGTGAAAATCAAATTTATGCTGCAGGGTGATTCATTAAATAGCAATTTATTAAATAGAATGCATTCCCTAATTTCTATCATAAGTATTCATTTGCATTTTTTTCTTTCACATTTATGCTCATAAAGCGGCAGCAGTACTAGCAATAGTACCAAAAAATTGTAGCTGTGGTTCTTGGATGGTTATTAGTTCCTCACACTGAAGCCTTTTTATTAGGAATTAACACTGACATTTTTGAATAAGGGAGGGTTTCATCTCATTAAAAAAAACCTTTAAGGAACTGAAATGCTGGAAAAACATCAGTCAAGAGGGTAGTACTTGAAGTATTTCTAGTTAACTTCACAATGCCACAGAACATTTCTCACTGCCTTACTGAAGTTACCTCACAGATTTAGTAGTTTGCCACTTAATTTTGGAAGTAAGCCTCAACTGTTGAAACCATTTTTGTCTAAAAAGGCGACAGAAGCCACAAAAAGCTCACTGTGGTTAGCATATGCAGTCATGGGCCCCATTTTAGATATGTTATCAGGGTAATAGTTTTTGCTGCTGTTTGCTGAGACTGACAAAGCTGTTTGGATGAGAAGCAAAATGTTTCAATCTCTCAAGAGAAGAAGTCAAGTTGCCATGACTTAACTTCCAGATAAACTCACCTGGATGACTGAGAATCTTCACAGACAACAGAGGGAAATGTGTTAAGTTATCCCAAATGAACTATAACACAAACACCTTTGTAACATAGCGTTAAAAAGAACAGCAGCAGCAGGTATGTGAGATGCTTAATAAGTGGTTTACCATTGCAACCCACAGTAAATTTCCATAGCCAAGTACAGATTGGAACCCAGCTCTCTGAAATTGTAGTCTAGTGTTGGTGAACCTATGGCACAAGTGCCAAAGGTGGCACTCGGAGCTCTTTCTGTGGGCACCCAACTTTCCCCCTTCACAGCCACTTGTATTCAGGTTAAATTGCTGTATTGGCACTTTGCGAAAAATTAGTGGGTTTTGAATTGCAGTTTGGGCACTCGGTCTCTAAAAGGTTCACCGTCACAGACCTAGTCTGTCGCTCTATCCACTACACCACATGAGTGTTGCTGCTCCATAATAACAGAGAGCGTACTCTTGCCTGAATTGCAATTTAGGAGCCAGTTAGTACTCTGGAATTGTGAAACACAACAAAAATAAGCAGATAATACATTTAAGGGCAACACAGTAGTAAGACATTTTGCAGTTTATTAGGTTTTTTTCTCAATTCTTATACAGTATGCCATCAATAGTGATCTAGAGCTATTGTAGCTGAATAGATTGAAGTGTCCAACGTCAGTGACATGGGCTGAGAGTTCGAATTTCCACAATGGCAGAGAGGCTGTCACCTGCCTTGGGCAAACTACAGGTTTTCCAGGGCATTGCTTGAAGGAAGGACTTCGGATTCTATACCTGGACAATCATTTGAGGTTCACAATAAACCAGGAAGGATACGGCAGCATATAGTTAAATTAATGTTTAATCTAAATAATAAATAACTGGGTGACTGGTACATATGTAAGCAAATTCTATCGAGCAGAAAAGAAAGGGAACATCGGTACTTCTGTCACACAATCTAAATGTGCTTCAGAATATGGTAACAAATGACATTAATTTCATAGACATACTGATGGAGATAATTCTCCTCTTACTGGTGTTTTCTTAGGGATTTTCCACAGCTAACAGATGTCTTTGTTCAGTGATACTGTAGCTCTCTGAAAATAAGGATATCACAAAATTATTACTGTACTTTTTCTGTTGTCTAGGTCTACTTTGCTACTAAGAACTAGAGATGGGCACGAATTGAAAAAATGGTGTTTCAGTTTTTCGTTTTTCATTGAGGGGTCCATTTCGGTTCGGGGTTTTTTTGCGCATTTTTGAAAAAAATCATTTTCATTTATTCGTTTTTCATTTTTCATTTTTACCCACTTCTTGCGCAATTTTTAAAGCATTGCCATGCGCGGGTGTCCCCCAACGCCCCAGACCAGAGGGAAAACACTAAAAAAATGATGCTGGCAGAGATACAGTATAGACTAGGTACGCAGCGAGGCTGCAAAGGCAGCGGTGGGCTTTGCCCAGGGTGCAAGGCAGCCGCAGAGTGACTGCACTGCGGGGCAGGGGAGGGTACTCACCGAGAGGTACGCACGTACACACACAGGGAGGCTGCAAGACTGAAGCTAGAGAGAAATCTCTTCTTTCTCTCCCCTAAGAGCCAGGCTGCAGCCGGCAGGAACACAGAGACACACACCTGCCTGGCTGGCCTAAAGTGAAAATAATGAGTCGCAGAGACAGCAATCCCACCCTAACTCCCACCAGAGACTGCAAGGAGGATGGGAGCTGCCAGAGCTTTTTATGCCCTCTGTGGCTGCCAGACCTGCCCAGTCTGCAACCTGGGCATGCTATTGGTTGAAGTTGTCCAAGAATTTACATGATCCCATCACATGGCTTGCCTCCTTTTTATGGCTGGAATCCATTTTGTGTCAAAGGGAAAAGAAAAAATACATCACGATGGGAGAAAGACAAAAACAGAAGTTTTAAGGACCCCAACCCCCTGGTAGTTAATAATTTCAAATAATTATCGCTATGTTTTTATGGATGTCCAGGGCCTTTTAATACCCAAGAAATCAATATTACGCATCTGGGAGCCATTTTGGGTCGATGTCCCCTAACTCCCCTTAAAGGAAAAAAAATACAGCAATCTGAGAAAAGACGTAAATGCACTTTTTAAGGACCCCAACCCCCCCTGTTAGGTATTATCAGACAGAATAAATAATTATCGCTGGGTTTTTATGGATATTCAGGATGTTTTTTAACATCTAAACAGCTGATTTCATTGCACATCGCCATTAACGAAAACGAAACATAATGAACCTAATTTTCGTGGTTCTGTTTGGTTCGTTCCAATTTCATCACAATTTTTGTTATTCATTTTGTTACGTAATGAAACGAATAACGAATAACAGAAACAAAAAAGTTCATTTCGTGCCCATCTCTACTAAGAACACCTTCCACTTAAACAATGAGCAAAATATAGCAAATGAAACATCTGTATTCTCAGATTTGAACCAGATTTAGTCCGCCAAAATTGTAGCATTATTAGGCTTTGTTCTAGTTTTCAAATCCATGTTTAGAAACACAGGAAAACACACACCCACCAGTGCCAATGGCACTTGACAGGAGTCTTGTGGCACAGTGGTTAAAACAGCTGGACTGCTGCTAAAACTGTGCTCATGACCTGGGTTATAATCCCAGGTTGCCAGCTCATGGTTGACTCAGCCTTCCATCCTTCCGAGGTTGGTAAAATGAGCACCCAGCTTGTGAGGGGAGGAAGCAATATGTAGTCTGCGTAATAGAAATGTAAGCCTCCCAGAGAATGCTTGAAGAGCTATGGGGTGGTATATAAGCAGAACACCTTTGCTTTGGGGTAAGCATGGCTGAAACAAAGTATTATGGTGTCCAAAGCTCGAAGTACCTGCAATTATCCTTGCTGTGGGTCTAGCTTCCTTCTGCAGATTTGAGTATGAAAGCTGGTTCCTGGGTACCTTTGTAGATAAATGAGGAAGAAATGAGACAAGTCAGAGATAATGACTTCTGGAATCTGTGAAGAAGATAGGCACGCCAGCCCATAAAGTAGGGGTGGTCAAAGTGCCATTTTTGCAGCCACACATCAGAAAGTATCCAGGATTATCGGTCCTGTTAAGAACAGAGGGTAAAACAGTTCTCCCGCATCACAACCTCACTACCCCAAGCCACACCAAAAATTGAACCAAAATTGGACTGGAAAGACATCAGAAATGGGGCTGTCCTGGCCTCTAGTGGAAGGGAGTTCCAGAGTGTGGGCACAGCCACCGAGAAGGCCCTTTCATGTGTTCCCACAAAATGCACCTGTGATGGCACTGGGCCTCTCCTGATAACCCTAACACCCGAGTTGGTTCATACTGTGAGATTCGATCTTCGAGGTAGCAAGTCATACAGTGCTTTGTAGGTTAAGTTTAGCACTTTGAATTGTGCCCAATAACTGATTGGCAATCAGTGGAGCTGCTTTAATGCGGGGGGGGGGGGTAATGTGATCTCTGTACACTACCCCAGTCAACAATCTGGCTGCTGCATTTTGGACTCGTTGAAGTTTCCTGGTAGCACCACATAGATCGCATTACAGTATCAATCTGGGACCTAGATTTATTTGGTTTGCGAATGATATGCTATTATGGACCAGGCTGCCAATGTTCCCATGCCTGTAAGGAATCATTGACCAAGGAGCAGCAGGGAGAAGAATATATTTGTAGATGTTGGGATTCTTTGGTAACATGAATAAAGATGAATCTATCTATCTATCTATCTATCTATCTATCTATCTATCTATCTATCTATCTATCTATCTATCTATCTATCTATCTATCTATCTATCTATCTATCTATCACACACACCAGGTCAGTAGAACCATACAGTCTGGGGATGGTAGGATGTATAATCCAATAAAGTTACTTTTTTCAAGCTCTACTAGGGGACCAAATTGGGGGATATTGGTCAAAGACTCTAAATCTCCCCTTGGTGTAACCAAGTGCAATGTACACTATTATATGGACAGCTTCCACAGTCCCATTACAGACGGCTGTTCCTTGGGAACGTAGGGTTCCCCAGAGAAAATTTGGGTCAAATTTCTCCTAATCCCAATCCATGACTCACCCCAATTTTAGGTACTCTTGTTGGCACCGTACATGCCAGATAGCTTCTGAATTTTACTGTGGGCTGTATTCTATAAGGTACATTAGAGAAGATACTTGATGACTGGAAACACAGCACAACAATGCCAGTCTAACTCTAGGGGAAAAGGGGGAACCCTACCCAATGCACCAACTATAGACCGATTAGATGACTTTCACATACTCTTAAAATCTTTGAGTGTGTCATTGGCACATAAATCCACACCATAGTCCAAATGAGGGTCTGTCAAGCTGGCTTCGTCAAGAACTGAAGAATAGACACAATCCATGCTGTCCAGCTGCTACTTAAAACGCACAGGGAGAAACAGAAACCAGTCTGACCCTGAGAAAGCATTTGACCAAGTCCCATATGATGTCATCTGGTTTGCACTGCGACATCATGAAGTTCCAGAGGAACTAGTTAGTTGGGTCAAACTGTTCTATGAGCCAAAGAGCTGTGTGCAGGCCACTGCTGGCACATCAAAATATATTCATATCAAAGTTGGGTGTCCATAAATGTTCAGCACTCTCCCCACTTCTTTTCATTCTGGTTATGGACGCAGTCACTCAAGATCTGCAGAATCCAGTGCCCTGAATGCTCCTTTATGCAGATGACGTCATGCTTGCATTGGAGAGTAAGGCAGATCTTGATCAGCAAGTGACTGTCTGACAAGGTTTAGCCTGCATCTGAATGTGAAGAAGACAGAATATCTGACGACCAACTCAAATAATGTGGTAAGATCCAAACTGATGGTATTGGCTTATCAAGAACTGAGGAGTTAGACCTCGGTTCCATTATCACAGCTGATGGGTGTCTGAATTGCAAAGCCACATCAAGGATCAACAGTGCCTGGCTAAAATGGTGTACAACATCAAGCATCATGTGTGACAAAAAGATCAGCGACCATTTAAAGTTAAAGATCTACTGCACCATTATACAGTGGTACCTCACAAGATGAATGCCCTGTAAGACAAATTTTGTGTAAGATGATTGAAATTTCCCAGTATAGGCATTTTTCACAAAATGTCTTGCAAAAAATCCATTTTACGGTGCAGGCATTTGAATTTCAGGCACCCACAACCCAAGAGGTTATGAGCACATGACATTTTGTTGGGCTGGGGTTAGGGTGAGGGTGAGGGTGAGGGGCTTTGTGACAGCATTCCCATAGGAATGCATTGAAAGCCAATGTCACCCATTCCTCCGTAATGGATTAATTGGTTTTCAATGCATTCCTATTGGAAACCGTACCTCTTAAGATGAATTTTTCATAAAACAAATGAATCCCTGGAACCAATTAAATTTGTCTTAGGAGGCACCACTGTATGGCCTGTTGCACTCTATGGTGTGGAATGCTGGCCAGCGATTAACGAAGTCAAACATCGCCTTGGTTTCATGGAGACAAAGATGCTGCGATGGACCTCCAGCCTCACACAAAATGATCATGTGTGCATTGAAGACATCTGATCAAAATATGACATTACACCAATCACTGACAAGATGCATGAAGCCTGACTACTTTGGGATGGACACGTCTTGTGTGCTGATGAGGAAATTCTGGCCAAAAAGGGTCTCACCCTGGAGGTCAGCGGATCCCTACCGAGGAGGTGTCCAAAACAGCACTGGATAAACTCCCTTGACAATGATATGAAGTTCTCCCGGGTTCACCCACACCTAGCCCACGACTGTGCCAAATGGAAGACAGAAACAAGAATAGTGGACCCCACTGCCAAGTGGGACACATACTAAGAAAATGAAGAAAAGTCTATATGGCACAGGTCCCTACTTGGTGCTCATCGAGTGAGACCCAAGATGTCGAAAGTCTTCTAGACATGATATATTGGTAAGTGTCAATCAAAAGGGAAGAATTCTCCTCCCTGGTCAATTGTGCCTTTCACTTCAAGATCCAGACTTGATTTCAGCATATTCGTACTTACCCGCATAATTCCTCCAGCTGTTTTTATCCAGCCATAGGATCCAAACGATTCAAAAGGAAGGTACCTTAAATATATATATGTGTGAAGAACAAAGGCACCATGCAATTGGATAGGAAAATATTAGGAAGCCCCTCATTTATCTCCTCTCGGATCACAAGGGAAAAGATAATTAAAAATTTGGAAACAGAAAATATATGAGGTTTTGAGAAGCCAGAGATTGGAAAGCACTCAAGTGAAGCTCTTTTTTCTGCTGCCAAAAATGTATAAAAAGCTGTTTCTGAATGTATAATTAACCTCAGATATATTCTTCTTTGGGAGCATGTTGCAGCATATTAATTTTGTCTGCCTTAGAAAGCATTGTGCTTTACATGTTTGCTTTTAAGCAATACTTTAGGAGCATCCTTGAGGTATTTAATTTATATTGCTATAATAGGTGTACAACAATATGAAAACACAGGCTTCGATATAAAACAGATATTAAATCTAGGTAAGGGCATTTAAAATAAATGAAATACAGTTAGGCATCAATTCCCAGGCCTCCTAATTAAGTGCTATTCCAGCTTTGTAATTTTTATTGTGCACAACAAGGAATGTGTATTTGAATTAAGATGACTAATCGCCGTTCTGTTCAGTTTAATTACACTGATGCCAGTGGGCACTATTACAGTTAAGGGTCTATCAATGTTCTTACCACAAAATCTTATTTTCTGTGCTTTACAGCATTACCCATAAACATTCAATATTGCCTGATGTCGGAGCAGAAGATCTGAAGCTCAATGCAATATCTGCTGGGTTTATTTTATTTTTATGGGCTACTTGAAAGAATTGTTTGTTCTCTGCCAGCAGTGCAATCAAAAGAAGAACGATTACTTGAATGGTTTTAAAATAGACCTGAACTCTTATTGGTGAGCATGGGGGAGGTATGGAATAGTGCCTTGCATTTGGGCAAACTCCTGTTTGCTTATGCAGAATGGCAGGTTATAAATATGCAAAATCAGAATGAAAGCACAGGGATTCTTTGTAATCCCCTTTACAGCCCATTTCCAAATTATGCAGGTGATACCTATAGCTTCGCTCTGTATCTTTTTGATATGAAAGCATCTGCCGTCATTCCAAACAAAAAGATTCAGGAAAGGGTCATTTTTTTAAAGTTCTAAGCATTTTTTATTTTGGAGACATCACCAGTGATTTCAGTCGGATCTACAATTCACAGGATCTTAACTTCAACGTAAAAATGCTAAATGGTCCTTTAAATCCAGCTGACTTCAATGGGACAGATATGCTCTTATAAAATGTCCACTTCTACAAACTGAGATATATTCTAGAAGCAGGTTGCACCAGAATGTGCATTCCTTTTGAAAGACTGATTAATGTATCCTTCATAGGTTTTATACTACTTGATTTATTATACCTGCACAGTAGTGCATCTATGTTATTCTGCAGCAGAACAAATCATCATGCCACAAGGCAATTCTAGAAAGGGCAACAAAAATAAATAAAAATAAAACAAAAATCAAAAACTATCTTCAGATCAGCAACAAATTAAGCACAGATGTCTGCTCATATCCTGAACCAAATTTGAGGAGGTTTGAGCAAAGTGGTTTCCAGTTATGATTTAAAAGAAAATCTGTTTTACATTCCCAAATGTGACAGACCAGATTTAAAATAACTCATAAAAATTGAAAATACAATTTTTCCATTTCCTGAGAGAGAACAGTTGGTCCCACTTTTTAAAATTTTGATTCCCCCCCCCAGGTTTCAGGGGTTGAAATACTGATCCTCAAAAAGGGGTCTTTCCAAAAGGGGAATCAAACAGTTTGTTATAAGACTGAGCATGATGGTTACTTTACGTCCATTTTCGTCCCAGGAGGAAGTTCGTTGTGTGTTGATGTCGATCGCGGTCACGTGGTCTTCTTCTGGCTCTGTCCCTGTTCCCGTGTATGCACGGGCGTGATGGATGATACCAGCATGACTGTTACCGCACGTTCTCATTCCGTGATGAGATGTGAAACTCCATGCCTTTGTTCTCCTTTTTTTTCAGCCCGATCTTCCATTTTTTGATTTTTCGATTCTCTGAAGCCTTGCCTTCAATGCGTTACAGAGCTGAATTCGAGGCATTTGTCTTTTAATCTCTCTGCACTGCGTTGATGACTCCATGGGGAAGGTACTGGCAAATGGCACTTTGCACTCCTGCCACTAGATGGAGAATGGCACGTTGCGTGATGAGCCTTACCTCACGGGCACTGGTCTCGGAACGAGAAGTGTGATGAGCAGATTCCCAAGGCCAGGGAGGGGAATCTCTCATCCCACTTAAATCGCAGTTCAGGGTGTGTGGTTGGGACGAACTCCCCTCGTCCCGCAATGGACGTGCGGTTAGATTACTTCGTACTGGTTCCATTTGGGACCGCGAACAGCAATGAGAAGGACGTGAAGTATCTCTGCATGTGTGGAACAGGCTTATTAGCAAGAGAATTGCAAAGTAGATACTTTATTGCAGCTTCAAGACCCAGGAAGAGAGGTGTTTGGAAAGGTCACAAAAACAGCCAGAAGTTGTTCTTTTAAAAGTTTTTTTAAAGGAGCTTGCTTTTAAAGAAATAACTGTATAGTATATATACTTCATATATATGAACACACACACACATGTATGTATGTATGTATGTATGTATGTATGTATGTATGTATGTATGTATGTATGTGTATGTATGTATGTATGTATACTCAATGTATTTCTACATTAGAAAAACACAGCTTTCAATAAACATTCCCTCAAGATTTCTGAGACCAGCTTTCTAGAAGAAGTCTTCCAAGAAGAAATCTGCTCCAGGTCTGGAGCAATCTAACATTTTGACCCTGTCAGTCAGGACCCACTCACTTGAATCCCAGGGGGAGAACTTTTGAACTCCTTCTGGCCCAATCAGGCATTCATGCTGGCAAAAGGTTTCTGTGTCTGGTTGTAAAAATATTTTAAAAGAATTTTTAAAAAATAGATAACTAATATTTTGAAGTTTATTTGTTTAAGTTGTGAAATTACTGTTGGTTTTTTTGGGTTTTTTTTTTTGTTGGATTGACCTTAGTAGACATTAGGCTTTAGTGCCTATACTTTGTCTAGTTTCAACCATTCTACCCTTCTTGTCACTTTACAATTGTTTGGTAATTGACTCTGGCTGGTCAAAGGATCACACAACTCCCCTGTTACAGCAGCTCTACCGGCTGCCAGTCTGTTTCTAGGGCACAATTCAAAGTGCTATTTTAAACCTTTAAAGCCCTCAGTAGCTTGTGCCCAAGCTATCTCAAAAGACCATATCTCCCTTAATTAGTCTGCCTGGGTTTTAAGTTCACTGGGGGAGGCTTTTTCCCCAGTCCCACCACTCTCATATATGTGTTTGGCAGTAGGGGGGGATACAACAAAGGGCCTTTTCAAAGAGTGCATTGTCTTGTTCTCCTTCGCAAGCAAAGACCTTTCTTTTGAGGCAGGCTTTCCTTTAGTGACTGGCTGTAGAAGAGGGTTTTTTTAAAAAAAAAAAAAGACTGCTGTGTTTTTATGGCTGTTGCTTTAAATATATTTTAATACTATTTTCATTAAATAGTTTAAATATTATATTTAATTTTTTTTAAAAATAATTTTTTAATTTTAAAGTATTTTCAATTATTTTCAAATATTATAATACTGTAATCTATTTTTTAGCTTCTAATATTGTTTCTTTTAATTTTGTAAGCCTCTTTGGATCCTTTTTAAGAGAAAGGTTGTATATAACCTTTTAAACAAACAAACAAACAAACAAATAAATGCATATATTACTTTTTACCATGTGATTGTTACATTAGTTATAATGTACAGTGTCATGCTTTGTACCTTTTTTAGTATTAAATTGTTCAACATCAGCTTCAATCATTTTGCACTGTTCATTGTTTTAAACTTTTTTTAACACGTATGTAAGCTGCCTTGAGATCTGTTGATAGGAAACAAGGATATAACTATTATAATAAATAAAGGCAATCAACGGAAACCTCAAGTGTTGCAGTGTCACTGAGCTCAATTTCTTCCATCGTAGCAACAAATTGTTCCTGCTAGCAAAATCTTTCTGAAGCTTAAAACTCCTCTGAAAGTGTTCCTGCCATCCCTCAGGAATTGAGACTATTGAGAATACTAACAAAGAACAAAATGAAGCAGGACACAGGAGGCACTCGCATGGCAGAAAAAGAAGAAAAAGTTCCTAGAACTGTGCTTGCAGATTTAGTGGTGAATTTCCAAAAATTGTTGTGTTGAAAATTTGCAGAAAACAATTCCACTTGCTACATGACCTCTTGGGATTGTTGTCTGAGCCCTGCTATGCATTATTTCTGTGGGATATATTTCACCAAAAGGGGAGGTGCATCAGAGACAGAGAAAATAACCCCAATAGGGGTGAGCAGGATGTTTGCCCATTTCTGGATCAGTTGCAGGACAATTCAAAAAAAAGTTCCCAGTTACCTTCAGGCCAGTTTGTGCACCACTACAAGAAAACTCCATGGACATGTGGTCACGATGAGTCGGTCACGACTGTAACAACAAACACACACAAACACACACACAAGTCACTGACATTGGGGAGGATGGTGATGGTTAGAAATGCTAAAATATTTTTTAAAAAAGACTACTTGGCACTAGTTGCTATAGCAAAAGGCAGTGCCTACGTAGGAGGAGATTAACAGCAGAAGCCCCAGTGACAGCCAAAACCTCCTCTAGAATTCAAACCACAGAGTTCGTGGGCGGGAGTGGGGCATGTGTGCCAAACAGACCTCATCAGACTGTGGATGCTCCTGTCCACCACACCCAGCAGCCATCTGGCATCCAGGCATGAGAAAGGGAGGGTACTATGTTGGCTAATGGGTTTTCTAGAATAATCTTCTCTTCTTAGAATCATAGAATCATAGAGTTGGATGAGACCTCAAGGACTATCTAGTCCAACCCCCTGCCATGCAGGAACACCCATCAAAGTACTTCTGACAGATGGCTATCCAGGCTCTGCTTAAAAACCTCCAAAGAAGGAGACTCCACCACCCTCCGTGGCAGCATATTCCACTGCCGAACAGCTCTAAACATCAGGAAGTTCTTCCTAACATTTAAATGGAATCTTTTTTCTTTTTTCTTGTAGGTTGTTACACCAACTCTTCAGTGCATGTAGAATTCTCTTGCTCCATCTTCGACTGTATAAGTCAAAATAGCACTAGGGACCACAACTAACACCACCACCACCACCACCACCACACAATTTTCTATTTTATTTGATTATTTTTAAAAATTCCTCCTGTTGTCAGGATTAAGGGATGGGCGGATAGCAGGGAAGGGAGGAAGGTGATTATTGCATATGCACTCAAGGTCCTTTACCATCTCACATGGCACTGTGCTGTGACCCTCCATAGTAGTCATTGGCCTTTGAGGTTCTAATTTGCAGTCTGCTCCCACTAATACCTGTGTGAATCCAAGGATAAAGTGGTTCAGACCACCTCCAAAAGTTGCTTAAGGTAGGCCAGTCCTGGACTGTACAGTAGATATTCAGATCAAATGAAGTTGGACAATACTCACACATTTGTAATAGGTACCATGAAATTTAATAAACTTATAAATGTTAGAAGCTAGTCAGACTACTACCCCATTTAGTCTAACAGTGTCAATCGTGACTGGCAGGAGAAGGATGTCTGGAGTTCTATTTCCAAAGGATGGCAAGGCTGTGTAGTGATGTCTTAGTACCATGTGTATACGTAGCATGGTGCAAGTCAGTAGCATGCCCGTCTATTTCCCTTGAGCATGCGCACTCATGGTTTGATCCTTATCAGTGCCTCCAGTGCTATTTGGAAGCCTACAAAAAGTGGATTGAAAATCTTCAGAACCTGGAATCCAGCAGCTTTAACTCACAAGAGGCCTCATGAATTCCACCAAAAGGTCTTGTGAAGTTCTTAAATGGCAAGCAACACCTGAGTGTACAGTAATTGAGTGGCACCAGCAAGACTAGATACACCTGGGAGGTTGATCGGTGGGAGGACTGGGACCAGCTAGTGTGAAATGCAACCCATTCCAAGGAGAGAGCCATGTGGTTCTTGAGACAGAGAGAGGATTGACCCAAGGTCACCCTGAAGCCATCTGGAACAGGAGCTGTAAATTGATCACAGCTTCATTCCAGGAAGAAATCCCAGTGGGTCCACAAAGAACCACTTGTCTCATTGAAGGCTCAGCAGAACACCCACAAGAATTGGCTCGTTGGTGTCAGTGATGTGGAGAGGGGATATAAGAATTGTTGAGATGTAAAGCAAGCAGGGACAGTGTGCCTTGAGTTTCCAGCATGCTGTTATGCCGGTGATACTTGTACTTTGTGTGAGCTCAGAAACTTCCGCCCTTAGAGCCTCACAATAAGCAGAAGAGGCTTGCTAGTTTACTTATTTTATATGTGGCAATGCTGCACCTTTTCTTTGCTTCTGGATGTTTCAGTTCCGATTTTTCTATTTATTGGAATGGGTTTACTAAAAATAATTCCTTCCTTCCTTTATCTCTACACCCTCTTTTTTGGTAATTTAACTTTGCCTCTCCTATTGTTCATTAAAAATCCAGTTTTCCACATTGGTGTGCTTTCTCCACCTTGGTGGAGTGTGGTGGGAACAGAGAGACCCAAGGTCCAGTGCT
The DNA here is from genome assembly GCA_037367245.1 of Phrynocephalus guinanensis. Lineage (NCBI taxonomy): Eukaryota > Metazoa > Chordata > Lepidosauria > Squamata > Agamidae > Phrynocephalus > Phrynocephalus guinanensis. The sequence continues at coordinate 43,301,176 of CM074734.1, forward strand.
TAGCCATTTGGACTGCTACTTTGTACTCTACACAGGAATTGCTCCTGGTCTAAATCGAGTTTCAATCTTCCTTGCAGGGCTGCTGTCAGTTGTAGAAGGAAGGGAGTCCCCATATGTTCTGGTCCCAGGCTACATGCAACAACTACTCATAGTCTCAGGTGTCCAGTACTTAGCCAGGGCTGGCAAGGGATCGGATGTGCTTTGGAGGCAAGTGTGGCTTTTGTTTTCAGAAGTAGACCCGAGGACGTGGTGTCACCAAAAATGTGCAGAAGGTTTCCCACCTTTGAAGTTGGAATTATTCTTTTTCAAAAGTCAGTGAAGCTGAACCTGTTAAAATTTGGGTTTCTACACAGCTGTTAAAGCCCTGACCATTCTGCACTGATCTTCAGACACTTTATTGCACCTTCTGAAACCAAGAGAAATGCAACTGCCTCCCTGATTGCTGAATTCTCTCCCAAAGGAAATTTGACTGGCCTCTTGGATTTTTGATGAGCAGCTAATTGATTTCTCGTCCAGCATAAGTCTAAGTTAAATTACTCTTCCCTAAGGTGGATTCCTTAGGAGTTTATGAACAGGCTAGTTCACTGTGTCTTCCTACTGAGACCTAGTATGATATTATAGTGGTTACCATGATGGACTAGGACTCAGGAGGGCTGGGTTCGAATTCCCACTTGGCCACGAAAGCTCACTGAGGGGTATGTGGAACTGATTAAAATCTCTCCTTACCTCAAAAGCTCTATCACAATGTCGGTTCTGACTTGAGAGCATGGAACATACACGAGGCGGACTGGTTCCCTTAAGTGACTGATGGCATATGAGATCGGAACCTGACCCCTGTCCTTGCCTGTCTGCACCTTTATGGGCCCCTTGCAGACTGAGGCTAGTGCATTTCATAAGACTGCTCTGTTTTGATCTGATTTGATCCTGGCATGTGTGATTACCAGTGTTAAACCAAAGTGGCACTGGTAGACAATTTTTCCAACAGTCCAGTGCTATATCACTTCAGTGGCAAGCTTACCTATGAAGGGAGGGAGGACTGTTTTATCTTGCTTCTAGTAACAGGGGAAGGGAGGGATATTTTTCCCCCTTGACACTCCAGTGTGCTCTTACAATTTTTTAAAAATAATATTTCCCCAAGTCCTACAGATAGATAGATAGATAGATAGATAGATAGATAGATAGAGAGAGAGAGAGAGAGAGAGAGAGAGAGAGATCGAAGAAAAGAAAAGACAGAAGCTGTGACATAGGCCAATCTCTCTTCTCCATATTCTTTGCAGTCCAGTGCCCCTTCACTTCAGTGGCAAGCCAATGATGTACCAAGGAAGAAAGAAAAAAAACCAAGAGATGAGAGGATGGGGAGCCATGGAGACTGAGAAAGGCCTGAAGAGTATTGCACTGATGTGCACTGTGTAGAGATGGGCACAAATCGAAAAAATGACATTTTGTTTTTTTGTTTTTTGTTGTGGGTCCATTTGAGTTCATTTTCGTTTTTCGTGAATTTTTTTGAAAAAATTTTGTTTGGTTTTTTCATTTTTCATTTTTCGTTTTTTGTTTTTACCCGCTTTTGCGCGACTTAAAGCATTTCCGTGCATGGACATCCCCCAACGCCCCAGACCAGAGGGAAAACACTAAAAAAAATGATATTGGCAGAGCCACAGTATAGACTAGGTACGCAGGGAGGCTGCAAAGGCAGTGGCGGGCATTGCCCAAGGTTAAGGCAGCCGCAGAGTCATAATTCCACTGATGCACTCTTCTAATTAATTAATTGTTTATTTGCTTTGCCTTTTGTTTTGTTGAGATCTGCCCATACAGTTTAATGGTCTTTATTGTTTTTCACTCACTTTGATGTCTGATCCAGAGTTGAGTCATGGCCACTGGACTTCTTTTCAGCTTGATGAAACTGCTTGAATGAGCAGTGAAATGTTTCAGTCTCACAAGAAAAGAAGTCCAGTTGCCATGACTCAACTTCCAGATAAGCTCACTTGGATGACTGAGAATCTTCAAAGACATTTTGATATCTTATTTCGCGCTGTTTTATGTATTTACCTTTCTGCCCTTTGCTGTGCCTTTTTATTGTTGCAAACCACCCAGAGTGGTCTTGTAGCTAGTTGGGCGGTATAGAAATCCAATAAATATTTATAAATAAATAAAATATTACACTTTTAAGCAATCCTGACTGAAGGGTCATCCAAAACAGTGCCGGACAAACTCCCTTGAGAATGACATGAAGTTGTCCCGGGTTCATCCAGACCTCACCCATGACCGTGCCAAGTGAAGGGCCAAAACAAGAAAAGTGGACCCCACCTCCAAGTGGGACAAATGCTAAAAACAAGAAGAAGAGACTTTCAAGCAACCCTGTCTAGCCTGACCCAACAGAGGAAAACTTCATTGCCTAGTTGTGCCCTTAGTTAGTCAGAAATAGGATTATTCTTATCTTTTCTATCTCAATGAATTTCTCTAATAAATACTAGCTCTATTCTTTGTCTAGAATAAGAAATATGGGTTAATTTCTGTCCAAAGGGAGGAGTGTAATCTGTTAAATATTCCAGTTTTCAGGGGGATTAATCCACAGGGAGGGTTTCTGCTGCTAGCTTTGTAACAATTCTTTCTATAAAAAAATAAAAAAAATAATTTTATACCTGTCTATGTGTGGAATATATATATATATATGCATGTTAGGGTGGATTCGGGTTTCTTCCCGTAGAAATCTGGTTGTTTTGGCGACGTTTCGACGAGGTCTCACTCGTCATCTTCAGGCTGGTGTTCTGGCTTCTTTCTTCTTGAAGCAAAGCGTGATCTCAGTTGAAGTCCTTCTATAAATACTGCTGGGGGTGTGTGGTTTGCTTGCTTTGTTGCTGATTGTAGGTTCGTTTGTTCTTTTGTGATCTGCTGTGTGGCTGAGGCGATCGTTAAGGGCTTAACTGCTGGTGGGTTAGATGGCTGTTTAGAGACATCCTGTGTGGGTGAGGTGCTGGATGTGTGTCTATTAGCCTTTTGTTTCTTAACGACCTTGGTGATGGGCGTTCTGGCAGCATCCTGGGCTTTGGTGGAGTGGGGTCCTGTGTCTTGTGAATTCATTTTGGTCTGGCTGCGTGTCTGTGGTCTCCCAATGTTTTTTTGGCGTGTGTAAGTGTGCTCCATGTGGTGGCTGGAGTGGGGAGTAGCGGTAGATGGTGCAGTCGTGGTTTTGTTATTGGATGGTGGTTTCGTTTCATCTGTGGGGAAGGGTCTGGGTTTGTGTTTGGTGTGGATGGAAGGTGGTGGCATCTTGTGTCCTTTTGGACCTGGTGTCAGTCTTTGTGACAGAGGCTCGTCTGTTGACCAGGGCTAGTTTCCAGATGTCAGGCAAGCGGGAGGTGTCATCACGTTTATTCATGTTGTTTGGGTGTTTCTCTATTTCAATGGCTTCCATGATTATTCGACTGTTGAAGTGTTCAGTTTTGGAGATGAGTTTGGTTCTTTTAAAATCAATTTCATGACCTGTTGTTTTTATGTGCTGGAAGAGAGAGAGGAAATATTTTTCTTCTTTTTTGACTGCGTTCTTGTGTTCTGCGATGCGTGCGCTTATTCTCCTGTTTGTCTGTCCGATGTATGTGGCTGGGCAGACTTTGCATGGTATTTCGTAGACTCCTTGGTTTTCTAGCTCAATCTTGTCTTTGGGGTTTCTTAAAATGTTGGCTATTTTTTGTTCGGTGCAAAAGGCTGTCTTGATATTGTGTTTGTGGAGAATTTTGCTGATTTTGTCTGTGGTGCCTTTGATGTAAGGGAGGAGGGCAGTGCCGTTGTTCTCTTCTGTTTCTTGGTTCTTGGGGGGTGTTTCTTTTTGGATTAGTTTGGTGATGGTGTTTTTTTGGAATCCGTTCGCAATTAAAGCATTCGAGAGAGTGTGTAATTCAGTTTTTTAGGTGGTCTTTGTCAGCGAGGCGTTTGGTTCTGGAGATGAGGGTTTTTGCTACGGAGTTGATCTGTGCAGGGTGGTGGTGTGATTGTGCATTTAAGTAGCGGTTTGTATGTGTTTTTTTCCGGTAGATGGTATGTCCTAAGGAGCCGTCGGGTTTTTTGTAGATTAGGACGTCCAGGAAGGGAAGTTGGTTGTTGGCTTCTATTTCCATAGTGAATTGTATTTTGGGGTGTAGGCTGTTGAGATGTGTGAGGAAGTTGTTCAGTTTGTCTTTCCCGTGTGGCCAGATAACAAAGGTGTCGTAAATATATCTGAGCCAGAGTTTGGGTTTATGTTCGGACTTCTGTAACGCGTTGGTTTCAAAGTGTTCCATATATAGGTTTGCGATGACCGGTGAAGGGGTGATCCCATGGGTGCATCCTTCTATCTGTTTGTATCTTTGTCCATTGTGGATGAAGTATGTGTTGGTTAGGCAGTGGTTGGTCAGATCTAGGATGTGCTTGGGGGGGTTGTATTTGTTGTGGATAGCTGTCAAGGCTTCTTGAATGGGCACTTGTGTGAAGAGCGAAACAACATCGAAGCTCACGAGTAGGTCATTGGGTTGTAGGTCTTGTTTCTTTATAATTTCTATGAAGTGGAACGAGTTTTGTACGTATGAAGTGATGGATTCTGCATAGGGCTGGAGTTGTTTGGCAAGAAATTTGGCGAGGTTTTGTAGGGGTGAGCCTATGGAGCTGACTATGGGTCTGAGGGGTGTTCCTTCTTTGTGAATCTTGGGGATTCACAAAGACAAGATTGAGCTAGAAAACCAAGGAGTCTACGAAATACCATGCAAAGTCTGCCCAGCCACATACATCGGACAGACAAACAGGAGAATAAGCGCACGCATCGCAGAACACAAGAACGCAGTCAAAAAAAGAAGAAAAATCTTCCTCTCTCTTCCAGCACATAAAAACAACAGGTCATGAAATTGATTTTAAAAGAACCAAACTCATCTCCAAAACTGAACACTTCAACAGTCGAATAATCATGGAAGCCATTGAAATAGAGAAACACCCAAACAACATGAATAAACGTGATGGAGTACCTCCCGCTTGCCTGACATCTGGAAACTAGCCCTGGTCAACAGACGAGCCTCTGTCACAAAGACTGACACCAGGTCCAAAAGGACACAAGATGCCACCACCTTCCATCCACACCAAACACAAACCCAGACCCTTCCCACAGATGAAACGAAACCACCATCCAATAACAAAACCACGACTGCACCATCTACCGCTACTCCCCACTCCAGCCACCACATGGAGCACACGTTGGGGGACGCCAAAAAAACATTGGGAGACCACAGACACGCAGCCAGGGCCAAAATGAATTCACAAGACACAGGACCCCACTCCACCAAAGCCCAGGATGCTGCCAGAACGCCCATCACCAAGGTCGTTAAGAAACAAAAGGCTAATAGACACACATCCAGCACCTCACCCACACAGGATGTCTCTCATAAACAGCCATCTAACCCACCAGCAGTTAAGCCCTTAACGATCGCCTCAGCCACACAGCAGATCACAAAAGAACAAACGAACCTACAATCAGCAACAAAGCAAGCAAACCACACACCCCCAGCAGTATTTATAGAAGGACTTCAACTGAGATCACGCTTTGCTTCAAGAAGAAAGAAGCCAGAACACCAGCCTGAAGATGACGAGTGAGACCTCGTCGAAACGTCGCCAAAACAACCCAGATTTCTACACGGGAAGAAACCCGAATCCACCCTAACATGCATACCTATACCCGGTGAAAATCTACGAAAACATATATATATATATATATATATATATCTTATATATATATATATATATATATATATATATATATATATATATATGCATGTTAGGGTGGATTCGGGTTTCTTCCCGTGTAGAAATCTGGTTGTTTTGGCGACGTTTCGACGAGGTCTCACCCTAACATGCATACCTATACCCGTGAAAATCTACGAAAACATCTATATATATATATATATATATATATATATATATATATATATATATATATATATGCATATATATATATATATATATATATATATATATATATATTGTTCCACACATAGATGGCTAACTAATAGGGATGGGTAACAGGTTACAGTTCTACAGGTAAAAAAAACGAGAGTGTTATACTATTTCCATTATTTTGACAATTACAGTAATAGATCTATTATACTACTGGAGCAATTTTATTTATTTATTTATTTATTTATTTATTTATTTATTTATTTATTTATTTTTACAACTTATATGCCGCCCACTACCCAAAGGTCTCTGGGCAGCTTACAATCAAAGAATTAAAACAGTTAAAACATCAAATATCAATAAATATTTAAAACAATAATAAAAACCTTACACTAAAATCATTACTCTAAAATTGCCACCAGAGGACCCACAGTCTATATTGTATCAATTAAAAAACTTGTGGAACAGGAAGGTTTTTACCTGGCGCTGAAATGTCATCAATGTTGGCGCCAGGCGAATCTCACTTGGGAGGGCATTCCACAATCTGGGGGCAGCTGCCGAGAAGGCCCTATGTCTGCAAGCCATCCCCCTCACCTCCTTGAGGGATGGCTCTTTCAAGAGGGATCCCTGACTCGATCTTAATTGCCGGGTAGGTTCGTATGGAATTTAGTTACAGAGTTCTTTTTCATAAAGGCTGTAGAGTGGTTTTCCAGCTTTCTTTTGCCTTCTGAAAGTATCTTTCAGCAGTTCCAATAATATACCCATCTCTGCCATTTCAAAGTATTTTTCCAATAGCTGGTTGGGTATTTCTGCTGTTTTCCAGTATTTAGCAAATAAGATTCTTGCTGTAGTTATCATGTGCTTTAATAAATGTTTCACCTTAACATCTTTGATTTCTGGCATAGTGCTTAACAGAAATAGTTCAGGTTTAAATGGTATAACATAATCCATTTTGTAATATCTCGTGTGCTATTCTCCAGTATCTCCCTACCTCTTCACAAGTCCACCACATGTAGTAAAAGGTCCCTTCTTCACATTTACATTTCCAGCACCTATCCAATACGCTTCCATGTGTTTTAGCTAATTTTTGTTGTGTCATGTACCATCTATTAAACATTTTTATATATTTTCTTTCAGACTCACTGCTTTTGCATATTTTATGTTACTTTCCCACAACTATGTTCAATGCATTTTTCAATATTATGTCCTGTATTCTGTGCCCATGTAACCATGCGATCTTTCACAATTTCATCCTTGGTCTTAAGCTCCAACATATATTCATACTAGAGATGGGCACGAAACGAGTGATTTTTCGTTTTTGTTTTTGTTTTTTTGTTTCGTTATGCAACGAAAACGAAACAAATTTTTAAAAAAAACAAAACGAAAACAAAAACGAAACGACCAAATTTGCCGTGTTTTTTGTTTTCGTTGCAGCAGATGCATTGAACTAAAAAGAATGCTAACGAAACAGCAATTTTTTGTTTTTGTTTTCGTTTTTTTGTTTCGTTACCTAACAAAACAAAAATGACATTTTTTGCAAAAAACGTCACGAAAACGAAAACAAACTGAAATGGACCCCTAAACGACCAAACAACAAACGAAACACCATTTTTTGAGCCGTGCCCATCTCTAATTCATACATTTCCTTGATCAGTTTTTCATGTCAAATTCACTGTTTTGCTCATAAAAACCTTCTTTTTTATCTTTAGCAACTAGAAAGCCTTGAGCTTAGTTGCAACTTCTTTCACCAGTCTAACATCACATTTTCTTTTTTTTAAAAATTCCTCTGTCTTTAACTCCCTTTCATTCTTTAATATATCTTGATATCTCAATAATTTATTTACACTCATCAATGTTGGTTATGTAAATGCTTCTATGGGACATACAACCTGGAGTCTTTCTATATATTTGTTTATGGATGTTTTCCCAGACCCACCATAATACTTTCCTGATCATTAGGTTACCAAAATGTTTTTTGCTCTTTGGTTTTTCTATACAAGATAAAAGCATGCCAACCCAATCCGAAATCATGTCATTCTAATTTCAGAATCCTCTGGTTCTCTGTGAAGATCCATTCTCTTATCTGCACGAGGGTACAGGCTTTATATTAAAGTGTTCCCAATCTGGTGGTCCAAAATCTGCTCTGCTTGTGTCATCTTGAAGAGACTTCTTTTTAATCCTTGGCTTTTCCCCTTGCCACGCAAATTTCATCATCCAGTTCAATAAAAAAGTTTTTTTTAATATAAAAATCCACCAGTGTCATCTGGTACAGGAACAACACTTTTGGTAAAATATTTTTTTTTCCTAATAAGGGGGGGGGTCTGTGTAGGGACTGAACACAAACGGATGGGCAGGCGACTTAAAAGGTCAACAGGTGCACTTTAAATCAAAAGAGGGCAGAGAGAGAGAGAGAGAGAGAGAGAGAGAGAGAGAGAGAGAGAAGGCAATTACCCGTTTTTTCTTTACCAAGGGGGGCAATTTGTACCTGCTGCTATTCAAGTTTTCAAGGCCAAGATATTGCCTCAATTATTATATGGTATTCCAACTTGGATTCTAGGATTCCAACCTAGCATGGAGAGAGTCCTTTCAACATTTTTAAGATCTATCCTTGGAATGCCAAGATGTGTTCCTGCAGCAGGTCTTCAATTGGAGACTGGCATTGCATCACTAGAATGTGTTGCTTGGATCTATGCTTTTATATACTGGATTAAGGTATCACATGCCAATACCTCAATGGGATATCTGCATCTCTTACAAAATGATGTCCACTATAGCTCATGGTTTAAAGTGTTTCCAACTAAACTGCATCTGTTAGGGCTATCTATTGACTTTCTTAAAGCCTATGAGCCCAAGACAGCTAAATCTATCATAGAAAAGCGGATTAGGGATATTGACTTTCAGCACTCTATCACAAGTGCACAGAAAACTTGCTCTATTCTGCATTTTGGACTAAACTTTAATTTCTCACAAAGTGCTCGATACCTGGAAAACCTGACTGTGCCCAAATATCGGCATGTTTTCTCAAGAGCTCGATTTAACTGCCTTCAATCTGCAATTTTAGATGGGCGTTACTCTGGTGTCCCTTATGAAAACCGTTTGTGTCCTTGTAATAACAAAGAAATTGAAACACTGAATCATGTCCTTTTTGTATGTGATTTTTATAGAAATGAGCGTACTAAATTACTCAAGCCCATAATGAGTGTCTTCCCAGGTAGGACGCTGAACTGGTATTTAAAATATTTATTAAGTGACACAAACAAGGGTACCACTGAATCTGTGGCCAAGTTTCTTTTCTTTGCCCAAAGAATACGGAAGACAACCTTGGCCTCTGTTAGCTCTTAATACAATTATGAATTGCACAATGTTTGTATAATTCACTTTTACTACCTAAACTGTTTTAACTATGACCGCTTTTACACGACCCCTAAGATCCGCTGGCCATTTAAATTCGGACCAGCGATCTTAGGGGCTTGTCGCTCTTCCTCTGTTCCCACCTCCTGCTGCTGCTGCTGCTGCTGCGGCTGGGGCTGGGGCGCGCGCCCAGGAAGAGAGAGCGATCCCGGGTAGGCGCGAGGGTGGTTGCTCACTCCCCCCCCCACCACCACCACCGGGAATCAGGAAACTCGAACGCTCCGCCTTGCCAGCCCGCCGGAGGAGGAGGAGGAGGAGGAACTCAGCCTTCCCTTTGGGTGCCACTTCTTTCCCGGTGGGGATGTCGTCCCAGCTTCTTGGGCAACAGAGGAGAAGGAGAGGGCAGGGGAGGAGGAGCGGCGGCCGCAACACCTGCCCAAAATGAAGGACCGGCTGGAGCAGCTGAAAGCGGTGAGCTTCTTTTCTCCCCCCTCCCCCGGCTGCGGGGCCCGGCGGGGAGGTCACTCTCTCCCTCCCTCCCATGCGCGTGAAGTCGGAAGTACCCTGGAGTTCCCTTTGCGCCCGCGCGCTCCCCGGGTCCGTGTCTCCCCCCACCACCACCACCACCACGCACGCACACACACCTCGGGGGGTTGTGGGTTAAGGTGGGATGTCTCCCTTCCCGGACCGAAGTGGGAAAGGCTCTGCTGGGCTGGAGGAGGAGGAGGAAGAAGAAGAAGAGGCGCGCGCCCCAGCCCCAGCCGCAGCAGCAGCAGCAGGAGGATCGGGGCCCTAGGTGCCAGATTAAATCCGGACCTCGGCTGAAATTCACCCTCCTCCAGTTGTACAAGAAAAATGCTGTCGCATCTTCGCACTTAATTGTCTGCAAAGTCCGTGGTGGGAAAACATTTTTAAGGTCCGGATTAAGTGATTTGGGGCGGACCTTGGGGTCGTGTGAAAAGGCCTATTCTTAAACATTTTAATGGTTTTACTCAAAAACTCTGTTTTTTACTTATTGGTGTTCCTGTGGCCGCAAAAAAGATTATTTAAAATATTCATTTAATTGTGCTGTTCTTTCCATTAATGATAATTGGAACCTATTCCATGCACTTTTGAATGTTTTTTTGCTTTTTTTTTTTTATTTGTGTCCCTAAGTACGTAATAGATTTCTCTTCTTTAAAGTTCATAAATTCTGTCAACTTTCTTCTCTCCTCTGTTTTCATATTCTTCATTAATACTTTTGTTTTCCCCTGATTTATCTTGAAACCCGCCAGTTCTGTGAAGTCCTCTCTCAATGCCTCCAGACTTCCAACAGGGGTGTTTGGATCTTCCAATATGAAAATTTCATCATCTGCAAATGCCTATGGTTTGTATTATTCTTTGGAAAAAAATCAACCTTTTAAATTTCTGTTCAGATGGATTTAAACAGTCCACAGTAGCAACTAGAGGGCCCCCACAATGATGCTGTTAATGGAGCTGATTCAAACTACTGTATGCCCTTCTGTCTTGAATTGGTGCTATCAATTTGTTTTGTTCTATTCCCTCTGCTACTTTTTAAAGGAAACATGAATGGAGATGTAATTTTGGCTCACCTTCAAATGAAAAAAATGTTTAACGGTAAATTCCATATTTAACTTTAACATAACTGTTTCAATGATGCCAGGTGGAAGGTTAATGATGATTCATGCATACACAAAAACTAAATGGGGAAATGGGTGGTTGTAGTTCATCCTGATAACAGCACTTAGCAGGAAGAGTTAAAGAGTAATCCATAGTTCCCAGTGGAAGAATGAGCAATTATTAACAAACAAACTCCTGCAAATATCAGGATAATCCACAAGAAACAATACATTTGAAAGAGAGAGTGTCATTTCAGATTATATGTTTGTTCTCAAGAGCTTTAGGAATTTCCAGTTTGTTAGCACGGTTAGTGCCTGGAAACAAATGTCTTAAATAACCCAAGTAATCCCTTTTAAAGACAGAAGCAAACCTTCTAATCACTTGTAAATCTTCCTGTGTTGATCCCTTGAAGACTGAAATTGCAGTGGTTACTTGCAATTAAATGTTGAATGCATGGAAATACTGTATAGTGCATAAGGGTGTACTGTACTGTATAAGCAGAATGGCAACTGATATATGTAGCACAGAAAGCTGGTCAATTAAAACTTGGATTCTACACAGAGAAAGAATAATATATCTTCATTTATAATTTGAAACTAAGTATGGTGTTGTGTCACATACAGCATAATCCAGTTCAAGTGGAGAAATTTTAAATGTCAGTTATTTCAGTGAGCAAGGTTAGTACAGTATATTGCAAGCCCTTTCCATAAAAACACTGGGGCCTGAACATAAATGTTGGCTTGATTATATAAGTTATTTGGAAGTTAGAATAAAGCAAAGTGTGCTACTTATATTCTGCCCCAGAGTGCATAAAGTACTCTCTGGGCAGTTTACAATTTAATTATACAGGCTACATGTTGCCCCCACCCCAAATCCCATTGAGCCAGGTACTCAATTTACTGACCTCCAAAGGATGGAATGCTGACTCAACCTTGACCTGAGTCAACCTTGAGCTACTTGAGCCTTCCAGAATAAAACTCAGGTTGTGAGGGGAGTCTTGACTGCAGTACTCCAGTTTAACTCTTATACCATACAAACTTTGGAAACTGCTTTGCATTTTGAAGACTCCTGTAAGATTATATTTCACTCACTGACCATTTTTGTAACAGTAGAGAAGGAAAATAAAAAGAGAAACTCTTGCCGTGATGAAGCTGCTACACATTAACATTTCTTGACTCCTGCCTACAGCACTGCTGAGTCAGAAGTTGAGGTTGACAAGTCACAATGTGTAGGATTTATTACTGTGCTTGTCTCTCCACAAAGAAAAGGTTATCAGTGCCAAAGAGACAAAAGGAAAATGTGATGAAATGCAGAAGATGGCTTCCAAGCTTCAATCCTGGAGTGAATTGTGAGCACAGGAATATCTTTGATTAGAAAATGTGGCACCATACTAAATTGAATGCTTAAGAGATGAAACTCTGATTAATCCCAGTTTAAAAGGATTGATGTATATAGTTGGATCGGGACCAAATAATATTGTATTTTGTTCCACTATATACTTTTATCATCCAGTAATCTAAAAAAAAGTTTAATAAATTATCATAACAGTTCTGTCTCTGAGGAAACAGACGTTGTACAAATAGCATCCAGCAAACTGAGTTAAAATATCACTGTAAATTTTGCAAGTAGAAATTGACATGATTGATGTGTGGTACAAAATGGCACACATTATATATAACCTGTCTGCACAAGTACTTATAGCCTAGTATAACATACTTACAGGCATTGTCAAGACCCAGGATTTTAAAAATGCATCACCCATCCAATCACATAATATTTCCTGCAGCATATGATACATTACCATCCAGTCACCATTTGTAGAGCACCAGGTTATTTATTTTATATGTATGTAAATGATAGTTATTTCATCAAGACTGGTGATGCTTCATTTCATGGCAGCTTGATATACACCTTTTCTTGTGGTGATTATTGAGTTCCTGTTGTCCTGAAAAAATGCATGCGCCATTTGCAGATGAAATTCAGATGCTCCAGCAGAACTTCATATATGCAAATCTCAAATAATCAAATAAAATCTATCAGTTCAGCTATGTCTTAGTCTAGTTTCTAAAGCTTGAGTCGTTTATTTCATCAGCTCTCCAGGCTGACTGTTTTAGTGTCAAGGGGCAGCTGAAGTTTGTCAAATTGCAACAGCAAACCAAAGCAAAATAAAAGCAAGCTTCAAGTCATCATGGATTGACAAAGGTTTTGTCCTTCTAACACTACCCAGCTGAGCATCAGTAGGACTGGTAGTTGCAAAGCTCCCTGAGAAGCCTCCTGGCACAGTGGTTAAAATGTTGCACGGCAGCCAAAAGTCTGCTCACAACTCATGTTCAATCCCAGGTAGCCTACTTGGATTTAAATACTGCCCCCTTTAATGGATTGGAAACACTACTCTGGCCAGTTTACAAAATAAGACGCAGGACCCCAACAACCCCATATAACAATACAATCAATATGGCTGCTCACCAATCTAATCTAAAATTAATAGCAAAAGAAAAAGAAAGCATAAGAAAATAAATTTAAAAATAATATTAAGAGTATCTGAGGGATAGTTATTGAAGGAGACTTTATATAATTCTGACTTCATGAATTCCCTGAATATCAGGAAGGAAGGAGCCTGGCTCAGTTGAAAGCTTATTCCAAAGACTGGGGGCTGCCAACAGGAATGTCCAATTCCCCTTTGCCCCCATTTTGGTCTCCCTCAGTGTGGCCACTTTTAGCAACATGGTATAAGAGGAGCAGGTGAATGGGGTAGCTGACTTCTGGGAGAAAGGTTCCGACAAGCATTGAGCACCTAAACCATTGATGGCTTTATTGGTTATAACCAGCACCTTGAATTGAGCACAGAAACTGACAGAGAGCCAGTGTAGGCAAGTCAAGATTGGGGATCTATGATAGAATTTAGTAGTCCCAGAAATCTTTCTGGTCATTGATATTTTGGACCCCCTGAAACTTCCATGTTGTTTCCAAGGGCAGCTCTGTACAGTGAGCCTTATGGTAGTCTGTTTTTGAGATTACTGATGTGTGAACCATTGTAACTGGTCTTTTCTTATCCTGGGAAGGGTAAGCGATGTGATTAAACCAGAGCTGATAAAAGGCACTGCTGGCCATGGCTGGTATTTGGGACTCCATAGAGAGTGCTGGGTCCAGGAATATCAAGCTGCAGACTCTATCTTTCAGGGGGAGTTTAAATCCCACAAGACTAACCAGATTTCCCACTCACACCTCTAATGGTCCTCCTCCTAACAGTAAGACTCTCCACCTTATCTGGATTCAGTTTCATTGGCCCTCATCCAATTCCTTATTGGCCCAAGGCAAGGGTTTGTGCAGCATCTCCTGCAAATGAAGCAACAAAGAGATAGAGGCTGCATGCTATCATTGTTCTGGTGACAGCGCAACCCAAATCTCTGTATCACTTCTTCCACAAGCATCATGTGGATGATAAAGAGCATTTGGAAGATGGTGACCCATGTGGAACCCTGTAGCTATGCTCTCAAAGGCTGGAGGCAGCATCCCAGAGATGTATCATCTGGGATCAACCATCAAGGAAGACCCAGAACCGGTGGAGAACAAAGCCCCCAATCCCTGAACAAAATAGCCTTCAATGATTAAATGATTAGATTCTAGACAGTTATTGAGTTGACTACCCTGCTATTGGGCCTACTGGTCTGGGAAGATTCTAGCTGCTCTGGTTTTGGTGTAAAGGTTATGATATTGTGTTATGCTTGTTTTTGTGTGCATGTTTTTATTCAGGTTTTATACTGAATTGATATAGGAATAAATTTTGTCTGGTCAGTGACTGAAATAAAGATCTAACCTAAGCTTCACAGAAGGACACATGGTCAACAGTGTCAAAGACACATCATCACACAAAAGTGACAATCGGGGCTGATGGTGGTGCCATTTTTATAAGTTCTCCAGATGAGTTAGAACCACAGAACATTTTCTGGATAACAGGCTTGAGGGGAGACAACAATGTATGCAGCAAACTGTTCCCCTTCAGAAAATTGCTTTCACAATTAAAGCAATGACAGTAGTGGTGCCGATGCTCCCTTATGATGCAGGGACTTTGCAATGTACAAAAGGACACAGGCATTTTGGAATGTACAAAATTAATGATTTAACTGGAATTTGTCTCAGCTCAGTAGGGTCTGTGCCCATCGCCAGTACAGTACTAGACCGATCTTTGACAGCGAAACGTTTCTATCTCTCAAAAAAAGAAGTATTAGCCATTTTAATTTCTTAGGTAATATGCTTCAGCAAATCAAGACATTATTATTAGCTACTTTTATGTTGACATATGCAAAGGAACAAAAACAAGTTGGTTTTTTTTCAGTAATAGACTGCAAACAAACTGCAATCTGCTGAAATCTATGAAATGTTTGTAGTAAGTGCCACAGACTGTGGTCTATGGCCCTGTATTTGATGTTAACATGCTCATGTTATTCTTGGTGTCCCGCTTATTGTTGCTGAAAATGTTTTATTTCGTTTGTGTTTTGGATTTGTTTACTGGCGATCAGTTGATCCCTGACCTCAACTATTCTTGTTTTTTCCTCTCTTTGTTGTTTTGTGTTTTGTATTGAAGTTTTATTAAAAATTAATTTTAAAGAAACCTATTCTTCCAGTTTCGTTTGCAATGTAGTGAGGTTTACCACCAAGATGTCTGCAAGTTCTCCTTTTTCTTTTCTAAGTCTGATCCGTGTTTTCCTCCAAGGCAAACTGGCTTTGCTCTTTGTAGTTGCATCTTAGGAAGGTATTGGAAAGTGGAAAATGTGCTGTGCTAAGACCATTGTTTTCCATTTTGGTCTGCAGATTTAATGAAGTAGAACCTACAAGGCTTCTCCCAGCTGTGCAAGCACTCTCCTTACCGGGCGGATTGCTGGGCCTTTGCATGTAAAGCCTTTTAGAACGGTGAAGTGTGAGCTACAGTACAAAGCACTTCTGCTCAAATTGGCTTCAGATGGGAAGTGTTGCTAATATTGTTCTTTTTAAAAAGGCCAGGCTGTGCTGCTTAGGCCAAACCTTGACATAAACTTCCCCAGTTCAAGCTCTTGGCTTGGGACAGGGAGGCGCTAACGAGAAAAAGACGAAGACGCAGGACTCCAAAGCAAATCCAAAATGTTCTGTGGCTCCCATGGAGCCCAGTGTTGCTATGATATTTCTTATAGTAGCCTCAGATGGCAGCCGGCAAGGGGGGGGGGATCTGATTGAGGAACACAGTGTCTGAGGAAAGCCCCTCAGCGTATTAGTGTGACAGGCTGGATGGTGCCTTTGACTTTTACCCTCCTTCAGAATATTTTTTTTTAAAGAACAAAGGGGGAGGAATACACTAATGTCTGAAAAAAGACACACATAACACACATCCCTTTTTTAAAAACTGTAGCAGCAGACCAAACCTGGCTCTGTCTGAAAACAGATGCCTTTCAAGATGGGCTGGGCAGGTTTGTTCTTCAGTTCCCCATGTGGAGATGTGTCAGCTCACTGGGGTTGCGCCTCTACGACATCACTTCCAATCAGCCTCTTAATGCCAATGGCTTGTCATTTGCTGAAAAGAGGAAAGATGGCGGTGGATTTAGGCAAGAATTCGACATCTGTAAAGCCCCCCCCCTTGAGTATTCCTCCACAAGGAAAGCAGCTAAAGAAAAGGAAAAAAACACCAACAGCACAAAACCAACACACACAATAGTGCCCTTTCACAGCTCGCCTGCTTTAAAGATGATAAAGCTAGGGTGAACAGTTTCTGTACTCTGACATTAAAGAAGCAGCCACAGGGATGAAGGTCATGAGGGGAAAGATGGCTAGGAGTGCTCATATACTTCACTAGGGAAACACTTTTTAATTTTAAATGTACAGCCCTCGCTATGGAGAAAGGCAGAGGCAAGTGGGTGGTGAATTTAACAATTCAGCATAAATTTATGATTTTAAATTGTTTTATTCTGAGAACAATTTGTTTGCAATTCATGGCAACTCTATGAATGAGTGACCCCCAAGAAGCTGTATTATTAATGGTGCACTCTAGGTATTGCCAGCACAAGATCATGGCTTTCTTTCCTGATTAAGTCTAACCTATATTTAGTCTTCCTGTTTTCCGGCACCCTTCAATCTTTCCTAGCGTTATTGTCTTCTCCAGCGATCATATCTAGTCATGCTGTGTCCAAAGTACAATTTAGTTATTTTCATTTTCAACCAAAGCTTAAGTTTAAGTTGATAAGCACCCATTTATTTGGTCTTATTGGTGTCCATGGTATCTATCAAGACAAGGCCAGGTCAGATAAGCCCACACTAACTACTCAGCTACATTGTCCAGATTTACTGGTGTGGATAAGCTTCAGAAGATCAAATGTGCTGATGGCTGGTGGAAATATTCTTGCCTGGTATCCCACCACTAGAGATGGGCACGACTCGGGAAAATGACGTTTTCGAGTTGTCGTGTGTCGGAGGCAGTCCGTTTCGGCTCGTTTCCGTTTTTCGCGAAATTTCACAAAAATTAGTCGGTTTGTTTTTTCGTTTTTTCATTGTCGTTAGTACTGGTTTGGGGGGGGTAGCGGGCTCCTGGAGGGAGCTGCAGGAGTCAGCCAGAGCCACAAGTGACAGACTGGCAGACTCTTTGCACCCGCTGTGTCTCACGTACTTGCATGTAGTGCAATGCAAGTAGATCTGGCTTAGGGTTAAGACGGGTTAGCGCAAGGGCTAGGGTTAGGCTAGTTACGGGTGAGGTTAGGGTGAGTATTGGGGTGCATCTGGGTGCCTCTCTGACCCACTTAGAAGGACAGTGTACTGGCGTATGGGTTAGGCTTAGGGTTCGGGTTTGGGCTACGATTAGTGGTGGGCTGTTTATGCCCGATTGGCACATCCCAGAAGTCTCTGTGGTCAACCTGGCCAAGTGGCCATGCGATTGGTGGAAAATTTGTATGGTCCACTCCCATGGGCGAGCCCATCATTGCGAATGTGCAGGTGTAAAAAAATAAAATAAAATAAAATAAAATAAAATCAACGGAGACTTTTTTTTGCAAGAAAAACCCACTGCTGCTACTGTAAAAATTCAAGCATTTAAAATAGCTAATTTTCGCATGTTTCTGTGGTGCTTTGGTGGGGTTTTGGGCAACGATTTCAAAAAAAAATATTGCGGTCACCATTTTGGATCCCCCGCACTGCATGGCAAATGGATGCGCCCTCCCAGCCTGGTACCAGCAGCGCAGCAGTAGCAATAGCCAAGGAGAGGGGGGCGGGGAACCCCCCCTCAAATAAAACACCCTTCTGGCCTGGTAGGTGCCCTCAGACAGTTTTCGCCTACTTTTAGGGCCGGGAATCGGGTTTTTTTTAACTTTTAAAAACTTTTTTTCTGTGCCGCTTGGCATTGCGCGATCGCCGCGATGCAAGTAACGAGCACGACAAATCAGACCGAAATTGGTCATTCGTTGGTTCGAGCGGAGTAATTCCCGTTACCGTTTCCGTAGAGTAACGGAAACGAGTAACGGAAATGGAAACGGGAATACCGCTAAGTCGTGCCCATCTCTACCCACCACCACCACCACTTTCGGTCACTTCGACTCCTCAGTGCTCCACACAGTTGCAAAAAAAAACAAAAAACCCACATATTAAGCACGTTGGCTCTCACCCCAAACCTGACTTAAAATAAAAAATAAACACAAAAGCATAGTAAAAATATTATTTCAAATTAAAATTTAAGATAATTTGTTTTTTTTTTTCTCACAAAAAGTTGATTAAAAGACATGGCTCCTCTGTGAATCACCATCGAGAACAGTTCATTAAATGGAGACACCAACGAGGTTTTCTACCTTAGGGCACTGACTGTGAAATACCCTTGCCCAAGGGACTTGATTGGTGCCAACACTGGCATCATTTTGGTGCCAAGTCAATATATTTGTTATAGTCTTGACAACCGAAGAAGAGCACATACTGTATATAAATTTTAATGCAATGGCCTTAAGATTTTAATGTTTCATTCCTCTAATTTTGTGTATGAAACCATTGGATTTTAAATCTGTGTTTTAAAACTGGTTTGTACAGCTTGGTAAATCACTCTGATATAGGGTGAGGTGTAAATGATTTTAATTACTTAATTATTTAAGGAAAAAATATTTGGGTCAGCTTACTAAAGATATTTTTATTTCACATACAGGGGTACCGCTATTTACAAGCGGCTCTACTTATGAGTAATTCAACTTACAAGCCAAAAACCTTCCCTCTTTTTAACTGCCACCTTATGAATTTTAGATGCCGTTTGCTCTACTTATGATTTCTCTAGCCTTCTCTTCTGACAGCGGCTTTGAAGTGGCGAGCGCTGGGCAGTGGGTGTGTGGGGGAGGCGGAAGCGGTTCGCCCAACCCAGCCTTGCCTTCCCCACCCGGGCTCGTGGGGGGGAATTTTATTTTGTTTATTATTTGTTTAGTAAGTTGTATTATTATATTATTTGGCAGTTTTTGGTATTATTGTTAATTGTACTCTTTGCTTTTTGTATTAAGCTTTTTTCTTTCTTTCTCCAGTCACCGATGTCTGCAGGGGCTCCCATTCTGGTGGTGTTGAACCGTGGGGAGTATGCTAGGGGCTGGGGGATCGATCGGGTTAGAACTTGGGCCAGGTATTTGGTACCTGTTCCCTGTTTTGATCCCTCAGCCTACTGTCATGTACCATAGATCCATTCTGTCTGTTCCTCTGACCTTGAACCTTATCTGGAATGCAACGGGCAACCAATGCAGCTGAGCCAGGACTGGCGTGATGTGGCCGTACCTTCCTGCACCCATCACCAGTCTGGCTGCCACATTTTGTACATGCTGCAATCTCCATACAAAGGTCAAGGGAAGCCCCACATAGAGAGCGTTGCAATAATCTATGCTCGAGATCACAAGTACCTGCACAACTGTTCTCAGAGAAGCCTCATCCAGGTCCTGGTGAATCTGGGCCATCTGCCGAAGATGGAAAAAGGCAGACTTGGAGATGTCTGCCACCTGGGCCCCCAGGGACTGTGACGGGTCTAAGATCATGGCCAGACTTCTCACTCTATCTGCCAGCTTGTGGGAAGAACCCTCCAGACTGGAGAAAGGGCCACTTTACCCAGTAGAGGCAGCCCTGAAGAACAGAATCTCAGTCTTCTCCAGATTGAGTCTGAACCTGTTTGTCCTGGTCCATTCCATAATGATGCCAAGGCACCAGTCAAGTCTGAATCACCTCCACTGCAGAGGTGGGAAAGGAGAGATAGAGCTGCGTGTCATCAGTGTACTGGTGACAGCAAGCCCCAAATCCCCTAATGACCTCAGCCAGCAGTTTCATATAGACGTTAAATAGCATCAGGGAGATCACCGACCCCTAGGGCACCCCATATGAGAGTGTCCAATGGGCCAACAGTGCTTCCCCATGCATAACACACTCGGTATGTCCATCGAAGAAGGACCAGAGCCTGCTAAAAGCTGGACCTCTAATCCCTTCCTCGGCAAGCCTACCGAGAAGGATACCGTGGCCGATGGTATCAAAGGCCGCAGACATGTCAAGAAGAACCAACAAGGTAGAGTGTTACCTGTCAGCCTACTTGAGGAGGTCATCTTGCAGTGCAACCAGGGCAGTTTCAGTCCCACGTTGTGGCCTAAACCTGGATTGGAATGGATCCAGGACCCGATCCTCCTCCAGGAATGACCGGAGCCACTTGGTGGCAGCCCTTTCAATCACCTTGCCCATAAAGGGAACATTGGCTATTGGATGATAGTTAGATAAATCATCTGATGCCAAGCCAGGTTTATTGAAAGTCAGCCGCACTACCGTCTCCTTCAGATGAGAGGGAAAAATCCTTTCTCTGAAGGACATGTCAGCAATAATGGAAGTCCACTCGTCATGCTCCCTCTGGCAATCTTAATAAGCCAGGACGGGCAAGGGTTGAAAGGAGAAGCCACCAGCCTGCAATATGCCTGCACCCTGGAGGCCTCAGCTGACAACACAGGCCCAAACTCAACCAGACAAAGAGACCAGGGTGGGTGTGCAGCCCCCGAGGTATTTGGGGGCAGATCGGTGCAACCGGAATCCAGACCAGCTCGGATGGCCTCAATTTTTGATCTAAAATAAACTGCAAAAGAATCACTGGTAGAATCACCAGGAGAAGGCCCCATCTGACCAGAATTGGTGAGGTCTCGAACCACCCAGAATAATTTTGCTTGGCAGTTCGAGGCCCCACCAATTCTCAAGGAGGCATAAGATATTTTGGCCTCCCTGATCGTTCAAATATAGTACCTGGTTAGAACACACACTGCAGCCTGATTAATCTCCAACTTGTCCTTCCTCCATCTGCTCTCAAGTCTTCTTTGTTCCTGCTTCATTGCCTGTAACTCAACTGTAAACCACGGTGAGGGTTGGGCTCTACATCGAAGAAGACGCTTGGGGTGATCCAGTCAACTGCCTGGGTGGCATCAACATACCATCTATCTATCAGAGCATCAACCGTGTCATCAACTGCACCATCTGGAAAGCCCCCAAAGGCCTCTGAAAACCAGTCAGGGTCCAAAAGCCTTTGGGAGCAGGGCCATACCAAGGGCCTATGCTCCCTGTTTGGTGGGACACCAATTGCCAGGGGAAAGGCCAGCACATAGTAATCTATCCATGACATGGCTTGAGGAGAAATATCCTCAACCCTCAGATTGTAATCCGCCAACGTGGAGGGAAAAACCAGCTCCAGGGTATTGCCAGCCCTATGGGTGGGGCAAATAACATACTGAGACAGATTCATGGAGGGCATGGATTCCATGAAATCCAGGGCCACTCCAAGCAGCACATCACCAGCCTGCACATTGAAGTCCCCCAACACCAACAGGTTGGGGGATCTCAACAATGCCACCGTGATGAACTTGGAGACCTTTGGAAGGCATTGAGCAGGGTTGCCATTCCAACCCAGAATTTACCAATGCCGCAGCTCTTCTAACATAAAAGGATTCTCTGTACACAAGGGCCACCCCACCTCTCTGACCCTCTGACCTACCCACATGACATGAAACCTGGGGTGGCACAGCTGGAAAAGAGATGCTCCCCCTGCACCCACCCACATCTCAGTGATACAAGCCACGTTGGCCTGCCCATCCAATATGAGATTATAGAGGATAGGGATTTTATTGTGGACTGACCTGGCATTAACCAGACCTGAATACCTGGCAGAGCGAATCGCCCTAACATCAACTGTAGTTCAAGCCATCAAAACTTCACAGACGTTCTTACTCCGGTTGACCACCCATAGAGAGGCCCGGAAAACGGTAACCCAAAACTGGACTTTCTCAGTTGCCGCCCTGTTGCTGTGGAATAAACTTCTGAGTGAGATTCATCTTGCAGAGTCCCTGCCTGCCTTTAAGAGAGCTCTAAAAACCTTGCTCTTTATAGAGGCGTTTGGTGACCATTAATTAATTTTTTTGTTCCTCCTCTCTGGGACTTTGTGTTTGTTTTGTTTTGTTTGTTTTGTTTATTCTATTTGAGATTATTATTTTATTGGAAGTTTGTATATGTTGCTGTACTGTTTTTTTATATTGATGTAAACTGCCCAGAGTTCTTCTTGAAGATGTGCGGTATAGAAATGTATAAATAAATAAATAAATAAATAAATAAATAAATAAATAAATAAATAAATAAATAAATAAATAAATGGCTGTGGATAAAAATAATTCTCCCCAGCCCCACCCCATCTCCATGTGATGGAAGAAGACTAGTATGCAGTTTAGATATTGACATGTGCAAACATATTATAATTGTACTATTAATTCTCTTTGTCCTTTAGATGGCATGAGGAAGTCATATTGTTATTTTAAACAGATGACTGTGTTGCCTTCCCTCTTGCTGACACCAATAAACTTCTAAATATAAATGTTTTGCTATTTTGGAACTCAAGACATTACAGTACAGTCAAATAAAAATTACATGGCAAAAATATTTGATTTTCTTGTCATGCATCACCAGGAAGTGTCAGATCAGCTATGGAGAAGAAAAACTCTGTTTTGTTTGCTACACCATAGAAAAATAGCCTCTTGCGATTAGACTGTTCCTGGTTCTTTTGCACAGACAGCATTGCCAGATGTCTATATACACACAATGATCAAGATGACAAGACAGAGCATAAGGGTCTGCTTTGTCTTCATTATGATTCCAACCCCATCCCCACTTCTCCAATATCCTGGCATGGCACTCCACAGTGCTATTATTTAACTGATGTTGCAGTCTTCTTGTACATAACTTTCTGGAAGTAAGGCTTATCGATTAATGGAACTTATCTCTCTGAGTCATCATGGTTCAAGAGTGTAGTCTGATCTGAAACAGGAATTGGTTACTTGGTAGTTTGATTGCTTACACAACCTCTGTGTCAGTGCAGATACAAATTAGGTGGATCATCAATGGACTGAACACATTTTAAAAACCACATGTTTATTGTAGTCACCTGTTTGCCTTGTTTAAAGAACTGCAGTTTTGTATCTAACAGAATGCTTTATACCTCTCTTGAGTCTGAAAATGCTAGCCTGATAAGGGTCTGAGCAGTGATCTGTCTGTTACAGTACTAATCATCATACCCACTATGCTCTCAAAATATTATCTGTACAGTCTTGATAAATTATTGAGCTGTCATCTCCCTCAACATGTTGACTTATTACTTAATTGACTGTAAAATCTGGTAGATTGATGTCTATATATTTTATAGATTTCTTACCCTGCAGAACACTGATGGCTTATGAATCTAGTCAGCCAGTCTCCCAGGTGACAGAGCAGCCCAGCAATGATGAAAGGTAGTAGTTCTTTGTAGGAAATTAAGAACCTAATTTATAATTTGATTGGGAAATACTAAATAGCTAGCGACAGACAGGCAGACAGACAGGCAGGCAGGCAGGCAGGCAGGCAGGCAGGCAGGCAGGCAGGCAGATAGATAGATAGATAGATAGATAGATAGATAGATAGATAGATAGATAGATAGATAGATAGATAGATAGATAGATAGATAGATAGATAGATAGATAGATAGATAGATAGATAATTGCTCAGTCAATATATACTGTATATATGTTCCCTCCTGTTTTGGATAAATACAATTGTGTTTTCATGGCACTATTCACTCAAAATTTACTAACTAATATCATACAAAATATAATTCAAAATGCTCATAGGCCTATAGATACATTCCCTTCGAGGGGCAAGAAAGGGAGTCTGTCACCAAAAAGCATTAATTGTACAAAGTATATTTTTAAAAAGAAACACATTGTTAAAAGAAGAACAGCAAAAAGGAAAGTGTCATAATTCTTGAATATGAAATTCCTGGAATTCCTACAATATCTGATTGTCACGGCAGGAGCTCTTCACACCATCCATTGTCTGCCAGTTAGTTTGCTCTGTTGTTCTTGTTTTTTAATGAGTCCAACGGGGCTAAGTACAGGCTTCATTTGCAATTATGATTGCTCAGTTGTGATAAACTGCTGGCATCACATCTCTGAAATGCCAGTGGATTGCCTTGAGTCCAAATTGACTTGACGGCACATGGTTATTATTATTTTTAACGATACAAAGGACACTCGCACAGATGCTTGAGACTAAGAGGAATGTATTTGTCTTTATATTTAGTAAGATGTAGCTTATCGTGAGTAACACAATTCTCAGGGTATTATCACTAACAACAACAACAATTTAATAGTTTTAGGATATGTGGTACCTGCTGTTATAAGAATAGGTAAATCTATTCTTTCAAGTAATTTTTGTCTCATAGACCTAGTCTCATAGAATCATAGAGTTGGAAGAGACCTCAAGGGCCATCTAGTCCAACCCCCTGCCATGCAGGAACCCCCATCACAATATTTCCGACAGATGGCCATCCAGCCTCTGCTTAAAAACCTCCAAAGAAGGAGACTCAACCACCCTCCGCGATAGCATATTCCACTGCCGAATAGCTCTAACTGTCATGAAGTTCTTCCTAATGTTCAAATGGAATCTCTTTTCCTGTAGTTTGCCTTGATGGGCAGAGGATTTGAATTCTTGATACAGGAGGCACCTTTTCTGCTGAAAGGAGGAGTTGTCACAAGGGCTCAGTTAATATATATGGAGATACCCATAATCTAAACTCTGATCAATGCATATGGCAGAATGTGGTGGGAATGAGGTTGTAAATTTCTAAAGCATCAAGAAAAAAATTACTGTGTCAGATATTCTAGCTGGAGAAATAATTTTACTGAAGGCACCCTGGTTGCTAGCTGGAAGTTTAACTAGCAAAGAACAATGCTATACAAAGCACATCATACGAAAGTTGACATATCAATGTTCCAAAGATGTGATTCTAAAAGACTGTGGAATCATACTTGTAAGCAAAGCCCAGTTTATCTCAAGATATTTATATATTTTGTAATATTTGTTGTCAAGTCTGAAGCCTGTTTTGTTTGTTTATGTTTTTATGCTTGCTTTTTTTTTTGTTTTTGTTTTTGTTTTTGTTTTGTTTTTTGTTTTTTTAAGGATCCTGGTACTTCTCCTTTCAGTGCTTTAACTGTTACTCCCATGCTTTGGAATTCTTTTTCTGAGTCTCTCTGAAATATAACATCCATGCTCACAATCTTTTGTAAAGTGACACCAAATGAGGCAAAATCCCAGAAGTGGACTCCTTTTTTCCTCAGTTGACTAATTGCTCAAACACAAAGTAATTGTCACCGCAATCTTTCGATGATTCGTAGTGAGTACAAGAGAGTATCCCATAGACCATCTCAACTGCTACCATGGGTGCTTTTAATATTCAGCATGGGCTTTGCTCTGTAAAGCTTGGCATCCATTTACCTGCTGGCAATGCAGGTAGGATATTGTCCAGCAATATTGTACAATCTCCTTGTGTTTTGAATGATGGTAAAAGAAGCACAATATTGCACGTTCATAAACTGAAAGTTTCTTTGAAGAAATGGGTTAGATCTAGGAATAGTTATTTGAACTCAAGTCTTGCTGAAATCAGTTGGACAATTTAGTCACAACTTAACGTAGATTCCTGCAATTTTAATGAAAACAAAATTCTGCTAAGTTACAGTGAAATCCTATATATGTTTCCTTAGATGAAAATTTCTATGCCCAGTATCCTGTGGAGCTTCAGCTGCATAGAAAATCCTACTAGAGTAGTAACAAGGGCTTGCATCACTTAACAGAAGCATTGCACAACTAATGGTCTTTATCAAAAACACCCTCCTCTTGCACAAATGGCATGACCCTGGATTGTTACTCAGCAGAAGCTCATTAAGATTCTGGCCATTATTTTCACATAAAGTTTTCTTAAATTTCAGGCTAAGCCAATATTTAGTGAGGAAGACAGTGGCCAAAATCCCATTGCTTGGTGTAGTAAATTAACTCCAGTAGACCCCATTGAATCAGTGAGGAGTTGGTGGGTCAGCTCCTCAGTACATTCAATTGAGTTAAATGGACCTTTTCTACCTGTCATTTACTTTAGCACAGTAAATTGCAATTAGAGTCGGCCCATTTTAATCAATGGAACCTAGGAAGTCATTCAGTCTCAAACCCCCCGCCCCCCAAATGATTCAATGGACCTACTCTATTGCAATCTACTGCACTAATCAATTGGATGTTGGATAGTAAGTACTATGGACATGTCAAATACGTGCCCTGCAGATCGGGACCAAATCCCTCCTCCTCATCCGAACCAGTTTGTTCTTAGGTTTATACAGATATGTATTTGTTCTGGCCTGGGAGGGGGCTGCAAATGGAGGGGGGAAAGGGGGGCAATGATGTGGGGTGGGTTAGAGTTAGATGTGGGACGTAGCATTGTCAGCTCTGGGAATGTGGTTGACTTTCAGTGTGTAAGCAAAGCTCCTGCTCGCTTTATACCTTCCTGCCCATAAATAACTGTATTTATTTACTTATTTATTTATTTACTTACTTACTTACTTACTTACTTACTTACTTACTTACTTACTTACTTACTTACTTACTCACTTAACCCATCTGGCCACACGGCCACTCTGGGTGCCTTGCAACAAAACCTTTCATGAATATATCCTGTATCAGCCAGTGGCAGAAAATGTCTAAGAAGCAGAGAACAATGCAGAAGGTAGGACTACTTGATACATTTTGATAAAAAGAGTTCACCATTCAGCCTTCATTCATACATACACACACTCAGTTTTGAGTGTAATAACTCAGTGTAGTCACTTAGAAGCACTCTCCCTTTGCCATGTTGGGATGCAAACCCGTTTCTTGTTTAGGTTAGATGGAATATGGAGAGTCCAGTGAGGTTGGCCTGAGTCTTCCTCAGGAGGCCACGAGTTTGGAGTTTATGGGAGAGGTTTTTGCTTTCATTATGTCTCCAATTATCAATCTCCTACAGTATTAAGCATGTTCTTATTTTACTACAGGATTTTTTTTGCCAGGTATTCCCTCCACCCACCCCAGATATTGGCATTTCTAATGATAAAAATGTTTAAAGATTTCTAGGGATATAAGAATTGAGCTGAGGGCACCTGGGAGGCTTTTTCAACCACTGATCAAGAAAGGTATAGATGACCTTGTTCTGCCCTTTCTGAAGCTGATGCACATCCTTAGTAGGTACTAACTTAATATAAGTTTTATTTGTTGCCTTTCATTTGAGTTTCTAAAATCTGCTTTGACAGACATATAATATTAGTTACTATTTATATTCTTAGCTGTGTTGGTCAATTAAAATGGAAAGATGAGAGACACATATAATAAATTAAGAAAAGAAGTGACGGAACCATAATGTATAATTTTGTGTCAGTACTACAGATTAATTATATTAAAGCTGGGGAGATTGTGGAATATAATTAAGTGATCATTGCGGATTTTAACTTAAATTTTCACTTCTGGATTTAAAATCCATATCTGAAAGATGTCTGGTTTACACTACAGTAACCCCCTGCCGATCGTGGGGGTTAGGGACCCACCCCACCCGCAATGCATAAAAATCCGTGATATCAGAAGTGGGTGGGGGGCCTGGGGGCTGGGGGGGGCTGGGGGGGGGGGTGATCACTCCCCTGTCCGAGAAGTCTTGGTGCGGCGTGCACAGGCAGTGTTGCGGGATCTGACCTCCCGCCGCCGCCCGCCCGCACCACCCGAGACTTCTTGGAGGAGTCCGGGGGGCGTCAGGGAGTGACCCGATTGCTCCCCACTGTCCTGCCGCACAGCTCCGAGGCCTTTTGGAGGGGCCCAGGGGCGGCGGGGAGCGACCCGATCGCTCCCCGCCGCCCCCCGTGTGGCTCCGAGGCCTTTCGGAGGGGCCCGGGGGGTGGCGGGGAGCGACCTGATCACTCCCCGCTGCCCCCCCACGCAGCTCCGAAGTGCAGGTACTGCAATCCTGCGATATAGCGGGAACGCACTACCTGACCCGCGAAATGGTGGGGGGGGGTTGACTGTACTGAAGATAGAAGCCAATTCAAAAATGCAGAACATGATAGCTCCCTATGCCCAGAATACTGAGCATTTACTCCAAGGATCACCAGGTTCTGATTAAGCAGGCTGTAGTATGCACTATTAAATATAGCAGGGCTTGGGTAAAAGGTCTATGTGTATGTGTGCATGGGACTGTGTGTCAGGATTTCCCCTTTGTACAAGCAGTGAAAAAGGAGTAAATGCACAACCATTCCACATATGGTTGAGTATGAACAAGACAACTAGCCCTAGTAATTTGGTTTGAATGGCTGCAGTTTAAAGACATGTCCATTAACACCAGCAATGGTTTCGCGAACACTTTCGCGTGTCATCTGCCAAAAGCTGAACACCCTTGCTATAATGCGATGACCAGGACCATCTTTTGTAGCTCCACTTGTGCAGTGGAAGT
Organism: Phrynocephalus guinanensis; assembly: GCA_037367245.1. Lineage (NCBI taxonomy): Eukaryota > Metazoa > Chordata > Lepidosauria > Squamata > Agamidae > Phrynocephalus > Phrynocephalus guinanensis. Next base: position 43,329,854 of record CM074734.1, read on the forward strand.
GACACTATGATTGTATCAGACTTCCATCGACCAGAGTTCCTGTATGAATCTCTCAATGCATGCAACTTCATCATTGTTTGTGAATTGTTGGGAAAAATGCCAATTTTTTCCAATTTGGAAAAGAAAGAAAGAAAGAAAGAAAGAAAGAAAGAAAGAAAGAAAGAAAGAAAGAAAGAAAGAAAGAAAGAAAGAAAGAAAGAAAGAAAGAAGGAAGGAAGGAAGGAAGGAAGGAAAGGAAGGAAGGAAGGAAGAAAGAAAGAAAGAAACTATTCAATATAGAGCAGTCTGCTGTTGCCTGTGATCTCATTCCAGATCTACACTACAAGATATTCACTACTATCAAACATTGTTCTCAGTACTAATATAATTCTGTTGGGAACTCTTTATTTTTTAGTTTATCTAATTTATATGCCCCTCTAATCTGTATTGGTGATTACTGAGTTCTTGGCAACTCTATGGATGGAGAAGTGTAGACCTGACTGCCACGGATGCCAGACGGTTCCAATTTCTGAGACTGCAGTGGGTGCAGCACTCTACAGCAATTACTGTAGTCCATAATGTCTCTCCATTTTCCTTTTTTTTAAAAAAAGGCAATGCTCCATGGAGCTTCATTATTCAAGCTTTCCTTAAAATATAATGATGGTGCAGTGAAACGTACATGACTGATCTCAGCCTTAACAAGAGTTACTCAGTGATCCATGTAACAGACGTCACAGAGAGATCCCAACTTACTCTGCATCCGGTGCTGCAAAGGCACAGTCTCTGCTAAATGTAATGCATTAATTAGTGTTGCGACTTTTTAAAAAAATTAACTTAGTTTCCCCAGTATTCTCTATGTAGTGGCTGTAACATTTGGTTTCTGCTGCCCAAAACCATAGCAGATGCCAAGCTGCACAAGCTCGCCATGCCCCTCCATGCCACATAACTATAATTGTTCTGGGCATCTCAGTGGCCATTGCGCTACCATTGAAGGGATGTCAGGAGGTGCCTGCATGAGAAGGCTGGTTGCCAACTTAATCCCTGGAAACAACTCTCCCTAATTTTCTCTGCCGTATCTTCCTGTGCTAAGAAGATAAAGCCACAAGCTGCAGTTCCCCCAACATCCCACGTCCATGGGTAATTAATTTTGTGGTTCTTACCACTCCATCGCCACTCCTGCATAGGGCTGATTACCAGTTTTTCAGTGCACACATGGCTTTCTTCTGGCACCCCTAATCTTTGATACACTTTGAGCAATGGTAGAAATGCATTCTATATACAGCCGCCTTGATCCTATCTCTGAGCTTAAAAAATAAATGCTGATGAAGTCCAGGGCACCATTTGGATTTGTAGCGAGACACACAGAGAGAAAGAATATTGCTCAGTCCTCAGCACTTCCATAATTGTTGATTAAAGCCATCATACAGCTGCAAGGCAGCAGATTTGCAGGCTCCCTGGGCAGTGGATTTTCAGCCGAACCGTAAAGCCATGTCCAATATGGCTATCAGCCAAGCGGGAGATGAGAAGAGCTGAAGTATAGCTTATTTTCAGCAGTTCCCAAATTTGTTTTAATCAAGCCATATGGTAGCTGCTAGGCTTGTACATTCTTTGGGGTAGATGTTAACTTTTTCATGAGAACTTCAAGGTATAGCTAGGAATGTGAAGAAAAGGGGAAGTGTGGTATACGTTTAATCATAACAGCTGGCCCAGGGCAGTTTGCTATGGGAGGCAGAGCAGTAAATGTTGGTGGCTCTTCTTCTTCTTCTTCTTCTTCTTCTTCTTCTTCTTCTTCTTCTTCTTCTTCTTCTTCTTCTTCTTCTTCTTTATTTTAACAGAAAGTGGAAGACGTCATAAGCACTATTTCATTGAATTTGAATTTAAAATAGGAATTCATTGCCCATTCATGACATGACATCCAAAATTAGCTGCCTGCAGCCATCACCAGTTTGTCTAGTGGGAAGACCAACTCTGAGATTCTTCTCAAGTCTTATTTCCTCCACTCCCTCCCTTCCTCCTCCATAGCTTTGTTTTCATCATTAGAATGCATTGTTTCATAAAGGAAGTGCTCATGTAGAAGAAATGTTTGAGGAGGCAGTACTTTGAGTAATGCTCCTTCATAAGCCTATGGTGCAGATCTTTGGAATGCTGGCGGTGCTGCTCTGGTGGCTCCACTCAAAGAGGACATCAGAGACTTAGAAAAGGTATGGGAAAGAGCAACCAGATGAACGGATGTTAGAACACTTACAAAAACAAAGGGTAGAGAATTCAGAAGTTCTGGGACCTTAGTTGAGCTGAGGGAATAGCGAACAGAAAGAGCTACGAGGGCACATTTGTCCCATCCCATTGATTGTGCTGTTTTCCTCACTGTTCCTTTCCATATTTATTCCTTTTAAGCATTATTTATGACTAAATCTAATATTTTGTAATGAGTGAGCAGTGTATTTTGTTCAGCTCGTGGGGCTAATGTTTTCTTTCTTTCTTTCTTTCTTTCTTTCTTTCTTTCTTTCTTTCTTTCTTTCTTTCTTTCTTTCTTTCTTTCTTTCTTTCTTTTCTTTTTTTTTCTTTCTTTTTTTGAAGCCACATTATTTTGTCTTATTTTTGGCTTGTGTGATTGCCTATACAGTATTGCTCTTTTGAGGCAATTGCTGGGCATGTCTGGAGGGCATCGTGGGCAATTGACAGAGCAAGGCATAGGCTGGGTGGTGAATGCTGCTCCTTTTGCTAGCTTTTTGCTTCCACTGGTAAGGACTACAACTGCAATGCAATTGGTAAAGTATAATTTTACTCCTAGTATCGCGCTATAGCAGTAAACTGGTGCAGCGCTAATTCAAAGACGTACCATGTCTTGTTAAACATGAACAAAGAGGTGAGGAGATATGAAGGCCCGAGAAAATGTTGAATAAGAGGTTGATGATAATAATGACAAGAAAGAATGAAGGGAAAAGGAAACTGTGGGCCTTTTCACATGACCCCTAAGATCCACTGGCCACTTAAATTCAGACCAGGGATCTTGGGGGTTCGTTGCTCTTCCTGCGTCCCCACCCCTCTGGACTTCCTTGATCCTGTCTGCGTGAGGGGAGGGAGGAAGAAAGAGAGGAAAAAATGCAGGCTCACCTCCGAAGCCGGTCGAAGCCCCGTCATCCTGATTCCTTCTCTTCTGGGTTTGTTTTTTTTGGCCTCCCACCCCTTCTTTTAAAGGGGCGGGAGGCAAAAAAAACCAAACAGAAGCGAGGAGAGCCCCGCACTCACCAGATTAAATCCGGACCTGGGGATTTTCACCCTTCTAGAGCAGGTACAAGAAAAGTGCGCTGGGATGCGCTTAGGTGGGCGTGGTCGCACTTAATTTCCTGCAAACTCCGGAGCTGGTGGGGAAACAATTGTAAGCTCCGGAGCTGGCAGCCATTTGCTGCGGAGTTCAAGGGTCGTGTACAAAGGGCCTGTGTGACATCTGGATATTTGAAACACACTTTCTTGGGTCATTTTTATATGAGTGGCAATAGCAGTTTAAATGCTTGAGAGCAGTACAGAGGAGTTTACATCAACCCAGGACAAAAAAAAGAATCTGTTTTGTCATGCCCAGAATAACATGACATTTATAGAAGTAGGCATAGTCTGAGGAAAGTGGAGAATGGAAACTAGGATGCTGAATAATCTAAGCATGTCTGAGTCAGTATCCAGCCCTCTGAACTGATCTCTTTTACTGCTAATGAGCATTCTAGTCCACTATACTTAAGTATGTGATGATTACTTATATATAACTATATACTTGATTAGGATTTCTGTAACCCCACCATGACCTTTGAAATGTGTTGCTTATCCTTTTAGTCCTCAGAATAGTGCAGTGCGTTGGCGCAGTTTAGATACAGATGAGGGACCAGTTAAGACATGGCCAAGACTATGACTGATTCAGGACCGGCACTATTAACACTCAGCTCTGTCTCTGAACTGAGAAATACATTGTTTGGAATGTATTAACCATGCCGCCTTGCCACATACTACTGTTCCTTTATTTGCTTTCCCCTGTTGTTCGAAACAGAACTGAAATACCTGGTCATTTTTCTTTGCTTGCTGCAAAATTTTCCTTTCACTTGTTTCCTTTTATTCAACTTGCAGAGTTCATAAGATAAGCCTCCTGAATTCATTTCACTCTTGGTTTCCTAGCAGACAGGTGCTGCAGTTCTTGGTTTCATTCTCTTCCAAGCATTTTGGTTTTCTTTAAATATTGAATTACATTCATTACTGGGGGTGGGGTGGGAGCCAGGGAGCTTTCTCCAGTTCTCCTCAGGTATTTCATTTCCTCTTTTCATTCCCTTTGGCTATAACTACAGCCATTTTGAAAACAAATTCCCTCCTTCTGAAAACAGTCAAGGCATGCTCTGCCTGTCACAACAAAATGGATGTGTTACATGGTGGAAAGCTAGTAGGAATTACTTCTCAATGATGTCAATGGCACTTACTGCTTAGTAGACCCTTATAAGGTGCAATACAGTATATACTACATGGAAGAAAAGCCACCTTTGGACCCCTTGAGGAATAAGATGGGGTACAATCTTTCTTAAATAAACAAATACATTCATAGGCTATATAGATGTTATCCCTCTCTTATAGTACTAGAATTTATGCCCATCCAATGATGCTTAGGGGATCATCTTAAAATCTTAGACCTGCAGAGTTGGAAAGGATCAGCCATTCTCAGTAGAAATAAGTAGAAATACCATATTCTTCGTACACCATCTTAAATGCGACTTATATAAGCCTGACTTGGCCTGGTCAACAACAACAACAACAGCAACAACGATGGTGGTGGTGGTGGTGGTGGTGGTGATGATGATAACTAAAGAACTAAGCAAGTATTTAGAAGAAATTGGAGTTGACAAAGTCACCATCAGTCAGCTGCAGAAAGCCTCCTTACTGGGATCTGCTTGCATAATTCGCCGATACATCATGTAGTCCTAAATGCTCGGGAAGCGTTTGACTAATGATTTGTAATACAAAATCCAGCACAGTTATCTTGTCTGCTGTGTGATAATTTGATAATAATAATAATAATAAAAGAATGAGAGTGGCTGCAATAAATCCTTGAGTCCAAAACCCTGTCAAGAAGGAACAGTAGGGACTCAAGACACCTTGAGTAAAAACTGGCACCTTTCTGTCTGAGATGTTAGGTCTCACTCTCTAAGAAATAGTCAAACAGCCAAAATAGCTTTTGGGTCATATTGGTCTTCATTCTTGATTTGGATCAAGGATTTCTGCTCATTGTTACAATGAGTAGGCTAATTGCTAAAGGGAAAAAGTAATGCTTCCTATTACATCTCTGGAGTGAGTATGTGAAGATTCTCAGTCATCCAGGTGAGGTTATCTGGAAGACTGACAATGCTGCTTGGATGAGTAGCGAATCATTTCGATCTCTCAAGAAAAGAAGTCCAGTTGCCATGACTCAACCTCCAGATTTCTAGAGAGAGATTACTTTGAAGCTGCTCAAGTTTCCAAGTATATATGTATAGAAAGGTATAGAATGCCTATAAATGTTTATAAATATATGGGAAAATATTTTTGTAAATGATTCTTCTTACACAGTGGCGTAGTAGAATATTTAGAAATGCAGGTGTTCCTCATGATAGGTCCCACAGCCCCATGATGGAGCCTCCTCCCAGGAGAGCATAAATGTGCAGTTGGAGAAAGTGATATCAACAGATGAAAACTAGCAGGTTTGGCTTCCACCAGAAGCAGATCCTTGGAAAAGCCAATGGGCCGGAAGTGCCCATTCTAGGCCAAATATTTTTGCATTAAAACAGGGATACCTTGCAACGGATATACTGTTCCTAGAAAAATGAAAACCTCTCTCTGGTGTTGTATGAGGATGACAGCAAAGCTCAGCTGGAACAGGGAATCAGGAGTAGGATGGGCTGATGTTGCCGTCGTCCCTGCTCTTCAGAAAGTCCCCTGTTATCCCTGATTCCACTACACCAGGGGGCATGTTAGCGATGTATTGCTTTTGGTGAAATACCTTTGGATGTCAGTTGGTGGGAAAAGCCAACAAAAGGGTGTTGGTGGTGCATGCCTGTCCAAGCTCTGAGATTTGCATAGGGAACTGGCTTCTACACCTACCTGGTGTAAACACCATGTCCCAATGATTTACTTTAGAGTCCAGCGCCAGTAGACAAAAAGGCCTTCTTTTCTTCACTGCTTCCTGCTGCAGCATTGCATGGTGGGAAAATGACAAGAAAGAAGAAAAGTGGGGTTCCAACCCTCTGCAGCAGCTCTTTAGAAGACAAATAGGCTTACAGGAGGTGTGTGTGAGAGAGAGGGGGGAGAGGGGGAGAGAGGGGGGGGGGAGAGATCATGTGTCTATCTGTTTGTCCTGGTACAAAGAGTGGGGCTCAGTGGCCATATGCCATAAATTCTGGTCCAAACTATCCACTCACAATAGTAGCATCTTCCTACTCCTCTGTTTTACTTGAACAACTGCTGGAGAAATATTTTTCCACATTCACAATTTCATTGTTTAATATAACAGAAAGGCAATAGAATTCTGCCATTTGGCTTTCTTGCTGTTACATAGTTTGCTCAAGGCACCTAAATATCATTATCATGCTCATTCCTAAAACTAGCTAAGTGTTACCGATTTCAGTGTACTCCTTGAAGAGTTTTGTTTAAACCAGTGGAAGGAAATGCTGATACTGGAAACATCTGAAGCACACGGTGATCGAAAACATGTTGCTCTTGAAAGACTCAGTAATACTCTAATATCAAATGAGAACAGTATACTTTCTCCTTTGGAGTCTTCACATAATGTTGTCATTATGATGTTTGAATATGATGAAATTATGTTACACCCTCAACTAATCCTACCTATATCACAACAAATAGTCCTGAGTGTAGTAGCAATTCCTAAATTTATGAAAGCATGTGCACTTATGCCTATCTGACAATGAGAAGGTTGATAGAATACAGAGCTCAGAATTAGCTCAAAATCATTTCAGTTCTTTAATAGTTTCATTTTGCTTTGTTTGTAATGAATGTTTAAAGTAGTTTTGTTACAAAATGAAACAAAATGCTATGCTCCCCTTGGTCCTAAAAGACCAAAATGGCAGGGGAGCTTCCTCAAGCTCTTCCCTGTAAGCCTCCAAAATTTGGAAAAGTTTGGGGGGTCAGGGAGTTGAGTTATTAAGCTCCAAAAGGGGTGTCCCTATGAAACAATCTTTATAATTGGATTCAGAACTTCAGAAGCCAAGACACAGGTGAGTGCTTAGTGCCACCACGGCTTGGCTTCTGATTCTAAGTTGATTTTTCCCCCTAGGGGCACCCCCTTTGGAGCATAATAACACAGCCTCATGAACCCCAAACTTCTCCAAATTTCAGGGGCTTACCTAGAATCACCCGAGGAAGCTAACCCTGCCATTTCCATGCCGAAACATGGATGTGATCTGTATTTGCAAAAATAAAAATGTACTCAAAAGCTGGTATAGTAACAAATTGCTGGGAAGCAAGTCTGGACTCTTCCCTGTAAACCCCCCAAATCTGGAAAGGTTTTGGGGTCAGGGGTTGAGTTATTAAGCTCCAAAGGGGGTGCCCCTAGGAAAAAAATCATTTCTAATTGAGAGAGAAGCTGCTAATTGCTCACCCGTGGGGGGGGGACTATAATCAGCTACTCAATGATTTTTTTCTAACTTTAATAATGCAGCCTGGTGCTAGACAGCTTTACAGATGAAATCATGGTGAGTATTTATCTTAGCACATGGGAGGCCCAGGTTCAAACCCCCACTTGGCCATGACTGTCGGTCTGGTCACTTTTATCCTCACAGGGGGCATTTATACACGACCCCTAAACTCCCGGGCAAATGGATCCCAGCTCCGGAGCTTAAAAATGTTTACCCACCAGCTCCGGAGTTTGCAGACAATTAAGTGCGACCCCGCCCACTTTAGCGCGTCCCAGCGCAGCTTTCAGGTACCTGCTCTTTGGAGGTGAAAATTATTTGATCCGGTGTAAGGATAGTGAGTGCGGGGCTCTCCTTGCTTCTGTTTGTTGTTTTTTGGCTCCCGCCCCTTAAAGAGCTACTTTTACAGAGACGAGAGGCAGAACGAGGTGAGCAGCATGCTTTTCTTTCTCTTTTTCTCCCTCCCCTCACGCAGCCAGCAGCCAGGAAGTGCGGAGGGGGGTGGGGACACAGGAAGAGCGACAAACCCCTAAGATCTCTGGTCCGAATTTAAGTGGCCAGCGCATGTTAGGGGTCGTGTAAAAAGGCCCAGGGATGCTGTGAGGATAAAAATTGAGAGATCAGAATAATGTGTACCACCCTGAACTCTTCAGGGTAAGTGAGGCCAGCAGCTAATAAAACAACAACAACAATAACCAATTTATTTTATATGTCCTGGGTTTTTGATACAGTGACCCTACCCACTGCACATGTCAATGGCTTGAAGAAATTGTGGCATTAGAAATTAGCTGTTTCATGATACGTTTAAATCAATAGGGTTGTAGAGGGATTGTTTTTGCTCTGGCATGAGCTCCGTTCATCCCAACAGGGTTTCTACAGGCCAGGTTTCTAGTGGGTTTTGGCCTGTGGCATTTATCATTGTGAAACAAAGAACTTAATCATATCTGATCTCTCATGCCAAGGTGGTGACAGACTGAAGCTCAGTGGGAAATGTAGCAATGCTGTGAGCTTTTAATTTTTGTGATATCTTTCATAGGGCTGCCTGCATGAAGGCAGAAAGCTGGGAAAGAGTTGGGATTTTATGGCTGAGAAAAGTCTGGTTAGGAAATGTAACTATTTCCATCCCGGCTAGAATTAACCCCATTCCAAGCATCTATATAAAATAAACGCCACAACCCCACAGTTCATGCAGGTAAAAGCATAAGTGTGGCAGAGTTGTGAACAGACAGACAGACAGACTGACTGACTGACTGACATAAATAAATAAATAAATAAATAAATAAATAAATAAATAAATAAAATCTTAAAAACCTCATTTTATTATTTTCATTAGCAAGTGTCAAGGCCATATAACTTATAGAATCTACATGATTTTACACTCATGTAGGCACTCTTCCTAAGATCCTAACGTGAAGCAGCAGGCCGCACATAAGATTCTGTGTGGCGGCCTGCCTGCCAAATAGATGGTCAGTGCTGCCTTTGAAAATATAAGCTGCCCTGGTTCCTTTAAAATGCATGAAAGGATGATAATAAGATCAGGCAGAAGCCCAGCTAGTCCACCATTTTGTCCTGCATGCAACTGGTAATCCAAACTAATGATGTAAATCTTTACTTCTCTCTTTCTCACACAGGAGAATCGCATTTTTAATTATATTTCTCTACCACACAGTCTACTGATATGCCACTTCTCAGGGTGGCATCCAATAAAAGCATAAGGATAAACATAAGGAAAACAGCCACCCCCTTTCCCCCAAAACACACACACATGCCAATACGTGACTCTCAGAAAACACAAGATGGTGGACATGGACAAAGAATGATAAATGTAGAAAAAGCAATGGATTTTTTATTTTTTTAAAAAGCAGTAGCTACAAAGGAAGTATATATTGAAACACCTCACAACTTCTCACTTTTTTTTTTTGCTAAACACTGCAGCAACTAAAAAAAACATTATTAATATCTCTGCTTTTGCCCAGAAGATAAACAAATCTAATAGTGATTAACAACTGAGGGTGGGGCTGGTGTCAAAACACCTGATATTACTGAGGATGAGAAAAATTGAAGTATTCATGGCATCTTTAGTTCAAACTAGAGATGGGCATGAAATGAATTTTTAATTAGTTTCATTATTTGTTATTTGTTTCATTAGCTAATGAAACGAATAATGATCCAACCCATCAAAGGAAAACAAAATGAAATGAAACTGAAATTTCCATTTCATTCAATTTCATTTTTCACCCCCTCCCCGTCTCCTACATTGTCGCTCCCCGCCTCCTTGCCTGGAACTCCGGCAGTGGATAAGGAGGGGAGGGGAAAGCCCCACATCGGGGACTTTAACAAATAATTTTTAAAAAAGTCCCTCCAGCCTGTGGGCCAGCCAATTTGGCCCGCAAGTCAGCAGGCCAGGAGGAAAAAAAAATTTTTTTAAAATTCTTTTTTCCTTTTCCTCCCCCCCCCCCCCCCCGATGCATCTTGCCGAGTCTTTGCCATTTTGACTTTTATATTGTTGTTTTTAAATTGTTGCTTCTTTTAACTTGCTGTAAACCGCCCAGAGTTCTGTTCCGGAAAATGTGCGGTATATAAATGGAACAAATAAATAAATAATAATAAATAAACCGGGGTGCGCGGCAGCTAGTGCCTCTCAACTGTGTGTGTGTGGGGGGGGAACACCCCCTGCATTGGGGACTTTTTTACAAATTAAAAAATTAAAAAATTAAAAAGTGCTACCCGCCCCCGGCACCATGTGATCAGTGCTGTAAAAATAAAAATAAAAAATAAAAATTTTAAAGTGCCAACCCGGCTACTGGGGCCGTGTGGTCAGTGCTATAAAAATAAAAATAAAAGTACCAACCGGACCCCTGGGGCCACGTGGTTGGCGCTGTAAAAATAAAAAAATAAAAAAACACTGGGCCTCCGGAGGCATCAGCAGGGTGGTCCACCACCACCTGGTACGGTTGCAGCTAGGGCTCTGGAGACGGTGGTGGGGCGGTCCACTGCCACCCGGCATGATGGCTCTGGCCGGGGCTCCAGAGGCGGCGATGAGGCCTCTCGCTACCTGCCAAGCCTCCCGTCGTCCAACACGGCTGCTGCCAGGGCCTTCCAGGCCACCACTGGGATCACCACTGGGATCGCTGCTGCTGCCGCAACCAGGATCACTGCTGCTGCCACCATCCAGATAAGCAGAACCATTTCGGCTCAGTTCGGTTTGTACGAATTTTTGTTTTAAAAATTCATATGAACCAAACCAAACCAAACTGAGGGTGGGCCCGAAACAGAATGAACCGAACCATCATTTTTCTGCTTCATGCCCAACTCTAGTCCAAACTCATTGGACCCACTGACACTATGGGACTCACATAAGGGCTGACCCTCAACGGAGCTGCACTACCAACGGAATAGCAATTAGATTTGGGCCAGTTATCTAGTAGTAGCCAACCCGATTCCTCTGGAGAGCCCACAAACAGACTCTAGTTTCCAGGCAAACACTTTAAGAAACCACAACACATATTTACATTTTAGAGAAGGGGTAGGATTCATTTGCTATGGCACTGTGAGCAATTTTGGCTTAGCTGGAGGCCAAATCTGTGACTGCCATAAGCTGTAGCAGACCTGGAAGAGGGCAGAAATCCCCCCCACACTGGAAGCACCTGGATGGCTATATTATTATTATTATTATTATTATTATTATTATTATTATTATTATTATTATTATTATTATTATTATTATTATTATTATTATTATTATTATTGTTGTTATTGTTGTTTACAATAGGTAAATACCACACCCATTCCTTAAAATAAAAGGCACCTCCTAGAAACCTTTGAGGTGATTCTGGTTCCATAGGAATGCCTCTGAGTGCTGCTGTCATGTGGAAAGAGCAGTTAGCTCACCACTGTACACGCACACATGCACACACTACTTCAGAATATTACCTATTCTGTATGATGCGATTTATTTGAATTACATTATAGTTATAACTGCATATAATAAAGTGATATAAATATAAAATATGATGTTTTATTACATTATAATCTTTCTTTGTGTTTTATAGTGATTTCACACAATGTAGCGCGAGCACAGTTCTACACCATGTTTAACCTTTCTCTAAAAACCACTATAGATGAGCAGCATGATAGTTAAGGCAAGAACATTTTCTGATGCTCTGTAATTATACATTCCTATCAAAGCTGAAGGCTTTGCTTTTCATGTTCTTGATGAGGGGCTGCTCTTGGAAAACTGACATTGATCAAGATGTGCCTTTAGAAATGCATTTTTAATCTCATTGTGGTTATGCAGATTTAATTAATGTGCTCCAAAAGGCCCAGTTATTAACATCAACCCCATTAGGCCATTACTAATGTATGTAATACAACAAGGATCGACCCCAGTGGCAGTCTTGCCCCATATAGCCATAACAGGCGAAGCGCTGAGGTGATTCCGTGGCACCCTGTGCTTTTATGGTGAACAGAGCATTATTGTGATTTAGTTGTGCTACTTTAATAGTTTGATATCTCAGCTGGAAACCTCTCTGTGCCTCCTCTTCAGTTTCCTGGTGTCTCCTTGATGGCACCTGCTAGGAGAAGCTGACCAATGGGCCTAGTTTTTTCCCCATCTTCAGGACAAGTTTTGGCTTTTTTCCCCAGAATGAGAATGGAAGTATCTAAGAGTCCATTTCTGAACCAATTTTTTAATTTATTTTAAAGGAGAATTGCCACTCTTGGAGGCTTCTTGGATTGGTCGTGCTTGCCTTTTCTGAAGCACACCTTCTGAAATGTAAGCTCATGGTCTTTTTGTTATTATATGTCCAGCAGCATTTGCTTTCACAGTTTACTATTAACTCAGGCATTTCTCAGTCATGTTGCAAGCCACCTTGGGTCCCTCCTGCATATGGAGAAAGGAGTCAGAGAAGTGAAATTAAATTCCAGTTTATGGCTATTGGAGTGCATGCACAGAGCATGTATTTGAGTATATCTGGTAGGTTATTTGCTTCAGGGGTCTCAGAGCCACTGAAGATGTCTGCTTTGGGGCTTAAGAGCCCAGTAAATTTGGACAGTTGACCAGACATGCATTCCTGGGAGGTACAGACCCCAAACGTAACTTTAAGTGGAAGAAGCGAAAGCAGAAAGAACTGGCCTGTTAACCAGAAAGTTCGGGAGCCCAGGCTATGTCTTTCTTTCTCCTCTTCACACACACACACACACACACACACACACACACACACACACAACCTTGACATGGGTTCTGGGTCATGTGCACCATAGGAGCTAAGTATTTTGTTGTTGTTCAGTCATTCAGTCATGTCTGATTCTTTGTGACCCCATGGACCAGAGCACACTAGGCCTTCCTGTCTTCCACTGCCTCTCAGAATTTGGTCAAATTGATGTTGGTTGCATCGATGACACCATCCAACCATCTCATTCTCTGCTGCTCCTTTTTCCTTTTGCCTGCAATCTTTCCCAACATCAGGGACTTTTCCAAGGACTCCTCTCTCCTCATGAAGTGGCCAAAGTACTGGAGCCTCAGCTTCAAAATCTGTCCTTCCAGTGAACATTCAGGGTTGATTTCTTTCAGGATGGATAGGTTTGATCTCCTTGCAATCCAGGGGACACTCAAGACTCTCCTCCAGCACCACAGCTCAAAAGCATTGATTCTGCGATGATCAGCCTTCTTTATAGTCCAGCTTTCACTTCCATACATCACTACTGGAAAAACCATAGCTTTGACTATCCAGACCTTTGTCAGTAAAGTGATGTCTCTGCTCTTTAAGATGCTGCCTAGGTTTGCCATTGCTTTCCTCCCAAGAAGCAGGCGTCTTTTAATTTCGTTGCTGCAGTTGCCATCTACAGTGATCAAGGAGCGCAAGAAAATAAACTCTGCCATTGCCTCCATTTCTTCCCCTTCTGTTTGCCAGGAGGTGATGGGACCAGTGGCCATGATCTTAAGTGGAGCTATGTATACATAGAGAAGCCATGCTCAGAAGAGGGAATTCTTTATGTGCTGAAAATACACTAGAGGAGTTTCTCATATACCATTTCGTTAACTACATAGTTTTCTCTCCATTATGATTGAATAAGCTTCATTTACAAGTACTGTTGGAGTACTGTTGGTCAACCACAAAGGTCAGCCTAAAACAAGTCTCTGTATCTAATGACAGGCTGTTTGTAACAAATAGTTTAGTTCACTGTCTTCTCACAGTAGTCTCTGGTTAGAGATGAAAAACAGCCTGTTTTTAAGTAGTTGTGGGTAAAGTTGATAATTTGGGAGGGGGGACTGTGAGGGAAAATATTTCACATGTGCCCAATTAAAAGTTTCCTAAATTTGCTATTCCTTATTTTAACACACACACACACACACACACACACACACACACACACACACACACACACACACACACGCACACACACACACACACACATTTGCATTTAGAAGCTGTGATCATCATTAGAGATGGGCACGAACTGAAAAAATGGCAATTTGTTTTGGTTTGGTTCATTTTAGGGTTCAGTTCTTTTTGTTTCATTTTAAATGATTTCTTTTTTTAAAAAAAATCATTTTGTTGATCCGTTATTCATTTTGTGTGTAGAGTGTGTGTGTGTGTGGTGCTTGTGAAACTTTGGCTGGGGGAAAGAGGTGCTTAATTTTCTTCCCAGCCACTGGGGGTGGGGGGTGGGGGAAAGAGCTCCCCCAGCCAACGCCTCTCAGCTGAGAGGCTCTGACTTGGGGCCAGAACCTCAAAGAGACCCTTCTTTCTGCCTCTGCATGAGGAGGCGAGGAGCGGGGTCTCTTTTGATATTTTTCCCTGCAGGGGATGGCAGCGCTGTCATCCACTGCAGGGAAGATCCCTTTAAAGAGACCCTTCTTCCCTGTCATTGGCTGGGCTCCTTTAAAAATGGCCCAGTCACCAGCAGGGGTTCTCCCCAGTGCCAGCTGGGCCACTTTTAAAGGGGTCCAGCCGATGACAGCTCGGCAGGATCTCTTCTGAAAATGGCCTCATTGGCAACGCAGGAGCTCTGCGCTGGCCACGGGACCATTTTCACAGAGCTCCTGCTGGCCTGTCATCAGCTGGACCCCTTTAAAAATGGCCCAGTTGCCACCGGGGGTTCTCCCCAGTGCTGACTGGGACATTTTTAAAGGGGTCCAGCCGATGACAGGTTGGCAGGATCCCTCTGAAAATGGTCAGGATGCCAGTTTGGAGCTCTCCTACTGTCGTCGGCTGGATCCCTTTAAAAATGGCCCAGTTGGCACTGGGGAGAAACCCTGGTGGTGACTGGGCCATTTTTAAATGGGCCCAGCCAATGACAGCTCGGCAGGAGCTGGATCCCTGGAACAGCCCTCCCTAGCATTTCCACAGGACTCCTGACGCACTGTCAGTTGCTGGACTGCTTTAAACCCAGCCCAGTCGGTACCAGGGGGATCCGGGAACTGACTGGACCAGGTTTAAAGGGATCCAGCAATTGACAGCTCGTCAGGAGCCCTCAGAAAATGGGTGGGAAGGGCAGCGTGATCGCTGCAACTTCCCTCCCAACCCATTTTCTGAAGACTCCTGCTGGGCTGCCAATTGCTGGACCCCTTTAAACCTGGCCCAGTCAGTACCAGGGGCCGAGTTTAAAGCAGTCCGGGAAAAAGCTTGCGATTTCCCCACACCAATTGCAAGGGAAACCTTTCACATAGGAATGCATTGCTTCAATGCATTCATATGGAAAAACGAAAAACGAAATGAACAAAGTGGAAATTTCTGTTTCGTTTCGTTTTTATTTGATGGGTCAGTTTGTTATTCATTTCATTAGGTAATGAATTGAATAACGAATAACAAAACGAATTAAAAATTCATTTTGTGTCCATCTCTAATCATCAGGTATTAAATCAATATCTTTCTTGAGGCTTCTTCCTAGTCTCCCCACCACAAACACTTTCTTTAAATTGCAACTATCCTGGAAAATAAAAACCCTGCAAAATAATTGTGACAGTTGGTCCCCTTAAATGGAAATCAGCATTCATTTTTACTGGTACATGGACAGGTCTTTGCATGTGTGCCTGTTCACAGATGTATGTATGTCTGTCTGTCCTTGTTATACACCCACCCACATAGACGTACACACCATTTGCTCCTGATATGGATAACCCATTCCTCAAAGGCTACACCTGCACATATATCCTTCAGCATCCCATCAGAAAAAAAAATCTCCCAGCAGAATAGGGAATAGCCCTGCCTTCCATTTCTCCCTTTTGTTGGGGCTGAGGTCATGGCTGTTGGATGATCACGTTTGATGGAAGGAGCCCAGTGAAGATGGTCTCACTTGAGAGGTGATGGCAATAGTGCTGCCTTTTCCTTCTTCTGCTGCATCCAGATGGAAATACAAGGGGAGGGGGGATGGCAGTACCATCTGTAGCCAGGCAAGTGGATCTCTTATAATTCAAGTACTGTGAGTCCTTTGCCTTGACTAATGTTTGCACTTTCAGTATCTTCCCTTCTTTATACATCTCACTGCCATCAATTAAAAGATCACACATTTAATCACTAGGGGAAAAAACGAACATTAATCAAGCAATATATATTTCTTTCTTATCCCTCACGTACTTCCTCCTCACCAAACACCCCGTCGAAATGTGTGCTGTGGAAACATACTGACGGTGGTGGCACGCACGGTGTTGTCTCTCCCCTCCCCCTCCGCCCATCACCGCCCACTGTTTAAATTCCAACAAAGTAATATAGTGTAAGAAGACTTTATCTTCCTGCCTCGCACCACCCATCCATTAAAGTACAACATACCTTTAGATGAATATTAAAAGAATATTAGATGTAATTATCACTTTACAATAGGCAAAGAATTGTCATGGGAGCCATCATTAGCTCCAGAGCTTAATTGTGGCCAATTCTGAAGCTTTGCTATGTGAATACATGTATGGCTGCTCAAAGCATGGCGTGTCTAGAGATTGAAGGAAATAGGGGTTTAAAAAAAACTACAATTCCAGAATATTTCAAAGGACATGGGCTATTCTGGGACTGGTGGTGCAAGAAGGATAACTTGCCCCATTTCTGAGACTTCCAAACCAGAGCAAGATTATTACAGTACAGTAAACCTCCACCTATTGCAGGGGTTAGGGACCTGACCTGACCCACAATAATTGAAAATTTGCAATATGTGGATGCTGGGTCAGGCCGGGACTGGCCAGGCTCTCTGAGGGCTCTTGTACTTACTCCAGGCTTGGCACTGCCCCAAACGGGCCTGCAAGGGGCTTTCCAGTCCCCTAAAGGCCCCAAAAGTGCTTTCTAGTGATCTGGCGGTCACTTCTGGTTTACCGGAGGTCACTTCCGGTTTGCAGGGAAGCACTTTTGGGGCCTCCGATGGGCCTGGAAAGGCCTTTCCTCCTTACCCCGGGGGCCTTTTGTTCATATACTGCAGACCCGCAATATACCGGGACTGCAGTATATGAACCGCGAAAGGGCGGGGGACAACTGTACCTATTTGGGATTATAATTATTTCTTGGACTGGAATCCTATTACTAGTCAAAGCACACTGCAACTTTTCTGCAAAAGTTCTAGATGAGAGGATTGTGGATTGTTTATGAGCTTAACAAGAAGGAAATCTAGTGCAAGTGAAGCAACTGGGACAAAGCTTCATAGACTGGCTGCCCTATTTAATGTAACATGATCAGTCCACTGTTTTCCCCCTCAGGTCTTTCGTAGACAATGGTTTTATAGGGTGATAAATATTACATAATCCTTGTCCATGATCCAAAATATATTTGCTTCAGTGCACGTTCTGTAAGGACGTGCTATCCTCCCAAGAAGGTCCAGACATTTTGAGATTATGCCACAGCAGTTTTTCAACAACAAAAGGTAATGTTATATCCCACAGCCAGGGCCGGTGCTAGGTTTTTTTGCGTCCTAGGCGAAGGGTGGGGTGGTGGGGTGGGCAGGGCAGGGGGTGGTGGAGGGCAGGGTGGGGGGCAGGGTGGGGGGGGCAGGGAGGCGGCAGTGGGGCGGGGTGGGGGCGGTGGGTGGGCAGGGTGATGGCGGGGGGCGGTGGATGGCAGGGGACAGTGACGGGTGGGGGGGGGCAACGATGGGTGTGGGTGGCGGCAGGCGGGCGGTGGCGGGTGGCGATGGGCGCACGGCGACTGGCGGTTGACGGGTGGTGGGGGATGGCGACGGGCAGCTGGCGGGTGGTGGGGGGATGGACGGTGGTGGCCAGCGGCGGGGGGGGCAGCAGGCTGTCCAGCACCCTCTCTCCATTTTGGCGCTCTAGGAAACTGTCTAGTTCGCCTTAATGGAAGCGCCCTGCCCTGCCCACAGCCTCCCACCAAATGCATCTATTGTGGCTGTGAGCAGAATAGCCACCTCTCAGGGTGAAGGGGTGGGGAAGTATAATGCTTCCTTAGGAACATTTGATGCCCCATGTTGCTCACTGCTGGGGGGGGGCTAATAACAATAAGCAGAGTAAAAATAATAACCGTCCAAATAAAAATATAAAAATAACATAAAAGATAAAAATTATATAAAAATAATAACTAGAGATAAAATTTTCCCAGAAACTTTGAGAAATAATGGGGTCTTGTTACGTTTTCCTCTTTTCCTACTGCTTTCCACTTTTCCAAGCCTTCTTGTCTTTTCCAGTGAGTCTTCCCACAGTATGTTGATGGTGTAGTAGCCTCGGAGTCATTCTAATCATTTAAACATCTAAGGAGAATTCACTCGTGTCTATGTCTTTTCGTTCCATGATATTCATAAAGCTTTCTTCCTGAGTCACATTTCAAATATTATTTTTCTTCTCTCTCAGTTTTCCTGTCCACTTTCCCAACTGTCTATAGGAATCTAGAATACTGTAATGTAATACAGATTATCCTAGCTTTGGGTCTTCACTAACAAACCCTCCTCCCTAAGGATCTCTTCAGTTTCTTCAGACCTGCCTATCTAACTCTCATCATTATTATTATTCTGATTACTTTGAACCTTTGAATTGCAGTGCTGGAAGGAACCCCAAAGTTCATTGAGTCCAGCCCTTCTCAAGGAGGCACCGTGGGGAACTGAGTTCCTAACTCCTGGCTCCACAGCCAGAGACCTCAGCTCCTCCTGAGCTGTCCAGCACTTGGCTATAGTCTTCGTGTGGATGGAAAATGTAAATATAGAGAATACTGGACTTTAGAAGTTCTTAATTGTCAGTACATTAGGTAATTCTTCTGATGACACAATTTTTGCCTTAATATTCAACTGCAGTTACCTCTTTCTTTGGTGTGTTCCAGTAGCTAAGAGTATTTCTAATATCTTTAGTTTCTCTTCCTTTTCCACTTCCAGCTTTTACGTCTAGCATTTCTAGGTCCATATATTATAATTAGCTTTCCATTTACTGTGGAACTGGAAGGTATATCAAACATTTCCAGACTGTGAACTGTTGTTTCTTTCTCCCATATAATTGATAGGATTTTGATCGATTCAAACCCATCTAGTGTGAAACAGTCCTCTTGCTACCCTATCTATTTCTGTCAATTTGTTTCTTCCATGTGCTTTGACAGCAGCTTTCACTTCCCTTTCTAAAACTTCAGGTTCTTCATCAATAGATCCTTCTTTGAAAGAATTTGTCAGTTTTTCATCTCTTCTACACAATTCTGCTGTGTTTTATATCTGTTTTCTCTTTATTTTCTCTTTATGGATAATATACGGTATCCTTCTGTTGAGATTTCAGTATTAGAGATGGGCACGACTTGAAAAAAAAAATTCGCAAAAATTAGTCGGTTCGTTTTTTTTGTTTTTTCGTTGTCGTTAGTACTGGGTTTTTTTGGGGGGGGGAGCAGGCTCCTGGAGGCACCTCTGTGGGGTGGGTGCCTCCTCTGGCCCGCTATAAAGGGAAAGTGGGCTCCTGGAGGCACCCGTGGGTGCCTCCTATCCTCACCCACTAGGAAGGGGAAGCAGGCTCCAAGAGACCCCTCTACATGGGGGTCTCCCTTCCTCACCTGCTGCTGCTGCAAAATGCTATGCAATAGCCATATGGATATTGCATAATATAATGTGCAGACGTGAGACCAGTGTGAGAGTGATAGGGTCATACCTTCCCTTCACAAGGCTCCCGCACCACCATGTCTCACACAGAAGGGAATTGTACTTGCTGCGTGTAGTGCAATGCAAGCAAGTAGATCTGGCTTTAAGGTGGCTTAGTGCAAGAGCTAGGGTTAGGCTAGTGACGGGTAAGGTTACGGTGGGCTAGTGGGTTGCACCTCTGGGTGCCTCTCTGACCCACTAAGAAGACAGTCTGTGACGTATGGGTACGGAGTCAAGGGTTAGGGTTAGGGCTAGGGCAGGTTTTAGGGGGCTTTTTGGCACATCCCAGAAGTCTCCATGGTCAAGTGGCCATGCGACTGGTGGGATGGCTCCAAAAATTTGCATGGTTGTCCACTCCCACATGGCTGGCCACTTGGCCAGCCCATCATTGCGCAGGTGTAAATAAAATAAAATAAAATAAAATAAAATCAATGGAGGACAGAGGAGGAGAGGAGAGACATTTTGTTGCAAGAAAAAACCCACTGCTACTGTGAAAAATCTGGCAGTTTATAAATTTTCGCGTGTTTCTGTTGTGCTTGTGTGTTTTTGGACCACGATTTCAAAAACAATATTGCGTTTGCCGCCCCATTTTGGATCCCCGCCCGCACCGCATGGCATGGCGATGGCGACTCGCGAGTCCGGCTGCCCAGGACGGGGGGGAGGCGGGACCCCCCCCCTCCAGAAACCACCCCTCCGGTAGGTGCCCTGCGCCCTTAGTCAAGCAGGCATTTTTCCGCCTGCTTTTTTGGCCCGGGAATGGGTGGGGGGGAGAGTTTAAAAAGTTTTTTCCTGTGCCGTCCGTGCCGCTTGCTTGCGCTTTAATTGCGGCGGCCGGCGGCGAGACTGGGCTTTTTGCTGGCTGCGAGCCTGCGGCGAGTCCCACCAGAGCAGCCCAGGACGGGGGATGAGGGGGGAGGCCGGGGACCTCCAGAAACAACCCCTCTGGTAGGTGCCCTGAGGCACGGCAGGCATTTTCCCCGCCTGCTTTTTTGGCCGGGAACCGGGTTTTTTTAACTTTTAAAAACTTTTTTTCTGTGCCGCGTGTGGCATCGCGCGATCTCGCGATGCAAGGAACGAGCACGACAAATCAGACCAAAATTGTTCGTTCGTCGGTTTGAGCTCGAAGTCTGGGGGAGTAATTCCCGTTACCGTTTCCGTAGAGTAACGGAACCGAGTAACGGAAACGGAAACGGAAATACCGCTAAGTCGTGCCCATCTCTATTCAGTATCCCTTATCTTGGTCTAAATTTCACTTTGCTTTCTTGGATCTTATGGGAAATACCTCTTCTCTCTCTCTCTCTCTCTCTCTCTCTCTCTCTCTCTCTCTCTCTCTCTCTCTCTCTCTCTCTCTCTCTCTCTGTGTGTGTGTGTGTGTGTGTGTGTGTGTGAAGAGAGAGAGAGAGTGAGTGATTTTTGCTCATCTTCTGCATCATATCATCACCCTGCAACTATGTGAGAGGATGACCATTCAGTTCATGTTTAGAAGGATATGCTAGGTGGATGCTATCTGAATTAGTCATGGTGGAATTTTCCCAGTTTGCCTCCAACTCAGAAATTCTGTCAGAGTCAGGAAGTTCACAAAATATATTAGCACCTGGCTTCTACAAAGAGGTGCACAGTATGTTGAAGGTAGCTTAAGGATCAAGTGTTGTGGCTGTCACTATAGCAACCATTTTCTTTACATGCTAAAGCAAATAGTCCCATAAAACAACAAAGAGTAGATGAAAACTTGCTTATAGCAGAGCTCACATCATTATCTTTCTTATTGTCCAGCTTTAACCTTTCTTTGCAAATGTTTTTTCCCTCTTGCCTTGAAGTGGGAATAGTAATCTGGCTTTGCCTCCATATGCAACCCCCTTATAAAAACACAGGAAGAACTTTGTTGGCTCAGACTCAAATCTCATTCAGTCAGGCATTCTTCTCCTTGAGTGGTCAACCAAGTATTCATGGGAACCCCAGGACCAAGATGAGTCCAGGAGCACCCCTTTCCTCGTGACCCTCAGAATCTGGTTTGTAGAGACATACAGCCTCAGATATTGGAGGCTGCGTATAATTGGTGGCAAAGTGTGTTGCGTACTTTTACCATGTATTGCCAACACAGGAAAATGCAGGTCAGCTGATGCTTCTGAAAGAGGGGTGCACAAATGGTTGCACAATTGTACTCAGTGAATGCTTGTTCACAGCCCTGACTCAACTTGGAAGAAATCTTGAACAGACCTACTCCCAGACCCTGCATTGTTCAATGTTGTTTCAGATAAATGACTGAGACAGAGGTACAGAGGGGATGCTTCTCAAATCTCTAGACAAAGCTGAGAGGGCAAGGATTCTACTGATGGCATATAAGGCCTCCTTTTTGCGCACAAGCAGATTGATCTCTACAGAAATGGCTGTTTTTCAAGGTTTTATTTTAATCTTGTTGCACGTCATGTCTCACTCATGTAGTGGCTGCAAGGACTTTCAGAAGAGTGTGAGAATGCTCCTCGGAGCTTCTCATCATGGCAAGATACCCAACATCCCTTGGAAAGAGGTGAACCTTCTTTCTGCACATCCCTAGTCCAGAGGTGGATGGCAAGGAATAATGGCATGCAAGAAAACGATGGCCAACCAAGAGTGGTTGGAAAAATAGGGTGTGCTTAATTTACACAAGGCAAAACAAAGAGCCATGTGATAATGGGGGCATTTGCTTTCAAGTCCCTTGAAGGGCTGTCAAACACCAAACAAGATGATGATGAAGATAACTACAATGATGACAATGACAATGACAACAACAACAACAACCTTTAAACTGAAGAGCCGGAAGGGATTCAAGAACAAGAAGGCGGGCCTAAAAATAAAGGTTGGAAATTTCAGGAAAACAGATTTGATTAAATGCTAGTACTGTTGTATACCCTTTAGCAGTGAAACAGACTTCCTGTTGTGTTCGAGCCAACTGGGATGACCAGCAAAGATAATTCCAACTGGGTACCAGTTTCTGATATTATCTAGAATTTGGTGAGTCCTCTTTTGTTTCTGGGCCAAGATGAGTGTCAGAGGCCAATCATTCCCATAAAGTGGGAAGGCTTAAAGCAAAATGCTCCTATCCGAAGCTTTACACACACATGTCCTTTCTTGCTGGGTGGAGTGGGGGTACGGGTGGTCTGTCCCTGTGCTTCAGCCAGGTCCAAGAACAATCATTTTCTCAAGCAGAGAGGCCTTAGTTTCAAGGGTGTAGCCATTCCAGAAGTGGGCTTGAGCTAGGTTTCACCTCGGCCAGCCTTTGACAATGTTCTCAGCCTCCAGGTCCATGTCTCATCCATCACTGGACTCCCAGGTCATAACGCCACCTTGAGGAGGCCTCAGCTGTTCTTCACTGGGGATGGAATTTAATCAGAACAGAAGTTGTATCACATTTGATCCATGATAACATAGTCATATCCTACAATGAAGATCTTGCACTGAGCAGGGAAATGGAGAAAATGTCTTCCAAGGTCCTGTGAGGTGTTCTGATTTTCTAATCTCCGTTTGTGCCATGCTTTTTAAAAGCCCCATAATGCCTAACTGCTCATAAGAAAGCCAGCTCAGTATAGTGGTGAGGAACTAGGTTGGACTAGGACTCCAGAGACTTGGGTTCAAAACCTCACGCAACCCTGAAACCCACTGGGCAAATTTTGTCCCAGTCATATTCTCCCAATCTAACTTGCATCACAGATATGTTATGAGATTAAAACAGGGGAGGAAGAGAGCCACATTAGGCAGCCTGGCATTACTGGGAGGAAAGAAGGAATGCCAGAAAATAAGTGTAAACATATATAATGAATAATAAAATAACTCAGACAAAGCTTTGGAAACATGCATTTTGCCTGCCTAATATGGTAGCTCATTCAGGTCAGCTATCTAACACTTCCCAGTCTCTTCCGATCACAACAATACATCACTGTCAATTAAGATGTTCTTTCTTTTGGAGTTAGGGAGAGTTATTATGACCATGGAATCCAAGTCGAGACAGCCTATTCTTTTCCACATCCTTTGTTTGTTTGTTTTGATATTGCACCAGCTTATACTATTAGCTCAGAAGGCATTAACAGTAGGGAATTTAAGTGACATATAAGCCTGCAGCTAGGAATACTTGGAGTGGGGAGTGGAGAGGGATTTTTGTTGTGGCTGACAGCTTGCCTCTGAGTGTTAATGGGTAACAGTTGAAAGAGCGCTGTTTGCCAAACTAGGTGTCACAGCTGATGATTCTGAGACAAAGCTGTGCGACCTTGGGTGATGTTTCAAAAAGGCTTGAAGCATCAGCAGAAGTCTCAGAAAGCAAAGCGGAGACATTGCAAGATCATGGGGTGGGGGGTGCAGGGAAAGTTTCTGCTTATGAAATACCTAGACAACATACCTGTAGGTGTCGTTCACTCCTTTCTGAAGTATTTAATAAAGCATTGTTCCGGGTGACCAAGGACACCCTGCACAGGCTTCACTTGCAGTGTTTCAAAAGCAAGCTTGATCACTAGAGATGGGCACGATTTAGCGGTATTCCCGTTTCCGTTTCCGTTACTCGTATCCGTTACTCTACGGAAACGGAAACGGGAATTACTCCACCAGAATTCGAGCTCGAACCGAAGAACGAACAATTTGGTCTGATTTGTCGTGCTCGTTACTTGCATCGCGGCGATCGCGCAATGCCAAGCGGCACAGAAAAAAAGTTTTTAAAAGTTAAAAAAAAACCGATTCCCGGCACCTACCAGGCCATAAGGGTGTTTTATTTGGGGGGGGGTTTCCCGCCCCCCTCTCCTTGGCTATTGCTACTGCTGCGCTGTTGGTACCAGGCTGGGAGGGCGCATCCATTTGCCATGCAGTGCGGGGGATCCAAAATGGCGACCGCAATATTTTTTTTTGAAATCGTTGCCCAAAACCCCACCAAAGCACCACAGAAACATGCGAAAATTAGCTATTTTAAATGCTTGAATTTTTACAGTAGCAGCAGTGGGTTTTTCTTGCAAAAAAGTCTCCGTTGATTTTATTTTATTTTTTTATTTTATTTTTTTTATTTTTTTATTTTGATTTTTTTACACTGCGCATTCGCAATGATGGGCTCGCCCATGGGAGTGGACCATGCAAAGTTTTGGAGCCATTCCACCAATCGCATGCGCATTCGCAATGATCGCATGGCCAGGTTTTGCTGTCCTGTACCAGGCTGGGAGGGCGCATCCATTTGCCATGTTTTGCTGACTGTACCAGGCTGAGAGGGCGCATCCATTTGCCATGCGGTGGGGGGGGTCCAAAATGGCGACCGCAATTTTTTTTTTGAAATTGTTGCCCAAAACCCCACCAAAGCACCACAGAAACATGCGAAAATTAGCTATTTTAAATGCTTGAATTTTTACAGTAGCAGCAGTGGGTTTTTCTTGCAAAAAAAAGTCTCTGTTGATTTTATTTTATTTTATTTTATTTTATTTTTTTTTTTTTTTACACCTGCACATTTGCAATGATGGGCTCGCCCATGGGAGTAGACCATGCAAATTTTCCACCAATCGCATGGCCACTTGGCCAGGTTGACCACAGAGACTTCTGGGATGTGCCAATCGGGCATAAACAGCCCACTAATCGTAGCCCAAACCCGAACCCTAAGCCTAACCCATACGCCAGTACACTTTCCTTCTAAGTGGGTCAGAGAGGCACCCAGAGGTGCACCCCAATACTCACCCTAACCTCACCCGTAACTAGCCTAACCCTAGCCCTTGCGCTAACCCGTCTTAACCCTAAGCCAGATCTACTTGCATTGCACTACATGCAAGTACGTGAGACACAGCGGGTGCAAGGAGTCTGCCAGTCCGTCACTTGTGGCTCTGGCTGACTCCTGCAGCTCCCTCCAGGAGCCTGCTACCCCCTCCCCAAACCAGTACTAACGACAACAAAAAAACGAAAAAACGAACGACTAATTTTTGCGAATTTTCGCGAAAAACGGAAACGAGCCGAAACGGAACCGGCCCGACTAACGACAACTCGAAAATTTTTTTTTTCAAGTCGTGACCATCTCTATTGATCACTTCTCACTTAGAGCCAAAACACTCACTTGGAGAAATGTGTCTTTCCTGCTTTTACATTGTTTTCTCCTGAGAAACATGATCTACCATTTCATTTCAAAGAGACATGATGTAGTAGTGATGAGAGATTTCAGTTACCCTGATACCTGTTGGGAGTCAGAGTCTGCCAATACTCCAAGAAATTATTGGCTTCTACGGCTGATAATTTTCTCCTACAAAAAGCAGAGAAAGAGATGAGGGGACTAGCTATCCTTAGCTTGATTCTAACCAATAGAGATGACTAGAGATGGGCATGAATAGAAAAAATGACATTTTGGTTTTTCATTTTTCGTTGCGGGTCTGCTGTTTCGGTTCATTTTCATTTTAGGTGAATTGTTTGAAAAAAAATTCATTTCGTTTTTTATTTTTCGTTTTTCATTTTTACCCGCTTTTTGTGCGACTTAAAGCATTTCCGCGCACGGATGTCCCCCAACGCCCCAGACCAGAGGGAAAACACTAAAAATAATGATGCTGGCAGAGACACAGTATAGGCTAGGTATGCAGGGAGGCTGCAAAGGCAGCCGTGGGCATTGCCCAGGGCGTAAGGCAGCCGCAGAGTGGCTGCACTGCGGGGCAGGGGAGGGTACTCACCGAGAGGTACGCACGCACACAGGGAGGCTGCAAGAGAAATCTCTTCTTTCTTTCCCCTAAGAGCCAGGCTGCAGCCAGCAGGAACACAGAGACACACACCTGCCTGGCTGGCCTAAAGTAACGAACGAGTCTCAGAGACAGCAATCCCACCCTAACTCTCACCGCAGACTGCAAGGAGGACAGGGGCTGCCAAAGATTTTTATGCCTTCTGTGGCTGCCACACCTACCCAGTCTGCAACCTGGGCATGCTATTGGTTGAAATTGTCCAAGCATTTATATGACTCCATCACATGGCTTGCATCTATCTTGTGACTGGTATCCATTTTGTGTTTTCCTTAAAGGGAAAAGAAAAAATACATCACAATAGGAGAAAGACAAAAACAAACGTTTTAAGGACCCCAACCCCCTGGTAGGTAATAATTTCAAATAATTATCACTGCATTTTTACAGATGTCCAGAGTGTTTTAATACCCAAGAAATCAATATTAGACATCTGGGAGCCATTAACTCCCCTTAAAAGAAAAAAAAAATACAGAGATCTGAGAAAAGACATAAATGCACGTTTTAAGGACCCCATCCCCCCTGGTAGGTATTATCAGGCAGAATAAATAATTATTGCTGGGTTTTTACAGATATTCAGGACGTTTTTTAACATTTAAAAACAGCTCATTTCATTGCACATCACCATTAACGAAAACAAAACGTAACGAACCTAATTTTCGTGGTTCTGTTTGGTTCATTCGAATTTCATCACAATTTTCGTTATTTGTTTCATTACATAACGAAACGAATAACAAATAACGGAATGATTTTTCTCTCCATTTCGTGCCCTCCTCTAGAGATGACTTGGTGGAGGGAGTGGCAGTAACAAGATTTAAAACTTTTTTTAAAAAAATTAAAAGTTGTAAGCACCACAACTGGCTGCTTAAAAGCCTGCCTAAAGACGAAGATCTTTGCCTGACAAGATGGAGGGGACCAACCTGGTTCCTCGGGGCAGCATATTTCAAAGTTGGGGAGCAGCCACTGAGAAGGCCCTCTCTCATGGTCCTTAGCACATGAGGTTGGGAAGGTGGTCGTACTGGGAGAAAGTACTTTGCTGAAGATCATGAGAGCCGAGAAGGCCCATGTAGGGGGTGATACAATTCTCTGTGCATGCAGATGCAGCTAAGTAATTAGACCATAGGATTTGGTCTAATATAAATTGCCCTGAGGTTCTGGGAAAAGATAAGCCTAAATTATTATAACAAATAATGTATGCATTCTTGTGACATCATTTTCCCTTTTGTAAGGCTTAAAACCAAAGTGTTTTGCTTAAAGTTTTTTAAAGTTTTTTTTAACTTTGAAACTTTTAAAGTTCAAAAAGATATAACTAGTTTAAGCTGAGTACTCCAAAATCACTTTTGCATCTTATTTTCAGTTCTTAAAACAAGACCTACAGTGCGTCTGTTTTTAGAACAGACATTAGAAATTATTGCAGTAGGAGAATCAAAAGGCAGTTTTATTATTTCTATTATTAAGTATCCAGTGACTGTTCATGCTTCTTTTTCTTTCCTTTTGGGGATACTGTTGTGTAATCGAAACCTGCTTTGTTCTTTCTATACACAAGCATGCAATATATTAATACAGCGTACGTACCCTGAAGCATAGGCACATACTGTTTAACTTCTAAAGAAAGCAGTGAACATCCTGCAAAAGAGAGAGAGAGAGAGAGCAATTCCGAACTAAATTAATCTTGCATCACAAGAAAATGACCTCAAAGGATTGCCTTATAAATGAATACCAATAGATAAAACACAAGCTTGCCTTCAGAGATGTTTATGCTTCTCCTAGTTTCAAGAATGAATTGTCATGGAAGAATCTTGATCTGTTATGGAACATAACACGGAAATTAAACAGCATCAGAATCCATATCTAGCCAAGATTTGAGAGGAATGTCATGCATGCTATCTGGAGATCACAAATTCATCAGATTGCCGTATGTCAGAAGTGATGTGATTAATAACAAAGTAGAAATGTAGGACTACTTTTGAACTATTTCCCTCTCCTTCAGTTTTATATCCTAGATTAATACATAGCATCCATAAATGGCTCAAGCCACTTTTCAGTGGTTTGAAAAAAAACTGAAATGAGTTGTTGTGGTTGAATCACTGTGGTCAAGTGGCTACGTAACAGGTGGCCTACATGATTCTTATCCTTCCCCTGCTGTATGTATGTTCCTTAGTATACAGGTCTATTTATTTCATAATTAAAAGAGGTGAAAAGCAGATACAATAATGGAATCATTGTAGCCCCACCTCCATCCCTCATCAATTTGGTCACGGATAACAGAGAACCAAAGAGCGAGAGAGACTTCAGGATCTGTCTACGTTCATCATGTGAACTAGAACTTTCATTTTGTTTTGTTTGTCTTATTTTTGCTCTGCAAAATCTGGCTCCCGTGCAGAACCTCCTGGGACACCTCCCCCCCGAACAGCTGCTTTAAAAAGATAATGGAAGGAGGTGGAGCAAGTGCTGTCCTTTCAACAGAAGCGCACTCTGCACACTCTTTAATGACAGCCAGCCACTGAACAGGACTGATGGCCAGAACCCTGTTAGTTATTTCCATCGCCATAAATACTGTGCTATTAATTTCAGCAGAAATACAGTAGGTTTTGGTTAAGAAAAGCAACATTGAAGAAAGAAACTCAAGGACTAATCCAGGAATGTCCAAACTTTGGCCCTCCTGATGTTTTGGACCACAACTCCCAGAATTCTAAGCTTAGAATGCCAAGGTCAAAGGACTGTGGGAGTTGCGGTCCAAAACATCTGGACGGCCGAAGTTTGAACATGCCTGGACTAATCATTGGACACTCAAGATCAAGCCTTAAGAACAAATGTCATAAAGGCAAAAATGGATAAATAATCAAAAGATAGTAAATGCCAATTATGCAAAGAAAAGGATGAAACTGTAGATCACATCCCCTGCTGTTGCCCCCAAATAGCTCAGTCTGATTATTTAGTCCATCATAATAAAATAGCAGCAACGCTCCACTAGAAAATATGTAAAAATTTCAACCTACCATCAAGCAAGAACTGGTGGGAACATCAGCCAGAAAAGGTTACCAAAAATCAAGTAATCAAGGTGTTCTGTGATTTCAAATCCAATGCCATAGACACCTTGTCCAGACATCATGATAGTATACAAGCAAGAAAACAAAGTTCAAATCATTGATGAGGCAATAGCAGGAGACCCAGAAAATAGTTAGAAAAGACAACCAAATAGCGGGACTTAGACTGCTATCTCATCTGGGATTCGATCCTGATCTTCTGAAGGTCTGACTTTTCCTCTTTGTCCCATCACGTGATTGAATATGTGGGACAAGAGTTCCCACGTCCCAAACTGTTTTTTTTAAGTGCAGTTCAGCCCCCTTGGCCAGCAGGTGGCACTAGCATTTTTAAAAAAACGGACCACTTGGCTGAGGGAAATTAAAACTTACAGGACCCGATAGAGCTTTCTGTTACTCCGATGGTGCGGAGAAATTTAAAAAAAACAGCGCCGATCGGCCCAAGGAACAGCCGGTCGGTGCTATGAGAAAAAAAGATCCTTTGCTCGGATCTTTCATAATAATGTTCTTCCTGTTGTTAACCATTGATATATTTCACTTTCCTGGATTGTTTGGTCAAATGGGTTAGCGAGTCTTGAATGCATACTGGTTGGTTAGACATTTCAGCCAAAATCCATGCAATTCATCTTTTCCAGGGGCAGTCCAATTCTTAATTTTTTTAGTTCTTGTTTTTACCATTTGGGATCTGGAAGTTGAGTCATGGCTACTGGACTTCTTTTTTGAGAGATAGAAACGTTTCGCTGTTCATCCAAACAGCTTCATCAGACCGATAAAGCTGTTCCAGATAAACTCACCTGGATGACTGAGAATCTTCACAGACATACCATTTGGGATGTAATATTCATTCCATTTAAGCTAGCAGCATTTGTTTTCATTTTGATTGTCTCTAACCAACTTGCTTGCTTATTGTAATAATTCTTGGGATTATCCCAAATATCCCACCAGAAGTGTAGTACTTCATTTAATGATGGCTTTACTCTGCTATCTGTTGTCTGGTCTGCAGTCTTGGTAGAAATTGACTGGTAGAACCTCTTCTGGTTACACTGAAAAAACCTATTTTGTTGGAATTATTTTGTTTTATCTTCATATCTTTGAATCTTCTTTGAGACTGCTATTTGCGGGGGATCCAGATGAAAGAACGCAGACTTGAGCCCATTTGTCCGAGCAGCGGAGCAATGATGATGATTGCCCCTTGCCACTCAGGTTTTATTACATATCATTTACATTCCACAGTATGCACATAATCAGTGATTGGTTACAAGGGAAACATTACATACGTTACATATGCTGGTTGGCTAGGGTTGCCTCGTGAACAGAGCATGCCTTGCCTAGTTATTGATTGCCATAACCCATGCCCTAGCTGTTTGCAGATGGAGGTGGGTTAATGAGAGAGAGGAAGGTGAGTTAATGAGAAAGGTGAGTTAATGAAAAGGAGATAATAGATGAAGGGAAGATGAAAATAGGCAGAGGGAAATGGAAAGCAAACAGGAAAGCAAACAGGAATTATCCCAGCAACCAACAGTAAATAAATGAGAGGGGCTTCCGGTTTAATGGCCGACTGAACAAGACGCTAGGGGAGCTCCTCCGTGGAATCCCCAGAGCGCACAGGAGGTTTAAAGAGGTTCGCGAAGACTACGCGGCCTCCATTAACCTCAGGGGGGGGCCCTGAGGGATTGGGTATCAGCTGTTGCCTTTTGCGACTCTCCTTTCACCCCGATCTGGAGGGATTGGGGGGAAGGGATCGAGTTGCGGCACTTTACAATCGCTACTCCTGTGTCTGCGAAGTCTCAGAGTCTTGGCAGAAGAGCCATTAGCCTCCAAGGACTTTACAAATCGTTTCGATCGGAGGGAGAATCAACAGGCTGTTAAACGGCTAATTAGAAGATAAAGATCACACCCGAAAGAAACGTGAGTCTGCTTGTTAGTTTCGGGATCTGTTCGGAGCGTGGTGGAGAGCAGCCGTAACTTTCCTTCGTGAATGCAAATCGAAACTAAGCGGTGGGGGCGGAAGAGATACCCCTTCATTTGCAAAGTGAGTTTAATTTAATACTTAAATTGAAGTGGAACAATATTGGGACCTGGAGAAGCCTGATCGTGAAGTCTGTAGTTCAGACTGGCGTTTTGAAGTCACCCCCCATTTTTTTTTGTGAAGAGACGGAGTGAATAGTGAATAGAGGAGCGCGTGGGGGTGGAAGGGGGATATTTTTTTTAAAAAAAAGAACTCTGGTGTTTGAAGTTATTCTCCCCCTTACTTGACTCTATACTTCCAAAGATTTTTGATTAACGAATTCCCCCTCCCCTTTTTTTTTTGGTGGAGGACTGGATATTTAGAGGGATTTGAGTGGCGGACAAGGTGGTGTGATTTTACATTTCAAAGGATTTCATCAGAGCCGGCTGGAAAGCCAGCCCCCCCTTTGAGAGGAATGCTTTGGAGTTGTTTTTTGGGAACAGCTTAGGAGTTATTGCAAATTGGAGCTATTGCTATTTACTTTTCCCTAATTGGATTAGACCTTTTGAAGAGGTTGAAGATTTATATATCTTTTGGATGGGCAAAAACTTTGTTAAACAACTCTTTGTTACAGAAAAGTAAACATTTGGATTAGGCTGTGAAGAAGCTGAAGAATTGTTCCAATTTTTCTCCCTACTCTTAATTTTCAAAGGTTTTTCTTTTGGTGGGTCTCATTTTGTCTACTCGATTGCAGTGAAAACGAATTTAAGTTGCTGCGTGTCTTCCTTTGAGGCTCCCTCCCGTCTCAAGGACATAAGAGAGACACAACAACAAGATAAGGTTCGTGTTGAGAATTGGATTGAGAATCCCATTCCTGAGGTTGGAGCGCCATCTGGTGGATTTTAAAAATTATTGTACTGGACACTGGTTAGAAAATTCATTTCTTATGTTAGAGCGCCATCTGGTGGATTTGGAAAATTATTGCATATAAAATTCAATTTGAATGTTATATTGAATGGGAAAGTGTTTGACTATATAGAAAATTTCTGTTATAATTTTATAATCTTGTTATAAATTTGATATATGGATAATTTAAAGTTAGAGAGGTCAAAATGAAGTTAGAATAAGTAAATTTAACATTACTGATGGTAATTGTGTGAATATTAATCAACATCAATTAAGGGAGTATTAAGAGATTAACTCGATTGGTTGAAGGTTATTGTGGTTTATTGAATGAATTAACTTTAATACGTGGTTAAATTGTGTCCTGTTGGAACAGAAGTTAATAAAATTGTGATGGCAGAAAAAAAAAAAGATGATGACACCTTTAACACAGAGGAGAGATTCTAGACAAGAAGAGGGTAAAGAATGGGAAGGATTAATGATACATATAAGGAGAGAATTTGAAAAAAGTGAACAAAGTATGGATCAGAAGTTGTCAGAACTAAAGGAAGACATGCAGAAACAAATTAAAGAGGCAGTAGGGGAGCTCTCAGCCCAAGTGAAAGACTTAACGGTGAAAACAAAGAATATAGAAGCAAAAGTGAAGAAAGTGCAGACAGAGGTTAAACAATGCAGAGAAGAAACAGAGAAGAATAGAACAGGAGTGTCAGAAGTAGAAAATACGCAAAGGAGAATGGTTGAAGAGCTTGCTTTTCTTGAAATGAGACAAAGGCAACAGAACCTTCGTTTCCGCTTGATTCCATGGGAGGAAGGAGAAGATATTAAGGCCAAAGTAATAACAGAACTGGCGAAGTGGCTTGGATGGCAAGAACAGGAAGTAGCTGATGCAATCTCTCAAGTGTTCAGAATTGCAGTTAGATCAAAGAAATTGAGAGTGAAGAAGACACCAGGCGATGTTATTGTATCATTGACATCTATGGCCGTGCGAGACAGAATCTTGAAACATAGCTATGATAACCGGTTTGTGATTGATGGACAACAGATTCTGATATATAAGGAGATTCCTCTCCATTTTTTGAGAAGAAGAGGAAGTTATAAATCGCTGGCAGAAACGCTGAGAAGAAATGGTTTGAGATTTCGCTGGGAGTTCCCAGAAGGCCTATCCTTTACTTACAAGATGAAAAGATTTAAAATAATATCTGAGTCGGAAATAGGTAAATTTCTGAGAAAATATGGAGAAGAGCTTGGGTACAGGAAACCATCGAAAGAGGGTGATAAATCACCTGAAGAAGAAGAAGAGGTAGAAGAGGAGGAGTTAGAACTCTCTGAGGAGGAAGAAGATAAAGCGGATTTAGCTATGGCCAATATTTGAATAGAGATTGATAAAAATATATTTAATTTCAAATTTACAATGGCGCTGAGAGTACTGACTTGGAATGTTAATGGTCTGAATGAAAAGGCCAAGAGAAACAGGATTACGCACTTATTGAAGAAAGAAAATCTGGACTTGATTTGTCTACAAGAAACTCATGTTGCAATGAAACATATGAAGATTCTAAAAAACAAAATTTTGGGACAAGAATTTGCATCGTCTGATAAATTGAAGAAAAGAGGAGTGGTGATATATGCAAAACATAAATTGGAACCTAAGTTGATTATGAAAGATGAAGAGGGAAGATTTCTGATGGTACAAATCACTTGGCAATCTGAAAAATTTTTTTATTGTAGGCATTTATGCGCCAAATGAAAGGAAATCTGAATTTTACAGAGAGGTAGAACAAAAATTGTTAGATTATATGGATGAAAAACTCTTTCTGATGGGTGACTGTAATGGTGTAATGATGCCAGATTTGGATAGGTCTCAGAAAAAAAAAGGTTCAGAAGGGAAATTACCAAAATCTTTTTATGACTTAGTTGAAAATTTTGGATGGACCCATATTTGGAGACTGAGACATCCAATGGAAAAACAGTTTACCTTTTTTTCTGAACCGAACCAGAGTTGGGGGAGAATTGATTATATATTTGTTCCTAATGATATCTCATATAGAGTGACAAAAGTGGAAATTTTACCTAAAACGATCTCAGATCATAATGCAATGGTGAGGGAAATTAAAACAAAAATGCAAGGATTACACCGTTGGAGGTTAAATGAAAGTTTACTGGATGAGACTGAGACATTGCAGATAGCGAAAAAAACCTTCAGAGACTATTTGAAAAATAACTGGAGAAGAGAAACACCAATAAATGTGGTATGGGATGCTAGTAAGGCTGTTATGCGAGGCCTCTTTATTCAAAGAAATGCGTATCAGAAGAAACAGAAAGAAAAGAAGCAAAATGAGATTTTAAAAGAATTGGTAGAGATAGAGAAGAAATTGGTGGAGAAGCCAAAGGAACAGAAATGGATTCAAAAATTAAAGATGCTTCAAACTCAGTTGTCGATGATTATTAACCAAGAAATTGAGTGGAAGGTAAAGATGATGAGACAAAGAAATTTTGAATCGGCAAATAAAGTAGGGAAGTTATTGGCTTGGCAGCTGAAATGGAAGCAAAAACAAAAGGTTGTGAACAAATTAGTAGTAGACCAAAAATTAGTGGAAGATCCAAGAGAAATTGTAAAGGTGTTTCGGAATTTCTATAGAAATTTATACACGAAGAAAAAAGAGAATCCGGAACAGATTGATAGATATTTGAAAAAGAATGGATTGAAAAAAATCTCAACAAACCAAGTGTCAATACTGAGTGAGAAAATTACCCCACATGAAGTACAAAGTGCAATAGAGAGGGCGAAAACTGGAAAATCACCGGGCCCAGACGGTCTGACTGCAAAATATTATAAAAAATTGTCAGAAGAAATGTTACCAATAATGGTGGAGGTTATGAATGAAGTTCTAGAAAAAGGAGTCATACCCAACACCTGGAAGGAGGCGTATATAACACTGATTCCAAAGGAGAACGCAGATACAACAGATGTTAAAAATTATAGGCCCATTTCCCTTTTGAATGGAGACTACAAATTATTTGCCGATGTTTTGGCTAATAGATTAAAAAGGGTTTTAAATGAGTTATTACACAAAGATCAAGCGGGGTTTCTTCCTGGCAGACAGATGAAAGATAACATGAGAAATATAATTGATATAATAGAGTATCTAGAAGTCAGGAAAGAGAAACAAGCTGCCTTGATATTTATTGATGCTGAAAAAGCCTTTGATAATGTCTCTTGGCAATTTATGAAGAAGAATTTGGAATATATGGGAGTGGGAATAAAGTTTTGGAACGGTGTTAATGCAATATATAAGGAACAGAAAGCAAGTTTATTGATTAATAATGTGATAACAGAAAGTTTTCCGATTGGGCAAGGTACGAGACAAGGGTGTCCATTGTCTCCATTGTTATTTATTACTGTATTGGAAGTATTGTTAGTCAAACTGAGGGACATGGGGACAATTAAAGGTATATGTGTGGGGGATAAGGAATATAAATTAAAAGCGTTTGCTGATGATTTAGTTCTGACGTTAGAGAATCCAAAAGAAAGTATTATTGAGATGATGAAAATAATTGAGGAATTTGGTAATCTAGCCGGTTTTAAACTAAATAAGAATAAAACGAAGGTTTTATTGAAAAATGTAACAAAGAAAGATTGCGAAGAATTTGAAAAATTGTCCGCCCTCTCAGTGGTGAAAAAAGTTAAATATCTGGGAATCAACTTATCTCTTACGAATTTAAATCTCTTTGAGGATAACTATAATACGGTATGGAACTTGATTAAGAGAGATCTGGAAACATGGAATAGATTGAATTTGTCGTTGATGGGAAGAATTTCGGTGATAAAGATGAACGTGCTACCAAGGTTGTTATTTCTATTCCAAATGATCCCAATACTTAGAGGAATAGGCCACTTTAAGGAATGGCAGAAGACATTGTCCAAATTTGTCTGGCAAGGTAAAAGACCCAGAATAAGATTTAAATTACTAACAGATGCCAAGGAAAGGGGGAGGATTTGCCTTGCCAGACCTGAGATTGTATTACGAAGTGGCCTGCCTAGGTTGGATAAAAGATTGGATTACTTTAGCTGATGAGGATCTATTGGATCTAGAAGGTCATGATAACAGATTTGGTTGGCACGCTTATCTTTGGTATGACAAAGTGAAAGTACACAAAAGCTTTATGAATCATGTAATTAGAAAGTCATTACTTCAGGTCTGGGAACGGTTGAAACCTCTTTTAGAGAGACATACACCGAGATGGTTATCCCCGATTGAGGCATTGGTGATCAAGAGGAAAGATAAAGAAGGAGTGGGGATCACCTATGGTGATGTGTTATTCTTTTCAGAAAAAGGTCCTAGACTGAAGTCTTATGATATGTTGAAAGAGAAGTTAACAGGTTGGTTTCAGTACCATCAACTAAATGACATTTTTCAGAAAGATAGAAAGATGTCTGGGTTTGGAGAGAAGGAATCTAAGTTCCAGACCATAATTATGGGCCCAAAAAAGAAATTGTTGACCAGATTATATAATTTTTTGTTGGAGTTGAATTTAAAAGATGAACAAGTTAAAGAATGTATGGTAAAATGGGCTATGGATCTGGGTCATAATATTGGGTTAGATGTGTGGGAAAGATTGTGGAAAAAGAATATGAAGTTTACCGCATGTACTTTGATAAAAGAAAACCTGTTGAAAATGATGTATAGGTGGTATATTACTCCAACGAAGTTAGCAAAGATGTATAGGATGAAAGATGACCACTGCTGGAAATGTAAAGAGAAACAAGGTGATTTTTATCATATGTGGTGGACGTGTGAGAAAGTGAAAGAGTATTGGGCATTGATATATGATGAACTCAAAAAGATGTTAAAGTGTACATTCCCCAAACGACCTGAATTTTTTCTGTTAGGGTTGGTGGATAATGAAATTAAAGGAGCAGATAGGACTCTATTTCTATATGCAACAGCAGCGGCAAGAATGCTCCTGGCACAGAATTGGAAGACAACGTATATACCATCTTTGGATGAATGGAGGGCGAAAATATTGGACTTTGCAGAGATGGCCAGACTGACGTGCAGACTGAGGGATCAGGACAACCAGAAGTTCCAAAAAGATTGGCAAAAATTTAAGAACTACATGGAGATTTATTGCAAGGAATTAAAGACTCTTACCGGATTAGGATAGAGCTCGAAGGATTACTACTTATTTTTCAAATCTTTTTTATAAACATATAAAGGGGTTTGTCTGAAAGGAAGGCTAGGAGATGAATAACGCTAAAACCACGGGAAGAACAGAGGGAAGCCAAATTTCAGTAGAATGATTTTGTATTACTAATGTTTTGAACTTGACTTTTTTTTGTATACTAAAATTCTTTAATAAAAACGTATTTAAAAAAAAAAAAACAGTAAATAAATGAGAGATGAACAGGGCAGATGAACAGGCAGGGCCGGCACGTCCATTAAGGCAAACTAGGCAGTTGCCTAGGGTGCCAAAATGGAGAGGGGGCGCTGGCCAGCCTGCTGCCCCCCGCCGCCCCCCCGCCACTGGCCACTGCCGTCCGTCACCCGTCACCCGTCCCCATCCGCCCGCCACCCCCGCGCCCATCTCCATCCGACCGCCACCCCCGCGCCCATTGACACCCCCGTCTGCCCCCATGCCCGTTGCCATCCCCGTCATCCACCGCCCCCTGCTGCCCCCCCACCACCACCGCCCCCCCACCGCCCCCTGCCCCCCGCTGCTGCCGCCCCCCACCGCCCCACCGCCCCACCCCGCCCCTCGCCTAGGGTGCAAAAAACCCTAGCACCGGCCCTGTGAACAGGGCAGGGTACACAAGCTGAATAATGAAAGATAGCTAGGCCTCATCTCAGCTGTCTGAATCAGATCCCGTCAGCTATTATTTGCTGTTTGACAATTACTAGGTCTTCTTTGCTTTTCCTTTTGTCCAGATGGTATTTTTTGATCAAATAGTCTTTGGTCTTGTTATTCAGTTTCTTTTCTTTCAATTCTTTCAGTTTAGTAGCATCTGATCGTAATGTACCAATTTTATTTTGGAGCCTTATCTTCCATTTTGGTACTGCTGGCATTCTACCTTTTCTCCTTATTCTTTCTGTCATTAGGTCTTCTGTTGCTATCAAAGCAGCACTAATATTAACTGGTTGGTTTCCTGCAAAGTTCTGCTTTCAATATTCTCTATTGCAGCATTTATGTCAGCTAGAAATTTCTTAGGCATGAATTTAATTGATGGTAATCTTACTCTTTCTTCATAGGTCTTCATGGGATTCATTATTCTTTCTTTAAGCTTTTCTTGAACTTCAGTCAGCTGCCTTTTATCAGATTGTAATGAGGGCAGATGAGAGATTGTACTTGATGATTATTCAGCAAATCTACATGTATTGATTCTTTCTGTACTGCCACCACTACCTGTGGTACACTGATATTTTGGGTTTCTTGAATTTCTTGAATTTCCGCAGCTTTTATATTGCTTTGTATTTCTAGTTCAAGTAATGAATCATTGCTGATCAATTAACCTCTATTCTGTTTCTGGATGTAATTCCTTCCAGTTTTGTATTCTTTTCAGGTATCTTTGTCTATTTGGGCTTGACTTGTAATAACAGTTAATAATGTCTTTATTGATCAATGTTGAAAATTTGTGCCTTGCTTGTATAGGGTTTTCAGTATTAGGAACTTCAGGTTGATGTTGGTTTGCTTCCAATAGTATTGCAGGGGCCAGCCCGGGTTGCTCAGCTGGTTTCCCTGAGTTCTGTAACCCATTTGTCATCAGACAACCAGGGACTTCACTATCTAATGCCGTCCTTGTTGACCCGGGCATTGACTGATCCGGTATAGAATTCTTATTCATCCTTTGAACCATTTTGCTTGGAAGTCACCCTTTGTCTGGCTTCTCTACAGTGGCCTGTCTATTATGGTTGAACCTGTAAAGCACAACCCACTGTGTCCTTGAAGCACGCAAGCCCCACCACCACGACAAGGTGGTGGGTCTTCTTCTTCTTCTTCTTCTTCTTCTTCTTCTTCTTTTTTATTATTATTATTATTATTATTATTATTATTATTATTATTATTATTATTATTATTATTATTATTATTATTATCATCATCATCATCATCATCATCATCATCATCATCATCCAGGGGTTTCCCACCTTCTGCTTGGCCTGCTTAGGATGGCCAAGGGATTTATTAGGCAGTAATGAAGTAGAGGCTGACAGACCCCATCCCATACCCCTACCTCCTCTGTTCCAAAGAATGGACTAGGGAGCAGGAACAGCAATAATCTGGTGTTACTTGCTCCTGACACCATAGCTAGGTAGAGGGGGGAAGCAGCTGTCTGTCAGTGAGACAGCCATAGTAGTAAAAAGTAACTCTCCTGAGGAGCAAGCCCTGGCAAGGAGACATACAAACAAGGGCAGGGTGATAGTAGCAAACTTTGATGCATGAATGAGGCAGCCACCCAAATTCCACACAAATTCTATGCATCCACTATCTGGTTGACTGAGGCATCCACTTTATCATGGGTCTGACCAATAGCCAGTATTGAAGCAATTTTGACCCCACCTGATGTCAACAGGTATCATGCTGTGGACATATCAAATACGTTGGGTTTGGACCGATTCCATTCTCTAAAACCCAGGTATGTTTTTAATATGTTTTCCTGATGATAGCTGTTGGTCTTTTTGCCTTTCATAATTTATTCCGTTCTTTCCAAAAAGCCAGAAGTAATTTAAGTAAAACAAAACATAAACGTAATAAATGAATAAGTCATCTGAAAAGTGCTCATGACCCCTGAGATGGGTTTTGTAGAGCATTTTTAAAAAATACTTCATTGATGTTGTCCTCAGGGTCTCTCAATGAGCAACCTGGCACCATCCCTTGGCCCAAGAAGGAGATACAGCAGGGATGGTGCTTCTTCCCCTCTCCAAGTCAGAAAAATGGAATGGCCCTAATTGCTACCAAGGTACAGTAAAGAACGCTGATGGGTGGTAGTGGTATTGTTTGAAATGTGGTGCTGGAGGAGAGCTTTGCACATACCCCGGACTGCCAGAAAGATGAACAAGTGGGTCCAAGATCAAATCAATCCTGAACTTGAACTGGGGACAAATAAAAATGATGAGATTGAGGCTGTCCTACTTTGATCACATCATGAGAAGGTCAGATTCTCTGAGAAAGACAATAATCCTGGGAATGGCTGAGAACATCAGGAAGACAGGAAGACCAAATATGGGATGGATTGACTTCTTAAAAGATCTTCGGGTTTTTGCTGACAAAAGCTGACAAGGGCAGCTGAAAATAAGGCATGTTGGACATTGCCTGTTCATCAGGTTGCCATAAATTGGAGGTGACTAGAAGGGAGATATTACCTGATCTTTGCCACCAATTAGAGGACTAAGTGCTACAGGGACTAGACAAATTTAATTTTCTCCTATTTCTAGTACCCACCCACATAACCCTTTTAGTTTGCAGACTTCAATAAAATAAAACAATTCCCCATGGAAATGTACATGTATTTTTGTCTTCATATGCCTATTTTTATGTGAAATTTTGCAAAGCACCTCTTTCTACCAGAAACTTTTTGAGAGGTAGAAGCGCATAAATTCAAGTCTGTTTATTGGTTTGCAAAATGTGAATTAAGTGGATCCATATTAAAATGAAATCTGAATGCATTTGTCTCCCATATCTATGCTGAGTTGTGTTCCATGTATGTGTTTGCATGTGTATATTAAGGAAATCTATTACTGTCAAATTTGAGGGTAATTTAAACATAAGGTGTCCGATATATTTTCTAAATAAATACCCCAACTCAATTTGAACAGAACATATTTAATAAATTGAACGTATACTCTTCCCCCCTTATAAACTCAAACTGCATCATAATTGAACTATTCAGCAATGAACTGTACAAGATTGGATTTTTCAGTTAATAAAATATAGTGACATGTCCTTTTTTGTTTGATTATTTTTCAATAGTCTGCTTGGGGAGATACACTGAAATATTCACTATAAGACATCACAGAAGGCAGAGCAGAATAGGAAAAAAGCATATGAATAGTTATTTCTAGAGCTCTGCTTGATAATAGCAGAGGAGAAAGATATAAGGGAGAGCTAAAGTGCATGAGGATGTCAAAATATACTGTTGCTATAGTGAGAAGTCAATAGGCAGTGTTCTAAAAGAATATCCCAGAAGCAAACGTTTAGCAGGAAACAAATTACATTTTTAATATAGTGGTAGGTTCAGCCAGTTCACACAGTTAACATCCCGGAGGCAATGACCCATAGAACTGCTGAGGGCCACTTGTAGGCCCATGGCACAGGACATAGTACAAGGAGCCCCACCATCACTGTAGGATATCTTCATATTTTAAGCTATACAAGAACTGCTACAATTGTGTACAATTGTAGGTGGCTGGAAAAAGAGCTTCTGCCAGATAAAGGCAGTGGTGTAGTGCAACCAGGGCTGCCAGATAGAAACCCCAAGACTTTCTGAATGCCAAGGACCACAATGTCACCTGCTAATCCCCTCACTTTCCCTGATCCTTTTGACGCTGCTGCCGCCCTCACTGGTTCAGGAAAACAGGTGGTGCACACTATTAAAAAAATTACACTACAGTATTTCATATGTAAAACTACTGGGTTCCAGGATGTTCAAACCATGATGAAATGGGTGCTAGTTCTAGATTTATCTCAGTCTAATTTAAACTTTAATTTCTTCCTTTGTCCTTGTCTTACTTCTGTGCTATCTCACCTGGGGAAAATCCTGATCTTCTGAAGGTCCGGCTTTTCCTCTTCCTCCCGTCATGTGACTGAAGATGTGGGATAGCAGTTCCCACACACAAAAGTGTTGTTTTTAAAGCGCAATGCAGCCCCATGGCCAGCAGGTGGCTCTAGGATTTTTTAAAAAGGACCAGCTGGCTGGCGGTAGACTTGGGGAAGTTTAAAAAAAACAGCACCCAATCCAGCTTTTCCCCCCCAAAAAGCCCAGTGGCTGTGAGGATGGCATTTTTGGACATGGTGTATCTACAAATTTAATCTGCATTTAATGCAGGCCTGCCCAAATTCCGGCCTGGGGGCCAAATCCGGCCCATCAGGCCATTCTGAGTGGCCCACGCCTGGCTGGCCCTCCCCTCCCTCCCCCTCCTTCTCCCCATTTTTTTAAAATCTTCTGCCAACACTGACACTGCCGGAAAGCTTGTGGGGCTGGGCCGGCCAGCCAGCCAGCCATCGCGTGGGCTGCTGCCACCGGCACCACCGGCAACCATGTGAGGCTGGGTGCGCGCATGGGGGTGGCGTGCGTGCGGGCCGCCGCCACCGGCACCGCTGGGAACCTTGTGAAGCTCGGCATGTGCGCGCAGGGCGGCACACAGGTGGGCCACTACCACCGGCATAGCCAGGAACATTGTGAGGTTGGGCACACGCGCGGGGCAGTGATTAGGAGGGCCGCGCCACCAGCACCGCTGGGAAGTTTGGGCGGCTAGGCAGACGGATGGTCTGCCGCCACTGGCACTGGAGGGGAATGTGTGGGGGTGGGCAGGCCAGCGGGCCTCTGCCACCGCCCAGGAGCTTTTGGGTGGGCTGGCAGGCGACCCGTCGCCACTGCTGGGGAGCTTGGGGGGTGCAAGGTCGCACAGATCGCCTCTTCCAAGGGGCAACCTGTGGCCACGGCTCCCTATACTTCCTTTGGTCCCTACCTTCCTTCTTTCCTCCATCCCTTGGTCCCCACCTTCCTTCCTCCCTCCCTCCCTCCCTTGGTCCCACCTCCCTCCCTCCCTCCCTTCCTTGTTCCCCACCTTCCTTCCTTCCTCTCTTGGTTTCCACCTTCCTCCCTCCCTCCCTTGGTCCCCACCTTCCTTCCTGTGGGTGGGGTTCCAAGGGGTCAGTGGGTGGGGCTTATGGGTCAGTTGGTGGGGCTTGCAGTGGGGTGGCAGGGTCGGGGAGCAACCGACCCCTGACACATTCTCAGCCACCAAATCTGGCCCTCCTTACAAAAAGTTTGGGC
Source organism: Phrynocephalus guinanensis (assembly GCA_037367245.1). NCBI lineage: Eukaryota > Metazoa > Chordata > Lepidosauria > Squamata > Agamidae > Phrynocephalus > Phrynocephalus guinanensis. The sequence goes on from CM074734.1 coordinate 43,373,122, forward strand.
ACCCCTGATTTAATGAGACATGGGATAGGGGCCATAATGGGAGACTCAAAGTGGACTGCTCATAATTTTACTCGTTATTTTGCAGAGATAAAAGCAAAATCCATCCTTGCTCTTGTCATTAATATTCCATTCCTCTTTTGCTGTTTTTTTCCTTCTGCATCTATTAGAGCTAATGCTACAAACCACTGAGAAGTAACTGACAATCAAGTAGCTTTTGTCAACATTGCTCTTCAAAGGTTCTACACATCATTCAATGGTTAGACACATGTTATCATAAGAAAACAGTGGCCAGGAATGCTTACAAGTGTCCACTTTGATCATTTGGTTTTTGTATATTTGATGCCTGACAGGTTGATTTATCTAAGCTGATTCCATTGTAAGCCAATGGATTTGTTGTGAAATGTAAAACTGGCACCTTCCATATATAAAGCCTGCACCTTGTTAAGTCTGTGATGGGGCATTATTCGCATATGGAGGCTACAGCTACATGCTGCAAGTATCAGATGATGATAAACTTGCAAGTCTGAAAAAGCCAAGATTTCGCTGGGCAAATGTTGCTTAACAATTATATCCAGAAGTTTAGAACAGGGTTTCCAGTCTCTTGACTCTTTAAGCCGAGTCTTTAAATGAAATATTTCCCCCCAGTGCTTTTGGTGGGAAGGAAATAGCAAAATTATATTTAAGATTTGTGGGTGTGGGTGTGGGTGTGCGCGTGTGCGGACATGCAGTGGAGGCTCTTAGCAGAGAAATGCCTCTTCATTTTCATAGCAGCAAAGGCAGAGATTCAACAGATGGCAATATGATTTTGAAACTCAACATAGTTGGAAACTAGCACAAATAATGATAATAATAATAATTCCCGTTTCTATAAGGAAGAAACCTTAGCACAGATTGAGCAAAGGAGACACTATTTCTGGCTGCCAGCCATGCGTTGTTATTTTAATGCTTTAATTATTTGTTTTTATGTTATTCATGTGGTACATAATAATTTGTCTGACAATACTCAGTCCCATCTGTTTAAGCTTTTATATGTGGTAAAATTAAATAGTTTATAATTTAATAGTTTGCTGGCACTAATCCTTTAACTCAGCGTTTTTCAACCACTGTTCCGCGGCACACTAGTGTGCCGCGAGATGTTGCCTGGTGTGCCGTGGGAAAAATTGAAAAATTCTAAAGAAATTCAACTCAGGGCCGGTGGGCGGCCCACAGCTGGGAGGCACTATAAATAGTGGCCCGCGGCGCTGGCATCACTTCCTCCCCGGCCGGACCTGGCCCCGCTCATTCTCTTAGTGTTTGCCCTGTGCCTGCCGCCGCGACTCGCTCGCTTCCCTCTCCCCCCTCCTTTTTTTACCCTGGACCACCACCACCCCTTTCCTGGGAGCTACCAATGGACTGAGCTGCCCGACAGCCCGCCCGCCAACACGAGCCGGCCCGGGAGCCCCAGCCCAGAACAAACCACCAGGTGAGGGGAAGGGGAGGAGGGGCGCCCGGCTGCCCCACAAGCACCGCGGCAGGGCTGCGAGGAGGAGGGGATGGAGGAGGCCTCCGCCGGGCCTGGGCTGAGGAGGCGGGCGGGCGGGGGGGCTACTGGCACGGCTGGATGGCCGGCCGGCCGGCCTTTAGGGTCCAGGAGGGGAAGAGCCGTCTCTGAGGGGCCCCGCGATGGGTTCCTTGAAGTCTTGCCCCTTTCTTTCTGTCTTGGGTCGCCCTCTTCTCTCTCTCTGTCTTTTCTTTCTTCCCCCCCACCTCTCTCTTTCCATTCGTACCCTTTCCCCTCTTCATAAAAACGTGCTCATTTCTAGCCTGCATATGTGTATGTCTAGCAGCCTGCCTAGTGTAATTAAAACTGTAAACCGCCCAGAGACTCCTTGAAGTGGTATGGGGCAGTATACAAGCAGAACACTTTCTGCCTTCTTTCCTTCCTGCCTTCCTTCATCCTCCTCCCCTCCTGTCGCTGGACTTGCTGAAGGCATCTGCCTTGGCCACAGTGTGGAGAGCAAGATGGGCTTTTGGGTCTTATTTGTGTTCCTGGAGAGTCAGTGCCCCTTCTCAGGTCTCCACTGGACACAGAAGTCCATGCAGGGCAAAATGTCTTTAAAAAAACAACACAGGTAAGTGGGAACTGGGTGCTAGCAAAACAGGCACAGGTTGTGCACTGAAAAGTATTTTATAATTTTTCATACTTCTGTTTACTTACTATTTCATAATAAAGTAATTATAAAATACTTTCTTTGTGTTTATTTGATTCCTATTCAAGAGAATTACTTTATATATAGTCAATATAGGCACAGAGTTAATTTTTTTAGCATTTTCTAATGGTGGTGTGCCTCGTGATTTTTTTCATGAAACAAGTGTGCCTTTGCCCAAAAAAGGTTGAAAAACATTGCTTTAACTCTCCAGTTTTCTTGAATAGATCTCTGGTTTTTCCTTTTCCATTGTTTTCCTCTATTTCTTTGACTGTTCGTTCAAGAAGGCTGTCCTGTCTCTCCTCACTATTCTTTGGAAGTCTACATTCAATTTTTATGTCTTTCCTTTTCTCTCTTGTATTTGGTGTCCCTTCTCTCCTCCGCTATTTGTAGGGCCTCGTTGGACAGCCACTTTGCTTTCTTGCATTTTCTTTTCTTTGGGATGGTTTTTGTTGCTGCCTCCTGTACAATGTTACAAGCCTCCATCCATAGTTCTTCAGGCATTTTGTCCACCGAATCTAGATCCTTAAATCTATTCTTCACCTCCACTGTGTATTCATAAGGGATTTGACTTAGATTGTACCTGACTAGCCCAGTGGTCTTCCCTACTTTCTTCAGTTTAAGTTTGAATTTTGCTATAATAAGATGATTATCTGAGCCACAGACAGCACCAGGTCTCGTTTTTGCTGACTGTATAGAACTCCTCCATCTTTGGCTGCAGAGAACATAATCAATCTGATTCCAGTATTGTACATCTGGTGATGTCCATGTGTAGAGCCGCCTTTTGTGTTGTTGGGAAAGAGTGTTTGCAACAACTAGCTTGGTCTCTTGACAAAAGTCTATTAGTCTTTGCCCTGCTTCATTTGGAACGCCAAGGCCAAACTTGCCATTTATTCCTTTTACCATTTGACTCCCTAGTTTAGCATTCCAATCCCCTATGATGAAAAGAACATCTTTCTTTGATGTCAATTCTATAAGGAGTTGTAAGTCTTCATAGAATTAGTCAATCTAAGATTCTTCAGCACTGGTAGTTGGTGCATAAACTTGGATTACTGTGATGTTGAAAGGGCTCCCTTGGAATCATACTGAAATCATTCTATCATTTTTGAGGTTGTATCCCACCACAGCTTTTCCCACTCTTTTGTTGACTATGAGGGCTACTCCATTTCTTCTATGGGATTCTTGCCCACAGTAGTAGATGTGATAGTCATCTGAACTGAATTCCCATCCATTTAAGTTCACTAATGCCCAAGATGTCAATGTTTATTCTTGCCACGTCACATTTGACCACATCCAGCTTACCCTGGTTCATTGATCTCATATTCCAGTTTCCTGTGCAGTATATTTCTTTGCAGCATTGTACTTTCCTTTCTCTTCCAGGCATGTCTGCAGCTGGGCATCCTTTCGGCTTTGGCCCAGCCGCTTCATTATCTCTGGAGCTACTTGTCCTTCTCCTCCACTCTTCCTCAGTAGCATGTTGGACACCTTCCGACCTGAGGGGCCCATCTTCCAGCGTCATATATTTTAGCCTTTTGTTTCTGTTCATGGGGTTTTGTTGGCAGGGATACTGGAGTGGCTTGCCAGTTCCTACCCCAGGTGGACCACATTTCGTCAAACTTTCCACTATGACCTTCTCTGAGTTGCTCAAGCCCCTTTGCCAAGACAAGGCAGTGATCCATTGAAGGAGCTCTGAGAACATACTACCTAGAAAACCCTGCAAAGGGTTGCCATAAGTCAGAATTGACGTGATGGCACACAATGATGATTATTAAAACCTTCACACTCTATTTAGGAAATTTAGATATGTTTAAATGATTTCTAAAATGTTTTAAAAATTGTTTTAAATCTTGATTTGAATGTTAAGGTTTAATTGCTTTTTAAAAATGTATAGTTTTGCATAGTATTTTGAACTTGCTATTATTGTACATTATTAATTGCTATGAGACACCTTGGGTCCCCCAGAGGAAACAAGGTGACTTGTCAATCAATCAATATGCCCCCCTCTTTATTTATTTATTTATTTATTTATTTATTTATTTATTTATTTATTTATTTATTTATTTTTGCAAAAGGGAAGCCTTCCTTCTGATATTGAGGAAGAGAAACGAGATGTGCAAAATGACTCCTTTGTTTAAATGGTAGGAAGGGAGAATGCTTCGTTGAATGGAAGGATATTGCTCCCAAAGGGCACAGGAGTTTTTTTGGTTACATATTCAAAAAGGACAAGCACAAGCCAAGCCAGTTTCTGGCTCTTTCTATGTGCAGAAGACAATTTTATTTCTTTATTTCTTTATTTGCAAGTGGAGTGCAGGATTCATCTAAAATGAGAATCTTTAACCAAGCTGCTTTCTCTCTCGATATGAAAAGTGTGACGTGTTTCAGCACGTGTGTGATGAGGAGACAGGGTCTGCAAACAAAAGTTGCCCGCGCCGTATGGCCACCTCTGGCAACCCAACAAAAGGCTGGATCAAATGCCTTGTTCCAAAACAATGCCCTGTCAGGCCCTGCAGGCAAGGGCAAGGTTGACGGATCCACACAGACCTGTCAAATTCTCTCCTCCCCCCTCCCCCCGTCAAAGAATTTATTCGGGAAAACTATGAAATAAGCCACAGGCACCTGTCACAATGTATAATGGTCTTCCTGGAAAATCTGCCCTTTTGAGCTAAATAAATTCATGTCACCCAGATGTCCTTCACCTTGTGAATTTCTGTGTCAGATCCTGCCCCCTTTGCCCCATGATGAAAGGCCCTCCTTTGTTCTCAGATAGCCACAAACACAGCCAGTCATCCGCAAATGTGTTAGTACTGATACAGTACTTGACTGCTCCCTTTTAGATCTTTCCTGTGTAAGGGAGAAATGGGTTTTTCTGACAAAAACTAATGTACATACAGTATGTGTAGCACCAAAAATCTACCAGCATTTGTGATTCTCCTCCTTTCATGATAGGTAAAGTTGATAAAAACAATAAGGATTCTTATGGGTGGCATTTCTTGTACTGTAGCATACCTTTCATTATCCAGAATTGCATTCATCAGATATATGGATTTAGGAGCCATACAGCTGTCCTTCCATTAATAGCTGCCACTTATCTGATTCTCCCTTTGCAGGCACATAGGATTCTGGGTCCTTCCACTGTCAAAAAGATGGAGCATTGCCTCCACTGAAAATTGGGTATCTGGTGCTAAGAGGGTACAAACTGAGAAGGTCAGGAGAACCAGCCTTGCTCAATTTCAGGATCTACCTCTTCCTAACAAATGAAAACAGACCCTAGTTAGCACCACCCACTCTCCTCTCAGCCAATCACAAACCCCTTCTGAGGGCGGAAACAGTGGTTTTAGCTAATTCAGCCTGGATTTCCTACCCTCTGACTCCTGTTTAGTTTAATGCTGTGATATTTTCCCCTTACCATTGTTTGACTTGGCTTTCTTCCTTGAGTCATCCAGATTTATCTTCCTCTTGGGAATATTTATACCTCTACCTATTCTTTAGAATATGACACATTGTGACCTTGGTGACAGGAACACAGTAAGCTATTTATATTGAATCAGGGCACCACAAGAGGCAGCAATAGTTTAAATACACCCAAAGCACAAAACTGTAAATTAAAGTTAATGTAATAATTATAGTGTACAAAGAAATACAAACAGTATATGCGTGAGATGAACACAACAGCATACCAGCGGAATAGGAATAAATGCAAATGATATGTGGAGAGTGTAAATGTGACACAACCTAGGCAGAGTGGTGGGATTCTAAATTTATCCCATTTCGAGTTCTTTCCCAATGTCCATCTGCCACAAATGCCACTAGTGTTGTTGATGTATTCCTTAAACACTAAGACAATCCTGTCACCTGGAAAATTTCTCCTCGCCCCATAATGCTTACCTGCTATATGTATTGTTATTTTCATTCTTCTTTTGCCTATATATTGCTATACAGTATTTACCTTTCTCATATATTCTTTGGCCAGCACCCTGTTGAATTGCAGTGGCATGGAAGCCCAATGGTATAGGCAGTCCTTTTACTCTGGTAGCCTCCATCTTGTGCACCCATTGTCACGGAGGTTGCACGATCACTTGCACAGTACAACTGGCTGTGTGATAGATCAATCAAGAGGAGGACTGCCAAGGCTGATGCTTATGTGATATCCGAGCCTCTGTAGCTATTCCTTTATATAAAGTTGGGGCATGGATCCATCTAGCCCAGTGGTGGGCTAGATGGATCCATGATGTTTTGGACCACAACTCCCACAGTCCTGTCATTGATAATACAGGCTTGGAATTCTGGGAGTTGTGGTCTAAAACATCTGGAGGCCATCTATCCAGAACAAGGATATCAAGAAAGATCCTTAGCTTGAAAGAATCCTAGGATGTTTGAGCTTGGCTTGTAGATCCTTAGGCCACTTCCAAAAAACCCACTGCTGATGGAAGTATCCAGGAGCTTATAAATCCATTTTTACTTTTTAAAAAATGTCCTGGGGGGAGGGGTTCTTTGGGACTGCCTTGGCTCATGGGCTGCACCATTTTAATGTTTTACTGCCTTTGCCAGAAACAAGCTGCCAGCATGCCTGTTGCCCCTTTGCCATGCAAAGAGCTTCAGCCTATGAGCCTACCCACTCACAGCTGAGGTTGTGCACTACCTATATCACACAGAAAAAATGGCTTTGTAGCAGTGTATTCTTGTTTATTTGTTTTGTGTTTTATGCAGGGAAAGGGCATCCTTTTTTTGTTTCAAATACCACTGGATGTAAACAACACCTGCCATTTGTATGCCTTTTCTCCTCTCTGTTTTGTTTTCAAATATCTACCAAATTGCATTTGGTTGTGTGCAATTTTTAAAAATAAACGCCTGGGCACGATCATAACAAGAACCAGCCAAAAGAAAGGATTTAGGAGTCCTGGGCTGCAAACACCTGGGAAAGAGAAGAAGATTATTTAAAAAGTGATTTATTTATTTTTAACTGCAGGCCACTTGGGTGGTCTGTCTTTCACAGATTAAACATAAAGAGTCTGCTTAAATAAACAAAGCCTTTCAAAAGTTTTTCTATTTCTCTCTTCTCTTTTGCTTTTCTTTTCCACGCATGCAAATCTAAAATTGCAGTTAATTAAAATCCATTGCTGTAAAATACAATGCCTGCAAGCTAACTGTTTGAACATGAGAGTCAAGCCTGATGTGATTTGTTTGATATAAACAAGAGAAAAATGCCTGACAGTCAGGAGGTATAATGAAGAAATCATGGAAGGCATTGTTGCTCCTCTCTTAAAAAGAAGCCAGGGAACAGGGAACAGGCAAGGGGCATTTACCCCCCATTGAAAGAGTGCAGGGCTGAGATCCAGACATTTGTCCAAGGATCTCAAGACAACACAGAATAGAGTGTTCTTCTGCCTCCATGTTATTCATGTTATGCCTCCAAGTTTACGAAACATGGTAGACTGCGGGACAGTGACTTGTTCAAAATGGTCCATAAAGCTTATTATCTGAACAAGGATTGGAATTTGGATCGTACCATTCCCGCTACAACATTCTAATAGATGTTGCCTACTCTGGCCCCCAACATCTAGATGCATATCCCCCTTTCTTCTAGGTAACAAAAGTGACCATAGTTGTGACAAGACCACATCCTTCAAGGTAGCTGCAAGGCAGCAGGGTAGGTTAGGCATTGCAGAATGAAATCACATGGCAGACCCATCTCTCTACATCCCATCCTCAACACCTGGTGCCTAAGGTGTCATATGCAATACATAGCTCCACTGGCTCAGTTTAGGACCACAAATCAGGTTGTGTCTAGCATTTGGAAGCCAACATTCCTCAAGCATGAAGAAGTCTTTAAAGACCACAGAACAAACTTAGGTCCATTTCAGATAATCCCAGATCAAAGGTGACACCCGAAGGATCCTGGCTCTGTTTTGTATTGTTCTTCAGTACAGTGTTCTCACTTTGTCTCTGTTCTGTTTTAATCATATAGAATAAGAACTGCTGGGTAACTCAGTGGTTTAGGTGTCTGACTGGGAGTTCAGTTTCCCCACTGTGCCTCTTTGGATGGACTCAGTGAACCACTGGGACCTTTAAAGCTCTGCAATTCTAAGATGATCATTGCTCTTTGAGATGATGATTGATCTTTTTTTTTGTATCTGTAATTATGGTTCAGCTTTCCTGTGGATTGTTTGGCTTTTACGGGAAAAAAACTCTTTGTCCTTTTCTATTTCTTTGCAATGATTTGCAACAATAGTTCTATTTTTTTTTCTATCTTCAAGTTACTTAAAACATTTCTGACACTTATTCTATCACATTTATTTATGCTTTTCAACTATTCTTAAGAATTTTAATGGTGTCCTCAGTAATTTGTCAAGGCTGTTCTTTTCTTTGGGCTACAGGATTAGTCTTTTTGCATTCTTGCCTGCTAATTCCTTTGGCTTCAGTCCACAGTTTTTCAGGTTCGTGGTCAATTCAGTTTAGTACCAACTATGCTGTAAAAAAATAACTTACTGATGCAATTGAAAAACAAACAGAAAAATAACAAAACAATTGGTAAGACAAAATACACTGTAAAATACTGTAAACTCTTAGTGCCTGCGCTATGTTTCACCACACTGTTAGAGCATCTCTCTTACCTTTGGGTCTACTGTCTAACTGAAAATGTCCTTTTCCAGTTCCACTTGAGTTCTCTCACACCAAGTACTGCAATGTATTAACTGGGAATGTCCACTGTCTTCGGACAAATGTGTAAAAAATCATGAAATCAGTGGTATTTGCGAATTCTCAGGGCTACTATGGGGTAGAAACAAGAGCCCAAGGCATTAACAGTGGCACACCCATGGATCCATCTCATTATATCCAGCATGCTCACGTGACAATTAAAAGTCAGAAAAGAAAAATCCATGAAGACAGTGAGATGGTGGAAAAGGAGAAGACTATGCTCAGTAAATAAACTTTTTTTTACTTTCCCTACTATAAAACAATTGACTAAATTATGAATAGAAAAGACAGCAGGTATGGAGAAGTACAAAGACTACCGGAAGTCGTACTTCTGACATTCAATTTGTTTTACATATTCTGTGTAGCATTATACTTCTCGGTTGTCTCTCTGCGCATCATCAATTTGACCACCTTTTGATTTTAACACCACTGTTTAATTAACAGTAGTATGCCCTGGCCTAAGCATATCCGATCTCACCTGATTTCAGAAGCTAAGCAGGGTCGGCCCTGGTTAGTACTTGGATGGGAGACCACCAGGGAATACCAGGTGCTCTAGGCGCCTGGAGTAGGAAATGGCAAACCACTCCGGTATTCCTGCCAAGAAAACTCCATGGACATGTGGTCATGAAGAGTCGGACACGACTGTAAGGACACAACACAACACACATTGTTTTTTACTTATCCTTTGCTTTTCTGCAGTACTTGCCTTTCTACCTGGTTAGTCTCATCTTCCAGCACTGTTTCTTATTTCATTTCGGATTGTCATTGCAGAGTATTTGAGGTACAAAAATATTCATAAGTGGTTTACCATTATCTCCTTCTGCACATTGCTAATAAGCGCTAGACTGAGTGTCACTGTTGTTATCTGTGAAAGAGCCTCTGCCAGTGGTGACTTCCATCCATTACTAGAATTTCCCACCACCACTACCCATCACTAGAGATGGGCACGACTTAGCGGTATTTCCGTTTCCGTTTCCGTTACTCGGTTCCGTTACTCTACGGAAACGGTAACGGGAATTACTCCCCCAGACTTCGAGCTCGAACCGACGAACGAACAATTTTGGTCTGATTTGTCGTGCTCGTTCCTTGCATCGCGAGATCGCGCGATGCCACACGCGGCACAGAAAAAAAGTTTTTAAAAGTTAAAAAAACCCGGTTCCCGGCCAAAAAGCAGGCGGGAAAATGACTGCCGTGCCTCAGGGCACCTACCAGAGGGGTTGTTTCTGGAGGTCCCCGGCCTCCCCCCTCATCCCCCGTCCTGGGCTGCTCTGGTGGGACTCGCCGCAGGCTCGCAGCCAGCAAAAAGCCCAGTCTCGCCGCCGGCCGCCGCAATTAAAGCGCAAGCAAGCGGCACGGACGGCACAGGAAAAAACTTTTAAACTCTCCCCCCACCCATTCCCGGGCCAAAAAAGCAGGCGGAAAAATGCCTGCTTGACTAAGGGCGCAAGGCACCTACCGGAGGGGTGGTTTCTGGAGGGGGGGGGTCCCGCCTCCCCCCCGTCCTGGGCAGCCGGACTCGCGAGTCGCCATCGCCATGCCATGCGGTGCGGGCGGGGGATCCAAAATGGGGCGGCAAACGCAATATTGTTTTTGAAATCGTGGTCCAAAAACACACAAGCACAACAGAAACACGCGAAAATTTATAAACTGCCAGATTTTTCACAGTAGCAGTGGGTTTTTTCTTGCAACAAAATGTCTCTCCTCTCCTCCTCTGTCCTCCATTGATTTTATTTTATTTTATTTTATTTACACCTGCGCAATGATGGGCTGGCCGAGTGGCCAGCCATGTGGGAGTGGACAACCATGCAAATTTTTGGAGCCATCCCACCAGTCGCATGGCCACTTGGCCATGGAGACTTCTGGGATGTGCCAAAAAGCCCCCTAAAACCTGCCCTAGCCCTAACCCTAACCCTTGACTCCGTACCCATACGTCACAGACTGTCTTCTTAGTGGGTCAGAGAGGCACCCAGAGGTGCAACCCACTAGCCCACTGTAACCTTACCCGTCACTAGCCTAACCCTAGCTCTTGCACTAAGCCACCTTAAAGCCAGATCTACTTGCTTGCATTGCACTACACGCAGCAAGTACAATTCCCTTCTGTGTGAGACATGGTGGTGCGAGAGCCTTGTGAAGGGCACGCATGACGCTATCACTCTCACTGGTCTCACTGTCTGCACATTCTGTTATGCAATATCCATATGGCTATTGCATAGCATTTTGCAGCAGCAGCAGGTGAGGAAGGGAGACCCCCATGTAGAGGGGTCTCTCTTGGAGCCTGCTTCCCCTTCCTAGTGGCAGGAGGCACCCACGGGTGCCTCCAGGAGCCCACTTTCCCTTTATAGCGGGCCAGAGGAGGCACCCACCCCACAGAGGTGCCTCCAGGAGCCCGCTCCCCCCCCCAAAAAAACCAGTACTAACGACAACGAAAAAATGAAAAAACGAACCGACTAATTTTTGCGAATTTTCGCGAAAACCGGAAACGACCCGAAATGGGACTGGCCCGACTAACGACAACTCGAAAAAAAATTTTTTCAAGTCGTGCCCATCTCTACCCATCACTACTAGAACTATATTTTTTCTTCTGTTGATGCAATCATTAACTCCTGGAAATGGTGTGTGTCTCTTAGTGTTGCATCTCTGACCATTCTACCTTGGGTGGCCCTGCTAAGAATTTAGACTTTGTAACTTGCAGCTTCCTAACAATATAGCTCTCAGCTTTCCCAAAACACTCAAAAGCCGACTCCACATTAAGCTGTGCACTGAAAAGAGAAAAATGTTGATATAGATGAGCCATTTTAGTGTATGTTTAAAAGAAAGACAAGACAACATTTGCATCCCAGCTGGAGTTGATACATGGAAGCCACTGATGGAGCATGTGCACGAATCCAGTTGATCCAGTAAGTCTAGGTTGGTTGAGATTAGTAATTGGATTTAGGTCAACATATGGCATTAAGCAAATAGGTTTTGTATCTTTTATGCTACAAGTAAGAGAGGACTACTGCAATGGTTTTCTTTTCTATAGGGCAAAAATCATGACAGCCAAAATCATGTAATGAACCACATTTAGAGGAGGCCCACTAAATCAGTGGGGATTTGGTGAGTCAGCGCCTCTGTAAGTTCCATTGATTCAAGTTACAACTTACTACCGGATTTAAGCTTATGTTACTAGAAGACACCAGCCTCTCCATTCAGCTTGTTAGTACAGCAATACTATATAGCAACAGAATCCTAGTTGCATTTACTCAGTAGTAATTCACAGTAGAGATGGGCACGACTTGAAAAAAATTTTTTTCGAGTTGTCGTTAGTCGGGCCGGTCCCGTTTCGGCTCGTTTCCAGTTTTCGTGAAAATTCGCAAAAATTAGTCGGTTCGTTTTTTCGTTTTTTGTTGTCGTTAGTACTGGTTTTGGGGGGGGAGCGGGCTCCTGGAGGCACCTCTGTGGGGTGGGTGCCTCCTCTGGCCCGCTATAAAGGGAAAGTGGGCTCCTGGAGGCACCCGTGGGTGCCTCCTGCCACTAGGAAGGGGAAGCAGGCTCCAAGAGAGACCCCTCTACATGGGGGTCTCCCTTCCTCACCTGCTGCTGCTGCAAAATGCTATGCAATAGCCATATGGATATTGCATAACAGAATGTGCAGACAGTGAGACCAGTGAGAGTGATAGCGTCATGCGTGCCCTTCACAAGGCTCTCGCACCACCATGTCTCACACAGAAGGGAATTGTACTTGCTGCGTGTAGTGCAATGCAAGCAAGTAGATCTGGCTTTAAGGTGGCTTAGTGCAATTGCTAGGGTTAGGCTAGTGACGGGTAAGGTTACGGTGGGCTAGTGGGTTGCACCTCTGGGTGCCTCTCTGACCCACTAAGAAGACAGTCTGGGACGTATGGGTACGGAGTCAAGGGTTAGGGTTAGGGCTAGGGCAGGTTTTAGGGGTTTTTTTGGCACATCCCAGAAGTCTCCATGGCCAAGTGGCCATGCGACTGGTGGGATGGCTCCAAAAATTTGCATGGTTGTCCACTCCCACATGGCTGGCCACTCGGCCAGCCCATCATTGCGCACTGCGCAGGTGTAAAAAAAAAAAAAATAAAATAAAATCAATGGAGGACAGAGGAGGAGAGGAGAGAGATTTTGTTGCAAGAAAAAACCCACTGCTACTGTGAAAAATCTGGCAGTTTATAAATTTTCGCGTGTTTTCTGTTGTGCTTGTGTGTTTTTGGACCACGGTTTCAAAAACAATATTGCGTTTGCCGCCCCATTTTGGATCCCCCGCCCGCACCGCATGGCATGGCGAAATGGCAACTCGAGTCCGGCTGCCCAGGACGGGGGGGAGGCGGGACCCCCCCCTCCAGAAACCACCCCTCCGGTAGGTGCCCTGCGCCCTTAGTCAAGCAGGCATTTTTCCGCCTGCTTTTTTGGCCCGGGAATGGGTGGGGGGAGAGTTTAAAAGTTTTTTCCTGTGCCGTCCGTGCCGCTTGCTTGCGCTTTAATTGCGGGCGGGCGGCGGCGAGACTGGGCTTTTTGCTGGCTGCGAGCCTGCGGCGAGTCCCACCAGAGCAGCCCAGGACGGGGGATGAGGGGGGAGGCCGGGGACCTCCAGAAACAACCCCTCTGGTAGGTGCCCTGAGGCACGGCAGGCATTTTTCCGCCTGCTTTTTGGCCGGGAACCGGGTTTTTTTAACTTTTAAAAACTTTTTTTCTGTGCCGCGTGGCATCGCGCAATCCCGCGATGCAAGTAACGAGCACGACAAATCAGACCAAAATTGTTCGTTCGTCGGTTCGAGCTCGAAGTCTGGCGGAGTAATTCCCGTTACCGTTTCCGTAGAGTAACGGAACCGAGTAACGGAAACGGAAACGGGAATACCGCTAAGTCGTGCCCATCTCTAATTCACAGTGTGTCCACTGGGATTTAGGCAGTGAGAAGAGCTTATAGGATTTTACCACTAACATCTCCTGCTACTCTGCTTTTTCAGCAGTTGCAACCTGCCAAGAATGCTCCTTGCTTTTTTTGCTAAGAAAAATCTGCAGTTTTCTCCATACCATCCTAGGTAAGACGTGTCAAGGATACCATATGTCGATAACAAGTAATCATTCATAAGTGTTGTCAGGCACTTAGTATCTTGCAAAACACTTGGCATCTCCTAAAGAGTTTAATAGCTGCCTAGATGCCCTAAGCACATCTGATCTTGACTGATTTCGGAAGCTAAGCGGGGTCGGCCCTGGTTAGTACTTGGATGGGAGACCACCAGGGAATACCAGGTGCTGTAGGTGCCTGGAGTAGGAACTGGCAAACCACTCCAGTATTCCTGCCAAGTAAACTCCATGGACATGGGGTCACGAAGAGTCGGTCATGACTGTAATGACATAATTCACACACACAAAGTGTTTATTGTAGTTCTGGCACAAAATGGAAATAAATAAATAAATAAATAAATAAATAAATAAATAAATAAATAAATAAATAAATAAATAAAGGCAAGCAAGAGAAAAGTCACCTCTCACTGCATGCTGGTGGATCGCTCAAGGATTTATGGAGATGTAAAATACCTTCCTTTTGAGATGATGGTCATGATGATAAATCCATGCATTCAGAGAAAAGTTTTTCTATCTTATAAAAATTAGATGTTTTATGCTATTTATTTCCCACCCTTTCATGAATTATATCCATATATTTCAATTTCTCAAGCTGTAATAATACAACATACCCCAAAGAGCTCTTTTCGTCAAAGAAAATCAAGCCTGAAATCATGCCAGTTTTTATATAAAATGTTTCTATCAAGAATCACACAGTGATCTATATCCAGCTGTGGTGCTGCTCGCTGGAACAGCCAAGGTACAAGGAATTTTTGTAAACAGGCCCATAGAGGTGTGTCGCTATTACCCCACTCCAATGTTGTACTACCTCAGCGTGAACTGTTTGTTTCCTTGTAATTGTCTTGCAAGTGCTTCTTATTGTAGGATGGTGGTGGTCGTCGTGATAGTGGTGGAGCTGAAGATGAAAATCCCACCCATTGAAATGGAGTTGAAAGCTTCAAGATTCCGCCTAAGGGTTGGGAAGGGGCAATGTAAGTAGGCGCCTTTCCTGAAGATGACAAATTGCGAGCTACCACCGATGCCACAAGCTGTGCCTGGGCTGGTCTTCTCCGTGTTTTACCTGTAAAATGGGGGGGGGGCAATGGAAGGCCCAGTGCAGATGACATTCTCCACTTGAAAGAAAAAGAATCAGTTTGAAGGAGACATCCAACTCTGCAGCCTAATAATTGCTTGATGAAAGGCCCAAAGAGTTCCTCTCATCCAGTAGCCATCCAGATGTCCCTGAGTCATATCAGCAGGACAGATTTGTGACTGGTTTTTAATCTTTGTGTATGTTTCCCAAAATTGGCAAGTCTCCTGTTCAAAAAGGAGAGCCCATGCTTTCAAGCTGCTTTCATACAGATCCCGGTACACCAAGTGTGGCCCTAGCATCACGTATGGCCCCCTGAAGGCTGGTTCAGAGAGGCCACCCAACCTCCCCTCAAAGGGACTTTCAGTTTACTTTTTAGAGAGATCAGAAGACCCACATTCACAGTTTTAACAGCTCAGAATAGTAATTTTCCCAGTGGGAAGCTCTCTAGCTACTTGCAATCTCCCTCCCTCCCCTTCCTCCTCTCTCTCTCTCTCTCTCTCTCTCTCTCTCTCTCTCTCTCTCTCTCTCTCTCTCTCTCTCTCTCTCTCTCTCTCTCTCTCTCTCTGCATGTGCATTTTATGGCATTCTTGGTGGTCTGTACTGCCCCGGAAGGCTCCAAAGGACATAATAGAGGTGGTACCAGACGTGCCCATCCACGTGGGGATTTTGACTACAAATGCAACCCCCCACACACCCATAATGCAATGAAGTCAGCTTTCAGAGATAGGAAAGGGCATCATCTATTAATCTGTGAGGTTTTGTGCCTATGCCAGCATATCTGTGAGTTTCTCTGTGTGCAAGTGTGAGGAACTGTGCAGTCTTGTCTTCACATTTGTATCTCTGATTTGTTTCAGATTGACAGGGAATGGCAGTGTTCTTTGTCACGAAAAAAATATTCTGCACGTTCTTTTGGGTGTTTTTAACTCTAGTCCTATTCCTTTTTCAGATCAGTTCTGTGTCTTGTCTCACTGAAGAAAAGGTTGCTTACGACCAGCGGATTCATCCGTAGACCTAACAAGTGTCATGGACAGAGAGCATAATGATCGTTTATCAGATTGGCAACATGGCATAACTATTTTAAAACCAGCTATAAATCGCACGGGGGGACCGCATAAACCCGTTTATTTCTTAACCCTGTCCGTTGAGCATGTCTACTCTCTTTCAGAAATTGAGTCATGATGCTCCGCTCAAATGGATTCCACTGAAAGTCTACAGACATTGATCGATTCTTTTATTAACTTGTGTGGAATTAAATCCAGGATTGTAAATTTTCTGAATGAGCCAATGTGACTAATAAACGTTAACGGCAAGATGGCGAAAAGATTTATTCAGTGTAGGTTTTAAAGAATATGGCACATAGAACCAATAATGAATGAAGACATGCAATAGACACTGGGCTGGAATGCAGGAAAAAGTTAATATTACTTACCAGTCATTGCCCACATGAGAACAACCTGTTGAAGGGAGTACATGCCAAATTCAGGCAGGCTTTCAGTAAGTAAATTGCTGTCCAGAATGAATTTTAATGGGGGATTGTCTATTTTTATCTTTTAAAAGTATTTTGAAATGATGTAATCTAGTACTTGTACTTTAATGTTGCTATTTATTGTATTTTTTAAAATTATTTTCCCGCTTGTGGTTTAAAATTCCGTGGCCCTTGTCCTTGGTTGCTCTTGGGAGAAAGGGAACATATGCATTAATCATATCTACTTTACTTTTCTTGGCAAACAAAGTCTATACAGTATGGCTAAAGGGGTATATATGGGTTCAGGAAAGATCTACACTGAAATGTGGCTGAGAGCTAGGTACCACTGTCCATTCTTTGCATGTGGCAAGGAATGTAGCTATGCAGAAAACATTAGCACCTAGATAAATGGCAGAATGGTTGGCTGGCTGGCTCAACACATGGACTGAGCACACTGCAAGCACATACCAGTCACAGGCAGTTGTTGATGGTGCCTCTACCCGGGCTGTGTGTATAAGGACACTGGTTACCGATGACACCAGATTCCAATGTCACCCAGACATTGGAATCTGGGGATAGTCCAAAGACTATCAAGTGTTAATATTGAGTGACTCAAGATTCAGGATGAGCAGTAATGAATTGGATAAGGATGAAAAAAGTGAAACTAAATCCAGACAAGACAGAGGTGCTCCTGGTCAGTTGAAAGGGAGAACAAGGGATAGGGATGCAACCTGTATTGGATGGGGTCACCCTCCAATTGAAAAATCAGGTACGCAGCCTGGGGGTGCTCTTGGACTCATCCTTGAGCTTGGATGTCCAGGTCACAGCTATGGCCAGGAGCACATTTGCAAAATTAAGGCTAGTATGCAAGTTACGCTCCTTTCTTGAGAAACCAGCTCTGGCCACAGTGACACATGCCCTAGTGACATCCCAGCTAGACTACTTCAATGCGCTCTATGTGAGGTTAGTCTCAAGAAACTCCAATAGGTCCAAAATGCAGCAGACTGCTAATGGGGGTGGGGTACAGAGATCACATTACACCCCTATCAAAACAGCTCCACTGGCTGCCAATCAGCTATTGAGCACAATTCAAGGTGCTGACCTTGACCTACAAAGCACTATACGACCTGGGTACTCAAACATCAAATCTCACAGTATGAACCTACTCGGGTGTCAAGGACATCAGGAGAGGCCCTTCTCTCCATCCTGCCACCCTCAGGTACATCTCATGGGAACCCATGAAAGGGCCTTCTCAACTGCTGCACCCAGACTCTGGAACTCCCTCCCACTAGAGGCCAGGACTGCCTCATTTCTGTTGTCCTTCTGGAAACAGGCAAAGACCTTTCTCTTCAGGCCAGCTTTCCCTGAATGATGGACTACCATGTGTATTTCATATGAATCTATAGGTTCACATAGACTTTGTGTTTATAACAACGTATAACCTTGTAACTTTAATGTAATGTTGTCCATTAATGCTGTAAGATGTCCCTCAATTCCTTGTTCTCAAATACTTGAACATGTCTTAATTGTACTGGACTGTATATTATCCCTCATTACTGTAAGCCGTCTTGGGTCCCTTTCCAAGGAGAAAGGCGGGGTAAAAATACTCTAAAATAATATAAAATAAATAAATAAATAAATAAATAAATAAATAAATAAATAAATAAATAGATGAAAACAAAACTGCAATTTTATTGAAAAGATACCAAAAACAAAGAGATATCAAAAATACATAAAAAGGACATCAAAAAGACATTTTTATGATATCAAAAACATGGGTCTATCCATTAATAATAAATAGAGGAAGACAATTAACTACACATAGATGCCATCTCTCTCTTATACTGTTCTACACAGAACAGATAAATTCCGTATTGGTTGGTGTAATGGGTGGTTTCCCTCCCCCTGGGCTACTACCTATGAGTTTCAAGAAACACAACTTTACGGCCAAGTTTAGAAAGAAACAATTCTCAGACACCTGTGCTGTGGTTGAATACCCAAAAATAAGACGGGGCTTGGGGACTTTTCACAGCACTTTGGACTCTGAACATATCAGAGCTTAATAAAAGATTAATTTCTATCTGTGGAACATTGTTCAATTCTGATTCCTACCATCACAACACACGCAACACACATGGCACAGCCTTCTAAGGACAAGAACACAGCAGACCCTATATCAGTGATATAGATACCTTTTAGAGACCGAGTGCCCAAACTGTAATTCAAAACCCACTAATTTTTTTGCAAAGTGCCAATACAGCAATTTAACTTGAATGCAGGTTGCTGTGAAGGGGTGATGCTGAGTGCCCATAGAAAGGGCTCCGAGTGCCACCTTTGACACCCATGCCATAGGTTCGCCAACACTGCCCTATACGGCATTAATGTCATGTGAACAGACAGTAGTAGCCCAAGTAATGAGCAGATGTTCTGGCTTCTCACCACAGAGTTTTCATTCTCCTCATAGTGCACACTTGTCTTTTGCTAAAGCAGCCATTTTGGATAACCAAGGCACAAAGGAGGAGGGACAAGCACTGCAGCACTGAAATGGTTTGTTTGGGAGAAATCATATCATAATCAACATATTGCCATCCCAGAACAAACATTCAAATTTCTTGAGGCGTTCGTACCCCAGAGGATATAAATACACTGATCTATTACAAAAAAGAAAGGGATAGGGTCCAGAAAAAAGAAAAAAACATGAGCGATGGTATAGCTTGGCTGTTTCAGACATGTACCCTGCTCTGGATAGAGCTTTGGTTTGGGAAAGTGACATGGCAGAATTGAAACCCACCAGAGGAAATATTAGAACCGAAACACAAATCACATTTTGTTTGCTGGAGTCTTAATACTCCAGCCTTGGTGATACCGATCACAGTGAGCATACAGCGTTGTTCTGGTCTGTACCTCCAGATCTATTCAGGTAATGGTTTTGCAAGATAAAAGAAGACAGTGAGCTGAAAGAAGTCACAAAACAGCAAAAGGGAGGGTGGACCTGGCATGCCTGTATTTCACCATGAGGTAGCTTACATGCACGTACTATGCACACCTGGGCAGGTGTGAGGAATCTTAAATACATTCCTCAGTCTGGACATCATGGTCCTGCAAGGCCACAGACCACCTTCAACTTTTGCAACACATTTGCATAGATAGATATTGGTAATTCTCATGTATATTAGAAAGGTTTTAGAGAGGGTAGCCATGTTATGTACATGAGAAAAGTGTGCACTGGATAAGCAAACAAGATCAAACTGATTCAGTTACTCCTAAATAAATGCACAACATCCATCTGTTTGGCTGGGGTGACACTTCTGGGTGCCCTAGTGGGAAGAATGTGTTCACTCTTCTCTGGCTTTCAGCCCCTGTTACTTTAGTGGACTCTGGTTTATATTTATTACCCAGTAGGGATAGCCCAGACATAGCCATGTGCTTTCAACAATGCATTTTTCTATTACAGTATCATAACAAACAAAAGTAATTGGAAAAGGCATATGCTATTGATACCAGTTCTCACTTGCTGTGAAAACTAGACATGGGCACGACCAGAAAAAATGATGTTTCGAGTTTTCATTTGTCGGAACGGGTCCGTTTCGGGTCGTTTTCGTTTGTCGTGAAATTTTTCAAAAATTTGTCATTTTGTTTGTCGTTTGTAGTTTCCACCGCGATTTAGCGCGATTTGACTTCCCAGAGCATAGGGGCGTCCCGCAATCAGGGCCGGTGCTAGGTGTTTTTGCGCCCTAGGCAGCGGGTGGGGTGGGGGGCGGGGGGCAGGGGGAGGTGCAGGCGGGCGGTGGTGGCAGGGGGCCATGGGCGGGTGGCAGCCGCGGGCGGGTGGTGGCATGGGCGGACGGGCGAGTGGGCAGTTAGGATATCACTTAGGATAGAGGTTCTGTTCTTGGCTTGCACCCCAAATGTGTGTGTGTGCAAGCAAATTGAAGTTGGGAAAATAGAAAATAAATGGTAGTATATAATATATTTTAAAATAAATCCACACCTCCCACTCCCAGTCGAACCTCCCCCTTTATCCAATATCAGAAAAAAAATCCTCACAAACTGCCAGAGAAGAAATAAAGAATAAACTGCTATTCCCTTCAGCAGACAAAGCTGCAGGGAATCAAAGAAATTATTTTCTAAATTCAATTCCCTCCCTCCCTGCCTAATTTAAATCCTAAAGCCTCCAGCCTCCCTCCTCAATCTCAATTGGATCACACCAGCACCAGCAGCCAGCCCTCCTCCCTCAACCACATCCATACACCCGACTGCGATTTCTGGAAGGTGCCTCGGCTTTTTATGCCCTCCGGGACATCCAGAAGTGTCAGTCAAAAACCTGGCAATGCCATTGGTGGAATGGTTCAAAAAATTGCATGGTCCCATCCCATGCCCAGCCCAAATGGGCAGGTCTAAAATAAAATAAAATAAAATAAAATAAAATCAATACGACGTTTTATTGCTATAAAAAACCCACTGCTGCTACTATTAAAATTCAGGCATTTAAAATAAATGAATTTCACACATTTCTGTGGTGATTCGGTGTGTTTTTTGACCACGATTTCAAAAGAAAAATTGCGGTCGCCATTTTGGATCCCCCCCCACCGCATGGCATGGCGAGATGATGAGGATGACCCCCCCAGCCTGGTGCAAGCAGCCCAGGACAGGAGAAGAGGGGGGGAAAGGCCGGGGACCCCCCCCCCAGAAACCACCCCTCTGGTAGGTGGCAAAGCCTCAGGCAGGCATATTTTCACCTGCTTTTTTGGCCGGGAGTCGGGGGTTTTTTAAAAAAAACTTTTTCTGTGCTTCGCATTGGGCGATCGACGCGATGCCACAAACGGAAACGAAAAACCCGACCAAATTGTTCTTTTTTCGGTTCGAGTTCGAGTTCTGACGGCTTAATTATCGTTACCGTTTCCGTTCCGTAATGGAAATGATAACCGAAAACGGAAACGACAATTTCGCCGAGTCGTGCCCATGTTTAGTGAAAAAAAGTGCGGAGTTACTGTGGAATCACAGAATCAATAATGGCGCATTATAGAATTATACAGCAGGAGTTTTTGCAGCCCTCCCCGATTTTAATAAGTTTGTGGAGACAATCAATGCCTTTATATCAGTGTGCAACATGGACAATTAATAGACATTCCGCGAAGCCCTTGTCATTAATTGTTACTTTGATCAGAGTGACATTTGTATAATTATTGAGGGAATTTCAGGAACAGAGACATTGCAGCATGATCCCCAAATAATGACCAACTTCAAGCAAATCATAGTTTTATATCAAGGGGGTAACTGGTTGCAAATCCATCTCTGCCCAATTATATTTACACAGCAAGGCTGGAGGTTTCACAAAAGGCCCAAGGGGAGGTGGGCAAATAAGGAGGAGGAGGAAGAGAAAGATGAAATTATATTGATAAATTCCCTTTAGGGAATATCATAATGTGATGTTCTAACATTTCTGCACAGAGAAAATGAGGAAAGGAAAGTTGTTATGCATGGCTCCAAAATTAAACACAGAAAGGAAACTGTTGCTTACATCCCAGAACCATTCCTATGACACACCTGCTTCTCCTTTTAATGTGTTTTTCCAATTACACCTATTTCACCACTTGAGGGAGCATTCCTTCTAGATATGGATTTTCCATCTCATCTAGTGAGACCCTCAGGAAGTTAACAAGAATGCTAAAGTACTGTCTTTTTAAAAGTACAGAAGAGTAACAGGAAACTCCAGACAAATAAGTCTAGTGTTACCTGACTAAATTGTGCAATAATCTAATTATAGTCAGAAAACGTAACAAGATAAAAGTATAGAGAAATGAAGTTACACAATGGCATGCAGTTCAATGACTATACCAAGGGAGAAGTACATCAGTTGTTTAACATATGCACTGACATGTCTGTGGAGATTCTCAATCATCTAGGTAAGGTTACCTGGGAGCTGAATGATGACAACTGGATTTCTTTTCTTGTGGGATCAAAATGTTTCACTACTTATCCAAGTAGCTTTGTTATTCTGAAAAATATATATAGTTCACCTTGTTTTCACCCCACCCTGGTCTGAATAGGTTCCTTAGGTCTACAGTGGCTTGAATAGGCCTGTTAGGTGGATAATTGTGTGAGGTGTGTGAGTCACACCTATGCAACCCTCCATTGATCCCCAGACAAATCAGAACCATTTCACAACTCCACCAGGAAGACCACTGCTAACAACCCATACTTCATGAATGTTGGGAAAAGAACTCCAGTCGCCATGACTTAACTCCCAGGTAGTCTGAAATGGTTTGGTCGACTTTTAAGGGTCTCATGTCAAGGAGAGAGCTCTGATTTCTGAAGAGGAGGTTCTAATTCAGTTTGCCCCCTTTTCTGCCCCTAAATGATGTATTCATTCATTGGAAAGGGAGAAAAAAATGAGGGAGGCCATAGACTTAAAGGATGCAGAGCCCATCTAATTCTCAACCATGCATTCAACATGGAGGGAAGCTTCGATATTATTTGGTATGGGAAATAATAAAATGGCGTTGAAAGGAAAGTGAGGATAACAAAAGCTCTGCCACTCTTTCCAACCCTTTGCTTAGCCTATAGAAGCCCACTCAAAGCTCTCTTGATATCAGGGGCTCTGACAACAAAGCTGTCTCTAATAGAATCCTCAAGATTGCCCTGTTAATACTATCAGCACATTCACCATAAGATAGCTCTGCCCATTGAATCCAAATTACTTTCCCAGGCCATGCAAATGTGAGTGTGTTTTCTAGAAGAACTGCGTAATAAAACAAGGTTGGGTAAAATGTTGACTCATCAAAGAACATTCCTCCTGAATCTCTTTTATTCATAAATAACCTATTTGCCCTAGAAAATAAACATATTAATGTATACAGATATCACTGCTGTATTTAATTTAATCTAAATTGCTTTGGCTTATCTGTATATGAAGGCTCACAAAGTTCCTGCTCTGTCTCAGTGAGAGAGACTTTAAAAAAACCAATCGGAGATAGAACCAGAAAGCATTGCCTTGGAAACCAGAGTTCCCTAACCTAATGCACATCCCCTCCAATTAACCTGTTTTCCTTCAGACAATAATGTCTCCTCAGCAGTCATACTTGAAAATTAAGATTGTACTTATCTCCCAATTATCAGACACAAAAAAGCACAATAAATACAAGATATGGGGATGAAGAAAATCAAATGCCATGACAGATGTTTTTCAACACCTGAAGGAGCACCTTTTAAGAATAAGGCAAATCTGGCTTGACTTCAAACAACTTTCACTGAAGCAATACAGTCTTCGGGTGAGAAGAAAGCCATTGTTCCTGAAACTTCAAGATGCACTCAATTAAAATCTTCACCACTGTGTGAAAAGTGTTTTCAGTGTTGAAAAGTCTTCCCTTGGCATCCCATTCCATCCTAAATTAGCTATTTAAATATATTATTTAAAGCTATCCTGCACTGGGCATATCACAACACAGGACTCCCTGGCAAAGACAATAATTCCAGGAAAAGGTGAAGGCAGAAGGAGGAGAGAAAGACCTTAAAAAAGAAGGATTGACTTAATAATGGAGTCCGCAGTCTTGAGCTCACCAGGACTAGCAGGGCTGTTAATGACAGGTACTTTTGGAGTTCATGCATTCATACGAGCCATCTACCTCAGAAATCGCTTGGCAGAGCATAATATAAAATATAGTTTCATAACTTTTTCCATTGTTTTACCTTTCCAGAGAAAATCAATTAAATGGGGGGGGGGATACAGAACAACTCCACCACATTTTTAATTGTTTGTGCTTGTATCCCTTTGTCTCCTCAGGCTATAGCCCCAGGCCAACAGTTGACTGTGAAATATTACCTGTATATTTTATCCATCAACATGTACTGTATGTTGATCTGAGGAAGTCGAGAATACGACTCACCTGTTTCTTCAATATAATATTTGCAGTGGTTTATATGAAAAGTTTATCTGTGCACTGTCTGAACCTTATCAGAAAACTGTTTGGATTTTGTGTCAGTTTTCTATACAGTGCCTGGTGCTACAGTAAAAGCAGCCAATATTTTATCTGCCGCTATTAAAAGGCATGGCAAATCAACAGAAGAAAACACACAGTTAGTCTAAGACCAACTGTACATTATCTGAAGTGTGTCTGTTATTCAGATCCCGCACTGCAAAGTAAGAAGAACTATTTGCTGTATATTCTGTGAAATACACTTAAAGGTTTCTTTAAATTGGCACAAAGGGGATTTTTTCCATCAGAAAGACATTAAGAGAAATGGTGAAGTTTCCCCCACATAAATCTTAGTTCTGGAACCCAGCAATATATCTGGGGGGAGAGGGGCAGGGAGGGCAGGGGGAAATGGCCCTGAGAATATATTTACAGTTTTAATCACTTTAGATGTCTCCACAGTGTAGGTACACCCATTTGACTCTGGGCACTAGCAGGGGATCTGCTCTTCATTCACAGCAATGGTGTAATCTCATTTTACCAACAGTTAGGATCTATCCTGTCAAGCCACACCACTGGTCAATCTAGCTCAGTATTGTCTATACTGATTGGTAGCAATGTCTTTTAAGGATTCCATCCAGGAACCATTTTCTATCTTTACCTGGAAATAAATATTGGGAGCTTTTGTACATAGTGTCATTTACCTATGGCTTTTCCTCATTTAATGAGATAAGAGAAAGGAAGGAATTGGGGTGATCTAAAGCAGCCATTCTCATTCCCCTGGGGAGCCCTGGCACATTTGAAGTGGGGATGCAGATTGAAAACGTCTTCACACGTCATCTTGTAAGGGTTATGATGCGACTTATACAATCCTGATTCATCCTATATATTTCTTCCATATTATGGCCAAAAAATAAAAAAAATGTTCAGAATGGCTGATCTAAAGACTTATCTGGAGTTTTTTTTTTTTAACAAAAGAAGATCATGTGGATCAGTGTGAACAGAATGATCACTCAAGTGAGTGATAAAATAGATTGCACTCAAGATAAGAAGTGTTTAAGCATGGATGAGACTGCTTCAACTTCCCCCGTCCAGAAATGCCCAGAGACAGAGGTACAGCAATAATTATACTGTTCATACACAACCACATCTGCTGAACCCTGATAATGACTTATGAAGGTTAAAAAGTGCCTGTTTCCATACAAGTCAGGAAACCTGGATATTTTACATGGCTGATTGAAACTAAGCATGATAAATTAGACTGTAGTAAGCTTGTTTTACTTCCTTTTTCTGAAGTTCACATGTTTTATGTTTGCACCATAATTTTTCCTTTATCATAACCATATTGGTTTGATTTAGAAATTAATGCAGGCTTCCATTTAGTTTACAAGACCAACAACACCATAGCTTTAACCATCCTGACCTTAGTTGGCAAAGTGATGTCTCTGCTCTTTAGGATGCTATCTAGGTTTGCCATTGCTTTCCTCCCAAGAAGCAGGCGTCTTTTTATTTTGTTGCTGCAGTCGCCATCTGCAGTAATCAAGGAGCCCAAGAAAATAAACTCTGTCATTGCCTCCATTTCTTCCCCTTCTATTTGCCAGGAGGTGATGGGACCAGTGGCCATGATCTTAGTTTTTTTGATGTTGAGCTTCAGCCCATTTTTTTCACTCTCCTCTTTCACCCCCATTAAGAGGTTCTTTAATTCTTCCTCACTCTCTGCTATTAGAGTAGTATCATCTGCGTATCTGAGGTTGTTGATATTTCTTCCGGCAATCTTAATTCCGGCTTGTGATTCATCCAGACCGGCCTTTCTCATGATGTACTCTGCATATAAGTTAAATAGGCAAGGTGACAGTATACAGCCTTGTCGTACTCCTGCTTGATGCAGGAATACAAATCAAAGTATCTCTGCCAGGTGGTTGTCCAAATTTCTTTTGAATGGCTCCAGTGTTGGAGCACTCACCACCTCCTGAGGTCATGGGTTCCATTACCATACTGCTCTAACAGTTAGGAAGTTTTTCCTGATATTGAGCTGAAAACTGGGTTCTCTTAACTTGAACCCCGTACTCTGAGATGATCAAGAACAGATCCTGCCACTGCACTATATTACAAATATTTGAAAAGTGCTGTCATATAATTCCCTCAGTCTTCTTTTCTCTAGGCTGAACATGCCCTGTTCTTTCAGTGTTTATTTATTTTATTAATTAATTCACTAATTTTATTGATATACCGCCCAACTTTCTAAAGGAACTCTGGGCGGTTCACAACAAGAGAATCCATACACAAACATATATAAAACAAACCCAATTGATCAGAGCATTAAAATCAATAAAAACATGGGATATAAGAAAGTGGCAAAAAAGAAAAAAATATGATAAAACACCATTAGTTGCCCAAAGCAGCCTGGAAGAGCCAAGTTTTTAATCGCTTCCTAAAGGCTGTGTGGGGCTCTGTAAAATGTAAATCACTAATTATAGTTTTTAACTCTATGAATGACAAATGGAACATGTGGGAACGGAACATGGTGATGGTACCCTATCCCAGGCTGTGAGGAGGGAGTCCTTGCTCTGTCCTGGAGTCATTTAGATTTGCGCAAATACCCCACTTTCCATCCATTTTTGTACATTTGTCCAAATACTGCACATTTCTAGGCAGTACATTTCCCCCCTGACAGGGGAATAGAATTTCCCAGCACTTAATCCACAAAGTTCTGTTGCCAGGGCAACACACTTTTTCTTACTGCTAGCTTTTCCACTCCTTGCGGTCCGAGTTCTAAATGGAATCTGGATTTCTGCACAAGTGTGGGTCAAGCACACTTGGTTTGCCAGCTGTGATATCATCTAACATATCTCCTTTTTATGCTCGTGTGCTTTGGGGTGTTATGTTTTGCACTATTATGACCTTTTCCCTCTCCTGTCCTGAGTGTTTTGATGACTAAAGACTTGACTACCAGACCACACGAGGCCAAAGACAAACAAACAAACAAAATACCCTGCTCCTGACAAGAAATTCACGATCAGAACAATATTTTAATATTTATCTTACAACAGTTACCAGCGTTCTCTTTTTAACTGGAGCAATCCATGAGGAGAACCAACAATAACAGTGATGTTTGAACCCTTCCACCCATTCTGTTTTCAAAATTCTAACCACCTCCACACACCCCAAAATGTTCCTGGTGCCTCCAAATTTCAAAGTCATAATGTTAGCTCACAAAGTTGGCTGTCAGACAAGAAAATGCGAGCAAAACCTCACTAAATGAGTATACAAACAGTGTAAAATGCCAGTGCTCTCTCCCTTCCCTGGTGCTTTAACACAAACTCAAGGGCTCTGTTTCAGTCTTGTTCGTTTCATTTTCTTCATTTAAAGAACAGGGAAAAGCAATACATAAAGCTAACAATCAAGTTGCAGCAAGATATTCTCCTGACCCATACCCTTCCCGCTGACGTGGGGGTAGGATATTAGGAGAATGTTACAAAGGGAAAATGTTAAATACATTTGGACCCCACTTTGAAGAACTGTGTGGGTTTTCTCTCATAGCTAGGTCCCACATGTCGCTTGCTGCTAAAGCCAATCCCTGGAAAAATGTTGTTTTTGATGAGATGTGGGAGTTCCATCAAAGCAGCTGATCTCTGTTGTCTCACCCACATAAGTCACCGTTTGATGCTTATTGTCAAGTTGAAGACACATACACATGCAATTGCCCTGAAAGGATCCCTTCTTCTGTGCAAATTACTTTTGGAGACTGCATTTATCATTCTTTTCCATTGACATCCAATGGTAGAAGTAGTCCACATTCTAAAATATGAGAAGCCCAAATATTTGAGCCCATAAAATTTCCGTCTGTGTCCTCAGAACACATCTGATCGACCATAATCACAGTAAGAGTCTGTAAAGGTAAAGGTAAAGGTTCCCCCTGCACATGCGTGCTAGTCATGTCTGACTCTAGGGGTGGTGCTCAACCCCATATTCAAGCCAAAGAGCCAGTGTTGTGCAAGTCCATGGCCACGTGACCAGCATGACTGCAAGGAAACAATTTTTACCATCTTAATTTTAGCAGCAGCCCCTATTTATCTACTTACATTTACCTGCTTTCGAACTGCTAGGCTGGCAGAAGCTGGGGCTATCAAGGGGAGCTCACTCTGCTGCGTGGCACCCAGAATTTGAACTGCCGATCTGCCAACTTTGTAGCCAACATTTTTGGAGCCTTAGTCCACTGAGCCACCATGCCCTCCAGGAGTCTATATAATTATTTTTAAAGCTATATCTTTGCATATGTAGTTCTCATTACAAATTGGGACCGCACTGATGCACCATATCAGTACAGAAGGCTGAATCTTTCATAGGCCCCTCACCAATGTAAAGGCTCCCATTCTGTAATAGGGAACCTTTTGATCCAGCTGAACATTTCCACTGTCTGCATGTCGGATGAGGAGATCCTGGCAATTCCTTCTACTTCTGAAAATCTGTATTTCCTCCCACCCCAGAAAATAGTGCCCAGGAAGCTTGATGGTCTACGTCAGGGCTGTTCAACTTTGAACAGGCCAAGGTCTACTTTTTCCGGCCCAAAGTGCCTGAGGTCTACTACACTAAATCCTCTACTTACGAATTTTATCTGTTCCAACCACATGCTCATTAAGTAAAAAAATTTGTAAGTAGGAATGCATTGAAAACCAATTAATCTGTTCTGGGAGGAACAGATTTCAATGTGCCATGGCCCTTGAACTGCCCCGCTCAGCTGAGACACTGAGCTGGCAGACCCAGAACTTTGCTAGGGCAGTGGTGGTCCTTGGGATGGGGGAGGGAGGGGTGGAAAACCTATCCCCTCACTTTTTAAATTGATGGCCGGCGGGCTACTTTTGAACCCTTTGCAGGCTACCAGTAGCCCGCGGTCTACCTGTTGGGCAGGCCTGGTCTATGTGAAGATGGGAGAGGCTGTGAGTTGCAGAGCTAAGGGAGATTTACCAACACCCTCTTTTCTGCTGATAGATGCCTTTTCTCAGTGGACGAAGTCCTCCTGCATTTAACTGGGAGAGGCTTTTACTGGTGGAATACAACGTTGGATCCGAATCATGGCACGTGTTGTACAATGTCACTATCTTTCTCTGAAGAATGACCAAAGGGCGCTGTGGGGGCAGCTAGAGCAAGGAACAAGTACGTAATTGGTAACATTGACTCTGTACAGAATTCATCTGAATTTGGTCTAGCAGTCACCTCAAGGACCAGTGAGTTCCTGCCCATCATCTATCTGTTTTGACATTTGGAACAAAACACATAAGAGGCAGAGTTCTTCTCCTCCACCGCTGCCTTCTTTTTCTTTATCCACAACCTCGCCTTAAATTTCAAGTGGGGCAGCAGAGAGAATATAACAGAAGTATAATGACAGTGTTCCCTGGGGACACAAACTTAATAAGCTTGGTATGTAATACGAACAGGCATTCATTTTCTGGCTAGCAATGATTTTGATTGTTCCTAAAAGGCCCCCAGTCAATGCTTAGAAATTAATGAGGATAGAAATAAGTCTGCATGTTCCACTTGCTTTGAGTTCAAGACTGCCGAAAGGCTGAAGCTGATAAATAAAATCACTGTGGCCAAAAGAAGAGAGATGCTACCTAGCACTGGGCACAAGGACATAGTTTGACAGTACGGTACAAAAGCCATGCCTCTCTCAAGTTGCAGAATGGACCGGCTGTTAATGCGCTGATTCTCCCAGTGACTTGTCTTATAAGTCCTCTGCTTTGGTTCAGTCCTATGGGCCTGCAATCACACATCTCGGTTCCTCATCATAGAGGGAAATTACCGAGTGACACATAGCATCGATGTACCCATATGAATTGAACACCTCTCCCCCTGCATACATCTCTCTCTCTCTCTCTCTCTCTCTCTCTCTCTCTCTCTCTCTCTCTCTCTCTGTGTGTGTGTGTGTGTGTGTGCGTGCGCGCGCGTGCACGTGCATGCATGTGCATGTGTGTGTGTGTGTGTGTGTGTGTGTGTGTGTGTGTGTGTGTGTGTGTGTGTGTGTGTGTGTGTGTGTGTGTGTGTGTGTGTGTGTGTGTGCTTTAAAAAGAACATTATTATGTTGACACCCAGGGAAAGTCAAAATGTATTTTGTGAAGAGAGATGGAAGGACATGACAGCTAAATCCCAATTACATCTCTCTCCCACCACACATTTTACAGAGCAAACCATGCCACTGCAATGCAAAGCATCTTCTTATTGGAGGGCAAGAAACTGCAACACAGAATTTCCATGAGAGCCACAGAGAGTCATACAAATACAAGAGAGGAATAATTGAAATCTGGGATGACTGGGCTAATGAGTTAAACCTCTTTTTTAATAGATTTGACTCCACTCCCATGCCCTCTGCAAGCCCCTCAGCCCCTTTCCCATACATCTCCAGTCCAGCAGTTTCAACCACCATCCCCCGACCTTCTTCATCTCCCCACACACCCCTGTTTTCATACCATTCCAGAGTCAGCCCCCACTCATCCTCCTCGTCCTCCCCCTCTTGCCCCCTCTCTATAACATCAAGCCAGGTGAGGGGAGAATTGAGACACCTGAAGGTTAGGAAGGCTGTAGGACCAGATGGGATCAGCCCTAGATTGCTGAGGAATTGTGCGGACCAGCTCTGTGAGGTGGTCACATACATTTTCAACCTAAGCCTCAGCTTGAAGATGGTCCCTGTACTGTGGAAAACCTCCTGTGTGGTTCCAGTTCCCAAGATCAAACATGCAAGGGAGCCAAGTCACTACGGGACTGTGGCCTTGACCTCCCATTTGATGAAGATCATGGAGAGGCTTATCCCCAGGCACCTTCATCCCATGGTGGGCACAGCGCTGGACCCGCTGCAGTTTGCCTATAGGCCAAACATCGGGGTGGATGATGCTGTTACCTACCTATTACATCGGGCACTGACTCACCTGGAAGTTGCTGGAAATGCTGTGAGGGTCATGTTTTTCGACTTCTCCAGCGCATTTAACACCATCCAGCCAACACTACTGCAAAGGAAGCTGGGAGGAGCAGGAGTGGATGGACATCTTACCACATGGATAATAGACTTTCTCACCAACAGGCCACAGTACGTGCGGCTGAGGATCTGTGTGTCTGATGTGGTGGTCTGTAGCACGTGGACTCCACAGGGTACGGTGCTTTCACCGTTCCTTTTTACTCTCTACACCTCGGATTTCACCTACAATACTAGCAGTTGTCATCTCCAGAAATTCTCTGATGACTCAGCCATTGTTGGATGTGTGTCAGAAGGGAAGGAGCTAGAGTATAGGTCAACCATCATGGACTTTGTCGACTGGTGTGAAAACAACCACTTGCACTTAAACACCAGCAAGACGAAAGAGATGGTGATTGACTTCCGGAGAAAGACACTACCTTTTACACCAGTGAACATCCGGGGCTTAGCTATTGAGATAGTGAACAGCATCAAGTACCTGGGTGTTCACTTAAATAATAAACTGGACTGGACTCACAACACTGATGCCCTATACCAGTGTTTTTCAACCTTTTTTGGGCAAAGGCACACTTGTTTCATGAAAAAAATCACGAGGCACACCACCATTAGAAAATGTTAAAAAAATTAACTCTGTGCCTATATTGACTATATATAAGTAATTCTCTTGAATAGGAATCAAATAAATCTATACCACCACCACCCATTAGTGTTGCCACCATAAATGCAAAAATTCAATCAACAATTTCTAGAACTACCCCCCCCCAAATTAATAAAAAGGCACATCTGAAAACCTATTCGAATATCTCAGGGCAATATTCACACTAGAAGAAAGCAGCTTTATATACTTCGGTCTTACACCAGCTTCCCAAAACCAGAAAGGGACAGTGGCTGGCGCCGCAGCTCTGTAGGAACTTTGCTCGGTTGCTCGTGCTGGCTTGTCTGGCCTCCTTGAGGGCCACACTGATGATCAAGGACTGGGTGGGATTTTTGTAGGATTCTGCCCCCCCATCCTTCCCTGCAAATCCAGAACTGGAACTTAAGGGCATCATGCATCACCCGCCGCCTTGAGAAGACGGTGAGCCGACGGCGGGTGAGCCGATTTCCTCGGGAGTAAAGCGGGTGGAGGGAGCAGGATGCGAGAGACAGCCTGCTCGGGGCCAAATCCTCCTGCCCAAGGGTGACGGTGAGGGACAGAGGGGCGAGGGGGACGGAAAGGGGTGAGGGGTGGGGTGGGCGTGGGTGGACTTTACCTCTCGTTCACAAACTTCCCTCGGGCGGCGCTCCGCCTGCCCGCTTTTCGCTGGAGACGTGGCGGCTGCTGCTGCTGCTGAAGCTTCTGCCTCTTTGAAATGGAGGCGGCCGCTTCCTCCACCTCGCGCTCCGCCGCGCCCGGGACAGGTCAGAAATTGGGCTTGGAGAGCCACCGGTCTGGAGTGTCCCGCCGGGAGGTGGCGGCCAAAGTCGCCCGGGGGCTTCCTTTGGCCCCTCGCCAAGGCGGCTCGTCCTCGTTGTCAGAGTTGCCCACGAAGAGGTAGAGCAGGAGCAGCAGCGCCAGGCAGAGCGCCAGGGCCACCACTTTGCAGTGGAGTTTCATCTCGGCGCCCGGCAGCAGCAGCAGCAGCCTCAGCAGCCCCGGGAAGGAGGATGAGGGGGAAGGAGGAGCAGGAGGACAAGCCCGCACCGCCGCCGCCGCCTCGCCCCTCCTGGCCCCCATCGCCCTCCTCCTGCTGGCGGGCTTGCAACGCCGTGCCACCCTGGACATCAGCAAGCGGCTTCCTCAACGCCCCGCTGGGGCACCGCGCGCTCGCGAGGGAGGGGAAACCGGCGCCGCCTCGCGCCACCCCTCACCCCGCGGTGGCCAAGAGGAAGGTGAGGGTGAGGGAGGGAAGGAAGGAGGAGCCCCGGGCGGGCAGGCGGGCGGGCGGGCGGCAGCGGGAGAAGCCCCTACCGTAAAGACCAGAATAGCTCCTCGCCCTACAATGGGGAAGCAAGCTCTCCACGCCCCCCTCCTTCTCCCTCCGGAGAATTTATCATTTAAATCAGTGTTTTTCAATTTTTCCAACGGCACACCAGGCAACATCTCGCGGCACACTAGTGTGCCGCGGAACAGTGGTTGAAAAACACTGCCCTATACAAGAAGGGTCAAAGCCACCTCCATCTCCTGAGGAGACTGAGGTCCTTTGGAGTGTGTAGGCCTATGTTACGGATTTTTTATGACTCTGTGGTAGCTTCAGCTCTTTTCTATGCTGTAGTCTGCTGGAGTTCAGGTAGTACTGAACGGGATAAGAACAGACTGAACAAGCTGGTCAGGAGGGCTAGTTCTGTCTTGGAATACCCTCTGGATTCTGTTGAGGAGATGGGTAAGAGGAGGATGTTGGCCAAGCTGACATCCATTATGAACAATACTTCTCACCCACTGCACCAGACAGTGGAGGCTCTTCGTAGCTCCTTCAGTGGCAGACTCAGACATCCCCGGTGTGGGAAAGAGTGCTATCGCAGGTCCTTTATTCCCACTGCTGTGAGACTCTTCAACTCTACAGTTTAACATATTCATATGGGATATATATACTGTAGCTTCGCTTTATATTTATTTTTATATACAATTTTTAGTGTAATATTTGTATATTGGGTTTCTTATTTTATTTAATCTCTATTAGCTATTTTGTTTTCTCTCACACACACTTTACACTTTTTGTGCACCTAGCTATCTTTACTTGTTTTTTTATATTGGGAGCTGTGTAACAAGTAAATTTCCCCAGATGTGGGATCAATAAAGATTTATCTTATCTTATCTTATGCATCAGAAAGAGGATAATGCTACTGCAGTTTAAAATATTGTTAATGTGTATGTCTGCTTCCAGCTTGAGACTGAGTGTAAAACATTTTTAGAGCTCAGTGCTGCATGTGAGGCTCACTTGGAAAGCTTGTTAGGAGCACCAGGCCTTTCCTGGACTGGAAGGGAGAACAATATAATTTTCTTCAATGAAAAGAAGACAGGCCTGTCTTTCTCCAGTGAGAAAACTGGAACAGCGGATGATGAATCCGCAGATACATGGGTCCTACTTTACTAAAGGTGTCTATAGGAATAGCTATGTGTGTCTGTTGCAGTGCATTTTTTTTTAAAAAGACAAACACATTCATACTAATTTCTAGGGGACAGATAAAGCTTTGGTGTTCTTTATGATGGTGAAGACTCACCACGTTTTGTGGGGCACAAACATGGGTATACTGTAGTCCACCAATTCATTAGTCTTTATGGCGACACAATTTTTAAAATTAAATTTATCACAGAAATGAAAGGAAATCAATGGAAGACCTTTTAATATGGTGGAAAATCATAAACTGAACCTACTAGTAGTACTTCTCTTTCAGTCACTTGCTAGCTCAAGTGAGGAACAAGTTAATAAAGTATTGTTCTCCTGGCTCTTGATTCCAGATTTCATTATCTTTCTCTGCTGATAGCTTACCTACCTTTCTGATGATTGCTTGTCTTATCTTGCTGGTTCCTTCACTCTAGGTTTTGCAACCTTGGAACACAGATGGAAGCTCTCCTCTTATCTGGGACACAGCCTGATTCTTTCACCACTCTCTGCCTACCATCTCAAGATTACTGAGAATGACCTCAAATAATGTATCATTAGATCTTATATACTTGTTCCTTAAATACCTCACCCTTTCATTCATTTCAGAGATAAAATACAGGTGTAAAGTAATAAGGTACTATTCGGGTGGCTCATGGATCGAGCAGGGCATCTCTTGTCACCCTGAAGGTGTGGTTTCCCACCACCTCCAGTTCCACACATAATCCACTTACAGGTAATATCAGCTTTGTTTCTTGCTTAGGCATGGAAGTTTTACATCTACCATTAAGGACTGCAACAAAGCTCAAAAATAAAAATGTCAAAGAATTACTGGAGAACAGAAGTCAGAGACTGACAGCCAGTGGCATATAGAGATGGGCACAAAATGAAAAAAAATGCTGTTTCGCTGTTTCATTATGTAATGAATCATTTTGTTATGAAACAAAATAGTAGAACACGTTTCATCAAAAAATGAAATGAAACACCATTTCCCCCTCTAGGAATGAAACAATTCATCTTAGGCGCCTATCACACGTCCCTTTAAATCCAGATTAAATTTCAAGATAAACTGTGTCCAAAAATCTTTTCCCCATGGCCACCAGGCTTTTAAAAAAAAGGTAAAGCCCCCTTTAGCGAGCTTTCCAATACCTGCCAGAGAAGCTGGGGATTTTTTGCCTCGCTTAAAAAACCCATAATTTTAGGAGCCAGAAGTCTGTGGCAGTGCGTATATGATACGGTGTTTTGTTTTGTGTTGTTTTGTTTTTCATAGTGCCAACTGGCTGTTCCTGGGGCTGGTTGGTGCTGTTTCTTTGATTTTTTTATTGTTATCCCCCCCAAGCGCCAGTCAGCTGGCCTGCCAGCAGGTGGAGCATTTTTAAATTATTTTTATTTTTATTTTTCCTTAGCCCCCACTAGCCAGCCCTGGGGCTGTTTGGAGGTTTATTTTTTATTTTATTCTGCACCCATGCCAGTCAGCTGGCCTGGCTGGTCAGGGCATTTTTAAATTTATTTTAATTTATTTTTTAATTTCTCCTTAGCTCCCAGCAGCCAGCCCTGGGGCTGGTCAGCCATTTTGATTTATTTTTTTTAAATTTCCTCTGTGTCTGCTTGAAGCAGGTTAGGGCTGTGGGGACAGAAGAAAAGCTTATCAACTCAAGGAAACATGTAAACTCTGAACCCACATCTTCAATCAAGTAATCAGATAAGGAGAAAAGTTGAAGTTTCTTATTTATCGCATCTTCCCCCTTGTGTGATAGCGTCTTTAGAGGAACCAAAATAGCAGGGAAGCTTCCTCAAGCTCTTCCCTGTAAGCCTCCTAAATTTAGATAGTTTTGAGATTCAGGGGACCTGCGTTATTAAACTTCAAAGGGGTCCCACTAGGGGGAAAAATCTTTTCTAATTGAGTTGGAAGCCACTAACAGTCCCCTGAC
The DNA here is from genome assembly GCA_037367245.1 of Phrynocephalus guinanensis. Lineage (NCBI taxonomy): Eukaryota > Metazoa > Chordata > Lepidosauria > Squamata > Agamidae > Phrynocephalus > Phrynocephalus guinanensis. The sequence goes on from CM074734.1 coordinate 43,409,514, forward strand.
TCAATTGCCAGAGTGTGTATGGTGCACACCAGCATTATAGGGGTTAATTTAAGCAGCTTAACTCCTATTAACCCCCATATTGCTGACACGTGCCATATAGACTCTGGCAATTAGCTATGGGGACCCATTTGGAGCTTAATAATTCATCCCCCTGAACCCCAAACCTCTTCAAATTTCGGGGGCATACAAGGAAGAGCTTGAGGAAGCTCCCCAGTGGTTTTGGTGGTGAAATATGCCTCTGATCACTATTCACAGTCATGTTTCAGCACCAAAATTGTTGGGGAGCTTTTTTGGACTCTTCCCTGTAAGCCCCTGAAATTTGAAGAGGTTTGGGGTTCAGGGGCTTACAGGTAAGAGTTATTAAACTCCAAAGGGGGGTCCCCTAGGAAAAAAGCATTCTAAGTCAGTCAGAAGTTCAGAACTAAGGCAATTATAGCCCCCTGCACACATGCCGGGGAGCAATTAGCAGCTTCTGACTCAATTAGAAAAGTTTTTTTGTAGAGGGATCCCCTTTAGAGTTTAATAACTCAGACCCCTGAACCCCAAACATCTCCAAATTTGGGGGGCTTACAGGGAACAGTCCTAAGAAACTCCACTGGAATTTTGGTGCTTCTAGGAGCCAAGAGAGCACAGTGTTTTCTTTCATTTAGTTTTGTTTTGTTACAAAACTACTTTAAAAATTGTTAGTACCAAAACAAAATGAAACTACTAAAGAAATGTGCCCATCTCTAGTGGCATGTGGTAACTCCACTTCCAGAGGTACTCCAGGATTTGGTCTGCAATTTAGATGAACAATTGAAGGTGCAGATGCCTACTACCACCGAAATAGATACAGCACTTTGGATAATCCCTGTAAAGTGCAGACTAAAACCTGAAGTGGATTTACAGCTGACAATGGAACCCTATTGCAGCCAAAAAAGAAAGAAAGAAAGAAAAGGAAGGAAGGAAGGAAGGAAGGAAGGAAGGAAGGAAGGAAGGAAGGAAGGAAGGAAGGAAGGAAGGAAAATATGCAATGCTCCTACAGCTGTTTTTTACAGAGTGATCCTTTCATCCACACTGAATGTCATTTTTTTTCTTTTGAATTACAGAACAATTTGTCTGAATATATGCAGCACTAGAAAATCAGGCTAGAAATTCAGAGATTTCAGAAGTACAAACTGCTCTCTCTCTCTCTCTCTCTCTCTCTCTCTCTCTCTGTTGTGTGTGTGTGTGTGTGTGTGTGTGTGTGTGTGTGTGTGTGTGTGTGTGTGTGCGTGTGCTGATACACATACATACATGTGGAGTATTCATTATGAGAACAATGGTTGAGTATTGAAATGTTGTTGCCATTATGCTCACAAAATGTTCACCATAGCAATTCCATAGCAACGTGACACTGGTATGTGGGACTGAGGAAATAATGATGTGTCATTGTTCGGACAAATGTGTGGTGTAAGGAAATAACAACTTGCTAATAGGTGCTTATGCTCTTTCACTCTGTCCCCCCTCCACACCTTTTAAGGATAAGTCATGTCCTGCAGCCTATACAAACTGTTAGGCCTAATAGAGTTATATTGCACATCTTTGCTAATGTATGTCTTAGAAATGACAGTGGGCTTATGAAAAAAAAATTGTAACTGTGCAAGGCATGCACACTGGAATCCCCCTTTTTGAATCAGATAATTGGGTCTCTCTCTACATTCTCTGAGGGAGCCCAGAGCATGGTGCCCTCTGAAAACTCTGCCACATGGGCTGCAGCATTCCTGTTGAGTATGTTAATTCTCATTCATCTCTTTCCGCAAAATTCATCTCCTTGTCATCAAGAAGGGTGAGGAATTTCCTAGTGCTCCCAACAGATGTCCTGCATTGAGGAGAATGATTTTTTTAAAAACCAATTTTGTACAAAATTTCCTATTTTGCACAGAATTGTGAATTTGCACATCCTGGGTGCTCTAAAATTCGAAAAACTAGCATTTTACATAAGAATTTCAAAATATCTCATGGGTCTTTATCCAACAATCAAACAGTCCTTCTGCATTTCAGTTACTTTGACAGCATACGTAACTTATATCTGGATTGCAGGTGTTTATAAAAATCATATGAGCCAAGCAGCATCTTCAAAATTGCATTTATTACTTACATTTGAAAATATTTATCACTCACCTTGCAGCTCAAATAATAGGTCACAGCCCAAAACACAGCAAAGGAAGAAAAAGACTATTCAAACCAAATTAAAAACAACAATCTTGACACCGCAGTTGCCATTGAAACCTCAGACAAGAATCAAATTAGAAACCATTAAATGCTGCGTGGGACAGTCATATCTGCAATGAATTATGTGTTTGTAATTAAAATGCAAGAATATAATATCCATGCTTCAAAAATAGTGGGAATTTTTTTGCGCAAAAGTAGGTTAATTAATGAACTAAATCTCCCCATGGCACCATGGTTCAACTGCAATACTGCAATCAAGGATTGACCTGAGTTCAATCATGATTGGCTCAGTTATCCAGCTCAAGGTTGACTCAGCCTTCCATTCTTGTGATGTTGATGAAATGAGCCCCCAGCTTGATGAGGGGCAAAGTGTTTCAATATGATAAATTAAAAGTGTTATTTGAACATTTTTCATCACAAAACAAAATGATCTATAAGGCTAATAATAATGGGGAGTTTTCCCTTTTTTTCTGATTTAACGGGAAGTCCACTGCCCTAAATCAAAGATCCTCCTTAAACCTTCCAATCAATTTGCTTTCAAACAAAGAACCTTCTGTAAACAAGCAGGAAACCTAAGAGCTAGCTCTTACATGGAGAGAAGTTTATATATAAACCTTCACGTCCACAATCCTACTTAATCAGGAAAGTTAGGAAAACAATCAGTTTAAACTTTAAATCAACTTGCAGATGCAGGGACAGCCAGCACAGGGAAGGGAAGGGAAGGGAAGAGCTCAGCTGCTGGCTAGCTGCAGGCAGGCAGATCAAGATCGAAGATAAGTAACAGCTGAAGTGCAGGAGGGGAGGAAGGAAAACAAATCGATCAGTTTAAAAATAAACCTCTGTTCTCAAGATGGCTCTATCAAGAGGCTTCTGGACACTAGGCTGAATCATTTCATTTCTGGGGGGGAAATGGTGTTTTGTTTCATTTCTTGACAACAGGCTGTTTGCTGTTTCATTTTGTTTTGTAACATTTTATAACCTTACAAAACGACGAAAGAGTGTGTCATTTTTGTAAGGTGTCCATCCCTAGTGCTAACTCATTGCTTGGAGCGTCGTATTTTTAAAAGGACCTAGTTGCTTTGCAGCAACCCATGCCATCTTTATCAGACTACACACACAAGGAATGCACTAGCACAGTGATGGCGAACCTTTTAGAGACCGAGTGCCCAAACTGCAATTCAAAACCCACTAATTTTTTTTTGCAAAGTGCCAATACAGTAATTTAACCTGTATACAGGTGCTTATGAAGGGGCAATGTCGGGTGCCCACAGAAAGGGCTCCGAGTGCCACCTTTGGCACCTGTGCCATAGGTTTGCCATCACTGCACTAGCATGTGCACTCTCAATGCATTGGGTGGTCATGGGCAGCATACCAAAGATAGGGAGAACAATCTCTGTTTCCCTGCCATAGATTACAAAAGATAAAGCAAGTCAGTATTTCTTTTATCACTTGGGGTGAATAAGACAGTTCCACAATACCTGAATCTCTGAATTGTCTAAAATGCCCTTTCAGAATAACATTTGAACTTAACTAGAAAATCTTAATTATCACATACAAAAGTAACTTTGTATCCATGTGTTCCTTTAAAAAAGTTAGTTACTCCCTTGCTGCCCCCAAATAGGTAGTTGCTATTGACCACTTTACTTATAACTAGTTACTTTTAAGCTCTACTCACATGGCACTAAACTTCCTCCCAGCTCCCAGACAAGTGATTACTTTCCTCCTACAGGGGTTCTCTGTAAGTTGTACAGTACTTTGCATTATTTAAGCCCTTTGATATATGTTGCAAACTTAGTAGCTGTGCTTCTTCCTTCAGCTGAATGTTGCCCTTTCCCTCAAGGGTACCTGTTGATATTGAAGGCTGAAAAAGGTTCATATACCAATTTGTGTGTGTGTGTGTGTGTGTGTGTGTGTGTGTTTTTAATTCAGTTTACTAGTAGTGCCCTTTTAAAATTCTCACACATGAATATTTGGTAACTGCGTATTACAGCCGAGTTACTTGTTATTGGGCTGTTGTCGTCTTTAATCATCATACAATGTCACTATCCTTAAGAGTAAATATGTGTTTCTGGAGACCAAGACCAAAATTATCCATACTATAGTATTTCCAAGTTCATTGTAATGATGTGAAACCAGGATGGTGAAGAAAGGAGACAAGGTCGGGGCAGTGATCCACTCAAAATATCATGCGGGAGAAGATCATCCTAGTAACTTGGATTCCAGGAAAGAAAAATAATTGGTACTAACAAAGTACTAGAAGCCAAAATCACCAAGCTGAGGCTATCATACTTTGAGTACATCATAAGAAGACAAGACTCGCCGGAGAAAACAATAGTGCTGGAAACAAGTGGAATCCAAATGCACTTCCCTAAAAGTAAGTCCTGTCACCCTTGCCCTAGCACAGGCATGTCCAAACTTTGGCCCTCCAGATGTTTTGGACCACAACTCCCACAGTCCTTTGCCATTGGCAAGCTAAGCTTAGAATTCTGGGAGTTGTGGTCCAAAACATCAGGAGGGTCGAAGTTTGGACATGCCTGCCCTAGCAGTTGTCCTTTGCCCAATATTGGACGCACTGTAGGGTGTTCTGTATCCCCCTTCCTAGGTATAAGTTTTAGAGGACTCAATGGTGTTCTATTTTGAGTACTACAGCCTCTACTTAAAGGATGAAAAAGCCAGCTACTGTATTGCTAATTAAGGTATATACCGGTAATCAATGCCCATGTTAATGGCCCACAAGTGTTTATAATAGGGTACATGTGTAGCCTTCAGGCCCTTGGATGAAGGACGGTGCCCAAATGCAAAACATACAAACAACAATATTATTCATTAATCCAGTGAAATGACCTCAGATCTGAGAAGAGAATGCAAAAATCTTCATTCACATTTAAATCAATAATGAAACACTTTGGTAATAGACATGGGCACGACTTAGCGAAATTCTCGTTTCCATTTTCGTTCCTCGTTTCCGTTACGCAACGGAAACGGAAACGACAATTAAGCCGTCAGAACTCGAACTTGAACCGATAAACGATAAATTGGGTCTGATTTGTCGTTGTCGTTCATGGCATCGCGCGGCGATCGCGCGATGCCAAGCGGCACAGAAAAAAAGTTTTAAAAATAAAAAAATCCCGATTTCCGGCCAAAAAAAGCAGGCGAAAATATGCCTGTCTGAGGGCACCTACCAGAGGGGTGGTTTCTGGGGGGGGGGTCCCCGGCCTCCCCCCCTCTCCTGTCCTGGGCTGCTGGACCTGGTACCAGGCTGGGGGGGGGGCATCAGTCTTGTCGTCTCCATTTGCCATGCGGTGCGGGGGGATCCAAAATGGCGACCGCAATTTTTTTTTGAAATCGTGATCCAAAAACCCACCAAAGCACCACAGAAACATGCAAAAATTAGCTATTTTAAATGCTTGAATTTTTACAGTAGCAGCAGTGGGTTTTTCTAGCAATAAAACATCTCCATTGATTTTATTTTATTTTATTTTTATTTTATTTTTTTACACCTGCGCAATGATGGGCTGGCCATGGGATGGGACCATGCCAATTTTTGGAGCCATTCCACCAATCGCATGGCCACTTGGCCAGGTTTTGACTGAGACTTCTGGGATGTGCCCGTCAGGCATAAAAAGCCCACTATAACCCTAGCCCTAGCCCTAACCCTAACCCTAACCCTAACACATACACCAGTACACTGTCCTTCTTAGTGGGTCAGAGGCACCCAGAGGTGCAGCCCACTAACTCACCCTAACCTTACCCGTAATAACCCTAAGCCTAGCCCTTGCCCTAACCCCAAACCTAAGCCAGATCTGTACTCGCATTGCACTACACGCACGTACACTGTCCTTCTTAGTGAGTCAGAGGGCGCCCAGCAGAGGCATTCTTCTCTCACCTCGCTCACAGTCCAAAGTTCCAAAAAACTCCAAACCTGTACGCCAGTATGCTGTCCTTCTTGGTGAGCTAGAGGCACCCAAAAGAGAGGTGCCTCTGCCAGTGCCACTTGGTACACAATGGCTACACGGTCATGTACCCTTCCTTTTCCCTTTGTAGGGGGCCAGAGGAGGCATCCACCCCAGAGAGGTGCCTCCAGGAGCCCGCTACCCTACCCCCCTAAACCAGTACTAACGACAAACAACAAACGAAATGACAAATTTTTGAAAAATTTCGCGAGAAACGGAAACGAGCCGAAACGGGCCGGCTTCGACACACGACAACTCGAAACGTCATTTTTCCTGGTCGTGCCCATCTCTATTTGGTAACATTGTGCCCTGGGACTTGAGGTAGGCCATGTAAAGGTCTTTCCGTTGAAAAAGATCCAATTTAAAAATGTGGTATTTCTTTCCAAGAGCTTTTCTACATAGCTATGTTTAGGATCAGGGTGTTAAGATCATTTAGCTTCATTCAGTTAAATGGGACCAAACAAGTTTCCAAATATGTCTGTTTAAATGAGCTAGAAGGTGAGCCAAAAATTAGTGAGTATAATTAATCCCAAAAGGATGTGCACTGCAGGCATCTGAATTGGGTGTGTTTTGATGGCAGGGCTCTCCTGCTGCTGAAGAAAAGCCTGAAGTATAACACAAAATGGTAAGAGAAATGAAGGAACCACATTTCCATTTTTTAAAAAATGGCTTTTAGGCCGCTAGATTTCACATATCCTACTTTTTCCACCAAATTATAGTTCTGATAACGTCAAATAGACTAGACATCAGGTTTTCAATTGGTGAAAATGAAACTGGTGTTACATCCTTCCACTAGCAATCCTTCAAAACCTGCAGGCCAAAGACTTGTAAATGAATTAAGTGTTCCCCTTCTGATGACCAATCAGAAAACAAAAGTTTGAAAATGTCAGTGGTGAAGAAAGCCCAGAATGCTACAATAAACAAATGGCATTCATCTTATTTTATTTTGTTATTTTAGGTTTTTTTTACCTCATCTTTCTCCTTGGAAAAGGACACAAGGTGGCTTACAATAATGAGGGACAATATACAGTCCAGTACATTTGGGCATATTCAAGTTTGAGAACAGGGAATTGAGGGGCATCCTACAGCAATAAAAGGCAATATTAAAAGAAAATGTGAGCAGCTAAAGAAAAGAGCTAAAATTATTGATGGAAAAATATTAGAACATTAATGGAAAAAATATTTAGTAAATATGAAAATATGAAATACCGTATATACTTGAGTATAAGTTGACCCGAGTATAAGTCGAGGCCCCTAATTTAACCCCCAAAGACTGGGGAAACGTATTGACTCGAGTATAAGTCTAGGGTGGGAAATGCAGCAGGGCCTGGCAGCTCCTCCTTTGTGAACTGGGGGAGTGGTGTGTGATGTTTAAAATAACTTTTAGCCACTAATGCAAGTGCTAAAAGTCATTTTAAACATTGTGTGCTGCTCCTCTGTGATACAGAGGGGGGTCATGAGAAGCGGCATGCAATGTTTAAAATGACTTTTAGCCACAGATGACTTGCCTCAGTGGCTAAAAGTATTGACCCGAATATAAGCCGAGGGCCCCTTTTTTCAGCCCAAAATTAGGGCTGAAAAACTAGGCTTATATTCGCGTATGTACAGTAATCTTGTTTAAAATGAGAAGAGAATTATGAAACAACTAAGCCGATTTATTAGGAAAAACTTCAGATAAATGTAACATGGCAGGAGATAAGCAATGTATCTGTTTTTACTTTGTTCATTTTAAAAATATTTTTTAAAAGAGTTTAAAAGTCCATTATGAGGGGTGGAGGTAACATTGAAACATATGTGCATTTATGAAGTCAGTCAATGTAATGTATGGTAGACCATCTAAAAATTATGAGGGATGGAAACTAACATTGAGAACATCTGTTATGGGAGCGCCTCTGATGATGTGCTGACGACATCATCTAGTTTGCTCTTGAGAAGGTACAGTACATGGGACAGAGGTGTAAGCCGTAACATTCCCATTTACTGCAAGTAAATGAGTCATATGCATTGAGGTGGAGACTAGCTAAGCATAAATACAGATCTTAGGCACAGTGAGTATTGTAAGGACTAACCAGGGTTTACTATTCCCAAGAAGAATGCATATTTTTGCTTCATTTTTGTCTTTTCATAGTAGTCAATAGAGTCACCCTCAACATACAGGTGACGGCTGGTTGATTTGTAAACATTGCTCTCGTCCTTTTATGATTGCATATATGATTCCTTAATGAATCTTCTGGAATAGATGTGCCTGCTATTCAAGAGTTTTATTTATTTATTTATTTTAGACTATTTTTACCCTGCCTTACTCCTTGGAAAAGGACCCAACGCAGCTTAAAGTAATTAGGGATAATATACAGTCCAGTGTAATTAAGACATGTTCAGGTACTTGAGAACAAGGAATTGAGGGACATCTTACATCATTAATATACACCATTACATTAAGGTTACAAGGTTATAAATAGTTATAAACACAAAGTCTATAACCTATAGATTCATATGAAATTTGAATCTATAGCAGATTTACTTTAAAACAAAGGAATTGAATGTTGTTTTTTTCCAGGATTTAAAAAGGCTAGGTGGGAGAGGAGTTTCTCAAACTGCTTGCAGAATTTCTAGTGAGCACAAGGAGGTTTGCCTGTATCTTAATATTGCCAGCAGATTTACTTTAAAACAAAGGAATTGAATGTTGTTTTTTTTGCAGGATTTAAAAAGGCTAGGTGGGGGAGGAGTTTCTCAAACTGCTTGCAGAATTTCTAGTGAGCACAAGGAGGTTTGCCTGTATCTTAATATTGCCAGCAGATTTACTTTAAAACAAAGGAATTGAATGTTGTTTTTTTTGCAGGATTTAAAAAGGCTAGGTGGGGGAGGAGTTTCTCAAACTGCTTGCAGAATTTCTAGTGAGCACAAGGAGGTTTGCCTGTATCTTAATATTGCCAGCAGATTTACTTTAAAACAAAGGAATTGAATGTTGTTTTTTTGCAGGATTTAAAAAGGCTAGGTGGGGGAGGAGTTTCTCAAACTGCTTGCAGAATTTCTAGTGAGCACAAGGAGGTTTGCCTGTATCTTAATATTGCCAGCAGATTTACTTTAAAACAAAGGAATTGAATGTTGTTTTTTTGCAGGATTTAAAAAGGCTAGGTGGGGGAGGAGTTTCTCAAACTGCTTGCAGAATTTCTAGTGAACACAAGGAGGTTTTTTTTTTAAAAAAATTAAATATATATATATAAAAACAACCAGAGGAGGTTCCTATTATCTTTTTCCTTTCTGTCTTCCATTTTCAAGTAACTGACCAATTAGTCAGGATGGAGGGGCAGGAGGCAGATGTAGTTACTTGCAACACCTGTGGCATGTTTGTTTTTCTGCCAAACCAGGTACCAGGATACATTTGCTCAAAGTGCAAGCTGGTGGCCCTATTGGAGGACAAGGTCAGGCAGCTGGAGGCCTGTGTTTTCAATCTTCGCAACCTTAGGGACCAGGAGGGGGTGTGGCAGGAATCGGAGAAAAACTTTGTCAGAACTAGTAACAGGGAGAATCTAAATCAGGGTGAGGACATTTCACAAATACAAGAGACAGATACTTGGAGTAATGTCACAGTTAGAAAAGGAAGAACTAGGAAACAGACAGACAGCTTGCAACTGCACAATAGATTCCAACCTCTCTCCTTTATCAGCCAGGAACAAGAACTGCACCTAGAACAGCAAGGGCAGCTTGAAGACCCTGCACAGAGAAATCCAACAGTACAACAAAGGGCACCTACCAAGCCTCGAACGAGGAGAGTGGTGGTGATTGGAGACTCCTTGCTTAGAGGAACAGAAGCGGTTATCTGCAGGCCTGACAAAATGAATCGAGAGGTCTGCTGTCTCCCTGGAGCCAAGATTCGGGATGTAACAGAGAGTCTGACGAGACTCATCAAGCCCACTGATTCTAACCCATTTCTTTTGGTCCATGTAGGAACTAACGATACTTCAAAGTGCAGATTTCAAGATATCACAAAGGCCTATGAAGAGATGGGTAGGAAGCTGAAGGACCTGGGTGGACAGGTGGTAATATCATCTCTCCTCCCTGTAGAAGGACATGGTCCACGAAGGGAAAGAACAATAGTGGAGGTGAACAATTGGCTTCGGAGATGGTGCCGGCAGGAACGATTCAGATTCTTGGACCATGGTTTGCTTTTTCATTCAGACGGGATATTGGGCCAGGATGGGGTGCATCTCACCACTGCTGGTAGGAATCTTTTTGCCAAGAGGATTGCAGATTTAATAAGGAGAGCTTTAAACTGAGTTTGCAGGGGGAGGGAGAAAATTCTCTTAACGGTAGAGATGTAGAAGGGGTTGTGGAGACTAGCCCAAATGTTGAAATAGGAGCAGGACAAAAAGTAGTGCAGACCATCAGTGCAAGGAAAAACAGGTTAAGCAAAGGACATGTAAGAAGTGCACACAGCCTAAAATGTCTCTACACCAATGCACAGAGCATGGGGAACAAACAAGAAGAGCTGGAACTCCTAATACAGCAAAATAAATATGACATAATTGGCGTCACTGAAACATGGTGGGATGAGACGTATGATTGGAATGTAGTCATTGGTGGGTATAACTTGTTTCAAAGGAACAGGCCGAGTAAGAAAGGAGAAGGTGTAGCTTTATATATTAAAGACATTTACACTGCTGAAGTAATACAAGATAAACAGCAGGGGAAGCATGTTGAGAGTATTTGGGTTAAAATCAGGGGTGAAAAAACTAGGAGGGATGTCACTGTGGGAGTATATTATAGAACCCCAAGCCAGCCATTGGAGTGGGATGATGCCTTCTGTGAGCAGATGGCCACACAGTCAAAATGGAGAGATGTAGTAGTAATGGGGGATTTTAACTATCCTGATATATGCTGGCAGTCCTACTCAGCTAGGAATGCAAGGTCTAACAAATTCCTTACTGCCCTTGCAGACAATTTCATGGTCCAGAAGCTAGAGGAGGCAACCAGAGGCAAAACCATTTTACATCTGGTCTTAACCAATAAGGAGGACCTTGTAAATGGGGTCGAAGTGGTGGGATCATTAGGTAAAAGTGACCATGCACTCTTGGAATTTGTTATACAGTTGGAAGGTGAAGCTAAGCATAGTCAGACAAGAATCCTGGACTTTAAGAAAGCCAATTTTTGTAGTAAACTTAGGGAATTATTGGCTGTGATTCCATGGACTGAAACACTGAAAGAGAAGGGAGTCCAAGATGGATGGGAGTTCCTGAAAAGCGAGATATTAAAGGCACAATTTAAAACTGTTCCAACAAGAAGAAAAATGGGAGAGGTCTAAAGAAACACAGTGGTTTACTAAAGAACTTTCAACTCAGCTAACTATAAAGAAAAACAAGTACAAGGAATGGAAAAATGGGAAATGCACCAAAGAGGAATATAAACAAATAGCTAATATATGCAGGGGGATGGTAAAAAAAAGCTAAAGCGCAAAACGAACTTAGACTTGCCAGGAAGATTAAAGATAGTAAAAAGGGTTTCTTTAGTTATGTCCGCAGCAAAGGGAAAAATAAGGAAATGATAGTCTCTCTGCGTGGCAATGATAACCAGTTACTAACAGGAGACAAGGAAAAGGCAGAACTACTCAACACCTTTTTTGCCTCTGTTTTCTCCAAAAAGGAAGAAAGAGATCCACTGGTACAAAGAGTAGATGAGGTAGGATGGGAATTGCAACATAGAATAGGTAGGGAGGTAGTACAGGAACATCTGGAAACATTAAATGAATTTAAGTCTCCTGGGCCAGAGAAATTACACCCAAGGATATTAAAAGAACTGGCAGAAGTAATTTCAGAACCATTGGAAATAATCTTTAAGAAGTCCTGGAGAACAGGGGAAGTCCCCATCGATTGGAGGAGGGCTAATGTTGTCCCCATCTTCAAAAAGGGGGAAAAAGAGGACCCAAATAATTACCGCCCAGTCAGCTTGACTTCAATTCCCGGAAAGATCCTAGAGCAGATTATTAAGCAGTCAGTCTGCAATTATCTAACAAACAATGCTGTCATTACAAGAAGTCAACACGGGTTTCTTAAAAACAAGTCATGCCAGACTAATTTGATCTCTTTCTTTGATAGAATTACAGGCCTGGTGGATGAGGGGAATGCTGTGGATATTGCTTATCTGGACTTTAGCAAGGCCTTCGATAAGGTTCCCCATGGTATTCTTGCTAAGAAGTTAGTAGGAAGTGGGATAGATAGTGCTACTCTTAGGTGGATTTGTAATTGGTTGACTGATCGCACCCAAAGGGTGATCATAAATGGCCTCTCATCAGCTTGGAGAGACGTGACCAGTGGGGTGCCCCAGGGTTCTGTTCTGTGTCCAGTGCTGTTCAATATCTTTATTAATGACTTGGAGGAAGGAATAGAGAGTATGCTAATTAAATTTGCAGATGATACCAAATGGGAGGGGTTGCTAATTCCCTAGAGGATTGGATGAAAATCCAAAAGGACCTTGACAGATTAGAATGCTGGCCCAAAGCTAATGGAATGGATTTCAACAGAGGGAAATGTAGGGTGCTACATCTAGGTAAAAAGAATGAATTCAACAGATATAGGATGGGGGACACTTGGCTAGAGAATAGTACCTGTGAAAGGGATTTGGGGGTCTTGGTGGACCACAAATTGAACATGAGCCAGCAGTGTGATGCAGCGGCCAGGAAAGCAAATGCGATTCTTGGTTGCATCAACAGAACCATAGTGTCTAGATCAAGGGAAGTGATAGTGCTACTCTATTCTGCTCTGGTCAGACCCCACCTGGAGTACTGTGTCCAGTTCTGTGCACTTCAGTTTAAAAAGGATGCTGACAACCTCGAGCGGGTGCAGAGGAGGGCGACCAGGATGGTTGACGATCTGGAGGAAATGTCTTATGAGGAACAGCTTAGGGAACTGGGGATGTTTAGCCTTTCAAAAAGAAGACTGAGAGGGGATATGATAGCTATGTTTAAATATTTGAAAGGATGTCATATTGAAGAGGGAACAGGTTTGTTTTCCATGGCTTCAGAGGCTAGGACTCGGGGCAATGGTTTCAAACTACCGGAAAATAGATTCCATTTGAACATTCGGAAGAACTTCATGACAGTTAGAGCTGTTCGGCAGTGGAATATGCTGCCACGGAGGGTGGTGGAGTCTCCTTCTTTGGTGGTTTTTAAGCAGAGGCTGGATGGCCATCTGTCGGAAATATTGTGAAGGGGTTCCTGCATGGCAGGGAGTTGGACTATATGGCCCATGAGGTCTCTTCCAACTCTATGATTCTATGATTCTATGATTCTATGAAATACACATGGTAGTCCGTCATTCAGGGAAAGAGAAAGGTCTTCACCTTTCAGGAAGGACAACAGAGATGAGGCAATCCTGGCCTCTAGTGGGAGGGAGTTCCAGAGTCTGGGCGTAGCAGTCGAGAAGGCTCTTTCATGGGTTCCCATGATACATACGTGTGAGGGTGGCAGGATAGAGAGAAGGGCCTCTCCTGATGACCTTAACACCTGAGTTGGTTCATCCTGTGAGATTCTATCTTTGAGGCAACTAGGACCCAGGTTATATAGTGCTTTGTAGGTCAAGGTCAACACCTTGAATTGTGCTCTATAGCTGATTGGCAGCCGGTGGAGCTGTTTTAGAAGGGGTGTAATGTGATCTCTGTACCCCGCCCCAGTCAGCAGTCTGGCTGCTGCATTTTGGACCCATTGAAGTTTCCTGAGACTTTTCATCGGTAGCCCCACATAGAGCGCATTACAGTAGTCTAGCCGGAATGTTACTAGGGCATGTGTCACCGTGGCCAGAGCTGGTTTCTCAAGAAAGGGGCGTAACTTGCGTACTGGCCTTAATTGTGCAAATGCACTCCTGGCCACTGCCGTGACCTGGGCATCCAAGCTCAAGGATGAGTCCAAGAGCACCCCCAGGCTGCGTACCTGATTTTTCAATTGGAAGGTGACTCCATCCAGTACAGTTTGCATCCCTATCCCTTGTTCTCCCTTTCGACTGACCAGGAGCACCTTTGTCTTATCTGGGTTTAGTTTCATTTTGTTCATCCTCATCCATTTCATCACTGCAGCTAAACACTCATGTAAAGTTGAGATAGTAGCTCCCTTTGAGTCCGGAGGTGACAAGAGGTAGAGCTGGGTATATCATCGGCATACTGGTGGCACCTAACCCCCAAAGATCTGATAATCTCTCCCAGTGGTTTGATATAGATGTTAAATAACATAGGAGGCAGAACAGAACCCTAGGGGACTCCACAGTTCAGAGGCCGTGAATCACCTACCACTTTCTGCATTCTATCCTGCAGGAAGGACTGGAGCCACTTTAATGCACTACACCCAATTCCCATTTCAGAGAGACGCGTCAGGAAGATGCCATGGTCTATAGTGTCAAAAGCAGCTGAGAGGTCTAGCAAAAACCAAAAGGGACACAGATCCCCTATCCATTTCCCTGCATAAGTCATCTATCAATGCAACCAGTGGCATCTCAGTCCCATAGCCAGGCCTGAAGCCAGATTGAAATGGATCCAGGTAGTTTATCTCATCCAGAAACCTCTGGAGCTGCGAGGCCACAACCCACTCTAGGACTTTCCCTAAGAATGGCATATTCGATACTGACAGTAACACTTTTGCAAACCAAAGGAGCTTTGTGAACATCTGATGTTTTTCCACTTTGCACCTGCTCCCCAATTAACTATGCACTTTGATATTTTACCCCACACTGTTGTCAGCATTTGCTTTCCCCTACAAGTTGAATGAGATTTAATGAGTCCTGTCATGATACAGCTGCAAGACCAGCTGTTTTCCTCTTGGTCGACCTGGGAAGAGGAGTTTGACCAAGGGCTGGGAAATGATGTATTGCGGCGATGTATTGTTAAATATGCTTTGTGAATTTCACTGGAAGAGTGCTCATTTGTACTCATGATTCATGAATCAAAACCAGGCACAAA
Source organism: Phrynocephalus guinanensis (assembly GCA_037367245.1). Taxonomy (NCBI): domain Eukaryota; kingdom Metazoa; phylum Chordata; class Lepidosauria; order Squamata; family Agamidae; genus Phrynocephalus; species Phrynocephalus guinanensis. Next base: position 43,424,600 of record CM074734.1, read on the forward strand.
CCAAAGACTGGGGAAGCAGAGGGAAAAGAAGCAAGCTGAGAACCCTCAAATAGCTTAAGATATCCTCTTGAGTCATAAAAGCAAACAATGAACATGCAGAGAACTTCCCCATGAAGACAACGACTGACTTAATACAGTGGAGCAGTATGATTCTTAAACAATAAATATACTTTGGTTAAAATCTTTAAAAATGCATCAATTTATTTATGAGCTGTAAAAAAGAATTCAGAAACAGCATGCTATGTGCATAATGTGCATATTTATAGGTGGGAGATTTATATGCATGTTAGATCACTGAAGCAATGCCAGTGCTATAATAGGAAACGTATTCTCTATATGTATGCATTTGTTAAAGGATAGTACGGCCGCCGCCCCCGCCATTTCACATTTCATATACTACGATCCTGGTATATCGTGGAACTGCAGTATATGAAACAAAAGGATCCAGGGGCAAGCAGCATGGGCCCATTTGAGGCTTCCTGCACTTACTCCAGGCCTGGTGCTGCCCCAAACAGACCTTCGACGGGCTTCTCGGGCCTGTCGGAGGCCCCAGATGTGGTTTCTGGCTAACCGGTGCTGGTCAGCACTGGGGTTTTTTATTTTTTTATTTTAGGGTGCCGACCAGGCCACTCTTGGGGCCTGGTTGGTGCTCCCCCTTTTTAAATTTTATTTTTATTTTATTTATTGCCCCCCACTTCCGGGTTCAGGCCCCGCACTACAGCTGTAGCACAGGGCTTTTTTGGTTTTGTTTTTTTCCTTTCAGCACCGACCGTGCGGCCCATGCGGCCCGGTCAGCACTGGGTTTTTTTTAAAAAAAATTTATTTTATTTTAGGGTGCCATCCGGACAACCCTTGGGGCCTGGTTGGTGCTCCTTTTATTTTCTTACTGTGCAGAGCGACCATATGGCCGCACGACAGCTGTAGCACGGCCATCAGCTTTTTCTTTCTGGTCAGAATTAGAGATGGGCATGAAATGATTTTTTTTATTTTGTTGTTCATTATTTGGTTCGTTTCGTAATGAAATGAATAACGACTCTAGGGGCAAATATAACACGAACTGAACCAAACCGAGAAAAAGTGGTTCGGTTTGATTCAGTTCGTTAATGGGGGGGGCGGAGGTCCGATCTTCCTAGCTTCTGGGATGGCGACCAGGAAAAAAAGCCGATGGCCGCGCTACAGCTGTAGCACGGCCATATGGTCATTCGGCACAGTAAAAAAAAAAAAGAGCATCGACCAGGCCCCAAGGGTGGCATGTTCAGCACCCTAAAATAAAAAAATAAATAAACCCAGTGTCGACCAGGCCCCAGGGGCCACGCGGTTGGTGCTGAAAGGAAAAAAAAGCCCTGCACTACAGCTGTTGCATGGGGCCTGAACCCGGAAGTGGGGGGAACCCTGCTGCCGCGGCGCCCATCTCCAGCCTCCCCACACAGGAAGCCCAAACCCAGCAGCAAGGGGCCGCCACCGCTGCCACCTCCGAGCCCCGCCGCCGCCGAAGCTGCCCCGGCCACCCCACAGCCTTCGCAGCCCAAGCCAGTGATAGCCGAGGCGGCTGGAGGTTGCAACTCCACCTTCAAGCCCAACAGCAGCTCCACCTCCAAGCCCAACAGGTCGGTGATGGTGAGCCGAAACTTTTGGAGTGCAAAAGGCTCCCGGCAGGGGAGGCTGTGTGGGGAAGTGAGGTGGAGGGATCCCCCCACCAGGCTGATGCAGCACAGGGGCAGGTGGGGGAGCGGAAGGTGTTCTCTCCTGGTCGGCATCCTAAAATAAAATAATAATAATAAAAAACCCAGCGCCAGCCGGGACCGAGGGGCCACGCAGTCAGTGCTGAAAGGAAAAAACAACAACAAAAGGCCCACGCTACAGCTGTAGCGTGGGCCTGAACCTGGAAGTGGGGAAAAAAACTAAAATAAAAATAAATTTTAAAATAAATTTTAAAAGGGGGGAGCGCCGACCGGGCCGCGTGGTGGGTGCTGGGGGGGGGGAATAATGAATAATGAATTAACGAATCAATGAAATGAATTTTTCCACAAAAATTCACAAAAAATGAAACAAAACGAACCAGGCCTCTCAATGAAATGAAACAAAATGAAATGTCATTTTTTTCAATTCGTGCCCATCTCTAATTCTGACATATGGCAGCCCTTACTAGAAGCTTTCTAGAAGTGGTTTACCATTCCCTTCTTCTTGGAGTAGCCTGGGACTGTGAAGCTTGCCCAAGGCTGCACAGGCTGGCTCTTCTCTCTAGAGACACAGTGGGGGAATCAAACTCCCAACATCTGGCTCAGCAGCCAGATACTGTACCTAAACCACTGAGCTATCCAGCAGCAACTGTCCCCTAAGGCTGTGTGTGCACTGTAAATATGGAGCAAAACAAAAATCAAATTAAATCCCTCAAGATACCCTGAAATATAAGCAGCAAGGCATGATTAAAACACAATGAATACAAAGCAGGCAAAGTGCATGGTATCTTGGTGCATGACACTTCTATGAAACTAAGGCTTATCGCCAACAGTAACTGATTTTGAACTACACTTGTCCAGATATAGTTATGGCTAGGCAGAGTGATCCTGGGTATTGTAGTCTAAATGATAACCTTTCCAGGATCTACTAACATCTAGAGTATTATGGCAGAAGAGACAGCTCAGTAGTGGAGCTCATAGTTAGGATGTAAAAGGATCTAGGATTTAATCTTCAGTTTAAAAGAGAAAGATGAAGGAGAGCTGATGCCAGACAGAAGAGTTGGCCATAGGCTAGCGGGCTAGCTTTTCCTGTGTCACAAAGAGCAACAAGAGTGCTATGGCCAAACCTGCTTCTGTCTAATTCAAGGTCTTGTCTCACTATTGAAATAAATTAGAGCTGGGTTGGGGATTTTGAAGTTGGTTTCAAGTTATGGCGTAGTCATGTAGTTTTGGGGTCAGTGTGTGTATCCTCTTGGACAACTTGGTGTAAAGTATGGTGTATCAGTAAAGGGCGCTACACCAGCTTTTAAAATTGTATTAAAATTGGCACTGCAGGTGTTCCACCCTCCTGAAGCTATGATTCCTGCAGGAAAACATCCTTACCAAAAAACTAATATAAAACTCTGCACTGCCATAGTTGCAAGGAGATCCTCTGGTCGCTGGCACAACATCCTGGAACCATCTTTGAGGTTTTTTTACCTGTGCCCGCACATCCTCTCACACCCACTTGCCACCATTTCCACTGCTGACAATTCATTCCCCACATGGAGAGAATGTGGGTGACACGGACAGAAGTTGTGTTTTTCTATTGTACTGATGTTTGTTTAATATTTGTTCGTTTCATGCCCATCTCTAGTAAACAGGATTAGCATCAACATTTTGGCCAGTATGAACATGCCACCCAGATGCTAAAGCAAGTTGCTAAAGCAACCTTTCTTTCTCCTCAGATTAAAATGCTTTTATTGTTAGGGGCTTTGTGGGGCAATCGTTTCCTCACTGACCCTTCCTGTCCTTGATTAATGTTACCTGGTCAGAAACCTTACTATGTCTATGGTGCTTCTTAATTGATATTTACTTCCCCATGCCTAGGATGGGCATGCCCTAGAATAGATAATCATCATCATATGCTGCCAAATCAGTTTTGATTTAAGGCAATTCCTTTCAGAGATTTCTAGATAAAGAGTACTCAGAAGTGGATTAGTCCTTCTGAACAATTTATTGGAACATGCTTAGCATGCCGAAGACCACACAGGATGGTTGTACTGTACCAGGATGCACAGAGAGGAGCTGAACTCCACAGCCAAATGCCTGACTCTCTGAACCATCCTAAATACAGTACAAACATAATTTTGGTAGCTGAGTTGGGAATATTCTTCTGCACACTGAGGCAGTAAATAAGCCACCTGTAGAATTTTTCAGTTGATTAAATGTAAAAACCAGATGTTCTCTATCTTTTCAGTATTTAGAATCTGATTCAGGCTCAATGCTAGCAACCCCAATCTCATCAGATTATCTTTAGCAAAGTATTCTCTTTCAGTCTCAGTTCCTGTCATCATCTATAAAATGGGAATAAGGTTGACCATCTCTCACAAAGGAAAATACTGCTTCCCTTCCCTAAAATAGACAGACATCAGCTACTGAAGCTGATGTAATTAATTACTAGACCAGATTATCTGTAATTTTCTGAGTTTAGGTGTTCAGTTTTTAAAACAGGCCTATTGTTGCAAATTTCATTGTATCTGACAATGCTATTAATCAGTCCTTGACAAAGGCTCAATGCATCAAGCAGTACCTCTCTTCTTGGCACATTGGTTACTCAATCCAATATATCAACTACTGAATTTTATTCAGTGCTGTTAAACCAAAACATATATCTTAATAAACCAGATAATGATCAAGATCTGCTTCATTCAATATGTTTCCCTCTAAATCAAAAATTCCCAGCTGCTAATTGAAAATGTATCTTCTACTAGAGCCTATCAGCATAAATCAAAGGCATGTTTCTGTAATACTCCTACAACTAGAGATGGGCACGGAACGAACATTTTTTCGTTTCCGTTACTGTTTGTCATTTCCGTTACGTAACGAAACGACAAACGAAAATTGTGATGAAAATGCAACGAAACGAACAGAACCACGAAAATTGTGGTCGTTACGTTTCATTTCCATTAATGGTGACGCACAATGAAATGAGCTGTTTTAAATGTTAAAAAACACCCTGGACATCCGTAAAAATGCAGCGATAATTATTTATATTGCCTGATAATACCTACCAGGGGGGTTGGGGTCCTTAAAACGTTTGTTTTTGTCTTCTCCCATTGTGATGTATTTTTCCCTTTAAAATGGATGTTGCACCAGCCACAAAATGGAGGCAAGCCATGTGATGGGATCATGTTCAACCAATAGCATGCCCAGGTTGCAGACTGGGCGGGAAGGTCTGGCAGCCACTGAGGGCATAACAAGGTCTGGCAGCCCCCGTCCTCCTTGCAGTCTCTGGTGGGAGGTAGGGTGGGATTGCTGTTTCTGCCACTCTAGCTTCAGTCCTGCAGCCTCCCTGTGTGCGTGCGTGCTGCGTACCTCTCGGTGAGTACCCTCCCTTGCCCCGCAGTGCAGTCACTCTGTGGCTGCCTTGCACCCTGCATACCTAGTCTATACTGTGTCTTTGCTAGAATCCATTTTTTTAGTGTTTTCCCTCTGGTCTGAAGCATTGGGGGATGCCTGTGCATGGAAATGCTTTAAAAATCGTGCAAAAAGCGGGTAGAGACGACAAACGAAAAAACGAAAAATGGTCACGAAATTTTTCCAAAAATTCACGACAAATGGAAACGAACCGAAACAGACCTCTCAATGACAAACGAAAAACCGAAATGCCATTTTTTTGTTTCGTGCCCATCTCTACCTACAACACTCGAACGATGAATCCTCAGGCAACTGTAAATGTTTTCCTATCACATTCATTTGGCTAAACAGGAAAATGGTAATAGCCCTGAGGTTAAACACACACCAGAGGATTCTTCAGCTCTTAAAGCTGGTAGTCATCTCTCACTCTCAAAAATGCATAACATATTGCAGTAGCTACTGAATCATTTCACAAGGGTTGGTAATGCACGCTTATATATTTCAGATTTCAGATTTTACAACTGCAGCCAAGTTTTAGATTGTAACAGAGATTCTGAACACACACATAAAACATTCTTCATCATCTTTCATACTGTTGTGCTTGGGGGAATCCCAGAGATGTAAAAATAAACGTATCTGAATATATGAATGAACAAAAGAAAGGAGTCGCAAAGGAATGTATACCTTTGGGTTTTGTTCATTTCATATGCATACATTGAAAGGCTGCATAAAATGTCAGAAACATCTAGAGATGAATCCATCATTAGTAAAAACAGAAATTGAATCAAGGCCTAGGTAAAGTTGCCATGCTCCTCTGCTCCAAATCCAGATGGTTAAAATTTGCATAAAATTTGCTTATAATATGATCTCATTATTCAAATCAAGTGTATTCATATTTAGATTGTTTTTCAAACCAACAAGCTTCACCATTGCCACATTTTTATATAGTAAGCAAAGGTCAAAGAGCCACAATGGCGCAAGCACTGATGTGCTTCATTTGGAACAGACAGACCCAGGCTGAAATCTCTGTTCAGTCAAAGCAGTTACTTGGTTTCCTTGCGACCATCTTCTCATCAAACCTACCTTACAGGGTTGCTGTGGAGAGAGATGGGGGAAAGGAGCCTTGTAGAGTTGTTACGTGTATTGCTAGGATACACAAGTAAATTAAGTAGTGATATTTCACAATGAAGAAAAGCTTCTGGTGATCTTCTGAGATCACTATCATTCTTGGTTATTTGTATATGAATGCCACAGGCACCTCTCACAAGGGACACTTTGCTGTAAGATCTGTGAAATTAAAAATGTATGGGAAAGTGAGCTCAGACTACAGGAATCATGAGTGGAAATATGAGGTGAGATTCACTTCAGAAATAAAGATCCAATCTCTTCTTATTAGAACTTGTAGTCTGTGCTAGCATATTAGACCAAAAGAAAAGAAAAATTCACGAATACAAAAAAGTGCGAACTTAAAGATTGATTACTATATGTTAAAGTGAGCTGAGGAAGTAGTGTTATTCACGAAACCCTACAATAAAATAGAGCAGTTAGTATTTAATTTTGTCACCATCATCATCACCATCATCATCATCATCATCATCATCATCATCATCATCAGTAGTAGTAGTAGTAGTAGTAGTAGTAGTAGTAGTAGTAGTAATAGTAGTAGTAGTAGTAGTAGTAGTAGATACAGTCGTGACCGACTCTTCGTGACCCCATGTCCATGGAGTTTTCTTGGCAGGAATACTGGAGTGGTTTGTCAGTTCCTACTCCAGGCGCCTACAGCACCTGGTATTCCTTGGTAGTCACCCATCCAAGTACTAACCAGGGCTGATCCTGCTTAGCTTCCGAAATCAGGAGAGATCGAATGTTAGAGCATCTAGGCATATACATAACATATAAATGTATTTTATGAACAATCCAGTCCATTCTTATAATCCATTAATGCATGCATTCTATCAGGATGAAAAAAATAGCAGACCAGTATTCCAGCCAACTTCTCAAAATGACATCCTCCCCATTTAATTCCATAGCAAAACCCAACAAAGGGTAGCAGATTGTAATGTAATTATATTCCTTTATTCCTACTGTAAGCAGTCTAAAGTGTATAGTCACTTTCCCCACTAAGTGCTATTGTCCCCATCCTATCCCAATATCTTTAAACAGAAAGACGTTCAAGATTTTTCCAAATTCAAGCAGTTTCACTTCTCACAGTCCCCACCATGATTACCACTAACTCTTTATCAGATAAATTCTCTTTCTCTCCACTGAAAAGGGGGAACAATAGTTAAATTTCATTAGGGACTATCTCTTAACTGTGTTGCCTTACTTATCCAATCTAGTCTGTTGTGCCAGAATGATTTGACCTTAGGATATGAGTTCCATAATTGTTCCAATGATCCTTTTGAACCACAATTTCTCCAACACATATCTGGTATCTCATTAAGTTCATAAAGTTTTTTTACATTTTAATGTATTTTCTACACTAAATTACATAAAACAAATATATTGCTTGTCTCCTGTTGCATTATCGATTCCATCACAGTTTTTCCCAACTTTGAGCCCAATATCATAGAATCATAGAATCATAGGATCATAGAGTTGGAAGAGACCTCAAGGGCCATCTAGTCCAACCCCCTGCCATGCAGGAACCCCCATCAAAATACCTCCGACACATGGCCATCCAGCCTCTGCTTAAAAACCTCCAAAGAAGGAGACTCCACCACCCTCCATGGCAGCATATTCCACTGCTGAACAGCTCTAACCGTCATGAAGTTCTTCCTAATGTTCAAATGGAATCTCTTTTCCTGTAGTTTGAGACCATTGCCCCGAGTCCTAGTCTCCGAAGCCATGGAAAACAAACCTGTTCCCTCTTCTATATGACATCCTTTCAAATATTTAAACATAGCTACCATATCCTCCCTCAGCCTTCTTTTTGAAAGGCTAAACATTTCCAGCTCCCTAAGCCAGTGTTTTTCAACCGGTGTTCCGCGGCACACTACTGTGCCGTGGGATGTTGGCTGGTGTACCGTGGCGGGGGAGCTGCCACTTTTGCCCCGGTTCCCTCTCCCCGCCTGGTTGCCGCGCTCCAGCTGGTGAGCGCTGGCTGGGGGCCAAGCCGGGGGGAGCTGCCGCTTTCGCTGCCCATTCCCTCTCCCCGCCTGGCTGCCGTGCTCCAGCTGGTGAGCGCTGGATTGTAGCCAAGACGGGGGGAGCCACCGCTTTCGCTGCCGGTTCCCTCTCCCCGCCTGGCTGCCGCGTTCCAGCTGGTGAGCGCTGGCTGGGGGCCAAGCCAGGGGGAGCCGCCGCTTTCGCTGCCCGTTCCCTCTCCCCGCCTGGCTGCCGCGCTCCAGCTGGTGAGCGCTGGCTGGTGGCCAAGCCGGGGGGAGCCGCCGCTTTCGCTGCCCGTTCCCTCTCCCCGCCTGGCTGCCGCGCTCCAGCTGGTGAGCGCTGGATTGTAGCCAAGACGGGGGGAGCCACCGCTTTCGCTGCCGGTTCCCCCCCCCGCCTGGCTGCCGCGCTCCAGCTGGTGAGCGCTGGCTGGGGGCCAAGCCGGGGGGAGCCGCCGCTTTCGCTGCCCGTTCCCTCTCCCCGCCTGGCTGCCGCGCTCCAGCTGGTGAGCGCTGGATTGTAGCCAAGATGGGGGAAGCCGCTGCTTCAGCTGCCTGGGTCACTACGTGCTGCCGCTTTAGGACGCGGGGAGGTCAGGAAAGAGGGGAGGGGAGGGGAGGGGCGGCAGGCCACCGCCACGGATGCTGGCGTTCCTCCCGGTGGGGCGGCGTTGCTCAGGTGCCCTGGCCCTCGGTCGGGCGAGGCTGCTGCTGCTGCTTTTGCTGCTGCTGCTGCCGGGGCGGCCCGGGCGGCGAGCGATGCTGCTCCCGCCGCCGCGGCTCAGCCGAAAGCGAAGGACGACTCCGGGCGCAGCGTGGTCTATGGCCCCGGGTCTCCCCGCCCCCGCCCCCGCCCCATTCCTCGTGAGACATTTCTTCCAGACATTCAACCATCCTGGTCGCCCTCCTCTGTACTGGCTCGAGGTTGTAAACATCCTTTTTAAACTGAGACGCACAGAACTGGACACAATACTCCAGGTGGGGTCTGACAAGAACAGAATAAAATGATACCATTAACTTCCCTTGAATGGTTCTGTTGATGCAACCAAGAATCGCATTGGCTTTCTTGGCAGCCACATCACACTGCTGACTCATGTTCAATTTGTGGTCCACCAAGACTCTCAAATACCTTTCACTTGTACTATTTTCCAGCCAGGTATCTCCCATCCTACATCTGTGCATTTCATTCTTTTTACCTAGATGCAGCATCCTATATTTCCTTCTGTTGAAACCCATTCTGTTAGCTTTGACCCAGCACTCTAATCTGTCAAGGTCACCCCACTGGTCACATCTCTCCAAGCTGAAGAGAGGCCATTTATGATCACCCTTTGGGCACGATCAGTCAACCAATTACAAATCCACCTAACAGTAGCGCTATGTATCCGACTTTCTACTAACTTCTTTGCAATAATATGATGGGGAACCTTATCTAAGGCCTTATTAAGGTCCAGATAAGCAATTTCTACAGCATTCTCCTCATCCACGAGGCCTGTAATTCTATCAAAGAAAGAGATCAAATTAGTCTGGCATGGTTTGTTTTTTATAAACCCATGTTGACTTCCTGGAATGACAGCATTGTTTGTTAAATAATTACAGACTACCCATTTAATAATCTGCTCTAGGATCTTTCCAGGAATTGAAGTTAAGCTGACTGGGTGGTAATTATTTGGGTCCTCTTTTTCCCCTTTTTGAAGATGGGGACAACATTAGCTGTCCTCCAATCTATGGGGGCTTCCCCTGTTCTCCAGGACTTCTGCACAATGGTTCTGATCTGGACTATCTACAGTGTAGATCTGGATTATCTACAGCGTAGTTGGACCAGCCCTCTACTTGGGCACTACCTTTTCTTTAGCAGAGTCTGCATTACAGCAAAGACCATTTTTCTCTTTCCCCCAGAAATTGATATACAGTGGACCCTTGTATAACAAACAACTTGTATAACATAAAATTTGTACAACATAAAAAATTCAGGAGATGCAGGAAATTTGCTTAACATAATCACCTATGGGGAGAATCCGTACAACATAAAAATGGGATCACTCCGTTTTCAATGCATTCCTATGGGAATCTGTATAAAGGAAAATTTGCTTAACATAATTTCATTGGAACGAATTAATTCCTTTATACAAGGTACCACTGTACTGGTGTTTTTTCCTATGTCAATAGACCAGGCTGACAGGCCAGACTGTGGGGAACAGGTGCATCTTCAAACCCTGGTGCTCTGAAATCACACAACCCCAATTGCCCAGCCCTACTAATGGTCCTGAGTGACACAAGCCCATCATGGATGTACTATGTAATTGGTCTATGCATAATTAGATCAGCTCTATCATTGCTATCTTTTAAAAGTTTCATGAAAAAGAGGCACATGTATAGCATACTCCTATACAAATGAATGTATGTCTGTGGTGCAGTCAAGTTACAACCAACTTAACAGTGGTCCTAACAGGGCTTTCAATGCAAGTGAGATATTTGAGGAGTATTTTCTCAGTTTTAGACACACCCATCCACCAGGGGCAGGGCGGTGTGAAGCCGTGCAGCTGTTAAAACAAAAGCAAAACTAGACTACAGGTGATACCTTCATAGGCTGCTAGAAGAAAAATTAAAAAGTTGCTGAGCTTTTGGGAGCAAGCTCCCTTTTTCAAAGCAGGTGTAGAAGTCCAAACATGGCAAAGGATGTAATTTGCCCGGAGAGAGAGAGAGAGAGAGAGAGAGAGAGAGAGAGAGAGAGAGAGAGAGAGAGAGAGAGAGAGAGAGAGAGAGAGAGTTTGCAGTGAAATCCTATGGTTTTCTGAATCCTAGTCACTCCAGTCCCACCAAGTTCAGTTTGGCTTAGCCCCCTGTAGCTTTGATCATTAAATTCTAGTTTGACAACAAACAGATGCACATCACCCAGTCAAATGAGCAACAGCAAGAACTGAAAAGGCTGCAGTCTCCGCAGGGGATGTGTGTGGTTAATGTGGCAAGGCTTAAACATGTGAGCCATTGGGGGGCTTTTCACCACCTCCATGTTTACCCTCTTTTACGCATGGAACAGAAACCCCCTGAGGTACCTTTTTACAGTCGCTCATTCCAAGTTTTCATTCTGCAGCCTGAGAAAGGCTCCCTGATAAGGAATAATTGAGTCAGCTGAACGGAATGTCCAAATTTGATCCTCACAATGTTGGAAAAAAGAATCAAGATGAAGACCTGTCTTTCCTTTGAGCAGAGCTTCTGCTAGAGAGCTGTCACTTTCTTTTTGATATTTCTGATCAAAAGAGCCATACAGCTGAATAAAACAAGCCCAGTAACGAGCAGGTCAGGACTTAAGATAATAGCAGGCAACAGGCATTAGGTTGCACTATAGAGGCAGAACGGTGTTCTGCATGCAGAACTGTCAAAAACTGACAGGCAAGTTAACACAGGAACAGTCAGGTATGGAGAGCAACAATGGGGAGATTTCCTTCAGAAGAAATTAAAGAGTGGGAGGGGGGAAGAGGAAAGCTGCATACATCAAGCAGAGATTTATCTTAAAATCTATTTACCAATTTGGAATACCACAAGCACATACATTACTAAACAGGCCACATAACAAGAGTTCTGTAGATTATAAAGAGAAATATTCCAGGATTTTAAATTTGTATAAAATCTCTTTCTCTCTCGCTCTCTTGCTCTCTCTCACACACACACACCGGGGGGGGGGGGAGAGAGAGAGAGAGAGAGAGAGAGAGAGAGAGAGAGAGAGAGAGAGAGAGAGAGACCATAGGAGGATCCTGGAATGTAAATCAGATCTCTAAATCATTCCTCAAAATAATCTCTAGAGAGCTGACTGTGTTCAAAGTTGCATAGTATGATGTAGGGTCCCAGTAAAAACACCTGTCGTTTCTAAAGAGCAAGTAAACAATAACAAATGAGGTTATAGGGGGAGGGAAGGCAATGCAACCCACAGCCTTAAGGTAGTACCCATTTCATAAGAGGCATTGTATGTTCCATCTGCTCTTTCTCTCACAGTATAAAACAAAATAGCAACTAGGTCCAAAGGGTAAGGAAAGTACAGCTAAAATACCTAAGAAGCGATGTTGCTCAAAGCTGCCATAGTGTCATGTTTCTCTGGGAATGCTTGCTTTTGTAAGAGTAAGGCTACGTCTCTGAAGACCAGTGGTGTTATTGGGGAATAGGAGGTTCTGGATCTAGCAGGTCTTTTTAGATGGCTACCGGGATTATTTCGTTTCGTTGTAGCCTGTCCTGTAGCAGAGGCGGAAAGGAGCCAGTTTTGTACATTGCCCTGATTCTGGTGAGGGCTTTTCCAGAACCAGCTCTATTTTGTCCGGTCTTAAAGCTCATCTTATGCCTCTTAATACTGCTTGTTGTTGCATCCTGCCATTTCTGCATCCAAATATTCCAATCTCTCTTGGCTCACCCCCTTATCTATGTGGTTGAATTGCAAGGAATGGTGCCTTCAATCATCCCATCCACTTTGTATGTTCCACCCTCATACCATCCTGCTTTCGTCCCGTTTGTCTTTCCTCGCATTTTCCCTGTTTTGAGGTATGATAATGGTGGTGGGATGTTTTCACTTCTGACCCTGGCCTGCTATGCTTTGCAGCTGCTGCTCATTTATAATTACAGTTGTATCACCCTATAATTTGATGACATCCTGCACCGAATGCATTTCTTTCATGTAGGAAACACTAAATGTCTACTGCTACCATAGTGGATCCACCACCTGCATTGCTGATGGGGGTGAATGTAAGGCACATAATCACATCCCTGTCATACCCATTGTCTATTAGATGAAACTGACTTGAAACTGTCCAGGGATGTGTTCAAACCTCTTTTTTCTTTTAGAGGCTAAAATATAGTGCTTCTCGTTTCTTCTCTTTTGGTGAAACTGTGCTTATGTTTGTGGGTTTCAAAGTCTAAAAATGAACAAAGAAGAAAGTCTAAAAATCAACAAAGTCTGGCTTCCAGTACTGAAAATTACAGGCTGCAAAAGGTCAAAGGTAAATGATTATCACCTGGCCAGAAGCAACAGTGATGAGTTCACACAATAGGATAGCTAACGACACCCATCAACACAGACAAGCACTGCTGCCACTCTTAATTGCAGTGAAACATCTTAATCCCTTCATCGCAATACAATGACTGACACCTATTCTCCTGCATAGAAGTTTTCTCTTCCCCACAACTTTTTTAAAAAAAACCCCAGTCTCACTCACTTTTTAACCCAGAGCACAGAGAGAACTCCTAGTTCCCTGAGCTCCTTGCCGTCTGAAGATTCCAGCCACAGAGTTTGGTGAAACGTCAGCAAGAAAAACTTCCAGAATACATCCAAACAGCCTGAAAAAACTCACAACTATCACCTTTTTTTTTGTTCATTCAAAGCAAAGCAAAGTGTGTCTGCTTCTATACCACCCCAAAGTGCTTGAAGCACTCTCTGAGGGTTTACAGTTTAAGAATATTGCCTACGCATTGCTCACATACCCTGGGTACTCATTTAACTGACATTCGAAGGCTGAAAGGCTGGGTGAACCTCAAGCCAGCTGTCAATTGCTGCTGGGATTTAACACTGACCTTGAGCACGATTTTGATTGTAATACTACATTTTAACCACTGCAGCATGAGGCTCATTCATTCATTCAGTCAGTCAGTCAGTCAGTCCAATACTGTGATATACTAGCCATGTATTTTATACTTATTATGGTACTATTCAGGCCTCATGTTCAGTAATCATTTCTCCTCACCACCTGCAGGCAGAGAACTCTTTGTCCCTTTTCCTTTGATTTGATCCAGGGAAGCTAAGTGTAAGGGAACATTAGGGCAAATCAGGATATGAAATTGGGAAACAAGAACAAGGCAGGGGGCAGGGGGGACAGAACTAGTGCATGGAAAAGATGGATAAGCACACTTAGGGTGCATTGGAAATGGCCCTGCAGTTTGAGCTGCAGTTCTCATTGTGGATTCTGAAGTAGTTTCCAATTACCAATTGCTGTGGCCACTAGTCACAGATAAATCCAATCTTTCTCTGTCAATATTCAGTACATTTTGCCCAGTGAAAAAGTGCGCTGAGTGTTGTTTTTTAAATATTTCCCTCACACATTTATTTGCCTCCTTTTTGGTCTTATATGTCTGTATATACAGTGTTGTTTGTTTATTTATTTATTTATTTATTTATTTATTTATTTATTTATTTATTTATTTATTTACTACATCCCTCCCTCTCCATGGGATGTGTTTTCCAAAAATGATCAAACTGAATGGAAGCTAGTCAGAAAGAGGGAGGTGGGTGAAAGCTCTTGCTTCTCTTTCTCAGCTCCACCTCATCACTGCTTATTCCCCCCACCCCACCTCTTCAGAGAAGAAGCCTGAATAAAATTTAAGTCAGACAAGGGGAGGGGATAGAAGGGATGCAGGGAAATAAAACAACTAAAACAAAAGAGGGAAGGAAAATTACTACTGAGCTCAAACACTGTCTGGCTCTCAGCTGAGAATGGGTGTGTGAGTGACCAGTCAAAGAGTGAAAGGGGCAGGGAACAGAGCCGTGTTACAGGAAGGTCAAGGAGAACTGGTGGGTGCCAGGCTGCACTCTAGCTGAAAAATGGAGCCATTTGAAATGCAGCATGGACCCATTTCTCTTTGTCAGACTTCCCTATTATGATCATATCTATCTACTTCCTGTGCGCTACATAACATTTGTCTCTACCAAAGTGAGGAAAAACTTGTCCCCTCATCCCACTCATAACATAACTGAATTAAGGCCTTGGACTGGGCATGCTTAAAAAGGGCCCCGGTCGCATGATGATTTTGCTGCTCTTTTTTGCTGTGAAAGACTGTGCAGCAAAATATTGTGCCTTCACTCGGAAGAAGAGTATTTTGGTACCCCGGCCGACCATGCCCCTGGAAGCGCACTTTAACCACAGCATTTTGTACCACCGCTAGGGGTTGTGTTAAAATACATCTGTTATTGATGCACACTTTTTAATGCTTCAAACAAGGTGCGACCCCAGAAAATTTGCAGCAATTAGATTTGTACCCCTTTTCCTGCCACTTCCTGTAGTTCTGCCTTGGTAATAGTTTATGCTACTGATTTGGTGGCATACCGGCATACCGGCACAATTTTTACTGGCTTTCTGCCTGCAATTACAATCAATTTTAAGAAGAAAAACTGCTACCTGGCTGCAACGCAGGTATTCGCCACAAGGGGAAAAGATGCGCAATAAGCAAGTCGGGACGGACAAAGAGAAATAAAATAATCCCCTGTCATTGGGGCACTAACTGCACATCAAACATCACGAAAAAATAGTACACATCATATTAAGATGCACAGATAATCGAAGTGAGACCAGGGCCAAGGTGCAAAGGAATAGACAGCAGCTCACTGGTGTCTGAGAGGTAATAATAGAAAGTTGAGGCCAGGATAAGAACCTAGAAGTTTTCAGGCTGCTTCCTGCAGTGAAGCTGCCCTCCCTCCTTTCTCTGACAAAAAGGAACATTTCCACAATGTTGTGGGCCTACACAGTTAGTGGAGGAGGTGATCGGTACATTTGTAAAACCCACATATTCTGTTGATTTAATTTAGTTGGGACAAACCCTTCAATTTATCCTAAATTATTCTGTGGAAATGACATACACACACACACACACACACACAGAGAGAGAGAGAGAGAGAGAGAGAGAGAGAGAGAGAGAGAGAGAGAGAGAGATATGCACAATTTGTGGGCTCAGGCTTAAATGTCTGCTCAAAAATAACAACTCCATGAATAATGCATATTTTATGAATTATTCCTAAATATATTATACTACATGAATTTCTTAACTTAAAAATAAACAAAGGCAAGCATGATCCACAAGGGATGAAAAAGGGCAGACAGGCTAAGAAGTTTCATAGCAATTTTAGCAATTTGAGATTAAGAGGCAGTCCCTTAAGAGAACACATCCCACAGCTATGGAACAATTTATATAGATTGGCCACAATGCATTCTGCATACAGTATATAGCAGGGCTGTCCAACTTTGAACAGCCCGCGGGCTCCTTTTGCTCATGGAATGTCCATGCGGGCTCCTTTCCCAAGCTCTGCGGTGCTGGTGGCGGCAGCGGAGGAGGAGGAATGCCGCTCCTGCTGCACCAAGCTCTGTGGTGGTCGCCTACCCGCTTGCACCCCCACCCACCAAGCTCCCGGCAGCAGAGGAGGAGACCCACTCGGGCCCCCGCCAGGCTCCACAGTGGTGGCGCGTCCGCTTGCTCCGCACCCACCCACCCTCCAAGTTCCCCAGCACTGGTGGTGGCAGTGGAGGAGGAACGCCCACTCGCCACCCCACCAAGCTCTGTGGTGGTGGCATACCTGCTTGCCCCCCACCCCCCAGCAGCGGAGGAGGAGGAACGCCCACTCGTCCCCCACAAGCTCGGCGGCGGCACGCCCGCTCGCTCCCCACCCGCCAAGCTTCCCAGCACTGATGTTGTCATCAGAGGAGGAGGAACAGCCACTCGCCCCCCCAAGCTCGGCGACAGCAGTGCGCCTGCTCGTTCCCCACCCGCCAAGCTTCCCAGCACTGATGTTGTTGTCGTTGGAGGCGGAACAGCCACTCGCCCTCCAAGCTCCGTGGCCACTCGCCTCCCCCCACCCGCCAAGCTCCCGGCAGTAGCAGTGGAGGAACGCCCGCTCCCCCCCACAAGCTCCACAGCAGCGGCAAATTGACTCATCCTGCCCACGACCCAACAAGCTCTGGCGCTAGTGGTGGTGGTGGAAGAGGAGGAGCACCCGCTCACCCCCCAAGCTCCACGGTGCTGGCAGCAGCAGAGGAGCCACTTGTAGCCCACGAGGTTCTCACCCTCTCCCCACCAGGAGGAGCGCCCCTGGGTTGGGAGGTGGGCGGGGACCTGGCAGGCGCCCGCGGTTGACGCCCTGGTATATAATATACTGTACCAATGAAAGAAGTACTTTGACACCAGTCTTAACATTTAGCTCATAATTGAGTGCAACTGTACCCTAGTACAGTGGTGGCAAACCTTTGGCACTCCAGACTCCCACAGTCTTTTGTCATTGGCAATCTAGGCTCAGAATTCTGGGAGTTGTGGTCCAAAATATCTGGTGTGCTGAAGGTTTGCAACCACTGCCCTAGGGTCAACTCTTACCTTACAGGTGGAAAATCTGAGACCCACCAGATATTGCTGCACTCGAACAAACCACATAACACATAGACATAGATTATGGGAATTGTAGCCCAGGGAGATCTCATGATCCACAGGTTTTCTCCCTTGTCTTCCTTTAGGTAAGTCAATTGCTACATTCATTTGACTTGAACAATGTTAGGGTGCTGTAGTCCTTTACAGTTCTGGCAAGCTGATGGGATTTGTCATGCCTTCAGTGCTACCTGTAGTAAACAAGATTGATGAATGGGAGGGAGGCTTACCTCCAGACCAAGTGTGAATATGCTTTGCAAACCGAGGCTAAAGATACCACATTAGACTAGAAACAGTTGTCCCAATGAGTGATTTGGTGAAAGAAGGCAGTAGAGAAAACTCTTGGCTCCTTCCTTCCTACTAACAGCCCTGCTCACATCTTGCAATTGAGTCAATCCATTTGATTTTCAACCTTTCTCTTTTCCTGCTATCTTCAATTTCTCAGCAACATCATCTTCTTTTCCAGTGAGTCATCTTCTCAGGACATGCCAAAACTACCCTAGTCATTTTCATATCTATAAGTCTCTTCTCCAACACCTTGTTTGGAATTCATTCCTCACCCCCATCTGCTTGTTCTCTGTCTAGCTTTCACACACATATGGAATACCATAGTAGGGATGAACTTAACATTAGAAGAATGTTTCGTAAAAAAATTCATTCAGAAATTTTAGGTTAGTGCCTGTTGTCAACCTTCAAGATATAGCCCAGCCTGCCAGGTTCATTACATTTCTGAGAAGCTACTGTAAATACTGTCTATTCTGACTCTGCTGTAGTTGCATGTTATACAGGTTTCTTACTGTAACCTGTTAGCAGCCATGAAGGACGGTAAGGTTGTATCCAGCTCTAGGGAAAAGATGAATGTAATGTCCCATGCTCTGTCTTCAGTGTCGCCAGGGAAGATGTGAGGGTGGCTGGATCAGGACCAAATATGTCATGAGAGTCTTTCCAATCAGGACTTTCAGTTGTGAGCGACTGAGTGAACCATCCTGGAGGCTACGTATGTGGGGTTGGGCAATTCAGGAGGAGAATGAGCATAACAATAATGATCCATGGAGAGGAAATGCCATGAAGTCCCTCATCAAACCTTAGGAGAGTTTAGCTGATGGACCCTTTGGTTGGCATTTCGTCGTTATTACAGGATTCCTGAGAACCTTCCTGGGGGGGGGGTTCTTTTCCAGTGTTCTATTATTCCAAAGCTTGGCTGTCTTAGGTTGCAGACTTTCTGGAGGAAGAGAAGCCCTCTCAAGAGACCATCCATTCCACCCCCCCCCAACAGCCTCTTCCCCATCATTTTCATAATGGTCATCTTGGCGATTGTTAGCCTGGAAAAAGGAGGAGAGGGAAGCGTGCAAATGAGGTGCTGCTTGGGGGGGGAATCCCATTGCCTTCTTCCCTCTTCTCCTTTCCCTGGGCTAACAATCAGCAAGCCTTAGCCAGGAGAAAGGAGGAGGGGGAAGTGTGCTACAGAGGTGATGCTTGAAAACAAAAACATTGCCCGCTTGGCATTCTCTGCACACTGTGCGGTTTGTGTGGGAGAGCCTTAACTGGAAAGGAGACCCACAAAGAGGGCATGAGAAGGAGAGACCCTTCTTCCCCTCCCCCACTGTTCCCCCAGGATCTGCCCCTCTTGCTGGCTGGGTGAGACACAGTTTGGGAGGGGGGAGGGCGCAAAAATGATTTTGTTCCCGGGCACTCCAAACTCTAGCTATGCCAGTGGGAGTAACTGGGCAACTGGCTTCTGCTGCAGTTCCAGTGTATGATGTCCTCTTAGCCATTGGAGGCAACCAAAGAAGGCCCCTCCATGCTGCTACAGCATCGCAAGGTGACAACTGGAAACGGAGGCTGCATGATATGGCTGGAAACCAAACCAAACCAAACCAAACCAAAGAGTACAGTGGGGCAGCTGCTCAGAAAAATATGGTGTGAAAGTTGTGCTGGCGTGAGGGATCACATGCATCGCAGAAATGCACACCACCATTTCACAACTGGGTGATATACCTTTTATTTTGTATCTAAGAATACAGGGTGTGGATGAGTCTATTCTGTGATTCTGGCACACTTGAAGGTCACTAAGAAGGACAAGTACTCGGTTGCAATATTACCTCTTGGTCTTTTTCTCTGGCACTTTATGATGACAACTTTCAGAGTAGGACAGGCATGTCCAAAGTCAAGCCCGGGGGCCAAATGCGGCCCATTTTCACATTTCAAGTGGCCCATGGCCTCTTTTCCCCACCGGCTCAGCCTGTCACTCATCCCCACCAGCTGGCCCCTCCCCATACTGGATGGAGACAACAGCTTGCATTTTATGGTTTGCCTGGCCTCCCTGCCTCTGTCCATCCCCTCAGCCACCTGCCTAGCGTACCTTTGCTACAGCATCCACCCTGCCTCCTTGCATGCAGAGACTTGTCCAAAGTCCGGCCCGGAGGCCAAATGTGGCCGAATGGTTTGACCCCCACACATTTTCACCTCACCAAATCTGTCCCTCCTTGCAAAAAGTTTGGACACCCCTGGAGTAGGAGCACCCCCACCTCCTCAGCAGGCAGTAAGTGGGGAGGAGGGAAGAAGGGGAGGAAAAGGAAAGTGTGTGGAAGTTGAGTCACCTACTCAAAGCCAGGAGCTCCCTACTGTGTGGATCTATGGTCATGGGATGTCTTGCTGGGGTCGGGGGGGGAGAGGGCAAAAGATCATGTAAGCTGTTTGGAAAGCAAAGGCTTGTATAATCATAATGATCAGCAACAATGATGAGACGAGTATGATGAAAAGTATGATAAGGCAAGCGGTCTGGATTCCCCAGGGTCTTGTCTTTCTTAAGCTACAATTTCCTGTTTTCCCGATTCTGAGCCACATCTGTCCCTAATTATAGCTCTGCACGCGTTTGACTATGCTGTCTCGTTAGCCCAGGGGTGTGCATCCTCATTTTACATTCTTTGTTTTCAATGCTGTTTCTTGTTTCAAGTCTTCAGAATTTATAAGTTGTCATGCTATATTCTCTACTGGCGGTTTTACCTTGGTTTTGCTCGTTTAGTCCATTTTATGGTACATTGTTGTAGTTTATCTTTTTGATTAGGTGGGCACTTCCCAGAGAAATCCAGTTCATATGCTGTTTTAAAGGGCAATAAATAAATAATCAGATAGAAAAGATCATGCTAGATATCATGAATCTGTGTCTCAATCTCAAGCTATGTTTGAGTTTATCCAATATACATTTTCCTGGATAGGTTCTGAATTATAACGTCCCTTTGGTTCGATATTGCTTGCCTCTTGAAATATGCCCAGACAAGGATTCTAAAAGTTAAGCAGGCCAGTCAGCTTGTCCCTTATAGAGTTCAGAGTGTACCGCAGTAGCACTGGAGATGGCCCTTTCAGCAGAAACAAACACACATATTGTCTAGCTAGCAGTACATGTCTCAAGCAATGGGTACCTCAAGATGATTAGGCCACAACCATACTATCCTCTCTGCAGAAAAGTCCCTGTTGCTAGCTGGGATTCACTCTTGTTTGTCCTCAATCACAGGCCATCTTCAATCTCTGGGGAACCATGTGATTGTTCTTCAGGTTTCAAGAGACTCCAGAATCCATCATCACTTTTCTCTCAAGTGTGTAGTTTTCTGCCTTAATTAGCTACATCTTTCTCAAGCTACCATCTGGAAATAATTACTTTCTTCACTATTCTGTTGGTTAGCCTAGATAAACAAGGAATCTCTTCTTCTGACATGTTTTTTACAGAGACTTTCAGACATCATTTGTGACTAATGAGTGAGGAAACAAAGTGTTTGCCACTTTTATCCTTTTCCAGAGGATAAAATATGTGGAGACTGTTGACACAGTAAGCCCGTCCTTAGGCCAAAGACAAGCTAGTTGGGAAAAGAAACCAGTTCTGCAGACGAGTAGACCCCTTGGCAAACCATCATAAGATTTTAAAACACCCATTAACATATGGACAATTCCAGCACAATTATTAATTTGTCCAAACAGAATTAGGTCTCAACCATGGTCAGCAATTTTACATAAGCTTTTCCAAGGAGGGTCTATCTAATTATTCAGATGTCTCTATCTATCTGTACATACATTATGTCCTTTCAATATTCTTAAACATATCCATGGGTATGGGATTGTGGACTAAAGCAAAGTGTGTTCTGCTTATAGAGGCAGATCTGAACTTTGGCTGATCACTAAACATGAGGCATACAGTGACCCCCCGCCAGTTCGCGGTTCAGGTACCGCGGTCCCGCTACATTGCGGGATCGCAGTACCTGCACCACTGGGGGGTGGGGGGGACGATCAGGTTGCTCTCCACCCACCCCCACCCCCGGGGAGCCATTGCATTGCTCCCCTCCATCCCTCCGCACGCCTACCAGGCTTCCGGAGGGGGCGGGGGGGCGGGGAGCCATCACATGGCTCCCCCCGCCCCCCGCCCCCTCCGAGAAGTCTTGGGGTGGAGGGGGGAATCTTCATTGAAATGCATTGCCAATGCTTTTCAATGGAGAAGGGACAAAAACTGTCGGGCGGCGCGGGCGGCACGGGCGGCCGCCGGCGCGCACTGTGATCAACCCCACCCCACACCACCCCTGCCCCCACCCCTTCTTCCTCCCCTCCCCCCTCCCGCTTCCACATATCACGGATTTTCATGGATTGCGGGTGGGGTGCGTCCCTAACCCCCGCGATCGGCAGGGGGTTACTGTATATGGTTGTATGGATATGAGCCACCAAAACAGCATGCCTCTTTCGCTTAGATGCTGTTTTGGTGGCTAGAGACAGAGCACTCTTTAGGCAGTTACTTCACATCCTTCTTTGTTCCGCGACTAGTGTTGTACCATGACAGCATTGATCACGATCATGTGGTTTTGTCCCTGTTTCAGTTTTCCCATGGTCATCATAACTTGTCTCGTGATAAGTCTTGTACTGTGACAAACACTGAATTTATCTAGCTTCCTTTTTCCTGGGGGGGGGGGGTAAAATTCTTTTTCGATATTTTGCTTCTCAGAAGTCAAAATAAAAAACCCGACACCGTTTTCTGTGAGAAACGAATGTTTTGTTACTACACGGTGTCTTGTCTCAGAACAGAAAGCAGGAAGAAAGAGTGACAAGGGAAAACCCAGCACAAGGTACAGTATTGTTGTGCTTAGCACCCATTCCGGGGGTGTGGTTAAGACAAGTTTCAGTAGTTGTGCAGCGGATGTGAAGTAACATTTTTTGTACCGCTCCTAAGCTCAACACTAACAGAGACAAAATGGACGTGAAGTAACTGCCAAAAAGAACAAGACTGCCTGTTTCTTTTAACACCAGATTCTCTTAATCCACATTTTGGCAAATCAGCTTACTTTGGGTGTTTTAAATTTGTCATTTAGGAAATATCACCCCTTTGTTTGCATATCTGATCAATCTGGAGCAATAGCGCCAAAATATGTGCCCAGAAGGATAATTGTGAAAGAGGAAAGAAGAGATACATTTCCCCCTCTCCATGTGTCATCTGACAATTTATCTCCATATATTGCCATCATAGTGTGCACCCAACACACACATTTGTGCTGTGGGATGGGGCTACTATCAGCGTAGTTTCCTGTATTTATATCTTCAGTTGCAATGGTAGTAAAGTGCCTTGGATTGTGATATTTTACTGATACAGCCATTGTGGCTGCAACACAGTGAGTGACAGAATCCAGGTCTTCATTTTCATTAAAGTCCTAGTTTAAACAAAAGTATGCCAGACTTTATTATTATTGATATACTTGCCACACACTGGAAGTGTTGGTTTTATGTCCAACCCCCCCCAAAAGCTTTAGGGGAGCTGGATATTTGCTATTATTTTGAAATATATATTTCAGTCTCATAGAGTTAGGAAGGATTTGATTAGGATAAAAGTCAGTGTTGTTTAAAAGCACAAAAACTTCTCATCTGGAATGGTCCAGGTCAGTGCTCCTTTTTAAAAAAAAAAAAATTTATTTGGATATTTTTTTACTGCCGACCATGCGGCCGTGCTACAGCTGTAGCGCGGCCATCAGCTTTTTTGGTTGGTTGGTTGGTTGGTTGGTTGGTTGGTTGGTTGGTTGGTTGGTTGGTTTGGGTTTTTATTTACTATAGCAGAATGCTCCTATATATCTGAAGTGGACATGTCCACAAAACATTATATTAAAATATGAAAGTTAGTCTTGTGCCACATGTTTTGTGTCTTTTATTTTTTTTGTTTTTTTTTGTTTTTGCCTGCAATTCTTGGAAAGACTAACACAGCTACCCTCTCTGAAACTTATTTACTTTTTGGGGGGTGGGGTGGTTCTGCCCTCATGACATTCCAGATGATGACCAAAAAAGTAGGTCTAGTACAATGCCTTCTTGTAATAGTTTATTCATTCTTGTCTGATAGATTTGCTGCTGCTTGGCTTTGTAGCAATAAAACACTCCATCAATGTCTTTGGCTGCAGAGCTGATTTGATACAAGCACAATCCACATAGACAGGATTGGAAAGAATGCCTAGACCTCTCTGAAAACCATTTATTACTTTATCTTGGCTCGTTATTTTACTATGCAGTTTATATGGCAATGTGAAAGTGAAGGTTGCAATTACGGGTGCACAGGAGTGCGTTGGTACACTACCCTTCACTCTTGTTGAAAAACAGCCATGGCAATTGCTTTGTATTTGGGTTAGAAGTGGTTAAGGGATACAGGAGAGTTTTTGAAGAATTAAATCTCTCCCACCGGAGTGTCTCTTACTTTGCACATATGCCATTCTATATGTATATGTTTCCTTAATACTGGACAAAATTTTGTCCTTTTATATCTGAGAGTAGAATTTTCCCAGATTCCCTGAGTTAATAAGGTCAATTATTAACTCAGATTCTATGCTAATTAATTTCTTGCCTCCTTTAAACTGGTCTAGGTGCTACAGAGAGAAATCCCTGGACCCCTTCTATCATCTGGCCGATGCTGAGTGTAACATCATGGAGGTCACCATTTTAAAAAATGCTGGGATGATTCATGACTAATCTTTTCAGAAGTTAGATATATCCTACATATCTTTACTCTTTCTGGTGGGGTTGGCAGGTCAGCTTCATCCCATTCCCTGAGATTATTCCAGTCCAAAGAATAAAACACAGTGGGAGGCCTCTGTTCCTTCACTCTTCAGTAACAACAGAGAAACAGTAGGTGTATTGGAGAGAGGCAAATTAGAGACTTTAGTTAATTTAATGGCAAATGGGTAAATCCCCCCAGTGAGAGTCTTATGTGAAGCAAAATAACGAACAAAACAAGGGTTCCTCTGAACTTTTGTAAGTGGTAGGTCTTAACACCACGAGGAACCCCAACATGTAAGACCAACTAGGTTGGCAGCATGCCATTACCCCGGATTTCGGATCAAAACCCTGTGAACTGACTGCTGAACCCAAGGAACAGGGACAAAACCCTACTATTTAGCGTGTCAACATTTACTTTGAACATTCTGATTTTGAGTAAACGCACCCCTTGTTTTACTGTGCAGTGAAATCTATCCACAAATGCTGGAATTTTGCATGCCGACTTCTTCAGAAAGATGGGAATCAGTGCTTAAGAACTGAAGCAGCACCCAGCGCCCTATGTGTGCACATCCTCACTATTTAATGTGCATCCCGCTCCAATCTTTTCCATGGACAGATATTTTATAGATCATTATTATTCAAATCTTATTTTGCATCAGCTGTTTCTCTCAACCTTGTGTGTCTTTCTTAAAATCAAAAGCAAACAAAAATGAAACAGAATCCCCATCTAGATAATGAGAGCTTGCTCCATTTGTAGGAATAGCACAGAGCAAATTTTAAGAGCGAAACAAGCACTGAAATCTTGAACAAGACTGATTAAACAGAACAGTTCGAGTTTGCAAATGCCTTGATGGATGACTGTTGAGTTTGACAGTACAATTAATAGGAACAGGTTTTTGCTCACATGAATATTGAGAGAATGGCTGATATTTCTGTGATTAAAAACAAGTTTGTATGTGCAAAAACAGTTATGAGATGATTGAGAATGACAGGAAATTCATTACTTGTTTGGCTTTGAACAGAGTCCAGTAGCCACAAAGACCTAAAAGAGATTCGGAGACATGTGCATGCCATGAAAAGGAAAGAAAATGAATTGCACTGATCAGACCCAGCAAGTCCTAGTTAAATTTTTAGATCTTTTAAACATTTAAAAGAAATTGGTGTTGCTGTACATCCAGTAAAATCATCAAGTCCATGCTTTATCAGGTCAGGTCAGTTTTAGATTTTATTGTTTCAATTCCCAGTTTTGCATATAAGTTTTTCAAAAATCCATTTAGATCACATTTCACTACTTTTGTGATTGTAGATCAAAATCCTGGCTCTATATATTCTCCAATACAACAAGAGTGATGTCACCACCAGCAGCTAGAGATGGGCACGGAACGAACATTTTTTCGTTTCCGTTACCGTTTGTCGTTTCCGTTACGTAACGAAACGACAAACAAAAATTGTGATGAAAATGCAACAAAACAAACAGAACCACGAAAATTGTGGTCGTTACATTTCGTTTCCGTTAATGGCAACGCAAAATGAAATGAGCTGTTTTAAATGTTAAAAAACGCCCTGGACATCCGTAAAAACACAGCGATAATTATTTATATTGTCTGATAATACCTACCAGGGGGGTTGGGGTCCTTAAACATTTGTTTGTCTTCTCTCATCACAATGTATTTTTCTTTTCCCTTTAAAAAGATGTCACCACCAGCCACAAAATGGAGGCAAGCAATGTGATGGGATCATGTTCAACCAATAGCATGCCCAGGTTGCAGACTGGGTGGGCAGGTCTGGCAGCCACAGAGGGCATAAAAAGCTCTGGCAGCCCCCGTCCTCCTTGCAGTCTCTGGTGGGAGTTAGGGTGGGATTGCTGTCTCTGCGACTCTAGCTTCAGTCCTGCAGCCTCCCTGTGTGCGTGCGTGCGTACCTCTTGGTGAGTACCCTCCCCTGCCCTGCAGTGCAGTCACTTTGCAGCTGCCTTGCACCCTGGGCAACGACCGCCGCTGCCTTTGCAGCCTCCCTGCATACCTAGTCTATTTATTTATTTATATATTTATTTATACAGTGGAACCTTGACTTACGTCATTAATCCGTTCCGGAGGTCTAGACTTAAGTCAAACATGACTTAAGTCAAACGAACTTTTCCCATAGAAAGTAATGGGAAAGTGGATTAATCCGTTCCAGATGATGACTGTCCCCCAACACACACACACAAATACACACACAAAGAGAGAGAGAGGCGGCTTCGGTGAGGCCTTACTGTACTATCAGTCTCTTACTGTTAACTACTAGTAGATATAGCTTCCTCTTTTCTTTATCCCTTGACTTTATTTGCTCCCTTGGATTTCAGCATCCACCTTCATTTGGATGGAATAAACCCCTTTCCTCCATAGAAAAATGGGGTGGGGGGCATCCTGCACAAAAGCCCATGCCCACCACCTCCTTTTTTTGCCACCCTCTTCACTGGGTGGGTACCTATGAAGGACGCTATCTGAGCTCTTTCCTCAGGCATAAGTCTTATTCGGCCAGTGCAGCACTGCAGAAGGGAGTGGGTAACTTAAACGCTGGGGAAAGGAGGGCACAGGCGGGCATTCAGTCTGTTAATGTTGCAGCGGAGAGGGCACCAACTCTGGAAGGAGGAAAAAGGCCTCCTCCTTGCTCGCCTCAGAGGCACTCAAGCCACTGCCCAGAGAGCAAGGACCCAAGGGTGTGCATGTGAGGAGGGGGGTTCCTACGCCCTCCTCTTGTTCACTGGCGTCTTTTCAAAACGCCAAAGGGCTCGAAAAGCTGGCTGCTCCTGGGCAGGTGCCTCCAGTCAGTGCCCGCAGGTGCACCATCCGTTTTCAAAGCGCCTCATGCCGCCCGTGCGCGGGACTTCTCGGCGGACCTTGGCTTCCGAGAGGAGACGAGCCCGGGTCGGCGAGGGCGCAGACACGGGCGGGCGAGGGGCAGGGATGGGCAGGACTGTGGATGGGGTGGTGTCCCCCTTCTTAGCAACTCCCCCCCTACCATCCCCCTGGTGGTGAAGAACCCCTTCGGGTGGCGAGACAGGGGACGTCCTCCGTAGGGAGGAGGCAGGCTCTCATTCCTGCGCTCTCACTCACCCACAGCTCGGATGAGGAAGCCCTGGGGCGGGCGCAACGACCGACACAGCCAGACATTGTGTAGGAGCTGGAGCGGGGCGGCGGGGCCTTGCAGCAGGAGCACGCCCCCGCGCAGCCAGCCCTATAGCCGGACAGGCGCCACGGCGCGCACCAGCAAGCATTCCAGTGGCAGGCGCTGTTAGCGCGCCAGAATGCTTGGAAGACGGCGGCCCCGCCGGCGCTTGCCTCCTCCTCGCTGCCGCCGCCGCCGGACTGGGGCTGGGCCGCGGCTGCTGCTGCCTGTTCTTCTGCCGCCGCCGCCGCCGCCGCTGCTTCTTCTCAGGGCGGAGAGCGGCGCAAGACCAGAGCCAGCGAGCTCGGCAATAGCTGGACAGCACGCCCGGGAAAGAGAGGCTGAGGCGGCGGCGGTGGGGGAAGAGGCACCATCCCGGTGCTGCCTCGATGGGCGGCTGGGGCTCCCCGTCTGCTCTTCCTGCTCGCCGAGGCTGCCAAGGGAACCAAGAGAGCGCTCTTCTCGTTCTGGGCGAGCGAGGGAAGGGGAGTGAGAGAGAGAGGTGGGGGGCATGCCCGCCCGAGAGCCACCTGCCGCTCGTCCCGCAGGCAGCTGCAGCCCGGCCCTGCCTCCTCCTCCTGCTGCTGCCGTGCCGCCACCAGAGGAAAGGAAGAAGGGCCGGGAGCTCCCGACCCTTCTTCCTTTCCTCCGGCAGCGGCGGCTTCAGCGAGGCCAGACCCGAGCTCCTGGCCCTTCTTCCTCTCCGCCGGAGGAGAGGAAGAAGGCGGGAGCAGTTTGAAGGCGGCAGCCACGATGCTGGGTCCTGGCTGCCTCCGGATCCTGGGGCCTTGCGCCAGGGCTCCGAGACGTAAGTCGGAGCCTGGGACGCAAGTCAAACAGGCCCCTAGTGGACGCAAGTCAAATATGACGCAAGTCAAGCGGTACGTAAGCCGGGCGTCCACTGTACTGTGTCTCTGCCAGCATCCATTTTTTTAGTGTTTTCCCTCTGGTCTGGGGCGTTGGAGGATGCCTGCGCACGGAAATGCTTTAAAAATCGCGCAAAAAGCGGGTAGAAATGACAAACGAAAAAACGAAAAACGGTAACGAAATGTTTCAAAAATTTCCCGACAAACGGAAACGAACCGAAACAAACCTCCCAATGACAAACGAAAAACCGAAATGCCATTTTTCTGTTTCGTGCCCATCTCTACCAGCAGCAGATTGCTACTAGTTAAACATTTCTATTTCAATATCTGGCTGTTTCCTGTTTCATCTCATTCCATGTGAGTCATGCGCAACGGCAAATAAAAAAAGATCTCTTTAATTAGCAGCAGTTTGCCACTGCTACGCAAAAGGATATTGGGCATACTTTTTGAGGATTTAGGTAGGGGCATAGATTTGTGATAGTGTATATGCTTAAATTCCAGATTCAGTATTTACTCGTTGGTTCTAAAGTGAAAAGGTCCTTTTCAGATGCTTGGCAAGATTGGAATTAACTAATTACTAATAACTAGATATTTGCTTTTTTGCCACCCATCAGCTACATCATTGCTATGTAGTGGGTAGCTTTTAAAGTTACAGGGGTGTGGCTTCACTCAATGGTAGAGATGCACCATTTGCTGTGCCTTGTGTTTTGCTGTTGAGCGTTGGAGGAATGACACAACCAGTTGAAGAATGATCCACTTTTTACCAAAAATGAGTAATTCAGTTTTTCAAAACCACTTAAGTGAATTCTTGCAGTTAAATAAGTGGCTGAAGAGAAACGAGAAAATAGACACTTTTTCAAAACTATGAACATGGTAACTAATTCGAGGGTTTGGCGCTATAAGTACTTGTGAAAAGTAACATTCTGAACTGTCATCAAAGGAATCACCTTACCAAAGCTCAATCAAGGGGCATATTATTTCCAAGAAATACTGCCTCATAATTTGCAAATGGGTCATTTTCACCAAAACCCAGAAATGCAGAACTTAACCTTGCCATCTAACTATTTTTAGAGTAAATGAAGCTAGGATCATTTGCAAGGAAAAATGTGCTCTTTCCCACGGATGACTGTAATATGAAAGAGTTTGATGCAGGGCTCACAGGACCAAATCTGACAGAAAGTGTTTTATTGCTCAGAGCCGACTTTAACCCCTCTTAGGAACAGCTCCTTATTCAGCAACTTCTGTGTCAATGAAACGTGCATACTAAATTGTGCAAAGCCCAACAGGAATGCTGGAGTTTGTACATTATCTGATTTGTTTCCTGGCAAACACCACTGTAGTCATGATAAATTTCTTTCTTCTGAAATATCCTATCCCTGGCAAATAAGAGAGTGAGAGAGAAAGCATAGAGGAGAAATACACAGTTTGTATCTTTGTTTTTGCTTTGCCTATCTGTATCTATATGTACGAGTATTCTCTACATTATGCTGTACAATATTTGCACCAAAACACACACCCCCAACAATGATACTGTTTCAGATTTGTGGCTTTAAAATAAAAGACATGTGTAGATACTGAAGAATTCAGTTAGCTGCACAACTTCCAAAATAATTGAAGAGTCACATTTTCATCAAATCCACTGTACTAGTCAGCTGTGAAAAGGGATGTTATTTTGTTCTTATTTTCAAGATTACTTATATGTGACCTTTCAGCCACAAATATGTTACCATAAAGTAGGTTTTAATTATAGGCAAACTATGTTTGGAACAGGAAAATCCCCCCTCAGATTTTGAGGTGAGGCACTTGCACACATTCAGCCCATCACTTGCACCTTATGAAACCAAAACAAGATGGATTTTTTACTGCAATCAAAACAGAGGCATAGTAAATGATGAAACCTCAGTGCAAATGCAGGACGGAGGATACTTGCAGGAGCGAATGGAAGAGATTGGACGTGCAAGTTCCCAAACATGCACCCCCACACACCAGACCCAAAGCCCATTTTAACTTATTCTATTCTTCACCAGGGATTTGAAACCCTGATGAATAGAATGCCTGAGGAACTTGCTGCCATGTTTGTGATACCCAAGGGAAATTCAGCTCCCACATCATTCCACCCAATAGTAGAATATCTGCAATGGAAAGCCAAAAATGGTGGAAAGAGTTAAGCACCTCTCCCACATCTTCCTGCTACTTGGGCAGGTGCCAGCTTTTGACTATTTATTTATTTATTTATTATACTGGTTAAAATCACTTTATTAAAAAAACACCATTATTTAGTCAGCTGGCCTAGAGTGCCAAGCACACAGCAGGCATTCCCTCTTTGGATAGCAATTGAGAGCTGTTGCCTCAGGAACATAGGTGCTCGGCCATCTTGAGACATAATGGCTATCCTGCAACCTATTTACTGGACTAGGCTCAAGGCTGATTCTCCCCACCCAGACTCCAGATGTTTCAATGGCTACAGGGACAAAGTCAATTCCTGTTGCCATATCTTCGTATTTTTGTCTTTTTAATTAAGTCCAGTAGCCATGACTCAACTCCCAGATAAACGCACCTGGATGACTGAGAATCTTCACAGACGTCTTTTTAATTGTTCAGCCGTTGCTGCTGCGGATCCGGCTTCGATGCTGGTGTTTTGTAAGTGGGACGTGGCAAATGTATTTGGACATGTGGCGTCCCACGTTAAGCATTGGCCTTTGCTCCAGGGGATCAGGGTAGTCCCATCTGGTCTTTTGTTACTTCCAGCACACAAATGTAAAGGCTCTCGGGTAGCTGGAAAACCGGCTCTGTTAAGGGCACGACATAAGATGTCATTGATCATGTTGTGTCTGACATGTGTGCCTGAACCGAGTCGGCAAGAGAGGCCATGGTGGCCCTGCGGGGTGACAGTTGTACCACAGGGACACATGTGATGGCGAACAATTGGTGCTCCCAAACGGAGATCGACTGCTATTCGAAGAGAGTTGTCATCAAGCTTCAATCCTATATTGGAGAGTGGGAAAGCATGAAGCCAATATCCTGAGCCTTTCGACTGAGCTGCCAGCATGCGTGCACGATCTATTGGGTTGTTAGCTGAGGCCTTAAGTCTTTCCGCTAGAGCTTTGCAGCATGGGTCGTCCCAGGAGCTTTATTTATTTATTTATTCATACTTCATACCAGTCAACACCCAGTGATTTCTGAATGGTATATAGTACATTTTTAAAATAGGCAACAGTAGCTGTATGTTTTTTAAAAAAGACTCAAGGATAGCATGTAGCACATGTCTGATTGTCCCTTAAAGGGTTGTAGTGACCCCCATTCAAAACTTTCTCGGAGCAGCTGACATCTAAATTCGTTTGGGTCACGCTTTTGAAAAAGGAAAAGAAGAGTTGAACTTGACATTTTCAGATATTAAATATGTTTAGTAAATGGGGAGACTCTGTCCCCTGAGGTACGGCTGTCACTGAGATTCGGTTATATGATCACAACTCCTGCTCCAGTCGTGTTTGGAATAGAAGATACAACAAGAATGCGCTACATCGAGCCCCGCATGAAAAATGTAAAACTCGCCAAAGGCCTCTCTGTCAGACTGGCAGCGAGTTTAATTTGTACCTTTGCTTTGGCCTTAATGTTGCTGCCCACAGCCAAGTCTCTCCAGCAGCAGAGGGGAGCAAAGCTCTCACACAAACACATGAGCCCTCCAAGTCCCTGAATGGAAGCTTTTCTGACCGCTTAATTTACACACACAGACACAGTAACTAGCTCCAAGAACTGCAGATAGTCTGGCCTCCCGTACAATGTTGTTGAGAGGTTAGAGAGAAAAGGCAGAAAAATCAAGTGACAATTAGAGTACAGGCAAGGTATGAGTGCAACTTGGAAATGATGGAATCCTTCAAGTATCGATCCAAAATGGTGTCTGCCAAACAAAAATTGATTAAAGTGTCACAACGATCTTTGTTCCTTTTGCTACAGCGGACTTCGGACCAACGTGGCGACCCTCTAGAATTGAGTAAATTTATTTATTTATATACTGCACATCTAGCTACTGGGATACTCTGGGTGGTGCATAACAATAAATACAACAATGGTAACATAGTACTTAAATAATATAATATAATATAATATAATATAATAATGGATAAACAGTAACAAGCATCATGATCAAAATGCACAAACAAAACAAGACCAAACAGAGAATCAGATACTAAATTGGGAAGGCAGAGGTGGATTTAAACTTAGTATTGTGATGCATCCCTTAAGTTGTACTCTATTAACTAAACATCATCAAATCCCTTCAGCCACATGGCTTTACATTATTTAGGCATTATGCGACATATTTACCATATATGCCACTTCTGATAAAGCACATTGGGAAATTCATTTTATTTTATTTTATTTTGAATATTTTTACCCCACCTTTATCCTTGGAAAAGGACCCCAAGGTGGCTTCCAATAATGAGAGACAATATACAGCCCAGAACATTTAAGACATATTCAAGTTAAGAACAGGGAATTAGAAGAGGCATCTTAGAACTTAAAAAGGATTAAAGCTACAAAGAGCAGGCAAAAAGAAAAAAAATCCATGAAGGGTAAAAACTAACATGGAAAACTCTGGTGTTCTTATGAAATCAGTCAATGCAATCATGCATGGTAATCCATATAAAAGTCACATAGTAAGAAGTCCCTCATTCAGGGAAAGCCTGCCTGAAAAGGAAGGTCTTTGTCTGCTTCCATAAAGACAGCAGAGATGGGGCAGTCTCAGGAAAGTTCAATGGCTCCAAATTGCAGCAGCCAGATTACTGACTGGGGTGGGTTACAGGGATCACATTACACTCCTACTAAAGCAGCTTCACTACCTGCCAATCAGCTATGGGGACAATTCAAGGTGCTGACCTTGACCTACAAAGCACAGAACAGCCTGGGTCCAAGCTACCTCAAAGATTGAATCTTGCAGGATGAACCGGCTCGGGTGCTAAGGTCATCAGGAGAGGCCCTGCTCTCCATCCCACCACCCTCACAGCTGTATCTCATAAGAACACATGAAAGGGCCTTCTTGGCTGCTCCTCCCAGACTTTGGAACTATCTGCACAATCTAAGAGGTGTAGCACAAAAGAGAAGGATTGAAAAAAAAGGAAGAGAAGAATTGATAGAAAACAAGAATAAGCAAATTCAACTATCAATCCTTTTATAATTTGATAGAAAGGTACATAACGACCAGGTGCAATGAATAGTTGTTTCAGGAGACAGCTCTGGAAAGCAGAGATCTAAATAGCAACCTCAAATATTCCTAGCTGAGGTGACAGAGGGGGCCTTGCTGTCTCAATCTGTTGTTATTGCTTTACTATTTTACATACAGTGTTTCACAGAAGTGAATACACCCCCTCACTTTTCACAAAGACGTTAGTATATCTTTTCATGTGACAACACTGAAGAAATGACACTTGGCTACAATGTAAAGCAATGAGTAGACAGTATAAATCCTCTCAAAATAATGCGTACTTCCACCTTCCGTTTCAGGATGCCCCACAGATGCTCAAAAGGGTTTAGGTCTGGAGACATGCTTGGTAAGTCCATCACCTTTACCCTCAGCTTCTACTACAAGAAGTGTGGAGAAGGGAATTTTCTCCAGACTGCATCACTTGCTCTTGGTTAACTGAAGAACTGGATTGTTAGCTTGGGTATTAAAAAGATAATCTGTCACCAACTCTTCTGGGTGTTTATAATGTGTGAGTCAGTGTTAGGGAGGACCTTGCCTTATAATTCACACTTGTTGAAAAACAGCCCTGACACATGTTTTCTGATTAGGTGAGAAGTGGTTAACTGATAAAAAAGAAGGAGCCAGCTTCTGAGATTCTCTCTTGCTTGGCATCACTTTTGTGAATGGTAGTGACCACAGAACGGGATTTGGTAGACCAGCTTGACTGCGGCCATTGGGGCTGTCAACATTCAGGCTGTCCTTTCTTATGCAAAGCTTGTTGATATCCTTTTTTCTTCTTCTGGCGGCATGGGCACAACATTGTGCAGCAGTATTCGTCCATTTCCTGTCTTTTTAAAATCATGGTTACAGAAGCACAATATCCCACAGTCATAAAACAGTTTTTTTAAAAGAACAGAATTCTTCTATTCCCTTCTTATTGAAAAGAAATATATTGGGGCCAGAGTTAAGCCCAAAGCATCCAGTGTTACTTAGAGGCTCATCTTTTTGATAGGACAGAAGTGGGAAACATGAGGAGCTCTGCCCTCTGCAAAGCATATATACAAGGGTGATGGAAATTAGCATTCAATGAAATTCTTGAAAGCTGCACTTTCCCCATTCCAAGTATAATTTTTTCATGTCATGTCATGTTGGATATGGGAAGAAATTACAGTGACCCCCCGCCATTTCACGGTTCAGGTATTGCGGTCCCACTACATCGCGGGACCGCAGTACCTGCAGCGTGGGGGGGAGGGTGGCCGGGTTGCTCCACGCCACCCCACCGCAGCTCCAAGAAGCCTCCGGGGTGCCTGGGCAGGCTGTGGCGGGTGATCCGGTCACTTCGCGCGGCCCTCCCACGCACCCCCGAGAAGCCTCCAGGCAGCACGGGCAGGCGGCGGCAGGCGATCCGCTCCGTGCGGCCCTCCCACGCACCCGCCGAGAAGCCTTCGGGGTGCGCGGGCAGGCGGCGGCGGGGGGAGGTAATGCTGCCGGCAGTGCGCAGTGCAATTGCCCCCCGTCCCTCCCCCCACCCCACCCACTTCCACATATTGCGGATTTTCGTGTATCGCGGGTGGGGTTGGTACCTAACCCCCGCGATCGGTGGGGGGTTGCTGTATAATGAAACCACTTTTATGGGGTTTGGAAGGAGGAAGGAATCAGGGAGGTAGATTCTATGTATTCAAGAGGCTGGGCAAGGAGATAGACTTGTGTATGTATTTTATGTACAGTATTTATTTATTTAAAATATTTTTATCCCTCCTTCCTGCTGTACTTAATGTACAGCCTCCCTTTTCCAAATAATATTATAAGGTAGCTGACAATAGGATATCTTTGGGGTTTTGTTTCTCCTCTTTTGTGCAATCCTACTCATACTTTTCAGCGTGAGGCATACAATAACTCTTTTGTGAGCAGAAAACCCCGATAAAGCAAGGGAAACATGCTTCTTATGAAACACCGCATCATTATCATGAACAATATTTTATTAACCTCCTGCTAGACTCATTAAAGTGACTGGTTGCTTAAACAAGACTAGAGACAGCAATATAACCTAAATGATACAAAAGACTTCAATAAAGGAAAACTTTGGAGAGAATCAGATGGCAACATACGGCGATTATTACTAAATGCTTGTAGGATTTTATGTGTGCAGGTTCTGTAACTGATGTCAATTAGAAGAGTTCAGTTCATTTCTTACCATTGAAAAACCAGACTGTGGCCTCTTATCCAAATGCATATATTAAATGACTTGAATGCACGGCTGTGCTGGTGTTTGACTTCATTCTGACTTCATTTCCATGTATTTAACCAAAAGGACACAAATCCATACACGGGAAATTGTGATTTATCAGTGCATGAAATACCTGCATGAGCAGGTGCCACGTTCAGTGAAGTTAGCATCAGTAATTGATCTGCTTCTTTGAGTCTATAAAGTGTGCTATGAAAATTAAGAGATCTGGCTGGCAACCAGCCGTGCCGTCTTGAAAGAATAACAGCATCACTCAGTATATAAAAGCATGAGTCAGATCTCATTAGCACTGTCACTTCATATATCAGCTGAGCCAGTTTTACTAACAGTAAAACGTGTAGGAGATGTATATAAATTGCTGCTTTGTTTCATGCAGGACTGCTTAAAATGTATGTATGCGTCTTTTATTAATGTGATGCAATGCAGCATATTATTGGTGGTTGCTTCAGCTTTGTTATGAGTTGAATCTGGGTTCTGAAAAATCTGCAGTCCTAAATACATATATTAGGAACATTTTTATGTGTATTGTTTTGTTTCATGGTATGTTGTTTTTAACTTTTGTATATTGTCTGTGTCCTTTTGTTGTGAACCGCCCGGAGTACCATCCGGAAGACGGGTGGTATATAAGCTCAAGTAATAAATAAATAAATAAATAAATAAACTCTCTAGATCTTGCTTCCAAACTTGCACGCACAGAAGCCAGCTGCATGCCTTGAAAGTAGCTCTTTTCAAGTCAATCGTGCACAGTTGTATAGTAGCTGATGGTATAGGACAGGGCTGTCCAACTTTGAACAGGCCGAGGTCTACTTTTTCTGGCCCCAAAGTGTCTGAGGACTACTACACTAATACATATACTTACAAATTTTATCCATTCCAAGTTAAAAAAAAAACTTGTAAGTAGAGCAGCGGTTTCCCATAGGAATGCATTGAACTCCATCCCCTTAATTAATTGATTTTCAATGCATTCCTATGGGAAGGCTGACCATGCACACACTTCCCTTGCAGCTGCCTGATCATCTAGCCCAGTGTTTTTCAACCTTTTTTGGGCAAAGGCACACTTGTTTCATGAAACAAATCACGAGGCACACCACCATTAGAAAATGTGGGGGGGGGGGCGCAACAGGTCGGGTCGAACCCCTAAGTGGCAGGGGGCAGGACAGCCACCCTCCACCAAAGAAAATGCCGCGGCGAGAGTTCCACGCATCCAGGGAGCTCAAAGGCCTGAGCAAGGCCCCCTAAGCGGGCCAGGGAAACTGACAGGGCAAAGCTCGACCCCACACGGGCGAGGACGCCCAACGATCGCCCCTAGGACTTGATAGGCAGCTTTAAAAAGGCCGCCCGAGCAGCTGCCTAAGGACGAGCCGGCAGGAAGCCCGCAAAGCCGGCTAAGCCCCAGTGGGCGGGCGCGCTCCGGCGAGGAACCGCCTGTCAGCTGGAGTAAACGCTGTGGGCCCCCACCCCGCGGCCGCAGCCGGCACCACCCAACACCCAAAGCCTCTCCAGCTGGCAGGCAAGCAAGGATAGGAGGGTAGGGGGTGGGTAGCGGTGGAGTGTTTGTTTGTTTTTTAACAGTACCCGACAAACGGGTCAGGTCGGGCTGCTAAGTGGCAGTTGAGGGTGGGTAGGCTGCGGCAAACAAGCCCGCAGGGCCCCGGAGAAGCTCCCGACCACCACCCCCGGCGAAACCCGCTGTCACCCGGGGCTCGGCTGAAGCGCGAGCCCCAAAAGGCATCCAACGTTGCCGGAGGTACTCCAGAGTTCCTGTCAGTGCTGCCCGGCACGAAAGAGGAGGACTGGTGTGCGGGCGGCCCTTTTAAGGGCTTTGATCCCCGCACACCCCGGGAGTCACATGTCCTCCTCCTTTCGCACCGAATAATGGCTCCCGGGGCGACAAAGCGGCCCCAATCCGGGACAAGCCCGGCAGGAGCCTTTCGAATTTTTCAATTTTTCCAACGGCACACCAGGCAACATCTCGCGGCACACTAGTGTGCCGCGGAACAGTGGTTGAAAAACACTGATCTAGCCAGTGGGGTGGGGGGGGGAGCAGGAGACCATGCCATGGCCCTTGAACTGCCCCTCTCGGCTGATACAGTGCGCTGGCTAATCCAGAACTTTGCTGGGGTAATGGTGGTCCTTGGGATGGGGGAGGGATGGGTGGAAAATTTATTCCCTCACTTTTTTATTGGTGGGCGGCGAGCTACTTTTGAACCCTTTGCGGCTACCAGTAGCCCGCGGTTGTGCAGGCCTGGTATAAAAAAAGCAGTAGCACTTCAGAATCAGGTCTCATGCCCTGTTCAGCACTTTCCATTCACAACAGGTGACCAACATCCTTCTCTTTAATCAACTTCCTTTTTAAGTAACTGCATTTCTCCCTGCCCCACCCCAAATACATCTGGGAGTGCACGAGACTAGATATCTGCCTCCTGATACCACTCCCCTTCATCTGGCCCTTGAAGTGCCCCGGTTATAAGCCTGGACATTATACATCTCCATCATGGTTTGTAACCTGTGATGGACTTTTCATCCAGGAATCTGCCCAATCCCCTTTTGAAGGCATCCAGGCCAGATGCCATCACCCCATACTGTGGCATGGAGTTCCACAGACTAACAACACGCTGGGTAAAAAAATTCTTTTGTCTGTTCTCATTCTCCCTAGTGGGACATTTTATTTTTAACAGTTTCCCTATATGGAGGGGGAGATGTTTCCTGTGATGGCACTGGGAAGGGAAAAGGTTAACATCCCCATGTTCACTTTGCATTCATCTTAGTTCGGAAGCTGAAAAGCCACAGACCACAACAATGTGCATATCTAAACAGAATAAAGACTTTGGTACCAAGCTGATGGCTTGAAGATCCAAAACAGAAGAGACTTAAGTTCCTCTTGTAAAAACACTTGTGGAAACTCTTGGGTACACTTTTGCACAACAGAAGTCTTTTATCTACACATTTTCCTAGCCATAGCAACAATACAGTTGCTATGGGTTTTACTGAGACATTTATATAACAGAGGAGTGGAAATAAGTGGAATAACAGTAATTTAAGACATGCAGGTGATATACCATATTACTGGCAGAAAACAGTAATTACTTGAAGTTGAAAGGATTACCGAGGAAGGTGAAAGAAGAAAGTGCAAAAACATGATTACAATTGAACGTTAAGAAAACAAGAACAAAAAAGACTTTAGAAAAACAGTATAATTTAAACATTGAAGTAGTGAAAATGTTACGGGTCTTTTACTGCATACCTTGGCACTCAAAATGGGTAGTGCAGCTAATAAATCAGAAGACTATGATATGGAACAACAATTGTGGAAGAACTAAAAATCACCTCTAGTGAAAAGATGTGTTTCTGGAGAGCAATGCCAAGATCATCCATACTATGGCATTCATAATTATCATGTACGAATGTAAAGGCTATACAAGGAAGAAAAGCTGACAAGAAAATTTGATTTCAAAATGTGGTATTATTGGACAGGTTTACTGATCCCATAGTCCACCAGAAAGACAAAGAAATGGATTGTAGACTAAATCAAGCCTCATCTCTCATTTTTATTTTAATCCACCTCAGTTTTTTTATGTATTTGATTTATTATTTTTGCTTTGTTATCAGATTTATTTATGTTTGATTGGTTTGTTTTATTTTCGCCCTATACATTGTATATTGTTTAATTGTATTATTTATTATGTTGTCCATGTCTTAACTTTTGTAAACTGCCCAGTATAAAAATCAAACAAATAAATAAATAAAGTAAAATAAAATAGAAAATGAATAATCAGAGGTTAGTGTCCTTTGAGAGAACCAGACTCTCTTGAAAAGATGGTAATATTAGGAGAAGTTGAAGGTAGGGGAGAAAGAGGATGCCCTAGCATGGAATGGATTGATTCAATTAAGGAAACAGCCTCTCCCCCTGAAGGGATGTCTCCTGAGAGATATTAGATATTAATATGCACAGATATTAATGATCCAGTAAGCTTCCTGCACAACATTCTGGGGGGCGTTATTGACTCTTTCTCCTGCACGGGAAAACCCTGGGAGAGGGGAAATAGAGTCCCTAAGATTAAGATGCAGGAAGCAGATAACTGACTATCTTGTCCTTCCATTCTGGCCACAAGGAACAAACAGACCATTAATGATTACCCTCACCTCATGGGATGGGATAGCAAGCTGCTGGGGTATCAATCATTACCATCCCATGCTAGGGGACATGACCACATCACAGAAAGCCCTCCCCGGGAGTCCATCAAGCCAATGACAGGCTGACACCTAGGACACCACACGATATCTGTAACTCCGCCTCTTACAGCTAATAAAGGTGTGCCTTGCAGCCTGCTCGGGGAAGAAGAAGAGCATGGCGGCCTGACACTTGAACCCAACCCTGTGTACGTGTAGGTCATTTCCCTACATCCCCCCGCCCCAATAAGTGAGTTAATGACAGGTCCTTTCGGATGTCTGTTATTTACAGAGCCACTGTAATTTTGAAACCTGCACGTAACACCTGCACGTAGCATATGGCACATAACACAGACACCACCAACATGGTCACGTTAAGGGCAAGGAAGTGCAGAGTGAAAGTGACCAGCAAACATGGGTGACTAAATATGCCTCAGCACACAAGTGCCTTATTGCCTGTTTTGTCCACATATTCACCCCATATATGTCATATGGCTTTCACACACAGTATGCTCAGTTTATATATATTTCAGACAAGGCTTCTGCTGGCATTGGTGAAATGAGTAGGTTTTGTCATGGGAACACAACAAGAAGCACAACGCTTTGTTTTCCAGGCATTCCCATTGTACTGAGAATAACGAACATCAGCCTCTTGACAAACAGCCAGATGTTGAGATCACACTGGAATATGAGCAGCATCAAATTAAGCCAGTGGTGAAATCCATACCTGCTTAGTTACTAAAGCTTTCAAAACCCAAGTGTTTAGATTGGCTGCTGTGGGTACTTCCTGTTGATTCTGGCTCACCCAGATAGGAGGAGGAGCTCTGTTCAGGCAAACATTTGGTAACTAGTGCCACATTGCCCCCTTGAGGTCTTTTGCCTTCCTTATACACTGTACAGTATACTGTATATATTTTTTCAGTAGCCATTAAGTAAATTCTGACTTATGGCGACTCTTTTCAATGTTTTCCAGAAGGAAACACTCAGACGTGGTTTACTACTTCCTTCATATACTAACAAATTTTGGGTTTTCTTGTTCATCTTCTGTGTGTTCTGCGTTTTCATAGAGAGAGGCTATGTTTTTGAAGCCAATCAGATAAGTGACATCCTACAAAAGAGACAAGAGCTTAAACCATGCAGATCAATGCTTGACCAAAAATCCCATCATGGTTCCTGAAGGTGCCGTTTTCCCTCCTCGCAGGAAAAATATGAAGAAATGTGGAGAACATCCATGATGTTCTCTAAAAGGAAGGAACATATTGCTGAGAAACTATGGGTAGCTTTTGCGTTGGTTCCTTTCACCCACAGGGAAAAATGATGGTGGAATGCAGATGCCATTGCAAACCAGTTAATTGTCT
This sequence comes from Phrynocephalus guinanensis, assembly GCA_037367245.1. Taxonomy (NCBI): domain Eukaryota; kingdom Metazoa; phylum Chordata; class Lepidosauria; order Squamata; family Agamidae; genus Phrynocephalus; species Phrynocephalus guinanensis. The sequence continues at coordinate 43,465,920 of CM074734.1, forward strand.
CGTTAGTTTGTTTGATTACCCTTTTCTTCTTTGCGTTTTCAAAGCTTCAAAGTAAGCAGCTCTGGGAGAAAAACAAAACAAAAGGAAGTAATGGCACATCACATCACACACACACACACACACACACACACACACACACACAAACCAAACCAGGGTGGGAGGTATTTTATTCTTCAAATATAAGCAATGGCTTTGATTCAAAAGTATCTTACTTGTCTTCATAGGAAAGTCGTAAGAGTGAAGTCCTCAGCACTCCATTGGTAACATATTTTGAGTTTTCTTTAAACTAAGAATGAAGGTGTGGGGGTCCAGGTAAAAAAGGGAAAAAACAACAGAAATTGGTTATTATTATTTTTTCCATACACACACATCAAATGCTAACCCCCCCCCCGCTTTCTTAGTTTTAGTGTTAGCACTTTCAATTGAGGTTTAACACACAGGATATGCAGTTGTCTGGAAATGCTGCACATGCGCAGAAGCACAGATGAAGCTGACAGTGCCAGATGACAGTGGGGAGAATGCTCTTCAGTACAGATTTCTCTAGGAAATTATTGTTTATTTAGAAAGCATGAGTACATTGATTTTGTTGAGGACAGAACATTGTTCATGTATGGCAAACAATCGTTCACAGGATTGCCATACATTGCCCGAAACGTGACGGCACACAAGTACAAGAAAATAAATCACTATTGGCCTAATTATTGCAGGATAACCAGTCTTGGGTAGTAAAAACCGCAGGTGTGTAAATGTGTGTTCTTTCTATATTTCTTTTTCTATCCATTGTGTGCCAGTTTTTAGGCATTCAATTATAGCAGGGGATGAGCCTTAAATTTATTCCAGCAAAGAAGGCATCTACAGTTAATATGATTAAATGCCTCCTCACACAGTGGTTACACAGTGGTATTACAACTATAACTGTGCTCAGAACCTGGGGGTCAATTCCAGGTAGCATTTTTAAGGTTCACTCAGCCTTCCATCCTTTGGAGCTTGGTAAATTTGAGTACCCAACCGAGGGGGGGATGTGTAACCTGCATGATTACACATTTAAGCTCTATGAGATGGTATATGAGCAGCGCATCTTTTTTGTTTTTGGTTTAGGATGGATACCGAGCCCCGTGGCGCAGTGGTTAAATGCCTGTACCGCAGGCAAAACTGTGCTCACGACCTGGGTTCAATCCCTGGTAGCAGGCTCAAGGTTCACTCAGCCTTCCATCCTTCCGAGGCCGAAATGAGTACCCAGCTTGCTGGGGGGGGGGGGGCAATGTGTAGCCTGCACACTGTAATTAAAAAATTGTAAACCGCCCAGAGACTACTTGTAGTGGTATGGGGCGGTATATAAGCAGAACACTTTGCTTTCTAAAATTAGTAAATGGAATGAAATATGAAGCAAGAGCATTTCCATTTTGTAAATCCTTTGGCAGCTGCATCTAATCCCCCAAACATAGATGGGTGGGTGGGTGGGTGGGTGGGTGGATGAATGGGTGGGTGGATGGATGGAAACCTCATTCTAGGACTAAAAATAAAGCATAGATGTGGAAAGCTGATTAGGACAAAGCAACCTCTTCTAAATCCCTTAGAGAATTCTGGAAATTCCTCTCTTCCCCCTGCCAATATGGTATTCATATTGTTCAGGAGGTCTATGTGACTCTGTGGTGGGTGATTCAGCTGGTGTGGATGTATACAGGGGAAAGTTGATGGGAAACCATCTTTATGTGAGGGAAATGGAGGGGAAACCTTCCTTCTTTGATAAAAGATCGGGAGGCTTTGTGTTGTGAGACATAAGGGCCAAAAATGGAACTGAAAATAACACAGTTACCTGTAAAGGTGAGTTTTTAAAATATATACATTATTTACTTAAGTCAAAACCACCACAGTATAAGTAATAAATATATCAGATAATTTTCATCCAATAATGGGCAAGAGCATTTGGGGCAGTTAGCATCCAAAGTTCCTATTGTTGAGGGATATAGAGCACACTGATATAGATGTGAAGTTGTCTGGTTTTCTCTGCTCTTCATCAGTGCAAAAAAAGAAGAAGAGAAGAGAAGAGAAGATAGAAGAAAAGAAAAGAGAAGAGAAGAGAAGCAAAAACAATATTTTGTTGCATTTTGCCTTGTGTAGCCCATTAAGTGACTTCTAAGTTATCTTGATCTCTCTATAACTGGCAACTAGACTTTTTTTTTGGGGGGGGGGGGGGGTTCTTTCACTTTTAAGATGTGGATAGCAATAATGGCATAGTAGAGAGTCTACCTTTCAAATGTGATGTAATAAGTGGGAATGTCACCACTTGGGTCTTTTTGAGGGGAAGGTATAATAAGCTATGGCTTCTAATTACTTTTATGTCTCTAAGATTGGATCAATCAAGGCCAAATGAAACAGAATCAGAGATTCTCTATGACTTCAGTAAAGGCGAGGAGGACTATCTTTTTTGCCATTCATGTGCAGTATAGAGACCCTGCTCTCTCCATTAAACCTGAGGTGAACTCTGTAAAAATTATATAGGTAGCTTCCAGACCCTGGAACAAATATATGAATCAACTCTTTTTAGTTTTTGGAAGTCTAAACTGTTAAATGCAGATATCATAGAAATTTAGTTGAAAGGAAAACAAATAGGCCATCACCTGATAGAATGAATTGATATCATTTCAACAACTGATATCTGGAAAGGTCATTGTAAATCCAGAAACCCAGCAACGATTACATCAAGGCTCTAGATGTAGGAGAGACAGAAAAAATTGCCTGTGAAGTGACATGCTACCAATGGCACCAGTGACTAGTAGCCTTTGTTTGTTAGATTTTCTATTTATTACAGAGACAACACTATTGATCATTATCTCTCTTACGTTCCTTAATTCCTTACATATAACACATTGGATGAAATATGCTTTATATATATGCTTTTGACATGTGTGTGTGCGCGCACATGTACACACACACACACACACACACACACACACACACACACACAAGCATATATATAAAGTGTAAGGAATTAAAGAACGTAAGAAAGACAATAATCAATATATATTCTGAATTGTAATTTTTGCTACAGCCTGAATTATTTTGTAAATTTTTAATGAGCCTGGAGTCTTGATTCTTTTTGTACTTGTAGAATGAATTATGTAAAAGCCTTAAATTAGTTGGATGCATTTTCCATGTCTACAGTGTGATGCAAAACCTACACTGGCTAGGAAGGATATCCTATTCTAATTAGCTCTCTTCCACTTACTGTCCCACATGCTTACAAACATCATATAGACCTATTTTGCAGCCAGGTGTGAGGAATGTGCATGTCCATTGAGACCAATAGCTTTAGGTCATTTAGCTCAGTGCTGGGTTTGGGGCAATACCTGCCATTCTACTGTAGAACTTAATGTGTACAACTCAAAAAACTAGATTATTAACAACACACTGTATGCTGGTCACTTTCATAATTTGCAAAATGGATAGATAATTGAACATGTGTCACCTCTGGAGTAAGTCCTACTGGACTAAGCGGAATTACTCTGTAGTTAGAGTATTTTGGGAGGTACACTTCATTGTAATTCCAGTAAAACCCATTCACCACTGAGACCAATAGTATGTTGATTTTGTTGTTCAGTATCAAAAACACGAGTGCCATATAGAGTTATAGATAGTACATGTTTACCTTATTTTCCTTTATTATCTTTCCCATTCACAAGAAAGTTGGCATTTACATGACTCTCACCATTATTGTAGCTATAAATAAATATTTGTGTCTACCTCTTTGATTTTTATTTGTTCTGCAGAATACAGAGTACAATACAGAATGGTGTGAGCTGGCCTTAAACCATAGAACAGCATTGCTCTAATAGCGGTTAAAGCTTCTATTCAAATACATTTCAGGTGAGTTTATGTACAAACAATACAGTTTGAAATATCCTTCTTGGCAATCTGCCTGTAGCTATACTCCAGTCATCAGGGGAAAACCCCCACATTTTGTTTATTAATTGAGTATAGCACTTAATTTTTGTTCTTTTGTGTAACAGAAGAAATACCAATCCCGGTAGCTAATTGCTGTATTCCACAGAAACTGAATTATCTTGTTTAGCTACTAAAATAACAGGAGCGAGGGACAGCAAAGTTTATAAATCATGATTTTATGACATTTATGAATCCACCACTTTCCTATATTGCTTCCTCTATATTTGTGGATCTCAGAGACCTTTTATCTGAGGTGAAGAGCTCTGAATACTACAGTTGTGCTCAAAATGTATCTTTCAACATAAGTCAGCTTTGGGGAAGATTATTTTTAAAAAGAGAGGCAACATTGCTTATGTTTTAAGTTTATTAAATAATGACACATTTGAAGTGTATTAAATAAACGAAATATCCCAACGTTATTGTAAACATTTGTCATTAGAAATCATTGAGCCATGCTAAAAGGAGTCTTTATAAAATCAGAGTACAGCACAGATGGAATGTCAACGGGGATCTCTTGGTAATTTGTAATAGATCACTATCATATCACCTACATTGTATTCCTTCCCCTCAAGAGCATTAGGTTTCTCATGAGTCTATCTCATACTTCCCATCAGCCTTTCTTTCTTTCTTTCTTTCTTTCTTTCTTTCTTTCTTTCTTTCTTTCTTTCTTTCTTTCTTTCTTTCTTTCTTTCTATTCTGCTCATTTCTACATCACTGTTTTACATATCCTTTTCCTGTCTCCTGTCTTCTAGAGAAATCTAACCACACAATTGCTATTCCATTTGAATCCTGTTTGCACCCCTGTTTTCCCTCCTTTTAAAAATGTACCACATGTTTAAGTACCATACATGCAGTCTTGTTTTCTCTATTTTTCTTTCTCTGTTTCTCAGCAGCTCTATATCCAATCTCTACTGTGGCACATTGTGAATTTTGATTAAACTTGCCCCTTAAATGTCAGGCAGGAAAATGCAAGGACAAATAACATTAGCCCTACAGTACTTGCATATTACTCACCTGGGTGATTTCAACACATGAAGAGTTTTCCCTCCCCATTACACATACTTCATTGTTACTATTCTCATATTGAAAGTGGCATGTCTGAAGAGGAGGGGTTCCTTTCTCTTCATATAAAGCAGTGATTCCCAACCTTAGGTCACCCGGTGTTCTCAAACTGCAACTCCCCAAAGCATTCACCACTAATTGTGCTGGCCATGGTTATGGGAGTTGCCATCTAAGAACACCAAGGAATGACTGATATAAAAGAACACAATAATCATCTTCAATTACTTGCCATGCTGTCCTGTGGAAGATGAAGCCAGCTGGTTATAAATCTACGGAATAGCCCTTGAAATAATGAATTTAAAATTATGAGAATGGAAATGTCACCTGAACTTTAAGAAGAACCATAGGAACTGTTTGATGATGGAATGGATGGCCCTTGTGGAAGGTTTTTTTAAAGAGAGGATAGATGGCCACTTGTCAGGAATGTTTTGGCAATTGATGTCCTGCTTCATTAAGGGGTGTGATCCAGTGGCCCTAGGGATCCTTCACTACTCTGCCCTTTTATGTTTCTGCCTGATCTGGACACTTCCTAAGTACCTGAATTGGGATTTGCTCAGGTTCTTGCTTTCTAGACGCTGGATTGAAACACCTTCTTGCATCTTCCTTGGCTTTCCTCCTGAGGATCAGACCTGGTGTTCCACCCATTTCCAGACTCTGCCAAACTGTGTTTGCCCATTGTTTTTGTTCTCATATGCTTGGCATCACGCACCACTTCAAAACAGATACAACTGTATTCTTGCAACTCCCAGGTGGTAGAGTACATCACATTTTTTTAATAAAACAGCCCTGCTGATTGACACCAACACAACAAGGTAGCAAAAACTGATGACAATGTCCCAGGCTTGAACAATGGGGGGAGAGAGAGAGAGAGAGAAGAGAGAGAGAGAGAGAGAGAGAGAGAGAGAGAGAGAGAGAGAGAGAGAAGAGATATTCTTTAATACAGCAAAAGCTAGGCATAGTTGGACCACATTAAAATGAATGTGATTCAAGTGCTCAGCTCTGTGCTTTAAGTACCAGGAAAATTATATATGCTGCTTCTTTTATGTGTGAATTCATGTTTATTGGACAGTTCTGCATGCTGTCTCAGCTCTGCTCCTGCAATAATCAACTGTGAAGTCCATGGACAGCCAGGCTTTGCAGAAGACAACTTTTCATGTTTCAAAAAATGTATTCCCACTCCCCACCCCCAATATCTCTTTTAAATCTCTCTTCTGCAGTGCCCTTTTGACTACCTTTTTTTTTCAAATATCAAAACACAGCCTTCCCCAACCTGGTGCCCTCTAAGTGTGTTGGACTTCCATCAGTTCCGACCAGCATGAAGTCCAAAGGGGTTGATTGAGAATTTCAGTTGACCACAACTGCAGGAACCCCAGGGAGGAGAAAGCTGGTCTAAGGGATTTTAGAACTACCTTTCAGAATTCTGCAGAAAGGCAGTAACCTTCAGAGATTGTCTGAGATGCCTCGTCTGACACTTTTGATCAAAACAAATTCCAAAGTGGAAAGAAGGGATTCATGCCTAGAGAGAAAGGCATGAAGACCTCAATAGTCAACATTAAAAGAGTGCCTCTATCAAAATTCAGTCCCAGTCCACTTTCTCGTGTGCATTTGCAACAGGCTGGGTATTGTTTTCTGTCACTAACTGAAGGATGCTTGGTGCTTGAGGCTTTTGACAGGCTAAAAGATTTGGAGCTCAGATGGAGAAGTCAGGAAAATGCATCAAGTGGGTTCTAAGAAATGAAGGGCAATGTTTGGTTGTCATCTTTTGTACAGGTGTTCCTCTTTGAAGCTGCCAAGTGGAGAGTGTGACATTTCTCACAGGAAAAACATGATGAATTTGTGCACTGCAGAATGACTGTTTAAGCACTCCTTTTAAAAAGTCATTGCTGTGGTTATCCATAAATAAACCCTAAAACACTTTGAACTATTCATTATATTGTGTTACATTATGCTGTTAATATTGCATTGCCTTATTTATTTTTATCATTGTTATACTTTAAGAAATGATACCTCTTAAGGCAGTTTGCAACATTGTAATGTGACATATCTGTGAAGAGTCTCAGTCCTCCAGGTGTGGTTATCTGGAAGTAGAGTCATGGCAACTGAGTTTCTTCTTAGATCAAAATGTTGCGCTACTCATCCAAGTAGCCTCGTCAGTCTTTTTAAAAAATTTTTAATTAAAACTTTTTAATGTTAAAATAGGAAAAGGGAAGGGGGAAGTGGGGAAAGGGGATGAAGGATAAAATATAAAAATTTACATTGGATCTATCAACTCAAAAATAACAATTGTACATATCAAAGTCAGATAACATATCAAATTGCTAGTAATTTACTACTTCTTGCCATCTTCTTTTGGTGGTCTCTTCGTAAACTCCTTTCAAATATCTGGAAAGTCTGTCAATTTCGATACATTATCTTATCTTTTCGCAGATGTTTCTCTCTGTAGGCGCTTCAGGTTGTTTCTAAAATTTCACATACAATATCCTTGCTGCAACTATTCCATGGTGGAGTATATATTTTTGATCATGAAAAATATTTAAATCAACTATATTCAATAAGAAAAGTTCTGGTCTAAGCTCTAACTTAATCTTCAAAGATCTCTCTATGAATTGTTTTACCATTCTCCTATATACATTTTGCCTCTTTACAAGTCCACCACATATGGTAAAAAGTGCCACTATCATGTTTACATTTCCAACATCTAGAGGAGCAGTTATACATTTTTGATAGGCAATGAGGAGAGAGATGCCATCTGTAGAACATCTTATAACAATTTTCCTTGAAGGCTATAGACTTAAAGAGTTTTACAGTGTTCCACAGGGAGTCCCATTTGTCCAAATGGAGTAAATAACCAAAATTCTCTGCCTATCTTATCATACTAACTTTTACCAATATATCATTCGATTTCTTATTTAACAATATATTATAAAATTTGCTAAGAAGCTTTATGTCACCAGAGGAGAGTATTTTGTCAAATGTAGTATCATTAGTCATGAATCCACCCTCTTTAATAAGGTTTTTAAAATGTGAATGTATTTGTTGGTAATTCCACCAGTCTATCTTCCAGCCTTCGGATACTAGTTGTTTAAGTGTCTTCAAAGAGCAATCAGCATTTAGCCTCCTCAGTCTGAGGAAGATTAGCAGGAGACCTCCAATTTATGCTCCATGTTAGTTTCACTCCACCCCGGTCTGAACAAGCTTATTAGAGAGACAATGGCCATGTGTATGTGAAAGTCGCATCTCTGCAGCCCCTTTCAACACCTCTTAAGCATGGCTTGTTTACAGTGGCCTCCCTGGTGGATGTGTGAAGTGGTCCTGATTTTTCTGGAGATCGGTGAAAGGGCATTATGATAAACAGGGGACAGATTGTGCCTTAGCCCTCCACCGCTGTTGAGAGAGAGATTTCCTCTATACACATGAAATAGCCTCCCTGATCATAAGGCAACAAATAAAATACAAAAATATTAGCAACCTGCAAAGAAGAAGAATAGTTAAATGAATAATAAATGACAGTTACAAGGATTAAGAGAAAACCATCTGACAATCCAGGGAAGCTTCATATTACTTGTTAAAAAGTGGATTAGCAATGTCTTTTAAGCCTGTTCAGAAAGATGCAAGGATAGGGGCTGGATAATTCCATGTGGAAGAGAATCCGATAGTGACAGGCCACCACTGAAAAAGTTCCCTTTTTTTGTTTGCCAGTTGTGTTGATGGACCTTACTAGTAGAACGGTGAGCACAGCCTTTGACAACTGGGCAAGTTTATATAAATGTGAGTGGGCCTTCGAATAACCTGGTGCCAAGCCATTTAGGACTTTAAACGAGCATATGGAATTGGACAAGGGATTGGATTGATGGACAGTATTGGTGTTGTCCATTCTTTTTGCTTGGTTCTCACAAGAAACTGGTCAGGTTTTGTTCTGTATCAGCCAGAGCCATCTAATGATCTTTAAAGATAAGACAACACTGAGCATGCTAGAATACTCTCATTTGGATGTGACAGGCTAAATAAGCCCTGTTCAACTGTTACAAGATAGATTATACAGTACATACTCTGGGCAGAGAAGAGTGTTCTAGCTCCATCAGCATCACACCACCACAATCTTTTATCCAATTCCTATGCTCTCTACATGTGAACAGTGATGCCTCCGGACAGGCAGGCCTCCGTTATCTGTGGAGCTCTTCATAGTCTGGGACTTTGGGAAATGGACTTCTTAGCTCACCTGGAGAGGGTGGCTCCTCTCTTCAAATGTGTTGCTTTCCACACATAAAAGTATGACAGAGAGAGGAACGAGGGGGTGGGTCTATCTAGAGCACTCTGCTGTACAGATGGCAAGGATACTTAAATTGGTCGTGACTGAATTGGGCTTTACTAATCACCAACCATGAAGACATGAATCATCATCCTAGAAGAGAACAAAAGAAGCTGGTGTTACATTGTGTATTCTAATTTGTCTCACAGATGTGAAACGGGAATTGGTTTTATCATTTTAAACAATGTTACAATAACTCTCACCTGATCACTTGATCTTTGTGCCCTCCCAGTCTGTTGTGCCAGTGCTGCTTGATTAACCTGCCTCCGTGTGTGTGTGTGTGTGTGTGTGTGTGTGTGTGTGTGTGTGTTTTGCATCTGTTCCCATAAGATCTACTTTTAAAAACACAGATAAATCAGTAATATGGGAGGAGGAGGAATAGTTTGCTCTTCCAAGAATCCCCATGCTGTTAACAGTGTCATGGCCTTCTCTGTTCTTACTCGCACCTCCCCCATCCCCCCCCCCCCAAAGATGGGATCACTTCAGTGCATCCCTGGCCTATTCAGTTCCTCCATCTCTGCTTCTCTTTCAAAAGGAATGGGCTATAAGATGCAACAAACGCTCGTCAGCAACCTGTTTCTCCCATCCTCTGATCCTTTGTACATGAATGTAGAAAGCCAGGAGATGCCAGAGCACTGCCAAACCCTGTAGTTGGAGCAAGCAGTGTCATCACAGAGGAACCCTCTCTCCAGGGCCAGTAAAAATGAATACTGCCCCTCATTTTAAGGGTAGGGCCCATATATGCTACTAGCTCTGAGTGAAAAATGACGTGCATTGATTTTTTTTTTTTTACTAGGCAACGTCAATATGTTGGTTGGAATGGATTCTCACGGGGGCAGAAGTTAGCCACACTATGATATTTGGGTGCACAAAAACTCTTCCCCACTCTGTGGTTTATTTCCTCCAGAACCATCACAGGAAGCAAACATTACAGGAAGATGGCCCACCAGTTCCTTGGGTGCAATGAAGGATAGTTGCATGACACTGACTTAGAAAAAAAACACGAATGCATGTATTTGATTGCAAATACCAATCTGTGTCTGGTTATGGGCAACCTAACACTGTTAAAAGAAATCTTAAAAGGGGAATGTTCAATAAGATGGAAATTTTAGCTTTCACAAATTTCCATATAACATCAAACAGAATCATCCAAAAGGCCACAGTCAACACCTGAAGTACATTTATGAATTCTGAATGTGACATGAGATTAGTTGAGTTTCTTAGATGCTCATTGCTTATTCTGTTTAGAAGGGAGCGTTCTAAGACTGAAAAAGGCAAGGACTAGTGATTCAGGATAGTGGTGAGGGGGGAGAGCTGGTCAAACTTTTGACGGAATAAATACAGAAAGAAACAAAACTGCTCCTTTTGTTGTTGTTGTTGTTGTTGTTGTTGTTGTTGTTAATTCAGTTTATATACCATCCATCTGGCAGAGAACCACTATGGGCAGTTTACAACATATAATAAACTGATTACAATCTACAGATACAAAAATATAATAAAAAACAAAAATATTACAAATGAAAACATAACTAAAACAACATTCATACAAATCAAAGATAAATAAGATAAGCCAGTGGTAGATGAGATTAGATCACTAAATCTATAAGGCCACATAACAGTTAATAACCAGGAAATGCAGATTGAAATAACCAAGTCTTAAATCTTTTCTTCAAGATCAACAAGGAGGAGGCCAGGCAGATCTCTGAGGGGAGTTGGTTCCAGAGTCTAGGATCCGCCACTGAGAAGGCCCAGTTCCTTGTTGTTGTCATTTATTAATGAAGGCTATACATTGCCCCGCTGGTGAGCAGGTTACTCATTTTATTGACCTTGGAAGGATAGAAGGCTGCGTAAACCTTTAGCAGGCTACCTGGGATTGAACCCCAGGTCGTGAGCTAGAATATGAAAACCTGGTTCTGTTTCAGTATGGTTTCATGCTTGTTTTAAGCCCAGAAACTGCCTTGGCTACCCTGATGGAGTATCATTCATGTTGTTTGCTGTGTTTATTCAGCTTCTCACTACTGTACAAAGTTTAAGGCCTGCCCCTTGTTTACAACAGTGCAACCAGTAAAACTGGATGAGCCACCTACCCAGATTATATGTTGTTTCTTGAAGCCTTATTACTGTTTACATGCATCTGTGATGACTACTGGCAGTTAAAACCAGATGGATATGGATGGATGGATGGATGGGCAATCTTAAGAAGACAGATTTGGAAAAACACGTATGGAAGAACTAGAAAAGATCCTTATGTATAAGGATATGTTGTTGGAGACTAAGGCTAAAATCTTCCATACTGTTCCATCAACATTCTTGGATGTGAAAAGTGGACAGTGAAAAACCTGGCAAGAAAAAAGAAAAAAAGTTTCACGAGAAACTTTTTTTCATGTCACATCCAGAGTGACATATAGCTCACAATTAAAATTGATTTTGGTACTATTTGATTCAAATCAGATTGCAGCATCTAAACATATTTGACATAGGGTAATCTATCCTGCCCCTATTTAGAGCTCTTGTATTCCTTTTTGGTAGAGTGCTAAGACTTTGGTGCTAAGTCCCTGATCCTTGGAAAGATTGAAGGCAAAAGGGAAAGGGGACGGCAGAGAATGAGATGGTTGGAAAATGTCATCCATGCAACCGATATGGATTTGACTAAACTCCAGGAGGCAGTGGAAGATAGGAGGGCCTGGCATGCTCTGATCCATGGGGTCACGAAGAGTCGGACACGACTGAACGACTGAACAATAACAAAGACTTTGGGGTGGGGTGGGGTGCATGATTCAGTGCACTCCTAATTATCCTGTTCTGTGGCTTGTGTAGATGTTTAGCTGGCACCCCAAATAAAGTTGTGAGCACTGTTATCTGAGGTAATCTTTTTGGTGGGTTGTGGCATTGAAAGGGATGATTGAGAACCCCCCTCCTCTATTTTCATCTACTCTGACATTTTTAATTTTTAAAATATATTTTTCCCATTAATGCAGATCTATTCTTGATAAACAAGATACATTGGCAGCATCATGTGTATAATGCTAGGTAGGGACATTGCGGTTTCTCTATGTCACTTTACTTAACAAAAAGAAAAGCCACAATGATCCACAGAATGACAGCTGTGGGAAAAGGCAGGGGAGGGCGGGGGGAGGAAGGAGATGTTCACAAATTGAAAGAAGGACATATTAAGGTGATCTGAAGACCAGTCTGAACCCTTCTCAGAGTTGATCAGCATGAACAGATCAATCAAGTAAAAGATAAAATAGATTGGACCAACAGTAGGAACATTTTAAGTGTGAACCAAACGACACCAACTTCCCCTGTCTGGTCATCGCCTTATTTATTTATTTATTTATTTATTTATTTTTAGCTCTTGTATACCGCCCTATTCCCACGATGGGGACTCAGGGCGGTTAACAACATAAAAGTAGAAAACAGATAAAATCAGACACAAGCAATGGACAACAAATTTGCTAAAAACAATTAGATCCAAGATTAAATAGGCGGGAAGGGAGAAAAAAAAAGGAGCAGAGTCCCTAACCCTCGCCATAGGCCTCTCGGAAGAGCATGGTCTTAAGGCTCTTCTTAAATGACCGCCAGCGAGGGAGCCAGCCGTAGTTCACATGTTTGTTCCAAATTGCACCGAGAAAGCCCGACTGCGGGTACGCACTTTTCGGGCTTCCCTCGGGGGGACCGTCCGCAGGGAAAGGGCCACCGAAGCACGGGTGGGTCTGGCCAGGTCTAATTGTCTTACTGTCAAAAACCATAATGCTAGGCCCAGCATGAGATGGATACACTTCATAAATGAAGCCATGTCCACTAGGTTTCAAGATCTTAGGAAAATATTAATTATAGTACCTTTTGGAAGTTATTAGAATGACTCATGACACACAACAACAACTTACACTGTACTAGTTGGCAACCTATCTTCTGGCCCAACTATATATTATAAAATCTTAATTTCCTTCCACCATCATACAACAATCCCATGGCATGCCACAATATACAGTAGCAATAAAATAAAATAACAGATAAACTCAAAATACAAAGTCAAATCTTGTGTATCATGCTGCTAGCCCTCACATACAGTAATTAAATAAAAGAAGCCAACTGCTGTTTTAGCATAATACAGAAGTTAATAAGAGAAGCCACATGTCTGTTGTTATTTCCTTCATAGCTATAGATGTATGTGCTTCCCATAGGCAACTAGTTGGCCATTTTGGGAAACAGAGTGCTGGGCGGGGTACCCCCTTTGCTCCAATCTAACAGGGCAATGTCCTTCCTTTCAAAAGGAAACAGTATTTGAATTATTGTAGTGAATTATTACCGTGAAGGTGCTTAAGTTTTCATCTTCTCTTCCCTAAACAACAGTTTAGACCAGACTCATTTTCAAATATGAAATAGGGAATTGTGTTCTGGATATTTGTATGAGGATTTATGGCTCATACAGATGATCTGCCCTGTTGTTGCACAGAGGTGTCAAATTACAAACAAAGCTAAAACAGCGACACCCTTCCTTTGGCCAAGGAGAACTCATTAAAATGGCTAAAGGTGCTCTTGAATTTATATATGGATTCAAACTTATTGCAGTGTATGAGATGAATTAATTAAATCATGCAGTATATCAAAGGGCAAATTTGCCTGCAGACCTTTGCAAACCTATTGGGAACTTTTGGTTTTCAGTACCGAAAATGTAACACAAATGCCATACTGATTTGACTAATCATGGCCGTGTGTCAGATAATTAATGGCCAGCAACAGTGTTCAACTCAGCCATGTCATTTATCTTACCCACGTTATGATTTATATTTAACTGAGGAATCTGGAATTGGTTGTTATTCACTAGAATGATGAGCCCAACTTTGTTGCTCCCTGTCATTAAATAATTGCTGCCAATCTTCACTCCTGTAACCATGAAGCTACTGACTGAACAGACGCTTGAATGAACCACATTTCAAGTCATGTCCCACACCAGTTGATGTGTCTTTTTGTATTCACACACAGGAACACACAGAGACACAATAAAATCCCATCTTACTTCAAGGTGAAGAGGGCAAACAGCAACTGCATTTTATATATTGGCTCAGGTCTCTTGAAAAGAGGGAAGGAGAAGGCAGGAAAAATTGTAGATGGCAAAGGAAATAAACAACAAAGTAAAATGTCAAATTCAAGTTTCCAAAAACCCTGCACAACTTGATCCTCTTCAGGAGACTTCTGCATGTATAAATAGTCTTCCCCCCATATCGCTGAAATGCCCTAAGAACCATAAAGATGCATCTAACAGCCTTATTTATTTATTTATTTATTTATTTATTTATTTATTTATTTATTTATTTATTTTAGAGTATTTTTACCCTGCTTTTCTCCTTTGAAAAGGACCCAAGGCAGGTTACAATAATGAGAAACAATATACAGTGCAGTACAATTCCCCTGGCACCTTCACCAGGGGAAATGAGGGATATCTTACAGCATTAAAAGACAACATTACACTAAAGCTACAAGACAACACAAGCAGTTAAACAGAAAGTAAAAATTCCATGTAAAAGGTATGAGTGATGGAATCTAACATTGAAAACAGTGTCAATTAGAGATGGGCACGTTTTTCATTTTGTTTGTTTTAATTCATTTCATTTGATACGAAATGAAGTTTTTTTAAAAAAATTGTTTTTTTCTCCATTTTGTTTTGATTTTTATGTTGTTTTTTACAGTCGACCAGCCCTACCAGTCGGTGCTTTTTTCTTTTCTTTTTTAACCTAGCACCGACCACCTGGCCCGCAGGGAAGCCAGTCGGTGCTTTTTTTTTTAACCTAGTGCCGACCAACTGGCCCGTGGGCCAGGTCAGTGCTTTTTTTTTAAACCTAGTACCGTGGGCCAGGTCAGCATTTTTTTTAGCTAGTGCCCACAGGGAGGCCATTTTTTAAAACCTATGACCCACTATCAAAATGGATACCTGTTTATGATCAATTTAATCCTCTCACATTCCATTTGTTTTGTTCCCATGCCAAAGCACATCCATAAAGTGTGCAATGAGATCCCTTAAGGGGGATTCTAGACACTACCATCAGAACACTGTAATAATAATAAAAAATCCAGTCACTAATAATTAATAAAATAATTTCAGTAAATGAGGCTGAAGTGAGGCATCGTCTGTCTCTCCTTCCTGCCTTAAGCCAATTCAATTTTTTTTACAGGTGAACTTTTCAAAAATACTGCTGAGTAAGCAACATTAAAATCCAAAAGGTATGGGCCCCAACTGTAGCATATTTAGCCTCACTGTGCTACTTCCAAGTAAGCATGTCCATGATTCATTCTGCTGCTGAGAAAAAATGACTTTAACTAGTGACTTTAACTGTGTGTTAAAAAAAAATAAAGCAATGAAAATGAGTTGTACGCAATTATTTTTCTCTTAGGCCAACAGGCTGAGTTTCTTCATTCTATTCTCTTGTATCATTTCCCCTGGTGATGGTGCCCCCATGTGGTCAACTTTATATTACACACCTCTTTTTGGAGAAATTGCTACTCGATCACAGGTGGACATCAAATGATTTTAATAACTAGCATCATAATTAGGAGGCATTTTATATATTATATTATATTATTTAATATTATTTAGTTGACTTTTATACTGCTCAACTAGCCCATCTGAGGAATGGACCTCAACAGATGGGAAACCCTGACCTCTGATCGCATTGTCTGGAGGCAAGAGATACAGCATGGTCTACATAAATTTGAAGAGGCATTTGTCCAACAGGCAGAGGAAAAGAGGCAGGGACGGAAAGAAGGAAACTTGAGGACCGGGCAAGAAACAGAATACATCTGTCCCCAGTGCGGCAGAGACTGCCATTCCCGAACTGGTCTATTTAGTCACACTAGGTGTTGTTCTTAGGATCTCTACTCCAGGCATGATACCATAGTCTTTCGAGACTGAAGGATGCCAATGATGATGAATGATGAGCCCATCTGGGCAGTTAACAACATAGAATAGCATAACAAAATCACAAACTAACACATTTAACAAACCAAACTACAAACAACATAAGAATAGGGCTTTTTCAGCAACTGCCCCCAGACTATGGAATGCCCTCCCAAATGAGACTCGCCTGGCGCCGACGTTAATAACATTTCGGCGCCAGGTAAAAACCTTCTTGTTCCAAAAGTTTTTTAACTAATGATTGTGGGTCCTGATGGCAATTTTAGTGGTGTGTTTTTAATGTATTGTATTTATTGCATTTACATGTTTTATTGTTCTGATTTTATTGTATCTTGATGTTTTAGTTGTTCATTCTGATTGTGAGCCGCCCAGAGACCTTTGGGTAGTAGGCGGCATACAAGCTATATAAATAAATAAATAAATAAATAAATAAATAAATAAATAAATAAATAAATAAATAAATATGCAAAATATACATAAATCAGCAAAAATAAACTAAAGTAAAGCTAAAATGAAAGTAAAAGTAGCCAGGAGATTGCTAAATAAAAACAGGAAAACAAGATAAGCGGTAAAAGAACAATAGTGTCTTACTAGATGTTTGGGAAATCAGGAAAGGCCATTCTATACAACTGAGTTTTCAATAGTTTTTTAAAAGTTTGAAGGGAGGCTGCCAGGTGAATTTCTGGGGGTAGATGGTTTCATAACTGGGGAGCAACAACCGAGAAGGCCCTACTCCTTGTTACAACTTTCCGGACTACCCTCAGGGTTGGGACTCCCAGGTGTCCTGCCTGGCTAGCACAGGTGATCCAGGCAGTTCTTGGGATGAGCCGCTCTGTCAGATACTGAGGTCCCAAAACGTTTAGGGCCTTGTATGTTAACGTCAAAAACTTGAAGTCAATGCGATAATGTATCGGCGACCAGTGCAAAGCTGCCAGCATGAGGGTAATATGTTGGTGTCTTTTTTGTCCCATTAGAAGTCTAGCAGCTGTATTCTGCACTAGCTGCTATCTCCACATTAACTTCAAGGGCAGCCCCACGCAGAGAGCACTAAAGTAGTCTATTCTTGAGATTACAAACATATGAACCAATGCAGTTAACGCCCTGACGTCAAGGAGGGCCTTCAGCTGGGAAATCCTCTGCAGTTGGTAATGAGTGGAATGGACCACCAATGCCACCTGGTTTCCATGGCAAGCACCAGGTCCAGCAGGACACCCAAACTGCAGACCCCATCCTTCGCGGAGAGAGGCACCCCCCCAAAAGTGAGGGAGTTCCCCAATCTGCAGACTCCAGGGGCTCCCACATATAGGATCTTTGTCTTGCCGGGTTCAACCTCAGCCTATTAGCCCCCCATCCAATCCAAGATGGCTTACAAGCAGCATTCAAAGGATGGAACGGCATCCACTGCAGAAGATGGAAAGGAGATATAGATCTCGGTGCCATCTGCATATTGGTGACACGAAGCTCCATACCTCCTTATGACCTTTCCCAGCGGCCTCATATAAATGTTAAAGAGCATGAGAGAGACGTCTGACCCCGTGGCAACCCACAATTGAGGGACCAAGGGGCAGAGGTCATCTGACCCGGCTGCAGTCACTGGGGATGGTCCTCCAAGAAGGAACAGAACCACCACAGAACAGTGCCTCTGACCCCAACTCAGAGAACCTCCCCAGGAGGATACCGTGGTTGACAGTATCCAAGGCTACTGAGAGACTGAGGACCAACAGAGACGTTTTGCCCCTTTCAGATTCCCTCAAAAGGTCATCATGCAGGGCAACCAATGCCAATTCCATATTATGGCATGGCCTGAAGCCTGACTGAAAAGGATCTAGGGCTTTTGTGTATATCCAGAAGACCTTGAAGCTGGTCTGCCACCACCCTCTCCAGGACCTTGCTCATATAGGAAATATTGGTGACAGACCTAAAGTTATCAATTTGGTCTGCTGCCACATTAGGTTTTTTTCCAAATGGGCTTAATGAGTGTCTCCTTGAAGGCCAGGGGAACCCTACCCTCAAGGAGAGACCCATTCATTATTGCTGTGTCCCATTCATTATTAGTTGGCCTAGCTGCTTCTATTAACCAGTTCGGGCAAGGACCCAAGGAGGAGGTGATGGCCCAACAGTGATCAAGGGCTCAGGTCCACTTCTGTCGACATCACTGGATGAAAGCTAGAAAGTAGAGATGGGCACGAAATGGAATAATTCTGTTTCATTTGTATTTTGTTTCATTTGGGGGGGTTTCATTTTGTATGAAACAATTTTTTAAAATCTTTTTTTGTTTTTTGTTTTTATTATTTATTCCCCCCAATGTGCCTGCAGCCTTGGTGGCTCCAAGAAATTTTTTAAAAAACCTGCACCATTCTCCCTGATCGTGGTGTTTTAAAACTGTTTTTTAGCCACTAAAGCAAGTGGCAGCCATGGTCATCAATGCTTGGTTGAGTGGCAAAAAAGTTTTAAAAGCCCATGCTCCCCTCCCCCCAATCAGGCATCAGCGCGAGATGGCCCAAACTGGCATCCCAACCATTTTCAGACTGGATCCCCAGATGGTGATGGGCTGCCCCTCAAGCCCCGATCAGCTGGTGCCCACCCCATGCACCAAACAGCTGGCGTGCGGCTGCCCCCCAAGTGTTGATGAGCTGGCAATGCAGGGCAAGCACCAATCAGCTGGTATGCGGGGCCCTCCAGCTGATCGGTGCTATGGAGGGGGGCAGCCGGCTCATGCTGCTTGTCAAAAAATGAAAAAATGAAAAAATGAAACAAAAAAAATTCCCAGTTTGTTTTGTTTCATTTTTTTAAAAAAAAGTACTTGGTTTTTCGTTTCGTTAGGAAATGAAACAAAAAAAAAAGAAAAAATTCATTTTATGCCCATCTCTACTAGAGAGCAATGCCGGTTGAGGCGATGCGCTGGACATCTCGACTCGATCTACTATTTGTAAATGGTGGTTCAGGTTCCAGCATATAGCCTACACTTTAACTTTTAAAAATGCCACATATAGGTCACAGGATATACTAGGGGTGGCCTTTCAGTGTGACCAACCCCAGATAGATTGCGCACTATGCAAAACAATTCGGCCTAATGATTTTGGGCATCACTTATCCAGATAGTGAATTAAGATCTTCTTGTGGCCTAGATAGTTCTTGCAGCTGTTTACAGCCATTTTTGCCCCTCCCCAGTTTGGTACCATTCTTTCATCTTGTTTAAGTCTTTTTTTCTCTCTCGTTGCCATCTTTCATCACCTCTTTCTTGCCCATCAGTGACTGAGTACTGATTACGATGACAGGACGACATTTTATACCTAGTCAGATTTGGACACATGTTGACATCACTGAGCGTGTAAAGAAAGAAGGGCAATGCATCCTGACCTGATTTTATAAGTGAACCCTGAACCACTGAAAACAAAACCCAAAACAGACATGCAAGACACAAAGACAGGCAAGAATCCTACTCAGGGCATTACTGTGTGTGTTGTGTCGTTACAGTCATGACCGACTCTTCGTGACTCCATGTCTATGTTATTTCAGCAACTCCTGAATCTCTGAAAAACTACATAGATGTTTGATAGCAACCATGTGGGTTATTTGTGAAAATGGCTCCTCCTTTTGCTTCGGCTATAATAGCGACACATGCTGTACAAAAATCAGGCTAGGTGGTTAGAATCATAGGGTGTGTGTGGAAGGGGCTTACAAAGCCATCGGGTCCAACCTTCTGCTCAATTCAGGTATCCAAATCAAAACACATCTGACTGGTGGCTGTTTAGTTTTTGCTTGACTACTTCTAGCATTGGCCTGCTCACCACTTCCCAAGGTAAAAGCAAAAAGCAAAGAGCAAAGTGTGCTCCTTCGATACAACCCCATAGCACTTAAAGCACTCTATGGGCAGTTTACAGTTTAATCGTGTAGGCTACTTCAGTACTTCAACCAGTACTTCAAGGTACTTCAATGGTTCTGGAGATGAATCAAGCTGGAACCAAATTATAGTGACCCTAATTGGACTTTCAAGGTAAGATATCTGAGGAGTAAGTTTACCAGTTCCACACTTCCAGTGGGTTTCTATGGACATGTGGGAATGAGAACCCTGACCCCCAGCATCCTGGGCCATCACTCTAACCACTGACTACACCATGCTGGGTACTTCCTAGATTGTATTAGGCTCAGGGTATTTAGTAGTGCTTCTTAATGTTGTTCTTTGAGCTAAAATACCCAGAATCCTTGATCAGCATGGCCAATACCTATGACAGCTAAGAATTCAAGGAGTGGTTATCCAAAAACAATTTTTTCCAAGCTCTGCTATTTAGCATTCATACAATAGTTCCCTCTCCTGTAGATATTTTTAGAGCAGTATAATAGCAAGATCTGTGGTTATCAAGACTTAGCTATAATTAAGCCTCATTATCAAGTTGGCCAGTTTGACATCTCAAGCAAAGGAACAAACAGCTGGTGGCATCTTTTTTTTTCCCCCCCCCCTCTGGACACAGGAGTTGTAGATGCAACAGAGCTGTGGCTTTGTCTTTAAGAAAGAGTTCTACCATCCTACATTCATCTGTCTCGTTATTCCTTCCAGCGACACGGAATTGTGTAGCTAGGTTGGCACATGTTTTTATCTCTTTTGTTTTGCTTCTTTGGATTTTGCCTGATCTGCTTGCACGGACTAACACAGCTACCTCTTCTAAAATGACCAGGCCAGGGGTCCTGCAAGTACCGTTCTGGAGTTAGGTAGCCATAGAAATGGAGGAAGTTGCCTCACGCCAAGTCACATCACTGGTCCCTCTCACACAGTTTTGAATAGTCAAGTGGCTCTCCAGGGTTTCAGGCTGGCATGCCCCCTCCTTCTGTCTAATAATACATTGCGACTTTAGAAGCATATTTCAATTTGGGTTTCAGTCTGAACTTTACAGAACCGCTCTCAAGCGTTGCCCTTCATCCCACAGACAGGCTTTACACCTTGAGACCACCTGCAAAGCTTCGGCTGAAGCCTGGAACAACCCCACACCTCCACTGCTATGAGCACCACCAGCGTCCACTGCTTTCCTTTGGCCACTGTTTGTTGTGTGAAATTGACCCTACATTTCAACACTTCAATTTGCATCAAGTCTGGTGTACCCAAAGACATGATGCACACCGGGATGGAAATAAAATTTTACCAGCATTGACTCAGCGGCAAACGGTACGGTAAAATTTTAACCAACCAACAATGACCCAATTAAACCTGAGATAATTTATGGAAAGGGGTTTCTAAGAACTGCTTTTCCGATAATAATGGAATGTTTTTAATCCTCTGGCTGAGGCTGTTCAAGAAAGAAAAGAAAAAAATAGGAAAGAATTCCATACATCAGTAATTACTGAACAAATATGCTTGTTCCCTTACAACCTTTGATACTGAGAGTAATGTTGTCACAAAGAGGGCAGATACTTTGCCCTGAAATTACCATGTTCGCCACAACTGCGTGCATTATACCTGATGCACTCAGTCAACCAAACAGGGTGTTTATCTGCTGCTAATCAAATCACTGGAGTGCGTTATTACAGTTGAGTGTGTTATTGCGCTTATTAAAGAGCTTCACTTCAGTCTGTTTTTTTTAAAGCTATTTTTCAATATCGTTCGGCATTATCCCTCCATGAAAAAGAGTTCATGAGGATTTTTTAAAAGGTCTGTTAGCACTGTGCCAATTTAGTTAAGCATTGTAGTTTTGCAAAAGAATCCAGAAAGTCATGAATAAAACATGAAATAGATTCAACAAGATGAATGGGATGTTAAGGAGAAGAGGACTCGAAAATCTGTTTTGGCTAATAGGCAGGGCATTTGCTCTTCTAAAATAGCTAGTTGATACTATGCTCATCTTTCAGGCTTTCACATAATTTCCTTCTGCTTTTTCAAGGTTGCACAGCAAGATATGTGAGAGAGAAAATCCATGTTAAATTATTCCTGTTGCTGAGGCATCGTGTCTTTCTGTCTTGTTATTCAATATCCCCAAAATATCAGTTATCCTAATTGGATACTATGTTTCCTAGGATTGTGTCCATGATCATTCGAAACAAGAGGAACACTTCACTTTAACGGTTACTTCACGTCCTTCCTTGTTCTACGACTAGTTTTGTGCCGTGACAGCATTGCTCGCGATCATGTGGTTTTGTCCCTGTTTAGTCCCTGTTTCCGTTTTCTCGTGGTTGTGATAACTTGTCTCGTGATAACTGTCACTTCACGGTCTTGTTCCATGACAAATTCTGAATTTGTCTTGCTTTCTTAACCCCCTTTTTAATATCATAAATAAAACTTTTGATATTTCGATTTACTGGTCTTCCGGGATTTGCACGTCAATGCTACAGAATTTTCAGTACTTTCTTTAATAAATATTTGCACTGCATGGTGTTTCCCATAGGGAAACTAATGACTTCTCCACAGGTGCAAAGAATTGTGTTTGTGTGAAGGCCCCATTTTCTTAGGTTCACTTTGGATCTGCCGAGTCCTGCTTGTTGTGAACAATATTTCCACACGAACATCCTACTCTTGTGTGTGTGCCTCACTTGAAAAGCCCTCATGTATCTCTCACTAGCAAGGTGCACTGCCCAGTTTGGGCACCAATACTCTAAGCCTAGATCAAGCTAACAGGGACTGTATTAGGGGAGCTTGGTTGTCTCTGATTTCCTAGACGTCATAAAGTGATCTGAACCTTCGTTGTGACCATTTAATCAGTGCTCCCCAACCTTTTTGTCCCCACGGACCGGTAAATGTTTGATGATTTTTCCGTGGCCCGGGGGTGGGGGGGGATTTCGGGGGTCAGGAGGGGGGGAGGGTGTGGGGGGCGGGGGGTGGGGGGGGGGGGGAGGAGGGGGAGCGGGGGGGCTTGGCGTGTGTGCCTTGCGGGGGGCCACGGGAGCGGCGGCGGCAGCGCTCGCTGGCTGGGGGCGTCGGGCGTGCCGCTCCCCCCCATGCGCACGGGTGGGGTGGGGGGGAGCCCGGGGCTCCTGGACGGGCGGGCCCCCGCCTCCTCCTCCTGTCGGTGGCCGCGGTGGCCACGGCAGCCGCCCGGGTTCGGCCGCCGCCGCCGCCCGCCTTAGTGGGGCGGTGCCAGCGGCGGCTCGGCAGTCCCGGTGGCGCCCTCGGGCCGGAGCCGCCGCCGCGTCGCCTTGCCTCCGGCTGCGGCCTACGGGCAGGCGAGTGGGAGGGGGCAGGGGAGGGAGGCCGGTGGGGGGGTGGCGTCTCTGCGCTGGCCGGCCGGACGGCCAGCGCACGCACACTCCGGTTGGGGGGGCTCGGGGGGGCGGCCTCTCTCTCTCTCTCTGTGTGGGGGGGCGGGGGACAGGAGTGGCCGCTCCTTCCTTCCTTCTCCCTCTCCCAGCGGAGCGGTGGTGGCGGCGGCAGTGTTCTGGCTCCCGGCCCCCCACCCCGGCCTCTCCTCTCCTCTCCTCTTCTCCAGCGGGGCCTGGCGGCGGCTTCCCTCGTCCCTCCCCCATTCCTCGCGCCTCCCGCGCACGCCCCCTCCTCCCCGCCGGCCCCCGCGCGCCCAGCCCCCAGGGCAGGGGGGAGGGGCCGGGAGAAGGCGAGGAGGGGCAAGCGGGCCGCTTCTTCCTACCCTTTGAGGGCGTCGTGCCCGGCGGCGGCGACTCCTCCTCCGGCTTGCCCTTGGCACCCGGCGCGGCCGGCACAGCTGCCAGCCTCCTTGGCGGGCGAGCCCGGTCCAGGCCCCGACGACGACGCCTCCAGCGCTCCCGCCGCCGGCAGCAGCAGCACCGACCTCGACGGGGACGATGGGGACGAGGAGGAGGCGGCGGCGGCGCTGAGCAGCACCGTCAGGGCCAGGGCGAAGCGCAGCGGTGGGGGCGGCGGCGGGGGCGAAGGCGGCGGAGGCGCCCGGGGCAGCAGCCGCATGACCGCGCTCTCTGTCCCTCGGGAGGCGGGCGGCTCCTCCTGCGCTCCTCCAGCCTTCTTCTTCCATTGGCTGCCCGTGGGAGAGAAGAGGAGGAGGAGGAGGGCGGAGGAGGAGGAGGAGGATGTGCCGCCGCCGCCTTGGCTGCTGCTGCTGCTGGTGGTGGTGGAGGGCGAGGAGGAGGAGGGCGGAGGAGGAGGAGGATGCGCCGCCGCCGGTAGCGGCGGCGGCGGGCAGAGGAGGGAGGCAAAGAAGGCGGCGGCGGCTCCTCCTGCGCTCCTCCAGCCTTCCTCCTCCACCGGCCGCCCGCGGGAGAGAAGAGGAGGAGGAGGAGGGTGGCGGAGGAAAAGGGGAGGAGTCTCCCTGGCCTCCCCAGGCGGCCCGGTGCCGACCGGTCCACGGACCGGCACTGGTCCGCAGACCGGGGGTTGGGGACCACCGATTTAGATGGAACATAATTTACAAGAAGCAATTATTGAACGGTCAACAAATTGTGGATGGGCAAGACTCAGGAATTTTACAGAGGTTATGCAAAGTCCCTTGAGAGCCAGGAAGGAAAAATAATTGCCCAGAAAAAATAAAAATCTTTGTACAAGCAAAACATGATTGTCAGTGAAAGAGAGTTTTTTTTAATGAAAGTTTTCTATTCTGCAAGATTTTCTATGAAAACAGTATTTTAAACCCATTGACCTTCAGTTCATATCACATGTTATTCCAGTATACTAGCTAAACTCAAGGCATCCTCTCCAGAGAAGTCAAGTGGACCCTTGTATAACAAATGGTTTGTATAACATAAAATTTGTACAACATAAAAAATTCCGGAGATAGGGGAAATTTGCTTAACATAATCACCTATGGGGTTATCTGTACAACATAAAAATGGGATCACTCTGTTTTCAATGCATTCCTATGGGAAATTTGTATAAAGGAAAATTTGCTTAACATAATTTCATTTGGAATGAATTAATTCCTTTATACAAGGTACCACTGTATAGAGAAAGAACTAAGAACACCCCCCCCCAGTGTTGGGAAATTTCCAGAGTTTCTACTTAGATTTTCAAAAGCAATCATTTGCTGTTTCTTATTTCAGATTTGATGAAAGAAAAGTAATGTTTTTGCTTTTTTAAAATGTTCTGATGGCTGGTTATAAGAACGGAGGACAGGTCCAGGCCGGCCCTTTTAGTGTGGGCTGGTGTATGGACAGTTGAGGTGTTGATGGTGATGGTGTCATGGAGATAAATATACAGCGATGGACCTCCGGACTCATGGGAAAGGACCATGTGTGCAATGATGATCATATCTCATCAAAATACGGCATTGCACCAATCGCTGATAAGATGTGTGAAGTGCATCAGCGTTGCGTGCCAATGAAGAAACTGTGGCCAAAAGGGTCTCACCCTGGAGGTCAGCAGATCCTGACCCAGGGGACGACCAAAACAGCATTGGAAGAACACCCTTGAGAATGATATGAAGTTGTCCCAGGTTCACCCAGAACTAATCCATGGCCGTGCCAAGTGGAAGGCCAAAAGAATAATAGATGACCCCACCCTCAAAATGGACAAATGCTAAGAAGAAAAGGTGTTGATGGTGAAGAGCAGTATGCCATTTGGTATGATTCTTTCGGTATGATATTGGCCTCAAGCAACCCTATTTCTGGAATCTTGAACTGGCAAGTTTATGCAACACCTGAACTTGGGGGTCTATGAAGATTCTCAGTTATCCAGGTGAGGTTATCTGAAAAGTTGAGTCATGGCAACTGGACTTATTATCTTGTGAGATCATTATGTTTTGCCACTCATCCAAGCAGCTTCACCAGTCTGAGGAACCTTGGTAGGAGTCTTTGAATTTATAGTTCATCTTGCTTTCACACACACACTGGTTTGAATAGGCTCATAAGTGGTCAGTGGCCTGGATAGGCTCATTAGATGTAGAATGGCCTGGGGTGTCCCACACTAAAGGCTGCTGAGAAAATTGCACAGTCAGGGAATAAGAGGGCAGGTCCTTTTATGGATTGAGAACTGGTTGAGATCCAGGAAACAAAGAGTAGGTGTCAATGGTCAATTTTCACAATGGACAGAGGTGAAAAGCAGTGTGCCCCATGGATATGTCCTGGGACTGGTGCTTTTCAATCTATTCATAAATGACCTGGAGACAGCGATAGGCAGCAACATAGCCAAGTTTGCGGATGACACGGAACTTTTCCGGGTGGTGAAGACCAGAAAAGATTGTGAAGAGCTCCAGGAGGATCTCTCCAAATTGGGGGAATGAGCTGTGAAATGGCAAATGCATTTCAATGTAGCAAAATGTAAAATAATGCATATTGGGGCAAAAAAAATCAAATTTTATCAACTCATGGATTCTGAACTGTCCGTGATGGATCAGGAAAGAGATCTTGGTGTGCTGGTGAACAGCTCAATGAAAGTGTCTAACTAGTGTGTAGCAGCAGTGAAGAAAGCTAATTCCATGATAGGGATCATCCAAAAGGGGATAGAAAATAAAACAGCCATAGTGGAACTGGAAAAAGTGCAGAAGAGAGCAACTGAATTTATTACGGGGCTGGGGCACTTCCCTTATAAGGAAAGACTACAGCATTTTGGGCTCTTTAGTCTGAAAAAAAAGGTGCCTGAGGGGGGATATGATTGAGACATAGAAAATTATGCAGGGCATGAGAAAAGTGGATAGAGGGACCACTCTTCTCTCATATACAAAATACCAGAACTAGAGGACATCCACTCAAATTAAGGGTTAGGAGAGTGAGAACAGACAAAAGAAAATACTTCTTTACCCATAATATTGTTAACCTGTGGAACTCCCTGCCACAGGATGTGATGATGGCATCTGCCTGGATGCCTTCAAAAGGGGATTGGACAGAATCCTGAAGCAAAAATCCATCACAGGTTACAAACTATGATGGAGATACGTGTTATCTCCGGACTTAAAACCAGGGTACTTCAAAGGGGGAGTTTTATCAGGAGACGAATATCTAGTATGGTGAGCTCCCAGGGGCATTTGGTGGGGCCACTGTGAGATACAGGAAACTGGACTAGATGGGCCCTTGGCCTGATCCAGCATGGTTCTTCTTATGTTCTTATTTGTGTGAAATTCCCTCCTGTTCAACTGATGAAGCTGTTTGGATGAGCAGCGAAACGTTTCCATCTCTCAAGAAGTCCAGTTTCTATGACTCAACTTCCAGATAAACTCACCTGGATGACTAAGAATCTTCACAGACATACTGCTAACCCTTCCCATGTCCAGTTGGCATGACTCAACTTTGGACTGAATTTGGGAGAAAGGAATAGAGAGCAGGTTCAACTTTGGCTGGGATGGGCAGCCACTAGAGGTGGAGAAAGAGAGTCAGGCAAGATTCACATGGCAGCCCAACAGGAGGAAAAAGCACTCGACTGCCAGCCAAAAGCAGGCAGGTCCCATATGCCCTTTGCACTCCCCTTGGACTACTCTTGAGTTTGGAGAGCGGGAGAGAAGGAAGAAAGAAGCAGCAGAAATTAAAAAGTTGGTCACACAGAGGGAGGTCTGCAGTCTCTCACCAAATCTCACCAGTGGAGAGAAAAGTAACGGAGACACACACACACACACACACACACACACACACACACACACACACACACACACACACACACACACACACACACACACACACACACACACACACACACACACACACACACACTTTTGCTCCTTGCATTGTCTATACACATGTATGCAGACACAAAAGAAGAACAGACAGGAAGTCCTTGGAGGGTGCAAAGGCGATCAAAAAGGAAATGAGGGGTATGCATCTTAACAAGAGAGTTTCCCAACAGAAAGAGGACCTTAGCATTCTGCTTTGATTGACTTTTCTTCCTTTCTTTTGCATGCAATGAAAAAAAAGGGGGGGAGAGAAAACCCCACCAACAAGCATTTATTTGCTTTAAGTGCTCAATTTCCAATATCCTGAAGCATCTCATTTATTAAGTGACTTCATGAGGCTGGAAATTCAAATCGGAAGAACTAGGGCACTTTGACAGTGGCAAAGCTCTAATTTAGTCTGCCCCCAGTGACCACACACATTGCGAATGGAGTAAGCTAAAGCACACCAGCTCACATCAAAAAAGGAGAAGCCACTGACAGGGGCCCAACAAGGTGCAGGTTGGGGAGAAATTGGTCCACTCCTCATGTGAATGCTGGGGAAAGAACAGGCCATACCAGCGATGGGCCAAACAGGGGGGACCACTGGATATGGCCTGGAAGAAAATATCTTTCTTGAAGCAGCAAGCATTTTCATGGACAACAGCCTTCTGCTTTATTTTCAAGTCAATTATCACTTCATTAGTTGCTGTTTTTTGTGGCCTCTTCCTTCTGCTCTTATTGTGCAGGCAGACAAAGGTCTAAAAACAATTTGCATCTGACTCACTTATTTATTTTGGTGCTGGCAAAGCCTCTTCTCTCTCTTCAGGGATACCTGCATTAGTCATTTATGTTATTTAGTTCTCCACATCGGCATGCCAGCCAGTGTAATTCTATTGCAATGTTACCTTTTACAGTAGGAGGTGTATCACCTTGCTTTTATATTGCTTCCCATTCTGGTGGTAATCCATGCCATGTTTTTTCCCCAACTTCACAATCTGGATAAAATACAGTTTTACGTTTCTACATCATTTGCCAAAAGAAATGATGGCAATCAAGTCCATGCATTTGTCTAGTCCACTTTGATTACTTTCTCCTTTCTGGTCTTCTGTTGCCTCATCTTAGCTCTCAGTGACCAGGTGCCCAATCTCTTTCACTGTTTTGTGCGCTCAGTGTCTCATCCAAAAAAATTTATAGACTTTTTATTTGTTACTAGATCCAGGATTAATTTTAAAAGCTTCTATAACTTTGACAGCCTTCCCTGACTCTTTCCATTTATGTAATATATTAGACATGGGCACGACCAGAAAAAATGACGTTTCGAGTTTTCGTTTATCGAAACGGGTCAGTTTCGGCTCGTTTCCGTTTGTCGCGAAATTTTTCAAAAATTTGTCATTTCCGTTTGTCGTTTGTCGTTTCCACCGCGATTTAGCGCGATTTGACTTCCCAGAGCATAGGGGCGTCCCGCAATCAGGGCCGGCGCTAGGTGTTTTTGCGCCCTAGGTGGTGGGAGGGGCGGTGGGCAGGGGGAGGTGCAGGCAGGTGGCGGTGGCGGGGGGCCATGGGTGGGCAGTGGCCGTGGGCGGGAGAGTGGGCGGGAGGCGGTGTGGGCCGCAGGCGGGTGGCGGTGCGGACGGATGGGCGAGTGGGCAGTTAGGATATCACTTAGGAAGGATAGAGGTTCTGTTCTTGGCTTGCACCCCAAATGTGTGTGTGTGCAAGCAAATTGAAGTTGGGAAAATAGAAAATAAATGGTAGTATATAATATATTTTTAAAATAAATCCACACCTCCCACTTCCAGTCGAACCTCCCCCTTTATCCAATATCAGAAAAAAATCCTCACAAACTGCCAGAGAAGAAATAAAGAATAAACTGCTATTCCCTTCAGCAGACAAAGCTGCAGGGAATCAAAGAAATTATTTTCTAAATTCAATTCCCTCCCTGCCTGCCTAACTTAAATCCTAAAGCCTCCAGCCTCCCTCCTCAATCTCGATCGGATCACACCAGCACCAGCAGCCAGCCCTCCTCCCTCAACCACATCCATACACCCGACTGCGATTTCTGGAAGGTGCCGGCACCCAGAAGTGTCAGTCAAAACCCTGGCGATACCATTGGTGGAATGGTTCAAAAAATTTGCATGGTCCCATCGCATGCCCAGCCCAAATGGGCAGGTCTAAAAAAATAAAAATAAAATAAAATAAAATAAAATCAATACGATGTTTTATTGCTATAAAAAACCCACTGCCGCTACTATAAAAATTCAGGCATTTAAAATAAATAAGTTTCACATGTTTCTGTGGTGATTTGGTGTGTTTTTTTTACCACAATTTCAAAAGAAAAATTGCGGTCGCCATTTTGGATCCCCCCCCCCACTGCATGGCATGCAGCGAGACAGACGACGAGGATGAACCCCCCCCCCCAGCCTGGTGCAAACAGCCCAGGACAGGAGAAGAGGGGGGGAAAGGCCGGGGACCCCCAGAAACCACCCCTCTGGTAGGTGGCAAAGCCTCAGGCAGGCATATTTTCACCTGCTTTTTTGTACGGGAGTCAGTTTTTTTAAAAAAAAAAACTTTTAAAACTTTTTCTGTGCTTCGCATCGCGCAATTGCCGCGATGCCACAAACAGAAACGAAAAACCCGACCAAATTTTTCTTTTTTCGGTTCGAGTTCGAGTTCTGACGGCTTAATTATCGTTACTGTTTCTGTTACGTAACGGAAACGATAACCGAAAACGGAAACGACAA
Organism: Phrynocephalus guinanensis; assembly: GCA_037367245.1. NCBI lineage: Eukaryota > Metazoa > Chordata > Lepidosauria > Squamata > Agamidae > Phrynocephalus > Phrynocephalus guinanensis. The sequence goes on from CM074734.1 coordinate 43,496,382, forward strand.
TTTCACCAAGTCGTGCCCATGTCTATAATATATAATCCCAATAGATTTCTGCTTTTGATCTTTTGATCTCCAGCTCCTTCACTCTCCACTGTCCAAAGGCTTCTTGCTTCCTCCAGAGATTTCATCGTTCCCATCCTCACTTCTTTGCTGTCCTTTATAGTTTAAAAAAACCTGTCTCTCAAAACACCTTTGTGATACCTTGAACCTTCTTCAAATCCCTTCTCAAAAGGCACCTTTTCAACAAAGCATTGAGAAACCCCCTGTCTCCCGTACTCTCTATAGCAAGGGTGGGAAGCTCCATGGGTCTCTCCATTTTCCAGCAGCCCAGACACCTGTGGGCTTCACGCTCCTCCTTCGTTAAAAACTGGAACAAAAGGAGGTCACTTCTGATTCTTGAGTGGAGTGGGGGAAGTATTCTGGATCTCGAATAGGTTGGGGAGGGAGTTTCTGAGTAGCGTTCAAATAGAAAAATCACACCCTCCAAAGGCTTTGGGTGGCAGTGGTTTCAACCAAATACTTTCATACAAAAAAACACAACAACTTTTCAGAGACAGGGGAGATCCAAGAGGACCGGAAGAGTTGTAGTGGTGGCCTTGGCAGGCTCCATGTGGTCCATAGGACATCTAATCTGCACCTCTGCCCAACAGCCACTTAGCAAGGTATTACCTCAAAACAGACAGAACTGAGGCCATCTGGTGTGTGGACGGATGGCTGGTTGCCAATTCACAGAGAAAAGGAGCTCCTCAGGTGTTCTTTGATTGCCCTTTCCTGCTCTGACTTATGCTAACCTTCACTCTAGCCTGATAAGTTGCTGATGTCACTTCCTACTCACATTTCCTGTTTGACTTCTCCTGGGAAGCAGAGGGATCTTTTCTTTGTTCTCCAAAGGTGATTAGGGAGGCATGGCTCCCTGCATTTCTACCTTAATAAGCTAGGGTTCAGATTCCTGTTCTTTCCTATTCCAGTATTTCTTTCTAATAAACACAAGCTTTAAACATAACTGAGAATAAGTACAAGTGTGATTTCTTTACAAAGGGGGAAGTCTGCTCAGCAGAAATTACTGATTGCTTCACAGAAGGGATGCAAGCAGAACAGATTCTTCCACTGAATAATCTTTTGATGAAGAGCTTTAGAAAGTGCAATAGCTTCAATTTAGTTATTTTAGCTTCTACTGAGAGTTCGGGCTTGATTGCAATTGACCTAGCCTTTCCAGCAACTGAAGATTCTGGGCTAAATGCAGTTGTTAGTCCCATCTATAGCAGACTCGGTGAGTGGAATTGGACAAGCTTTGTGCAAATCTGGTGGAGTCAATAAGTCTACTCTAATTGATGCAACCCTCTGAGAGTTGTAGGGCCACATAAATTTCTCTGCTAACATTATTAGAGTCAGAGAGATAGGATCTATCGGACCACATCAAATGGATCTGCCAGATTTGCCAGAACATAACAGACATGTAAAAAAAGAACAAACAGCAAGAAGATGAGAGGAGACGACTTTCTAATATAAGCAGAGGAGTAAGCCAGATGTTTCAAAATATCAAATGAAGTCATTTTCTTGACTGGTGAGGAAGAAGGAATGACTGATCCTGGAGAGGAAAAGGATTAAAGGTATAGAATGTCATTAGAATGGCCAAGTACATCTTATACGTCAAATAAAAATAAACAGCATGCCTCAATGGAAATACGCAATGTTGCTATGAAGAGCATTAGGTATGGTGTTGGCCTGTGTGCAGGGCCGGCGCTTCCATTAAGGCGAACTAGGCAGTTGCCTAGGGCGCCGGTGTTGGCCAGCCTGCTGCCCCCCCGCCAAACCCCCCCTGCCGCTGGCCACCACTGTCCGTCCCCCCACCGTCCACCAGCCGCCCATCGCCATCCGCCCATCGCTGCCCGTCGCCGTCTCCCTGCACCCATCGCCGCCCACCCCCTGTGCCCGTCGTCCCTTGCCATCTGCTGCTGCACCACCACCCCGCCGTCGCCCCCCCCCTCCCCCCCGCCACCACCCTGCCCACCCACCGCCCCACTGCCGCCCCCTGCCCTGCCGGCCCGCCGCCCGCCCCACAGAACTAGAACTTGATCCTTCAATTTCTGAAGTACAGTGCAGTTAATAATTTGTCAACAGATCAAGCCTATGAATACAGGATTGCATAGGTCATAAGGACAGGAGTACTTGCCCATCTTGAAATTGGTCTAGTGCAGTGTTGGCGAACCTATGGCACGGGTGCCAAAGGTGGCACTCAGAGCCCTTTCTGTGGGCACCTGACATCGTCTCTTTACAGCCACCTGTATTCAAGTTAAATTGCTGTATTGGCACTTTGTGAAAAATTAGTGGGTTTTGAATCACAGTTTGGGCACTCGATCCCTAAAAGGTTCGCCATCACTGGTCTAGTGAGTCACTCAAGATGGTTAACCTCTCCAAACAGGATTTGCCATATATGAATATCAAAACATGACTTTTGGCATTTTGTGCACACAGTATGTGGTCTATGAGCCCCCCAGAACGAATTCTCTGAGTTTCCATAACAGTATTTCTTGTGGGGAAATTTGCTTTGATATACAAGTGTTTTGGTTTACAAGCAGGTTTTTGGAATGGATTATGCTCAAAAACCAATGTATTACAATACAGATAAAAATTGTGAGGGATATATAAGAGGTCAACTGCAAGTTGGCTGTTGATGTCCAAGTATGAGTCAAAACAAGACATACTGAAACTTGTCACTTAATTTTTCATTTTGTTGTTCTTCATTTAGAATATGTTTTGTTTTATGGCAACTTTATGTTTCATGCAACAGAACATACATGTTTCTTATCACTGTGTGCTGTTTTCTGAGAGCAGTGAAAGTGCCTTTTGTGCAAGCGCAGATTTACCAAGCTAAATGTTGTCCAATCAAAATAATAATAATAGCAAATTTGAATTCCTGACATAAAAAGACATATTTTAGACCCCCTTATTATTATTATTTTAAAACTGTCTAAATGATATGGCCTAATATGCAGCAGCAATGCCTGTAACTGCTTCACACGGTGCTCTCTAGTTTATGCCCTGAACAACCTTGTGGAGTACCGTTTGAGAGAGAAATGTTTGCCCAAGTACACCAAAACAGCTTTGTGATTAATCTGAGATTTGAACTGGAGGTGCCATCAGGCAGCAATACAGCTCATGTTTTGGACTGCTTCTGACATGGTAGGAACTGTCTGCCAGGTCAGGATCTATTATCTAACAACCAGACAGAGTTCAGATGATCACAAAAGAGCATTGAACCTGCTCCATGTCCAATCAAGGTCTTTTTGTCCAGTGGCCTGGCTACTCTTCTTTTTGGAGCTAGGCTGGAGTGATGAGGACCAAATTGTGTATGTACAGAAGGATCACTTTAAAGGAGATCCCCCACACAGACATAACTGTTTTCAGGGCTCAATACGACTTCCTCTGCCTGATTGCACCCTGAGGTGTTCTTCTAAGACCAACAGGTATTTTAGATCAATGATTACTGAATAAATTATGCCAAGGATGCAAATTACTATTAGATAAGCAGTGCAACAGTTAATCTGCTTAAGGTGCATAAAAAAAGAAAAAAAATCAATATTGATTTGCATAATATGCATGTTTGCATGTAAGGAAAATAAGGTTGCCTGAACATTTTCTTCATGTGCAAATTCAACAGTCCATATTTGGAGAATTGGAACATAGCAACCCTAACGTGACTGAGTTGTAAGGGGATCACATCACAATTCACTACAGTATTTCCTCAGGTTACAAACCAGATATACCTTAGAGCTTCACGAAACATCTTCATAGCATGATGAAGTTACAATTTAACTGTGAAATTAATTAAAGACTGCATTATATTATGTAAACCATGCTTCGTTTTACAAATGAAGCAAATCTAACAAAGATGTTTCATTTGTTACATTTTATTTTATCTGTTGACCTGATTTACTTTGAAGGAAAAGTCTCTGACAAGCTAGACACAGTGGCTTTGTCAAAATGGACATGGAATTGTCCCTGGGAAAGATCGTGATTACTCCCTGTTGTTGACATAGGATGTATGGGGAGAACATTATGGTTCATAAGGTCAGCCATCTCCTCCCACCCCCACAATCATATATAGTACCTTTTCTGAGACAGATCTGTTCATGTTTTGAAATGGAGCTGTAGAAACGGCACTGTCTCTTCTCTCTGACAGGCTTTTACTTTTCAAAAATAAGGAGGAAATGGATTTATTTGCTAAATGCTCATTACAGTTACACAGTTCTAATTGCTTTAAGTAGTTTCATCACAGTCATTCCTGAGGGACCTGCCTGATCTTGGTCAGAAATGGAAACATATATATTTGAAAGTTAAAATATCACACTATGTTCAAGAGTACAAACAGTCACATGAAGACCTTTGGAAATAATTCCCTCAAGAGCTGATTTAAACCCCTTCCCTGACCACAGAGAAAAATCTGTCTTCTGGTGGTCATAGCTATTTTTTGGGAGGGAAATCTCATTAGCACCAGTGGGGAAATCTCCTCCCAAAGCAAAATCTAGTTGCAACAAAAATAATTTTCCTCAGGACTGCAGTAACAGAAGAAAGAATTAAATTCCCCCTTTCCTTCAGCAATGATCCCATTAATTACTACCACCACCACCACACCATAGCTGATGCAAGAATCTGCATCATTTAAGGTCGTGGAATATGGTCACTGGACAGAATTGTGTAAGCCTGTCTATCTGCAGCCTTCAACCTGTGTGGTGCAAGTTTATTAGAAATGGAGAAAACCCTGTAATAATCTGTTTGTCCTGGCAAAGTTAAAGACCATCAGCCTAAAGCATATAGCCTAATTCAGTCAGATTATTTTAGTAAATGTGACTCAACTGGCAGAAATCTAAATATTTTAGATAAGCAGGTTGTGGATCAAACCTGCCCACAGGATATCCCACAGAGAAGAATTATAGTGCAGTCGCCTTCTCTCCACCCTTTAAAATGGGGTTATTTTTTCCGAGGGCCCAACCATGACTGTTCGTCCACTGCCAATTATACCTATCGCACAGAGGCATTATTGAAAGAAAGACTTCATTTGACCTTTGTCGGACCCCTGTTGCTTTGTCCTCCCTTCTCCAATCAACCTTTCAGAGCTGATGACTAAATCCAATTACTTGAGTTTAGTCCATTTTTCTTAAATACATTTCAAATGGCATGAACAAAACCTTCATTTTCCTCTTTTAATTAAAAAGAGCACAGCTACAGCTAAATACTTAGATGCCAGTTAAGTAACACCCTATCTAAATAAATGAAGCATGCTGCCTGTACTCATACAATTATTACCCCGTTTGTATGTTCATTTTCTCTTTTGTTTGTATGCTGCAGTTGCATGCTATGGATGATCTTTAAGCACAAATGGAAGCATCACCACATTCCCTACACAAAGAGCTTGACATTTTATCATCTTAATGACACACACCTTATCCCAAGTTAACACTCGTGAAATTCTGTAAGGAACTGCTGGCTTTCCATGTTCTCCAAAAAGAAAAGAAAATGGTGAGTTCCCTAATTATAAAAGAATAATGGTAATTTCACATTCTTTTTCAAATATTAAGATATCTGCCATGAAATGCTGCAGGGCAGTAGGGCATGTGTTTCATTTTATGATCCATTAGGGCAACCATGGAGGTGTCCCTCCATTTTATAGCAACTGGATATCCCATTCATCATTCTCATTCATATTGCTAATGCTCACTGGGGTCCAACAGAACAAATGACGAGTGGGGGTTCTGCCAATCAGTTTAAAGCAAAATGCAGGAGGACAACACAGGGAATAGGATGATAAGAAGGCCTACCAAGAAACTCAACAGGCTGAAGGGTAATATTCCCTCCATGCTGTAATCAAAATATATTTCGAGACTTCACCTGAGGGATTGGTCCAGTTGCATTTCTCCATGTAAATCAAAATATAACTGAAGGGAAGGCCTTTCATTTCTGCATCCACTATGATTTTTTCCAAATAAGAACAGAAATTAATCCTCCCCCTTTCACTCAACAGGGAAGAAATCTTAGCCACTCGACAAATGAATAGCAAGGCCAGCCAAAGAAGCATCCCATGGAGGCCAGAGGCTTTTGCAAATCTTCTCCCTCTCCCCACACCCAACAATACAGCTCTGCTCCCCTAAGGGAAGGAGACAAGTGCTGTGACGTTGTGAAAGAAGCAATGCTGAGAGGAATGCCAGAGACAAGCAAGAAGCCTCTTTTGACTTCATTATTTATTTGAATGTATTGACAGAAAACTCAGTTGCCTACTAAAGATTTGGAGTTTCTCCTGAAGCTTTAATTATCTGGAGTGCAATCTACCAGCAAGTCCCTTTAGCATCTTGGTGGCAGGCAGCAATCCAGCAGATAGGACTTTCAACATCACTGCATCCACGTGCTCTGGAAATAAAAGGGAGCCGTGTGGTCAATGCAAAAATATAAATGCAAGAGGAAAGTTACCTTTCTAGGCCACTCAAAAATAATCATCATCATATTATTATTTGTGAGCTTCCATGGATTGGGACCACTTTGGGATAAGACACCAAAGGGAAGTCCAAAAGTTCATGGGAAGATGAGCTTGACCATTCACTCTCCCCATCCACTGAGTTTCATGGTTGAAGAGAAATTGGGTTCCAAAGTCATCAGTGAGTAATTTTAACGGAATCAATTTAAAAAGTGAATATACAAAAACAAGGTTTGGGTGCCCAGTCCTCTATTACTTCCATTACAATGGCTTCCATTACACCAACTTCTTTGCTTGCTTCTGTGCTATACTCACCCTTTTCAGGAAATTATTAATCCACATACCTATATTTATAAATAAAAGAGATTATCAGAAATATTTAACAACAACAACAAGAACAACAACAATAACCAGGTTGGTTGTTTTGTCTTTGTTATTTTAAATTTCTCTCCGCCGTCTCCTATTAGACTCACTTATGGAATAGAGTTGAAGCTCCTGATACAGTAGAACAGCAGGCCTTGCCACATTTACCTCACGAAATTGGGACAAATGTCTGAATAGGCAAGAATAAGATTATGCTATTACAATTACTGTGCTGTTTTTATTTATTTGTTTGTTTTGTTTTATACTACCCAGTTAGTGCAAGGGACTAATCTGGACTAGAGATGGGCACGGAACGAACATTTTTTCGTTTCCGTTACCGTTTGTCGTTTCTGTTACGTAACGAAATGACAAACGAAAATTGTGATGAAAATGCAACGAAACGAACAGAACCACGAAAATTGTGGCCGTTACGTTTCGTTTCCGTTAATGGCGATGCGCAATGAAATAAGCTGTTTTAAATGTTAAAAAACGCCCTGGACATCCGTAAAAACACAGCGACAATTATTTATATTGTTCGATAATACCTACCAGGGGGGTTGAGGTCCTTAAAACGTTTGTTTTTGTCTTCTCCCATCGCGATGTATTTTTCTTTTCCCTTTAAAATGAATGTCACCACCAGTCACAAAATGGAGGCAAGCGATGTGATGGGATCATGCTCAACCAATAGCATGCCCAGGTTGCAGACTGGGCGGGCAGGTCTGGCAGCCACAGAGGGCATAAAAAGCTCTGGCAGCCCCCGTCCTCCTTGCAGTCTCTGGTGGGAGTTAGGGTGGGATTGCTGTCTCTGCGACTCTAGCTTCAGTCCTGCAGCCTCCCTGTGTGTGTGCGTGCTGCGTACCTCTCGGTGAGTACCCTCCCCTGCCCTGCAGTGCAGTCACTCTGCGGCTGCCTTGCACCCTGGGCAACGCCCACCGCTGCCTTTGCAGCCTCCCTGCATACCTAGTCTATACTGTGTCTCTGCCAGCATCCATTTTTTTAGTGTTTTCCCTCTGGTCTGGGGCGTTGGAGGATGCCTGCACACGGAAATGCTTTAAAAATCGCGCAAAAAGCGGGTAGAAACGACAAACAAAAAAACAAAAAACGGTCACGAAATTTTTCAAAAAATTCCCAACAAACGGAAACGAACTGAAACAGACCTCTTAACGACAAACGAAAAACCGAAACACAATTATTCTGTTTTGTGCGCATGTCTAATCTGGACAGTTAACAAGTAAATAAAGTAAATACAGATTCTGTAACAATAAAGATAAATGATAATACAATGAATGATAATAAAAATGAAAAATAAAATTAAAACCAAAACAAATCAGCAAAGCAGAACAGAGTGAACACATTATGAACAGCGCAGTGGTTAAACAGTCAAATGGTCATCTGATTTCTGCATGGTGAAAAGAGAAACCAGGCAGATTCCTATACAGTATATTGATTATTCCCTATGTTTCCGACTTCTTTTCTAGGATAATGGTTTTGTTTTCTGTTTTGCATGATTGAAATAATTGCTACCTCTGCTAAAATATATGGTCTGTTTGTGGAATCACACAGTGGACCTTTGCAACATTTAAAACCATTTCTGCTACCTTGATTCCTTTGCAACTTATTCCCGTCCATTGTGTTCTGCTATGCTGTAGAAGTCTCTTTTGACATTTAAAACAGGAAGAAGCCAGTAATAGTCACCCAGCAAGGAAAATCCCTCAGTTGATCTCCACACCCGTCATTCTATCTCTGCCATTTTAAAAGATGAACAACTGGTGAAAGAATTATCTGGGCTGGGGCAGGGAACTTAAAGGAGGGAGACTTCAAGGTGCCATTAACATTCTAGGCTTGCAGTCATTATGGAAGATAAATCAACTCAGAACTCAGAACTCGGGCTGCTAAAGAACAAATAATTAGAACCTTGCTGCTTAACCACAAACGAAACCGGCAGGATCGCCAGTGCAACATGCCAAGCTGCTGCTCTAGAAAGCGGCTGTGAGGCGATAATCAAGCTTAGGTGGCTGCTTGAAGGGTCGGAATAATATCTGCCGCTGAAGACAATGATTATGCTGTGCCCGCTGCTCCTCCTTTGGAACTGCTTATTCTGCAGCATAGGCACTGCCTGTACTTCGTAGCTCACACACTGTACATGCAGCAGTGGCTTAACAGCCTTCCTGTATCTCCACATCCACACAGTAACCATTTTGAGCTCCTCCACGTGCTCATTAGATAAGTAGCAGCACAGCCACCCTGCCTGTGCACATGACCCCCAGCTGCGGCTCTTGGGGGTGGGGGTGGGGCAGACACATTGCCCGCCTTCTCTCCTCTGGGTAGGCTTCAAGAAACAAAATCCAGATTTACGTTCAAGGAGGGGATTACTGTCTCTTTCTAACCACAACCCAAACCTCTGGTTGCTTTTCAGCAGGCAGGCCTAGGACAAATTAAGCGGGCCATCGAAGCAAGATTCTTGGAGCTTGATGTTATCTGTGCCGCATTACAGTAGTACGCATGGCTTTGTTATATAATGCTGCTGTTCATAGCAATAAACTAGCAAGCTAGCAGAATGCCTTAAACAAGTTGAGCTACAGAGAAGGCAAGAAAGAGGTACATGGCGGGGGATGGGGTGGAGACAAGCTTTGCCATCACTTGAAGTATTTGTACTATGGTTCAACCCTATGATTAATTTGGCTCATATTATAACCGCGTTGTCTTTTTCTTCTTAGGGTTCAAAGACACGGTTTCTTATTAATACTGTACTGTCAAAATAGGGGGAATTTATTCAGGGTCAACCCAGAATTGACTACTAAAAATGAGACAGTTTACAATCCCACAATTCTCCATTTTCTGGAAGTTGAATTGGCATGGCAACTGGACTTCTCTTCTCATGGGATTGAAATTCTTCAGACTGAAGAAGCTACTGGATGAGTAGTGAAACGTTTCAGTCCCACGAGAAAATGAGTCCAGTTGCCATGACCCAACTCCCAGATAAGCTCACCTGGATGACTGAGAATCTCCACAGACACAATTCTCCATTTTTTTAAATATTCCATCTGAAAGACCCACAAGCACAGACACACAAATGTGATTCACCTGGGAGAAACAAGCTTTGAGACCTAGTGTAGGCCTAGATGTGCCCTAACCAAGTGCAGAAAGGAAGCTGTTCTAACTGGGAACTACGGTTCAGGAAGCTATGGCAGGGCTAGTTTCTGTACCTAAAATTTATTCTGAAACTTGTTAATGTACAATTGACGGCGGCTCACTAGCTTAAGTCCTCGACTGAGAGAAGAATGTTTCTAGTGCAAGCCTTGAAGTCTCTGAGAGAGGAGTGCCAAGATTCAAACTGTGCATTAGGAATCTCGTTGGAAAAAGGAATTCCTTAAGTGCTGAAGAACATCTGATTGCCATATCTTCTAAATTACCTTGCTTTGCTTTGTGATTGTGATAAGAGGGAAACATACCCTTCAGTTGCAATTGCTCAGACATGAAGAGTTGCTAGAACCCAATTGTTGAAACATGAATCCACCTTTCAATGTTATGCTATCTGTAATGTCTGACCCGGATTTTTCATAGAGTAAAGCCAACTCCCACTGTTGGGACAAATCCTAAATTATGTTGTCTTGAAGGGAGAAGCAGAATTTCCTTCAGGTTTGATAAGCCTTAGTAAAGTGATATTGATATGCTATGCAGGCCTTATCTTCTCTTTCAGATGTTTCTAAACACTCACATTTTGCCTGGAGGCATTTGTTCCTTTTACAGCCAAACAGAAGCCAAACATTTCTGGGAAAGCCCTGAATAAAATATTAAAACAACACCCATTATCCCTCTACATTTTGTCTCTTGTGAACATCTGCCACAAACCTAAAAGTGACACCACAAGGTAGTAGTAGAAATTATTAATGGTGATCAATTGTAATCGTGCACAGCCCTTCCATGGTGTGAGGAATGCATGTGTGGACCACATACGACATGCTTTCAGGATAGAAATGAGGATGCTCCAGGCAGATCACCCTCTTAAATGAAGAGTTGCATGTTTTATTGCTGTTTGCATTGTTCTTAACCAAAAGATGGTCATTTGAATTAATAGATAATATTGATTAGTGTCTTAGGGCGTTTATACACGACCCCTAAGCTGCGCTGCAAATGGCTCCCAGTTCCGGAGCTTAGAAATGTTTTCCCACCAGCTCCGGAGTTTGGAGACAATTAAGTGCGACCCCGCCCACTTTAGCACGACCCAGCGTACTTTTCTTGTACCTTCTCTTTGGAGGTGAAAAAAATTTTGATGCGGATAAGAGTGCCGGGCTCTCCTGGCTTGTCTGTTGTTTTTTTGCCTCCCGCCCCTTTAAGAGCTCCTTGAGACGGAACCAGGAAGTAACGGGGCTCGTGGCAAGTTCGACCGGCACCGGCAGGTTAGTAAAGGCTTCTTTTGTCCTTTTCCCTCCCCCCCTCACGCCGACAGGAGCAGGAAGTGCTGAGGGGTGGGGACGCAGGAACAGAAATGAACCCCCAAGATCTCTGGTCCAAATTTAAGGTACCAGCGGATCTTAGGGGTCGTGTGAAAAGGCCCTTAGGCTACAACTCCAGTCATCCTGACATGGCCAGTTGGCCACTGGAGCTGGAGACCAAAACGTTCAAAGCAGAATGGGAGAAGAGATAATCATCTGTTAAAAGATTTGCTTTGTTATTAAGCCAATGCATTTTGGTTTCTTATAAAACTTGACCAGAGGAGTTTTAAAGGTCTGTTTGAGTTTGAAGGATAAATAACCAAGAAATCCTGCTTTTTTCAGAGATCTTAGATTTTTTAAACTCCTCAGAAAGTCACAGAGTTTATAAAGAGCCAAATTATGTTGGCTTAATATAACACACATTTACTTTTGTATTCTCAAATCTGTTCTCCCTATTTTCTGCTTTTTGGGGTGAATGAATGCCAATTTTATCTTCAGTATATGTAATGTGATAAGCTTCTCAAGTAGTCTCCAGTCCCTCATATACACCATGTTCTGCAGCATGGAAGAAAATTAAATTTGGCCTCCATTCATAACTTGCTTAGATTAACTCCATGCATTTAATTTTGTCTTGTGGCTTTTTGGCAGAATTTCTTGGATGTGGAAGGGTATTACATGGGACAATAAGTACATTTGCAGGCAGGAAGACAGTGATAGGAAGGAGAAAAGACACAGAGAGAGAGAGCACATTGTAAGGCGAAAACATCCTGTTTTCCCACCACATAAGAGCCACACCCTTCCTTTTTCTGTGGCTTTCAGTGCACATCACTTGCAGCGTTATTTTCCCCACTTTCGAGAACAAATAGTGAGGGGGGACCAGACTTGTTCCTCTTCATAGTGAAGGTTGGAATGACTTAGGAGCATATAAAATGTCTGAATCACCACTAGAAACCCAAGGGCTGTGATCGTAGGCAAGCACAGAGCTGTGTCAAGTCCAGCTAAGCTTAATTGTCCCCATTTTTTCTAAGCTCTAGTCATATTTTCGAACATAAATGTTAGCATATTTCACCCACACATACACACACAAAGAAGTAAACATCCTGTCAGTGTATGGTGTGGAGAATAATTATTTTCATTTCCCCAAATCCACTGTTATGAGGAAAATATCATTATTAGATTGGCCAGCATGTCATGCGGTCCAGCCTGATGAATAAATCTGGGCACTATTTAGTGACATGTATTTGGATTAGTAAAAGCTTTATTTTAGTAGTTTGTAAGACTTTTATTTTTTCACAGCAATGTTGGCTACCCTTTGCTGTTTCATTTCCCCCTACTTGTGTATTGTCTTTTAAAGAGTACTGTATTGCTGAAATATTTTGATGTCTCGTTTCTCAACATGAGGTTTTTCTTTGGATGACGAGCACTGAAGACTTCGGGAATCTCTGCAGGAATTGTCATTTTATAAGACCGTTTGAACGGGGATTGTAACAGCAGGAGCCAGAACACACACAGGTTGTACTCTTTTCTGGATTTCTAAATGAGACCCCCAGCTAAATGAAACAGACCAAAATCGCCCATCTTCTTTATCCTTTCTCTCTCACTCTCTTCCCAGTTTTAGGAGTTTTAGCTCCTACAGTGGGCTGAGTTAAATCACAAAGGGACATCATTGTTTCCCATTTCCAAATAGACACCAAGCAAGTCCTGTGTTTTAAAGAGAGCAGTGGAACATTGCAGTGTTATTTACAGTACTGTGGCCTTAAATTCGCAAAATTTAGTCATGATCTGATATGTTTCTAATGACCAGCTTAAGGTATATTTTAAAAAAGTCATATATATTATCATGGAGGCTCACATTATAACAATTGGACACTATGCGTCTTCTCTAAGAAGCAGTAATCTCCAAAAATTCTATCATTATTAGCCAAGCCCATGTCTTACAAACTCCAGTCCACTGCTTCCTTTTACCAAATCAATACATCTCATATTCAGTCATCCTCTTTCCCTACTTTTCACTCTTCCTAGCATGACTTTCCACTCTAGCCAGTATTACTTCTTGTGCTATGCCAAAAGTACAATACCCTCAGTTTACTCATTTAATTTCATAGAATTTTATAGCAACTAGCTTGTGGGGAGCTTGAAGATGTAAGGTACAAGAAATGAATGAAAAAGTTGCTTAACAGCTTTGAACATTTGTGTGTTTAGAGTTAAAATTAGTTGGCAAGATATACTTATCAGCTAACATCAAATAAGCTGATGATTTAAGCAATGCCTAACAACAGTCCTTCATGAAATGAAGAGCAATCTTAGATTTTCAATCAAATGCTGTGATCTGACAGAGAGAAACTGCATATTTAAAATCCTTAGCAAGAGGTTTTCAGACAGAATGTATTGAATAAATACATTTTAATGATGCATTAGACTTTTCATAGTAACATACTGAACACAAGGTTGTAGTTTCTTCTATGCAATTCTATGTGCATGATTACCATTATACTCTTTTATACAACCTACGAAACAGGGAATTTCCATTTCTTGATTGTTCCCGTTGAAGAATACCTATCACTGTGAATTCCAGGCAGATGGACATTGTCTGCACAGATATTTTGACAGCTAGAAGAACAGGCTGGTCCTCTAAGCACGGGCATAAGCTAAAATCCTATTGGCTTCAGTTTAGCTCTCACCATTAGACATACCTCAAATATCCAATTCTAATTCTTAAATCAGGTGTATCTCTGTGAGCACATGCTTTTAAACAGTATGTGGAGCCCTAGCAAGTGTGGGGCAGCCAATGATTCTCCCAAAGTAAACCTTCCCTTACTGGTAGAAATGCACCATACTGTAGGTCATTTAGGAAAGTCAACTTGGAGCCCATATGCATGCTGAGATCTGTTTGTGGCTCCGCGGCCGGCGGCGGGGGGCGCCCCGCCGCCGCCGCGACTTCTTCATTCATTCCAGAACTTGAGGCACAGGACTATTGAACATCACACTTTTGCAGAACCCCCACCAGCCTGGCCACCTTGGATTGGTTGCAGTCTCTAAGATCAGCATCAGTACTCTGGTTGAACCAGGCCTTGCAGGGCCAAAACAAAGTGGGTTTTTAATCAGCAAGAATACTGTCATCACCCAACCCATTGTGAGCACACTTAGGGCCTTTTCACACGACCCTTAAGATCCGCTGGTCCCTTAAATTCGGACCAAAGATCTTAGGGGTTCGTTGCCCTTCCTTCCTCCCCACCAGAGAAAGAGGGGGGAAAATGCAGCTCACCTGGAGGAGCCTCCGGGAGCTCAGTTTCTCTTCCGTTTCTCTTCCGTTTCTCTTCTGCTTGCTTTTTTCCCCTCCCACCTCTTCTCTTAAAGGGGCAGGAGGCAAAAAAAAAAACACAAGCAGAAGCCAGGAGAGCCCTGCATTGACCAGATTAAATCCGGACCTGGGGATTTTCACCCACCTCAAGCAGGTACAAGAAAGTGCAGCTGGGTCGCGCTTAGGTGGGCGGGGTCGCACTTAATTGTCTGCAAAGTCCGGAGCTGGTGGGAAAACACTTGTAAGGTCCGGACCTTGCAGCCATTTCCTGCGGAGCTTAGGGGTCGTGTATAAAGGCCCTTAGCCATCTCCTGGGCTGCCAGTTAACCCTTCATGTCCAAAAGCATTGGACCACAAATCTTCATGTTAGTAGTAGGAGGAGGAATTTGTCATTGAGTCTATTCCAACTTTGCCAGGGTTTCTTAGGTAGCAAACAGTCAGAGGCAATTTATGCATATCTTCTTCTGGAATTGAGCAGCTTGTCCAAGACTATATAGGCTGGCTTTTCTCCCAGGAGGTATCGTGGAGAATCAAATTCCTGACCCCTCCACAGTTCAATATGCCAACTCACTTATACAGCCAGACAGTTAATCTTCACCACAATGGGGGCGGGGGGAGTCTTCAGAGCAACAATACATTGAGACATGGCTGCAGTTTTAGCCTCTCCCTGAGAGCATGCACATTTCAAAATTTCCCACTAGGCCACTGATTCAGACATTAGTTGTAGCCATCTGCGATGTGACTTCATGCTGTATTATGGACTTACGTTTGCTGCTTCAAATGAACTGGCTGTACCCTTCAGACGAAACATGTTTTTCTTACATGTCAATCCCACTGACGTATGTGGTAGAATTGAGAAGCCACTGCATACCCATGTCCCACACCACAGTGGCTCCCCGCTCAGGGTGCTTTCGGTTCTTGCTGCACACACCACACCACATGCTGGCAGGGCAGCTTTGAGAAGAGCTATTTAGCAGCTTCCCTCACCACCGACTGCGCCACGCAAGCAGGGAATGAGATGGAAGGACTTTGGCCTAGCACTTGCACTTACAGCTGTATGGAAACTACAGCTAGTGTACTCCTCCTTTCCTACCTGGGAACTTGAGAAGCAAAGTGTCATGCAGGGCTATCTCGAGCTACTACAGGTCTTCCCATGGCAGCACGGATCCAGTTTCTCAAGGACTGACGGTGGTGCAAGAAGAAGCTGCAGTGTTGAGTTTCTCCCATGTAGTCTTTCATGCCACCAGGGAAACAAGAGCACTAAACCTTTAAGAGTGATCAGCTTTCTGACTGGAGGGGTTGACTTCAAGGCACATTATTATTCTTAAGCCCTATTTCAAAGTCAGATCTGCTAGAAATTGGTTGAAGAATGCCAAAGGTTTTCATGTAGCTTTACAACTCAGAAAGCCAATGTGCAGGAATGTTATCTTACAAAGGAAAAGCTTCACATTAACACAAGTGAAAGACCAATGTTTCTGTTGGTGTTCTGTTATCTAACGTACTTAAGACCTGCAGAGTTAAGAGAAATGGGACACTTTTCATTCACTTAAAATAATTAGCTCAGCTAATCAGCTTCTGCTAGTTTTTTTTCCTTCACAACCCTGGAAATGAACATTGGTGCATTTTCAGAGGAGGCCATGTGTTCAATTTTACTGGAGAGATTACAACTCATCATTAATGAAGCGAAAGGGAAGCAGAATGGCAAATGAGTATCTGAAATATAAAAAATAGGTAGAACGTTTTGCCTGGAAGGAGGTGACGTGTCAAAATGAAGTCCTTTTCTAGTACTGTACATATATTTTTGACTTTCAATATAATGTTTCTCTATTCCTAAACACAGTTTAAGCTTAACTATGCTATATTAGGAATCAGTTCTATTTTTGTTGAAATTAATAGCCCAGTCCTATCCATGTTTACTCAGAAATAAAGCAAAAAAGCAAAGTGTTCTGCTTATATACTGCCCCAGAGTGCTTAAAGCACTCTCTGGATGGTCCACCATTTATTTATTTATTTATTTATTTATTTATTTATTTATTTATTTGATCTTGAGCCTGCTACCTGGGATTGAACCCCAGGTCATGAGCACAGTTATAGACACTGTGCCACCAGCCCTCCTCCATTAAATGGGATGTAATCCTAGACAGGCACAGAACTATAGGTCTCCCTCCCCCAATGTGCACAGGTCTAACATGTTAATGGGAAGAAAAATCACTTGAAACCAAGGGCGTTTATACACAACCCCTAAACTCCGGGGCAAATGGCTCCCTGCTCCGGAGCTTAAAAATGTTTCCCCACCAGCTCCAGAGTTAACAGGAAATTAAGTGCGACCACGCCCACTTTAGCGCGTCCCAGCGCACCTTTCAAGTACCTGTTCTTTGGAGGTGAAAATTATTTGATCCGGTGTAACGATAGTGAGTGCGGGGCTCTCCTCGCTTCTGTTTGTTGTTGTTTTTGGCTCCCGCCCCTTTAAGAGCTACTTTTACAGAGACTGAAATGTTGCCGGCAGGAGCGAGAGGCAGAACGGAGGTGAGCGGCATGCTTTTCTTTCTCTTTTTCTCCCTCCCCCCACGCAGCCAGCAGCCAGGAAGTGAGGAGGGGTGGGGACACAGGAAGAGCGACGAACCCCTAAGATCTCTGGTCCGAATTTAAGTGGCCAGCGGATTTTAGGGTCGTGTAAAAAGGCCCCAACTGGGGGGGAAATATCATAATTAAAGAGTAAGGATGAAAATCAGATGGATTGGAAACTGCGAGACTAAAATAGGTCCACCACCCATTTGCACAGTTGTGGCGATTTCCTATCCATCCCAACAGTACGCCCAAAGGGTCTTAAAGGAAAATGGAAAACCAAGGAAATGAAGCCAGGACACCCCCCCCCCCAGTTGGGAATGATTCCATGTGTGGCTTTGTCATTTGGGAAGGGTGGCTGTATTCTGCTTTGGATGTGCTCTTTTTCAAAAGCAGAGATTGAAGAAGTATGTGCGCATCGCAACCTCAGCCTGCATTTCTCTACCTGGCAGTCCCGCCAAATTCCACGGGGCTTGCTTCTTTGCAAACCCTGCACAGCGCGGCAGCTTAAATACTGTATATACTGTAATACTCCAGGATGCTTTTAGTTCTTCCCACAAAGCGCAGTGAGGGACCACCCTCTAGTGGTCCGACAATGTATTTCACAATTGGAGTAAAGCTGCTTTAACCCCCTCCCCCATTTTACTCCCTTCCACCAGAAAAAAACTTCATTGTATTCGGACTACTGTTCACTTCGGTCTCCTTTCGTGCGAAGGAAGAAACCGAAAGGGAAGGCGAGAGAACTCCCCAATTCACCCTCGGGCAGGGGCAGCTCTTTCCTTCCTCGCCTGGGAGTTCCTCTTAAGTTACATCCAGAAGCAAGAACAGATGCCTTGAAGAAGCTCCATCCTTTCAATTGTAGGATTTTTTTCCCGATCGTGTATTTTTTAAAATCCCGAGCAGAGTGAAGCTGCACCGATTAAAAGGCTGGACGCCATCCTCGGGGCGTCGCTTCGGAAGAGCGCAAGGGCACGAGTCTACTACCTGGTAGAGAGAGACGCCTTGAGGTTTCTTTTTAGGTGTTTGCACCCGTTACATCCGCCAAGCGCCCGTCTCCGCCAGCCCCGGGCGGTGGAAGCGGCACCAAGGCCTGTCTTCTGTCAGCTCGACCAGAAGATCGATCCCCCGCTTGTCTCCACACAGGCGCAGCCGGCGGGACCCAGCCATAGCACGGCAAAAACGCTTCGCTTGGAATGGGTTTCTTTCTATTAATTCCCCCTCGATTTCGGCACACTTTCCGTCTGGAGACTTCCTGGGATCTGGCGCATCCTTTTGTCTCTATCTCAGACCAAGGATGATTGGTTTTGTGTGTGTGTGTGTGTGTGTGTGTGTGTGTGTGTGTGTGTGTGTGTGTGTGTGACTTTCTGGGATCTGGCGCATCCTTTTGTCTCTATCTCAGACCAAGGATGATTGGTTTTGTGTGTGTGTGTGTGTGTGTGTGTGTGTGTGTGTGTGTGTGTGTGTGTGTGTGTGTGTGTGTGTGTGTGTGTGTGTGTGTGTGTGTGTGTGTGTGTGTGTGTGTGTGTGTGTGCAGGCGGAGTTCCCGATGACTTTCCCGGACGCGGATCGGCTACTGCCGTTACTAGGCGATCAACTAGTGTCTGCCGCGCACGGAGCGATCGGCGTAGTAACCCCGCAGCAGCGTTTATTACTAGAGAGGTGGGAGCCACAGGATGCCGCCGGAGACGTCTGCGGGGCCAGAACGGGTTAAAAAAGAAACCGCGAGCGAGCGAGGGAACGTGCGGTAGAGAACACGCCAGGAATATTATAATCCAGAGCCGCGGATGGCGACAAGGAGCGAACGAGAAGCGAGGGAAGGAGGGTGGCTCGATCCTGCGGCCAACAAGACCTCTTTCTCCACCCCCCCCCTTTTTTTTTGGCTCCCGATCGAGGTTCTTGCGCGGATCCCGTTGGCTCGCGGCTCCATCGGCGTCCCTCTTTCGCCTCCTGTCGCCTTTAAGCGGCGTGAAACTCGCCCGCTTTTATTACTCTTCTCTGATTGCACAGGCGCGTGGTCATGAGGTTCTCGGTGTTGCACAATCCTTTCCCTTTCTTTCCACATCTCGGGTCTTTTGAAAAAAATAAAAAAATAAAAATCTAATACTGTAATCGTAAATAATAAAACAGGAAAGGGAAAAAGAATCACGTATTAATTGGGTTCTCCGGCGTCTTCATGCACTCCGCTCGGCACGGTATCCGCGGCGGCCCCCGCCCCGCCGCCTCCTTTGCCGCCATCCCTTTCCAGACGGTGTGGGCACGACGCACTCGGGCCGCGCTTCCCTCCTGCATGGAGGGTGGGGGCGAGAGGAGGAGGAGGAGGAGGAGGGAGAGATGGAGGGGGGGGAGATAGAGAGCGTCTATGGCTGCAGGATCCGGGCAGAAGGCAGCGAGGGCGGAATGGGAACCTGAAGAAAGGCGGCGTGGGGAGGGGGGGGGGCACGGCTAGTCTCCCCCCCCCGCCGCCGCCTCCCTGCTTCCTTGCCCGGTGCTGTCAGTTCTGGCCCAACAAGCAAGGGGTTGGTGGCGGCGGGAGAGGCGAGAAACAAGGGAGGAAGTCGGCTTTTCTTTTTTCCTGCGCGAGATCAACTTGGCAGTCGAGGGACGCGGCGTGACAGCCAGTTCGAGCCCGCCCGCCCGCCGGGGGAGGGAGGGGGGTCTCCCTTGGACTCCATCAAGCGGCTCCCTCCCTCCTTCCTGGAGTCAGCCGGTTTCGGCAGCGGGGCGCCGGGCTCAAGTTGTTCAGGGGCCCTGGCCGCCCGGGAGGCCAACCAACGGCGCGCCGCCTGGCTCGAGAGCCGAGCCGAGCCGAGCGCCTGCTTGTCTCGTTCTCTCTCGCTCTCGCTCTCTCCGAAAGCCCGCCAGCTGCCTTCCGCTCCATTCCAACACACGGAACGTGCCTCCTGCGGGAGCGCCTCGCCCACCCGCCCCAGCCCAGCCCAGCCCAGCCCTCCCCGAGGCTGGCGGACACGCAGCCGCCCCAGTTGCGCGCGGGGGAGAACTTGAGGCAGGTGCGCGCCTCGCGGGGAAACCCTCGGGGGACAGGGGTGGCGGGGGTGGGGGCAGGCGGCGGAGGCTCGGGCTCGCTCGCTCTCCGGCGCCCGCCCGAAGTGCCGGAGAAGCAACTTTCATTGGCTTCCTTCTCGCCCTTCGGAGCCGCGGCCGCCGGCGCTCCTGCTCCTCCCGCCCCCCCCCACCAGCCCGGCGCCGGGGCGCAGCGTGTCCGAGGAGCGCGCGAGGGAGTGTGTTGCTTGCGAGCGCCCAAAAAGCCAGGAGCGAGGGGAGGGGACCGGGGGGAAAAAGAGAGAGGCGGCGGGCGCATGCGCTTGGGCCGCCCGTGCCATATTGGAATGAGGCAGGCGAGCGGAGCGCCGGCGAGCCTTTCCCCGAGCCCCCGGGAGCAGCGCGCAGGGCTGGAAAAACTCCCCCGAGGTAAGGAAGGCGCGGGATGCCTGCCCTTGCGGGTCGGGCGGCGCCCGCGGCAGCTGCTGCGCGCGTTTTGCCGCCGGCCTGGCCGCCGGAAAGGTTTTTTTTCGCCTCCTGAAGTTTGATGCGGGAGGCGGCGGCGGCGGAGGAGGAGGAGGAGGGGCGGTAGCGGCGGCGGCAGCAGCAGCAGCAGGCAAGCAAGCAGGCGGAGCGCCGCGCTAAGGGAGGGGTGAGCGAGCGAGCGCCTGCCTGCCTGCTTCGCTCCGATGTGCAGCCGAGAGGCGCCGACATCGCCGCTGCAGCAGCAGCGAACTCTGCGCGCGCGCTGGCCGCGCTGGCGGCTCTTCCGCGCAAGGTCCCGCGGCCGCGGCTTGGAGGCGGGGGGGGGGGAAGAGAGAGAGAGAAGAGAAGTGCGCGCCGCGCCCGAGCAGCTCGGGGCCCGAGAGGGGGCGCTGGCCCGACGAGGGCCGTCCACCCCCCCACCCCCCCACCCCCCGGTTGACGTTGGCCGCCCCGGGCCGGTGGCGGAAAGTTCCTGGGCGTTGGGTGCGGGGGAGAGCCTTGCCTCCCACCCACCCCCCACCCACCCCTCGCTCGCCCTCCGACGCCACCCGCCCCCGTGGCCGCGCTGTCTCCTTGGGCGAGTGGCGGGCCCGGGCGCCGCGCTGGATGCACTTTCTCTTTCTCACTCCGCCAGCTTGAAAGCACACGGCGTTTCAAGGGAACTTCGCTTGAACTTTGGCGACCGTGGCGTCGGTCCTGCCTGAAGTCTGAGCCTCTTGGCTGACATGTTCTATTTCTCCCCCCCCCCATCCAGCACTAAAATGGCTTCACTTGGGGGGGGGAGGGATGAGGCCTCCTTCTAGTTTGGCGGTGCTCTGGGGTCGTCTTCCCCCCTCCCGCGCCAAACCAGCTTGAAACACACACACACACACAAAACCCCACCCGCGCCGAACGCCCCCCGGGGAGCGCACGTTGGGCTCTCGGCCGCGCTGCGCCCTCTTGGTCGCCCATCTCGGACCCTCCCTGGTCGGGGCAGCTGCCCGCTTGGGGTGGGTCGGAGGCAAGGAGGGGTAAGGAGCCCCAGCTGTCCGCTGCTGCTGCTGCTGCTGCCCGTAGTTGTTTTGATGATAAGCGAGCGCGGTGCCACAAAAGTTACGCGAAGCCCAACCCCTTCCTACCTGCCTTGCCGTTGTTCCTGCTGGTGCCTCCTCCGGTGGGACTTGCGTTCGAGTGGGAAAAACAACCCTGATCTGGTACAGCCTTGGGCTCTTCATTCCCAACCTCTGGTCTTCTCCCTCCTTCCTCCCTTCCAGAATAGACGGGTCATTTCCGCTTAGATGTTCATCTGCCCCTGTGGTTGAGGTTGCACCTAAAATTTGGGGAGGCAGACCCTAGTTAATTAACTGCAGTGGAAACTAGGATAATCCGGGATGCTCCGGCTTGCCATTTTGAAAATAAACTTTATGTCTGACTTCTAAGGGAAAGGAAAATATAGTCATTTTATTCATCATCTATGGCCTATGCATGAAGAAGGAAATCTGGTATACAGCTTGAGAATCAGCTCCATTTAGAGGCATTTTCATGCATGAAGTTGCCCATTCTAAAGTAAGCAAGAACATACCATGCAGTGAAGATCAGGAAGGCTCCATCTCAAGACCAAAGATTTCTTAAAGTGAAAATCATTGTTGATCCCAATCGGAGTAGACCTGTTAAACCAGCAGAAGTTACAAAAATGTTGACATAAAAAGCCCCATTTGTTTGATGGCTTGGAAGTAGCCCTTGATTTATTGGTTCTTTAAAAATCCAATATATGCCTTGCCTAGTTTATGACTGATGACCCATGTGAGTTTTAGTAGAATGATTATATCTGATTTGGAGAAATTGGCAGTTATCATAAAAGGTGTTTAAAAGTCTTCAAGAGTTCAATTTGATAGCTTTGCTATCACTTGATCCTCTTGGAAAAGCACAATTTTAATGTGAAAATTTTCATTTGTAAAAAATGCACTTCTACTTAGAATCATAGAATCATAGAGTTGAAAGAGACCTCAAGGGACATCCAGTCCAACCCCCTTCCATGCAAGAACCCCCATCAAAGTACCCCAATCAGATTGCCATCCAGCCTCTGTTTAAAAACCTCCAAAGAATTTGACTCCACCACCCTCCATGGCAGCATATTCCACTGTTGAACAGCTTAACTGTCATGAAGTTCTTCCTAATGTTCAAATGGAATCTCTTTTCCAGTAATTTGAAACCATTGCTCCAGGTTCTAGTCTCTGGAGCCATGGGGGGAAAAGCTAGTCCCCTCTTCGATATGACATCCTTTCAGATATTTAAACATGGCTGTCATCCCCTCTCAGCCGTTTCTTGGTAAGACTAAACATTCCCAGAA
Source organism: Phrynocephalus guinanensis (assembly GCA_037367245.1). NCBI lineage: Eukaryota > Metazoa > Chordata > Lepidosauria > Squamata > Agamidae > Phrynocephalus > Phrynocephalus guinanensis. The sequence continues at coordinate 43,519,328 of CM074734.1, forward strand.
CCCTAAGCCACTCCTCCTAAGACATATGTTCTAGAGCAGTGATGGTGAACCTTTTAGAGACCAAGTGCCCAAACTGCAATTCAAACTCCTCTAATTTTTCACAAAGTGCCAATACAGCAATTTAACCTGAGTACAGGTGGCTGTGAAAGGGCGATGTCGGGTGCCCACAGAAAGGGCTAATTTTACACAAAAATCTTAATTCTAAGGCCACCTGCTTGAAAGCAAACTGGGAAACTGCTGTGGAACGTACTACCAATTATGGACAGCTTACTCCAAGACTGGAGAAAGTGCAGCCATCGGATGAAAGGATCACAGCCACATGTGGAATTCTGGGAGTTTTGCCCAGATTTGGCATACACACTAAATATATACAGTGGTACCTTGTATAAAGGAATTAATTCATTCCAAATGAAATTATGTTAAGCAAATTTTCCTTTATACAAATTTCCCATAGGAATGCATTGAAAACAGAGTAATCCCATTTTTATGTTGTACGGATTTCCCCCATAGGCAATTCTGTTAAGCAAAGTTCCCCTATCTGGTATATTTTATGTTGTACAAATTTTATGTTATACAAACTGCTTGTTATACAAGGGTCCACTGTACTGCTCATCTGAAGCAGCTTTGTATGTTTATTTTGCATAGGTACATTGTATATAGCCCTGAAAAATTAGGTGCTTAGGTTCTGTGTCTATACAATTCAATTGACATCTATTGCTATGTATAATTCTTTAGTTGGGATGCATGAAGAGGCTGAAACGCTGTGATCTAACCTTAGTGTTAGATGTCACCCAGATGTTTTGAAGGGAGATCTCCCTCATACTCAGTTGTGTTTTAGGCTAGGGTGTAATGGATAAACTTTAATTTGGCCCTTTAATTCTTAGTTAGCAGTGACTCATTAATTATAGTTTACATTTTTGAACCTTCTGCAGTGGAGGCAGTAATTAAGCTAGGATTCCAATAGGACCACATTGCATTGCACTATTGTAGTGAAATTCCATATAAGTAAAGTGCAGTTGTTTGGAAGCATGGCTGAAGGCTTCAGTCCCTAATATATTTATTTATTTATTTATTTATTTGTTAAATTTATACCCCGCTTATCTACTATGTACTCTAATATCTATAATATGCCACAGAACTGTACTCGGGGCTGACTTAAATTTATTTATTTATTTAAAACATTTTATCCCACCTTTTCTCCTGAAAAGGACCCAAGGTAGCTTACAACATTAAAAGACAAGTTGAAACGTTGAAAACAATGAGTACACGGCGGTGATTAATATCATTAAAAGGCAATAATTAAAGCTAAGAGGCATCCTGCATTATTAAAAGGCAATATAAAAGCTAAAACCAATAGATATACAAATGTCTAGTCAAAGTAAGGCACAACAATCCATCTAAAATTACATAGTAGATAGCTAATTACTGAGGGAGGGCTTTCCTGAGGAGAAAGGTATTTGCCTGCTTGTGGAAGGACAACAGAGATGGGACCAGCCTGGCCTCCTGTAGGGAGGAATTCCAAACTCTGGGAGTAGCAACAGAGAAGGCACTCGTCCTGTGTCCCCATCTGACGCACCTTTGAAGGTGGTGGGACCAACAAAAAGGGCTCTCCCGATGATATTAACACCTGAGCTGGTTCATAATGGGAGATATGGTCTTTGAGAGAGCTTGGGCCCAGGCCATTTCACTTGAGACTACAGGTGAAGGAATGGAATGTTCCAGAGCTTCTTTCACCATGCCCCCTTCTTAGAAAGCCTAAACAAAATCTGCATATGGAAAGGAGGAGAAAGGCTTTAGGTTTTGTCCATTTTATCATGCTCTCTAGTGCTTTATAAATAGGATATATTTATTTGACTGTTTTTAATGGGGGGCAATGTGTAGCCTGCATACTGTAATTAAAACTGTAAACTGTCCAGAGACTACTTGGAGTGGTATGGGGTGGGGGGTGGGTCCCTCCGGGGAGAAAGGCGGCATAAAAATAAAGTAGTAGTAGTAGTAGTAGTAGTAGTAGTAGTAGTAGTAGTAGTAGTAGTAGTTGTTGTTATTATTATTATTATTATTATTATTATTATTATTATTATTATTATTATTATTATTATTATTATTATTATTATTATTATATAAGCAGAACACTTTGCTTTAAAAATGTTCCATTCCTCACCCTCAATGGAAAGTGTTGTAGTTCCCACAAGGGCTATATAATGGAGCGTGGGTGAACTGAGAATCTCTGGATATCAAAGACACATGAGTGAGTTTAAGACATAAGAACTTGGGGAATACTTGGTAATTCCAGTACGTCACGTTGCTAAAAAGATGTCAGCCTCTTAAGCTGTGAGAAGGGCTGTACTATGTCTCGTTTCTGTCCATATGATGTAGGTACCTAGCTAAAAGGAATCAGTATGCTCTACTTGGTGGATGAACTAAATTATTCTAATAGAAGGTGCTGTGTCCCTCTGTTGTGTTTTCCCCACTGCCCAAAAGAAACTTGATGTTTCAGAAGCAGGCAATGTGATGGTGTGGGGATGGGTTGCTAGGGGGAATCACATAATAATTACCAAACCCTTTGTATGAAGTTAGGGATGGAAGAGATTTTAAGTCTGCAGCCTAAGTCTGAATTGCCTTTATGAGAGCAGACAGCACAGACATATGTACTGATGAATTCTGGGGTTCTTACATTTTTTCTGTGCTATGCATGAAGTTGCCGTGGGTCCTTTAATAATGAGAGAGTTGGGATAATAACAACAGCAGCAATAACAGCAATGGCAACAACATAACAACATCAGTGATGGGTGGTGCCCAGCCTGATGAAGTGGAATTTTTACTATGAAAGTTCACTGTTTGTTTGTTTGCTTGTTTAAAATGATTTGATAAAGTTGTCTCCTGTTCTTGAACCTCTGTAATGCTAAGGACTTCACAGCCTTTTCCTAAATCTCTCAGCTTTACTTTGTTTGTTTGTTTTGAAGACATTTCAGAATATATAACAATTGAGCTCAAATTTGGTTTGTCGAATGGATACCTCACAGTCATATTCACCCACTAATCTGTCTCATGTTTGTGTTTTTGCCGTAGTGTTATTTCTCATAATTCAGGCTCAACAGCAACAAATGGCACCTTAGTTCTTAGAAGTTCTGTTTTTATAGATCAACACGAGGATAGTATTCAGTGAGATAACAAAGCACCTTCTGCTCCCGTGGAAGTGAAACAGAGAGCAGTTCATGTCAGTTCTACACTTTCTGGGTAGATTAATTACAGTGCTTAAAAATGAAAAGGTGGGAAAGAATTGGATTTATTCCCATTGATTTTGTTTATCTGCCTTTTGGGAGATTTTATTTTTATGTGACAGAGCAACTCCAGGAGTTGGAAAGGCTCTGAAGTTGACACTTGAGATCTCTCCACTGGGGCGGAATTGCTTAGAGTGATGATTTGAGTGAACAAGGCCTCCTAACTTCATAATTGATCCTTCACACTTTCTTCCTTTTAAAAAAATGCATTGGTATCCTACTCTTGAACTCGCTGTCCTTTTTTATTCCTTAGAAAACAGTCATTTAAATAGTATTACAACATATGAAAGATTGGTCCTAGAGATGCATTTGCTAATAAACAGTTGCTGGTGAACTGTGGTGATACAGTGTTTGCATTCATCACGTTTCCATGGCTTGTTCTGTTCTCAGTTCTTTTGCCTATTCTAGATTACCACAATTGTGGCTTGTCTCAGATATGTACGGTAGTTCTCATGTATCACCTTGGCAAATTTGGAAATGAAGAAAATAATAAATTTCCGACATTAATTCTGAAATTATTGCCATTTTTAAAGCCTTGAGTGGCTGGATAGCTCTGTTAATTTAGGTATACGAGTGTGGAGGCAGAATTAGAGAGTTTCATTTCCCCAGTATGGGTCCCTGGAGAAGAACCAGAGAGTGTAGCCTTAAGCAAGCTGCACAATCACAGGGTACGCTTGGAAAAGGAATGACAAACCACTTCTGAATTGTGTAAGAAACCTTAGAAAGGATCGCCATAAGTCAGAGTTATGGCACATGATAGTTGTTGCTAAATCTGATTTTATTTTCTTCAGAATATGTTCAATAGTTGTACAGCAATCATTTTTGCTTTCCTGTATCTGCTGACTATGGCAGTGCGCTCTGGTGAATGAATAAGGAACTCCAATCCATGAGACAGACTGTGAGCACAGGTAGTCTATGCTCATGAAGATAGAGACAGAATTTGAGAAATAGGGCTTTGAATGTATGAGCAGATTAAATAGATCAGAAAACATCAAGGCTATTTCAGTACTATCACCCCAGTTATTCATTCTTGTCTGATTGGTCTCTGTGTCCTTCTAGTATTCTTTGTTGAGAGAAAGTTGAAAATAGATATTGTGCCCCCCCCCCCCGTTGTATGCAAAGGGGGCTTATTCTGATGGCCTGAAAGTCTGCAGGGTCCTTGAATTGTGTTTACTACAGCATCTGTGTTCTCCCTGGGGTCCTGCAGGCAATTACACTAGAACAAAGTCTCTTGTATGAATGCAACTGTTTCTTTGCTTGAGCATTTTCCTTTCTTCACCTGCCTCCAGGGAACTTTGTGCTTGCATTAGCCAAGTTAAAGAGGCTTAGTGAAGGTGGCTGTACATTATATTTATCCCAGCTGATTCATTGAATACTGTGTGTAGCTATCATTCGGCCACTGGAGTTGGCTTAAGACTTTCCTTGGCCAACTTGAGAAAGAACTGGAGACATCACAGTGTCTGTCAAATTAGTGCTAGCTAAAGCTTCAACTTGATTTGAGTCAAATTCACATAGCAATTCATTCTGCCAGCCTGGGCCTCTGGGAACCTGAAGCCAACGATTCATCTGTAACATACCTGTGTGTATTATTCGTGGTTCCATGGCCAATGAGAAGACTAGGCTCTGTCATTTCTACCAGAAATATCTTTCTGTTTTAGGATTTTTTTACTTTAAGGTTTTGACTACAATCAACAATTGGAATGTATAGTACCACTGAATCATATGTATTTCATATTTCTGTCTTGCAGTGTAATAAGAGTAGGCTCATCTTCCTTTGTGGATGATAAATTGTGGGGGATGTTTAGTGTTGTCTTCCATGAAATTAAATTATGTGAACAGTTAAGGGGAATATATTGTGCCAGGACTAAAAGCATGGGGTGTGCTCATGTGTTGTGCAAGTGAAGAATGTATAAAACGGTTTAGATTGTATGAGTGATGAAACTCAGTAGCTGAGAGGAGAATTGGTGTGGCCCTTTAAACCATTATGGTTCATTAAATTAATGACTGGTGATAGAGGCTCAAATCTCTGCAAAATGTAGCCATGCTACTCATTATCCTTCATTTTCATTTCCTTACATAAAATGGTAACATATTGCAAGAATTAAAGTGATTAAGACTGCAATATGTAGCTGTTTCTTAAGGAAAGATGAGAGCGGTGGGAGTAAGGTCTAAGGTGGGAATTCAAGGCTTCCATGCCAAATGCAGATAATGACTTAAGCTAGATGATTGAGTTTGTGCCTTGAAAGTAGTAACATCATGTTTGACTTGCAGAGTCAACAGTGTTATGACTGCCATGCAAGCTTAAGTAGTTGAGATTATTTTAATGAAGTAGTGTACTCCTTCTCCCCCCCCCCCCAGTTACCTAACGGTTCAGAGTGTTTGGCAAATGTTAGTGCAAGCCATCCCTGCTGGGAGATTGACGTTTTATTCTGATTAGATGGTTAAAAACTCTGTGTCCACTTAACACTTATAGAAACCTCAGCATTTCAGTTAATTTTTCACTTTCTAAATGTGTGCAGGATTAAATTGAACACAGACTGCTGTTCAACTTCTGTTCATTCCTGGCGAGCTCACAAGCAGCCTTAGAAAGAAGGGAGGTGGAACAACAGCAGTATCTTAATTAATTAATTAATTAATTAATTAATTAATTAATTAATGGTTGGCACTAGAGTTCTGGACTAATCTTGTCGGCGTGACATGCTAAAATGGATCATTACTATCCCTTTGCACTCTGGGCCACCCTTGGCTTGTTACTGGTTCAAAAGATGAATGGTTTGTCCTCGTTCGTTTAATTTGTTTTCATTTATTTGCTGTTTACTTTTGAGGACACCCCTTTCCCATTATGGAGTTGAATAAGCCATTTTTCATTAGCAAAATTGGGCATGAGAAATTTCCATTATAGCAAATAGCTGAAACCGATGATATCTGAAAGTGGCATAGCTATTAAAATGCTTTGATAAGTCTTTTTTGTGATATGTAGGATAGCAGAGATGAATTCTTGATGTTCTAATGAAGCATTGTGCAATGTTAGGCAAACTGGTATTTTGGTGAACTCGAAGAACGGGCACCAGGATATATCATATGCATGGTAAAGAAATACAGCTGTTTTTGAATTAGCAAAGTTTAGTAATTAGTGTATTTAGCACATGTGCTCCACTTCTCTGTCTGAAGCCTGATTTTCTAAGCTGCTAATATGGTTGTCTGATCAGTAGCTCTGCAAGAAGATCTATGCTTAAAGGTCTGTGTTCCCTTACAGTGTCGTTCTTTTATGATATGGAGCATTGGGCGCAATCTTTGCTAACAAAAATAAGCAATCATATGAAAAACAAGCCTGATACAAACTGTATGTAGAGCTATAACACATTGGTGGTGAGGGAAAGTGTTTTTTCATTTTCTCATTTAAATAGGAAAAAACATGGGGAGGGTGATGATGATGAATTCTTTTTTTATTGAGGATGACTTTTCTTAAGTGACACTACACTGCATTGTGTTGGTTCTACATTGACACATGAAATTCTTATTATTTTTCTCAAAATATGCTAGTTGACCTAATTTGAAAAGTTTGGACAGTCTCATGGCACACTGATCGTCTGAAAAATCCAGCAGGGACATAGGATGGCAGGGTTCAGTGCCAGGCTATAGTTGGGCTTGTGCAAGGAGGTGCCTGTAGAAAAGGTTGCATACGTACCCTTGCACGATTGTAACCTCTGTTTATTTTAGTGGCCTCTGACTTTTACACAGCAAGCTGGAAATTGCAGGAAGCTCTATATGGGTAGAAGATTGTGCTCTACCCATAGAGCTCCACCCATTGCCCATTTAATATCATTCAACAAGTTTTGCATTACTGTAAGAATTATTGTTATTGTAGCATACTTTTTGTGAGCTACAGTTAATCTAATGTAGTGGTTCTCAACCATGGTTTCCAAATGTTATTGGACTGCAACTCACATGAAGTTTAGCCTTACAGCTTATGATGAAGGCTTCTGGGAGTTTTGGTCTGAGAGCATCTGGGGTCCCATGGTTGGGAACCATTGCTCTAATGGGGTACCATTTTCTGTTGACAGAATATTAGGCACATGCTTGAATAGGATCAAGTAGAACTGAAGTCTATGAGGGCGTACAGACAGAGATAGCAACCTGAGTAATGATCGCTACCAGACAAAAAGCAAAGCTGGATAATGCCTTTATTGGACCATCAAAATATCATAAATAGGCAAAAGACTATTAAGTTTTTTAGGGTTTTGTCAGATGGGTGCAAGCCTGGTTTTGGAGAGAAAGGTACAAAAGTTCCAGTTTTAACCTGGCCTGATGTTAAAGCAATAAGATCTGATGTCAACTCTTAAAATGGAGGTCTGAAGTGTCAACCTTAGGAATGGTATTATTAGGTTACCGATTTCAGTCCTTCTCTGTCTCTAAAGTCACAGTTTACTAGCAGTCACAAAAATATCCCAGTTGGTTAATCACACGGGTTAGTGGAGTGGCATAAATTGCAGCAACAATTTTTTGCTAGTTAGCAACTTGCTATTTGTATTCCTTGTGAAGTTGCTTGAGTTGGTGCAGGATGAGGGATATATATGGTAGCTTATTAACTAGTGGCAATTCAGTGCTGTATGTTACACCATTGTACTTACACAGGCATAGCTTACTGATAGGATTCTGGACAATGCTTTTTAAGTTCATGGCAGTCAGCGAAGAAGGAGATTCAAATGGCAGTGGAGATACAACCGATCTCTGTATTTTTTTTTTAAAAAAATGCATTTGTGGGCAAGATGAATAAATAAGTTCTTTTTTTACTAACAGAAAGTATTTGGGAGAAGACACAAACATGTTTGTGTAAATGAGTTGATCAACACCTTTTGTCATGTAAACTAGCAAATTTGTGTTGGAGTGTGTTTTTGAACTTCTTTTGTTTGATTATGACTATCTTGCGCTCTGAGGCAAAAGTGTTTTCGGATTCTTGGTTTTGAACATGACAATTTCTGAGGTTAGCTTTGGCCCCATTTATTATTTTGCATAGACAGTGACCTTTTTGTCCTATGTAGAATCTGATAGGATATTGTTATATCTAGATGATGTATCTTACTGATAAAGTTTTCATGCCACGGCCAAAAGTATCAGCAATTAAGCAACAAATATAATATTTACTTGTGCTTGACACAGAGCAGTGCAGCAGTAGCGTGCAGATAAAATGTCAGTATTGATATAAAGTATTGCAGAGTTAGGTTATGAAGAGACAATGACAATGGGTAAAGTAAAAACTCATATATTCATATATACATCAAAAATATATACAGCATAACAACCAAGCAATATTTACAACAGACAAACAGAGTGTGGGGTTCTGTTCTCACCATAACAGACCCGCCTAACAAATGGAAAGCTAGTGCTTTTTATACAGTTCAGTACCCATCAGATATGAGTAATCACTAATTACAATCTGATGCAATCTGATACAATCATGATGCTATAAATTCTTTCACCTGTGCTTCATCACATAACATGCCTGTGATTACTTATCTCTTACACTTGTGAATTAACATCATGAGTCTGCAGAATCTAACTGCCTCCATTTTACAATTCTCTTTCCACTATCTGTTAAATATACATAACATATATTTTATCAACTTTTACATATCTTGACACCTCTCCTATATTTAACATATTTCAACTCCTAGCCTTTTCTTAAAACATACATGTTTTTCTTTACATAAAGGCTTTGTAAATATATCTGCATAATTGTCAACACTAGTACAATATTCTAATACAATCAAATGTTGTTCTTTGCAGTCCTTGACATTCTGGTAACGGATACCAATATGCTTGCTTCTGGATCCGACCTTCTGATTCTGTGTTAATTGGATACACGAAAAAGAATCATTATACACTTTGACTGGTAGTTTAACATTCACATTTACATCTTTTAACAACTGCACCACCCAGGTTAACTCACAACACAAGTCACTCACAGCCCCATACTCAGCCTCAGTAGTAGAGCACGAAATGTACCTTTGCCTTCGGGCCTTCCATACAATTAGTGAGTTACCTAAGAAAATGGCATATCCAGACAATGACCTCCTTTCTGGACTTGAACCCCAGTCAGCATCTGCATAGCTAATTAAATCAAGATTATCACATATGGATATTTTCAACTTTTCATGCATTGTTCCTTTAAGGTATCTCAAAACACGCTTTATACCTTTCCAATGCTTCATCAATGGCTTTGCAGCATGTTGAGACAATCTGTTGATAGTTGCTGCGATATCAGGCCTAGACCATGAACACAAATACATTAATGAGCCCAATACAGATTGGTATAGTTCAACATATCCAAAATCCCCATCATCTGGGTCTCTGTTGAACCCCACCTCCATGGGTGTCGAGACTATATTGCAGTCTCCCATCTTACACTTCTGTATTAGCTGCTCTATCTTGTCACTTTGACACAGATAGAAATTACCTTCAGGATCAGTTGTGACATCAACCCCTAAATAATGTTGTATCTCACCAAGATGCTTCATTTTTACTTCTTTGCCTAATGAAGACATAAACCACTTCACATGTGAGATATCGGGCACCATTAAACATAAATCATCAACAAAAACAATCAATATCAAAAAACCCTTTGTATACAAGCATGGATCTGCCCTACTTTGAGAAAAACCTATTTTATTTCTATTCCATGCCAGTCCTGATTGCTGGAGACCATACAAGGCTTTGTTCAACTTCAGAACAAGTTGTGGATTTTTAAGTTCATATCCAGGGACTTGTTTCATGTAGACCTCTTCCTTGAAACTTGCATTCAAATATGCTGTCTCCACATCAAAATGATGCACTTGGCATTTTCTTGACGCTGCAATTGCCAAGACCATTCTAAATGTTTCAGCCTTCACTGTGTAGGGAATAAACATATGTGAGAACCCTTGTGCCACAAGCCTTGCTTTGCAGGTTATATTATTGTCACTTGACTTCTTAATTTTATATATCCACCTGCATCCAACAGGTTTTTGTCCTTCTGGTAACATCACTGGAGTAAATACCTTATGTTCCTTCAGAGATTCATACTCTTTTTCCATGGCCATCATCCACTGCTTCCTTTCTTCTTCAGGCATTTGCAGTACATCTTCATAACACTGTGGCTCATGGGATACAAAATTAACAACAAACCTTTCAGGTGGCACTCCAAAATTGGATCTTGTAGACTTTCTGAGCAACACTGGCTCCTCATCAACCTTTTCATCATGCAATGATGTCGACTCCCCTCCATCACTGGAATCTTCCTCAGCAGGCTCAGTGTAGGGACAAATGCTTGGCAAAAACACTTCATTGTTTGCATGTAGATCTTCCCAGTTTCTCTGTTCACAAAACGTTGCAGATCTGCTAATATAAACTTTCCCATGATTATCGCAAAAACGCCAGGATTTTGCAGCAGGTTGAAAACCAATAAACATAAGTTTCCTTGACTTTGGGCTATTCTTGTGTCTATATTTCTTTGGAACCAATACCCAGGCTTCAGAGCCAAATAAACGAAGATATTTGATTGTAGGTTTCTTACCATGTAGTAGAATATAAGGAACTTCATTAACAGCTGAACTCCATACTCTATTAGACACATAATTTGCATATTTCATTGCTTCAGCCCAATAACCTCTGGGAAGTTTTGCATCAGTCAACATTGCATTCATTATGTTTTGAAGAATCCCATTCTTCCTTTCAGCTAGACCATGTTCGGCAGAAGCTGCAGGGTTAGTCAATCTGTGTTTCACCCCTTTTTTCTCCAAATAGTCAACAAACTGTTTACATAAGAATTCACTTCCTCTATCACTCTGTACAGCAATAATTTTTTGCTTGTACTGACGTTCTGCCATTTGAAACCATTTCCTAAACATAGCACTCACTTCACTTTTGTGCTTCATTATGTAGACCCAAGAATTGTGGCGAATCTTTCTCACAGTGCCTCTGTGGCATCCATTTAATGTAAGCTGGAAATCACGTAACTAGCGAGGACAGTTTAACAAAGGCATATTGTACTAAATCAATGCTCAGATACTATGTTTCACTTCTCATCAGGTTCCCAGGCTAATTTCACACATGCGCAGTAGTTTGCATTCCTGCTCATGCTCAGTGTGTTAAGATTTAGACAAAGAAGTAACTTTATTTAGGCATTACGTAGATGTGTAAGTTTGTAATTGGTTAAGAAATTACTGCAAAGTCATATGGGATTTGTAGTCATGTGGTTTTCTATAAAACAGCCTTGCTGGGGTGTGGCAGGGGGAATCAAGAGAGAATCAAGGAGAATCAAGGGAGAATCAAGGGGGAATCGAGAATCAAGGGGGAATCAAGAATAAAGGAGAGAAGAAGAAGCTGCTCCATTTTGCACCAAGAAGAACACTTGTCGGAGTCTTTATTTTTCCAACCCATTGGGGGGGGCTTGCTGGTTAAGCTTTCCTGCTGGGTTCCCACATCTACTCTCAAGCCTTAAACGTTAAGGCTTCCCTGGGTTTAATTCCTACATTTGGCAAGCAACTTTCCAAGCCTCACAGATTGGGGCTTCCCACGGGAATAATTCCCGCATATTGGCCAGCCAGCCAGGAGTCAACTACCATCACTCACCATTCTCATCCGGGCAAAAGGATCCCAAGCGCGCTCAAATCACCATCGAAGACGTACCTTCGATCCCATTGGTGAGTGATCCCGTACTTTAAGACTACCGATACTGTTTCAACATGGGCGGGAATGCTGTTTCCTCCCCGCAACAAAAGTTCTGCCAGGAACTGCATTATCTGCTCACTAAGAATAGCTATGAAACTCCTCTAAAGGAGGTGGAAGATCTTGCCAAAGAAATTGCTGAAATTTGTCCTTGGTTCCCACTAGCTGGCATGTTAGATCTTCAAAAATGGGACAAAATTGGCTACTGCCTTCGGAATCATCCCAAAGTTAATTTTAAGGTCCGGCACACGTGGTTTCAGGTCCGTGCGTGCCTTCAAGGACCCACTCCAGACAATCCTTTATTGGCAATAAAGTCTCTGCCATCACCATTGCCTATCATCCTGCCTCCCAAACCAGCATCTTGGCTAATTGAGGCTCCTAAAGCTGCACTACCAGCGTGCCCAGCTCTTGATTTTCCAAGCCAGCTGCCAGATTCACTGCCTGAGCCCTCTCCAGCCTTATCCATTGCAAATGATGGAAAATTGCTCAGTGCTGGCTTTGTTGACGCTGTTCCAGCAGCAGCCTTGGCCATCGAGCCTGTGCATCTTGCTTCTCCAGTCCTGCAAGCTACTGCCCCTGCTCAGGCTGGAAAAAATGCCCCAATTCCCTCTGAAGCACTGAAAGCTGAAGGGCTGCAAGCTCCCTTCACCCATAGCCTGCTGGAAGGTCTCGCCCTTCAGAAGCTGCTTCCCAAGGCATGGAGCCGTATACCTGCCAAAACTGACTCTAATGTTGCCGGGCTTGCTGCCATTCATCAGGGTGCCAAGGAGTTTTTTGCTGAATTTGAGGATCGCTTGATTGTGGCAATTGACGGGCAGGTGGAAAATAAGGACGCTCAACAACTCCTGACTAAACAATTGGCCTTTGAGAACTCTAATGCTGGCTGCAAGCTAGCTGTTGCTATTTTCTCCAGCAGTCCTGCTATCTCCCTGACTGATATTCTGCGTGCATGCCGATTTGTGAGTACTGACTCTGATAAGGCAGATGACGGTGGTGGTGGTGGAATGGAAGAGGTTAATGAGATGTGGAACAGTAATCACGAAGAGGGGGAGGAATTCCCAGGCCCCCCTTCCTCGGGTGAAGTTGCTTCTATGCACCCCCCATGGGAAAAGCTCTGCTTTCCTTCGTTCCGAAAAGGCGTCTCAACTGATACAGTCGCCATGCCGTGCCTCGACTCCCTTCATTGTTTCCACCCACTGAACGTTGTGGTGGCCTGATTGCTGTGTTACATGGATGAAGTTCGTGGAACAGTTCCAGAGATCAACGGTTCTATCCTTACCAGCTGTGAACTGTGAATTAGCCCTGAAAACACACTTTGTTCTGAAAAGGCACTTTTTTCTAAAACATTCCATTCCTTTGCTGCCGGAAAATCAGCCTCAGAGTGAAACTGCCATGGATCTCTACCTTGTTGCAAGGGAAACATTGAATCAGCGTTTCAGAAGGTCACCTGAGACTGCTTGTCTTGCCATCCTGCCTTCATTTTTATGTCTCTGTCAATGACTGGGGACAATAGGCTGTTTATAACAAATTGCCTCTGTTTAATTTTCTTTTTCACAGGTATTTTTTCCTTCTAAGGATCAGAGAAATCATACTTTGCATTTTAATTTCTAGGGTCTTAACAATTTTTCCTTCCTCACAGCAGTTTCTGGGCAAGACTCCAGAAGCTTCTTGGCAGGCGTTGTGTTCCTGATAAGGGGAATCACACAGTTCCTTCACTGGCATTCTGCCTAGCTATCTATATACTGTTAATTGTTCTTTGTTTCAAACGTTCTACAGAAATGCTGCGCTTTTGGCTTATTCTAAGACACACACACTAATTTGTTTTCTCATGAGATTTTCAAGACCTTTTTGCATCCTTTGGAACTTACAAACGGGGAAAGAGATGCCTATTTGCTTATGGTAGATTTTTAGTACTGTAGTTTTCAAAGTGTTTGTGTTTTTTGCTTTAAAATTGGCTGCTTGTTTTCCATAAGCAGGTTTCATTCTTCCATTGAGTTGCATTTTAGGACTGAACAACAGCTCCATCCTAAAGGCCTACAGACTACTGTCTGGCTTCAACTGGCAAAAATCAGTAATGCACTAAGTTTTGTCTTTCTACCAGCTATGCTGCTGGGAATTTACTTTGCCTTCAGCATGCTTTATTCATAATATCACAGACAATTCTGGTCTCAATGAACAAATGAACAGTGAAGAGACCTTAGTGAATGGCTCCAGCTGGAGTCCAACCACCAAGTGACTTCCTAAATCTGCTTTTACTTTTTCACAACACTAGTACCACACAACTGAATTGTCTTGTTATTATTTTTGCATATGTGTTGCTTCAACTACATTCCAGCTATCAGATTCTGTTTGCTGTTTCACAATGGTTTAGAAATATAGTGCTAGTTTCAGGGATTACCTATCTTTTGGGGTTTTAGAGCATTTTTGAAAGCTAACAGCTAATTATGGGTAACTGAACACTTCCAAGGCTCAAACTGAAATTAGATTACTTTAGATAACAGAGATGACATTGGTTTTATACTGCTGCAATTGCATAAAGGCTATGCTTAGTATTGTGGTATGCATTATTATCATAAGTTGCTGCCTTTAATGTATATTTACTATATGTCAGATTTTTTGCTATTGCTAATTGCTACTTCTGGTTTCACGCAAAGACAAGTGTACTGCCACCTTCAGGTTGAAACTGGCTACAGCACAGTCTGAAGGTTGAAAATATAGTTATATTCTCACTTATTCCAATACTATTGTGTTATCGTAGTTAGTTGATTACTACGAACTCAGTGTTCCTATTCTTCAAAAAATTTAAAACAAAAAGAGTGAAATGTGGCGAATCTTTCTCACAGTGCCTCTGTGGCATCCATTTAATGTAAGCTGGAAATCACGTAACTAGCGAGGACAGTTTAACAAAAGGCATATTGTACTAAATCAATGCTCAGATACTATGTTTCACTTCTCATCAGGTTCCCAGGCTAATTTCACACATGCGCAGTAGTTTGCATTCCTGCTCATGCTCAGTGTGTTAAGATTTAGACAAAGAAGTAACTTTATTTAGGCATTACGTAGATGTGTAAGTTTGTAATTGGTTAAGAAATTACTGCAAAGTCATATGGGATTTGTAGTCATGTGGTTTTCTATAAAACAGCCTTGCTGGGGTGTGGCAGGGGGAATCAAGAGAGAATCAAGGAGAATCAAGGGAGAATCAAGGGGGAATCGAGAATCAAGGGGGAATCAAGAATAAAGGAGAGAAGAAGAAGCTGCTCCATTTTGCACCAAGAAGAACACTTGTCGGAGTCTTTATTTTTCCAACCCATTGGGGGGGGCTTGCTGGTTAAGCTTTCCTGCTGGGTTCCCACATCTACTCTCAAGCCTTAAACGTTAAGGCTTCCCTGGGTTTAATTCCTACATTTGGCAAGCAACTTTCCAAGCCTCACAGATTGGGGCTTCCCACGGGAATAATTCCCACAAAGAATATCGAGAAAAATCATCTGTTATTACTAAACAGAATCTGGCACCACCAAAAGAATTCGCCATGGGTCCAATCACATCAATATGTACCAACTGTAGAGGATGATGTGACTTTCTCAAACTTTTTATTGCTATGGGAGCAGACTTAGTTTTTGTATTTTTGCAAACATGGCAATCTAAATACTTGTTACAGCTTTGCACAGACCCATGTTCCACATGTTGCAGAGTTTTTCTAATGTTTTCAAAACCTAGATGCCCTAATCTTCTATGTAGCAGATGAATGTATTTGTCATGTAGAGGCTTATTTTCAACCATATTCAAAGATTTCTCTGCTGTGCTAATCACAAACAAATTGTTTTGCAGCTGTCCAGTTGCAACTGTTTTCCCATTTTTTTACAATTTTGCAACTGCTCTCATTGAACTGTACATTAAATCCTTCCTTTACAAGAATAGGCACACTCAACAAATTATTTTTTAGAGATGGTATGTACAGGACCTTATCAAAAACACACTTGAGAGGTTTAAAAAATATTTTACCTTCTCCACAAATTTCCGCCTGAGTTCCGTCTGCCAAGGTTACATTTCTAGAGTTAAACAAAGTTAGTTTTTCAAACAAATATTTCTTGTTTATACAATGAATGCTGGCTCCCGAATCTACAATAAATAATTCCTGCTTTGAGCCATCCTGTTCATTGTTATCATTAATTATAGACAGCTGGTGACCTTCACTCTTCCAGCGTGTGCCTGCAACTCTTTTTGCTTTTGCCGCTTGTTTAACTTATCACAGAAACGCAAAATATGTTTGTCACTCCCACAATTGTGGCATTTTCTTACTACTTGAATTGTCTCTCCAGAAACTTGAACAGGCTTCTTATTTACTTTAGAATCAGCTCTTCTCTGTTCCTCCTGCTGCAGTCTTGACTGGATATATGAGACAGACAAATCATCACTTTTCAAAGCTTCCATCCCCATTACTAAATTGTCATAGGACTCATCCAGGCTTGACAATATCACAAGACATTTATACTCCTCATCATGTTGAATGCCCACTTCAGACAACTGCTGAAAAATATTATTTACTTTCCTTACATGATCAGAAATAGTTTCACCTGGGCTTTGCCTTGTCCAGAAAAGCTGCTTCATTAGTGATATCTTACTTCCAGCTGAGTCCTTGATGTGAGCAGTTCTCAAAGCTAACCACGCTTCACGTGCCGTTTTAGCTTCTTTTACATAAACAAACTGTGACTCCTCCAAGGATAACATCAAAATCGCCAAGGCTTTTGAAATCCTCTTTGATACATTGCTCATCTGAATCTTCTTCCAGCTCCTGTTCTACATACTGATAGAGCTCATGGAAAATTAAATAATGCTTCATACGCAGACACCAGTTCAGGTAATTATTGTCAGACAGCTTAATTAGAGGCATTGAAGATAAATTTATACTGCCATCTTCGCTGATAGTGCCGTCTTGACTCCGCCGTTATCTGCAACACTTAATTCAGCTTCTTCATCCACGTCTGACTTCATTCAGCCTTCAGCAAAGGATCTCTTTCATTTCACAACACTCTGTTTTGCTTGGCTTGCCCTTATCAGCTGCTTATCTCCTCTGTTCGTTTCCAAGCCTCAGAGAGAAAAATCCTTTGCAGCTCCTCTTTGTCTCCGTTCCAACTCCAAACCTTTTTTCTCTGCAAAAACACAACTTTATACAGCACACACTTTATCTATACAGGTACAACAAAACCCATCAGGCAGCTGACCCAGCTGGGCCCATAACCCTATCAGCAATTAAGCAACAAATATAATATTTACTTGTGCTTGACACAGAGCAGTGCAGCAATAGCGTGCAGATAAAATGTCAGTATTGATATAAAGTATTGCAGAGTTAGGTTATGAAGAGACAATGACAATGGGTAGAGTAAAAACTCATATATTCATATATACATCAAAAAATATATACAGCATAACAACCAAGCAATATTTACAACAGACAAACAGAGTGGGGTTCTGTTCTCACCATAACAGACCCGCCTAACAAATGGAAAGCTAGTGCTTTTTATACAGTTCAGTACCCATCAGATATGAGTAATCACTAATTACAATCTGATGCAATCTGATACAATCATGATGCTATAAATTCTTTCACCTGTGCTTCATCACATAACATGCCTGTGATTACTTATCTCTTACACTTGTGAATTAACATCATGAGTCTGCAGAATCTAAATGCCTCCATTTTACAATTCTCTTTCCACTATCTGTTAAATATACATAACATATATTTCAACTTTTACATATCTTGACAAAAAGTCTGTTATTTATGCTGATGTAAGTAATATGACATAAATCACAGTGGCAAACTGCTGCTAGTTAACAAGCTGCCTGCTTTTATTTCTCTCCACGTGGTAAGTCACACAAGTGGTACCGGGCAGTAATATTGCCATGTGAGTCCATTGTAGCAAGACTAGCTGAGAGTCTTTTCCCACCTTGAATGTTCTGTTATAGTCTACTTAAAATAACCAGGTCAGCATCTATGCAGAATAATTAAATGGATTCAAATCTGAATACAGTACTTCTTTTCATTGTTCTCCTTCTGGAGGTTGCACATTGTGAATTCAGGTGCTGCATCTCTAAGTGGTGGTTCTGTGTTGCAACCCAAACTCATTTGATAAGATTTTTTAGCTACATTCATCTACTCTCTAAGCTCATTCCCCCAATTATTTTGACTGGAGGGATCAGCTGTAACCATGGTAGTTTTCACATCTCATTAAATGACCAAAGTATTCTAAGTTTCTGCATTATATGAAATTTCATGATTTCCTGGTTTTTATTCTCAACCCTCTTAGTAGTTTTTTTGCCATTTTAAATTTTTTATTTCTGCCTCAGGTAGCTTCTTATGAATGAACTCAATAATCAAGCTCACACTATCTTGTGTTACTTAGACATGTGCGATGCTGCCATCTCTTTTTTCTGATAGCTTGGGTTAAGATAAGTGATTCTATGCCATATTGTAGAACTTAGAATATATAATTCTGTGTGAAGACTGTGAGGAGAGATGGATGATATAGCACTTTTCAAATACTGTACTTAAAAGGCAGTCATACAGAGGAGGGCAAGAGTTATTCCCGATCATTCCAGAGTGCAGGATGCATAATATTGGGCTCAAGCTACAGGAAGCAAGAGTTAGGCTGAATATCAGGAAAAAAACTTCTTAACTGTTAGAGCAGTATGACAGTGGGTCCAATTAACTTGAGAGGTGGTGAGTACTCCAACACTGGAGGCATTTAAGAGAAAATGGGCCAACCATCTGTTTGATCTGTTTTGATTTAGATTCCTGCATTGAGCAGTGGGTTGGACTTGATGGCCTTATAGACCACTTCCAACTTCATTATTCTGTGATTCTACAGCATATACGGAGCTCATTCTTAAAACCAATTTTTGTTGTGTATTACATTCTTCATTCTGAAGAAGCTGCTTCTGGACTTCTCCATTCTGACTTTCATTACATGGCTATGATTGTGCTATACTTCTATTTTGCATCTTTAACTACATTTCTTGGGCTCCATGCTTTTTAATGGTTACCATGAAACAGGGATGATTTTTGGTACATTCACATTTAGGATATGTTTATGCTTCATTTGCTTGATTGAATAACCTTTGCAGACCATCTCTAAAGTGTCAACTAATAATACCGTGTCACCTGTAATATTGGATGTGGTTGATAACATCATTTTTGACAAGTTAACATCCTAGTTGAATTCCTTTTCATATGCCTATATCCTCTACCATCTGATACTGAACTTTCACTGCAGCTTTTCACTGTCACCGCAGTTTGCCAAACTGTTGATACCAGAAGTGACGGTAACTGAAAACCAGCTCATTCCTCTATACCAGGCATGTCCAAACTTCGGCCCTCCTGATGTTTTAGACCACAACTCCTGGAATTTTAAGTTTAGATTGCCAATGGCATTGGACTGTGAGAGTTGTAGTCCAAAACATCTGGAGGGCCAAAGTTTGGACATGCCTGCTCTATACTCACCCTCTGATCTCAGGTTTGCTTCTCTTGAACAATGACAAGAAAATGCATAGGTATTAATAAGAAACAACAATAATAAGAGTTTCAGGAGTTTAAATTATTATCTCCTATGCTATGAATAACAACAATAATAAGAGTTTCAGGAGTTTAAATTATTAGCTCCTGTGCTATAAATGGGTCAAAGGCTCTCACTTGAAGGGTTACAACAGTTTATCTGTGCAAGGCCCTCAATTGATCAGTGTTTCATTGCCCATATACTATTTGTTAATGGTCGCTGGTAAGGGTATCGTGTGTGTTTCTATATATTCTAAACCCAATTATTATAGTCTTCTATCCTCCCAAATGTGTGCTATAATATGCCATCTGAGTTATTGTCTATGCATCTGCTAAAATGAGTGATGAAAATGTATGGCATGATAAAATGTGTTGGGTGTTAAGATGGTACAAAGACTCTCTGCTGCATTTGCTGCCACAGGGCTAAGATGGCTACCTCCTTGGAATCTGTTTAGAATGTAGTCATCCAGCCACAACAGTATAATTCTGACATGCCTAGTAATACAGGTGTCCAGGACCTTTTAAAACATCAGGCATGTGGGGATGATATGATATTACTTTTCAGATATTTGAAGGGCTGTCATACAGAGGAGGGGAAGGGTCTGTTCTCAATTATATCAGAGTGCAGGACATGCAACAATGAGCTCAAGAGATCCCAGCTTTCGGCTGAGTATAAGGAAAAACTTCCTAACTGTTCAAGCAGTACCGCAGTGAAACCAGTTACCTCAAGAGTGGGTGTGGATTTCAACAATACCTAGACAAATCAAAAATACTTCACACCTTCACCACCAAGGCCATATAACGACCCATACTTTATGGGTTTCAGCCCTTTCGGCCATTGTTCACCTTAAGGCTATTAAACTGTTGTCTACCTAATGAGCCTATTCAGGCCATTGTTCATCTTATCAGCCTATTTCAGACCAGGGTGACAAGAGGTCAAAGTGAACTATAAACAACTAGCTTTTTTCAGACTGATGAAGCTGTTTGGATGAGCAGCAAAACATTTTAATCTCTCCAGAAAAAGAAGTCCAGTTGCCATGACTCGAGGCGGCCCACCTTCTTTTTCTGGAGAGATTAAAATGTTTTGCTGCTCATCCAAACAGCTTCATCAGTCTGAAAAAAGCTAGTTGTTTATAGTTCACTTTGACCTCTTGTCACCCTGGTCTGAAATAGGCTGATAAGATGAACAATGGCCTGAATAGGCTCATTAGGTAGACAACAGTTTAATAGCCTTAAGGTGAACAATGGCCGAAAGGGCTGAAACCCATAAAGTATGGGTCGTTATATGGCCTTGGTGGTGAAGGTGTGAAGTATTTTTGATTTGTCTAGGTATTGTTGAAATCAACAATATTTAGGTATTTGACAAGAGGCCAAAGTGAGCTATAAAATGAAGGACTCACAACTAGCTTTTTTCAGACTGAGGAAGCTATTTGGATGAGCAGTGAAACATTTCAATCTCTCAAGAAAAAGAAGTCTAGTTTACATGACTCAACTTCCAGATAAGCTCCCCTGGATGACTGAGAATCTTCACAGACAAGAGTTGGTGAGTGTTCCAACACTGGAGGTCTTCAAGATAAATTAGGAAAACCACCTGGCAGATATCCTTTGATTTGTATTCCTGCATGGAGCAGGAGGTTGGATTTGATGCCCTTGTAGGCCCCTTCCAAGCTCACTATTCTATGATTCTGTTTATCTTGCCATGTGCAGCAGACAGATATTTGATTGGTGTGGAAGCTTGAGAGTGCTGATTTCCCCCCAGAATGCTATTATTTGGGGTGGTGTTAAAACTTTCATCAAGTAATTGTAATCTAATGCATCATAACAAACTCAATCAGGGAGTTTGTGCATCTAGGTAATACATTATACAGTGGTACCTTGTATAAAGGAATTAATTAGTTCCAAATGAAATTATGTTAAGCAAATTTTCCTTTATACAGATTCTCATAGGAATGGATTGAAAATGGAGTAATCCCATTTTTATGTTGTACAGATTTCCGCCATAGGCGATTATGTTAAGCAAATTTCCCCTATCTCCAGAATTTTTTATGTTGTACAGATTTTATGTTATACAAACTGTTTGTTATACAAGGGTCCACTGTATTTGATATTGAAGAGAGAATTTTTGATGACTCATTGAGAATTGAGGATTACTGAGTATTTATTTATCAGTTTGTTTGCTTGCTATCTTTCTCTCCAAGGCAGCTCACAACAATTCAAACTATACAATAATAGCAAGTTGAAAATGCTATATACATGATTCTATTAAAACAATTAAATATGAATCAAGATTTAAAACAAAACACATTCTAAAACATAGGTGTACATGTAAGGAAGAGGTAATGTTTCATTTGCACGTATCTCTCGAGGTCACTGGTACTACGGTTGGATAGAATTGCTACATCTGTAGTTTGTGGTTGCTTGCTGAAGGAAATGATAGTATTTTTACACTGGAATGTTTAGTAAATATTGCATTGTAATGCATTGTAATATTTTATACTGCATGTTTGTAAAATTTAAAAACTTAATATAGTACACTATTTAATTTAACTATATAGAAAACAAGTGACAATCAAATTGCTTACTACAGGATACTTAGCTCAGCTTCAGCTATTAGTGCATGGCAACATTATGTATCTAAGCATTAAAGTCAGAACGATAGGACTATTCATTTCCATTAGAAGTTTGTATAAAGTATAATGAAGAAAAGATAATTGTGTAGTGAGTAATGAAGCTAAGTAGGCGTGAATAAATAACTTCTTGCTTGACTCTTGACAGTCCAGTGTGGTGCAGTGGGATTGGGATTTTTCTGTATATCTGATCTGATGTAATTAATAATTGGTGTGAGTGGAGGTTGAATAGGGATGTTAGAAACCCACACTTGCTTTCTGATGCCTTGTCAACATGCCCTGTGTTAAAGTAAATGCTGAACAGTGGATGCTGGGGGAAGAGGGAGGAATGAGTCTTTTATTGGTTCCTGTTGAGCATCTTCAGTATCAGGGTATTGTGCCAGTCCAAGGAGTGTGCCCTGACATCTGCAGTGTGAGGTGGGAGAGGGCACTCAGAGGGAACAGGAACTGTGCATGGGCCGAAGTGGAATAAAAATTCCCACAGCCTTCATTGGTTATAGCCCAGAATTTCATATGGGCCAAAGCAGAGATTCAGCTGTCTGGTAACTACCTATCACTGATGCCATCCCAGCCAGCATGGTGAGATGATGTTACCACTGATTTGGGCACAGCGCACCACTTAAGCATGGAAGTATGCCTGCTACTGAATAAGGCCGTCTTGTTGCCTGGGAACATAATCCCACACGCCCATATACATTGTGCCAGAAGAATTATTTTTATCAGTGTGATTTATTCGTGTTTAGGTTGGCCAGCAAGCTCACTTACCTGAGTGAGGGTATATAAGACTGTGCTGTAAAGCAGAGGTGGGCCGCCTTGGGTCCCTACAGAGAATCAGCTGGAGTAGAAATAAAATTTTAAACAATGACACTGCAAGCAGTGCTGGCGTTGTAATTGCAGCACGTAGCCCAGTGGTTTAGGCATCTGGCTGTGCGGGCCTGAGGTTGGGAGTTCAGTTCTCCACTGTGTCTCCGGGGTCTGGAGCTGATGATCCAGAAGGTTCCCTCTAGCCCTGCAATTCTAAGATTATTATTAAACACCTCAGACTTTCCTGCCCCTTCCAAAAATGTCATTCTCCTGCAAAAGAAAAGTTGAACATCTCTGTCAGGAAGCCTCCAAGTGCAGCAATTCAGTTTTTTTTTAATGGCGGTATGTTCCCTGGCAATGTTTAATATAAAACAAAACAGAGCAAAAGCAATAAAATAAAATAAAATAAAATTGAGAACTTCAAGGTTTATGGGTTTTCTCCTCCCATTCCTTCCCAATTTTTAGCAGAACACGTGTTACACGCTGGGTCCCAGGGCCAGAAGACTTTTCACCTTTCATTTAAAAAAAATGATACTAGGAAACTTACAGGCTAAGTGTGCAACAATTAAAAAAATGCTTCTCTAATGGGAATTTTAATATCAGGGTGTGATAGCTCATTAAGTTATATTCACTGAAGAAAAAATCCTTTAGGTTACCATACTGCAGAAGCCCTTTTTATAAGGTTTAGGCTTCAGCTTCATTTATCTGAGAATGAATGCAGTTAAATTGACTGAGACTCAACATTCTCTTGTCACGTGTAGGGTTAAGATTCATTGATTTGTGGTTTATGTAGAAGAAAGGTCAAATAACTACAGATGAGAACTATGTCTCTCTTGGATGGAAAGTAAATCTCCAAACTGTTTGATTAGAAGTAGAAACTCTGTTACATGTGACAGTAACAAAGGCACAGTGTTGGCCCATAATTAACACGCCTCACTTCAACAATCAGGTGTGGTTAAGCTTTGAAATATTGTAATCAGATATCATTTTAAAATCTATTTTAAATTTTCATCTTAAGAAGGCCTTGATATGTGAAAATCCTTTAAAAAGTATCTGCATGGGGGGGGGGGATAGTCATAGACTTTTATTTAATATATCCTTCACCTTATTAGCAGAATCAGAATAAACTATGGAACATGAAAGTACTGTATACATGACCATGTGGTTACTGTTCTTCGTGGAACATTTAAGTTTTCATGGAGTAGAACTTTGCAGTTGTTAGGGCTTTAAATGTTTGTTGGGACATACCACAGCTGGGATGGGGGGGCACGTAGGATTTTCAGTCTTCCTCTTCAAGCAGGAAGCCTTTGCGTTCATCATTTGAAAGTTGGTGTATGTGCAAAGATGTAACTGCTGCCATGGTTCCAAAATAGCAGTCTCCTAACGTGTGGGTTATCTGCACTTCTAGCACATGCATCCATGTAAACACAAACACAGCAGTTCCTAGTCCAGATTCTGTTTGGATGTCACTGTCAAAGCATTATTTGGCAACAGGAGTGTGTTACAGGTTGTTATGCTCACTGTTCTTCTTATCATTGACCTGCTCCATTCCATTTTTGTACAGATCCTTTCCTTCATGTCATAGTAACCATAGTTTTCTCTGTTTGATGTCAGTATTGGCCAGTTAGAATTAGAAAGCCATTTGAAACCACTGACTACAGCTAACGGTAGACATAGCTTGCCCAATAGACGTCATTGCAAACTCTCTTGCCTGCAAAGCAAGACGTGGGGAGCATGACATAGGAGAGAGAGAGAGAACATGTCCCTGGCCACTGTAGGTCACAGTTATGTCAGAATAGGGGTTAACGATTGTGATTTTGGAGAAAGCATTGCTTCAGTTTAAGAAGTTTTCAGTTAAAGGAGCATTGACAAGATGCCAGAGAACATTGTGAGTCCTGTTTCCATGCTGTATTACCATTTCTGCCCATTTCTGAACCACAAACGTCCACTCAATTGTATTTACTTATTTAGAATACAGTATCTAAACCATATAAAAAGCCCTGTGTTTTATTCATGGGCAACAAAAGTGATGTTGAAAAGCAACCATTGGCATTTTGCTGGACAAGCGCACTTAGGTGTTGCTCTCTTCTGACCCCATGGTTCTTGATGGAGGAGTGTGCTAGGTAGTTTGTAGTATGGACTTGGAATTTTCAGAATTTAGCATAGATGGCATAGCTTGCACTACTCAGTAACTTACACTACTAAATAGTATGTTGGTCATTAAACGGATAGTGGGAAGGCAGTAGATTTGGCAAACTCTACTCTTTGGTTACTTACAAGTCCTTTTTATTTCCATGAAACAAAAATGTATTATTTCATGAATTAATTTATGTGAACAATTCTAATGGATTGTTACAATAATTGATTATTAAATTTTAGTATAAATTGTATTTCACAACTAAGCATTGTACCAGTGTGTCTGCCTGTGTAGAACAACTTTGTATAACACATTTCTGCCATATTTATTCTTTTCATTCTTTGTTTCAGTTTGCTTTTCACATGCAGTCTCATCATATTACTTTCTGGGTAGCCTTAAGAGTTCAGATAGAGCAGGGGTGGACATCGTGCAGATTGCCCTAGGGCAGTGTTGACGAACCTATGGCATGGGTGCCAAAGGTGGCATTCAGAGCCCTTTGCTGTGGGCACCCAACATCACCCCTTCACAGCCACCTGTATTCAGGTTAAATTGCTGTATTGGCACATTGTAAAAAATTAGTGGGTTTTAAATCGCAGTTTGGACACTCAGTCTTTAAAAGGTTCACCGTCACTGCCCTAGGGCAATGTTTCTTAAACATTTTGGACTCACAGCTTCCTTGACCTACATCAGTGACCACTGCCCTTGGCTCTCCTTGCTTGGACAGGCCATCAAGGGAGCTCAGTGCCACCAGGGGTATGGCTTCTGTAAGGGTAAGTCTTGCCTGACAAACCTTTTAGAATTCTTTGAAAAGGTCAGCAGGAATGTGGATTTGGGTGATCCGGCGGATATCGTCTATCTGGATTTTCAGAAGGCTTTTGACACAGTCCCCCACCAAAGGCTGCTGAGAAAATTGCACAGCCAGGGGATAAGAGGGCAGGTCCTCTTATGGACTGAGAACTGGTTGAGATCCAGGAAACAGAGAGTAGGTGTCAATGGGAAATTTTCACAATGGAGAGAGGTGAAAAGCGGTGTACCCCAGGGATCTGTCCTGGGACCAGTGCTTTTCAATCTGTTCATAAATGACCTAGAGAAAGGGATAAGCAGTGAGGTGGCCAAGTTTGCAGATGACACAAAACTTTTCCATGTGGTAAAAACCAGAGAAGATTGTGAAGAGCTCCAGAAGGATCTCTCCAAACTGGGGGAATGGGCTGCCAAATGGCAAATGCGTTTCAATGTAGCCAAATGTAAAGTACTGCATATTGGGGCAAAAAAAAAAATCCAAACTTGATCTATCAACTCATGGGCTCTGAGCTATCTGTAACGGATCAGGAAAGAGACTTGGTGTAGTGGTGGACAGCTCCATGAAGGTGTCTCCCCAATGTATGGCAGTGGTGAAGAAGGCCAATTCCATGCTAGGGATTATTAAAAGGGGGATTGAAAATAAAACAGGCAACATTATAATGCCATTGTACAAAACAATAGTAAGGCCGCACCTGGAGTATTGTGTATAATTCTGGTCACCATATCTCAAAAAAGACATAGTGGAACTGGAAAAGATGCAGAAGAGAGCAACTGAAATGATTACTGGGCTGGGGCACTTTCCTTTTGAGGAAAGGCTAAAACATTTGGGCCTCTTTAGTCTGGAAAAAAGGCACCTGAGGGGGGATATGATTGAGACATACAAAATAATGCAGGGCATGAGTAAAGTGGATAGAGGGAAGCTCTTCTCCCTCTCACAACATACCAGAACTAGGGGACATCCACTCAAATTGAGGGCTGGGAGAGTAAGAACAGACAAAAGAAAATATTTTTTCACCCAGAGCGTTGTTAGTCTGTGGAACTCCCTGCCACAGGATGTGATGGCATCTGGCCTGGATGCCTTCAGAATTTAGCATAGCATTCCTGGAAGAAAAGTCCATCACAGGTTACAAACCACGAGGGAGATGTATCATCTCCAAGCTTAAAACCAGGGTCCCTCAAGGACCAGATGCAGGGGAGTGGTATCAGGAGACAGCTCTCCAATCTCGTGCACTGCCAGACACATGTGATGGGGCCACTGTGAGATACAGGAAGCTGGACTAAATGGGCCTTTTGGCCTGATCCAGCATGGCTCTTCATATGACACCGATCCCCAGCCATCCCATGTCCTCCCTCATCCACCCTGAACAACCCTGAGGGCCTGTATCCTTCTAGGTCCTGATACCGGAAACTCATAAGGCCAGCTGGCAGCCAGAAGGGGAGGCAGGCACAAGGCCTTCACTTCCCATTCCTGCTTGACATAGAAAGACAAACCTTTTCTCTACATAGAGCTGTGAACAGCTGCTCTACAGTCTTCATAGCTCTATGTTCCATCTCTTTTGTAATGGTGCCCTTGGCTTGGATTTCAGGCAACCCATGGAGCAGCAGTGCCCAATTGGGGAACTCCTTCCCTAGGGGCATTTTCTGGCTCCCTGGGTCTATCCCAATATGAGAATTGTAGTGGGGAAGAAAGCCTATTTGTCTTCCCAGAATTCTTCAGGAGTGATTACTTTCATACGGAGTTGGGTGGTTTGGGGATATCTAAACCAACCCAGTTTGGGGTGGGGATCCAGATGTTTTTGTCCACCATGCTTCCTGGTTGTCTTTTTTTAAACATGTCCCAGACCAGATGTTCCTGGGACTTGTACAGCAACATTTGGATCTCATATCCCATGAGATCATTCATCCCAAGACAGAAGAAGGCAACACTGGTTTTAGTAGAGTAGAAACTACCCTGCTTTTCATTTTGATATATGTGTTGCTGTATAGCAGCTTTGGAACAAGTGGAGATACAAATGGTGTAGAGCAGTGATGGTGAACCTTTTAGAGACCGAGTGCCTAAACTGCTATTCAAAATCCACTAATTTTTCGCAAAGTGCCAATACAGCAATTTAACCTGAATACAGGTGGCTGTGAAGGAGCAATGTCGGGTGCCCACAGAAAGGGCTCAGAGTGCCACCTTTGGCACCCATGCCATAGGCTTGCCAACTCTGCTGTAGAGTTCAGCAGTGATGGGTAGGGCTGGCGTTTTTATTCCTTTTATAACTGAGAGGCTGGGTTTGGGGAAGAAGTCTGATGACAGTTTGAGAGAGAAGAATCAGACTTCTAGTCAAAAGGGATTTATGCGTGGAGGAAAGTGGGAGTAGCTCAAGGTCATAACTTCTGATGCTACTTCTGTTCCCTTAATTTGTAACTTCTGCACAAAGTCAATACACATAGGAGGCTTTAAGCCAGGGGTCCTCAAAGTTTTCAAACAGCGGGCCGGTCCACCACCACCCAGACACCACTGGGGGCCGGATCATAGTCCAAAAGCAGCTGCGGAGGCTGGCTTGCTCACAAAACAGGGGGTAGGTAGGGGGCTTGCAGTTGGTCCCAGGGGCCGGATTCAGGACCTTGGGGGGCCGCATCCGGCCCCGGGGCCTTAGGTTGAGGACCCCTGCTTTAAGCACTTGATTCAAAACACCCTGAAAAAATGAATGGTACAAAGCAAGGGTTTGGTCCCCTTAATCTTAGTTTTAAGTGGATGGCTGTGCTTTATGCTTTGAATGTGTTTTGGTGTTGCTTTTGTTCACTGCCTTTCAGTGTGATATCTGTTTGATGCTTTTTAGTGTTTATAGACTTAATGAGTTTTTTATATTATCTTTTAATGATGTAAGTTGTCTTGGTTTCTTTTAAGGAGAAAGACAGGGTGAAATATTTTTAATAAATATGGTACATATGTAATTTACTAATTAATTAATTAATTAATTAAAATATTTTACCTAACCTTTCTCCATAAAAGAATACAAAGTGGCCCAGTACCTTTAGCTTACCCAATATGTTTCATAGAAAGTCATCCCAGTCTGTTGCTGTGCTATTGATTCACAGTTAGAAATGTTTAAAAACATTTTTGAACTACAGTTCCCAGAATCCCTCAGCCATCATGGCCACTGGTTAGGTTGGCAGGGGAATTCTAGAGCTATATAGGCTAAATTCCCGGAAAGCTGCTTAACTTTGGGGGATATAAATGAATGCAGGGAAGGATTCCATTTTGTTACATATGCAGCACTTGAACTTTGCTCAAACTGAAACTTAGTGGCTTTGCCATGGAGCATTAGGTCTCAAAGCTTAACATCTGTGGTTGAATATTAGAAGGTACCTTTCATGCTCAGAAAACTGGCACTCTTTAAAATTTAGTCACGCTCCCCTTGGTTATTAACTAAATTATCATAAAAGCAGTGATTTAATGGCCTGGCATAATTTAATCAAATAAAAAATGAATAACCTGGGTAGAACTAAATAGATGATTGCCGATGACCGCTTTACCCCGTGGAGTTTGTGTTGCTTTCAGCAAAATCTTGCTGGAGTTTTTACTTCTGATCCTCCTATAAAAGATGATGGGGGGAGAAGAACCATAGAGTAAACTCTGTGATTGCTTCCACAGTCCCTGCACAGTTGTCAATACTACCCCCAGACCCTTTAGAGCAGGGGTCCTCAAAGTTTTCAAACAGCGGGCCGGTCCACCACCACCCAGACACCACTGGGGGCCGGATCACAGTCCAAAAGCAGCTGCAGAGGTTGGCTTTTCACAAAACAGGGGGGGGGGGTCCAATTGGTCCCAGTGGCCGGATCAGGACCTTGGGGGGCCACATCCGGTTAGGTTGAGGACCCCT
This sequence comes from Phrynocephalus guinanensis, assembly GCA_037367245.1. Taxonomy (NCBI): domain Eukaryota; kingdom Metazoa; phylum Chordata; class Lepidosauria; order Squamata; family Agamidae; genus Phrynocephalus; species Phrynocephalus guinanensis. Next base: position 43,549,105 of record CM074734.1, read on the forward strand.
GCTTTACTTTAACTAAGTCCCCTTAAAAATATTTTCATTTTTTGTAAAAATCGCTTTGATTGAAGGTACCCTGCCCTGCTTTTTGGAAAAAGTAAGTTTTGAGTGCATTTTTCTAAAAAAAAATGCACTCAAAAATTACTTACATTTGGGGCAACAAAGTAGCAGGGGTACCTTAAGAAAGCAATTTTAGGGAACCCCCCTGGAATTTGGAAGCATTTGGGATAAGGGGGCTGAGTTATGAAGCTCCAAAGGGGTGCCCCTAAACCTTCTCATTGGAATCATACGGGAAGTGGAGGCCCCGCTATTGCTCGCCCGGTCAGGACTTGCCCTCCACCACCCTCCCCAAGCTGTCCGAGCACCTAATTTTACCCCCAAAACCTGGGAAACTTACTGACTCAAGTATAAACTGAGGGTGTTTTTTTTTCCCCCAGCAAAAAAATAAGGGCTGAAAAACTCGGATTATACTCAAGTATATACGGTAATTAAAACCTAATTTCATGATGAATAACCTTTGTATCTTAACTAGAACACGGTCTTTAGAGAGATTTTTCCTCAAAAAGTATTTAAATTTTTAAAAATCTGATTTAAATTTTAAAAATTAGATTTAAATAAACAAATCTGATTTAAATCAAAACTATCTGATTTTTTAAAAAAAACAAAATCATTGATTTTTATCCACCCTGTGTACCAGGGTTGTGGTTTATATGCCTCACCTGTGGTTGAAATTGGCAGAAAACTATATTTCATTGATCCTAAGGCTTCCTACTCCCTTTAAGTCATGGACTCTTTCTGTTACCTAAATGAGTTAAGCCAGTGCTTTGTGAGTCTTGTGACTAAGGGCCTTTTCACACGACCCCTAAGATCCGCTGGCCACTTAAATTCGGACCAGCGATCTTGGGGGTTCGTTGCTCTTCCTGCGTCCCCACCCCTCCGCACTTCCTTGATCCTGTCTGCGTGAGGGGAGGGAGAAAAAAAGAAAGGAAAAAATGCAGGCTCACTTCCGAAGCCGGTCGAAGCCCCGTCGTCCTGATTCCTCTTCTTCTTCTTCTTCTTCTTTTTTTTTTTTGCCTTCCGCCCCTTCTCTTAAAGGGGCGGGAGGCAAAAAAAAAACCCAAAACAAACAGAAGCAAGGAGAGCCCCGCACTCACCAGATTAAATCCAGACCTGGGGATTTTCACTCTTCTAGAGCAGGTACAGGAAAAGTGTGCTGGGACGCGCTTAGGTGGGCGTGGTCGCACTTAATTTCCTGCAAACTCCGGAGCTGGTGGGGAAACAATTGTAAGCTCTGGAGCTGGCAGCCATTTGCTGCGGAGTTTAGGGGTCGTGTACAAAGAGCCTAAAAGGTCATGATTCTTATGTCTGGGTACGGCAAACCTTTTCATTTTCTACTTTCTCCTGTTTGACAGGTCAGTTCTGAATAATCATAACCCAAAAGTGTGTGGAGGAATCTGTAGAGGGCAATAAATATGTTCGGCTCAATGACTTTGCTTCTAAGAGTATTTTCATCCAAGGAAACAAAAAAATCTCCTGCTGTAGAAGAAATATTCTCTTTTACAGTGTGGATTACCTGAGTTACCTGAAGATATCAACCTACCCGTCAGTTAAAATTTAGCCAGGGGGCTCATTTGAAAAAACCATCCCTCAAGGAGGTGAGAAGGATGACCTGTTAGAGACCGAGTGCCCAAAATGTGATTCAAAACCCACTAATTTTCCACAAAGTGCCAATACAACAATTGAACCTGAATACAGGTGGCTGTGAAGGGGCAATGTCAGGTGCCCACAGAAAGGGCTCTGAGTGCCACCTTTGGCGCCTGTGTCATAGGTTCGCCAACACTGATATAGGGCCTTTTTGGCAGCTGCCCCCAGGCTATGGAATGCGTTCTGAGTGAGATCTACCTGGTGCCGATGCTGATGATGTTTCGGTGCCAGGTAAAAACTTTTCTGTTCCAGAAATTCTTTAACTGATATAACATAAATTGTGGGTCCTGGTGGCAATATTACTGTATTGCATTAATGTTTTAATTACTTTTAATTGTTCATTTTAATTTTGAATTGTAAACCGCCCAGAGACCTTTGGGTAGATGGCGGCATATAACTTGTATGTATGTATGTATGTACGTATCTATGTATCTATGTATCTATGTATCTATGTATGTAATAGTGAATTAAACCAAGGGTTTATCAGACCCTTTGTTTGTTTGTTTGGTAAACTGAATGGATCTTGTTTAGCTCTAAACTTAGAAATAATGTATTGGATAAACCTCCTTGGTTCCTATGACTGCTCAATTGCTTCATTTCTACTAAGGCTGTGCACTTACTAGTATTAATACAGTTGTCCTCCGCCCTTTCGCGGTTCATATACTGAGGTCCCGGTATATCATGGGTCTGCAGTATATGAAAAAAGGCCTCCTGGGTTAAGGAGGAAAGGCCTTCCCAGACCCGTCAGAGGCCCCAAAAGTGCTTCGCCGCAAACCGGAAGTGACTTCCGGTAAGCCAGAAGTGACCTCCAGATAACTAGAAACCACTTTTGGGGCCTCTGGGGGACTGGAAAGCCCTTTGAAGGCCCGTTTGGGTCAGCACCAGGCCTGGGGTAAGTACAAGAGCCGCCAGAGAGCCCACCCAGTCCCGACCTGACCCAGCATCCGCATATTACGGATTTTCAATTATTGCGGGTCGGGTCGGGTCGGGTCCCTAACCTGTGCGATAGGTGGGAGTTTACTGTACCAGTAAAACCTTTCAAACTATATGCCCCTAAGTTGCCTCAGAGTTTGCTGAATTCATTCCTTCTAGGGGGGGGAAACAAGGCTGTTGAAAAACAATGACCTAACCACAGCAGCTACTGTTAAGTTTTTTTTTCTATTTGGAACTCTTTAAAAAGTGTTATGTCGCTGTTGGTGCTACCGTTTCCTCCCACAAGGAGCTTTCTTTTCTAACCCCAGACTAACTGACAAATGAGTTTGTCCTTAGAGTTGTTGTTTGCATCAGTTCTGAAAGAAAGTGTACAGATTTTCTCTCACAGTTCATCTTTCGGTTTTGTTCCAGATCTGGCTGAAAACATGTGTGTGTGTGGGGGGGGGATAGTGCTTCATTTCTTTTTTTATTTCACTGTGTCTCCACAAAGGGGTAGGTTTTTCAGGGTGGGTGGGTTGTGACTTTCAGTTACCAAGAGACAGTTGCAAACTGGCCTTCACTGGCCTGCTGACAGGTAGCAGTACAGGAAAAGATGCTATTTGAATGTTGTAGTTGTAGTTTGTGTTTTCAAACTGGTAGTGGTACATGTCTGGAAAAAAAATTGGGGGGGGGGAGGACAGGAGTGCTGTTAACATTACAGTATTAATCAGGGAAATATGTAGACCCTGTATGCTGGGTTGGTAAAAATCAATTATTTTCAAAAATCAAATTGCTTTATATTACCAGTTAATGTTTTAAAAATAATAATTCATCAAAATCTGATTTTTAAAAATAAATAAATCTTCCAATGCCCCAATCTTAATCTAATATCATACAGGCAGGGTGGATTTAAATAAATTTAAATAAATTTAACTCCACCCTGCTTGTATGATATTAGATTAAGATTAGGGCATTGGAGAACTAGCAGCAGACACAAGAACTTTTCCTTCTGTGTGCAGAGAGAAGATATGAAGGGTTGCTCACAAAAGTCTGCCATTCTGTGTGGCCAGGTCTCTTAAGCCAGAAGGGCCCAGAGTGTTTGCATGGTGTGAGATAGCTGCCTCCTATACAGACTCAGACATGGGAAGCTCCGAGGAACTGTTTGCAGGCCATACATAGGAGCAGAGGCAGTGTGGATATATGGAGTGGGTGAATTGCAGGTTGCTGAGGCAAACAGCTCTGTTGGTTATCTCATTTCAGCTGTTCTGAGCAGGATAATAATTGTGCGCTCTCAAATGGACTCCTACTTATCTGGAGTGAGTGCTCGGAAGTACAGTGGTACCTTGATTTACAAATTTAATCCGTTCTCGGGGCATGCTCTTAAATCGAACTACTCTTAAGTCGGGGTACCTATCTAAAATTTGAAAAAATAAGTTAAAAAATCAAAAAATGAAAAAAAATTGTAAGTCGAGCAGACCATATCTAAAATTTATAAGGCGGCAGTTAAAATGCCAACAGTTTTCCACTCTTAAGTCGAATTGCTCTTAAGTTGGGGTACCACTGTAGTTTACTGGTCCCTGGTGGATGGTAAAAAGTGGGATGGGATCCTAAAATTCTCCATGAATAGCCTGTCGTTTTGCAGAGGACCAAAACCAGCAGCTACCACACGCATCGCTAAGTAGCAGTGAAGTGATAGAGGTCCTTCAGAGATAAATGTCTCATAATTTTATCAGGAATGTGTCCCGTTTGTACTGGAAAATGTGTATTTATGGATTCTTATAAATGAGTTGATAAATGGATGCCGTAATAGTGGCAGAGTAAATGCTTATCTATCTAGTCACTGTTCATTGGTATGAAAGAATTAATAGATTACATCCTGCTGTGGAAAGTCAACTCCAATATTTTCTAGTCTCTTGAAAGGTTTTAAACTTCCTTTTCTTTCCTCATGTTTAATTTTTTTTTAATGATTAGGGAAGCCAGGGGACAAATCATCGGAGGAGGAAAGACAGAACACACCAGTAGGGATGGAGCAGGTTCAACGCACACACAGGACGCAGGAGAAAACAGAATAGCAGATACAGTACATAGAACAGAGAGACACTCCACCCCATGCAACATTTGTGTGGTGTGTGTGTGTGTGTGTGTGTGTGTGTGTGTGTGTGTGTGTGTGTGTGTGTGTGTGTGTACACGTGGATCTGCCTTATGTCTCTGTCTGTCTCTTTCAACAGTCACAGCTGTGTAGCTAAAACTTCCCTGACTATGGGAGCATGGTCAGGAAAGCCAAAGGAGGAGAAGGTGGCAAAGGTAGAGATACTTTTAAAAAGGAAATCTTGGGGAGAAAAAACAGGAATTATTGTTCATGTTATGTTTTAGAAATGTATCCTGCCCATATCAATATACAGTGCTGCCTCTACTTACGAGCAGCTCTACTTACAAGCAATACAACTTTAGTGTGGGAAACCGCTGGCATTTTAATTGCTGCCTTGCAAATTTTAGATGTGCTCTGCTATAATTAACATTTTTTATTTTTTATTTATTTTTTAAATTTTTAATTTATTTTTTCAATTTTTTTATATGGCTGCCCTACTTAGGAGTTGTTCAAATTATGAGCATGCATTTGGAACGGATTAAACTCATAAGTAGAGGTACCACTATAATGGAATATTAGAAGGAACTTGAGGTCTGTGTTTGTAACTTGTACTTTGTTCAGCTGTCTTCCTCACCAGTCTTCAAGTTATTTATCCTCCATGTTAAACTGGAACATCAGCTGTCTTGATGTAGCCCATCATAGGATGAAAATTATTTGATGTATTTATTAATTGTACTTGGTTGCTTCTGTAAGGAAGAAAGACATTTTTTAAATTGTTAGATAAAATGGGAGGGCCAAAACGATATGTCCTTTCATTGTTTTAGAAAACGTTCATAGACAAACTTTGCCATCACCACTGCAACCGTGTCTTCCATGCTTCTCTTCTACGATGTATGCATCCCCAGAAAACCTCTTCTTATACCCTAAAACCAGTCCCATTTTTGTTTCTTTCTAATTGTGTTTATAGAGTAATAATGGATAAGCTGCTCAAATTAGAGCCCCAAAGAAGAATTCGGTGGAGATGATTCTCTTGGTACCAATGAAACAGAAAGGGGCAGGAGTAAGATAAATTTGAAGATAGCGTCTTAGCATTTTAGAACTGCAGAGGGCTGGAATGGACTCTATGGATTATCAAATACTAACACTGTCAAGTGGGGAATTGAACTCCACAGCCAAATGCCTAAACCACTGAGCTATCCAGTTCAATGTAGGTTGCTTTGGAAGGAGCACAATATATAGAATGTCTGGCTTTGTCCTGGTGGAAGGCTGACTTTTGAGGTCTTTATGTACACGGGGAGGAGTCCTGAGCGAAAAAAGTAGTGGCTTTTTAATTTATCTTAATTTCACTGAAAAAGTGTGCATGAATATATAGACTCTCTCTCTCTCTCTCTCTCTCTCTCTCTCTCTCTCTCTCTCTCTCTCTCTCTCTCTCTCTCTCTCTCTGTGTGTGTGTGTGTGTGTGTGTGTGTGTGTGTTATGTATAGTCACCCCCCCCGCCATTTCGCGGTTCAGGTCCCGCGGTCCCACTACATCGCGGGATCGCAGTACCTGCACTGCTGGGGGGTGGGGGGCGATCAGGTCGCTCCCCGCCACCCCCTGCCCCCTCTGAGGCTTTAAGGAGCCACCCGGGAGGGTTACGGGGAGCCATCGCATGGCTCCCTGCCCCCCCCGCCCCCTCCGAGTCTTCACGGAGCCGTGCGGGGGCGGCGGGGCGGGGCCGCAATCTCCTTTGAAATGCATTGTCAATGCATTTCAATGGAGAAAATTTCTCCATTGGAAAGCATTGAGCCAATGTTTTCCAATGGGGAAAATTTTCTCCATTGAAATGCATTGGCAATGCTTTTCAATGGAGACGGCCCGGAGGAGAAGTCTCAGGCGATGCGGGTGGGTGGCGGCGGGAGGTCAGATCCCCCTGCCGCTGCCGGCGCACACCGCCCCAAGACTTCTCCGACAGGCGCACAATCGCCCCCCAGCGCCCCCCACCCGCTTCTGCATATCGTGCATTTTAATGGATCGCGGGTGGGGTGGGTCCCTAACCCCCGCGATCAGCGGGGGGTTACTGTATTGTGTATATATAAATTGGATTTGGTGAGTCGCACTGAAGAATAGTAAAGAACTTTCATTTGAAGACAAACTTGTATTTTCTTGCCTGGCTGTCTCTGTGTTGTTAGCACTAAATGTTAATACTCTCTTCATCAGTACTAGCACTGCTACATGTGGGGTACTATCACATAAAACACAGTAACAAGAAGCACAAGGCCAGTCATGTAAATGAGCTATAAACACCTTTTAAGCTTCTGAATGGCTATTATTTAAAATGTTTCAGAGTAAACGTGGTCTCCCCTTACCCCAGATGGCACAGGTTTTGGTCGAACCATCTGGTCGAAGAGGAAACTGTGTGTGAGGGAGGGGGTCCTTCCTTTCTCAGATAGATGCTGTACAATAATATTATCTAGTGTGAAGAATGGAATAAGAGCCATGACAGTTGCTAGAAGTCTTCTTGCCATTCAGCTTGAATATGTATTGTGAGGAGTTATATTCCCTACTGTGAGTGTGGCTTTTGTTATAGAAACATTTCCGTTCCTTTTTTTTTGGTTTTTGTTTTTTTTGCCATCAGCACAGCTACAATCTCTTTAGAATCTCTACAATCTACAACCATCTTCTTCCATTGGTTGCACCATTGTCAGTATTTGTTTACTTTTTGAGATACTGTACTCTGCCTCTTAATCACAGGAATTCACGCAATAGGCATAAACCTTTGAAAACATCAGCCATCAGCAGCAGAAGCCAAATATAATAGAAGCCTCAAATTAATATAACACAGCAGAAAAAAGCAGTGCTTTTGGGTCTCATGAAGAAGTCAGTGAAAGGGGAGCGTTAACAGCACTAGAGAAGAAAAGCAGGGGCATTTCAGAGGTAAGACAACATAATGAAGAAGGCGCTATTCTGTATTCTGTATTTCAGGTGAAAAACTCTAGGGGGAGAAGTGCCTTAAAGGTCAAGCAAGATTGTGAGGAAGTACAAGGGTCTCTCTGTTGGTTGCACTTTTTGCATAAACGTTACAGATTTTTCTATTGTGATGGAAAGGATTTAGGTTTGGCTAATGTGGCAGCAACTAAGTTCAATCACCTCATTTTATTTGGCAAATGGGTGTACCACAAACACCTTTGCAGCCTCTGAAAGTGGATGGTCTTTTATCCTGGGCTCACATTTTTAGGGCTATTTAGAGAAGATGGGGATTTTGTCTGTACTCAATAACAAGCAGGAAACGAGCACAGTTCATTTTTGTACAGTACTGCATTTTGCATCATTTGTAATTTTTGAACAACTACCAAAGGCTAGGTAGGCATGGAGGTAATTCAGTCTAGATGACACTGCACTAGGCATAACTGATCTGATCTAGTTTCTGTCATAAATGTTCTGTAGATGTTATTCAAAATTCACGTTAGAAAAAGAATGTGGATGCTTTTATCTGGAAGTGGAGACAAGCAGCTTAAATTTGTACAGCATTTTCATGAATTTTAGAAAAGCTTAGAAAAAGAGTAACTCGTTCTTTGAAAAGTATGAAAAATGAAAGGCAAAATTGTTGTCAATAAATATCATATTTCTGTGGCCCAAGTCCTGTTGCATAGATATGCCTGTGTAACATTAAGTTGCACAAACCATTTCAAAATTTGCACAGGGGTGGGGGTCTGATGGTCTGATCCTAGATGTGTTTCTCCAGCCATTATAGTATGGAAGCACCTTTTGACTTTGGCATTTGCCCCCTCTTCCTGAGTCATAGGAGAAGGTTGCTGCTGCATTTACAAGCATAGTTTTGTTTCTTTTTTCACAGGTATCTTTAACATCAATCTGGACTCTGCATCTTCTTTTGAATACAAAAGAAGTAAAAACATGATCTGTGAAAACATGTTTTATTAGAATTTTAAAAGCAGAATGCATTCAGAGGTTATACTGGAAGATCTAGAAATGTTGTTACAGTATTTGTTAGGCTTTCAGTTTTCTTCCACTACATTTGGACCAAAATACCTGAATCATAGTCTGACATAATAAATTATAATATTAAATAATAAGCCCATATTTGTACTGTGTCATGTGTTCATGAATGTCTGTTGAATGCTATAGCCTGGGTTGTGGTGGTCATTTGAATACTATATTCGACTCGGTGGCTGTTTGCATTGTCTTGTCAGGGTCACACTTTCCTGAAGGATCAGAGGCAAAATCTTTGTAATGCTGATGGGCTTGGGCCTCACAATGGAATATCAAATCTTGGCTGAGGCCGCCTTTCACCAGCTCAGGTGGTCTGCACACCTTCACCCCTATCCTAACAGGAAATCCCTCACACCACTAGTCCATGCATTTATAATCTTTAAAATAGTCTATTGCAACTCTCAGTTCATGGGTTTCCCCACGAAGATGGTTCAGAAGCTGCAGGTGGTGCAGAATGTGACTGCCAAACTGGTCTCTGGAACATCTCAACATGACAATATAACTCCTGTTCTGACCAGCCAGCACTGTCTGACCTGTCTTTAAGCTGCTTATGTTAGGTATTAAGCCCATAATGGTTTAGAACCTTGTTACTCGCCTGTATGCTTCTCCCTCAAAACATCTACCTGCTTCCCTGTACCTCCACCCCAGACTTCTTATATGGGAATTCTCTGGTGTCTGCATTAGTCTGGCATTTCCTTCTGCTAGAACGAGCTGGTTGTTCTCCCAAATCCTTCTTTAGTTTGGCCCAAAGTAATCTTGCATTCGCCTCTTGGTCCTCCTCCTGTGGAATCTTTTGCAGCTAATGGGTTTGTTGGATCATTGCATCCATCTGTTCATGTCTGTTATGGTCCTGAGATTTTGGCATTTTCTTTATCAATTTTTTTATCACTTTCTGTTATTATGTTTGGTTGTGTTTGTCAAACATAACAATAAATTAACAGCTTTGCTGCTAGTTGGGTGGGACGTAAATGTAAATAAATAAATAAATAAATAAAATTTCTTCATGACACTTGTCTGAATTTCATGGCAACAGCTTTTAACAGTGATGTCATACAAATTTCAAACATGTGACATGAAAATATATATGGCAGTCTGGATATATCTGATATTGAAGTGTGGGTCCTGGACTCAAGCACTTCTCACATAATTAGCGTGAAAGAAATTTTTAGGTTCTGGTATCTGCTAGGTTTTTTGTCTCTGCACACATAGGTTATAGATTTGATACATGTACACGACACACACAAAAACCCTCAGGAAGTGCTTCACCAGCATAAGTCTGTTGATGCAAACACCAACTATATAGAATTCACAATGCTGATGTAATCTGTGTCCTCATGTAGGCTTATTATGCTTTGTTTATCCCCCCCCCAAAAAAAAAAAAACAGGTTATATTTTCATAAAACTGTATTGGCTTTGTTCTTCTAAACTGAAAGGATAGTCTGATGAGCAACAATTCTATAATATCTTACTATATGTGGGTTGCATGAGTGTACTGGATTGTTACAAGGTTGGGTTGAGCTATAGATGGTTGTTTGATGATTTTACCTGTGGATAGTAATTTGAATGTGTCTGGCATTATTATTACCACACTACTCTTTGTGTGTGTGGGCTGCATATATGGAAACAAGACCAAAAGGCCAAGAAACAAGGTAGAGAGAAACATGGAGGACAACAATTCATTCATTCATTCAGTTTGTAGTTGAAATGAAACAGTGATATGAGCATGTTGCTGGGTTGCCGAAGAAACATAATTGTGTCCATTATTTTTAAAAATCAGAAATAGTATGATGAGGGATGATGCCCCTCTCCCCCAACACACAGGGATAGCAGTTGCACTAACAGTTGTGGTGTCCGTCTTCATAACCAGGGTGGATGAAAATAAATGATTTTTCTAAAGCAAATTGATTTAAATCATGATTTTTAAAAATCAAAATGTTATTTAAATAATCAAGAAACAGCATTTTAAAAATTTAAATAATTTAAATCCAGTCTGCATAGACGTACAAGTTTTTGAAAACACTGCTGAATATCTGCATGTAACTTCTGTGTGGGTGGTTTTGATGTTTGAATGTTGTATTGCATGAATGAGTGTGAATGGGCTCACAGTTGACAAGAGGATTGTCTGTTATCTGTGGTTATATCGTTTCCATTTTTCATGGAAGATTAAGACATAATTTGGGACAAAGCTGAAATGCTACACATGCTATTTTGATCAGTTTTTCTTATTAGTTTGCAAACTATGCATACAGAGGCTCTCTGTGTTCCCTTTACCTCATATTGGCACAAGGCATGAAATTGCAAGAGCTGCAGAATTAAAATTCAGGTGAAGAATAAAAGGAGTGTGCAGATTTCCTTATTTGAATAGTATTTAAACCTTCAGCTTTTGATACAGCTTTCTCGTTCTGTGTCAATTCTGTATCACTCTGTGCATACAGAGTGATGGCTTGTTTACAGCCTTTACTAATCAGATGTTATGGAGCAAATGCTGCATTTATAAATAAAGGGCAGAGGCTTCTAAATCAAATAACATAAATGATCTTGCTGGAAGGAAAAATCCTTGTGATGAGTTGGATCTTTTCAGAGCACTGAGAAAAAAAGCAAACAACAACAACAATGTATTCTGTCCTTTCAGGTGTTCTTGGATTAATATTGAACATTTGAGCCCTGATCCACTCAACATATTCACGTCTCCATTAAATGACTGTTCTTTTGCAGTTTTGTGTAACAAATTAATCTGTTTTGAATTTACTCTTGCACTCTGCCACAGTAAATTGGAAGCAACTCAATAGCACATAACATGGCGCCATATGTTGCCCAGAACATAACAATAGAAAATCAAAATTTAGAGTTTCTTCCTTCAATGTGAGGTTCTACCTCACAGAACATACGTGTAACATCTTCTTAATACACTGTGAAGCATAGAATGACTTCCAATCTTTAGAAGTCTCTTCACACATTACCTTTGCTTATTTACATGAAAAAAAATAACTAGTACAGCTTTACCATGTTAGTTTCATGAGGTGAATATTATTTAGCAAGTCCTCACTTTGAAGTTTGAAAACTTCAAAGGGCCCATCTCTGTTGCTGCTTCCAGATTCTGGAACTCCCTCTTGTAAGAAGCCAGGCTGGCCCCATCTCTGCTGTCCTTCTGCAGGCAAAGACCTTTCCCTTCAGGCAGGCTTTTCCTGAATGACTGCTGGTTTGAGAGAGGGTTTAAATTTATTATTGTGCTCTCTTTTAATGTTTGTTTTAATATTGAACTTACAGCTATTTTAATATAATACTTGTTTCACCTGGATGACTGAGAATCTTCACAGACATACTTGTTTCATTATTTTTTAACTATTTTTATATTTTTAATATTTAGTTTTTAAATACTGATTTATGATGTAAGTTGCCCTGGGTTCTTTCAGGGTGAAAGGCGGGATAGAAATTAACAACAACAACAACAACAACAACAACAACAATAAATAATAATAATAATAATAATAATAATAATAATAATAATAATAATAATAATAATAATAATAATAATAATAATAATAATAATAATAATAATAATAATAAAAAAACTTACTGGGATCTGCTAATAATAATTCTCCAAGTGCACAATGAACCAACTAGAAATAACAGCTGATATGATCACCAAAAGAGTACAAAGAGTCAAAAGCTGGACATCACCTGGCAATGATCAGCTGCATAGGTTTTGGCTTAAACACCTGACCAGTCTACATGGAAAAATGGCACAACAATTTAATGAAATGTTGAGGATGGGTTATATTAATAAGTGGTTACCAACTGGCAAAATCTATTTGATTCAGAAGGATCCAACAAAAGGAGTAATACCTGAAAATTACAGGCCAATAAAGTGTTTACCAACTATGTATAAACTGCTAACAGGCATCATAGCTTATAGAGTCCAGGATTATTTGGAAGCAAATAGCATCATGCTAGTAGAGCAGAAAGGGAACAAACGGGGAAGTAGAGGCACAAAATATCAGTTATTTATGGATAAAATGATCCTAGAGAATTGTAAAGCCCGGAAAACTAATTTATATATGACTTGGATTGACTATAAAAAAGCCTTTGACTCAGTACCGCATAGTTGGATTATTAAGTGCCTGAATGCCATTGGAATATGTAAAAGTATTAGTGCCCTAATTGAAAATGCGATGAAGAACTGGAAAACAGAATTGTTTGTCAGGGACGAAAGCTACGGATTGGTTAGCAGTAAACGAGGGATTTTTCAATGTGACTCTTTGTCACCTCTCCTATTTACTATTGCCCTGATTCCCCTCTCAATAATTTTGCAGAAGACAAATTTAGGGTACCAAACTGCTAAAATTCAGGGAAGATCTCTCATCTATTAGATATGGAGGACTTAAAGTTGTATGGAAAATCAGAAATTGAAATACACTCACTGACCAACACAGCCCAAATTTTCAGTACTGATGTTAGTATTGAGTTTGGACTAAACAAATATGCCACAGTAGTACTGAGAAAAGGAAAAAATCACTGAGTGAAGGAATTGAAATGCCAAATGGACAAGCTATTAAATATCATCAGTCTGAAGCCTATAAATATCTGAGCATACTGCAATTATATAATATCAAGCATGGTCAAGTGAAGAATGTGGTCAGTAAAGAATCTATCCAAAGGATTAGAAAAGTATTAAAAAGTAAGGTGAATGGGGGTAACACCATCAAGGCCATTAATAGCTGGGCCATATCGGTCATTAGGTATACCACTGGCATTATAAACTGGACTCAGATGGAGCGAGATATTTTGGATAGGAAAATAAGAAAACTTATGACCATTCACTATGCATTACATCCACGCGGTGATGTTGACAGGCTATATTTACCTAGAAAATTAGGTGGCAAAGGTCTTCTGCAAGTGAGGCAGACAGTTGAAGAAGAGAAACATGTGTTGGCAGATATCTAATAAATAGTACAGAGCCAGCATTATTGGAGGTTACGAATAGGGAGGCGTTTAAAGTAAAGCAAACAAAGCGTCAATACAGGAAAACAACAATGCAAATACAAGCTGATAGCTGGCATAATAAAGCACTGCATGGGCAATTCCTCGAAAAATCAAAGGAAAAGTAGATGAGGAAAAGATCTGGTTATGGCTCACCAATGGAACACTGAAAAAAGAGACAGAGGCCCTGATTTTTGCAGTTCAAGAACAAGCTATCAGAACAAAATGCAGTTAAGGCTAGAATAGGAAAATCAGCTGAGTCCCCCACATTGAGCTGTTGCAAGATAATTGCTCAGACTGATTACAAACAGCGTCATAATGTAGTGGCTCAAATGGTCCACTGGAATTTGTGCCAGAACTACCATCTGAAAAAATTGCCTGATATCAGGATCTGAAAATTGAACTTCAGAGACTCTGGCACAAACCAGTAAAGGTGGTCCCAGTGGTAATCGGCACGCTGGGTGCAGTGCCCAAAGAGCTAAGCAAATATTTAGAAGAAATTGGAATTGACAAAGTTGGAATTGCAGAAAAACTGGGATCACTCGCATAATTCGCCGATCAGTCCTAGATGCTTGGGAAGCGTTCGACCTTACTGGTATAAAATCCAGTGTAGATAGCTGTGTGCATAATAAATAAATAAATAAATATACATCACTGAGTCCTAAACGCTTAATAAGCGTTCAACTAGTTACTCTACTATTGGGTAATATAAATCCACACTTTTTTCTTCCAGTGTAAAAACCTGTCTGTCTGATAGCTGTAATGTGGCTCATTAATTATGGTCCAACCAGTTCTTTGCTACGGGCAGCTGTGTGGTTAATAAATAAATAAATAAATAAATAAATAAATAAATAAATAAATAATAATAATAATAATAATAATAATAATAATAATAATAATAATAATAATAATAATAATAATAATAATAATAATAATAACACAGTTGTTTCTCAGTTACTCTACTATCTCCTGGTATAGCAACATCAATGATCCACACTTTTTTCTTCTCCACAATCACAACATCTGGGGTATTATGCTCCAAAAACCTGTCTGTCTGTATTCAGAAGTCCCAAAGTAATTTTGCATGCTCATTTTCAGTCACTTTTTCAGGCTTATGGTCCAACCAGTTCTTTGCTACGGGCAGATGATAGTTCTGACACAAATTCCAGTGGACCATTTGAGCAACTACATTATGACGCTGTTTGTAATCAGTCTGAGCAATTTTCTTGCAACAACTCAATATATGGTCAATAGTTTCATCCGCCTCTTTGCATAGTCTACATGTGGGGCACTCAGCTGATTTTTCTATTCTAGCCTTAACTGCATTTGTTCTAATAGCTTGTTCTTGAGCTGCAAAAATCAGGGCTTCTGTCTCTTTTTTCAGTGTTCCATTGGTGAGCCATAACCAGGTCTTTTCCTTTGATTTTTTTCGAGGAACTGCCCATGCAGCGCTTTACTATGCCAGCTATCAGCTCGTATTTGCATTGCTGTTTTCCTGTATTGACCCTTTGTTTGATTTACTTTAAACACCTCCCTGTTCTTATTATTTTTTGACATAATCTGCCAACACATGCTTCTCTTCTTCAACTGTCTGCTTCACTTGCAGAAGACCTTTGCCACCTAATTTTCTAGGTAAATACAGCCTGTCAACATCACTGCATGGATGTAATGCATAGTGAATGGTCATAAGTTTTCTTGTTTTCCTATCTAGAATATCTAGCTCCGTCTGAGTCCAGTTTATAATGCCAGCGGTATACCTGATGACCTGTATGGCCCAGCTATTAATGGCCTTGATGGTGTTACCACCATTCAGCTTACTTTTTAATACTTTTCTGACCCTTTGGATATATTATTTACTGACCACATTTTTCACTTGCCCATGCTTGATATTATATAATTGCAGTATGTCCAGATATTTATAGGCTTCAGACTGACGATATTTAATAGCTTGTCCATTTGGCATTTCAATTCTTTCACTCTCAATAATAATAATAATAATAATAATAATAATAATAATAATAATAATAATAATAATAATAATAATAATAATAATAATAATAATTTATACATACATACATACATACATACATACATACATACATATACATACATACATTACTGAAGTTTAGCCACTCCCTTCTATTCAGATTCTAAACCTTAGCTGGAATCCTGTTGGTATTTGTGTCTGGTTTGTGTTACTTGCTGCAGCTATTGGGCAATTGACAAGGTGCAGTGGGGCATCTAGGTTGTTTAGTTCAGGATATCATAGCACTTGGTTAGTTAGACAGAGCAAATAATACAAACATCAGTAGAATTTTGGCTATTATGTTCAGCTGGGAGGAAGTCTCTGTGTTTTGCCAGCTCTCATAAAATACCAAGTGATTTTTAAGGAAATTAGACCCTCTGGGTTTCCAGATGAGCTCTTGATTAAACTTTGTAGTAACTGTGTGGTCAGCTACATACTGTATTTGTGGACCTTTAAAAGGTTTTCACAGGTTGAGAAGGTTGTTGAGGATTTCCAGCCATACAGTTCCTTTTAAAGGGAAATGATTTTTTTCTTTTTCTATTTATTATGCTATGGCAAGGTGTAAAATAAAACCTGCTCAGTCATTATAAGACACTTTGCCAAATAATTATTTGCACATGTAAACTGAGCTCATCTTCATGGGCTCTAACTTGATAAGTTGTAAAGATGTCATAAAATGTATTTAATAATCAGAGTTTTTTAAAAAAACAGGATTGAGGAATACTGCCATAGAAGTCAGCAATCAGAATGGATTGACTACATAAGAACGTAAGAACAGCCTTGCTGGTACAGGCCCTAGCCCATCCAGGCCAGCATTTTGTCTCACACAGCGGCTCACCATTTGCTTCAGGGTATTTTCAAGCAGATGCCTTCACCTGCTTATGATTGAGAGATATCCTGCCTATCTCTCCAACCTGGAGGTTGTCCTTGGGCATCCATAATGATAGCCATGGATACCCTTGTTCCCCATGAACTTGTCCAGTCCTTTCTTAAAGCTGTCAAGGCTGACAGCTGTCACCACTTCTTCTGGCAGGGAGTTCCAGAGACCAGTAATCCTCTGGGTGAAAAAGTACTTTCTCTTATTTGTTTGAGATCTAGCACCCAAAAGTTTCATGGAGTGCCCCCTAGTTCTAGTGTTGTGTGATAGGGAAAACAGTTTTTCCTTATCTACTTTGTCCACACCGTGTATGATTTTATAAACTTCAATCAGGTCACCTCTTAGGCGCCGTCATTCAAGAGTGAAGAGGCCCAGCCGTTGCAGCTTCATATGGTGCATAATATACAATGCATCATAAGCTGCAAGGAAAATGTGGCCAGCATTTAATATTTCATTCCACTAATTCTGTCCACTCACAGATTCAATACAACAGGCTGAAATCTGGTTAGGTATTTTGTTATCTTTCCTAGTCTCATTTGGCACTTAAATCAACATGGCCTTGTACATTATGGTAAGGGCTTTCACAAAGCCTCGAGTTTCTCCCATTTTTACCCTGTTCTAATTTGCCTGCCATGAAATTGGCTGCGATCTCTGTATCTTTGCACCTTGGATTGCTAAAGCTGTTATTATATTGACTGGAAACTCCCTTTACATAACATATATGAGTCTCATGATAAACACAGCAGCCATTGTTTGTTCAGAGTTGTCATCCCCATTAAATCTTTAAAGAGCATTCCAAACACTTGTGCTGGAAGTGATTTGTCTAACATTTGTTCTTCTTGACTCAGTTTTATCTGTGAGTAATGGAATTGGTTGCATTGGGTATTTTTTTCTATAAATCATTTTTTTCAATGTTCCAGCATTTTGAGCAGCAAGGTTACACCTGAATGATGCCTTAGTAGGAATAGATAGCAGCTGAAGATGAGGATATAATTTGGAGAATGTTTCCTGTTCAGGAACATCAATTTGAGATAAACACTAAAACTGCAGAAATGAACAGTAAATGTTCCCAGTATTTTCGTCCCTCACTATTGAAGAGCATGCATTCAAAAGCGGGAGCATAGTGTTAAAAAGTAAAGCCAGTACTTAGAAATCTAAATGAATGCTGAGAATTTCAACTCTAGCACACTCAGAAGAAACTGCTTAAATTACTTGAAATTACAGAAGTTCTGGAACTCGAGCCATTTTAAGTTGTTAAAATATTAAAATTATCAAATACTTTGGCTTTGGATGAGGTATAAATATAGGGGAGGTGGTTGAAGCTGGCAAATGGCATACTTAACAGTGGGATAGCATAAAAACAGTAGCTGCAGTAAAATGCTTTACTTCCATAGGATGGCCCTGGATTCTTTCCACCTTTGCAATGCAAATAGAACGTACATATAACAAACATGTGATATATCTGTTCATCGTTAGTCTCACTTATACCTTTTTTCTCTCCAGAAGTTTGCTTGCTGTCTTTACAGTTACCATCTTTAAAAAAAAATACATCCTTTGCAGAGTAGTTTGTGAAATTATAGGCACCAGCCAGTCCGTACTGTGCAGAAGCTGGCATCTGAATTTGCCAGTTTGAACAGAAAGCGATTTATGTTAACTAAATGGAGTAAACACAGTTTCAGGACAGATCTTTTGTTCAATTAATATAAGTCTAGAACAGTGATGGCGAACCTTTTAGACACCGAGTGCCCATACTGTGATTCAGAACCCACTATTTTTTTGCAAAGTGCCAATACAGCCATTTAACCTGAGTACGGGTGGCTGTGAAGAGGCAATGTCAGGTGCCCACAGAAAGCGCTCTGAGTGCCACCTTTGGCCCCTGTCCCATAGATTCGCCAACCCTGGTCTAGAACCTGGATTTTAATCTGCCTTCAGTTACGGTAACCCATTTGTGTCAGGTGGAACTTGACTGTTAGACCCCTTTGAACTTCCTTAAAATGGAGATAACTAGAATCTTGAAGTGCATGCTTGTTGACATGTTCATGGGAATCTGTAAAATATGGAAACTGTAAAATATGAAACTAGTTATATAAGACAGAGCAAGGGCAGCAAGATAAACAGCTTCAGAAAGGTGTAGAAATAAATGGCTGTCACACTGGCCCTAATAAATGACTTGTGGTAGAAAAATGAAGGGAAGTGACATTGGTAATTAGTTGCTGAAGGAACCATGTGTCTTTCTTTAGGGGGAGTTTAAGATTGGGTTTGCAGATGACGTGTGTTTCTGCTTCTTTTTCCTGAATATAGTTAATGGACTGTAGTCATGCGCCTCGGGGCAGTTGCACTGTGACCAGACCTGCATTTTGTCATTGATGAACCCCTATGTGAAACTGTTTTGTTAGTTAATCTGGAGATTTAGGGTGAGGTGTATTCAACATATTGAAGATGGCTAACTATTTCATCAAATTCGGGGCATGCTTGTGGAGATGCTGAACTGATGACTAGGATCTACTGAACTGGATATGAGCCTTTATAGTTACACTCAAGATTGAAAAAGTTTTTGGTAGTTGTCTTGATTGGCTAGAAAGCAGCCCACAACTGTTTCTGAGTATAATTGCACTCCCATCTCTTTCAGGATTCAAGCACACTATGTAGGGGGTGCTCTTATACAGGACATTCATTCATTATTTTATTTTAATTTTGTTTTATTTATGATAACTAAATGGTTTCTTTTGCACAGTACACTTTTTCCAAATGGTAGCTGCAACTCATTTTGGACAGAGATGACACCATGGATAAATATGGCTTGGCTAAAGTCTCACATTATAGTTATTTCATCTCATACTTGATGCCTGCCAAATGGGTGGAACTACAATTTCATCCTTCCCCATCCATCCCTAAGCAGGTCAGGGATGGTTGTAATTCATTGACTATGTGGCTGATTGTTTGAAGAAAACTTGGGGAATTTAGCCAATAAGATAGAAAATACTGTAACCAGATTGCTGAGCTGAAACTGTGAATGAAACACTGCAGTGAACTAGTGTTCAATTTTGAGCACAAATGAGCTTGCTTTTAAAACCTAGTACTTGAGTAACAGAAGTACAGCCTTCACTGTGGAAAATACCCTAATATTTTCCATGTGGAAAATTTGAAATGTTCACCCCAAGGGTCTGAAGTTCAGTGATCCTTTTATTTGCTTGAATATCCCAATCATCATAAACAGAAGCAGAAAATAAAAACTTAGAAAATTCATTATTTGTTGTTATCTGTGGAAATTCTTAGTGATCCAGGTGAGGTTATCTGGGAGTTGAATCATGGCAACTGGACTTTTTTCTTGTGAGATTGAAATGTTTCACTACTCATCCAAGTTGACTGAAGAAGGTACTTGGATATATAGTGAAACATTTCAGTCCTATAAAAAAAGAAGTCCAGTGGTCATGACTCAACTCCCAGATTATTGTTGATTGATTTTGTTTGGTTGATTGATTTTGTTTGATTTTGTTTTGTTTTGTTTTGTTTTGATTCTGCTGCTGTTGGTTTTAATAATTATTTCAGTTAAGAGGCTCAGACTATAAACTAGGCAATGAGATGGTTGAGTTACAGCTTTAAAAAAACTTGACTTTTGAAAAAGTATTAGAGGAAAATGACAGTAATGAACGGAACCATTTAAGAAAGCATGCATATGACAAGCATCATAATATTTGTGTACTGTCAAATTCTGACTTATGGTGACCTTTTCCAGGTTTTTCTTGGTAGAGAATACACAGAAGTGAATTACTGTTACCTTCTTCTAAGAATGCCTTGAAAGAAAGAAAAAATACATATGGAGAGAGAAAGAGGGAGGGAAGTGTAAGCATGTGACTTCCTGCCTGTAGTCATATGGGATCTAGTCATAGTGGTGAAGAAGGTTGGAGAGGAACTTAATACCTCCATGTTCTTCTTCAAGAATGAGACAACTATAGCCAACCCACAATTACCACAGTGTAAAGAAAATGACGGAGGGAATTTTTAAAAAAATCCCATGTTTATGGATAAAAGGTAGCACTTTTTAAATATTTTTGTGAAACCTTTCTTTTGTATTGTTTTTAAATGTACAGTAAACAGAATAAAGTGTAAACCTTTAGTGTTGGGAAACGAAGAGAAAGGAGTCTTGAAAGAGTTTAACATTAAATTACTGCTCAGTTGCATGTCACTCTGTGAGGCACCTGTCTGTAGAAAAGAGAAAAAGTGAGGTACACATATCTTTGTCCAGGCACCTTAACTGTCCATCCAATGTTGTTGCTGATAGACTGCTTGTTGGCTGGCAGGTGACAGGAATTTGGCTTTACAGTGCTGTAAAAATAGTATATTTGTGGCAATGAACACTGCCATGAATCTTCTACACTGATCACTGTACTCAGTGTACTGTATTGGTGAACCCCAGTGCATAGGAAAATACTCTGACTACAGACTTTGGCCTTATCTCTAGAACAAACTTGATACAGTTATCTCAGTCTGGAAAAGGGTCATTCTGGGACAGGATTGTATCATATAAGAGAGAGATGTGAGATCATGTCTACATTGTTTGCACCTTGTTATTGGGTTTAGGCTTTTCTTGAAGGAGGTCAGGAGATCAGTAGGTACAGAAGATCTGAAGACCCTGAAGAATTTTTCTTCATATAGAGTACTGTAGCAGATTTCTGTTACAAAACAGGTTGTCTGTCTGTGTTCACTCGGATGCTTTGTGAAGTTGCAAATAGGGCACTGGTCCCCAGCCTTGGCTCCCTAGATCAGTGTTGGCAAACCTATGGCACGGGTGCCAAAGTTGGCACTCGGAGCCCTTTCTGTGGGCACCCGACATCGCCCCTTCACAGCCACCTTTATTCAGGTTAAATTGCTGTATTGGCACTTTGCAAAAAAAAAAAAGTGGGTTTTGAATCACAGTTTGAGCACTCAGTCTCTAAAAGGTTCGCCATCACTGCCCTAGATGTTCCCAGATGTCCTGCAGAGCACAGCTAGTGGTGAAGGCTTCTGGGAGTTTTACTCCAAGAACATCTGGGGACCCAAGATTGAGAACCCCTGTATTAAAGTCTGAGTATACACCTTGAAGGAATGAAGTAACATAAAGGAATCATTTTGGATAGACAGGCCTCTTCTCTTCATTGCCTCTCACTTGGTCCATTTTAGGGCTTCTCTTTCAATGTGTGGCCACTGCCTTGGTGTCACTTGTGCCCAAGAGCCTCATGATGCAGTGATTCAATGTTATAGTACAACCAAAACTGCTCACGACCTGGGGTTCAGTCCCAGGTAGCTGGCTCATGGTTGACTCTGCCTTCTATCCTTCATAGGTTGGTAAAATGAGTACCTAGCTTGCTGGGTGGGGGGGGCAATGTGTAGCATAATTAAACTGTAAATTGTCCAGAGAGTGCTTTAAACACTATGGGGTGGTATATAAACAGAACACTTTGCTTTTTGCTTTTGCAAGTTACACAGTCTACTAGTTTTGGCAGGTTATGATGGTATCTTCACATTGTAATACAAGCCACTTGCTAATTTTTGTATGAACCGAATTAGTATTAAAAACAGACAAGGACATCCTTTGGTCAGTTGACAATTCAACATTATAGGCTTTTAGCTAAGAATTTTCCCACCTACCATGTACAGTGACAAAGAAAAGGCAAGGATGAATGAATGAATGAATGAATGCTCAGCAAACCTATTTGGCATTAATAACTACAATTGAACTGTAACAGCCCAGTCAGAAGGGATTGATAAACCAAGTGTGCCAGATTGTGGGGTAACCAATATTCATGGTGTATTTAGTCCAGATATTTTGGAAAAGTCATTTCCTATAATCGTGAGGCTCATGCGGGCAGTAATAATCAAGGTTTAAATAAAAAGGAGGAGGATTTGTTTCAGTTGCATTTGCTTTCTTGCTGCCAGGCTGCTTGCCAAGTGCCCATCCCCCCATTGGTGGCCCCTGTCAACTGTCACAGAACATTCTGGTTCATCTTTTCTGAGGAATTCTAACATCCTTACAAAATACAACCTTGGATTTTTCTAACCTGCATCTTCTCTGCTTTACCATGCTGTTGATTTTCAAGGTGTGATACTGGATTGTGATAAGTAGTGCTATTTGTCTTTGATGAACATCAAACATGTTAGTCTTCTGAAAAACAAAGACTACTCATTATATATGTATATAAAAGGTGTTAAAGTAAATACTGGTACATCTTTGATAAAACGTTGGTGACAAATGCTATGGCTCTTCTGTTCCTGCTTTTTATTATCCTTCTAGGAAGGGTTCATTTACTAATCATCCCAAGATTTGATTGTTGGAGTCTGAGGGACTTTTGTTTTATGCCTTTTCTTGCTCAGTAGATGCAAGATAATTTAATGAGTGTATCCTGAGTATTTTCTCATGTTCCTGCTCTGCCTTGACTTTGCTTTGAGTCTGTACTATTAAGGCGGGAGGGTGTAGGTAATGAGCAGGTGGTTGTCTCTCTCTGAATGTCTCTGGTTGAACAACAACCACAACAGTATGCCCCCAGAGACATCATTTTTTATAAAAAAAATATTTTATTACAAAATACAAATACAAAGTATATATATGAAAAAGCCTGAAATAAAACAAAATAACAGTGCTCCCTTCCACCAATGGGACCTCTTAAACAGCATTGTCCCTTATTATCCTCCCTTCCAGAACTGAATTAATTATTGCACTAGAACTTTAACCTTATTTCTTACAAGCACATATTCAATAAATCTACCCCATATATCATAAAATATCTCTTTTTAACTCTCCTTTCTTAATCTTTAAATTACATGTGAATTTGTCATTTAAGGCAATATGTATTTCAAACTCCATTATATCATTCATACATACATAGTTCATAATTCCCCTTTCAATTCCTAGCTATGATTAATCTACTGCTGTCAAGAGATTAGTGATCAACTCTCTAGTTTTAAAGTCATAATCTGTCTTAACAAATATTAACAATTAAGCAATTTCTGAATTGGGCTCTATATGCCTTTCAAGTATATCACTTAATTCTTTAAAAATAGATCTCCAAAATTTTTCTACCTTTTCACATTCCCACCACATCAACATCCTCACCACATTTCCAACAAATACTAGAAAAATATCATTTATTTTATTCAATTCATTCGTGTCAAATAAACCTATTTTTACATAGGTTTTTTTTAACCAAAAAATTCTTTTATTCTCACTGACATAGATCTAAGTACGTATTTATTTATTTATTTATTTATTTATTTATTTATTTATTTATTTATACAGTATTCTCATTCTCCATATTTTATCCCAATCTTCCTCTTCTATTTCTTTTTAAAAACCTTTCTCCCAGACTACGTTCAATCCTCTTCCCTCATTTTCCTCTAAGTCCAAAAGTACCTTATATATTTTACTCACACTGCCTTTCACTACATCTTCCTTTTGAATATCTTCATACAACACTAAGAGCTGTTCATATTTTGTATATTCTCTGCATTATTTATGTTTCTTAATCCAATCATTAGTCCATTTTTCTAATTGCACATAAACAATGGAATATCCCTACATTGCAAAACTTCTTTCATGTATGCCCGATTGGCACATCCCAAAGTCTCTGTCTGTGGTCAACCTGGCCAAGTGGGCAAGCGATTGGTGGAAAAAAAATCATGGTCTCCTCCCATGGGGGCGAGCCCATCAGGAAAGTGCAGGTTAAAAAAATAAAATAAAATAAAATAAATGGTTTTTTTGCTTATGGTTAGGCTTAGGGCAAACGGATTTGGGCTACGATTATTGCGGTCGCCTTATTTCAATCTCATTTTTTATCCATCCAGTCCTTCAATCTCACCACTTGTTTTTCCCTACATAATTTTATAAAAACTTTTAAATTTGCAGGGAAATCCTCTATTTCAGTCACTAATTTTAATGGTGAATCAAAAATGATGTGGCGGCATCATCATCATTGTTATCATTGTCTGTTGTTGTCGTTGTCGTTGTTGTCGTTGTTGTTGTCGTCATTGTTAATTGGAAAATAAAATGTCATGCAAGAGGTAGGGTCAGGAGGCTGTTTTTGCAGTGAATACTATGCCTAATCCTGATTGGAACGTGGGATAATATGTCAGAAAATAAATCATAAGACTTCAATAATGATAGTCTTTTTGTATCATTTTACAAAAGCTGTGTTTCATATAAAACATAGGCAAGAAAGAGATTCAAGTTCTTAAGAGAACACTGAAAGCAGCAAGAAGCATTGTCATCTTAAAAGCCATACTTTCCAGATTGACTCTAAACTTAGTTGAAATTTCCTCCTGTTTAATAGAAAACCTGAATACTTCTGTTAATCTTTAGTACAGAAATATACAGTACTACAAGCCTCATGTATTTTTCCCCTTTCAAATTTTTGAAGCTAATGTAAACTCTATTTGCCACTCTCTGTGGAACCTTCAGGATGTTTTATAACTTTCCAAAGAAAAATCATCTCAGCATCTAGCAATTTGGAATCATATGGAATAAAGTTATACAGGCAGGACTAACAAAGCATTGTAATGGGAATTTGTTGTTTATGCATTGTATTAATAGCATGAATTTAGGTACAAAATACATGATGTGTTGGATTTCTATTAAAAAAAAATTACCTGCTGATGTAGAAGGGAAATCTACAAATATATCTATTAATGAGCACTTTAGCTTTGTCCTTGCTAGGAAGAATTAATTCTAATACACAGGATCCTTAACAACTTTGGATTTCAAACAAGGATTGTTTGACCATAATTAATTCTGTACTTGTCTTCTGGCCAGGCTAATGTTGGAATCTCTGGCGCAAGTATTCTGAAGTGTGAATTCAATTATCGTTGAGTAGGCTGATGATTGGATGGTTATGTTTATTTATTTTTTGTCAAGCAGAGAGAGAGAAAAAATCAGAGCAACTTATATTCCAGTCTGATAGATCTCTGCAGCTGCAGTGATGCAAAGAGCAGCTTGTGTGCAGGATTAGAAATCTTTTGAATTTTCAATATTGGCATCATATTTCAAAGCGCAACTGCTCCTGTGAGAGATGTTGAATATTATACAGTATTTCTATACCCGTATGCCATCTGCAGTTATCCCTGTTTTGCCAAAGGGCTGGACTTTACAGTACCTGTGACCACCTATCTCTCGTAATGATTACCCAGGCTGCTATCCTGATAGTATGCTCAGCTGGTGGTTTGCGGGCAGTGATCTTGCTAGATACATGCAGATGGAAGCTATTCCGTCAGTGAAACCGAGAGAGGCAATTTTATTTCACAGTGCAGCCCATGAATAGCCCCTAGAGATTTGTTTCAGAGGGTTGGGATGTATAGGTACAAGGAGGAAGTCTTGTTAAGGTTGTAAAGAGAGTGGAGGAATTTCCTCCTCTTAAATTTCTCAGAGAGAATAGTTTCTGACAACTGCACAGTAGTATTCTGGCCATAACTTCCAATCTTTAGTCTCTTCGTGAATATTTGAATTGGTAGGATAAACAATGTTGAGCACTTGATGTAACCTAGCTTATGAATGGGCTTAATTCCGAAGAGGGCAACATGGATGATCAGGGGACTGAAAATTAAGCCCTGTGAGTCTGTGAAGATTCTCAGTCATCCAGGTAAAGTGATCTGGAAGTTGAGTCAGGGTTACATACCGGTAGGTGGGACTTTCACTCACCTGAGGTCTTGGTCCACCTAATGAGCCTATTCAGACCAGGGTGATGTGAAATCAAGGTGAACTACAAATTGAAGGATTCACCACTGACTTTCCTCAGACTGACAAAGCTGCTTGGATAAGTAGTAAAATGTTTTGATCTCTCAAGAAAAGAAGTCCAGTTGCCATGACTCAACTTCCATACAAGCCCTATGAGGAGAGACTGGAAGAGCTTAGCATGTTTAACTTGGGTAAGAAGACTGAGGGGAGGTATAATAGCACTTTTCAAATACAGTACTTGAAAGGCTGTAATGCAGAGGAAGGCAGGATCCATTCTCGATCACCCCAGAGTGCAGAACACATAACAGTGGGCTCAAGGTATAGGAAGCCAGATTTAGGCTATATATTAGGAAAAACTTCTTGACCGTTAGAGCAGTATGACAATGGAACCTCTTTTAGTATATTACAGTGATACCTCTGATAACAAATTTAATTCGTTCTCTGGGGCAATTTGTTATCCGAAGCATTCATTATCCGAAACGCAGTTTCCCATTGAAATGAATGGGAAACCGATTACTCCATTCCGGAGGTCTGAAAAAGGGCAAAAAAGCTGGGGGGTGTCCCAGACCTCTCTAGAAAGTGCACTTTAAAGGCATGCAGTACTGGAACTCACACACACCCTGAACACTCTGCATTGCAGTGCAGACACAGAGAAAAGAGAGCAATGCAGACACAGAGAAAAGAGAGCAGCAAGACTACCCCAGCCTGTTCCCGCCAAAAATTCAATGGGAAAAATGCAAACACACACAAACACAAGCTGCAAGAGAACCCCAGCCCATTCTTGCTTGCAGAGCAATGGAAAAGATTGCAAACATGGAGAAATGAAAGCAGCAAGACTACCCCAGCCTGTTCCTGCCCAAAGTGCAATGGGGAAAAATGCAAACATACAGAAACACAGGCAGGAAGACTACCCCAGCCTGTCCATACCAAAAAATGCAAGGAAAAGCAGTGCAAGGATTAATAAAAGCTAGCTCCCTACCTTTCCAAGTTCGAAAAGTCCAAATCCCTCAGCAAAAAATGTCAAAAATGGCTCCAAAATACCATGGAAAAAATGCTCTAACTCCTTCCACCCCTCCAAAAACTACGCGGGGTGCAATGCATCCTGGGTACACTTTTTTTTGCAAGGCATTATGAAACATTCATTATCCAAGGCAGCCGATAGGGAACATTTGTTATTTGAGACAGCCCTATACCAGGAAATGTCCATTTGTTATCAGAGGCATTCGTTATCAGAGGTGCAGTGACCCCCCCCACACCTATCGTGTGGGTTAGGGACCTGACTCGCCATAATTGAAAATCCACAATATGCAGATGCCGGTTGGGTCGGGCCTGGGGGTCCTATCTGTGGGCCCTTGTACTTACCCCCAACCTGCACTGCCCCAAGCGGGCCTGCGAGGGCCTTCCTGGGGCTTCTGAGGCCTCCAACAGGTCTAGCACAGCCCTCGGAGGCCTCAAAAATGATTTTCTGCAAACCGGAAGTGACTTCCGATGAAACGGAAGTGACTTCTGGTTC
Source organism: Phrynocephalus guinanensis (assembly GCA_037367245.1). Classification (NCBI taxonomy): domain Eukaryota; kingdom Metazoa; phylum Chordata; class Lepidosauria; order Squamata; family Agamidae; genus Phrynocephalus; species Phrynocephalus guinanensis. Next base: position 43,576,890 of record CM074734.1, read on the forward strand.
ATAGGGCAGCCATTTTTTGTCCTTCAGAAGGCCTGGGAAGGCCCTCGCAGGCCCATTCGGGGCAGTGCCAGGCCTGGGGTAAGTACAGGAGGCCTGAAACAGGCCTTCCCCCCTTACCCCTGGGGGGCTTTTTCCATGTACTGCAGTCCCGCAATATAGTGGGACCACAGTATATGAATCGCGAAGAGGCTTATAGGCCCTTCCCACTCAATTATTTGATTATTTTATTATTTTAATAGTAAATAATGTTTTCATAGTAATTGATGCTATATTTTGTTTCTTAGAAGCTTCATAATTTGAATACGCACCATGCTGTCTAGAACTTGAAGATCTGTCTTAACAGATACATTGCAAATACTATCCTAGAAAGTTCTAACAGAATTTATTTTGTACACTGTATACAAGGAGATAAGGAACAACATTAAGAGAACATATCTGGCCTCACTCTGTCCCAATATCATACACACTTTTAACTCTACTTGTATGGTTTCCATTTTAGACTATCTGAAATGTCATACAAAGTTTCCTGGTCATCTGTGAAATGTCATACACATTTCCTGATCATCACTCACATACACACCCACACATACACACACACACACACACACACACACACACACACACACACACACACACACTTTTTTGGAGAATACGTTAAGGGTATTTCTTTATACCAAAGAATTTAGCATTAATCTCATACTCGTACACAATTCTAAATTCACCATAGATGTTTGTCACATGAAGAAGATAACCTGATTTATATCTTATAGACAGAACCTCAGTTGTGCTACTGGGAAATTCAAAATGCATTTGATACATTCTTTATGTCTGAACTTAATTTGTTTGAAATCCTGTTGCTGTAAATTGTGCTGAGTAAGGCTGAAGATGTTAGTGATAGTTTTTCAGAAATTAAGTAGATCCAGGGACAAAGAATTTAATTACAGAAAATTGCCACTGCTGGTCGAGTTTACCTGTAGTGGTGATCTTTAGAAATGGAACATTTTCCCTTCATGTCCCACACCTTCATGGATTCCTAGAAAGGAAGAATATTACAGGGGACTTGGGGAGCTTCAAAACTGAATTCATAAATGTTTAATTTTAGAAAAATTACTGCTACTGATTACATCATTGGCCTTACACAAAGTAAGTTTGGCAGTATTGAAACAAAAATAGTATATATGGATATACCTATCCACAATTATTAACATACCTTTGCCCAGATATAGGCAACCTGCAGGCTATGTGTAGCCTCATAATACACACTTCTGTTACTGAATTTGTTGCAGCAGCAAAAATCTGCATTTCCCTTTCAAGAGCAAGCTGTGTGGGGAATGTGCAGCTTGTTTTAAAGTATATTATTCTGATGTAGGTAGGAACTGGGGTAGGAACTGGCAAGCCACTCCAGTATCCCTGCCAAGAAAACCCCATGAACAGAAACAAAGGGCTAAAAGATATGACGATGGAAGGTGAGCCCCTCAGGTCGGAAGGCGTTCAACATGCTACTGAGGACAAGTAGCTCCAGAGCTAATAAAGCAGCTGGGCCAAAGCCAAAAGGCCACCCAGCTGCAGACGTGCCTGGAAGAGAAAGGAAAGTCCAATGCTGCAAAGAAATATACTGCATAGGAACCTGGAATGTGAGATCTATGAACCAGGGTAAGCTGGATGTGGTCAAACATGAGATGGAAAGAATAAACATTGACATCTTGGGCATCAGTGAACTTAAATGGACGGGAATGGGTGAATTCAGTTCAGATGACTATCGCATCTACTACTATGGGCAAGAATCCCATAGAAGAAATGGAGTAGCCCTCATAGTCAACAAAAGAGTGGGAAAAACTGTGCTGGGATACAACCTCAAAAATGATAGAATGATTTTGGTACGATTCCAAGGCAGCCCTTTCAACATCACAGTAATCCAAGCTTATGCATCAGTTACCGCTGCTGAAGAGTCTGAGACTGACCAGTTCTATGAAGACTATGAAGAAAGTTGGGAAGACCACTGGACCAGTCAGGTACAATCTAAATCAAATCCCTTATGAATACACAGTGGAGGTGAAGAATAGATTTAAGGAACCTAAATAACTATGGATGGAGGCTTGTAACATTGCACAGGAGGCAGCAACGAAAACTATCCCAAAGAAAAGAAAATGCAAGAAAGCAAAGTGGCTGTCCAAGAGGCCCTACAAATAACGGAAGAGAGAAGGGATGCAAAATGCAAGAGAGAAAGGGAAAGATACAGAAAATTGAATGCAGACTTCCAAAGAATAGCGAGGAGAGACAGGACAGCCTTCTTTAACGAACAGTGCAAAGAAATAGAGGAAAACAACACAAAAGGAAAAAGCAGAGATCTATTCAAGAAAATTGGAGATATTAACAGGGCTGTGGAGTCGGTAGATAAATGTTTCGACTCCGACTCTTAAGTTTTTTGTACTCCCGACTCCGACTCCGACTCCCCAACTCTGACTCCTCTGTATTAATATGCAAATGTATTTTATACATTCCTTGGGGGAATGAGCCGACCCCTTTGGGACCCCACAAGGGAGCACCCAGGGAGCCGACAGCTCCCCCCAGATCCAGCTGAATGCTGTTCCCCCGATCCCCATCCCAGAAAGCCGGTCCAGCAGGATACCATGGTCGATGGTATCACAGGCGGCTGACAAATCCAGGAGGACCAACAGGGTAGAGCAGGGGTCCTCAACCTAAGGCCCCGGGGCCGGATGCGCCCCCAAGGTCCTGGATCCGGCCCCCGGGACCAATTGCAGACCCCCCCCCTACCCCTGCTTTGCAAGCAAGCCAGCCTCCGCAGCTGCTTCTGTTGCTGAGGCAGATCAAAGCAGTGAGCTATGCCACTTCTCCCACTCCCCCCAACTACTGCCCAGATGATCAGCATGCTGGCTAGTGGGGCATTTGGAGTGGGAGGGCTACGGCAAGGTCACCCACTCCCCCCCACCCACTGTGGTCCGGCCCCCAGTGGTGCCTGGGGCGTGGTGGACCGGCCCGCTGTTTGAAAACTTTGAGGACCCCTGGGGTAGAGCAACCCCTGTCAGCCGCCCGGAGGAGGTAATCTTGCAGTGCAACCAAGACTGTCTCAGTCCCCCGATACGGCCTGAACCCGGACTGGAATGGGTCAAGGACTTGTTCTTCCTCCAGGAACAACTAGATCTGGATGGCGGCCACCCTCTCGCTGACCTTGCCCAGGAAGGGGACGTTGGCAATCTGATGGTAGTTGGCCAATTCGTTTGATGCCTGGGCAGATTTCTTTAGGGTGGGCTTCACCACCGTCTCCTTCAGGCGAGAGGGAAAGACCCCCTCCCTGAAGGAGGCAGTGGAAATAATGGAAGCCCACTCAGTCATACTCCCTCCCGCAGATTTAATAAGCCATGCAGGGCAAGGGTCGAAGGGGGAGGCCGCCAGCCTGCAATAAGCCAGGGCCCTGGAGGCCTCAATACTATTCTTACAGTAGAGAAGTCATTAATTATAACTTTTTGTGAATTGAGACATTTAAACTTGCTTTTTTTAAAAATTCCAATCTAAATTTAGTAGGAGTCAGAGTCGAAGTCGGTGTATTGTTTGCCGACTCCGACTCCGACTCCCGGTACCCAAAATTGACTCCGACTCCAACTCCTCGACTCCGACTCCACAGCCCTGGATATTAAAGGTGCATTTCGTGCAAACATGGATATGATAAAGGACAAATATGGTAGGGACCTAACAGAATCAGACGATATCAAGAAGAGATGGCAAGAATACACAGAGGAATTATATCAGAAAAATCTGGATGTCCCTGATAACCAAGATAGTGTGGTTGCTGACCTTGAGACAGACATCCTGGAAAGTGAAGTCAAGTGGGCCTTAGAAAGCATTGCAAACAACAAGGCCAGTGGAGGTGATGGCATTCCAGTTGAACTCTTCAAAATCTTAAAAGAGGATGCTGTAAAGGTGCTACATGCAATATGCCAGCAAATTTGGAAAATTTAGCAGTGGCCAGAGGACTGGAAAAGATCGGCGTACATCCCAATCCCAAAGAAAGGCAATGCCAAAGAATGCTCCGACTATCGCACAATTGCACTCATTTCACACGCTAGCAAGGTTATGCTCAAAATTCTACAAGGGAGGCTTCAGCAGTATGTGGAAAAAGAACTTCCAGAAGTGCAAGCTGGATTTCAAAGGGGCAGAGGAACTAGAGATCAAATCGCCAACGTGCGCTGGATTATGAAAAAATGCTAGAGAGTTCCAGAAAAACATCTACTTCTGTTTCGTTGACTATGTCAAAGCCTTTGTTTGTGTGGACCACAACAAACTATGGCAAGTTCTTAAAGAAATGGGAGTGCCTGACCATCTTATCTGTCTCCTAAGAAATCTCGTATGTGGGACAGACAGCAAGAGTCAGAACTGAATATGGAACAACTGACTGGTTTAAAATTGGGAAAGGAGTACGACAAGGCTGTATACTGTCACCTTGCCTATTTAACTTATATGCAGAGTACATCATGTGAAAGGCAGGACTGGATGAATCACAAGCCGGAATTAAGATTGGCAGAAGAAATATCAACAACCTCAGATATGCAGATGGTACTACTGTGATAGCAGAAAGTGAGGAGGAATTAAAGAACCTCTTAATGAGGGTGAAAGAGGAGAGTGGAAAAAATGGGCTGAAGCTCAACATCAAAAAAACACCCCCAAAACCTATGATCATGGCCACCGGTCCCATCACCTCCTGGCAAATAGAAGGAGAAGAAATGGAGGCAATGACCGAGTTTATTTTCTTGGGCTCCTTGATCACTGCAGATGGTGATTGCAGCAATGAAATTAAAAGACACCTGCTTCTTGGAAGGAAAGCGATGGCAAACCTAGATAGCATCTTTAAGAGCAGATACATGATTTTGCCAACTAATTTCCCAATACTTAAAGCTATGGTTTTTCCAGTAGTGATGTATGGAAGTGAGAGCTGGACAATAAAGAAGGCTGATCGCTGCAGAATTGATGCTTTTGAGCTGTGGTGCTGGAGGAGAGTCTTGAGAGTCCCCTGGACTGCAAGGAGATCAAACCTATCCAACCTGAGAGAAATCAACCCCGAATGTTCACTGGAAGGACAGATTTTGCAGCTGAGGCTCCAGTACTTGGGCCACCTCATGAGGAGAGAGGACTCCTTGGAAAAGTCCCAATGTTGGGAAAGATTGAAGGCAAAAGGAAAAGGGGACGACAGACAATGAGATGGTTGGACTGTGTCATCGATGCAACCAATATGAATTTGATCAAACTCCGGGAGGCAGTGGCAGACAGAAGGGCCTGGTGTGCTCTGATCCATGGGGTCACGAAGAGTCGGACATGACTGAACAACAACAAAAAATCTGATTTCTGGAAATACAGTTATGCTTTAAAATAATGTATGCTCCTAATTCTGAAAATAAATGTGCCTCTTGGTATAGTGGTTAAACTGTGGTACTATAGTCAAAACTACTCATGACCAAAAGTTCAGTCCAGGCAGCTGGCTTGAGGTTCGCTCAGCCTTCCATCATTCTGATGTTGGTAAAATGAATACCCAGCTTGCTGTGGGAGAGAAGCAATGGAAATGAAACTGTGAACTGTCCAAAGAGTGCTTTAAGTGCTATTGGGGTGGTATATAAGCAGCAAACTGCTTTTTACTTTTTGAATGCTGTTCCCTCCCCCCCCCCCGCCGCCACCACACCACTGATTTTCAGCAGCAAGTATGGCATTGTGTTTATAGGGGTTGCAGTTTGTAGGTACCTGGAGAATATAATTTAGATCCTACTACTGTGGAAGTTGTTCCCTTCTATTTGGCATCCGTTTATTTGTGGTGCCTTTCCCAGACTGGCACCTTCCAGTAGTATTGGGCTATAGCTTCCATCCAGACCTAACAGCATTTTCCATGGATATACTAGTTGGGGAACAACGGTAGACCTTCTAAAAGTAGAATTGATAAACTTTTGTTTTTGCTGTATGCCCAACCCTAGACATCCATAATAATAAAAAGAAGCAAACATGTACTTGTAATAGTATTATGAATGAAAAGGGGGGGGGGGAATCATTTAGTAATTAAAATAGAATAACAGATTGTTCATTTTTCTTTTACAGTTTGCTTGAACATACTGGAAGTCTATAGAAACAAAGACAGTAGCGAGCAGATGAATTCAAGGCAGTGATTTAGTTGGCTCCCCGTCTCACTGCTCTTCAGGATTACTGCCAGATTGCTGTGGAGATGAATGGAGAACAGCAGCATGAGACAGGTACTGCAATTATGGAACCTGGAGTTATAACAGGTTATCTCAGTTGTAAACATATTCTGAACACATGAAACTGCATGGCATTCTTAAGACATAAATATCAGGGGTGCAATCCAAAGCATGCCTACTCAGATATAAGCTCCACTGAGTTCAATGGTGCACTCCTAGTATGAGTGTATAGGATTGTATGAAAAAAGAACAAACAGTGAGTGAAATTATTTTGAAAGTCATGTTGATTACAAACATGTTTATTAGAGGGCAGTTTAGGGTTTTTTCTAGTATTTATCTGTCCTTGTCTTTTGTGTGTGCAATTACTGTGGTGCCCAATCTGATGGAGCATATAGAGAGTCAAAGGCTAGCTACTATTTGTGGTTGTTCCAAGCAGTCTAAGAGTATGACCAAACCCCATATAGTGTAGTAGGTGGAGTGACAGAATAGCACTCAGGGGGTTTCGGTTTGAATTTCCCCTACACCATCATTCGGGGTGTGGAACTGGTAAATCCACTCTTTAAGTAGCTCACTTACCTTGAAAAGCTCTGCTTGATTCTCTATTAGGTCTGATCTGACCACACACCACCACCACCACCTTAACAATGGTGCAGCCATACTGGTGGGGAAATGCTTTGGGCTTGTGATTCAGATTATTATTTTTCCTTGATTTGTATTATTTTTTCTGTTGACCACGGGACATAAAAACATGCAATTCAGGCTGGAGTTTTCAGTCCATAGTTTTTGCATTGGCTCCGGTGGCGTGATTGCGTGAACCAATGCAGAAAAGTGTGTGTTGGTAGTTGGCACATCTGCCACTCCTGTCCATTCTTATTGTATTGTAGCTTCTCATTTGGTTTGAAATTCCTGTTTTGCAATGGTTTCCCCTGCCAACTGCAAATTTACTGCCAACTTTATCCTGTGTGTATGAGCCCTTCCACTTTCTTCAGCAATATGATCGTCCTTTATGATTTTTGGCAGTGCAAAGTTTTGCTATGCTTTCCTTCCTTCCAAGGAGAGCTAGTTCATTGCTTTAATTTGTGAGGGGATTTTTTCTTAAAAAGCTTGGTACCAGCATTAGGGTACTACACACCAAAAAAGAGAGAAAATAAGTAGACAACAAGAGGAGGAAACTGCCATGCAACCCTTGTTTACAGCTTATTAAGTAGTTCTGTAGCCAAGTTGCAGAAGAGCTATGTCAGCAAACTGTAAAAAAGGATTGCATGGCAGTTCTGTGTGTAGCCAATTAATTTGAACAAACCTCTTAAAACCTAACCTCTCTGATGTGACTTCGCAGCAAGTGAACTTGCATTTCCCACACTATAGTCATACTCTAATAACAGCACCACCAACTCTTGCCTTCACTTATTGATTGCCCTCTGCTCCACAAATTTGAAGAACACAGTCACTTATTAATCTGAAGTAGCTTTCTACCTTGTGTAGAGCTTTTTTGTCCCTTTTGTCTGCCTGCACTGATTAGATGCAGTGATAAATCTCCCCCACCCCAAAATTACATGTCTCCCCATTTACTCTAGTCTTGTTTTCATTTTTCACTGATAAGTGCCTTGTGTCTGAACCTAGACAAGCTGTGCTTCATCTTGACTCACTGAAACAAGTCAGCTCCAAACCATGATTTATGAACCTAGTTTGTTTCAACTTATCATGGTTAAAATTAACTGTCAATTTTGACTCTTCCATAATGCTAACGTCTAGTTAATTTGATGTTGGGAACTTCCAATATCCATTCTCCTCAGAGCTAAGCCAAAAAAAAGAGCTTGGAGGAGAAGAGCCGAGGCTGACATAGGTAACAAACCATTACTGTCAATGGAAATGAGGCCCAGTGTTCTTCCTTATCAGTTTTTTCTCCTATACTTGTTGTCTTTTTTTGAAATGTAGGGCTTGTAGCTACCAGTTTTTTTTATTAATTTTCTGAATTTATTCATAACGTTTATGCACACTTCACATAACTTGTTCATAGACGTGTGCTAAACATCTTTTACCAGCTTGAATTTTTGTGATACATCTGTTTAATGACCATGAACTTTAGGATTTGAAACTTAACTAATGCTCACTGTGATGTCAGATTTCTCTAGTGTAAAATAGTGTCAGCTATCGATTGTGAGCATGTGTGGCCTTTCACGGAACAAATATGCTGACAAAGGGAGTAATGCCACAGTATTTATTTAATGTGGATGATGCAATCTGCCATAAATAGAGACTTGAAATGTTAGAATGTTTCATTAATGTGGGAGCTTGGCTTCCTGCCGACCATCTTCACTTTCTGTGAAAACACGAGTTCATCATTATTACCCTAGATAGCATATTAACTGGCCTCATTTATTATTACTTATTACTTCAGATAAGATTTGGCATAATTTCTTATAATTTGTTAGGATCGCATGCCTGTGATTTTTTTGTATTTAATGCCAATTTCCATTTTTTTCCCCTGTCAGAGAACTGTACTGCTCAGTTACATAAAAAAATTTAAGCTTCATAAAAGAATTAATTTTTGTCTTGGTGTGTACAAACTGTTCCCTGCAACCAGGCACCTACATATATGTTGGGGTGGGTGGGAAGTAGAGACAGGAAAGTTCTATGATAGTGCAATCACTGGTATATAAGCAGTGCATGATGAGCCCAAGAACAGAAGGGAAAAATACACCTGGAAAGTGCAAACAGTTCTAATATTGCAACTGTGTCCACAAAGCATTGTGAAGCTCCAGAACCCACCATCGTCACACATGCAGAGTGCAGGATGAAACCACCGAGCCCCATTCTGCCAGTGCCAGTGTAGCACAGCTCTGCATTAACACCATAGCTACGCTCAGATCCTGGACATCTTACAGGCAGGGATACTCAGCTCCTACTGATTTGTGAGCACACGCTGTATTCAAAAAGAAGACACACACTGTAACTGCTGACAGTATTAACCTCAGAAGGACACCTATAAAGGAACACATACAGCTGCCATGGGATAAAGGTACATGACACCACCCTACCACCCCGGGAGAGAATTAGCCAGTGTCCTTCTCTAGGCACATGACGTGGATCTCCAAACCCACCCTCCAGGCATCCTATGCCATGAGTGATCATCCCTGTCCTCTAAAGGAACCCTTTGCCTTTGCATCCTACAAATAATCTTCCTCCATACCTAAGGCTCAGCCGGCCCAAACTGCTAAACAGCTGATTTCCCTTGCCAAGGGTGTTGTGGTCCCATGCCGCTGCAAAACCAATGCCCGCATCACAGAGGAAGCACCACAGTGGCAAAATAAAGAAGGCTCCCTGGCCCTACATAACGTTCCAATGACTATATCCGATGGTCCTGAAGCTCTCTCACACATGCATACTCCCTATAGGGCAGGCATGTCCAAACTTCGGCCCTCCAGATGTTTTGGACCACAACTCCCACAGTCCTTTGCCATTGGAAATACAGGGAGTTGTGGTCCAAAACATCAGGAGGGCCGAAGTATGGACATGCCTGCTATAGGGGATATGGGGTGGTATTTGCCTGCCCAGCAATGAGAGGGAAAAAAAAATTTGAGATTGAAGAAAACTGTTTTGCTTGGAAGCATTGGTACATTGGAGCAAGGAAGAAGGAAGAGTTCTTGCAGTGTGTGGGGGTGTGTGTGTATGAGTGTCTTGTATCACTGTACACTGAAATTCTGTGAGAAAGTGTATGGTGTTCAGGGCCCCAAGGGTCTATTGCTCCATGCAACCTCTAGCATGCAGTTGAAAACAATGTGTCATCTGCTTGTGATAGGTAAAATGCAAATGCCCAAGAAAGAACAGCCATATGCACAATGGACAGTTGTGTACACATTCAGAAGAAAAAGAACTCTGTGCAACGTCCTTACAGAAGCATCATCATAATAAATGTTTTGTTAGTATCAGTTATTTACAAAATTACTTTCCGTCTTAAAAGTCTATGGATTGTTAACCTAATAAACAGTCTAGAATACTGTTAATTTTCCCCGCATAAGATACCACCCTCATGTGTTATGTATATGATTATGTATTTTTATTGGTGGACGGATTGGTAGGTTGACTAATTATGGAATATAGAAATCAGTCATATGTGAAAGAGAGCTACTTAAATTCATTGGAATGGTACTAACTCTTCCAACAATCGAATGCTTAATTGGAGCTTATGCAAAACTGTCCAAGTACTGCTTGATGAAAATATATTTTTGGAGTTAGCACCTTTTACATTTAGCTGCCCAGGAAAGAGTGCATGCCTGGGACTAGTGAGATGTGTTTCTTTTTACGGGTTGATCCTGTAAAACATTAAATCAAGAGAGCATTGCCTATAGATGTAAGCTCACAAATCAAAGGTGCTTTTGAAGGAGCCGGTGCCTTCTCTTCATGTATCTGCAAGTTGCTTAGTGACCACCACCTAAGCCTTTCCTGTAATGTCCTTATTTCTCTTCCATTTTGTTGATTGCTGTGCCATGGTTTTGGCTGAGCTTTCAAACAATTTAAAATGCAAAGATTTCCCAGCTTTCACAGAATTGCCAATTACTGTTGCTACACATTGCACCTCCTCAAATGGGCTTCCTTACAGAGTTATCCTTGAGTGTATCTGTGTCAGCCACACTGCGTCATCCCAGAACAATCAGTAATTCACATTGGTAGCTCCTGTTAATGGACTGGAGGGAGCGACATATGGACTTAATCAGCACCAGCATTGTCAAATGGGTGGTATTTTGTCCTGAATGCTCCCCTTCCCTTAATACTCTTGGATTTTTCTGTTTTTCATCAACTGTGACTGTGTTATTGACTGAAATCTCTTTTTTATTTCATTTTGTTTTTTTCTCCAAGCCTGTTGTTTTTATTTCTTGTTGCGGCTCAACTTTTCCCTCAGCTGAGCTTAAAGCGATATACTTGATACAGTGGACCCTTGTATAACAAACAGCTTGTATAACATAAAATGTGTACAACATAAAAAATTCCGGAGATAGGGGAAATTTGCTTAACATAATCGCCTATGGGGAGAATCCGTACAACATAAAAATGGGATCACTCCATTTTCAATGCATTTCTATGGGAATTTGTATAAAATAAAATTTGCTTAACATAATTTTATTTGGAACGAATTAATTCCTTTATACAAGGTACCACTGTATACTTATCTTCACAACAACCGGATGTAGGTCACACAGAGAGACTGATTGGACCAAGAGTAGTAGGGACTTGAATGCAGGTCCCTGAAGTTCCAGCTACTTGTTGCAACAGAAACCATTTCACCGCTCAGTGATGTAAATTAACAAACACTTGGCATAGTCTTTCCTAGACCGTGTAGCTATGATTATTCTGGCTTATTGCAGATGCGGGTTCCAGTGTGGAAGAAGCAGAGTTCAGTTGGGATGACTATTTGGAGGACACGGGAGCAGTAGCTGCACCCCACGGCTCCTTTAAACATGTAAGTTGTCATTTGGTCATTCTCTTTTGTATTCCTCCTTTATCCCTTTTTGCATTCTTAATTGTTTAGTCTAAGGAAGATTTCTACAGAACTTCTACAGAAGTGTTTGCACAGTTTAGGGAACCTTTGAATTAGTGTAATGTACAGTACATAATGTCCTTAATGTGGGTGTTAACATTTTCCTGGTGGGCAACGTTACTGTTGCTCTTTGTGTATCTTAAGTGTCACTTACTACAAGTGGAGCTTCTGGCTTACTGATGTCTCCCTTCTCTTCCTTGTTTACTTTTCTGTTGGATTTCTTTGTAGGAAAACTGGGTAGACAGACGCTCAGTAGCTTTCATACTTGGCTATCGTCCTTACAAAGAACTGTGCTACTATTGCTGGGTTGCATTAGTGGGCAATGTAACCTCAAAGCTTCTGTGATAATGTTGTAAGGTGAACAATGCCACAGTTTCTATAGTAGTCCGAAATCATGGACAGTGTATTTATCTGCTGGAAACCTATAAGAAGCCACTAGTTCTTTCTTGGAACACTTGCTTCAGCAAAGTGCTGAAATTTGGGGCACTGCCTGTTTTATTCCATAATTCTCTAGATTTGCTTTGTTTGAGCGCCATAATGGAAGAAGTGGGCAACTAGTTGAACAAAAGGGCTGCCTGTATCATTGTGTATAGCTGCACTAAAGGTTTTGAAGTCCTCGCCGCAGCCCATGCTCTGTTTGTGTAATAATAGTTCGGCACCAGTAATGGGAGGCAGTCTTTGCTTGACATATCCTCTTACCCTCGCAAAAAAGTTTCCCTTTCTTGAGATGCACAGGAAACTCTGGTTTTAGCCAAATATTGTCATCTTTTTGTGCACTTTGACTTGTATCTTAATATTTTGGAAACTCCTATTTGGGAAGTCTTGTAGCACTATCTGCATTACATTCTTAACTGTCACGGTACCATCTTATGGAACACAGACACATGTAGTTTGGTTAGGACACGTAGACTTTTCTGCTGCGGAGCTCTAGTGGAGCCATGTGAACCACAGCAGAAATGTCTAATACCATACCAGGCTACGGATCTCTATGTTCCATAAGTAGGAGCCATAGCTAATGTAATGCCCTACTGCTCTGTATCTGTATTGCAGACCTACATACCTTCAGGCAACTGTCTCCTGCTTCTTTATGTGCACTCACCACCATAGAGTTATTATGAGGGTGTGGCATGAGAGAGTGAAGCATTAGTCTTTATTGGGGGAAGAACTCCTATTAATGACTTGCTTGCCTATCAAATTATAGTTTTATATGGTTTGGCAAATGCATGTAGCCATGCATTCCATATAAGCAGCACCTAAAGAAAAGAAGGAGCCCCATACGTACAGATATATAAAGATTTAATCCTGTAAACAACCCACTGGAGAATAGGAGGAAAGAACAAAGTGGAGGCTTGGTTTTACCAGCAGCCCCCATCAAGGCTTGACTGTTTACTGCTATTGCTTAATTTTTGTCTCTTGCAAATGCGTTTATTTCACCAAAGAAACACATTAAACCAGATTTTGAATTCCTTAATTCTGAGCTGATTTCTTAGCACAGCTACAAGCCATCCTCCAAATGGAACTCATTTGTGGTAGGGACACGTTAACTAAATCCAAGTTATCGCTGGCAGTCCCCCCCCCCCAACTGAAGTTATGTGCTGCTTAAAGGATGTAAGCCAAATTGAAACACCATTTCCTACAGTGTACAAATTACTCAATATTGATTTTTCTACCTTTTTCTCTCTCTTTATAGAACTAACGTTGCCCTATTGCACCTAAACCAGTGCTCTTTGCTAACCTGTGTAAGCTGCACTTGCCACGCAATTAACTTGCGGAAGATTTAATGTAACATCTTTGCAGACTTCCAACGTTACCATTTATTAGGGATGTATTCTGGAAACACATTTCTCTTTTAAAAAATAATGGGTTTGCCTCTTCACATACTAAAAGATTGAGTTTGATTAACTGAGTCTTCATTTGCTAAAAGTGGCATCTTCTGTATAATGTAAAATGTTTTATAAAGACACAGGGGGCAATAGTGACAAAATGGTCACTAGACCTCAAACAGATCACTTTTGCCTATAGTTATCCACAACTGTGAAGAGTACTGTCATTAGTATTTGGTAGGAAAAGGTGTAGAAGAACTTACTGTTCCATAGTCAAAAGTTATGAAGAACGTAAATTAGTTTTATGCCTAAAGATTGCTGAAGGCAAATACAGATTAAATAAATGCCCTGCATCCCCCGCCCTTTCATTTCACAGTGGATACAATTTCAGATGGAAAAAAATATCCCTGAAACTGTAAAACTGCACTCATTAACCTAGGCATACCCACCTCCATGGTGGGTGTCCGGTGAAATGAATGGGACTTCTGAGGAGTCATTTATAAAATCTCACAATCTGGAGTTCATTGCAGACTTGGTCGACCACCATAAGAGGGTGCTGTTTGAGCACGAGATAACCATATTGGGATTGATGGTTGTAACACAGAAATACTTGAGCCATATGACTCTAGAAAGATCTGAATCCAAGTAAGACATGTGCCTTGTTTTGCATGGTTATAGATATATATTTTAGTTGTCCTCCGGCTCTCTTGTTAATTCTTTGTTTCTGTGTTTGTTTGAGTTTGAGTCACTGAATAGGAAGATGTCATTCACCCTCATTTCCCTTTGTTTGATTGTATTCTACTGGGCGAGTTACTTAGTTAGGAGACAGACTGTTCAACAACATGTAATTCCCTTTCAGCGTAATATATTTTATAGGAGGGTGGCATGATAGAGGAGAGAGCATGCAGATTAACAAAAGTTGTATTTTTCTTTTAATGCAATGTTGAATAAACAATGCTTGAATGGTTCTCGATATCCAGGTGGGAAAATGGCAAATCACACTTGCTTTCACTATGTTTTTAAAGACACTTGTGCATCACAATTATTTAAAAATCAGCCAGCCTCTCAGAATTGTTTTTAAAAATGATGTGGAATGTTATACATTGACAAGCAATATGCAAAATATTCATTGTTTACTAGTTTATTGGAAAAGAACACCAGCCTAAATTCTTCTTTGGTTTGCATTATCTTCTTATTCTTGGTGATAAATCAGTTTACTACCTCAGAAGGGATCATTTCATTTCATGGTAACTTTTCCTATACAGATGAAATCCCAGGCTCAAATTTATTAGAATAAATTTTCATTTTTAAAATGGGAGCAATGATATTGTTTTTGTAATATAATGTATGTTGGTATTTCAGTAATATTGTTTCAAGTTTCTTTCTAGTAGAAAGTGTAAAATAAGTTCTGTTCTGAGAAAGAAATGCAGTTTTTAATGTCAAACTTCAGAGTTTTCATTGATATTCTATAATAAACAGAACAGTGTTCAAAGAAAATATAATTAGTAATTATTTCCAGTTCTTCTCATAGACTTCTGTCTGATTTGTAAGCAGAGGTAGAAGCATCCTTGCTTAAACACACTCAAACATTTCTTTCCTCTCAACCCTTCAAACAAATTTGATTGTAGTGCAGGGCTGATTACAAATTATGGGACTCATTAATATCAACTAAAGGTAGGCAGTACTGTGATATTGGGTATTTTAAATTCTTGGTAGCTTTAATCAGGGCTGTGGAGTCGGTCGATAAACGTTCCGACTCCGACTCCGACTCCTAAGTTTTTTTGTACTTCCGACTCTGACTCCGACTCCCCGACTCCGACTCCTCTGTATTAATATGCGAATGTATTTTATACATTCCTTGAAGGAAAGAACACCCAGTGCCTGATTTGGCCACTCTGAGGCTTCTGAGGTATCAAAAGATTTAACTTATATATCAAAACATTTAACCTACTGATGCATCTCTTTTTATTTTTGAAATTTACCAGTAGCTGCTGCATTTCCCACCCTCGACTTGTATTCGGGTCAATAAGTTTCCCAATTTTTTGTAGTAAAATTAGGTACTCATGGGCGCTGCGTAACAGCAGAACACAACACTATGGAAAGTATAAGCATTGCCGCTCCTAATTGTGCATTGTGTGCCATATAGTGAAGCACATGAAAAGCATGCTTCTTCACGGTCACTTAACATGTTCATTTTTGCAGTTACGTGAGGCACTGCATGCATTGGTCTTTATTCTTACAGTAAGGAAGTCATTAATTATAACTTTTTTGTGAATTGGGATATTTAAACTTGCTTTTTAAAAAATTCCAATCTAAATTTAGTAGGAGTCAGAGTCGGTGCATTGTTTGCCGACTCTGACTCCAGGTACCCAAAATTTACTCCCACTCCAACTCCGACTCCGACTCCACAGCCCTGGCTTTAATCAATACATGATCTTTTAGATATTTACAAATTGAGTTACATAACATGTTTTGGCGTGGTATTGTATACGGGCTAATATTTTTGACATTGACATATTTTACATTAATAGGGTGCGAATTATCCTATTCTAGTTTCCTCAGATTGTGTGTGTGTGTGTGTGTGTGTGTGTGTGTGTGTGTGTGTGTGTGTGTGTGTGTGTGTGTGTGTGTGTGTGTGTGTGTGTGAAATGGCTAAAAAAACTCAGTAGCAAGCTTTCCTCATGTACTGTAATTGTACATTGAATTGTATACCTTATTTATCTGGTTATAACTGTTGTTTTGGAGAAAGGCAGAAATACAATACGCCAACCTTTTTCAAGCAAGTACCACATTATATACTGTAACACATAATTCCTTCCTAGTGACCTTGTGGCTTGCTCTGATGAGAATTATATCCTGTGGATATTTTGGAGTACCAAGTTTAGGGGAGACAATAGTAGGCAGTAATCTGTTATTTTTGTTTCTCTGGGCTGTCGTCTTGCTGCAGAAACAAATGTGAAATGGTCTTCCTCATATACTTTACAAATCCCCACTCATCTGTCAGGTATTGCCATTTTTATTTTGTCTTGAAAAATAAAAAGGTATCAACCATGATTACAACTTTCTTTTTCATGTGGTTTATCACATTGCCATCAGTTTTCTAGATACCTCTGCACTTAACGCTGGTCTATTATATTTTCTCATGTGTTGCAGCATTTGAATAACACCCGCTGGAGCACACATAATTATTATTTTTTCTGTCAGCCCCTCTTCTGGATCCTCTATTCCTGTTTCCTAACCATGCTAGCTTTTTTCAGTGCAAACAGCAGTTTTTACAACATAAATTGACTGACTTCTACTCTTATTTATTTAAATTTATTTATTTATTTATTGCATTTCTATACCGCACCTTCTTCCAGACTGGAACTCAGGTCGGTTTACAGCTTTAAAAGACAAAAAAATATACAGTAAAACCATATAATACGAATAGATTTGGGGGGGGGGACCAGGCAAGAAACATCAGGAGATGGGCGGATATGGATTAAAAAAAAAACTACAGTAGGTCGCCGTATGCCTCCTTAAAAAGCAAGATTTTCAATACCTTTTTGAAGGCGGGCAGGGACTGTGCAAGGCGCAGCTCACTCTCACAGTTTTTCTCTTATAAATTTTTCATCCACACTTTTTGGTCACTTTCTGCCACAGTATTCAAATGCTACTTGTATTTTTTCTTGTGTTTTTAATTGATCAAATATACACATATCTTTATGTTAGAAACAGACCTTGTTACTGACTTGTGTTCAACATTTTAGAATTAAGTCCTGTTCTGACGTCCAAAGGTAAGTCGTTTGTAACCAGAGCAGCACGTTAATAATATCTTAACTTCATTTTTTTAAAGGTGGACACGAACCTACAAAATGGCTTTATGCCAGGCATGAAACTGGAAGTTGCCGTCAAACCTGGTCCTGATACATACTGGATTGCCACGATCATTACAACTTGCGGACAGTTACTCCTCTTGCGATATGATGGTTATGGAGAAGACCGCAAAGCTGACTTCTGGTGTGATATCATGACAGCTGACTTGCACCCAGTTGGCTGGTGTGAGCAGAATAAGAAGACTCTTAAAGTCCCTGAAGGTAAATACTAACATACACATCCTCTTTGAAATGAAAAGATGGGTTGGTTCTAGAACTTGGTGTATAAGCCTGTGAAGCAATTTCCCTAGTTAACTTCCTGCCACTTGGTAGCTTTTTGTGAGTCAAATTCTTCTGGGGCTTTCTGCAGAGTCATTTGCCTTTGGTGCTCTGTAAACCTCTGCTTAGAGTGGCTTTGGATGATTCACTTCAGCCTCTACTGTCATCACTTGGCTGTAACAGCAGTACACAGATTATTTTTGTTTTGGTTGCCTATTTGTCATTGTATTTGTGAATCCACCATTACCCGTAATAAAAAAGTATGTGTTTCTGATAATTCAGTTCTTTTCCCATTTCTATCCTAATTGTGGCTTTTGTCTAGAGCAGTGGTTCTCAACCTGTGGGTCCACTGATGTTCCTGGACTGCAACTCCCAGAAGCCTCCACCACTTGCTGTGCTGGAAGGGATTTCTGGGAGTTGGAGTCCAGGAACATCTGGGGACCCACAGGTTGAGAACCACTGGTCTAGACCTTAAAGCTACCGTAGTTACTTGGAAGATTTCACTTTTTTCGTGCTTTAAAGAAGTGGATGATACTAGTCATAAAATTGTGCATAACAGCAGTTGCCAGTTCTGAATAATGTAGGAGTTGCAAACCGTTTCGGAATGGGTTTGTGGTCCTGCTTTATAAAAATAAATATAATTCTCTCTGCTATCTTACTGTAAGATACCAAGAGAATTTTGTTGTATTCAACAAGAAAAAACAGCCACTTGCTACTTTGTCTTTATTTTAGGTATCAAGGATAAAATCTCAAACCCAGTGGAATTTCTTCAGCAGACTCTGAAGGGAGCATGCAGTGCCCCCGCCAGCCTTCTAGAAGGGGTATGTGTGTATGTAACCGTTTACATCAGTAAGGAATACCTACCATTTTATGCCTTAAATTGGTCAAAACAAAACCCAACGAGACCTTGTAGCTAACCATCATCAGTAGCCCACTTGCTCCAAAATACCTGTGCATTGAGAAGATGACGCAGCAGCCGTGTTGTTTGATGATATGATTTTTTTTTAAAAAAACCCAGTAAACTGCAATTCCAAGTCATCCTGGCTCCCACAGCAAGATGGCTGAGGGAGCTTAAGCTATTGAATGTGGCTTCTCTCCCAGCAGATAAGAGTATCACTGTTTGGCACGTTTGTAGACCAGCTTGCCTGATCCAGGCCAAGTTGCAGGTGACTTGGAATCCACTGGGATCAAAGTACCCAGTTGCTGACCTATTGCTGAGTCTTCAGGAAAGACTCTGAAGGGAAGCGATAATTCACTACAACACTCTTACCCACTCCAGGACTGCCCTGTTTGTAAACTCCATCTGTGAACCCTAATAATGAACCTCGCTGTCAGTTTGGCGGTATAGAAATCAAATAAATAAATAAATAAAATTACAATCTGGGTTAGGAGAGTTATCATGCCTTGAGCCTGGACTATTGCAGATGAAGACTGTGTTGTGGGGAGGTTGTGTTTGATAGGCAGCATGATCACACTCCTTAAAACTTAGCTACTTGTTATGTTCCTTGTGGATCAAATAAATCATAGAGAGCCATTTGGTTATTTTCTGGATTTCAATTTGGGGAGGAAGAATTCAACTCCTCCCCACCACCACCATCACTTTGTGCATCCACCCAAGACTAGCTCTTGTAAGAAACCACAGTTTATCACTACGGCTGACATCCTGTCACCATAAATTATGCCATGTAAGGTTGATGATGTCATCAGCTACTGCAGACTTATAGGTGTGGGGGGGAGATCAGATTTCCCCCCAACTGCCCCACTGTCCTGAGACTCCCATGGGATCCCTTTTTTCATAGAGAAGTCATAAGGGGCTGCAGGGTGGGATTATACTCTTCCGTTTCCAAAAACCTTTTTCATTGCTGGCTGGGGTGGGTGATTCTCATTAATGAAAGGAGTCTCAGGACCAGGAGGTGGATGGAGAGACTTGGAAATCCTTTAATGCTGAAAAGCCCCTGCAGCAAATGACATTGTCAGCCTTATACAAGAGTTCGGTCTGTGCGTGGACTCAACTAAATTCTTTTCATGTAATTTACACTTTAAATCCACCATTGTGGGATTTCCTGTTAGAAAAGAAATCCGTGTGATATAATGCTACTGAATTAGTTCTGCAAAATTTTGGTTGCAATTTTTATGTCTCCTGAATTTAGACACAGCCATGCATATGTCAGAAATGTGTTCACTTGTGCAGTAATTGGGCAGACAACCAAATTGTAAAACATTCTACTCTTCAAACTACAGAATGATATGGAAGTCATAATGCTAATCTTTTATTTGAGGTGATGACCTTTAGAAATATATTCTATATGAAACTCACTTAGGCTGAGTGACTGTGATTTTGAAGATCAGTGCTCACATATTTCCCATACAGAAAGTTTTACATGGCAAAAAGCACTTTTTATTCATTTGTAGTGCTCATGAGAATGGATTAAATTAAAATGTATGATGTTCAAAAATGTCCAGACTTATGAGATAGTCATTTTTGTCAGTGAAGGGCCTTTCATTTAATCAGCCTATTTATTTCCTCTGTGCTTTCATGTAAAATAAATATATTGCAGGTCATAAAGGGAACTACAGTGAAGGGGATTATGTGTCAAAAGCTAATAAGCTAAATAGCTCAGTTAGAGGTAAAGGGTTATGGAGCCAGGGATCAGGATTCTCCACTGTGCGTCCTGGAAGAAGAGCCAGCCTGGGTAATCTTGGGCAGGCTGCACAGTCTGAGGGTGGCACCAGAAGAATGGACTGCTACCTTATATCTAGAAGACCCCTGGCAAGGGTTGCCAGCAAGTTGAATCAAATTGATGGCACCCATTTATTATTTATGAATGTGCCCCAGGTTCTCTGTACTGCTATACTCTATACTTGGGAGAGATAATAGTCAAGCAAACAGTCTGGCAGTGATATGCCATGAAAATATAAATAATCCAATATACAGTGAATATATTTAAACCTCAATTACCTCCATGCCTTCGATGCAGGGCAGAAAGAAACAGTGGAGAAGCATTCTATATTCTAGTTCCCACAAGTACCCATTAATCTTAATCAGACTTAAGTGCCATAGCACAGATAGCTAAATATTCCCCTTAGAATTTATACATGGTAGCGGTGATAGATGGGATAGTTGGAGGGTATCAGATCACACGCCCTTCAGTTGCGATCATCAACTGGACTATGAACAATTGTGCCATAGGCAGTGTTGAAACACTGGAAATACTGTGTAAAATGGCAAGACACAATGCAAAATACTTCTCATGGAGAATCTTTGGTGAAAGTGGTGGCTCTTAAAGGGATGTCAAGGTACCTGGCAGTATTCTTTCACAAATGATAAAAGTTGTTGAAAGGAACCATAGATCATTTCTTCAGGCCTAAATTGAGAAGAAAATCTTTTGACAGGAGAACATAGAAACAACAGGTGGTTCACCCTCCCCGCGTGAGTCACAGTGTGCTGTTGTTTTAGCTGAGCATCTGTCAAAAAGGTTTGGTGGAAGTTGCAGTGTTGTGGATGTGGATCGCAACAAAGGGTGGTTCCATTGTGCCTGGATTCCTATTACGTTTCTATCAAGCAAACAATAAGTAAAGTAGAGCTCTGTACAGAATTCAGGATGAACAACAGAAATAGATGTCGTGTCTTTTCGGGGAGCTGCTATGTTTTTCTTTCCATCTTGCCTTACAGCTCCATCGAGGGAAGAATCCTCTGGATCTTGTTGCACCTGGCTCAAGATTGGAATGTCAGCACTTTAAAGATTCCCTCGGAGCATGGATAGTGAATGTTCTGGAAAATATTGGCGGGAGGCTTAAACTCCGCTATGAAGGACTCGGAGATACAGATCAGTATGATTTATGGATGTTCTACTTAGATCCCTTTCTCCATCCAGTGGGTTGGGCAAATCAACAAGGATATATCCTTGAACCTCCTTTAGGTAAAAGAAAAAATAATAATCCTTATCTTCTCAATGGCAAATTAGAATTGTAGGTTTAAAGAAGAGGGGCAAATAGACTTCTGCTTCATAAAGTTTCTAGGAACAAATATTTACTGGTGTGTTCGTCATGCATAGTCCTGTCTGTGAAATAAGACCCTGAGCGCAGCTCAGTTGCGAAACAAGGAAAGTGTATGCATTTGATATTCAGGGAGTGGCAGAATACAGATGTGGGAATTCCAGAACCAGTACATCTTAACAAGCTGCCTTAATCAGCAGACTTAAATGAGTTTTAATATAAATTGCTGTCATGCTAGTTTTCAGCTAAAAAGAAGGAAACAGGAAGCCTGGAGGCACGTGAATTTGTCCAACCTCCTCTCAGACTCCGTCCAAAACCACCACCATTTAAACATCTGATAGTGTTTTTTGATTGCACTGGAATCATATTTCAGTTTATTTGGGAATGATGCTGAAATACATGTTCATTGACATGTGAATGTTCAGAACACAGGAACTCCCAGGGTTCTATTTGTTTGTTTGTTTTTAAGCTGATCATGTTAACAGGTTTCCTCATAACAGAGGCAAATTGCTCTAGATGTGCAGAGTTTGGTAGGTAGTTTTTTTCAATTGTCTGTAAATAAACTTTGTTATGTGCCATCAAGCCACTTCCAACTTAAGGTGATCTGAAGATGTTCAAAAAGTGATTTATTATTCCCACTTCCCATAAAGTGCTGTGGGCTAAGTAAAGAGTGAAACCCAGCTCTCCTAAGTCCTAGTCCAATGCTTGATTCATTATGCCACACTGGCTCTAGCACGTAAACAGATAAATTCAAATAAGTTGTTCTGAAATGTGGAGGCAGAAATGTAGTACTGTTGCAGCAGGGACTACACTGGAGAAAAGCATTAATAATTTCTTCTCAGCAAATGGCCCCCTGCCCCTCCCTACCTCCACGTGAATCACCAGTAAAAACCACACTGCTTCTTACTCCCCTAAATGCAAAAAGCAATTAAGAATGAGTAAAGAAGCATCTTAGTGAGAAATATTGCCTATGTTCCTTCAGGGCATTTTTAGAAGATTGTTCTGTGTGTGACTTGGAGGGAGCGCTATTGGGAGGGAAAGAGCATCCTAGTCTCTTTATGCGTAAGAAAACTTGGTTTTGTTGACTGTGCTGACATGGTTGCCTTGACAATGGTCCAGAATGAGGTACAGTTGTACCTTGTATAAAGGAATTAATTTGTTCCAAATGAAATTATGTTAAGCAAATTTCCCTTTATACAAATTCCCATAGGAATGCATTGAAAACGGAGTAATCCCTAATCACAACCATTTTTATGTTGTACGGATTCGCCCCATAGGCGATTATGTTAAGCAAATTTCCCCTATCTCCAGAATTTCTTATGTTGTACAGATTTTATGTTATACAATCTGTTTGTTATACAAGGGTCCACTGTATAATGGATTCACTTTTTCAAGAGCTGTGATTTTATTCATAATATGATTAGCAAGCTACCATTTTTTTTATTGAAGCTGTTAGGCACTTGAAGATGGAGACAGAATGGCAGGAGATTTTATCAAAAATCAAAGAAGAGGAAGAAGAATCATTGGTGCCCACTGAACTATTTAAGGTACAACAACTGGGATTTACCCTTGAACATTGTTAACAAATGTTATGGTTAAATATGATACGTGCAAAAAGTAGTTGCTAAGAACTAGCCACATGAGACCATCTTAATTAGTTTTTCCCCCTATTAGATCTCATAGGCTCCAGGCGAGTGAATGCCTGAAATACACATAATATACGGTATTAAAATCAGTGAAACAGATACAACATGGATTTTCCTGCCCACATACATCTAACTCCAAATTAAATAAGAAGAAACATTCCCCAAAGATGCTTTGTGGAGTTTTCAGGGACAGGGGATTCTCTCATTGTAGAACAGCCACCAAAAATTTCGCCTTCTCTCCTCAGTTAAGAGAAAGGTAACCTGTATCTAAAACATAACAGGTAATAACAGCTTTGGGAGGCCAATTTGCCCTGAGGTGTCTCAGGTAGGTTGAAGGATATTCCTACACCCCTTGATGTTACCTGATGCCCAGGCAAAGCTTTACTACAACTTTGCCCCAAGGCCACATTTTGCTCCATTCCCCTTTCCCACATGGAGTAGAGGAAGTGAAGTGTTAATGTTTTATATAGGATTTAATCTTTAAAATGTTTTATACTATTACATTGTTTTATATTTTTATTCTTGTACCCTAACCTGCAAGGGCCAGATATTTTTCAACAATCTCACTAATGATAAATAAGTACTCTGTATTTTTCACTTCCCTCCAGGAACTGTTTTCTATCTCTGTGATTTTTCTGTGCCAGAGACCCTAAGTGCTAATTAACATTTTTGTGTTGGTCATGTTTAGGACAAGCCTGTTGTTGGAGTTCACTCATTCTCTACAAACATGAAGTTAGAAGCTATTGATCCAATGGCTCCCTTCATCATATCACCTGCAACAGTCACAAAGGTACCAGAATTTTAGGGCCACTCTTCTTTTTAAACACATTCAACTACAATATAACACGTAGGGCAAACATAAATGAAGAGTAGTATTGCTTGATGGTTAAGTATCTCCTGCACAAAGATGTGCCAAGACAGTAAGACGGTTACTTCACGTCCCTCTCATCGCTGTTCGCGGTCCCGCTTGGGACCGGTACGAAAACATGTTACTGCACGTTCATTGCATGACAATGGGAGTTCGTCCCAACCATGCCCCCTGAACTGGGATTTTAGCGTGATGAGCCATACCTCTCCCTGACCTCAGGAATTCTCTTGTCTCGGTTCTTGTTTTGAGAAGAGAGCCCGTGAAGTAAGGCTCATCACGCAACGTGCACACTCTCCATCTAGTGGCAGGAGTGCGAAGTTGCATTCTCCAGTACAATCCCAATGGCATAAACAATGCATCGCAGAGAGGGAAGAAGGCATAAAACCTCGAACTTTGCTGCTTAATGCATGAAAGCCAAACTTACGGAGAATCGAAATATCGAAAAAAGGAAGGTCTGGCCAAAAAAAGTCAGGGAAGTACAGATGTTGTCACGAAACAAGGACGTGAAGTAACAGTCGTCACGATACCATCAATCACGCCCGTGGGTAAACAGAAACAGGGACAGAACAAGGACAAGACCACGTGACCTCAAACAACGTTATCACGAAACGAACGTAATCTCGGAATGAGGAAGACGTGAAGTAATCGTCTAAGTGAACTCTGTTGAGTTTTTACACCAATGGAACTGTGGTCTGCTCTGTGCTTTCGGAGTTATTTATAGAAGGTTTAAGAACCTTCTTGATCAGATTTTGCTTCCATCCACTGAATGAGGAAATTGTGATCCCCACCCCTACCCCAATATAATAGATCTTACCCAACTAAAGCTGAAATTTTTGACAGCTGAAGTAATTTGATAGTAAATTACACTGGAGATAGTAGAACCTGCTTCTGAGAAGACAAGCCTTGATTTGGCTTAGACTGATACAAACTGGAACACAACTTATGGGGGGTGGGGGTCCCACAGGTTCCCCACCTCTGGTATTACCCTGTTTCCCCGAAAATAAGACCTCCCCAAAAAATAAGCCCTAGCAGAATTTCTATGCATTTGTTAAATATAAGCCCTACCCTGATAATAAGACCTAATGATGGGCGTGGCTATGGTTGTGTGGAGGGCTGACATTCAAGCATATTATACTTAATAAAATAAGACATACCCTGAAAATAAGCCCTAGTGTGTCTTCTTGAGAAAAAATAAATATAAGACACGGTACCTGTCTTTCTAGTCACTTCTAGAAGGACATGATCCTATTGCAGTTTGAGCAGATGTGGATGAAATTGGTAGCATTTCCATGTATCTTGACTATCATTTTATAGATCTCTTGAAATGATAAGATAGGAAATATCAGTCATAAAAAATCTTACTGTTTTACTTAGTTTTGATACAGCATGGAGGAACTATTATAAATTATGACCAACGCCTATTGGCAGAGCTGATGTGCCCTTTTTCAGACTACTGCCTTGGAAGTGTTTTCAACACAGATATCTTTTGGATCCTGTTGATATCATTTTAATTTTGTACCCTTGCTGAAATTAAGGGTTTGCTATCAGTTCTTTGGTTAGTTTCAGACATTCCAAACTAAATCTTGCTCTGATGAGATGCATATTTAGTACAGTTAACAACCGCTGTGGTCTCGAAAACAATCATTATTAACAATTGCAGATTCAGTGTCAACTACAACTGCTTGTAAAATATTTGTAGGCAGATGTCTGTGCTGGCAACTTTCTTTCTACTTCAGAACTCACATGTGTACAGATGTCAGCATGACTGTGTGTGGAGCAGCATGACAGTTAAAAGTTCTGTAATGTCAGCAGCATCAACCTTTTTCTTTTTCCCTACTTAACATTCCCTTTATCTTGTCCCTCTCACCTTTCTGTAACTTACCCCATTCAAAGATGTCCCATCAGAGATTTGACATAAAATAGCTTTTCAGTTTGACAGATCTGTCAGATTATTTTATGAGAGTCCCATTGCCTGTCTTATTACACTTTTCCCCAGCTTCTGATCAGTTACAAATTTAGTATAGTCCCCCCGATGGCCTCTTTCTAATCTTCTTCAGAGGCTGATTATTGTACTCCTCAGTTAGTGTTAGCTGTCATCGGAAAGGTCAGTAAAATAATTATGTCAGTGCAGAAACTGCCCTCTGCTACCATTTAGTTTTCTTTTGCCTAATTAGTTTCTTATCTAGTCAGAAAGAAAAAAATAACAAATGAGTCTTGACCAGATGATTTTTGTTTGTGCTGTTGTTCTACTTACGCAAAACACAACTCTTCTTCAATGTTCTTCTCGCTCACTTCTCCTTTAATAATAGGTTTCGGGTTTATACATGGATACAGTTCAAAGTCTCCTCCCCCCTAGGTGCCAGGTGTCATGTTGCCCCATCAGTCAGTATATGTGGAATGCTCTTTTTGAACACTCTGTAGCTCTTCTTTCTTTTCTCAGGAAATAATGTATGGGTTCTTAATCTGTTTTGGCATATTCAGCTTCTTTTCCTTGACTTCACATATAGATCCTT
Organism: Phrynocephalus guinanensis; assembly: GCA_037367245.1. Classification (NCBI taxonomy): domain Eukaryota; kingdom Metazoa; phylum Chordata; class Lepidosauria; order Squamata; family Agamidae; genus Phrynocephalus; species Phrynocephalus guinanensis. The sequence goes on from CM074734.1 coordinate 43,603,599, forward strand.
TTTGCTTTTAAAGCTTATAATTGAATGTTTAAAATGTGCTGGAATCCTGTCTGTGCCATTCTGTGTGCCTAAGACTGATGACGGTATCAGTTGCAGCCTTTTGTCTTCCATTAAATATTTCATCTTCCCTCTCTCCTTCTCTTCCCTCTCCCTGGAGACCCTTTCACTTGGGATGGCCAAGGACCCAAAACATGTCAACATCCAAGTCCCTTGACTACACATCCTAGCTAATAAAATACATAAAACACCATTTTTGACGATGATATAAAGTTGTCTAAGTGCTTCTCCTGTTTTCTTGCAGGTGTTCAATGATAAATATTTCATGATAGAAATAGATGATTTGCGACCAGAATGTTCCACAAGCAGGTCTTACGTTTGTCACGTCAACAGTGCTGGCATTTTCCCTGTTCACTGGAGTCTAAAGAATGGCTTGCATCTCACTCCACCGCCTGGTGGGTACATTTTGCTTCTCTGTACTGGAATTTTAGTGATTTAAAATACAGTCTTCCAGAAATTAGAACAATTGTGTGGTTTTTAAGTTATATTTTTAGGTTTATCTTCTATAGGGGGAGGAAGATTTCTCAGGGGGAAAAGTAGATTTGGGAAAGGCATTAGGTATAGGAATTTCAAGTATTCTTTGAACCCTGGTTTAAGAATGAAGGCACTGATTTTTCTTTCTAAAGCCAATCACACACTATAAAATCTTGGGTTTCAGAGAGCCATGTTTAAGTAGAATGGGCAGGATCCATGCTTTAAATTATGCATACCTGCAATGTTTGGTGGTTGACCCTGGCATAATCACCATCTCTTACTCGGCCCTGCCTTACTAAGAGATTGGGAAGCTAAAAGGAGGGTGAGGGAAAGTAATGAACATTTACCTGATATTTTTGCAGGAGGAGTGTGATTATAAAGGCAGCAATTAGTAAGAGTTGTTTTTCTGGTTCATTCCTAGGACATCCAGGCCAAGACTTTGACTGGGCAGACTATCTTAAGCAGTGTGGAACGGAGGCTGCTTCTGAAAGCTGTTTTCCCTCAGTAAGTGGTCACAATATCATGTATTTATTCAGTGGTATATATCTCATGGATAAATCTTCCTGTCCATCCACTCGGTCATAAAATGGAGAAGCTCTACACTTTGAAAATGTTTGGGCAAAACCACTTCTCAGTTCGTCTTAAAGCCTAAACGTTGGCAGTGGGTAGCTAGGCGTGGAGGATCTGTACTGGCACCAGCCACCATGACTCATTCGGAGTGAAAAGCTGTTTTGGCTGACTGTCCCACAGAAATCCCAGATATTCCAAAGATTCTTATTTCCTGTCAGAACTCCCAGTGGTTCTGATTCCTTCACTGCCAAATGCTCTCTCTAACCACAATTGTCGTAGGACATAAGGCACGTGCTTCCTCATTTCATTTTTCCAAGCAGAATTGCTGGGAGTTCTGCAGTGGGAACTTAAGCACCAGCAGGGACTTTGAGGGAAGCAAAGACAGCCAGGGGGACCATATGCATCTGTGGCCATGTGTTCTCTGCCCCAATCTAAGTAGGTGCTTTATGGCACTTAACAGACATGGGCAGTTGCCACACTTTGGCTCTTAGACACAGTTTGGATGATCAGACCCAGGCCCACAGGTGTTACACAAGTGCCCGGGATTCTACACCCTGCGTCCTCCTGCAGGTACCCAGTCAGAGTTTGTGAGGTCAGCAGTCTTTCTATATCGAATCTTATTTTTTTTAAGGTTTAGGGACTCTCTTATCTGTCACTCCTGTCTGCCTGTCAGTCTTTCTCTTTCATGTTTTCTAGTATTGTTCTGCTTTTTCCTCCTTTTTGTTGAATGAGGAAGGAGCCCATTTTAGTTTTAAATACTGTAGGCCAGTGATGGCGAACCTTTTAGAGACCGAGTGCCCAAACTGCAATTCAAAACCCACTAATATTTCACAAAGTGCCAATACAGCCATTTAACCTGAATACAGGTGGCTGTGAAGGGGTGATGTCAGGTGCCCACAGAAAGGGCTCTGAGTGCCACCTTTGGCCCCTGTGCCATAGATATGCCAATACTGTTGTAGGCTATGGGTTGAAGATGTGTGTCATGTTTTATTGTAAATACCCCCCTTAAAAATGGTTCTCCTCTCCACTAAAAATTCGTTTAGTAGTATAAAATATGCTAATTGAACTTATCATTTGGCTTGAATTCTTGCCTTTAATAGGGGATTGGACTTGATGGCCTCATAGGCCCCTTCCAACTCCGTTATGCTATGATTCTGTGACTTCGTGATCTGTCCTCCTAAGGGTCCACCTTTGCGCTAGTACAGTAATGTGCTCTCTGTAATTTCCACATGGTTGGTTCTCTTAAAAAGGTATCTTCTTCCTAAGCATGTGGTTTTGGGTTTATTTAGCTGAATTCTGACCATGGTTTCAAGGAAAATATGAAGCTTGAAGCTGTGAACCCACAAGACCCAGAAGAAATTTGTGTTGCTACTATTACAAAGGTGAAGGATTCCTATCTCTGGCTGCAGCTGGAAAGTAAGTAGTCTCTTGAAAGAGAAATGGTTTGCATTTGGTTTGTCTTCTGCAAGTATTGGGCTGACACTGTTGCCTTCTGCAAGCATCATAGACTATTGAAAGAGAATTAAAGAAGGTTCTGAAATCAGATATGGAGAAAGGCCTGCATTTCATATTTGTTTCTTATCAACTGCCCTGCTTAAACTGGTGCAAAAGACTTTAAACAGCTTATATGCACTGTCAGATTTCTGTACATAAGTTCTGCTCTGTATGTAGAATAATTCAAATACGTGCACACGGGCAAAGGATTTGGCACAACTCATGGCATGTTTTAATATTTGTCTGATCAAAACAGAGAGAAGGGTTGGTCAAGGATTGACTTGCTTGCTGGCTTGTTTTAACAGGTTCTAAAACGACAGTCCCTGAATGCATAGTGAGTGTGGAATCCATGAATATATTTCCAGTTGGTTGGTGTGAAACAAATGGATACCAGCTACGACCTCCTCGCAGAGCAGTAGGTATGAATAATATAATTCCTATAACAGAAGATAGAATGCTTTGTGGAATTCAGTAAATTGTAGTACTTCAAAATATTTTATACACCCTTTTTTCATATATACCACAAAAATGTTTTGTCGTATAGCATAACAAATGATTAAGAGCCTAGAGATGAGACCACGGGAAGTTGTAAGATACTGTGAATTAATACCTACCTAATCTAGAAATGATTGGTGAATTAAATATTTGTGTATCAGGGTAATAGCAAGCAAATAATGCTCATATAGCTGGATTTAGGATTATAGGTCATTTCAGGAATGGAATTAAAGACAAACATGTTTATAGATGCAGAAAGAAGAAACCGTGGACTTGCAGACTTAAAAACCTAAACGTTTGTTTTCTTTTCTTCTGTTATTTTCTGCTTAACTACTCTTAGATGGGAAAGGGAATGACTACCTAGTGCCCTGAGACAAACTCTGGTTATAATCTGTAGCCAGTCCAAATAAACGCTGGGAGTCTGCATGTAAAGGAGTTGGGATGGCTGTGCATTGTGATAGGGTACATTTTTTAAAATGTTATATTCGCTCTTCATTGTGTTTCATTTTGGCTTAACAGTGAACAAGGAAAAGAAAATCGCAGTAGTCCAACCAGAGAAACAGTAAGTATGAAACTCACTGTTCATTGTTAGGGGATTATTTTGGAGAACTCAAAACACTGACCGGTCACAATTCTGTTATGGAGATTAAGCATAGATAGGTCTTGTTAAAGTGCTTGAACAGTGCTTGACCTCTTTCCCATTATGGTGTACAAATCAGGACGCTCTCCCGTGTATCTTTTTCCAATTCTATTTGCTTATGACAGAACCAAATACGTGCACACGGGCATTGTGTGTTTTAATATTTGTCTGTATTTCTGTGCCCTCTACTGTATGTCTCTGTCACCAGCTTTTGGATGCTGTGAATTTGAGCAAGATTTTAAAACTCTCTTGCTGTGCTGCTGAACGTAGAGGGTCTGCAAGCTCTCTGGATCAACATAAAAAAACCAAGAATGGGCAGCAGTCAGCCATGAGCAGGCACGTTGTCTTGTCCTTTCAAGCTAGTGAAGGAAAACATTGTTTCTTTCTTCTGAACTAGCCACAGTGCTGTGTAACGTCTGAAACTGGAACTGGGATTCATTTGAATTTAGCTTACCGAGAGCCTGCCAGTATGGCAGCAGGCTTTCAGATCCTGGCTTGCCTTCAAAACTCTAGCTGAAGCAAAGAACAGTTCCCCGTCTTGAATCAGAGATCATAGAAAATTGTGGCTTGTTTCAAGCTGAAAGTTGTGATTCTTCGTGGGCACAAAAAGGGGGAGGGGGCTTCAAGAGTGTTGTGCTGTAGCTTATGCTTCAAGGAGGAGCCATTGGTTCCTGATGTATCTGTACTCAGATGTGACCCCTCTTCCCTTTAGAAGTGCCCTTAAAACCAGGAAGGCTTGTTCTTCTGATTGCAAAGTACTAGGAATGAAGTGATGATATTACTCAGTCCTCGTTCCCTTTAAATCCAGTAGAAGCAATGATGGGTTATATTCAGAACATAGGAAAAGTAATTAAATACATAGTGTTAAAAGGGTATTTTCTATTGATCAAGAATATTGGGGGGCATTTCCAGAGAAGCAGCCTTTGTCTATCTCAGCATGTTGGCAGAATTAAAAGGGAAAATGGTGTCTGAAGAATTGTATTTTGACCTTTTTTTATTTGTTTTCATTGTTTTTGCTTTAATTGTATTAGCTTTGAGGAAACACAAATTTGCCTGCAGTGTTGGTGTTTCTGTGAAATTGCTCATTTGGTGGCTTTGCATTGATTTGATTTCACTTTGTAAGAGCTGGGTAATACAAAGTCATGGTTGTGCTTCTAAGGCCCTTAGGATAGAAATCTGTGGATCGGATCCTGATGTCATATAAATTTGAAGACAGAGATGTTAGTATTGATAAGGCACCGGCCTGGAGCCAAGCTTCTAAGCATAATGTCTTCTGCAGTGCTGAAAACCATTGCAAATTTTGTTCTGCTGTACTGTCAGTTCTTTCTCTCAAGTATCCACAGCTTTGGAAAGAGTAGGAAAACTGGACACCCACATTTTTCAATTGATGCTGAAACTACTGGAGAGCACCTCACCTTTGTCTCTAGCCACCACATTAAGTACCTATTATTTGTAAACAATGGGGTGTACCCTGATATATGGAATCTACCTAGAGACACTGGGCATACTATTAAGGGAGTGAATGACGAGTCACATAAGTGCTCATTCCCTATTTCACATGCCTTGTCAACTGGTTATGTGACAGTGACAGCTTTTGTGAACAGGACTTTTCTGAGAGGCACATTTGCTTCACATACAGTGGCCAGAATCCTGTTAGCATACATGTGATAGCATAAATTGCAGTGGTAAATTTGATGCTAGTTACTAAGTTGCTGCTTGTAACCCTCATCAAGCATCAGCTAGTGTGACTTGGCAAGTGACAAGGATTAAAGCTAGGACATCACGAGAAATCTAGATAGCTTGTTAGAGAGAACCGGGAAGGAGCCAGTGGTCATGGTACACGTTGGTACCAATGATGTCGGGAAGGCCAAGCGGTCAGTCTTGGAAGCCAAATTCAGGTTGTTAGGTAGAAGATTGAAGTCCCGGGCTTCCAAGGTAGCATTTTCAGAAGTGCTACCTGTTCCTCGTGCAGGACCTGCAAGGCAGGCAGAACTCAGAAGCCTCAATGCGTGGATGAGGCGATGGTGTCGACAGGAGGGCTTTAGATTTGTCAGGAACTGAAGAACATTTTGGGACAAGCCAAACCTGTTCAGGAGGGATGGGTTGCACTTGAATCATGATGGGACCAGATTGCTGGCACTCAACCTCAAAAAGGCAGCAGAGCAGCTTTTAAACTGATAACTGGGGGAAAGCCGACAGGAGCTGAGTGGCATCCGGTTCGGAACACCTCATCCTCGGGGAATGAGGTTGGGGACGGTAGAGAATAACATAGAGAAGACATAGCAGGTATTAGCACTGGGAGAATAACGGAATGTGACAGTTTGTCTACTGAAAATAAAAGCTGTCGGGGGAAGGAAAGAACAAGGCAGCAGCTGTTGTTGCGGGACCCACTGTACAGGTGCTTCTACGCCAATGCTCGAAGCCTCCGAGCAAAGATGGGAGAACTTGAACATTTGGCAGCTAGGGATAACTTAGATATAATAGCCATAACAGAAACCTGGTGGAATGAGGAGAACCAGTGGGATACAGCAATCCCAGGCTATAAACTCTATAGAAGGGATAGAGAGGGGCGGGTTGGAGGAGGAGTGGCCATCTATGTCAAAGAAGGGGTAAAATCCAGCAGAATGGAGATGGACAGAGGGTCTGACTCCACCATAGAATCACTTTGGGTTAAACTACCAGGTCCAAGGAGTGATGTGATAGTTGGAGTATTCTATCGTCCACCAGATCAAAAACTTGAGGGGGACCTTGAAATGAGGAGAGAAATCATAGAGGTGGCTAAGAGGGATAGGATAGTAATCATGGGGGACTTCAATTATCCCCACATTGACTGGGTCAATGCGAGCTCCGGGCAAGAAAGAGAAACTGGGTTTCTCGACTTGCTGAATGACTGTGCCTTAGAGCAACTTGTCATGGAGCCCACCCGAGAACAGACAACTCTGGATCTAATACTGTGCGATACTCAGGACCTGGTCAGGGATGTGAATGTCACTGAGCCTCTGGAGAACAGTGACCATGCTGCAATTTCCTTTGCCATGCATGTCGGAGGAAGAGTGTCAACCAAATCAGACATAAAAACCCTTGATTTTCGAAGGGCAAACTTCCCTCAGATGAGGAAACTAGTTAGAGAGAAATTGAAGGGGAAGGTTAGAAGAATCCAATCTCTTCAGAGTGCATGGAGCCTCTTTAAAACAACAATAATAGAGGCCCAGCACAAGTGCATACCACAAAGAAAGAAGAGCTCATTTAAGTCCAAGAGGACACCGGCATGGTTAACGAGTGGAGTTAGAGAGGCTCTAAAGCACAAGGAGAGGTTTTTCTGTAAATGGAAATCCTCCCCAAATGAGGAAAATAAAAAGGAACACAAACTCTGGCAAAAGAAATTTAAGAAGATGATAAGGGAGGCAAAGAAAGATTTTGAGGAACGCATGGCTAGCAATATAAAGGGTAATAATAAAAGCTTCTTTAAATATGTTAGAAGTAGAAAACCTGCCAGAGAACCAGTTGGCCCTCTGGATGGTAAGGGAGGAAAAGAGGAGGTTAAGGAGGACTTGGACATTGCAGAGAAATTGAATGAGTTCTTTGCGTCTGTCTTCACGACAGAGGACCTTGAGCGGATTCCGCTGCCTGAGCCCCCCCTCTTGACTAAAGAATTAAATCAAATACAGGTTAAAAGAGAGGAGGTTTTAGGACTAATTGATAAATTGAGGATTAACAAGTCACCGGGCCCAGATGGCATCCACCCAAGAGTTATTAGGGAACTGAGAAACAAAATTGCAGATCTCTTAACGGTTATATGCAACTTGTCTCTTAAAACGGCCACAGTGCCGGAGGACTGGAGGATAGCAGATGTCACACCAATTTTTTAAAAAAGGAAGGAGGGGGGACCCGGGAAACTACAGGCCAGTTAGCCTTACATCTGTCCCAGGGAAGATGGTGGAAAGCCTCATCCAAGAGAAAATCTTAAAACACATAAAAGAACAAACCTTGCTGAGAGAAAATCAGCATGGCTTCTGTAAGGGTAAATCTTGTCTGACAAACCTTTTAGAATTTTTTGAAAAGGTCAACAGGCACATGGATTTGGTGAACCGGTGGATATAGTCTATCTGGATTTTCAAAAGGCTTTTGACACAGTCCCTCACCAAAGGCTGCTGAGAAAATTGCACAGTCAGGGGATAAGAGGGCAGGTCCTCTTATGGATTGAGAACTGGTTTAGAGCCCGGAAACAAAGAGTAGGTGTCAATGGGAAATTTTCACAATGGAGAGAGGTGAAAAGCAGTGTGCCCCAGGGCTCTGTCCTGGGACCAGTGCTTTTCAATCTGTTCATAAATGACCTGGAGACAGGGATAAACAGTGAGGTGGCCAAGTTTGCCGATGACACAAAACTTTTCCGTGTGGTAAAAACCAGAGAAGATTGTGAAGAGCTCCAGAAGGATCTCTCCAAACTGGGGGAATGGGCTGAGAAATGGCAAATGTGTTTTAATGTAACTAAATGTAAACTAATGCATATTGGGGCAAAAAATCCAAACTTCATCTATCAACTCATGGGCTCTGAGTTATCCGTGACGGATCAGGAAAGAGATCTTGGTGTGTTGGTGGACAGCTCCATGAAGGTGTCTCCCCAATGTGTGGCAGCGGTGAAGAAGGCCAATTCCATCCTAGGGATTATCAAAAAGGGGATTGAAAATAAAACAGCCAACATTATAATGCCTTTATACAAAGCAATAGTAAGGCCCCACCTGGAGTATTGTGTACAATTCTGGTCACCGCATCTCAAGAAAGACATAGTGGAACTGGAAAAGGTGCAGAAGAGAGCGACTAAAATGATTACTGGCCTAGGGCACCTCTCTTATGAAGAAAGGCTAAAACATTTGGGCCTCTTTAGTCTGGAAAAAAGGCGCTTGAGGGGGGATATGATTGAGACATACAAAATAATGCAGGGTATGAGTAAAGTGGATAGAGGGAAGCTCTTCTCTCCCAAAATGCCAGAACTAGGGGACATACACTCAAATTGAGGGCTGGGATAGTAAGAACTGACAAAAGAAAATATTTTTTCACCCAGCGCGTTGTAAGTCTATGGAACTCCCTGCCACAGGATGTGGTGATGGCATCTGGCCTGGATGCCTTCAAAAGGGGACTGGACAGATTCCTGGAGGAAAAGTCCATCACAGGTTACAAACCATGATGGAGATGTGTAATCTCCAGGGTTTAAACCAGGGTACTTCAAGGGCCAGATGCAGGGGAGTGGTATCAGGAGACAGATATCTAGTCTCATGCGCTCCCAAACGCATCTGGTGGAGCTGCTGTGAGATACAGGAAGCTGGACTAGATGGGCCTTTGGCCTGATCCAGCATGGCTCTTCTTATGTTCTTATGACTACTCAACTCACAGCAGTTTGTCATTGTAATTTACAGGACCACCAAGGTAAAATAACTCACTGTATTCTGTCTAATATGAAAAACTGGAGAGGTGTAAACATAAATACAAGTACATTTTGGCTTAATAGTTCTTCCTTTCTAGGATATTGTCTTCAAGAACTGTTCATGAAGGACTCAAGAGCCAGGAACCAAACTCTGCTGATACCAGTAAGAAAGACTTGTAACTATCTGTTTATAGTAATAGGAATAGAAATGGTAGTTGGACAGTTGGGCTATGAACTATATGTATGTGAGAGAGAGTGCACGTGTATTTAGATATATTTAGTACTATGACTAACAAAATATTTAAAAAGTGAAATATCATGGCAAGATATTTTAGACTTTACCCACTTTTCTGATTCTGAAGAAACACAGTGGACACAGTGGGTTCCAAAATGAATGGATGACACCAAGTGTTGTCCAAGTTGGGAAGTATATGGCATACAAATGCAGAAATTGCATGTATGTGCACAGGTGGACAGATATAGGTTTGATGAAAATTTTAGCTCTAAAATTGTACCTCGGGATATGTTAAACATCACATCTTATAGAAAGGAGCTTTTCGTTAGACAGTATCAAGTCCTAGATCAACAGTAGATAAGTAGTAATGAAGTTTGGGTGGAAGAATAATGTGGAAGCTGGAGACAAACCATATACAGCATGAACAATTAGTTTTAAATGTTGAGATGTACTTTTCTGGAATAAGGTTCTTTCGAACAAACATTTCTTCTCTTTGAACTCATTTTAGTGTGTAGTGAATGATGGGGTTTTGCTTTGCAGAAAACTGGCTAGTCTGTAAACAAATGACAGTTTGACAGTCAAGCTCCATATGTGCCAGATGGCAAAATCTAATCATTTGCTAAACCGTTGAATGAATGGATGTTGAATAAGTATATCTGTTGCTGAAATAGCTAAACAAACCTATTTGTACACTCTAAAATCTTATTGCATGACTAGCAAAATGTGCATTTGAGGCGCTCCCTAATATAAAACTTTGCAAGAATGGAAACTGCTCATTCTGAGATTTAATTGGTCTTTAAATGGAGAAACATTATGTCTGTATAGTGTGATCTCTTCTATATGTGCCAGTTAAATTAGAGCTTTCAAAGAAAGCCACTCTAACTTAAGCATAGCTAGCACAAAATGACTATTGGTATATTAATATGGTTAAGTATCTTGCATCACAGAGGATAGTGATCTATTCCGCAGCCTTGAGCAATGCCCCTAGGGACTAATGATACTCCCAGCTAAAGCAGATTTATTGTGTATATAGAAGTAGTGATTAACAAGTCCCATTCATTTCAGTGGCTCTCTTCTGGTTGGCCTAATATAGTGGAATTAGGATGGGATGTATATGAAGCTCCTGGTAGGCTAGTTTACCTGTCTGTGTTTTGTGTTCAGGTTGATGATTTAGGATGATGGCATCACTACCCAAATACAAAATCTGCTTTTCATTCCCCCCCCAAACCAATCTACTAGTATTTCTTAGGTCAAGTAGTTTTCTCATTGTGCTCTGTAGTAGAGCTTTGAAGATGACTAATTAAAGGTGAAAGGTGCAAGATCAGTATCTAACGGCACTGTGCTTTGTCTGATGCTGAGCTAAACAGAACTGCTGGATTGCTTTAGGTATGTTTCCCAAGCTCCTGTTTGTAGCGTAATACCGTAACAAGCAAGGGCCAAGAAAATTGTAAGCAGGCAGGGACGAAGCAACAGGGCAAGAATATTTATTCTTTACAATTTAGGCCAGAAGACATGACTCACATGTAATTTGTCTGTCTGACATCATCAGATAGCCCAGTCTGATGGCCTTGTAGTGTAATTCCATCTGCCTTACAAGTGCCTAGAAATAGCATGTTAAAATTAATCCATTAACAATATTCCAATGGCTCCTTAAAACATAGGTTTGTATTCACCCCTATTGGGAGAATATGTCCATTCATATTTAACTTCCTCAGGGGACAAAGTTTGTTTCAAAAACTAGGTTTATAGAAGGTAACGCAACCTTGGCACCATAAGTAAATTTGCACCTTAATACCTAGAAAGTTTAGTTGATACAGGATAAACTCGTGTTATTTCCCAGGGCGTCTGGAAGTTACAGTCTGCAACCATCAAACACCTCAAGATTTGGGACCACTGCTCTACGAAGAGCCAATTGGCCAGTCATAGCTTTAACAACTTTAACTGTTCATTAACATGTAAAAACAGCTGGCCTGGTTACAAGTTGATCTGCTTTATCCTAGGCTGTTAATGAGATCGGTCCCACTCTGTTCCTGTTGGATGTTCAAATCAGCCATGTCCCCCCCCCCCAAAAAAAAAGCAAAAAAAAGTAAAAGGAAAACCTGGCTTCAGTGACCTAAGGATAATGTTTGAAAAACAGTGTTGCTTAGAACAAAACCAGAACCCATCAGCCTCTGTGCAAAATCATTCTTGGATGACTTGTATGGCGCATCTCTTAGACTTCCCTGTGCACTTCCAAAGAGGGTGCAAGCTACTGCTGAAGGCTTAGTTGCTCTGGCCATTCCATAGATACCTGAAAATTTGCCTGTCTGGATAAAACGCTTATCAATATCATTATAAACATTGATTAATGGACAGACACGCAAAAAGAAAAATAACAAACCCTTTTTGGTGTAGGATAGCCTCTGCTCTGTGTCCATGCGCAACTCTCTCTCTCTCTCTCTCTCTCTCTCTCTCTCTCTCTCTCTCTCTCTCTCTCTCTCTCTCTCTCTCTCTCTCTCTCTCTCTCTCTCTCTCTCGGGGATGGCTAGGAAGAAGTGGGTTGAAGAAGAAGCAACTTAGCTTGTCCATGTTTGCCAATTCAGCCATTCACCCACAGCAATAAGGAGCCTGACATTCTAAGGGCTGTCCTTAATGCCATCGCATTCTAGATCTAGAAGAGCCCCCGCAATTTTCTTGTGAGACCTTCCTTAGGCTCTTTTGGAAGATCTATATGTTTGTTTTCTGAACAGCATAGAAGCTGTAGATAAAGAATGCAGCAACCCCAAAGAAACCATACCCAGAGCTAATTTGGAGTTGGGGAACCCACAGTTGCTTTGGCTAAAATAAATGACTTACCTCCCCCGTTTCTGTCCTTTACCTTCCTTTGGTATTCTGGTGGATTCTGACCATTCTCCAACTCAACTATAATGTTTCACTCCCCATCCCTTGCTATTCCAGAGGATTCCAAGAATTTGTGGAATAGCTTCTGGGAGGGAGGGGGGGCTGCCATGTAAGCAAAGGAGCCACAAAATCTATATTGTTACAGTTGTAAATATGGGCATCAAGCCATATTTAGAAATTGACTTTTCTGAGGTGGAATGTTTTGGTTAAATCATAAAGTTTTAGAAACAGGAGTTAACTGTACATAGTAAGAGTTTTGATTTCTTCAGAATAAAAAGTTGCCCGTGTGAAGCGGCAATGGTTACTTTCACTCCTACAGCTGAAATGGCATTCTGAATGTTAGCATGCAGCTGCTTATTTACAGAGTGTTCTAAAATGGTTTTCCTTTTGCAGTTGTAACCAATGGTAAATACTACTGTCCAAAGATCTACTTCAACCACCGCTGCTTCTCAGGCCCATATCTTAACAAAGGTCGAATTGCAGAATTGCCCCAGTCTGTAGGACCTGGAAATTGTGTCCTTGTTCTTAAAGAGGTAATGGCATTTGAAGAGCGTGGCTCTATATTTATTGCACTCTTTGCTGCCTTTCTTTTTTCTTGCCCTGTCTGTGTTGTAATAAACCAGAAATGTTCTAAAGTTACCTTCAGGCCTAGTACAGAAATGTCCAGTGTAGCTCACCTGTACGTATTGGATGATTTTAAGGTTGTAACAACCTGGCACTTTTAAATCAAAATAAGTGTTTTGTATTTTTCTTTGCCTGCTGGAAAATTGTTTGTCTAATTTGCTATTTTCTTCTATAGCAGTGATGGTGAACCTTTTAGAGACCGAGTGCCCAAACTGCGATTCAGAACCCACTAATTTTTCACAAAGTGCCAATACAGCAATTTAACCTGAATACAGGTGGCTGCGAAGGGGCAATGTCAGGTGCCCACAGAAAGGACTCCGAGTGCCACCTTTGGCACCCATGTCATAGGTTCCCCAACACTGTTCTATATATAGTGTTAAATTGAGTTGTTGGTTCCAACTGTAGTTGACATTTAATAAACAGGACTTATTAAATAAAGCACTTGTTTAAGTCCCACTGGTTCAATGGGTTTGTTGTAGCTGGAATTAAACACTGGATTTAACTTTTGGTATTTAAATTATAATATTGATTTAATGTATAATGTTAGCTTTCCTGAATACTTTATTTTTGAAGAGGAAATAGCAGAAGAGATTACTTGATAAAGAAATGAAAGTTTCAAGGGAAAATTAGATTTCTGTTATAATTAATTCTTTGCATGCACGGATGTGCCCAAGACATAGTACAGTACTAGATTTGATATGTTAGTAATTGGATCTGTTGCAACAAATCTGTACCTTGTGGAATATCATTTCTGCTACACATGAAATGTCTTTGGTCATTCCTTGTAGTGTCAGCTTTGTCAGATACCCTCCAATAGCCAGGATATGGCAGGGTAAAGCACTTTTGTATATTAAAACACACACACACACACACACACACACACACAGTGAGCCCTCGCCTATGGGGGGGGGTTTAGGGACCCGACCTGACCCGCGATAATTGAAAATCCGCAATATGCAGATGCAGGTTGGGTCAAGCCTGGGGGGCCTAAACTGGGGGATGTTGTACTTAACCCCAGCCTGGCGCTGCCCCGAACGGGCCTCTAAAAAGGCCCTCGGAGGCCTCAGAAATGATTTTCAGTGACCCAGAAGTCACTTCCGTTTTACCAGAAGGCCTGGGAAGGCCTTTGCAGGCCCGTTTGGGGCAGCCCCAGTCCTGGGGTATGTATGGGAGGCCTGAAACAGGCCTTTGCCCCTTACCCCAGGGGGGCTTTTTTCATATACCGTACTGCAGTCCCGTGATATAGCGGGACCGCTGCAGATGAACCGCGAAAGGGCGGGTGACCACTGTATCAAGTTTATTATTCTGGATTATTTACTTGTTTATGTGGATATATGCCTTCTATGGCTGCTTCACATTTTAGAATAAACTAATTGGGGCAATTTTCACTTGTGATATTTCAGTGCAAGAGTAATTATTTTTCCTGGAAGGCACCTAGCATTCCTCGTCCAGTCCCTTCCCCCAGTAGTAAGCAGACTGTCCTGAAAGACAGGCTGTATCATGATTTTTTTGAGGCTACCCTTGACAAATTCATGAATGCTTTGGCTCTCTGTCTTTTATGTCCTATTCCAGAAGTTATTCTATAGTTGTCCTTAATGCAGAATCCTTTGTCTCAGCAAAAAATTTGCAGTCTTTCCTCAATCTAGACTGTGAACTCTTTCCTGAACTTTCCTATTTACCAGTAGACTTGAGTTTATTTGTACAGATTTCCTATGCAACTTCTTTCCCTACTGAAAAAGGAGTTGGCATAAGTATTGCGGGATGAGAGGATAAAGGTCCCCAGTGATCCTTGTGCAGATTTCTCTCTCCTGTGAAGAAAGGGGAAGATCTGTGTATGATTGTCTGTATAGTAGGATAGGCTATAGGCGACACCTTTATAGGCCACTAATTTAAACAAAAATTAAAAAACCCATTGCAAACTTTCGTGGGCAAATACCCGCTTCTTCAAAGCATGCACCAAAAGTCCAAAGTTGGCAAAAAAAAAGATGTGGTTTGCCAGGATATGATTCTTAGATGTAAAGTTCTTGGCAAGATGATTTTCTCCGAGCACATCTGTCTTGGAAACACAGGAAGCAGCAGAGATGTTGTGAAGCTGCATCTGAGGGAGGCACATCGCTCTCTGGTTTAGAAAGAAGATGGAGCCAGGGATGGAGAAGGAGACAACTGCATCATGCAGCCATTTGAGGCTTCCAAATGCAAAATGACAGCTAGGCTATATGGAGTATTGGGAGTTGCTGCAATTGGGCACCTAAGACAATCAAATAATAGACTGTTGACCACTCTTCACACACTGCTTCTTTTGACTTTCTGGTGCTCTTCCTTGCTGCTCTCCTTATCTTTTCCTTTCTTTCTTTTAAAAAATGTTTGTGCTTAAGTATTTAATGTTGGGCCTTTGGCTTTCTGTGCAGAAGTTAAGTCGGACAAATAAAATTTATATACGAATTCATGTTGAAGTGAATGTGAATGTATGGGCTGCTTAACGTTCTCACCTCCTGTCTGTTTTCCCATGTTTAGGTTCTCTCGCTGTTGATCAACGCAGCCTATAAACCCAGCCGCGTACTTAGAGAAATCCAGTTGGATGAGGAGGCTGCATGGCATGGATATGGAGAGACACTGAAAGCAAAGTAAATTCTCTCTTCTGTATTGTTTGTGGTTCATTTGGTCTGTGGTTCAAATTGTCTGAATGATCAGCCCCAGCCATTGGGTTTTTCTCCTCACTTCAAAACCAGAAAGCTCTCTCACTATGTAGTTGTATAGTGTATTATACCTTTAATAATCTAATAATTAAAAGACATCAAGAATATAGAATTTGCCTGTGGCTAAAGGATAAATAGCCACAGGAGGCATTAAACACATCCCAGCTTGTTAATTTTTGCCATTCAGGTAGACTAGACTCTTATTGAGAAAACTTAAACCTAAAGTAAATATGGATGCTTTGTGCCGCCTCTACCTTTTGAAAAGTTTAACCACAAGTAAAACTGCTTTGGATGCAAATAATATAGTATTTTATATTAAATAAAATAATAGTACTATTTCTCTTTGCTTTACCAGTGATCTAAATTTGAGACCATCTAGGTAGAATGGTGGTTCTGTTTTTATGGTCTTTTGCAGATGCTTCTTGTTGCAGTCTCCTAACAAGACACAGAACTACTCTGCAAATAATAAGGAATATTGCTAATTGGAGTACCATAATTAGGGTCAGGTGAATAATTGGTACTACTCACTCCATGTTTTAAAAGGAGTGAATTGCTATAGATATCACAGAATTTACACTGCAGAATTAAGCAGCTTTACCTATCTCTGAGTTCACTAGGGGAGCTCATTTATTTATTCATTAGAAAAATAAGAAACTGAGTTTGCAACTACATAATCAAATGCTACAGGTTTGCTGTTGGTCTAAAATTGATGAATTCACTGGTTTTAAACATAACATGTGGCTCAAAAGCCACTTCAAATCAGTCAAGCCCTTTTTGCTCTTGAGTTGTTTTTTTTTTTAAAATCTCTCTCTTGCTGGTGGACTTTGCCTTTCCCCCCCAAGCCAGAACAGTTCAAACAAACTTTTCCCTGTGTGGTTCTCGAAAAGGACGGGGACCTAGAGCCATGCGACTCTTGAACAGATGTATCGTGAATGATAAAAGGCGAGGCTGGGATCAGCAGGGGAATGGGATCAAAGGAAGGGGCTGGCACAGATCAGACCACATCAGACGGAGGGCCCAACGTGGACACAGGCATCAAACCAATCTGCAGTCTCTGTGTGATCCTCTAATCCAAATGAAAGTATAAAATAAGCAGCAAAGCAAGCCGCAGCAAAGCCAAATTGCTCCAATTCTGCTCCCAAGTGTAGCCACAACTTGAATCACACTACAAGTGATCTAAAGACCCCAGATACTTAGAAATTCTTGACTTACTTTTGCTCTATTCAGTAAATGGGTAGAACAATCTGATGGTAGGAATTAAAGGCAGCTTGCATAGCAGGAAGGGTATATCTTGAAACACAAAACTCCTTTGGTTTTAATTGGGGACACACTACATCTGTTTGAATTAGCGCCAGTATTTAGGGACAGACTTGAGGCCACAACAAGAGTTTTCCGGTGGTGGCTTTAGATTTATGTAATCCTAACCAATTCGAGTGCTTGTCTTCTTTGCTTCAGGTATAAAGGAAAGAGCTACCGAGCCACAGTGGAAGTTGTAAGAACAGCAGATCGAGTAGCAGACTTCTGCAGACAGACATGTATCAAACTGGAATGTTGTCCAAATCTGTTTGGTCCCAAAATGGTGCTAGACAAGTGTTCAGAGAACTGCTCTGTTCTGACAAAAACCAAATACAGTGAGTCTTCGTAACATTTGTCTTTATAAGTGAATGTTCTCTTTTATTCTGGAGCAGTCAGAGTGGCTGGGAAGCACAATTCCCTGAAAATGCGCACTATTCTTAAAATTGCTGTTTCTATCCCACTTGCTTTATGTGTACCACAATGTATCAATAGGCTGTCTTACTCTGAATCTGGTATCTCCAGATGCTGTGCTGCAAATTCCACTAGCCCTTTCCGGCTTGACCAGTGATGAGAAGTGATGGAGAAGTAATGGAAAGTAAAGTCCAGTGGTGGCGAACCTTCAGCACTCCAAATGTTTTGGACCACAACTCCCAGAATTCCGAGCCTAGATTGCCAATGACAAAGGACTGTGGGACTTGTGGTCCAAAACATCTGGGGTGCCGGAGGTTTGCTACCACTGGAGTAGTCCAACAAAAATTGGAGAGCCTCAAGTCTCTCATTCCTGCCTTTGAAAGTTAGTGCAGCAGCACAGATAACTTGCAAAATATAATATAATGTGGTATCGCGTCCAGTAATTTTTCAGAAGGATTCC
Organism: Phrynocephalus guinanensis; assembly: GCA_037367245.1. NCBI lineage: Eukaryota > Metazoa > Chordata > Lepidosauria > Squamata > Agamidae > Phrynocephalus > Phrynocephalus guinanensis. Next base: position 43,621,353 of record CM074734.1, read on the forward strand.
CGTTGCTTTCTGGGTGGATGATCCATAGCTTAGCTATTCTACCATTTTTAATCTTTGCTTCAAAGTATTCACAGGAAATTACTGGATCTATACTATTCCCAGGATACTGCTGTTAATTCCATGGGGAAGAGACGGGGTTTTTGTCTCTTTCCCACTTTTGTAGAACCAGCAGATCCAGTTTTAAAAAAAGGGAAAAGCTTTGCAAGAGACAAATCCCGTGACAACTTTTAAGTGAAAACTTGTTTGTCGAGTATACAAATTGCTTCATTATCCGTTCCTCACAAAATAAGACATTTCCCAAAATGCATTGGGCCTTTTAATAAATATAGACATTCTGAGAACCTTCATTTCTCACCTGGCTCTTCTTTGTTGTGCTTCCAGTGCCTGCCACCCTTAGTTACTCTTTAAAATGAAAGGCAAACCTATCACAAGCCCCTTCTATAACAGATGATCTGGCTCACTGTAGAGACAGAAGATTGTTTTCAGATAAAAATAATGTCTATATTAGTTCATACTCTATTGAAATGAGCGGGGCAGCCATTCGGGAACTTCTGAAACATACCGTAGATTATACTGAAATAATTTGAGGAGACCATTCAATTGTCCCTCAGTTGATCATAAGACCTTTTGATTTGTTCCTTGAAACAAAGTGAAATTTTGTCTTTATTAATGACTTGGTCATCTCATTGTTTCTCAATGAAACCACATCTTTCTACTAAAATTACTAGAAAGTTTTTTTTTATCTTACCATCACTTGCACCAAACTTTACAATGGGGGTGGATTATATCTGCCTTCTTTTTTCCTTGCACAATTACTTTCTCACCTGCCTCATTTCCACACCCACACTCACTCTGGTCCCTTTCATTGAGGACCTTAACTAACCTACGTCGCTGCTTACAATCCCTGCTTACACGCTGCCTTGTCTACATCACAGTGCCTGTGCAAATCCTTTCCTTTGACCAGTCTCTTTCTTCCCAAAACAACCATACTTCTTCTCCTTTACACCACATCTGAATAAATTGCTCTATTATCAGGCCTGCACAACAGGTAGACCGCGGGTGAAGGGTTCAAAAGTAGCCCGCCGGCCATCAATTTAATAAGTGGGGGGATAAGTTCTCCACCCCTCTCTCACCCCACCCCAAGGACCATCACTACCCCAGAAAAGTTCTGGTTCTGCCAGCCCACTGTCTCAGCCAAGTAGGGCAGTTCAAGGGCCATGGTGCAGTCCCCTGCTCCCCCTGCCAGCCAGATGATCCGTGTGCTCAAGTTGGGTACAAGAGAGGCATGTGCATGTTTCCATTGGTTGTCTCATGGAAGCGGTAATCTGTGTAAGCATGCACACACCTCCGTTGCACTGCCCACACCAGCTCAAACGGCTACAAGGGAAGCATGTGCATGGTCAGCCTTTCCATAGGAATGCATTGAAATCTTTTCTTAATTGATTTTTCAATGCTTTCCTAAGGGAAACCGCTGCTATTGTTACAATTTTTTTTTACTTATGAGCCTGCGCTCAGAACGGATAAAATTCGTAAGTACGTAGCCCTCAGGCACTTTGGCCAGAAAAAGTAGACCTTGGCCTGTTCTCCATCGTGTCCTCCGTGAATCCACACCATAGGGTTCTCTGCGCGTCGCGCGATGGTACCGGAAGCACTTCTAAGCAAGGAAGTAGAAGCGTTAGTCTCCGCCCCACCACCCATGGTCCCTTGCGTTCCCGCCCAAACGCCTCAGTTCCCTCTAACCGCCGTGTTGGATGGTAACGGAAATCTCTGCTCCAGTCACGGATAGTGTTCTTCGAACAAACTTTTATGGCCCAACGGGCCCTCTTCAAAAACTGTGTCCGTTGCGGGGGGAAAATTCCTTTCTCCGACGGACACTCTTCTTGCCTGTACTGCCTCGGCGAGGCCCATTCCCAGAGCGCCTGCCCGCATTGTAAGAGTCTCAGCTCCCAGGCTCTCAGGAATAGGAGGCATAGACTCAATACTTACCTTCTGGAGAAATCCCTGAAGCCTCCGATGGAGTCCGAGTCCACCTCTCAAGCGGCGGCGGAACCTGTGGAGAAACCGACCAAAAAATCATGAATGAACACCAGAAGAGCCAAAACACTGCTAAGCGCCTTAATTTGCTCCCATCTAAACAAAATCGGTCCTTTCGCTCTTCCTGGAAGAGACCCTTCACCCAGTCCTCTCCGAGACAGCACCAGCGGGACCAGTCCTTCCCCTCCTCTTCTGCGACAGCATTGGCCGGAAAGGACAAACAGCAGAAGTCCAAGTTTCGCCCTTCAGTCCGTCACCAGGATAAACGGGGGCGCAAGGACTTCTGACCTACCCCGACTACGGCCGTTCCTACCTGCATGGCGCCGTATCACCACGGACAGATGGGTCCTCTCCATCATTTCTACGGGGTACCTGATAGAGTTCTCCACTCTCCCCCCTACCGGCCGTGTTGTACCAACTTCCCCATCTTCTGCTCTCTGGGCCGAAATTTCCACTCTGCTCCAAAAAGCCGCCATCCGTCCTGTGCCACCGGAGCATGTTCATCTGGGCCATTACTCCCCCCCTACTTCACTGTCCCGAAGAAAGATGGGGGCCTCCGACCCATACTGGACCTCAGATCCGTCAATTGGTTTATCCCACCAAAAAAGTTCAAAATGGTTACCCTAGAGACTATTCTCCCGCTCCTTCAACCAAACGATTGGTTCACCGTTATCGATCTTCGGGACGCTTATTTTCACATTTCTATCCATCCTTCTCACCGCAAGTACCTGCGCTTCTTCATTACGGATCAGGCCTTCGAGTTCCTGTCCCTGCCCTTTGGCCTCGCGACGGCGCCCAGGGTATTCACCAAGTGTATGGCTCCCGTAGCGGCCTTCCTGCGCTCACAAGGGATAGTGGTTTTTCCCTATATAGACGATTGGCTTCTCGTCTCCTCCTCCCACGCCGAGGCCCTCCAGCATCTTCGCACTACTCTCCATCTCCTCCAAGACCTCGGGCTCGAGGTCAATGCGAGAAATCCAAATTGATTCCCTCTCAGCGAGTCGAGTACATCGGGGCAGTGATAGACTCCCAACGCCGGAGGGCGTTTCCAACCTCTGGCCGCTTCGCGGACATCGTCTCAGCCATCACTTTACTACGCCCAAATACCCACGCACCGGCTCGGCTTGTCCAGCGAATTCTCGGGCTGATGGCTTCCACTACCTCAGTGGTACCGCACGCCCGACTGAATATGAGGCACCTCCAAATGTGCCTCCTGACCCAATTCGTCCCAGAGGTGGATCCCCCTCAAACACCTATACTCGTTCCCACCCAGGTCTGGGAGCGCACTCGCTGGTGGCTCCGTCCGTCCAACCTCTTTGCCGGCCGTCGTTTCCAAAATGCCTCCCCAACTGTCCAGATTACGTCGGACGCCAGCCTCTCGGGGTGGGGGGCTTTTTGTGGCAAGCACCAGATCCATGGTCTCTGGTCCGCTCCGGACTCCTCTCGTCACATCAACGAGCTGGAACTTTTGGCCATTTTTATAGCCATGAAGGCCTTCCTTCCCTTGATCCGGGGTCAGGTCGTTTTGATCGCTACGGACAATTCCACAGCTATGTGGTACTTGAACAAGCAGGGCGGCACCCACTCCCTAGCGCTCCTGTCCCTTGCGATCGACCTTTGGGATTGGTGCCTCCTGCACCAGATCTATCCGATGGCGATCCACCTCTCAGGAGACGACAACGACCTGGCGGACACCCTCAGCCGCCAGACCTCGATTTCCCACGAATGGGAACTCCGAGACTCCGTCTTCCGGCTCCTGGTTCGGAGATGGGGCCTCCCTTCCATCGACCTGTTTGCCTCGGAGACCAACGCCAAGTGCGACCGCTTTTGTTCCCGGGCGGGTGTTGGCCCCCGATCTCTGGGGGACGCCTTTATGTTCCGGTGGTCCCGCCACCTCCTGTATGCTTTTCCCCCAATCCCCCTTCTCCACAGAACTCTGGTGAAATTGCGCCGCGACAAGGCCAATGCTATACTGATTGCCCCTTGGTGGCCCCGTCAACCTTGGTTCGCTACCCTGCTCCAGATGACCCAGGATTACATCTCCTTACCCTTAGTGTCCGACCTTCTGTCGAGGGACGACGGGCTGGTGCTCCATCCACATCTTCAGAACCTCAAGCTGACGGCTTGGAGGATCAGGCCATGATAGACGCCATCTGCCAGGCCGCTCGTAAACCGTCCACCAGGAGGAATTACCGCTCTAAGTGGAGGCGCTTTCGGGCCTTCACAACGACCCACTCCTATCCTCACCTTAACCCTCCCCTACTAGTAATCCTTCGCTTTCTCCTTCATTTAAAACAGTCTGGTCTCTCCATGTCCTCCCTCCGGGTTTCCCTTTCGGCCATAGTGGCTCACCAGCCTCCTGGCTCTATGGCTTCAGCCTTCTTCCGGCATCCCAGGCTGAAAACGTTCATGAGGGGCCTTAAGAACACCTACCCGGATAGATGGCTCCCGACTCCTCAATGGTCTCTTCGCCTGGTCCTGCAAGCCTTAACTCGGCCACCTTTCGAACCCCTGGCAACTGCATCTCTCCGTCTTCTCACCCTCAAAGTTGCCTTTTTGGTTGCCATCACCTCGGCTAGACGAGCCAGTGAGCTTTGTGCGCTCCGACACGACAGGCCCTACCTTCAGTTTTTTTCCGGACAAGGTTGTCGCCTTCCCGGACGTTTCCTTCCTCCCTAAGGTGGTCTCCCCCTTTCCACCTCTCCCAACCAATCACCTTCCCTGTGTTTTTCCCCTCCCCTTCTACTCCTCTTGAGAGGGACCTCCACTCCCTGGATGTCCGGAGGGCCTTGGCCTTCTACGTTTCTAAAACTGCTGCTGCTCTCCGAAGCACACCTCGTTTGTTTATTGCTTACGGGCCGAAGTTTCATGGCTCCCCTGTTTCTTCTCAACGTTTTTCTAAATGGATTGTTGAAACTATTGAACTTTGCTACCAGTTGTCTCACCGCCCCCTCCCTCAGGGAGTGCGCTCTCATTCCACCAGGGCCATGGCTTCTTCTACGGCCTTTCTTCGTGGCGTCCCCCTCGAGGATATCTGCAGGGCAGCCACGTGGTCTCAACCATCTACGTTCGTCCGCCACTACCGTCTGGACACTAGGGCCAAGTCCTCTGCATCCTTTGGCCGGGCGGTATTGGCTGCTGTTCTTCCGTGACTCCCCACCACCTTCTCAGGTAGCTTGGTACTCACCCTATGGTGTGGATTCACGGAGGACACGATGGAGAAGAACCGGTTGCTTACCTGTAATGGTGGTTCTTCGAGTGTCCTCCGTGATTCCACACCAACCCGCCCGCCTCCCCTCTAGTCACGTCAATTCTGGATTTTTATCCTCATTACGGCGTGTAGAGGGAACTGAGGCGTTTGGGCGGGAACGCAAGGGACCATGGGTGGTGGGGCGGAGACTAACGCTTCTACTTCCTTGCTTAGAAGTGCTTCCGGTACCATCGCGCGACGCGCAGAGAACCCTATGGTGTGGAATCACGGAGGACACTCGAAGAACCACCATTACAGGTAAGCAACCGGTTCTTCAAAGTTGGACAGCCCTGCTCTTTACAATATCAAGCTTGCCATTGAAGTCTCCTTTTACCGCCCAGGTTTTAATGACTAACAAATGGTGAGTTGCGCTGCTGTTTCGCCATAAGAATGCTTGTCTTTTCGTTTCTCATAGCGCACTATTATGGGAAGCGGAGAAACAAAAGGATTGGCCGCCCCCCAGGTCTCCACAGCAACCCAGAGGCCAGCCTGAAGAAGGCCAGCAGGAAGAGGAAGAAACGGAAAAACTTCTTTGTTCACAAGAAGAAACGATCCTCGACCTCAGTGGACAACACACCAGCGGGCTCACCCCAAGTAGGCGACCTTGAGAGATGTATTCAGTAGGAGTAGGGTGTCTAGGGGGTTAGATCAGATCCCAGTGGAATGTGCTCCTGGAGCCAGATGTAGACCCTGCTGTGAGTGTACCTGTTTCCTTTCTGTCCTTTCAGGGGAGTGGGTGTGAAGAGGATGATGACCAAGATGACGGGGATGAAGAATCGCTTACAGAAGATAGTACTTCTGAGCACCAGGAGGAACTGCTGGAGGAGTCGGAACTGTCAGAGAAGAAATCCCAATCATCCTCCCCTACGCAGAGTGAGCAGTCTCATCCTGGCACGCAGGATAGGGACAAGAGGAAAAGAAGACTACGGACCTTTTCTTTCTCGGATGACGAAAACAAACCTCCTTCGCCAAAGGTATGCCTTGAATTTGAAGCGCAAAAACACCTCTTCTTGGCGAGCGTTTTCTGTTCCTATGTACAGTGGTACCTTGTGGAAAGGAATTAATTCGTTCCTAAAGTAATTCTGTTAGGCAAATGTTGCTTTGTACAAATTTCCCATAGGAATGCGTTGAAAACAGATTAATCCCTAATCAGGACCGTTTTTCTGTTGTACGGATTCGCCCCATAGGCAATTCTGTTAAGTGATTTCCCCCATCTCCAGAATTTTTTTCCTGTAAGCGGATTTTCTGTTAAACAAACCGCTTGTTATACGAGGGTCCACTGTATGTGTGTTCCTGTTTCTCAGATGTACTTAAATATGTTTAATGTATATAACTATACAGAGACAACATTGGGGGAGGAATATAACTGCAAATCAGCCATACAGTTAACACAAAAGAACAGGGCCCTGATAAGGAAGATTATTGGAGGTTATTGTGTTGTTGTTGTTTTTTTTTGGGGGGGGGTTGAAGGGTTATCTTGAGAAGCAGACTAATCCAACATTTCCTAGCAGTGTCATCATTGTCATCCTACATGGTGCCTATTCCTAATTGTGTTCATTCAGGGGATGAACGCGCAGGCACACTATCTACTTTCATTCCTCACTGGCCTCCACTTGAAGTGAAAAGCTCTCTAAAACAGTGGCACAGTTGCACAATTGCTTACAAGTTTGTGTGGTTTTGTAGTATCTTAGTAGTGTTCCTGCTCAGCAGCTTGGGGCGGGGGGGGGGGCTGTCAGATAGCATATTTGGAAGAAAATCTCTTGCTTCTGAATGACCCCCTAAATATTTCACTGTAATTGAAGAGCTTAAGCTACTTCAAGCTGGACATGTTTGCAGTAAACAAATAAATAGTCAGGTTTTCAAGAAAACTAAGATTCTAATTTAATAACAATGTCCTCAAACTTTCTAAATTTTTCCCTCCCCTGCTTCCTTATCCAACAGTTGAATTCTTTTATGGTTTATGGCCTCAGCAGCCCTAATGAAATAACTGTTCTGGCTATGGAACCCAAATCCCTCTAGCAGATGGACATGGCCACTATTTATTTTGTTTTTTTTGAGAAGATCATTATTTGAAAGTTGTAAGTGGTTGAAAAATCTTTAGTCTCACCTAAAATCATATATTGGGGGGGGGGAATCCTAAAAGCAACAGTTTCTCTCAATTAAAAATAGTCAAATAATTAAGAGCAGAACCGATTGCAAGCCTAACCCCCCCCCCAAAAAAATGGAATATGCACCTAAAAAATTATCAGCTCAAAAAAATGTGACATCAAAGATTGGTACCAGTCCATTGACCTCAAAAGTGGTCTCAAAGTCACCAAGAGCTAATCAAGGAAAAAAAGAATATCTTAATATGGGAATACCCTTTAATACATTGCTACCATCCATTCGAATGCGAGCAAAACCAAATGGGGAACATATTGCCTAAAGAGACAGGTACATGTGATATGGGCACCTCTGGACAAGGAACCTCAAATCAATTTTCTAGAACTATTAGTAATTCAAAGCTGTGAGACCAATCAAAACATAACACCTGGGAAAGTTGTCCAAAGAGCAGTAGACAATACAACAGCCATGTGCTATTTGTTTGTTTAATTTATATAGTGCCCCAGTAGTGTAGAAGCACGGTTCTGTTTACACAATACTAACAGCAGAAAAAATCCAGAGGCAGCAGAGACAGTTTCCCAATAACACCAGGACAGGAAGCAAACAAGCGGGGGGTGGGGGGGAGGCAAAATTAAAGAGTCTTCTTTGCCTATCAATGCTTCTCTGAAAATGGTGCACTCTGAAGGCATATTATTCCACGAGTGATTCACGTCACCAGAGATGACAGCCAGAAAGCAGACTTGTTGAGCAGAATGCTAACAGACGCAGGAGTGGGAGCTGTCTCAGCAAGTTTATGCAATATTTGTAAGCAGATGAGGAATTGCCAGAAACAGACATGTTCGCTTCTTGCAACAGGAAATGCAAAATGTATCTTTCGTGGGCAAACAACAGGCAAGGATTCTCTAGGAGAATCTCTTGGAATGGGTATCTGATGTATACTTTCCCGCATTTCCAGTGATTCATCGCACAATAGTAAAGATTGCACAAGACAATTTGAGTGTGATTTCTGATGATTTCATTAGCCTTTATTCACGCCTTTGTTGCTCATGGCAAATGACAGGAAGAAGTTACCCCTGCAACGCAGTCTTCAAATATGCCAGAAGAAATCAATACAACACCTGGATACATATAGTGATATTTACTGTGGGGAATATAATTCACCAATAATACACATTTTGAACAAGAAAGAAAACCATACTGTATACTACAATTATATGGATACAAGGGGGGTTATAGAATATGCACCTTCAATCAGTGAAAATAGTACTCCAATCTCACTTAATGTATCATTTTTTTGTATGCCTGGTTCTTCATGTAGCATTTTAGCACTTACCCAGAAATGCCAGAGAAATAGTAACTAAAATGCACACACTAACAAGTATGGTGAAGGATATGGCAACATGAGAAGGAAGTATATACACTTCCCACCTTTTATAGCTAGAGTGGGGTGGTATTAGTGTAACAGAGATGAAAAGTTACTTAATGTTATATGCAGAAACTGGTGTGCCTTATGTCACCTATGCCTTTAATTTTAGATGGCACATAATATCTCTGGCCCCTATTGTTTTTCAAAACTGACATGGAAGAGTCTGGCATTGGACATTCAAAACGCCTAAATCTGTAGCTTTCCTCAGGAGGCACACTTTTGTATGGAATTCTATTAGTTGGGGATATGTCAGAGAAGCAGACCTTCCTGAGTACTCTTAAAGTGTAACATCCTTGTTTTGTGTTGTCGGGCTTTTGGTGGGATAGGAAATAAAGATAGAAGTTGGTGAAAAGCTGCAGCTGGACAGCAACCCTCTGGAATGGAGCGTGGCTGATGTTGTGCGGTTCCTCAGATCTACAGACTGTGCACCGTTAGCTCGGATATTTTTGGATCAGGTACTGTATTGTTTTATTATTGACCTTGATTACCTGACTACCAAAGTTCCTCCCATGTAAGAATAAATGGTAATTGTTCCAATTATTTTCTCTCTTGGTAAACCACTAAAGCTATTTTGATTCCCAGATTTATACTTATCTTAGGGTATTTTGACGTTGATTTGCTAGCTTTCAGTCACACTACACATTTACCTCTATTTGATGCACCTCGAGTTGATTTCTCATCAGCGCTGCCTTATGTTCTCTCTCTCTCTCTTGTGTCTCGCGACAGGAAATCGACGGACAGGCACTTCTCTTGCTCACTCTTCCTACCGTCCAGGAGTGTATGGACTTGAAACTTGGCCCAGCCATTAAACTTTGCCATCACATCGAAAGAGTAAAATTTGCCTTCTACCAGCAGTTTGCTAACTAAAAGGGAGATGGGGCGATCAAATGAGATCAAATGGTTGAAGCACAACTCAAGCATCCTGGTCTCCCTTCAGCTGGGAGAGTCAAGGGGAAGGGGACCGAAACGGCTTAGAAACCACCATTTGCAGGCTTGCACTTTTGAGGAAAGGGGGGGGGAGACGTCCTTGGAGCAAAAGGACCAGGCAGTCCTAGCGCTTTTCACAGTCATTTGTTGGTTCAGGACTGCAGTACAAACTCATTCTGTATGCCAGGATTTTTTATTTAAATGAACCACGTTGGTTGAAATCTCTCCCTTGAGGAGAAAAGACTTTCCTCTGGTTCTTAGTCGAGGAGAACAAACTGGCAACATGTGGATGGGAAAATCTCCCGGCCCTTTGCAGACCGACCCCGTTGTCTTTGTCTTACTTGGAAAAATAAAACTCGCTGATTGCCAAGGTACGTCATGTGGCCAAGAGCTGGGAAGTGCGGCCGGATTTTGTTTGTGATATTTATTTCGGAGCTTGCTCTCTACCTCTGCAATCTGGAAAAGCTACAAGGGAAGTAGAAGTTGTCATCGACTGTCATAGATGTGGCTATGCAACATTTGCTTGGCTGCAGTCAGAATGGGGAGGGCAGCTTATTTTTCTTCAGACAGGAGCTCTGGGCCATTGGTGGCTAGCCAAGAGTCTCAGATTCCATTGGTAGAGCACCTCCCAGTGGCAGTGAATGTCGTGACTGCTGGAATTTCTGCTGTCATGTTGCTGATGAAAGCACAGAGGGCAAAAAAAGAAAAGAAAAAAATTGCCGAGCCAAAGTGTCAATATTAGCCTATGGCTCTGCTTTACCGATAAGTTGCAATTTATTGTTTATTTTTTTTTTAAACAGCAAGATGCACAGAAATGTTGACACTTTAATATATATTTTTTTCAGTTTGAAAAGATGTGAGTAAATTGCATGTTACATTTAGAGGAGAAATGACATTTTAAGTCGTTTCTCCTCTTGTTATGTTTCTTGAAAAGTTGACTTTACAGCTCTGGAGGAAACAAAAATTTTAAAAACAGTGCTCCTAACAGTTCTCGGATATTAAAAATGCCTCCAGCTAATTGTAGTTGTTCGTAAATGCATGGGTGAAATGTTATCTTCCTCCTCCTGGCTAAAAACAGAACAGTCCATGAATTGTAAAGTCCCTTGGTGGCATCGTTCATGTGACCTATATATTTGCCTGCATGTACACCTTAGGAGATGGAGGTCTGGGCTTCTCCACTTGGCCTTCTGACTTAATGTAGAGAAGTCAACTGTGTTGAAGTTAGGCCTGGCAGATGCTCATGTGCTCTCTAGTGCTTCTCTACGGAGCAGTTTCCCATAACCACCATAACTATCTGTTGGTGCATACTACTGAAGAATGACCGAGTTTTGGTCTCTGCAGAATAAGTCCAAACTCATTTGGAACTATTCATGCATCTGGGACGTTCTTATCCATGATGCATATGCATTAAATTTGAAGTGTACCTAGCCACTTCAGTCTGTGAAAGTTTGGTATTCACAGGTGGAAACACAGGTTTCTTTCTGGGAAGCCATGGCCCAGATTATTTACAAATGTTGTTGAAGAGTGTGTATACTATGAAATATTTGGGGGGGGGGGTTTACTCATAATCTTATTAGGTATATGTGACCTTGGAATATGGATGAAGGAAATGAGTGTCCAGACCTTTCATCCTCCAGGTTTCAACCAACACAAGATTTGTACATAAAATGTTAAGAGAACATTTCAGTGAAGATTCCTGAACATCAGTGAAGAAGCTTCCAAATATGCTAACATCCTGAAACCAGTACAATCCTGCCAGTCTTTTTTATTCATGGGAAAAATTGCACCTGCCTGGAGAAATATAAATGTCTCTCTCTGGCATCATAATGTAAATTAGTCTTCTTTCATCATCCATCCTCAGTGTTATCTTTTAAAGCACACATATGTTGGATGTATTCTGAAATAGAATTTTAAATACATTGTACTTTGCTGTACATACAAATACGTGTCTAAGCTTTTCAAGATTTTTAAAGCAAAACTTTCATAGTCCATATATTACTACAAATAAGCTATGTTTTGATGCCAGTAGATAGGTGCAGGTTATTGGGGATACATTTATAGACTGATATTCATATTCTGCTTTAGGATTCTCTTTTCAGAGGGATCTGTTTAGGGGCTTTTAAAAAGAAACATGTTTTCCACTGGGTTTTTGTGTGTGTGTGTGTGAGTCATTTCTGTGCAACCCACATGCTTCATTTGTTGAAGTGATCCAAGTATGCCTTTTGGGCTGGAGCTTCATTCTACAAAGCATTCATTGGATAAGTCGTTCAGGAACCTCCTTTGGCTTCAGTAAAATGCAACTTAATCCACAAGCCCTTTGTCTCCTTCCATTCATGCCCGACTTAGTCCTGATGCGACATTCAAAGGCTATTGTCATGCTGTGGAGGAGAGCCTGCAAAGTTAGATACGATTGTATGTCTCTTCTGTGCCGATGATGTACTAGTCAGAAGGCAGTGTGAGCCTCCCACGGGCCCCAAGGTTTGCTTTGCACCTTACCCAGAGAAGAGAATATGAAACAAGTTAAACAAAACTATCAAATATCTGGGAATAGTTGCTATACAAGGCCTGCATGGGAATAAATGGTATGGCCATCGAGAGCACTTTCCCCATCATTTGCTTTTGAGAAGAGTTAACAAAGCTTAGAGGGACAGGAAGAAGTTACAGCTCTTTTTTTTCCCCCCTACATAAAAAAGTAATCCTGCGTTGAAGTGGCACAGGTATAAAATGAGATGGGAAAGAGCCCTTGTCTCACCTTCTGAGTACATCGGCTATTTCCAATAATGCTAGAAATCGGGGGGGGGGGGGATAGTGGGCATCCAGTCATGTATAATGCTTGTGTCGGGCTCTGACTTTAAAGGAGACAAGCTGTAGGGCAAACAATTAACATTCTCCAGCATTCCTGGTCCTGATAGGCACAGAAATTATGAGCCTTGTTAGATTAAGGAATCCTTATTCCTGTTCCCTTTATTTTTCTTTTCAAGAAGGCCGAGTTAGTTCAATACTACATTGATCACAGTGTAGATAACTAGATTATTTACTTTTTAAACGGAATACACTTTTCATAAGCGGACAAGTGTTTTGTAATGTCTTACTAGCCAAAGGTTAATTTGTTCAAAGATACGGGGTTGGACATAGAACATAGAGGATCTCGTGAATACGCCAAATTATGAAGTTTAAAACCAAGATCGGCACACCGTATGTTTGCCTCAGCCACTTGGTTTCTGTGCAGATTGCAAAGCTTTATGACTTGAACCCAAAACATGTTGCCAAAATTCCTTTTACCATGCAATGTTTTAAATGAAGCTTTTTTGGTGCAATGTTCAGCTTTGCCTAAGATTTTTGCCTACTGTGAAAGTTTGCAAAACACCCAAGATTTGCTAAGCACAAAGAGATTGCCCAAAAACCTGACGAACACAAAATAAGGTCGGAACGGAGTTTGAGTGCAAGACAATTGTTCTAAACCTCATTATCCAATGAAGTGGTGCTTTCTGCACGTGCAGAAAGCCAGACAATTGTTGGGTGGATGTTGGAGATGGGTGGTAACCAGCGTCAAATGTGAATGGTTTTTACTACGTGTTTGGACACCATCTTAACTGGACAGAAGTGGTTCAGTGGTTGTCCCATTATTAGTTAATTCCTTCCCAGAAGGTGGATCTAATCCTTATGCTATAGCTTAAAAAGAGACCACCAAATGCCATCGCAAGGAGCGGAATCTTTCACCTTGAAATGTAGGGAGTTGTTGGTTACAGAGTTAAAATTCTGCTGATTGTGTTTAGTAAGACCCAAGGCTATATGGAAAATAAATCGCCAACCATGTGGAACTTGGATTGTGAGATCAAAGCGATTTAAAGAGTCACTTTTTGTGGCAGATGCATTCTTTTTTCCACTTGAACTCCTGAGAAGCCCGCAGTACTTTCTATTTTTCTCGGAAGTTTCATTCATGATGGCCAGCTTTTTCCACGTCCCCGCCTCCTCAAGCAGTATGTGCACATTTCCCATCCTCATCTGAAAATGTTCTGTTTTCAAGTTTATAGACAATCAGAAATTCTTGAAGAACCTGTGAGGGCAATGTATAATATGTAGATCTCTTTGTTGTAATTGCTTATTGGACATGCACTTTCCCTGCCTTCTTCTTGAAAAAGAAAAGTTTAAAAGATGTATATTGTGTTGTCCCTCCTGCTTGCTGTATTATTATTATTTTTTTATTTTAATTAATATATACATGTAAATGAGGATGAAATTCAGAAGTGGAGAAACAATGCACATGAGAATGTCTTTCTAGGTTCCTCCTTTGCTGAATCGGTGCATCAGTTAAAGGGTTTTAAAATATTTGAAATTGATTGTTTTGCTTGATTTTTTCCCCTCTTGTAAATGAATGTACATAATTTTGTGGTACTCCATTACCGTTTTACGTGGCTGTAAGAAAATAAAAAAATATTTAAATTGGTGCTGATTTCTGACATGTAAATAACTTGAACCTTCCAAGAAATGAGTGTGTTACATCCTTGGAGTAGGAGTTAAGTGGTTTACTTAACACATAAGAAGCACTTGGGGGTCCTTGGGGCAAAGGTGAATCTCAAGGCATTTACTTCAGAAGTCGTAACCGTACATGCAAATTATTTCGTATGTTTGCCTGTTGCAAACTATTACTTTTGCAGCCTGTTTTTCCTAGAAAGATCTCTAATTTTTGAATACTTTTGAGAGCGAATCTTAATTCCTTTTGTAAATGCCCCCTTTGGATTTAGTTTGAGCTATGCAAATAACTAGACCTTACACTTAAAAATACAAATGAATCGATAGTGCTTTAAACATTAAGTTTAGTATTGTTACTGCAAAATATACAAACTTGATCCGATATAGCCGTATGTAATGATAGGCGTGAAAGCAATGCCAGACCCAAAATTACCTGGTGTTGCCCAGATGCAGTGAAATAATGTTTGTGCTTCTTGTAAAACTCAGGCTACAATTCTGTGTACGCCTCTCTGTGATGCAGCAAAGTCCACCTGAAAGTAAGGCTGATCCACAACTTGGCACTGTTCCAGTCATTCCTCTGGACCATTCTGTTATCATCGCTGTTGCTGCTGTAGTAGCAACTTTGAATGGATCCTTCAAATGTGAATGGATATTGCCACCCAATTGTGGGGAGAATCTTTGCTGCTGAATGCCCTGGGATGTACAATGTTGCCTCGGTGTAGCCTTCCACACACACACACCCAATTGCGCTTTGAGGCCCAACTCCCAACACATGTCCTCTCCTTTTCCACCCTCTTCCCTTCCCTCATTTTACTCACCCCCCATTGTCTAATCTTCACATTGACACCTCATATGTTTGATTCTTAGTTTTCACTTACGTGCTTTGGTGGAAGAGTCATCAAATAAAATTTAAAAAGTGTGCAACAGCTAGTATCCAAAGAAAACTAAACATGAGCAGCAATGAGGCAATGAGGATGTGGAAACATAACCAACTAAATATGCCCACGAAGAACGTTCAAATGGCACATCCCAAAATGTGTGTAGATTGGTGCAGAATAATGCAGTGCTGAGATTGGTGCAGAATAATGCAGTGCTGGGGTCCACAAGAGAAGGAGTGGAGCAGGGAAAAGCAAAACCATGAGCAGTAATATTCTTTTCAGCCTTGTACTGTGAGAACACTGGGATGCATGCCAATACCATGGATCCAAGGGAAGATGAACAAATGCTCTGTGGACAGGCTTATTGTAAAGTTTATTTCTAAGCAGATGTTCAGAGAATTGTACAATAGGACCCCCATTTCCACTGGGGATTGGTTACCAGCCTCCCCATCAGGGCTGGCGCTACCATTAAGGCGAACTATGCAGCTGCCTAGATCGCCAAAATGGAGAGGGCGCTGGCAAGCCACAGTGGCCTGTCCACGGCTCCCGAGAGCCCGAGAGCCTGGCCTTGAGGGGGGGGCTGGATAGGCCGCGGGCCGCCCCCTCGGAGGGGTGCTGCCCGTCGCCGTCCGCCTGCCACCCCCGTGCCCATCGCCGCCCACCCCCCACGCCCGTCACCACCCGCCCCCCATGCCCGTCACCGTCCCCTGCCATCCGCTGCCGCCCCGCCCCCACGCCACTGCCCGCCCCCTGCCACTGCCCCGCCTGCCCAACCCCCCCGACCCTCGCCTAAGGCACAAAAAAACCTAGTGCCGGCCCTGCTCCCAGTGGATACTGAGAACCCTGGCTAACAATGAACGTTAGATAGCATGGTAAAAGGGAGTGGTAGAATTTTTTTTCACACACATTAACAGGACTGGCCACTAGAGGCGCCAGAGACCATGCTCTATTTCTCACTAACAACTCAGCATTCACCCATGCCTAAATACATGCTGTTGGGCTGAAAGCCTTCTTACGATTACAATAGAATATAAATATGTTCACAGCAATTTTCAAGGCACACAGTAGCTGAAATTGGGTAGTAAGTCACTTAAAGTGATTCCCCCCCCCCAATCATGGGGATTTGGTGAATCAACTCGACAGTTCATTGATTCAATGCGTCTACTCGAGGTGTAGCTTGCTACACCAAGCATCAGGTTTTCAGCCACTCCTGTCTCGATACAAAATGCCACTGAATGTACCGAGTGTGTGTTGAAATCTAAAGCATTACAAAAAGGTTGCATCTTCCCCTTATTTCCTTTGTTGCATGTGGTAGGACGTGCTGGGAGTCATAATTTAGACGCAAAGACGCTGGATTGATTTCCAACTTGCTAACACAGGAATGGCCGGCCAGAAATGTATCTTCTAGTATGTACCAGGATAATTATCAGCTCTTGTTTATTGATATTACTTCATTTTATGACTCAAAGTAGCAGGTGCTTTATAATCAGATATGGGGCATACAAATCAATGTAATGTGGCTAACTATCCCTAGTTTACATTTATAGTTGTATTTCAGTGGTGGGGGGAAGGTTGTCTGCAAACAAAAATTAGACTGGGATGGATCCTCTTTCAAAGTATGGAACAGCTCATATTAACTAAACTAGCATTGACATAAAATCTGTGTTTTGGTAAATAAATCATAAATTAATTACAGTGGAACCTTGACTTACGTCATTAATCCGTTCCAGTGGTCTAGACTTAAGTCAAACATGACTTAAGTCAAACGAATGTTTCCCGTAGAAAGTAATGGGAAAGCGGATTAATCCGTTCCAGATGATGAAAAAGACCCCCGAAAACAGCAATTTAACACAAATTTGACTGGGATAGGAGATTCCTTCTGGGGATGTAAATGTCTCTTCAAAGAGAGGAGGAGGCAGTGGAATTATAGTCCACAAGTTATATGCCTCCACTTCTTCTTCGAGCCGTCTGTGAATCCCACTAAAGGGTTAACCTGCAGCCAGCCTGCAGCCACCGGATTGATACAAAAGCTGTTGACGGTTAGGACCTCCCCCTCCTCCTGCGCATGCTCCAGCCTTCCCGCTCTTTCTCCTCAGTTCCTTTCTTTCCGCCGCCGAGTTCAGCCACTAGCTCTGCACGAGGAAAAGAAAGAGAATTTACTTGTTAGATTCTTTTCCAATTCGACTTCAAACGACCTCCTCCTCCTCCAGTCGGTGAGCCCCCACTCCCCCCTGCCCTACAGCCGGCTTTTCTTTCTTTTATGGCCTCTTCAGGCCCCTTCAAGCGGTGTGCGTCTTGTACTAACAAAATCCCTCTCAAGGACGACCACTCGCTTTGCCTTTACTGCCTGGGAGAAGCCCATCAACCCTCCCAGTGCCCCCACTGTAAAAAGTTGACCAAGGCAGCCATTAAACAACACTTGGCCCGTCTTTGTCTGCACCTCTGGGAACAATCGCTTTCCCCTATGGAACAACGCGCGCCCACCTCCGGCCGCGCCTCACCGGGCCCTTCCACCTCTAAGCCCAAGCCCGCTTCCAAGGCCAAGTCTCTTCCGCCGCCTTCTCCGTCGGCGTCGACGTCCTCTGTGGCCACCGAGAAGCGGAAGAAAAAGCAGTCCTCCAACGCCAAGAAGCGCCCCAAGGCTCGCGAACATACCCCGAGCCCGGCGCGTTCGGCCTCGACTGCGGCATCAATGGCTCAGGAGCATTCGGAGGACGAGCAATTTCCCTCCGGTCAGCTGTCGACGCTCTCTCTGGCGTCGGATCGCTCCTCGACATTGGGAGACGACTCTCATGCTCCCTCCACTGTCATTGAGGTCCCCCTCAGCCCTCCAGCTCAACAGGGCTCGACCTCGGAGATGCCTCTGCGCGACGTCCCGGCTCACCGACCACCGACCTCGACAATCGACGTCGCTTCCGCTCCCACCGTAGCCCAAGAGCCTCTACGTACTAAGGCTCAGGCTAAGCGCGTCCGCCTGCCTGTTGAAACCGCGGTTTCCGGATCTCCACGCCGAACCGCTCGACCCCGGGAGCGAGAAAACCAGTCTCAGCGGTCTTGCTGCTCTTCGCCGTCGACCTCTCCACCGCGTCGACGCCGACGCAAGCATCGCCATTACCATGACTCCGACACTGACTCCTCTTCCAGCGATCGTCGTGCCCGACGCCGACACCGCCGTCGACATCGATCCCCAGCTCGTTGGCGTCGACGATACTCGACATCGCCCTCCGACCGATCGTCGTCCACACCTCCCCGTCGACGTCGGAGAAAATCGGCTGATGCCGCGGCCGTCCGTGCCACCGATGCCGGACCTGCCACCTCCGAGCTCTCCATTCCCCGAGAGCATTCGTCTGCTGCCGAACGTCCCTTCGGTGTCGATCACCCCTCCACCGCCGGACGTCTTGCCAATGTCGACTATCCTCCATGTCGAGACCCGCCCGATGTCGAGGCCACCCGATCGGAGTCGACAACGGCCGTCCCTCGGCGCCGAAAACGACGCCGACGTTCCTCTTCGCCCTCTGGTTCTTCTGATACGGGCTCCCGTTCGGAACGACGTCCGCGCCGTGATGCCCCTCAACGCCGCGCTCAAGACCCTCCTGACCGGCCTAGCGCCAGCACTTCTGCTTCCACAGCCGCAAAGGGCTCTCGTACTAGCAGACCGCCCCCACTATCTCTGCAGCCGTCGGCATCGACGCCTTCGCACCAACATTTAGAATCTCCGACCTCCATGGACGAGCTACCCCCCGAATTATCGGATGAGGGCGCTTACGATGAGGATGATGAATCTTACTGTTCCGGGGACTTCTCCCCCCAGGACGTCCCTCCAAAGACGGACATTTTGGGCAGTCAGCCCCCTTCCCCGACAGAAGACATGAAGTTTTATTCTCAAACCATCCACAAAATAGCTTCCGTCATGGAACTTCAGGTCCAACAAGACCATACTTCTGACTCTTGTCGGTTCTTTGGCCATCTCAATAAGCGTCAGACGCCTCCTCTCCGTCTTGCCTTCATTCCCTCACTGCTTGACCGCATCAAGGAGGCTTGGACCAAACCCTCTTCTGCCCCGCTTATGTCCCGTCGTGTGGACAATATGTACCGTACCCACGGTGAGGGTACATCCTTCCTGGACAAACATCCATTGCCCAACTCTCTAGTTGTGGATGCTACCCAGACCAGGACCAGAGGTCGCTCCGCCCTCACCCCCAGCAATAAAGAGGGCCGGAAGCTAGACATCATCGGTCGCCGGCATTACTCTCTGGCGTCCTTCTCACTTCGCTCTGCAAACTACTTGTGTGCCATGGAGGCTTATTCCCGCCATATCCTGCTTCAGGCTGCCCCGGTGCTGGACTCTCTACCGGACGACCAAAAGGCTAAGCTCTCCGCCCTTCATGAGGAGCTCATCTCCTTAATTGATTTCGAGACCCTCACGGCACGTAACATGGCGGATGCAGCCGCCAAACAGCTGTCCACTGCCGTTTATCTCCGGCGACACGCGTGGCTCCGGACTACCAATATTCCGGATGACGCGAGAAACAGGATCGAGGACTCTCCGTTCGACGGGGAGGGCCTCTTCGCTACCACGACGGATGAGTCTCTCGACACTCTAGTCAAGATGCGCAGGACTGCGAAGTCTATTACCAACCCATCTTCGCAGCCACAGGGACAGTACCGGCGACAACAGCAACAGCATTCCTGGCAGAGGCAGAACCCTCCTCCACGCCGAGACTCCGGGCGTTTCCGGCAGGGTTACCAGTCCTCCTCTTATCGTTCAAACAACCAACGATCACAGCGTCGCTCCCAACCCTCCAGGCGCTATGACCAGAAGTCAAAGCAGAATCTTTGACTCGATTCCACCTCTACCTCCATGCGCATCCGACATACGACTGCATCCCTTTCTCCCTCGATGGTCCCGGATAACATCGGACTCGTGGGTCCTCAAGATCATCTCCCAAGGCTACGCCCTGGAACTTGGCTCTCTACCTCCCTTGGGACAGATCGTCCGATCACCAACATCAACGGCCCTGCAGGAGGAAGTTCAATCCCTCCTAACCAAACACGCCATACAACCTGTGGATCCAACCGACACCGGGGGTTTTTACTCCCGGTATTTTACTGTCCAAAAAAGGGATGGAGGGCTGCGCCCCATTCTAGACCTAAGAGAGCTCAACTCCTTTATCGAACACACCAAATTCCGGATGACTACTTTAGAGACCATCCTTCCTTTGTTGCACGTAGGAGACTGGTTTGCAGTCGTAGACTTACAAGATGCGTACTTTCACATCTCAATCAGACCATGCCACCGCAAATACCTGAGATTTCAGATCGCGGACTCAACCTACCAGTTCAAGGCCTTGCCCTTCGGCCTTTCTACAGCTCCCCGGGTTTTTACGAAGTGTCTGGCTCCGGTAGCTGCTTTTCTTCGCGTCCAGGGCGTGAACGTCTTTCCGTACCTGGACGATTGGCTCATCGTATCGCCTACACGCCAACAATCAAAGGAGGACATTCGTTACACCTTGCGCCTCCTCACATCTTTGGGCTTCCAGATAAACACCAAAAAGTCTACCCTTCAGCCCCGTCAGGTGGTTCGCTACATCGGGGCCATTCTAGACTCAACAGAAGGCAAAGCATTCCTTCCACAGGACCGCAAAGCAAAGATCTTACAGGCCGTGGCTCCCTTCAAACCGAACCATTACTTACCTGCCCGGTCCGTCCTTCACCTCCTCGGCCTAATGGCCTCCACGACCTCCGTTCTCCCTCATGCACGGCTCCGCCTGAGACCGCTGCAGTCCTGTCTGCTACGCCAGTACAACCCCCTATGCGACAGCCTTCGCAAACCAATCCTCATTTCCCGGGACACTTACCTCAGCCTTCAATGGTGGACCTCTCCTCCGCATCTTGGCATGGGCCGCCTGTTTCAAAGGCCACCTATATCCAGTGTTGTCACCACCGATGCAAGCACTATTGGTTGGGGTGCCCACTGCGGCAGTGCTCATATTCACGGGACCTGGAACGACATAGAGAGTCGTCACCACATCAACTACCTCGAACTTCTAGCAATTTTCAAAGCTCTGCGGGCTTTCGAACCACTTCTGATCAACCAGTCTGTCCAAATCGTAACGGACAACACAACGGCTCTCCACTACCTGAACAAACAAGGCGGCACTCGGTCCAAGCGTCTCCTCAGCCTTGCCCTGCAGCTTTGGGACTGGTGCTGCGTTCGCAACATTCACCCCCAGGCCATTCATATCGCCTCCGCCGACAACCACGTAGCGGACGTACTCAGCAGGCGAACCTACAACAACCACGAATGGACACTTCTCCAGTCCGTTTTTCACAGCCTCTGCAATGCCTGGGGAACTCCGACCATCGATTTGTTCGCCACTCACCGCAAACGCAAAGTGCCCCCTCTATTGCTCTCGAGCGGGTCTGGGCCCGGGTTCCCTGGGGGACGCTTTCGCCTTCCAATGGCCCCGGTGCCTTCTATATGCCTTTCCACCGATTCCATTGGTACAGAAGACCATAGTCAAACTCCAGGAGAGCCCGACATCCCTTCTCCTCATCGCTCCGTGGTGGCCACGCCAACCATGGTTTGCAACACTGTTGTCCCTCGCCTCCGCCTATCGCCGGCTCCCACCACTGCCCCACCTTCTGTCCCAGGACAACGGAACGATCCTACACCCGGATCTGCAGTCTCTGCACCTGACGGCTTGGATGGTCCACTCACATTGACTTATGTTATGGCCCACGCCCGCCGGCAGTCCACGACCACTCTCTATAGTTATAAGTGGGCTGCTTTTCAACACTTTACGGCTAAACATCACCTGCTGTCGCACCCGACTTCGGTGGACACAGTTCTGCAGTTTCTCCTACTATTGTCTAACAGGGGACTCTCTCTCTCAACCCTCAGGATCTATCTTGCCGCCATCGTGGCCTTTCAACCACGTAACTCCCCTGCCTCTGAGTTGTTCCGTCACCCGGACGTCAAACAATTTCTTAAGGGCCTCAGGAACGTCCGTCCCCCAGCGAGGCCAATCACCCCCCAGTGGTCCCTTCCCCTCGTTCTCAACAAGTTAATGAAGCCGCCATTTGAACCGTTGGCTTCTGTTTCATTACATATGTTATCTGTTAAAACGGTTTTTCTCGTTGCCATCACTTCGGCGAAACGCGTTTCCGACCTGGCAGCTCTTCGAGCGGATCCCCCATTCCTGCAATTCCATCCACAAAAGGTCACCTTATACCCCGACGTCTCCTTCCTGCCTAAAGTGGCGTCGGATTTCCACCTCCGTCAACCTGTGGTTCTTCCTACCTTTTTCCCTAATCCATCTTCAGCCATCGAGCGTTCTCTTCATACGCTGGACGTCAGACGGGCATTGCTGTTTTACACAAACCGCACTAAAGACTTTCGGAAATCGCCTCGACTCTTTGTGCGTCCCCATGCACCTTCTCAAGGAGAACCAGTTACCGCTCAAACTCTCTCCAAGTGGATTTGCCGGGCTATCACTACTGCTTACCAACTAGCTGATACGCCGCTACCGGCTGCCCCTAGAGGCCATTCCACAAGAGCAGTCTCCTCTTCTACCGCTCTGCTGCGAGGCATTC
Source organism: Phrynocephalus guinanensis (assembly GCA_037367245.1). Taxonomy (NCBI): domain Eukaryota; kingdom Metazoa; phylum Chordata; class Lepidosauria; order Squamata; family Agamidae; genus Phrynocephalus; species Phrynocephalus guinanensis. Next base: position 43,644,040 of record CM074734.1, read on the forward strand.
CTGTAGATGACATCTGTAGAGCAGCAACATGGTCCAATCCGTCCACTTTTGTGACTCACTACTGTCTGGACGTTCGGGCCAAAGCTGATGCCTCTTTTGGTCGGGCTGTCCTAGCCGCAGCGCTTCAGTGACGACCCACCTCCGGTAACGTAGCTTGCTAATCACCCTTTAGTGGGATTCACAGACGGCTCGAAGAAGAAATGGAAGTTACCTACCTGTAACTGTAGTTCTTCGAGACGAAGTCTGTGAATCCTCACGTCCCACCCACCTCCCCTCTATCCGTCACTCTCTCTTTTGTTTTTTCAGCGGCGGATTACAGGGGAACTGAGGAGAAAGAGCGGGAAGGCTGGAGCATGCGCAGGAGGAGGGGGAGGTCCTAACCGTCAACAGCTTTTGTATCAATCCGGTGGCTGCAGGCTGGCTGCAGGTTAACCCTTTAGTGGGATTCACAGACTTCGTCTCGAAGAACTACAGTTACAGGTAGGTAACTTCCATTTTTTAATGTTCATAGCAACAATGTCTAACATTTAAGTTTTACTGATTTTTAACCTGACGTTCCAAGTTCTGAACAACTCTATGCTTACCATTAGAGTCCCACAACTGTACAGCTCCCCAACTAAAATGCTTCCATTGTGGACCAGACTTCTGCAGCCAGATTTTTTACAAGACTGAGCCAACTGTCTAACCAGCGAGGCCAGCCCCGACCTCCCGGCCCTTCTTCTCCTCCGGCAGCAGCGGCGGCTTCGGTGAGGCCGAGGACCAGCTCCAGGTGCTCTGAGCTGGCCTCGCCGAAGCCGCCGCTGCCGGGGGAGGGGAAGAAGGCAGGAGCAGTTTGGAGGCGGCAGCCGCGATGCTGGGTTGTGGCTGCCGCCCAGTTCCGGTGCCTTGCGCCGGGGCTCCGAGATGTAAGTCAAAGCCTGCGACTCAAGTCAAACAGGCCCTTTCTTGCTGCAAGTCAAATATGATGCAAGTCAAGCAGTATGTAAGTCAAGGTTCCACTGTACTATAGTGTTTACAGAAGAACACATTGGCTAGAATCCTGTTGTGTTGCATGTTAAGGCTGACAATATATTCAGCCAAGGATGCTGATTTATTTTATTTATTTATTCATTCATTCATTCATTCATTCATTCATTCATTCATTTATCTTATATGCCCCTTATTTTCTAGGATGGAATTGGGAGACTAAATTTATCCCTGTTAAATTGTGTAAATAGCAGGTTCCTAAGGTGGTTAATGAATTAATAAGCAAGATTACAGTGTATGTCACAATGTTACGTTAACATTTCTCTTGTCCTTTCTCTTTTTCCTTTAGTTAATAAAAATGTTATATATATATATATATATATATATATATATATATATATATATATATGCATGTTAGGGTGGATTTGGGTTTCTTCCCGTGTAGAAATCTGGTTGTTTTGGCGACGTTTCGACGAGGTCTCACTCGTCATCTTCAGGCTGGTGTTCTGGCTTCTTTCTTCTTGAAGCAAACCGTGATCTCAGTTGAAGTCCTTCTATAAATACTGCTGGGGGTGTGTGGTTTGCTTGCTCTGTTGCTGATTGTAGGTTCGTTTGTTCTTTTGTGATCTGCTGTGTGGCTGAGGCGATCGTTAAGGGCTTAACTGCTGGTGGGTTAGATGGCTGTTTAGAGACCCATAGTCAGCTCCATAGGCTCACCCCTACAAAACCTCGCCAAATTTCTTGCCAAACAACTCCAGCCCTATGCAGAATCCATCTCTTCATACGTACAAAACTCGTTCCACTTCATAGAAATTATAAAGAAACAAGACCTACAACCCAATGACCTACTCGTGAGCTTCGATGTTGTTTCGCTCTTCACACAAGTGCCCATTCAAGAAGCCTTGACAGCTATCCACAACAAATACAACCCCCCCAAGCACATCCTAGATCTGACCAACCACTGCCTAACCAACACATACTTCATCCACAATGGACAAAGATACAAACAGATAGGAGCACCCATGGGATCACCCCTCTCACCGGTCATCGCAAACCTATATATGGAACACTTTGAAACCAACGCGTTACAGAAGTCCGAACATAAACCCAAACTCTGGCTCAGATATGTTGACGACACCTTTGTTATCTGGCCACACGGGAAAGACAAACTGAACAACTTCCTCACACATCTCAACAGCCTACACCCCAAAATACAATTCACTATGGAAATAGAAGCCAACAACCAACTTCCCTTCCTGGACGTCCTAATCTACAAAAAACCCGACGGCTCCTTAGGACATACCATCTACCGGAAAAAAACACATACAAACCGCTACTTAAATGCACAATCACACCACCACCCTGCACAGATCAACTCCGTAGCAAAAACCCTCATCTCCAGAACCAAACGCCTCGCTGACAAAGACCACCTAAAAACTGAATTACACACTCTCTCGAATGCTTTAATTGCGAACGGATTCCAAAAAAACACACCATCACCAAACTAATCCAAAAAAGAAACACCCCCCAAGAACCAAGAAACAGAAGAGAACAACGGCACTGCCCTCCTCCCTTACATCAAAGGCACCACAGACAAAATAAGCAAAATTCTCCACAAACACAATATCAAGACAGCCTTTTGCACCGAACAAAAAATAGCCAACATTTTAAGAAACCCCAAAGACAAGATTGAGCTAGAAAACCAAGGAGTCTACGAAATACCATGCAAAGTCTGCCCAGCCACATACATCGGACAGACAAACAGGAGAATAAGCGCACGCATCGCAGAACACAAGAACGCAGTCAAAAAAGAAGAAAAATCTTCCTCTCTCTTCCAGCACATAAAAACAACAGGTCATGAAATTGATTTTAAAAGAACCAAACTCATCTCCAAAACTGAACACTTCAACAGTCGAATAATCATGGAAGCCATTGAAATAGAGAAACACCCAAACAACATGAATAAACGTGATGACACCTCCCGCTTGCCTGACATCTGGAAACTAGCCCTGGTCAACAGACGAGCCTCTGTCACAAAGACTGACACCAGGTCCAAAAGGACACAAGATGCCACCACCTTCCATCCACACCAAACACAAACCCAGACCCTTCCCACAGATGAAACGAAACCACCATCCAATAACAAAACCACGACTGCACCATCTACCGCTACTCCCCACTCCAGCCACCACATGGAGCACACTTACACACGCCAAAAAAAACATTGGGAGACCACAGACACGCAGCCAGACCAAAATGAATTCACAAGACACAGGACCCCACTCCACCAAAGCCCAGGATGCTGCCAGAACACCCATCACCAAGGTCGTTAAGAAACAAAAGGCTAATAGACACACATCCAGCACCTCACCCACACATGATGTCTCTAAACAGCCATCTAAACCACCAGCAGTTAAGCCCTTAACGATCGCCTCAGCCACACAGCAGATCACAAAAGAACAAACGAACCTACAATCAGCAACAGAGCAAGCAAACCACACACCCCCAGCAGTATTTATAGAAGGACTTCAACTGAGATCACGCTTTGCTTCAAGAAGAAAGAAGCCAGAACACCAGCCTGAAGATGACGAGTGAGACCTCGTCGAAACGTCGCCAAAACAACCAGATTTCTACACGGGAAGAAACCCGAATCCACCCTAACATGCATACCTATACCCGTGAAAATCTACGAAAACATATATATATATATATATATATATATATATATATATATATATATATATATATATATATATATATATATATATATATATATATATATATATATATATGTGTGTGTGTGTGTGTGTGTGTGTGTGTGTGTGTGTGTGTTTTTAAAAGCTTATATGCCGCACACTACCCAAAGGTCTCTGGGAGGCTTACAATTAAAATAAACAATTCAAATAATTAAAACATTAACATACCTATAAAATTACAGTAAAATGATAAGAACCTTTAAATACAATAAATACAGTGCACTAAAACAACACACTAAAATTGAAATTTCCTGTTCCCACCGCCACCACCAAGTCCAAAGACCAGGGATCCCACTTAACCTGGGAAAGCCTTTGGGAGCCTTGGGAAAGAGGAGAGCCTTGAATACCCCCCCTTCCCAACTACCACGGTTGGCCCCAGTAATCAGAAACATGAACTGTGGCAATTGCCAGCCTCGTGGGACTTCCTTATCCAGTATCCACTCAACTTCCAGTTTTACTACCAAAATATGTGGGCTTCAAGAGTGTCTATGGTCTTGGTTTTGACTTTCAAAGCCCTCCACGGCCTGGGACCAGAGTACCTGTCGGAGCGTATCTCTCAGAGTTCGACTGGGACCAGACCCACGAGAATGGTGCAGGCGCACTCACTTAGGGTGGCCACACCCAGGGAGGCATGGAAGTCGTTCACCCGTAACCGCGCCTTCTCTGTGGTGGGCCCTACACTGTTGAGCCAACTACCTAGTGAGCTGCGCCTTGCAGCGTCCCTGCCCGCCTTTAAAAAAGCCTTGAAAACCCATCTGTTCAAGGAGGCATATGGCAACCTTTTTGTTTAATTTTTCCTTCTTTTCCCCCCCTCCCCCTCTTCCTGTGCCACCCATGCCATTCTGTGTGGTGGGTATTATACCCTCCTATTTTTATTGATGCCTCTGATTTTATGCTCATTTGTTGTTTTTTCTTTTTACTGTACACCGCCCTGAGTTCAGTTACGGAAGATGGGGCGGTATATAAATATAATAATAAATACATAAATATCTCAGATCCCTGAACCAAGTTTAAAACAACTTCTTTCTCTAGGCACAGAAGACAACCCCCCCTCAAAATACTATGGGGAGTTAGTACTATCATTCATCCTGCTGTGTATGTGTCATCTGCACAGCAACGTCTAAGGTGATCTGATGTAAGTGGGCATCAGTGGACACCCATAATTTTTTAGTCCAATTTATAGGAGACTTTTCAAAACAGGTCTACTTGTAAAACCCAGTTTTAGCCTTATTTTGACAGCAGCTTTAGCCTAAGGATAGACACCTTTGGCTGTCAATGCTATACTTTATGGCTGGTGTTGTGTCCTGTGACCCATAGCAGTGTGTTTTGTCCATTGGTTTTCTTGACTATTTTCAGAGGTGGCAAAGGTCACTGCTGTGTTAACCCATTACAGCAAAAGTAACAAGCTTTGTAGGGCATCAAAGGCCCAGTAGGTATTCATAGGCATAAATTTTCATGAACCATAACATACTTCTTCACATCTATCTGAAGAAAACTTGTGCTAATAAAATTAGATGGTGACTGCATCTTTTATTCCTTTTTCCAGTGCCACCACTGCATTGGGTTTGTTTATTTATTTATTTATTTATTGGCAATACTTGTTATGTTAAATCTTATTTATTTATTTAAGGTCACAAATGAACTCTTTGAAAAGGTGCTTAACCCTTAAGGGCCATGCATGATGCTGGCCTTGGCTTTCTCAGCCAGGACGACGTTAATCACTATCAGAAAGAAGAGACTATAGAGTGGCCCCTGGATTAGATCAATCAATCCACCAATCAGTTCCAACCCAGGCACCCACATGGCACTCATGGCTCCTTCCTTGCTGCTTGGCAGCTGTGGGTAAAGCAATATGAAATGGCTGTTCTGGGATGACCCCATGAGAAGTCATGATGTAGGCAATTATACCCGATCAAAAACATACCGTCGATCAAACAACAGGGTTAGAGGATTAAATTGAGCATTTCTGTTGGTTCTACCCAAAGGCCTCCTTTCTATATTCTCTGCTCGATGCCATCTCAAGGAATGGCGCTGCACAATGCTGGTTGTACACAGGCAGTAGGTAATTGTTTTTGGTGGGTGCAGTGACAATCTCCATAAAAGAAACATTAGGGACCTAGGTTGCTGCAATCAATACCAGTGTGGTAGCATGTTGTGAACCCCTCAGAATTCAGGACTTGATCACTGCAAATTACCATAAAACAAGTGGCTGGTGGAGAATAAACTTCCAGAAAACTTACAGATTAGTTCTCAGTAAGTACCAGTATATCCATTGCCAAAATGATGTATTATGTTCTGCAATCCCTGTTCTATATTTACCTAGACTTCAGATAGACATTTTCAAATTCAGCTTCAGAAGCTGCATCATTCAAGCACATCTGTTTTCCGCTGTGCCTGGAAATCAGCCTTAAGTCTAACCTGAGTTTCTAATTAACCACCCCCAACATATCCTGAGAGTTACAACCACTTATTCACCCTGGCAAGATACTCTTTCCTCGAGGCAATAGCAAACCTTGAGCTTGTGGACTGGCGTTGTACATGCGCTAATAGGGCACTATACAATTTGAATGAATGGCAGCTTCATAAACAGGGTGGTGTACTTTGCATAGTATTATCAAGAAATACATACAGTGCCAGGCAGTGTAGAAGGCATCATGTTTAAGGTGAGTAGAAGTCTACTTGCTCATTAAAAACTGAACATCTTAGGCTTTAAAGGAACTGTGGATAATTAATGCCATTATTTTGTATTAATTATAAATAAGCAGCTAATTAATGTAATTGTGGATTGTTCTGTGGCTGGAACAGGCATATTTTCAGATTTACCCATTTTATTATATTTTGAAAAGCTTTTAAGATGATAAGCAATGTTTGGGCAGTGTTGATTCTATATTCTTTGGATATGTGAGGCTAAATATTCAAAAACCGCTAGTAGGTTTATATTTTTAAATTTGGTGCCCTTCTTTCATGTAGCCTCTGCTGTTTGCTAGTATCCAGGTATAAATATATTGCCTTAAATTTGGACTTTAATTCGGACCTCTAATGCACATTTACCTGGAAGTACTGTATGTGATGTATACATTGTGTAATCTTTGCTAAATAATATATAGGGATTGTACGCGTGGTGATTTATGAGGATTAAGGGGAAGCAGTGAAAAATAAACAAAATGAACTTTTCAAAGATCCCGATCATATCCTTATCCTAACTTTCAGAGGTTCAGTGAAATTGAATCTTGTTCTTATGGGCTGTTAGGTCAGAACTGAGTACATTGGTACCCCAATTTAAGAGCAATTCGACTTAAGAGTGGAAAACTTGGCATTTTAATTGCCACCTTTCAAATTTTAGATATGGTCTGTTCAACTTACAATTTTGTAATTTTTTAAAATTTTTTAACTTATTTTTTCAATGTTTTAGATAGGTACCCCGACTTAAGAGTAGCTTGATTTAAGAGCATGCACTCAGAACAGATTAAATTCGTAAGTCGAGGTACCACTGTAGAGTGACCCTATCAGGGCTTATAAGGTAAGATACTGTGTATATGGAGTGGTTTTATGAGTTCCACATCCCCAGAGGGCTAAGCAGGGATTCACAGGCAGGCTTCTGGAGCTCTAGTCTATCACTCTGTCTACTACACTACACTGAGTATCCCATGGAATTGAATACAAAGTCTTTATACAGATACAGTGGAACCTTGACTTACGTCATTAATCCGTTCCAGAGGTCTAGACATAAGTCAAACATGACTTAAGTCAAATGAACTTTTCCCATAGAAAGTAATGGGAAAGTGGATTAATCTGTTCCAGACGATGAAAAAGACCCTCAAAAACAGCAATTTAACACAAATTTGACTGGGATAGGAGATTCCTTCTGGGGATGTAAATGAAATGTCTCTTCAAAGAGAGGAGGCGGCAGTGGAATTATAGTCCACAAGTTATACGCCTCCACTTTTTAATGCTCATAGCAAAAATGTCTAACATTTAAGTTTTACTAATTTTAACCTAACGTTCCAAGTTCTGAACAACCCTGTGCTTACCATTAGAGTCCCACAACTGTACAGCTCCCCAACCAAAATGCTTCCATTGTGGACCAGACCTCTGCAGCCAGATTTTTTACAAGACTGAGCCGACTGTCTAACTAGCGAGGCCAGCCCTGAGCTCCCTCCCGGCCCTTCTTCTCCTCCAGCAGCAGCGGCGGTTTCGGTGAGGCCGAGGACCAGCTCCAGGTGCTCGGAGTTGGCCTTGCCGAAGCCGCTGCTGCCGGAGGAGAGGAAGAAGGCAGGAGCAGTTGGGAGGCGGCAGCCGCGATGCTGGGTTGTGGCTGCCGCCCAATTCTGGTACCTTGCGCCGGGGCTCCAAGCTGTAAGTCAAAGCCTGCGACTCAAGTCAAACAGGCCCCTTCTTGCTGCAAGTCAAATATGATGCAAGTCAAGCAGCATGTAAGTCAAGCTTCCACTGTAGTTCCATGCTAGTGTTTAAAAGCAGTCTGTAGATGATCTGTTCAACTGGTGTGAACTAACATTGCTTCCTTGACATCTGCTGAAAGATGTGAAGGAAGGTCAGAGAGTCATGAATTCAGTCTCCCCACCCCCAAGTTCCTTTTGAAAGTGCAAGCTAACCAATATGGTAAAACTGAGGCTTTCTATCAGGTAAGCATGTATATATATTATGTGTCATTGGAGTTCATATGGAGAGACAGACTAAATTCTTAAGAGCCCTGTAGTAAACAGCAGCCAAAACTGTGTTCATGACCTGGGGTTCAATCCCAGGTAGGCCAGTTCAAGGTTCACTTAGCTTTCCATCCTGAGGTTGGTAAAATGAACACCCAGTTCAGTGGGGGAGGGATGTCTAGCCTGCATAATTTAATTGCAAATAGCCCAGAGATTGCTTAGGCACTAGGTCAGGCCTGTTCAAAGTCCGGCCCGACGGGCAAATCCGGCCCTTCAGGCCATTCTGAGTGGCCCGCGGCTGGCTGGCCAGTCCCTCCCTCCCCCTCCTTCGCCCCATGCTTGTTTTTAAAAATATATTCTGCCAACACTGACACTACTGGGAAGCTTGAGGGGCTGGATGGGCCGGCCGGCCGGTGAGCAGAAATTTGTGGGGCTGGGTGGGCGGGCAAGGGGGCGGGGCCACCACCACTAGCACCGCCGGGAAGCTTGTGGGGCTGGGTGCGTGCACGGGGGCGGGCCGCTGCCACCGGCATCACCGGGAACCTTGTGAAGCTAGGCGCCTTCCTTCCTTCCTGCGGGTGGGGTTGCAAGGGGTCAGTGGGTGGGGCTTGCAGTGGGGTGGCAGGGTCAGGGAGCAACCGGCCCCTGACACATTCTCAGCCACCAAATCTGGCCCTCTTTACAAAAAGTTTGCACACCCCTGCACTAGGGGCAGTATATAAGGAACACACTTGACTGTTTTAGATTCAGATGAGGATGGGGGAAACCATCAATGATGTAGTAAGATATACAGATGACACCATTTATAGGCAGAAACTGCAATTCCTTGGAAGGGCATTTAGGGGACAAAAAAAGTGCCAAAGCAGGACTGCATTTGAACATTTAAGAAAACAAAAATTATGAAACTGACTGTCCTCCTTTGGGCCCAGCAGGAGAAGTCTAGGTTCTCTAGAACAGTGTTTTTCAACCTTTTTTGGGCAAAGGCACACTTGTTTCATGAAAAAAATCACGAGGCACACCACCATTAGAAAATGTTAAAAAATTTAACTCTGTGCCTTTTGGTGACTCGAGTCGCGACGTCTTCTTCTCTCCGCTGCTGCGCACACTGTGCTCGGGCGGGAAGGAAGTCGGAAGATGATGTCCTACTGTGATAGGTCCAGGCTGGAGTCTTGACCAATCACAGCCCGGACATCAGAAAAGTGGAGGGTGTCCCCCTGAGGAGCGCCAATCGGCGCCCCTGCTGGCCGAGGGTGGGGTCAAAAACCCCACTCCTTCATACCCAGGACACAGTCCGGCGCCCACCTAGTGGGCGAAAATTCGACATTTTTTTAAAAATCTTTCGAATTTTTCAATTTTTCCAACGGCACACCAGGCAACATCTCGCGGCACACTAGTGTGCCGCGGAACAGTGGTTGAAAAACACTGCTCTAGAAGACACTAATGCTGGGAAAGGTGGAAGGCAGCAGGAAGAGAGGACAACCAAACATGAGATGGGTTGAGTCTATCAAAGAAGTCATGGACGAGAGAGAGAGAGAGAGAGAGAGAGAGAGAGAGAGAGAGAGAGAGAGAGAGAGAGAGAGAGAGAGGTTTGCCAGTTCCTACTCCAGGCGCCTACAGCACCTGGTATCCCCTGGTGGTCGCCCATCCAAGTGTACTAACCAGGGCCGATGTGCCCGGACTTGAGCGTAGGAGACCATTATTTATCTTCTCACGTGACGTAACAGAATAGAGCAGAGTTGGCGAACCTATGGCACGGGTACCAAAGGTGGCACTCGGAGCCCTTTCTGCGGGCACCCAACATTGCCCCTTCACAGCCACCTGTATTCAGGTTAAATGCTGTATTGGCACTTTGCGAAATATTAGTGGGTTCTGAATCCCAGTTTGGGCACTTGGTCTCTAAAAGGTTCGCCACCACTGGAATACAGCATTATTTATTGCTCAAGACTTCGCAAAGACAATGCACACTCTGTATCAAATGTCAAAAAAAGAGAGAGCCGTTTTGCTTTCGTGTTGTTTTTTAATTTCGCTGCCCGTGCGCATTCTTCTTGCTGAGAAAACCATGCGAGGTCCAGCAGCCGAGACGGGCAGGATCTTGAGCCGTGCCAGGTGACGTTGCCCGGGGTGCCCCACGAGGAGTGGGGGGGGGGCTAATCTCCGGGGCACCCCTGTGCCAGATCCGAGCAGGACTGTGGAGGGCAGGCCATGTGGGAGGCCACCCAAAGACGCGTCGGCCCCACGACAGCGATCAGCCACTACCTTTCATGCAGCGTCTGGGAGCTCCCTCGGCTCCCCTCCCCGACCCCCCCCCCCCCATCATCCACCCCAAAGGCTTGGGAAAAGCGCAGAACCAGGAGAGGGGGGGGGGGGCTCCGCCAAGGAACGCGACCCAGACACTCGCACGGAGGACCGTCTCCGGGTGGCGGACGACCCACATTTTGCTCTCTCTGAACCACCCCCACCCCCACCCCCACCCCCACCCCCACTTTTGCTGGACCACCTGAGGCCAGCGCGCCTCCCTTTGCTCTGCTTCCTCTCGTCCAGGCTTGGAAGGCGACGCCTACGCCCCGCCCCTCGCCCAAATTCTGACCCCGCCCCCCCGGCTATAAGTAAGAGAGAGAGAGAGAGAGAGAGAGAGAGAGAGAGAGAGAGAGAGAGAGAGAGAGAGAGAGAGAGAGAGACTGTGTGTGTGTAAGGGAGGGGCCATAGAAGCCAATCCGAGCTTGGTGACGTCACGCGCCGGCAGTGACGCGCGGGCGGGGCGCCTCCCCCCAATTGGGTTAGGGAAGCTCCGCGGAGCACCAGGGACCCGCCCTTTCTCACCCCCGCCCGCCCTTTCCTGTCCTCCCCTCCCCGCCTCCCTACACCTGCGCGGCGGCGCGCGCGGCTGCTTCTTCCTCCTCCTCCTCCTCCTCCTCCGCGCCGCCGCCGCCGCCGCCACGAGCGCCGCTGCCTTCGGCCATGGGGGGCTCCCTCGCCCCCAACGGCTCCCAGGTGGTCACGCCCAAGCCGGTCTCCCCGCTGAGGGGCGGAAGCGCGGCGGCGGCGTCCTCTTCATCCTCCTCCTCCTTCTCATCATCATCATCATCTTCTTCTTCTTCCTCGGGGGCCGGGCGGGGCTACCGTGGTTGCGAGAACGGGGCCCTGATGGACAACTTCGGCATCTTCCTGCAGGGGCTCCTCGGCGTCGTGGCCTTCAGTCTCCTCCTGCGTGAGTCGCTCGCCGCCGGCCTTCGCCACACACTGAGTCGCTCGCCGCCCCTAGGACGGACGGACGGACCACACACACACACACACACACACACACACACACACACACACACCTCTTGCCCCTAGGACGGACGGACGGACACACACACACACACACACACACACACACACACACACACACACACGGACGGACACACATACGCACACACGGACACCTTTTGCCCCTAGGGGACACACACACACACACACACACACACACACACACACACACAGGACACACACACACACCTACTCTCTTGCCCCTAGGACACACACACACACACACACACACACACACACACACACATACACACACACCTCTCTTGCCCCCAGGACACACACACACACACACACACACACTCTTGCCCCCAGGACACACACACACACACAGACACACACACACACCTACCTCTCTTGCCCCCAGGACACACACACACACACACACACACACACACACACACACACACACACACACACACACACACACCTCTCCTCTCTTGCCCCCAGGACACACACACACTCACACACCTCTTGCCCCCACACACACACACACACACACACCTCTATCTCTCTTGCCCCCAGGACACCTCTATCTCTCTTGCCCCCAGGACACACACACCTCTTGCACCCACACACACACACATACACACCTACCTCTCTTGCCCCCAGGACACACACACACTCACACACAGGACACACACACATACACACACCCCTCTATCTCTCTTGCCCCCAGGACACACACACATACACACACATCTACCTCTCTTGCCCCCAGGACACACACACACTCACACACCTCTTGCCCCCAGGACACACACACACACACACACACACACCTCTATCTCTCTTGCCCCCAGGACACACACACATACACACCTACCTCTCTTGCCCCCAGGACACACACACATACACACACCTCTTGCCCCCAGGACATACACACACTCACACACCTGCCCCCAGGACATACACACACACACATCTCTCTTGCCCCCACACACACACACACACCTCTCTCTTGCCCCCAGGACACACACACACACCTCACCCCCAGGACACACACACACATACACCTCTACCTCTCTTGCGGGGGGGGGGGGGGGGGTGGCCCTCCACTGGCGGCTGCTTTGCAGTTCCGGGCCCAGCCAGCCGCAGGAGCTCACAGGACAGGCGTCTGCCTCTTTCCTTTTAGATCCCTTCTCTTCCCTTTTCTCTCCCGGGCGCCTCTTTAATTAGGATTGAAGGCTCCAGTGGGTTTCTAAGGCTGGCGCCTCGAGAATTGTCGGTGGGGGCAAGTTGTGGACACCTGCCACGCATGGAAGCTTTTGTACTACTAGTACTATTACTAGTAGTAGTACTGCTACTGCTGAGGAGTTAGCCATGTGTGGCACGTGTGGGTCATGAGCATCCCTACAGAAAGTTGTCACTTTGTGTGTATTATTAACTGATAAAGTGTTCCACTGGCAGTGAACTTCTCTTGTCTTTTCTGGGATGTTGCTGACTTCTCTCAGCTGCAAGAAGTTTGCTTCAGGTTCTGAAGTGTCCCATGGGGTGTTGAATTGGAGTTATGCCTTGCCAGTCCTTCCTTGCTTCTTCGTAGCCGATTACCTGTTTTGTGACAGACCACTTATCAGTTAAGATATAGAGATGTCCTGTGCCGGCCACATTAAAGTCATTATTGCCATTCTTCGTATTTGGCACATTTGCAGATCCATGCTTTTGTTCTTATCCCTGTTGTTGCCTTTTAGACCAAATGACTGCAATTTTTCTTTTACTTTGTTCTACTTAAGCAGCTTGTTGGTTGAATATTCCCTTTGTCACTTACCATTTTCAGGTTAATGGTTATCAAGGATGAGTTCTGGAAAAGTGTGTTAATGGTTATCAAGGATGAGTTCTTGAAAGGCGCTTTCTAAAATGTGGAGAATTGTCAAAAAGTTTTTTTTTTAAAGATTCTAGCCCCCTTCCAGTTGTAAGATGATGATGATCGCTATTTTTATTATTATTGATGTTGTCATGCCAGAAGCATAAATATGAAAATGTATATATAAATCTGCTAATTTATGCATTGGCAGAGGTTTTTTTTTTTTAGAAATATCTCAGTAGCTGCCAATTTTCTCACCCACTTGTCACCAGCTCTGTGTAAAAAAATATATGTGATTTGTTCCAAGACTTTAAATGCTGTAAATCTAGCAGAGTGGCTCATGTTTACAAATCAGATAATGTGTTTAGGTTTTAATGATGACATCCTGTGCCCTTGTTTTAACTCTTTAGAAAAGAGTTTCTCCATTCTAATTTTGTTCCCATTTTGCTGCTTACCTTGGTTCAGAGGATGGTTGGGTTCTTGAGTATGTGTAGTTCATGTTGTTTATTTTGTCCTTAAAAGAGCGCTGAGGCCCATCTAGTAGAGTGTGATTACCTTCCATACTTAGGAGTGCATATGCTATATATAAATATAACATTATATCAGAACTGCTGTGTGCACAGGATCTAGTGTGAAACTGAGTGGCCAGCAGAAAGGCACAAATAACTGGTTAAAAGTGACCATCTGTAATTTTCATATCTTTCAATTGAGGAGAACTGAGGGCAAGATATAAGTGATTAGTACAAAGAAAACTATGCCAGAGCTCTTAAATATTAAGTTGTATTTGCTTTTCATAAAATATTGAGTATCAGAAACTTCTTGGAAATGTACTACAAACTCAAGAGAGCTGTAGCAGCATACTCTAATCACCTTTATTTCTATCTGTTTTGAATTATACAGTATTCAGTTCTACTCATTGATTATGTTAATCATTGCTACCAGTGTCGTACCCTTTTCACTACCAGTTAATAAAGATTTTGCATTACATTGCATACAGTTACAGTATATCACAGAAGTGAGTACACCTCACTTTTTATAAATATTTTAGTATATCTTTACATGTGGCAACACTGAAGAAATGACATTTGGCTACAATGTAAAGCAGTGAGTATACAGCTTGTATAACAGTGTAATTGTGCTGTCCCTCAAAATAATGCAGTGCACAGCCATTAATGTCTAAACCGCTGGCAACAAAAGTGAGTACAACCCTAAGGGACAGTGTCCAAATTGGGCACAAAGTGTCAATATTTTGTGTGGCCACCATTATTTTTCAGCACTGCCTTAACCCTCTTGGGCATAGAGTTCACCAGAGCTTCACAGGTTTCCACTGGAGTCATCTTCCACTCCTCCATGATGACATCCCAGAGCTAGTGGATGTTAGGGACCTTGCACACCTCCACCTTCTGTTTCAGGATGCCCCACAGATGGATACATGCTGGGCCAGTCAACCACCTTTATCCTCAGCTTCTTTAATGAGGCAGTGGTCGTTTTGGAGGTGTGTTTGGGGTCGTTAATTGTGTTGGAATACTACCCTGTGGCCCAGTCTCTGAAGGGAGGGTATCATACTGTGCTTCAGTATGCCACAGTACATGTTGGCATTCGTGGTTTCCTTAATGAACTGAAGCTTCCCAGTGTCAACAGTGTGATGGACTTTTCCTCCAGGAATCTGTCCAATCCCCTTTTGAAGGCATCCAGGCTAGATGCCATCACCACATCTTGTGGCAGGGAGTTCTACAGACTAACAACACACTGGGTAAAAAAAAATTCTTTTGTCCTCACTCTCCCAGCCCTCAATTTGAGTGTATGTCCCCTAGTTCTGATATTTTGTGAGAGGGAGAAGAGCGTCCCTCTATCCACTTTACTCATGCCCTGCATTATTTTGTATGTCTCAATCACATCCCTCCTCAGGCACCTGTTTTTCCAGACTAAGAACCCCAAATGTTTTAGCCTTTCCTCATAAGGGTGGTGCCCCAGCCCAGTAATCATTTTAGTCACTCTCTTCTGCACCTTTTCCAGTTCCACTGTCTTTTTTGAGATGCAGTGACCAGAATTGTACACACTGCTTTACATTGTAGCCCAATGTCATTTCTTCAGTGTTGTCACATGAAAAGATATACAGTGGTACCTTGTATTAAGGAATTAATCCATTCCAAATGAAATTATGTTAAGCAAATTTATACAAATTTCCCATAGGAATGCTTTGAAAACAGAGTAATCCCTAATTGCGACCATTTTTATGTTGTACAGATTTGCCCCATAGACAATTTGGTTAAACAAATTTCCCCTATCTCTGGAATTTTTTATGTTGTACAGAATTTATGTTATACAAACCGTTTGTTATATGAAGGTCCACTGTACTAAGAAGTTTACAAAATGTAAGGGGGTGTACCCACTTCTGTGATATACTGTACATGTGTCAAATGTTGGACATGGAGAATAACGTTATTTAGATTGTCTATTCTCAGCCCCCCCCCTTTTGGGGCCACAGCCATAAACTCATTATGAAAGAAATATAGACCAATTCAGGATAATATATGTCACATAACAAACTTTATACTACTTACCTATGAACCCTTTCAATTCTGCCAGGGCCACCCAGGGTGCCCTGTGGCCTGTGTGGAGAATGGTTGATTTAGCTTGTTGGTCCATATCTACCTTAGTAGTGTTAAATACGTTTACACTTGAAACACTTTTATTTCATACATGCACTCTACTAGGGGAACAGTTTAACTTTTACGTAGTAATAGTAACTTTGTTCCTACTCAACTTTGCTCAGCTAAAGAAAGCTTTTCCATCAGCTGAAGACCAAAACTTAGTGTAGAGTATTGACTCCTAGTCCTGCTGTCCCCAGATCCTTCTAGCTAGAAAAACTGAAGGTTTAATATTACCCCCTTTCTTATATCTGAATAGGGAAGTGGGATTGTGCCCATTAGCCTGATTTTTTTGCACACCAGCTCATAAGCAGCATCAGTTTGTTGAGCTGTGTGTGTGCAAGTGATGGGCTTGCTTCTGCTTATTTCATATGAAGCAGCAGATACACATTGTATCTGTATATTAATAAAATTTTACATTAATTTCTGAACACTCAGCTTCCCAGTATGATCCTGTCACCACATTGCTGACTGGGCTAGAGGTAAGTAGGTGCATGTTCCTAAGCTTTATATCCTATACCAGTGATGGTGAACCTTTTAGAGGCAGAGTGCCCAAACTGCGATTCTAAACCCACCAATTTTTTCGCAAAGTGCCAATACAGCAATTTAACCTGAATACAGGTGGCTGTGAAGGGGCGTTGTCAGATGCCCACAGAAAGGGCTCCGGGTGCCACCTTTGGAACCCATTTCATAAGTTCGCCAACACTGTTCTATACCATGTTCCTAATCTTTATATCCTATACCACAGGCACAGCCAGCTCTGACTTGTTGATATCATAAAGGAAAATTATGTAAATGCTGGAGATATTTAGTTAACTGCTAATTGATAATAAACTAGCTATGAATTATAGATCCTTCATCACTTTAATTTTTATTGTTCCTTGGGCTGTTGTCATTTGTCACTTGTGCTTGCTAGCTTCTTGTTTCCAGAAAGTTGTAACTGAGCTCAAACTAGTTTGAGAATTAGCACAAAATTCATGTGTTGCTGGATGGTTCATCTTAGAAAGTGCTATGACTCTGCCTGCTATATTTGTTTTTAGCTTGTTTAGATTGTTTAGAGATTTATAAGCACAATAAGTTAATAAAATGGCCCTCAGTCATTTATGCTGATAATGTACTTCTCATACTGAAGAATACAGATGAAATAATATCTGATTTTAAAGTTATAGTTCCAAAAGCAACACATAATCAAATTGTGCCATTTTCATCTTGTATGGTTTTTAATTTTATGAACCTTATACAAGAGTATAAGTTGGTGCATGAAGTACTGTAGTTCTTACCAGGCAGGTCATCCGTGTGCTATCCTTAAACTGGCATGCTCTTACATAATCTCTAATTCTGACTCTACCAGATTCCTAAATACAATCTTAACTTTGATAACAAATGGGACCTGTAACTAACTTCCTGTATGGAGTGCTCCGCTTAAGTCTGCCAGTTGTGACATTGGTCTTGGAATCCCATCCACATTTCCAAAAAAACCTGTCTGCATTTCATGGCTACTGAGGAAGCTCACTCCTAACTGGGCTGATTTGCAGGAGGGAGATCCTTCCCTTTCCCTACAGATTAGTGTGTGGTTTTCTAAACTTCAGGATTCTGCTTACCCTCCTGATATTTTTGTCTAGAACACAGATGGTAATGTTTTGGCTGTGGTACTTGTAGGATTGTGGTCACTCTTAGTATACAAAACTGGGGGTCTGCAAAAACAAAATACTGCTATGTGGAGTGCATTTTAGAAAGCCCTTTTGTACTTCTTCAAACCTTGGGGTTACCCTGAGTGTGCCTATACTACTTGTTGGTGCGTAACTGCTGCTGCTTTCTTTTCATAAGCAATAACACTTGAAGAACAGTTGGCATTACAATGCAGAACAATTTCTAACTGCTAAAACTCCATTATGCAAATATAGTTCCTTCTCAAAATTCTATTATACATCCTGCTTTTGACATTATAGGAAATTTACCATGATTAGAAAACATAAGACTTCTGTAATTTTGCTACAGAGCGGTGACAGAGGCTGAGTAAGGGTATTTGTCAGCACAAAGCTTTCATCAGCTTTTTAAAAAATCTAGCAGGTAATACTGAAACTACAATTGCTAACTCACTAGGGACCAGGGAACGTCTCATCATATATTGCAGCTTTTTTGTATTTTGTTTTTATTGAGATGTCATTTTGGAAATAGTTGAGCACCATGGACAGCTCTTAGAATGTAAATCAAGAATAATTCCCCTTTTATTTGGGTATGCACCCAATGGAAATGGACAAGCCAGGAGACCTGAGTTTTAAATGAAATAGATTAGCAAACATAGGGCATGTTACTAACAGTAATGGCAATATTTTTTATAAAAATGCATTTTATAGGCAAGCATGCAAGATGGTGTTTCTGGTGATGGAACCATTTCCTAAAGACTAGTGGCATGCTCGCTCTAATTTTCATCCCTGCTGTGTGAGACCCTGCTCTCTGTGTGTGTGTGTGTATGTGTGTGTGCACACACAAGGCACACACATGTGGACACCCCATCCAGGTTCTGTTGCATCTGAAACAAAAATGGTTATGAAAGGTATACAGGGCTGGAAAACACTGTACGAAGTAGCCTGAAGGCTTGTGTGCCTTACTAGAGGGAACCTGCCAGAGATTATGTCCTGCTTGGGGACCCTGCAGATATTATGTCTGAGCAGCATGGCAAGTTGCTGTGGGATAAGTAGGGAGTGAAATTTTTATTGCATTAGTAATTTGCTACGAGTGAGATGTTGAATTTAGGACAATGAATGTGCAGGTCTTAAGGTAAGCAGAGTGAACTAAATATATTATCAATCATCTCTACATATAAAGTAGACCACTATTGTTATTTTGTGTGACAAGTGAAGGAAGGAATAAGGTTTATACTGGTATTATATAAGATCACATAGTGGTCCCATGGCTGAAATGACATGTGAACCAGACATTTAATGGCTTGCATTGCTAACCATTGCATCAAGCTTTCTATTAAACTGCTATACAGATTTAAAAGGCTGTGTTAGTTTGAGTCAGATTGATCCATCTACTCATTATTGTCAGCTCTAGCTGGTAAGAGCTGTGCCGTGTTTTAAGTAGGATTCTTCCCAAAATCTACTTAACCTTCTGTGGTGGTCTCCCATCATGCTTAGCTTTCTATATAATCCAAAATCAGTTTGTTCAGCTTTGTACCTGACATGTCTCAAATGTTTTGACCATAACTCTCTAGTCATAGTGGCTTAGGCTAATGGGAATTGTAATTCAAAATATCAGCAGGGTAGCAGATTGGGAAAGGGTAAGGTAGGTAGGGATCGTGTAGCTTTGAATGAATTGATGGCTTGTAATTTGCTGTGCTGCCAGAAGCTTATGAGCCTTACAGTACCTACAAAATCTGGGCAGTGGTGGTGGTTATACCCTTTTCTCCACCTTTGATGTAAAAGATGCATCCATTTTCTCACCAAACATGCCTGTTATTATAGCCGGTCTTGAACTTCCTTTCTATATGAAATACAAGTAAATTGTATAAGTGTGTAATGTTAAATGGCATGTGTAGATAACTGCTCACATCAGAGAACTGGTTTTACTAATTTGGCTGCCCTGCATCATAGGGCATTCGAAACACATTTATTGTGGTGAAGAACAAAAGGAGCATCTGCTTTGGAATGGGTGGTGTCATTTTACTCTCCCCCCCAAATTTGTCTGCAGTGACAGGAGTGAAAGAAGCAGATAGATTCCAGCAAGGTCCCATCTTGGGGGGGAAATGATGACTTCTAGTTCCATTAGTGCCATTTTCATGGAAAGTCTGGTCACCAATCTGTTTCTTGGAGGCCTGCAAAAGTCTATTTTAGAGCCAGAGTTGAAACATGACTAGAGAAAGCAATTGTTTTCTCCCCTCTCTGTTCTTTCTTTCTCCACATGAAGAATAGTGGGTCTGCTGAAATAAAATGCTATTTATGTAGGTTCTGCATGTGGGCAAGAACAATGGAAAGTCTGTTTTTTGTTCTTCTTTTGTTTTTTATTGGCATGAAGAGCCTATGCCCAAATATAAATTTCTCCTTTCTAGATACATTGTTCTACATGTTGAGAAAATAGAGAAGAAATGGAGGAGGAACTAGCCACTCCTTTCTAAACATGTTGATGGCAGCCAGCTAAGTAACAACCTATAGAGCTGTTTCCATTCCAACTACGGTAGATAGTCATTGTGAGAGCCTGTAGTTTCAGACTGGTACCAGTTTTCCTTCCTTAAATTAAGATGCTGAAATAAAGAGACCATGGGGGAACGGGCTGGAATAGGTTTGATTGTGAAAAGATGAGTTTGTGATCTACAGTTCTGGTATTGAAAGTAAATTCCTAGGCTGAATAATGTGTTCAGAAGCAATGCTATCCCACAGTTTCTTACCAGCTTTCCAGTGCCACTGTTTTGTAGCTGGCTTCAGTTGGTGGATGTTGGGATTTTAGTGAAAATATGCCTCCATTCTGCATACCTTTGCTGTATAGTCATTGTTTGTTATTAGAGGTAGGTTAGTGAGGAGGGATTGTGAAGAATAGAAAAAGATGTACTCTTTCCTTCAGAGTTGTTGTTATGTGTCATCAAGTTGTTACCAATTTACAGTGTCTCTCTGACTATGAGGGAAACCTGTTCCTTGCAAATTCGTAACGTCCATGCGTTCTGATCTCAAATAAACAGAATACTATGAATTGGCAGCTGCACACAAGTAATTGCTTTGATATTACATTTTTACAGGAATTATTGGAACCATTTTGGCACATGGGTGTACTGAAACCTGATGTATTTGATCCTTGTATCACACTCCAGGTTTTATGCTCATTCAGATATAATAAAGTAGAGCTGCTAATTTATACCTTCTTATATACACAAGTTTCTGCATACTTGTTCTACCAAATGATTTTAAATTAGTGCAGGACCTTAAAAGCAGTAGAGATCCTTAGAGTTCAATATATCTGTTGAACAAAAGTTAAAATGGCCTGTCTGTGGAGATTCTCAGCCATCCAGGTGAGGTTATCTGGGATGTGAGTTGTCATAGCAACATCGCTACATTTTGCTACTCATCCAAGTAGCTTCTTCAGTCCAGCTGCCATGACTCAACTCCTGGTTAAAATGACCTGCTACTGAAAGATTCTATATTTTCCCTCATATATCTAAAACTACTAACACCAATTACTGTAGTATTGATTCCAATATCTTCTGTTTTACAAGCTACTAAGAATAAAAGTGTGCTTGAGGTCTATAAGTTATTTTGTTTTTAATGTGCTTCCCGGCTGTTTGAGAGGGCTGAGGCTCTTATTTAAGTAAATAGCTGCAGGTTCCAGAACCCGGATAGGTGCCAGTTTGAAAAGATTACTCAGTTTGTGATGATAGAGTACACTTTTATTGAAGTTCCCTTTATCCAGCAAAAGAAATGCTATTAACGGGATGTATAAAAAAGGAAAACTATTGCTAATTTTTGTATAGTTGGTGGTGGATCAACTAGAACAAGTTGGTTTTATCAGCATCTTTGTAAGGTCCAACATTAAGGTTATACAATGGAAATAAACAATCTAAAATCAGTGTAAAATAGTTGCATCATAATAAAACTATGTTAAGGGAACAAGGTTAAAACTGGGCAGTAGAAGAACTAAAAGTATTAAAGAGTTTATTTAAAATATAGCACAGCTCTAAGAATTTTAAGAGATTTGAAATGCCTGATATAATATAATGATAAAAATTATGAGGTCCTTTAGTCATGCTTATGTCATCACAACAAGGAGGATACTAAACTACTAAAAGGGTCAATTTCTCAGCCTATCTGGGCAATCACAGCAGAGCTTTTGATAGTCTGATAACTTTGGTAAAAAAAATTATAATGTTTCTTCAGATGCTGTAGCTCCAAGACGTTAGAGAGCTCACTAGGTTAACACCAGGACATTGAATCGGGACTGGAAACAGTGAAGAACCAGTGAAGATGATGCAATGCAGCCATAGTGTGATAATAACACTTACATACCAGGAAGCCTTAGCCATTCTCTGGTAACAACTGAAGTTTCCAGAATTACTTCGAGGTTAGTCTCATGTGTCATACATAGCAATGAGCTAGGCATAAGGTTACTAGGGAATTGATAGCTGAAGTCTGATCTGTCTATCATGATTGCTTTGCAGCTGGTGTCTCTGAGCAGGTGAAAGGCGTTCTTGTGCATGCAGTGGCAAAGTGCTCTTTCAGCACTTTCAACCTAAATTTTAATGGGAGTATGACCCCTTTCAGAACAGTTTAAATGCCATTTACCTGAGCAGTTTAGCTGCTCAGTAAGAGTAACACTGTCTTGACTTGTTTGTGCTTTAGTGTATTGGCCTCCATCCAGTTCATTACCACAGCCTGACACTGATTAAGCACTTCTGCTATCTCACTTTCTAGAAACAGTCACCCATATGTAGATGATACCAAGGTAATACTGCAGTGCTCATAGTCAGTCCATTTTTCCAGAATTATTGTATGGTCAACAACGTTAAAAGCTCCCATTCCGCTCCACCCCGAAAAGGTCATGGCATATAGCAGCTTCAATTTAAATTTATTTAAATCTGGGTGAAATACTGTATTAATGTTTAAACCTATAGCAGAAACCCATGTACCTATTGTGGTACTGTAGGTTCTGCACTTGTAGGAATATTATTCTTGATAATTATTATTGATTGGGAGCAAGCTGTAGTTTTCTATGTGATATACTTTCAACTGTGTTTAAAGCCAGTTTAATGGAATACGTTTTAACAGTTTGTTAAAAATATATCTGCAATAAAACGACAATGTTCCTCTAGCAGATCTATGTTTGAGCCTGTTGGATGGTAAACAGCAATGTTTCCATGAAGATTTTCTATGACTCAGAAACCAGAGCTTGTAATAAATGCACCTATTGTCTCCCAGCTATAAGCAAAGTACAATTGCATCCAAAGAGTAAACGAAGTTGATTAACAGAGATATCTTGGCTTCTTTTTGATATTATTGGGTTTTTTTACTTGATGTTTCTTGGCAAATTCTGTCTCTTGGGCAGCATTTTATATTTCTTGGACTTTCGACTGAATACCTTTCGATACCCTGGATTGAAATTACCATGGATTAAAATTAAGTAATTACCGGTATGAAGACATTAAAAGACTCAATCCAAGCATATTTAATGTAGACCATAATCAGAAACTTGGAACAATTAAAAGGGGATTTCATGTAGCCCATTCCTGTCTCTGAAAGTACATAACCTCCAAGATTTAATGACACTAATCTATAAATCTAGTTTTGTAAATTTATCTCTTTTTTATAATGCAAATTACTTATCTTTCCAAGGATCATTTTGAAGCTAAAGGGTTGGGAAAATTGACCTGTGATGGTGATAATGAATTTTCAGAGCTAAATTGTCTCTAGTAGGACAAAACAGATTTGATCATTTGGTGCCATGTGGGAGATGATGTAGATGTTTACCTTAGTGGATAGGGTGTGCCTTTTGGACTTTGCTCCGATTTATTGTTGAAAATTTAAGAACACTGTATTTCAGTAGAAATTTAAAAATAAATAAGTTGCTAAAAATAAGGACTGTATAGGCTTTCTGCTTTGGTGGGTGCACTTTACTAACACTTGCCCTCATTCTCTTTCTTTGAAGATTGTTCTGGAAATTGCAGTTGTTTGTTTCTGGTCTGATAGCAAATTGGAGCCAGATAAAAGGAGCACGTGCTTCTCATTTCTTTTCCAGACAACATGTAAAATGGTGGCTATGAATTAAGGACAGATAGCTTGGAACCAATATATTCTGAAAGACCACTTGGTACAATATAAAGCCTGCCTGAAATTTCAGTGTCTTCAAGAGGGCACCTTCTCTTATTTTTGCCAATGCTTGAATGGAAATTGCGGGGTACATGAAAGAGGGCATTATCAAGGCAAGCACTCCTCTCCAAAAAGGCTTTTTTGAGCTTATTATATTATCTTTTTCCATCAAATGAAAACCTTATTTAGAGAGGCTTTTGTTCTATTGACTTAATCACAGCTACTGGTGCCCTTTATTGCTAAGGATGTTTACATTTGGTTTTTATCTAATGTGTTAAAAATATTACCCTGTTTTTAAAATAGTTTCACTTGCTCTTCTCTTTCAATATTGTATGTTTTTTAACTGTGTTTTACTCCCTGCCACAGATAGAAGGGTCTCCCAGAGTAGTGTCCTTCTGTCCACTAATTTGGCAGGGTACAAGTTTAAACAGATGAATGAAGAAATGAATGAAAAGGCAGGCAGGCAGATAAATAAACAAATAAGGTTTTGTTTATTAAAACACAGCTTGGGTCTGTGTACCATTTCTTTTAGTAAGTTTCCAAAGTTCAGTAGAATCCTTTCAGAAGACAATCTGCTTTTGAATTTTCAGATTTTAGATATTTGTGAGATTTGTGAGATTTTAGTGTTATGGTGTTGCTGTTATAATCTCTTGGCAAGTGTGTTTTGAAAATTAGAGAGTAGTAGGAAAAGCTGGTCTACTGGTAGAATTTGTAACCTTATAGGAAAAAAGTATGGAAGTATCTGAAGACAGGTATCTAACGATACCTATACTGTACATTATAGATACTTTAGAATTTCCACTCCACCTCTCCCCCTGAACAAGGTTACCAAATTGAGTTTGAGATTATGCAGTAGGGGAAAAAAAGATTTTAAAAGTATTACAGCGTTCTATCTAGTCACAAGAGGAGTGTTAAGAGGTCTGGTTAAAAATATACAGTATTGGCATAGTAGAAGGTTAAACAGAAATGTGGATGCCACTAGACAATGTCTTGCTGATCTCCAACAATTGTGTGAAGGAAACAGAGTATTTTACACTGGTTGCACTGCCAAGGAGAAGATTTCTCATCAGAAACATTGTTCACAAGCAGTTTACAGTTTTATACATAATAACAGCAAGACAAATTTGCTGTCTTTCAAATATATAAACTGTAGTTATCCACAAAAACTTCACAACATACCATGTACATGGTGTGAAATATTTTATTTCCCACCTGATTTATCTTTGTTATTATGCTGGAGACTTTTCTTTCCATGCTTGTATTACCAACTTCTTATTTAGATCTCTTATATGCTTATGGCTGTTCTATGTACACACACACCCCAATTATTGTGGATTATTGGTCATATTTGAAAGCAGTATTAGAGAACTGGAATAGTCTGAATCATACTTTTTTTCTCTAGGAAAAAAGTAGTTTCCTTTCCAATTCCCATATTTTATTTTTTATATCTTGCCAGTTGGCAGCTTATGTTCTATTTGTTGGCAGGTCTCAACTTCATTTTACCACTTTGAAGAATTTCGGTACAGTGTATGCAAACAACATTTTTGTGTGTGCCTGCCAGTTGATTAATATCAGTCTTGGAAACTAACACAGAGGTTTTTTGACTCAAATACACATGGTGAAAATAGTCACAATAATTTTAAGTTATTGTGTAGGCAACCCTGCAGTATACGTAGAACCTAAAATGTCATTTGTGCTGTTGATGCATGAGATTTTCTGAACTACCCCTTCCTTTTATATTCCCAGAAATTGGAAGACTCTACAGAATCTTCTTGTGTGTGTGTGTGTGTGTGTGTGTGTGTGTGTGTGTGTGTGTGTGTGCGTGCGTGCGTGCGTGCGCGTGCGTGCGTGCGTGCGTACGTACGTACTGAGGCTAGAGGTAAAAATAGCAAAAGCTCTTCTCATGCCTGTGCTGATATATAGGGCTGTGCACAAATAACACAAAAATCTGGACAGGTTTCTTCAATTAACAAGTGTACTTGTTATACTCTGTAGAATATAAAAGTACGTACTTTCATATCCATGGGTCTGTTCAAGTCATAGATGGCTTTGCTCATGTTGCAAAGGTTTTCTGCCGTGGGAGTGGTTGTGATGACATGGTTTTGGAACAACTCATTCTTAGCCACTTGTCATGGACAGATTATCACTTGTTGGATTAAGACTGACTGAATCGTGGAGCTTCTGCAGAAGTAGGAAACTAATTAAAATGGCCTACCTCAAGATCCTGGTGGAATCAATTTATTTCTTGATAGCTTTGGGGCTTTCCTGTCACCACAACCCACAATCATATTGAAATCCAGGTGACCTCTGAAATGGAGGAATGGCCAGGAGATGGACCCAGTTGCTCCAAACTAGCCTTCCGTTCAGCAGAGAACCAGGATTAATGAGGTGAATGGAGAGTAGAACAACAGTGGTGGAAAATTCAGAGTAAGTAAGCCTAAACATGGGCTAAAGTCAGTTGAAAAACCTATTGCATTGTGGTGGTTGGTAGCTGGGAAGAAGTCCTCTGCTGTCAATATGTGTGCGGACTCATTCAATGGAGCTGTCTCAAGTGATTAAAGGCCTGGTGTACTCTGCCCCACAAGAAAAAAAAATGCAGACCATTTAGCAGTCCACTGTGAATAGTGGGCTGCTTCTTCAGTAAAGTGGATTCTACAGTTGAAACAGGTCCAGTGGATTTAATCATAAAGGATGCATTTCAGTTTGTGTACACTGAGGATGTGGCTGTAAGTTTCCTGGCATGATTCAGAATGCTTTAAAGCTCTAATCAGCATAGGTCCATGCTATCTGAGGGACTATGTCTCCTCATGAAAGCCTCCCCATGTTTTTCAGTCTAGGGAATGGAGCTTTCTCTCTGATCCAAGAATATTTGGTAAGCACCCAAGCGTGGGCCTTCTTGGCAAGTACTCCCAGACTGCTGGATTCCGTTCAGTGCTAGACTTACCACTTCTTCACTTCCTTTCCACTGGAAGACAAACATCTTTTTATTTTGATAAGCCCATGCCCACTAGCTGGCTGTTGAGCAAAGGTATTTCAGTGGTGGGTTTTAACAGATTTCTATTGATGTGCTTTTAGATAGTTCTTAAATTGCCTCCGGTGCTTCATTTAACTATGACACTTTTATTCATTATTTAATTCTGTTTTAAAATTATAACTATTGAACTCCTAACCTGGTTTGCTGCCAGATGACTAACCTCCTGAGCTATCTAGCAGTTCAATATATATGTATATTAGCCAAGCCACTTTTAATCCATGTTTTGAACTTCCTTGGGTCCTGTATTGGTAAAAGTCCACTCAATAAACATAATATATTGAAGCAATTGAATTCTGAGGAGAAGAAACTGAATTCTACATAGATTTCTGTAATAAATAAATAAATATATGTTATCTAGCCCTTTCTCAAGCTTTACAGATTCTCCAGCTATTAACTTCTATAACTTTTGCTTTAGCACTAGAATAGTAATCTTGGACTGGTAGTGTCAGGAATACTATAACATATGTGCATATTGGACAGAACACAACAGTCTTGTTACTCCAGGCTAGTGTTGCAAAATAAGCAAAGTCCTGTGCCACTTTCAGTCTACAAGTATTGTAGAGGTTGGGTTGAAAATGAAACTTAAGAGTCAAAAAGTGAATAAGAACAAAGTAAAGTGTTGCAGCGCCTTTAAGACTAACCAATGCATTTACTATATTGCAAATTTTAATGAGTAGAACCTTCAGGAGCAAAACCTATAATTAGAGGTTGGCCTAAGAAGGTACCTAGTATGGAAAACTTTTCTAGAAAAATGGAAGTTGAAATATGGATGTTAGTGTGACTGATAGTTGGCTTATTCTTCATCTCGTTCTTTATGTATTTTCTGGGAATAACTATGCCCCCTTGGAGAAGGTAATTGTGTGCATGGTTGGGTGGGTTTGTCATCAAGGCAATATTCTAAAAGTTTTAGGAATGTAGGAGAAATGTTGCCCCATCTACTGACCATTGGCTGTGTGTCTAACTTTGTCACATAAAGCAGACAAATGGGTCATTGGCTTTATATGTCTCCTTGCTTCATTTGTCAGAAGTCCACAAAAAAGGCAATGTCTTTTAGAGAATCATGCTTCAAGGCAGCATTGCAGGAGAAGGCCGGAGCTTTCACAGATGTTGTTTTTAGACCCATTTTTAAAATGGCCACTCTAAATTTGTCAGTAGGAGGGAGTGTCAAGGCTGGAGACGATGACATCTCAGTGGCCTCAGAAGCTCAAGGGGAGCCTCCCTCCTCTGGCAGACATGTGAAAGAGAAGCAGTCTTGAGAAAATTCTCAAATGAATATCAAAGGAAACCTATCCACAAAGGCTGCTTTTTTCACAGATCTCACCTTCTCTATGAAAAAGTAGAAGCTTCTTAAGACAAACAGGAAGGGATTTGTTCAGTTCCTTTAAAGATGAAGGACTTGAAAATGGCAAGACGGTACTGGATTTCACCCCACCTGACTTTTAAGTGTACAACTGACATTCCTAATAAGCAATCTTCTTAGTATGACGTATATTGCAAATGTTATAAAGACAGAGATAAGAGAACAGAAGCTCAGTGAAATTGGACGTTTGGGATATCAAAGGGAGATAACAGAGCTTTCACTAAATACAAGTTGACTCCACCTGACATCGCTTTTCATTCTGCATATGTGCTGCCCTAGATTATGTTGGTGACCGTACTGGTGATCAGCTTGTGCACTGATTAAAATAATGCAGACCATTGGATATTTATCTGCAAGTGGCCCGAACTATAACATTGGATTTATATCCCCCATTAGTCTTACACAGTAAGGCTAGTAGAAAGGGATTGTTTATATTCAAAACATGGAGATACAATGTCCCTTCACAGCTGCTCTGTATGATCAAGGTGAGGCCACTCTGTCCTACCTAGCTATCTCTATGGGAATCGACCCTCGGTAAAACTACAAGAACAGTTTTCACCTGGGGTGTTGTTCTGGATGTGTAGAACTGGTTTAACATCTGAAGACTAACATGCTAAGATATTTACTGGAGGATATGATACAGAAAAGCAGGAGGGGGTAGAGCTGTGAGGGCCCAGAAAAAAAAACATTTTTCACATTTTTTCATGAAGCCTTTTGTGTTTTCCCCCCCGAAAAACTGGAAAATTGAAAAAAGAAAAATGATTATGGTATTTTTTATTTTAACATGATGAATGAAATATTTTAAAACAGGGTGCTGAAATATTTTCAAAATTATTTCTAAAAGATAGCATTGAAACTTTGTCCCACTCTCTTATATGCATTTCCCCCTCTTCAATTCTTTTTATAAGAATGAGGTTTTTATTTTATTTTTATTTAATACTTTGGAGAGGAAATAAGAACAATTGTTAATTCTGGATTTTTGGACTTTGTTTTGTAGAGTTTTTTTTTGTTCCACATAAACTAGTAAACAGTTAAGGAGATTGTTACTCCATTTGTTACTTACAAATAAATATTATTTTAAAAGTTAATTCTGTTTGTAATAATTGTTTGGATACATTATATTTTAATATGCAAGTTGTAATAATTTTATGCCAAGTTAAACTGTCCATAGTCATATATTATGTTCCTAAAGTAAGAGAAAGACGTTCAAGCTGTAAAACGGCAGGGGAGTGCTAATGTAGCATTTTTTTTCAGTTTTTCTGAAAATTTTCATTTTTTTTCTGGGGGGGGGGATGGCAAAAAGTTTTTCCCCCTGAGCTTCGAAATTTAAGGAAATTTTACACCTCTAGGAGGGAGTCATTCTACTGATGCCCTTCTTCAAAATCAGAGGAACAGAAACTAATGATAGATCTGGCATTTCAACAAATGTTCTTTAGTTCAGGAAAATTCAGAATCCACAAGAATAATAGCAGAAATTGGTACAAAAATGGACATTTGACTTCTGTGTCCCTTTTTGATCTATTTACAACAAGGAAGTATTAAAAATTAATGTTTCAGTCAACATTTTTCCATATCAGAGTTCCCAAGGTATTGATTCAGATTTTCTACACAGCATCAGCCTAGGTAAAGATTAAAATACTATATCTTCAGACTGTAGAATTGGTGATCCTCTACACATATTTAGAAATATGTGCTTTTGAAATAGTAATAGATATAAATGTAGTTGCACAATTTTATCTTAATATACTTGCATATATAATCATTGTGGGGGGAAATGGGACATACTGTGATAAAGAATATAAATAGCCTTATATTTCAACTTTTTCTTCACTGGGAGCTTAACTTCAATGAATGCCCAAACTTAGTCAAGTATGGTCAAACATCAGGGTGTATTAAAATCAATTATTTTTTAAAAATCAAAAGTATCACATTTTTAAAATTTAAATCAGATGGATTTTTTTAAAATCAAATTTATTTTCATGAAATGCTTTTGAAGGAAAAGTCTATTGAAAGATAATTTTCTATTTAAAATACATTATAATTCAAAGTATTCAGCATGCAATGGAGCTTAGTCATGCAGTATTTATATTTTTTGTAATATTCAATTTAACTTGTCCGAGATAATATATCCTTTTTTCACAGTAAGAATGGTATAAAATAAAGTTCAGGAACAGACCTTAATCCCATTATTATTCTACAAATCTCTATGCAAATAATGAGCATATTATTTTAAATGCTATCTTTAACTACTTCAATTAACAAACATTGATATTTAAGCAAATACAAGAATATGTATGCTATATAATGTTATTGGTTTAGGTAAATAAAACAGTTTAAGTAATGGTTAAAATATGATTGATTAACCTATTAAATAAAACCAGTTCTGATATAGCTGTTTTACTAATCTGACAAGGTATTCTGAATATGAAATCTTCATCTTTTTGTAACTATTAAAGATTATCACTACCAAACAATGCATCTTTACATTTAAAAATTCATGATTTAAACTGAGTCTTACTAACAAGTGATTTAAATCATGATTTATATTGTGATTTAAATTGACTTGATTTAAGCCAAATGTTCCCTGTCAAGTCAATATTTGGTCTTGGGGCTTCCAGATCTGAAGACAAGATGCCTGATTGACTACAATCATATCTGTTATCAGTATAGAATATTCATTGAAAGATATTGGGGAAAGGTAGGGTGTTCTCTGCGTAGCTCCTCAAACAAGCACGTTGAAGTATCTGGATTTAAGCATATGAATTCTAGTAGGTCTTCAGCATCCATGGTCATAGAATCATAGAGTACTGCATTGGAGACTCTCAGGCAGTGTTCCCTGTAAGCTGTGCATGTGTGCACTTGCACACAGAGCTTCATTGGTGCTACACAGCAGCAGCTGAGAGCAACATCTATTTACTTCTGGGTTTTGACTGAAACCTTGCCCCTGCACACATATAGACAAGGCTCCTGTGCCATGGAGATAAAAATTAGGGGAAATGTTGCTATATGGCCATCGAGTCCAACTTTCTGCTCAATGCTGTACAGTGACCCCCTGCCTTTTGTGGGGGTTAGGGACCTGACCCGACCCATGATATTTGAAAATCCACGATATGTGGATGCAGGTCGGGTTGGGCCCGGGGGCCCTAGCTGGGGACTCTTGTACTTACCCCCAGCCTCAGAGAAAGGTCCTCAGAGGCCTCGGAAATGATTTTCAGCAATCCGCAAGTCACTTCCGGTTCTCAGGGAGGCCCTTTTGGGCCTTCAGAAGGCCCGGGAAAGTCCTTGCAGGCCCATTCAGGGCAGCGCCAGTCCTTGGGTAAGTACGGGAGGCCTGAAACAGACCTTTCCCCCCTTATCCCAGGCGGGCTTTTTTCATATACTGCGGTCCCATGATATAGCGGGACTGCAGTATATGAACCGAGAAAGGGCAGGGGACCACTATAAGCAAATTTGAAGTATATCTGACAGATGGTTCTCTAACTTTCTCTTGGTTCTAAGCTGGAAGAAATGTTCCAACCCTGTTTTAAAATAAGATGTTCGTGCCTCTGTAAACAATGCTCTGTCCTTATTCATGAACCAGAGCACCTTCATTTCTGGGTTGTTTTGAATTAATTTGTTGCCATTTTCTAAATGTTACAGGCTCCTTGTTTATAATCATATTTTTTGCATTTCATTTCATCATTCAACTTTGTATGTAGCTCAAATGAATATTCCCTCCAGCATTCCCTCAGTAACATCTTTGCTTGGCTTTGTGATGAAGCTGTACAGTTTCCTTGCTCTCTGTGTGTTTCACTTATGAGGAACATGATCTTGTAAACAACCTAGATTATTTGCTAGAGTCAGACTATACATGGCAATCCTTTTGCATGATGTGAAAATAGTTAACTGTAGGTTTATGCAAACTGACATTTCAGTCCAGTTTTTAAGCTAGTAGAAAACAGCATTAAAACAGTCTTCTTTCTTCCCAAAGGTTTTGCTTGCAAAGCAAGCTTGCTTTCATTTTCATACTAATCTTACATATACTGTAGCCATAAAGATCATGTGTCACCACTGGTTTCAAGGAATGCTGCTGATTGTTTCTGTTTGCAATATACAGGTATTTTTTATTTTGACCTTTCAGTTACTTTGCTGACAGGCTATCTCAAATTGTTCTTTTTTCCTGTTTCTGATTATATATTCCCTCCAACCACCAGAAAAATGTCCGTGAAATGAGCATGTTCAGCAGTTATTTTTTTTTTAAATGATGCTTTCTGGATAGCAGATTATTTGAATAGAGGGGAGAGAGCACAGAACAGAACATTCTGGATTAATAGGCAGTAAATATGCATTGCCCTCCACACATTTTGGACTAGATCTACAAAATTCTTGGCCAAAACATCTAAAGGATGCTAGGTTGTCTCTTCTTGATAATTGCAGATAAGTACTTGCAATAAACTTGGCATTGAAAGCCCATGCCATTTTACATGCCACTAAGACTGTTAGATAGCAGCTTGCTGTATAAAAGCACACATTTCATAAGACAGAACATTCTGTGGTTACATGCAGACTCAGCTGAGTATGGTATGGATTTACTTGGTGCAACTTTGTTAATCTTCTGACTCTCTTTTAATTCTCTTTCAGTGAAACGCTTCAGAGAGCCAAAGCATGAAAGACGTCCTTGGAGGATATGGTAAGTGTTTTAAGCATTGTTTCACAATTTGCCTTACCTTTCCCTTGAATATAGTGCAGAAGAGGGGGAGTCATTTCAGGATACCTGCTGCGCATTCGTTTTTGTTAACTTTTGACTTCTTTTTAAAGAATGAGCTTTCAATTCCTTTTTGCAAGAAATCACACTTGCTATTGATTTAGTCTCCCTGCCTGACAAATCTAGAGCAGACAGTGCAGGAGCAGAATGCTATTTTTAGATTTACATGTTGGAAACTTTAGTTAGAAAAGAAGCATAACCTGTCTATTAGTGGAAAGAATATAGGTGGTATGGATTCCTTTCTTTGTCCTGTCACTAATTTGTTAGAAGTTCTGTTGTAAATTCCGTGTCCTTAAGAGATTTGTCTTACTTGCAAAATCCCATTAAAAGCTTTGCTAGCTTCAGTGTCACTGTAATGTACTCTCACTGCTGAATCCAACCGTCTCCCTGCTGGCTTAGACGTTAACAAAATGTGGCCACTAGGGCTCAATTGCTCAAGAACAGAACACCTCACCATCATTCCTCTAGAACTTTCAGTGTGTCTTGTGGCATCTCTTTCATGCCCAAATAAAATAACCTAAACATCTTCAGAGTTTGGATGGTCATGCTTTATTGGATGCAATTTGTATCTTGCTCTCCACACAGACTAATGGGACAGAATTAGTTAAAAGAAAATGCATTTATTAATATTAAAACAGAATGCAACATTTAAAAACTCATTTAAAAACATTAGTTACCATTAAGCAACAGAAAAATGCTGCACAGCATGTAGAGAGCCTGTCCCTTATAATTAATCAGTTGCTGAAGGCCTAATTGAACAGGAAGGACTTTGTGTGTCAGTATAAAGATATTTGGGTTTCGACCAAACTGTCCTTCCTTCAAGGGAGTTCCATAGTTTGGGAGTGTCCCCTGAAACGGCCCTGTCTTGCATCTTTCACAAACATGTAGAGCTTATTATAGAAGAGCTGTCTTGACAGTGGTCGTTGCTGCTGCTACTACTTACCTCTGTGTTAGCCATTATAACCATTCTGTTCAGGTGAGAATAAAGTGAAGAATAGGGAGGGAAACTGAAGAATTAAGCCAGATAGAAATAACCAGTGAGGAGGTCCTTGCATGTCTTGTTAAACTAAATGCTAACAAATCACCAGGACCAGATGGCATCCATCCACAAGTTCTCAAGGAACTTAAAGATGAAATTGCTGATGTCCTGGCCAAAATATATAATCTTTCCCTCAAATCAGGCGTTGTGCCTGGCGACTGGAAGGTAGCAAATGTAACACCAATCTTCAAAAAAAGGATCCAGAGGTGATCCAGGAAATTACCGACTGTTCAGTTTGACATGTGTCCCAGGTAAAGTGATGGAAACCATCCTAAAAGATACAATTAATAGGCACATAGAAGAGAAGGCGCTGCTGAAGGAGAGCCAACATGGCTTTTGCAAGGGCAAATCATGTCTCACTGTTGGAATTTTTTGAGAGTGTCAACAATCATGTGGATAAGGGAGCTCCAGTTGACATTGTTTACCTGGACTTTCAGAAGGATTTTGACAAGGTTCCGCGTCAAAGGCTCTTGCATAAACTTGCCAGTCATGGAATCAAGGGACAGGTCTTGTCCTCGATAAGCAACTGGCTAAGGGGCAGGAAACAGAGGGTAGTGACTAAATGGACACTTCTCCAAGTAGAGGGAGGTAAAGACTGGGGTCCCCCAAGGTTCTGTACTGGGACGCCTGGTTTTCAACTTCTTCATAAATGATCTAGAAGTAGGAGTAAATAGCAAGGTAGCCAAATTTGCTGACAATACTAAATTATACAGGGTAGTAAAAATGAGAGAGATTGTGAGGAGCTCCAGAGGGATCTCTTGACACTGGGCGAGTGAGCAAACCAGTGGCAAATGAGCTTCAACATTAGTAAGTGCAGAGTAATGCACATTGGAGCAAAAAAAAAAAAAGACCTCATGGGGTAAGAACTCTCTGCAACACACCAGGAAAGGGACTTTGGTGTCCTCTAGACAGCTCAATTAAGGTGTCAACCCAGTGTGCCCCAGCAGTGAAAAAAGCCAACTCAATGTTAGGGATCCTTAGGAAGGGTATAGAAAATAAGTCAGCAAGTGTCATTTTGCCTCTTTATAAATCTGTGGTGAGGCCCCATCTGGAGTATTGTGTAGAGTTCTGGTCACCATAACTCCAGAAGAATAATATGGAAATGGAAAAAGTGCAGAGGAGGGCAACCAGAATGATTAGGGGACTGGAACACCTTCCTTGCCATCTGAGGCTGCAATGGCTGGGCTCTTCACTCTTGAACAATGGTGTCTTAAGAGGTGACCTGATTGAAGTTTATAAAATCATACACATTGTAGACAAAATAGATTAGGAAAAACTGTTTTCCCTGTTGCACAACACTAGAGCTAGGGGGCACTCCATGAAACTTTTGGGTGCTTGATCTCAGACAAATAACAGAAAGTACTTAGGACCAGCATCACTGGTCTGTGGAAGTCTCTGCCAGAAGAAGTGGTGACAACTGTCAACCTTGAGAGCTTTAAGAAAGGATTGGACAAGTTCATGGAGAACAATAGTATGAATGGTTATCATTATGGATGCCTAAGGACAACCTCCGGGTTGGAGAGAGGCAGGATATCTCTCAATGCCATTAGCAGAGAATCTTAAGCAGGTGACGACATCTGCTTGGGAATACACTGAAGCAACTGGTGAGCCACTGTGTGAGACAGAGTACTGGAGTGGATGGGCTCTGGCCTGTTCCAGCAAGGCTGTTCTTGTGCTCTTTAGAATGTCATGGAGTACGGTGCTTGAAGTTTGCCCCTTCTGCTCAGTTAGAAACTTGAAAATCCAGTGGTACTGTAAATAGTCAGGAATTCAAAAATAAAAGTTGTTTTAAGATATATCATTAGTAATTTTTTTTATCTGAAACATGCAGTATTTTGCAAGGATTTCTGTGCAGACAGTACTACTGCTTTCTTTTTATAGGTTCTTGGATACTTCCAAACAAGCCATAGGGATGTTGTTCATCCACTTTGCCAATGTGTATCTATCCGACCTTACTGAAGAAGACCCTTGTTCACTGTAAGTAAAGCTTTTGTGAGCATTCACGGAGACTCTGGGAACAGTTTTAGCAACGTAAGCTGATAAGAACACAAACGTGTGTCCCTAAATTTATTATCAGCAGTCACACAACCAAAGAATGTAGGAATTTGTATTGGTAGAAAGGGGCAAAACCAAAATGTTGCCCCAGGCAGAAATGTATTGTGCAGCCTCCTCTCTGGTTGAATGGTTTGAGCTCATAAGAGCACTGAATATTGTGTGATTACACTATGTGCTATAAGGAGCTGCTTTGATAAAGTTGTTGACAAAGTGTAGCTTGAAAATACACCGTACTTATATTGCCTTGTATTGAGTCACGCTTAGCAAGTCAGCTACTGACTTAGCAAGTCAGCTACTGAATAAATATCATTATAGTGTAGAACAGCATCACCCTGTTACCCATTCTCCAGTGTGCAACATTCTTCAAATTAAGAGATAAATTGTCATTCTTAAGTCTTGCTGAACATGAAAGATGGAGCAGAATTCTTGAGATGGAGCAGTTTTGCCATTAAAAATCTGAGAAACAAGCATAATCAAGTGCACAGCATTTGTGAAGCTGGGTGCATCCAAGACAACAATGCCCCCTGGTGGAAACTAGTATTAGCTCAAATTTGTGTGATATAGCTGAGCATTTTTATATACCAGTAAATGTCTTGATTGTCCTAGCCTCACATGCAACCTTATCTAGCCTTAATATTTGTAACCCTAATACTGAATACTGGGGGGGGGATGAGGATTTTCTTATACATTTTGCATTTTTGAAGAGCAGTAAAGTATATGTTGTTTTTAGATACCATCTAATTACATCTGACTTATGGAGACCCTAATAGGAATTCCAACATATGTGAGATATTTAAGGATTATTTTCCCCAGGCCACCCCAAGTGATTGTCCATGACTGAAGGGGAATTTGAAGCCACATCTCCAAAGTACTAGTTCAACTCTCTGGCCACAACACCACATTGGCTCTCTAGTGAAGTATCTAAAAATTAGAGATGGGCACGAATTGAAAAAAATATATGATATTTCGGTTTTTCGTTTTTCATTGCGGGTCTCGTTTTGGTTCATTTTTGTTTTTCGTGAATTTTTTGAAAAAACTTTGTTTCATTTTTTCGTTTTTTGTCTTTACCCGCTTTTTGCGCGATTTAAAGCATTTCCACGTGTGGGCGTCCCCCAACGCCCCAGACCAGAGGGAAAACACTAAAAAAAAAATGATGCTGGCAGAGACACAGTATAGACTAGGTACACAGGGAGGCTGCAAAGGCAGCAGCGGGCGTTGCCCAGGGCGTAAGGCAGCCGCAGAGTGACTGCACTGCTGGGCAGGGGAGGGTACTCACCGAGAGGTACGCACACATGCACACAGGGAGGCTGCAAGAGTGAAGCTAGAGAGAAATCTCTTCTTTCTCTCCCCTAAGAGCCAGGCTGCAGCCAGCAGGAACACAGAGACACACACCTGCCTGGCTGGCCTAAAGTAACGAGTAGCAAAGACAACAATCCCACCCTAACTCCTACCGCAGACTGCAAGGAGGACGGGGGCTGCCAGAGCTTTTTATGCCCTCTGTGGCTGCCACACCTACCCAGTCTGCAACCTGGGCATGCTATTGGTTGAAATTGTCCAAGAATTTACATGATCCCATCACATGGCTTGCATCAATTTTGTGTCTGGAATCCATTTTGTGTTATCCTTAAAGGGAAAAGAAAAATACATCGCGATGGGAGAAAGACAAAAACAAACGTTTTAAGGACCCCAACCCCCTGGTACGTAATAATTTCAAATAATTATTGCTGCGTTTTTACGGATGTCCAGGGCATTTTAATACCAAAGAAATCAATATTAGGCATCTGGGAGCCATTTTGGGTTGATGTCCCCTAACTCCCCTTAAAGGAAAAAGGAAATCTGAGAAAAGACATAAATGCATGTTTTAAGGAACCCCCCCCGGTAGGTATTATCAGGCAGAATAAATAATTATCACTGGGTTTTTACGGATATTCAGGACGTTTTTTAACATTTAAAAACAGCTCATTTCATTGCACGTCGCCATTAACGAAAATGAAATGTAACGAACCTAATTTTTGTGGTTCTGTTCGGTTCGTTCCAATTCCATCACAATTTTCATTATTCATTTTGTGCCCATCTGTACTAAAAATTATTATGTGATGATGACTCCGGTCTATAAACCAAGTTTTAAAATGTGAAGGCAGTTTCAGAGTTTAAGAACTAGCTGGATGAGGTGAACAGGATGGAGGGTTTACTTATTGGAGTGATGTAATCTAAAGGATGTACATTTTCATTTGCCTTTTGTGTATTGTTTCTCATCTTAGGTACCTTATCAACTTTCTGCTGGATGCCACTTTAGGAATGCTGCTAATTTATGCTGGAGTGCGAGCAGTAAGCAGCATTGTTGAATGGCAGCAGTGGGAGTCTCTTCGTTTTGGTGAATATGGTAAATATCTTGGTTCTTGAGGGGGAAATGCTTTCAATTGTTAGTTGCAGTAGAATTTTTGTAATTAGCCGCTCACTTGTGACTATGCAGAATCCCCCCCCCCAAAAAGCAAATAATTAATGACTTCAAATGGTTCCAATATGTGCCTGGCTCCTGTTCTGTCAAACTGCTTACACAATACAGTGTAGTGTGGCTGGTTTGACATTTTCCATGCTTGTGCAATGGGACATCCAGAACCTCAGTGTGCAATCAAATGTGTCGTTTCAATTTTTGTTTCTGCAACACTTGAACAGTGGTGATTCCACTTCATTCTAAAAAGAGAGCTTTTTGCTCCACTGATATTTAGTAGGACCATACTTGAAATACAAGCGGTCTGAAGTAGTAAGCACCCTAATTTTTACTTAAACACTTCCTTCAGACCTGGCTGTTCCCTTTGAGTGTATAGACAGATAGAAAATAATAATAATAGCAATAATAATTCAACACTAGGAAGAAAGCAGAAGGGGCCTTGGGAGTCCAAAGGAATTTTAATGGCAGCTTAGAATAAACATTCTATAGGTCAGGGCTGTCCAACTTTGAACAGCCCACAGGCTCCTTTCTTCTCACCACACGTCCCTGCGGGCTCCCCACCAAGTGCAGGCGCATGCGCGCATGAGTGCACACACACTCCCCACTGCCGCCTCGTGCCCCCCACAATTGAATTTGGTGCTGCACAAGCACCCTCGCTGGTGCGGCGCCAAATTCAGATGGGTTGAGCCTTCCCCCTCCTCCCCTTTACCGTGAACGGGAGGAGGGGGAGGTTCAAAGAAGGAGATTTGAGCAGCCTGGGAGGTTACAGAGGCAAGCAGCGGTGGCGGATCTGATCCGCCACTGCTGCTTGCCTTGGTAAATTCCCGGGCTGCTTGAATCTCCTCTTCAAAAAAGGCGCACTTTCATCCCCAACCTGTCTGATTGGGGGGGGGGCAGGTGCACCTTTTTTAAAAAGGAGATTTGAGCTGCCCACATCCTAAGGTCCCCTGCGCTGGGCGTGCACTCTCCCACCGCCCCCCAAGGTCCACGGTACTGGTGGTGGCGACGGGCAGTGGAGCACTGGCTGCCCACCCACCTGACGATCAAGGTCTCCGGTGCTTTTTCCAGAAGCGCCCTCTCCATCGCCGCCGGAGACACCAAGCAGGCCCAGCCCAGTGGACGGCCGAGGAGGAAAGGGTGAGCTTCAGGCTCTGTTCTCCCCTGTCCTGCCCTGTGCCCCTGCCTTACCACAGAAAACCCTCCTGGACTCATACAAGCCCAGCTACGCCACCAGCAAGAGTGCAGGGAAGCCACAGCCAGCCGTGGACGTCGCCCTCTGCCTCTGGCCACTGCCGCTGCTACCCTCACCCTGCTGGAAACACAAAGCAGGCCCTCCGTGGCCGCCATATGCACCGCCGGAGCCATGCCAAGCGCCTCTGGAGAAACCAAGTGAGCCCAGCGCTGCCCTGGGCTCCCATGCGCTTCGCTGGTGCGCAAGTTCTGGGGGGGGATTTTCCCCTCCCAGTACCGGGACCTGGTGGGCGACTTCTGATAGCACTGCAGGCAACTGGTCACCCACGGCCAATCTGTTGGGCAGGCTGCTATAGGTCATATAATTTTAGTAGAGAGAAAGTCGGTATACACATTAATAAAAGCAGTGGAAAGAAACTGCCATCTGCTGTTAACAACTTGTTCTTGGAGTTTCATAGCTCAGAAATGGAAAACCCAAAGCCACTTCTGGCAAGCGGAGTTAATGTTGTCTTTATTTGTATACTATGTGTTGAAATATATTAAAATGCATCATGCCTCAGAAACTGGTATGTGTTGTTACAGATTTAC
Organism: Phrynocephalus guinanensis; assembly: GCA_037367245.1. Lineage (NCBI taxonomy): Eukaryota > Metazoa > Chordata > Lepidosauria > Squamata > Agamidae > Phrynocephalus > Phrynocephalus guinanensis. The sequence goes on from CM074734.1 coordinate 43,684,440, forward strand.
CTTCCCTAAAATGAGAGAGATTGTTCTGAAACCTCTAAACAATGCAAGAAAATGGTTTTGGCTTTGGCTAAGTGCCTACAAGAAAGTAATAGTTTTGAGTTGAACATTTTGCTTCAGTACTAACCGAAGATTCTCCGTAAAAGCCAGGTAGTGAAAAATTGTATTTATAGTGAATATATCTGGTTTAAAAAACAACAACTATATAATGTTATTAGCAGTTGAAATTCCCACTAAATTGAAGGAAGAAAGTAGTTTAGGAATCCATGAATCAGCGTTTCTGTCAAAAGTCATTACTGTACCTTCTTGTTTTCCCATCCTGTACTCCAGCCTGAGTAGATTAACTTGAAACATTCCTGCTCTGAAACACTCCTATGTTTTGTGCCAGGGATGGGAAATCAGTGGCCCTTCAAGTATTATTACACTGTAACTAACATTACCCTTCATCATTGCTGCATGACCTGGAGGCAGAATGGTTCTTAGGAACTGCAGTCTAGAACTGGACGTTTCCCGCCCTGCTTCTACTTTTAATGGGTGAATGTCACAAACTTAATATTCCACAGAGCAGAGTATTCAATAATCTATTGATATCACCCAGCCAGGTCACATCTTTGTTAGATATATTAGCAAAGCTCCCCCCCCAAAAAAAAAAAACCTGCACACAGCTTTTAAAAAGATCTCCATGTGACTTGTGGCAGGCAAGTTTCAAATAATCAGAAAGGCATCTGTATCTGCAGTACTATAAGATATATGGAACTTAAACTAATATTAGAGCAGAGGATGTACACAGTCAATAGTATTGCAAGTTTTAAAAGGAATATTTAAAAGGAAAATTAAAAAACTGACAAGGAATTAATTTATACTGGTCCATTATCTAGGTCTAGAGGCAGATTAAAATTTTTAATAATCTTTTTTCAGGCAAAAGTATTTTATGTGGATATAGATATTTTGAATTCTGTTTCAGTTACCTTAGCTACAGCTGCATACAGAGTTGAACTCAACAAAAGACAGCATAAACAGGCATAAGATTGCGCTGGTGTTTGTATTTTCAGATGTCTTGTTTGGTTTCCTTTCTCACTATTGAGTTACAAAGTAGCTGGGTAGATTTTGGGTTTTGAAAATAACTTCATAGTCCAAACCCCCATGGACAATAATATAGCATAATTACTGGACCCTTTTCTGTAAGCTCTAAACAAAGTTAAAGGAATGTCATTTGTTATCCCCATTGGCTAACATCATCATTTCAGAAGCTTAGAAGCACAGAAAAAGGCGGGCAGGAGTGATTGTGCCAGAACACATGATCATTTTGTAGTGAAACGAAAACTCAGCAGGATGGCCACTTCTGGCCACTGGAAAACCATCCCAAAATTCAGGCATCCACTGTACTATACTTGCAATAGTTGCTGAAGGGAAAAAAATAACTGCAGGAACCATGGCATACCAAATGTATTTATGGAAGCAGACAAATACAAGTTGGTGGCCAATAAAGGGATATTTTTGTAGACATTTCTAATTAATTGGCTGTCATTTTTTGTATGGCAGCACATTTGGAAATTGCCTCAAAACAAAAGGGCTGTTGCCATAATCACTCCTGCCTGCTTTTTCCAGTGCTTCTGTACAGCTGATGTCACAGCCCAATGGAGAAAGCAAGTTGGTGCCAAATAAAGAGAAAAATTGTGTAGGCAGTTACAGATAGTAAAATTAGCATTCCCTTCTTCCTGCTTTAACTAATTATATATGCTCTGATCATTCTTGTATTTCCAGATTGTTTGTTAACTATGAACTTATCTGCTTTCTTAGACATAGTGTTTGATCCTTAGTGATTCATTGTTTGATGTTGCCTGTCTCTATAAGGGTGACATGGCCAAAATGACCTGATAGCACAACACATGCCAAAAGAGTTGCTGGTGATATGGCAGATTAAGTTGCACAGAGAGAATTAGGGATATGAGTTTGGCATTCATATGCCATCAGCTAGTTTATATGTATGGTTCACGGTTACTTTATATATGGGGAATGCTATTTTCAGTGGAGAAAAAAGATCAAATTAAAACAAAGTGTTCTGCTTATATACCACTCCATAGCACTTCAAGCACTCTCAGGGCGGTTTACAGTTTAATTATGCAGGTTACACATCCCCCCCCCAAGCTGGGTACTCAATTTATCAGTCTCGAAAGGATGGAAGGCTGAGTCAACCATGAGCCAGTTCCTTGGGATTGAACCCCAAATCGTGAGCACGGTTACAGCTGCAGTACAGGCATTTAACCACTGCACCATGAGGCTCCTCGTGGCATTAACAGGTTAATTAACAGGTGACAACTGTTAATTAGCAGGTTAATTAACAGGTGCCAACTGGCCAGATTTATATTTTGCTCTATGCAGATGTAATGCTTCTGGTTTCTTAGCTGTGTTTAGGAGATCCTGAACAGCCTTGGATATTTTAAGCTTTTTAGATTCACTTATGTGGATTTGACTCTATCCCAGCTTCCTGAATGCTGATTAGGCTATTTAAATGGAGGATAAGGAACCTTAGGCCTTGGGTTCAAAAATGATCTTCCAGGGACCTTGTAGCTATGTTTAAAGCTGTTCGTTTCCTCTGAGAAGTAATAAAAAAGGCTTATAAATCACTAATTGATATTGACTTTGCCTTTCTCATAACTGAGTAATCATTGCTGAAGAACCCTAATGTACTGCAAGGTACTGTGCAGTATGAAACGGAATGGAGTCCTGCCAGCAGGCTTGCCGAGTAATTAGGCAGAAGGGAATGAGCAAGGGACATCTATTTTCCAGAATTTGGTTTCGGAATGCTATCCAGAAGTATCATATCTGCCAAGTAAAGAGTAGACATGTGTTTGTTCTTTTTAAATGTAATTGTTACCTTACTTTTTTTCAATGTAATAGTTGAGTGAGATACCTTAGATTTCTTGAAGATTTGATAGGAGGTGCCAGGGAAGTTGACTTCAAAACTGAATCCTGTGGATGTATATGAAAGTGAATCCTATCGAGTTCATTGGGATTGCCCCAAGGGAAGTACAGTAGGACCCCCGTATCCACTGCTTCATTAACCACTGATCCTGTTATCCACGGTTGGCAGAGGAAAAAAAATCAAATAATTCAGCAGCTGCAAAGCAAGCTACTGTCATAAAACAGCAGCTGTAAAGCAAGTTACTGTCACAAATAGCAGCTGTAAATCCAGCTGCTGTCACAAAACAGCAGTCATAAAGCAAGCTACTGTCACAAAACAGCAGTTTTGGGTTTCTTTGGCATTGTCTCTTATTCATGGCTTTCAATATCCATGGGAAGGCCTGGAACTGATCTCCAGCAGATACCAGGGTCCTACTGTACATGGAAGCCTTAATCACCTCTGTAATGATTGTCAGTCCCAGAGATGCCAGCAGAACTGGAGCCAAAACAACTGGGAAATGAATGGATAAGAATTGGCATGTGTGGGGCTTCTTTCAGGTTTGTAGGAATAGAAGAAGGGGTGGAAGGCTCTCTTTAAGATGCCTAAGAGACAAACACACAACAAAGGTTCAGTGAGCATGGTATGTGGCCTCCACCAGCCTTGCAATGTTGAGTGTCAGTTGGAAAAGAAAAGGAAAACAGGAGGAAGAGGAGAATAAACTGGTATTTAGTATATGATGTCAAAGGAGTGGCTGTGATGAGGAACAGTAGTGGTAGAAAACCACTGGAGTGGAGACTGTGCTTGTCATATATCTGAACTGAGCAGCTGACACAACAGAAGCAAAAGACAAAGGAAATGGGCATATAAAATGCAAGGCAGTGCCCCAAATACCCAAGAGCCAGAGGTAGAAGATATGAAACAAATATTAAAATGTGCAGCAGCTACATAGTAGATTGTTAGAATGTGAAGCATGTCAACCATTTTCACAAAATATTCTTTAAAAAGGCACCTGATAGATCTTTATCAGGAGAAGGTGCTCCAGAACCACAGAGAATGTGCTGCTTCTTGGATGCCCTTTGTAAAGATAATCAGAATTTGAAGGCAGAACCACCATTTCTTTAGTTGACTGAAAAAAAGCATCTGAGTAATCTGGAAGATGAGTCATGGCAACTGGACTTCTTTTCTTGAGAGATTGAAACATTTCGTCGCTCATCCAAACAGCTTCATCAGTCTGAGGAAAGCTAGTTGCGAGTCCTCCATTTTATAGTTTCTTTGACCTCATGTCACCCTGGTCTGGAACAGGCTCATAAGATAAATAATGGCCTGAATAGGCTCATTAGGTGAGTGATAGTTTCCATAGGCCATTAGGTGAACAATGGCTAAAGTGCTAAAACCCATAAAGTATGGGTCATTAGCTATGGCCTTGGTCGTGGAGGCGTGAAGTATTTTTATTTGTCTGGGTATTGTTGAAATCACTGCCTGATAAGTGGTGGATAGACTGTGCCTGAGCCTTCCACGTCTGTTAAGAGAGGAGTTTTCAGTACTCAGATGAATGGCTTCCCTGACCCCTCTCTCAAACCACCTATCTTCTCTGTCTAATATGTGTACATCTTCATCTTTGAATGAGTGCCCCTTGTCCTTCAAATGAAGATGTACTGCTGATTCTGATCCTGAGCTGTTACCCCTCCTATGTTGGACCATCCTCCTGTTTAATGGCTGTTTAGTTTCTCCAATGTAGAGGTCTGCATACTCCTCACGGCATTGGAATGCATATACTGTACTATATTGCTCCTTTTGTGTTTGGGTGTCGAGTCCTTTGGATGGACGAGTCTCTGCCTTAGTGTGTTTGTGGGTTTGAAATAAATAGGGATGTGGTGTTTGCCAAATATCCTTTTAAGCTTCTCAGATACTCCAGCCATGTAAGGAATGAGCAGGTTCTTCCATCGGTTCTGGGTCTCAGGCTGATCCCATGTTCTTCTGGGCCAGCACATTTCTTTGTTGAAGGCCCACTTTGGATATCCACAGGCCTTAAGTGCTGTCTTCAGGTGCCTGCCTGCCTTCTTCTTGGCTCTGTGGAGGTTAGTATGCTCTCTGCTCTGTGGTTAAGGGTCCTGATGACTCCTAATTTGTGTTGTAATGGATGGTAGGAGTCAAACAGTAAGTACAGTACTTATCTGTGTGGGTGGGTTTCCTGTAAATTTCTACTCCCAGGCCACTGTCAGGTCTGATTATGACTGCACAATCCAGGAAAGCCAGCCTATTGTCTTGGGTGTCCTCCCTAGGGAACTTAATATTAGGGTCCACCACATTGATATGGTCTGTAAAGGCCTGTACTTCCTGAGTCTTGATTTTCACCCAGGTATCAGCTACATACCTGAACCAGTGGGATGGTATTGTCCCTGGAAAAATGTTGAGTGCCTTCTTCTCCACTTCTTCTATGTATAGGTTAGCAACAATTGGTGACACTGGGGGAACCCATGGCACAACCATGCTTCTGTCTGTAGAAGTCTCCTCTGTACATGAAATATGTGGTGTTCAGATACAGGTCCAGGAGCAGGCATATCTGGTCTTGGCTGAGGCTGCTTCTGGTGGTGAGGGTGCTGTCTTCTCTTAGTCTTCTCTTTATAGTTATTAGGGCATCAGTGGTGGGAATGCTGGTAAAGAGAGATGTAACATCAGAGGATACCATGCTTTTATCTGTATCCAGTTTCAGCTCCCTGACTTTATTTATTATTTATTTATTTTATTTTCACATTTATATACCACGCCTGTTCCCACATAGGGGACTCAGGGCGGTTAGGGGACTCAGTTTAGAAACAAACTCCTCTGAATTGTGCATGTGTGGTCCGTGAGTCCAACCATTGGGGCTAGGATAGTTGCCAGGTATTATGCAATGTTGCAAGTCACTGAACTTATACTACTGACAATGGGTCTGAGGGGGATTCCTTGCTTGTGGATCTTGGGAAGTCTGTAAAAGCAGGGGAAGGTTTCTCCAGGATATAACCAATGGTAAGTCACCCTGTCAATTGTGTTATCCTTCTCCAAGTGTTTTAAGCATTCTATTACTTTTTTTCTTGGAATTGCTGGTGGGGTCTCTTTTTAGTTTTTCATATGTGTGTTGGTCATCTAAAAGTGGGATAATCTTTTCGTGGTAGTCCACAATATTGAGGACAACAGTGCATCTTCCTTTCTCCGCAGGCAAAATGGTGATGTTCTCATCCCTGCTGAGGGATGTCAGAGCACTTCTCTCCTGGCTGGTGCGGTTGGATGGTGGTGGTTGAGCACTGGAGAGTGCAGCAGAGACTTTTAGCCTGAGTAGTTCAGCTTCTGCTGCTGGCAGATTGTTGGTGTGAATGGCCGATTCTGTAGCTACAGTGGTACCCCGACTTAAGAGCATCTCGATTTAAGAGCAATTTGACTTAAGAGCACAAAACTGCTGGTGTTTTAACTGCCGTCTTACAAATTTTAGATACTGCCTGCTCGACTTACAAATATGTTTTTTCATTTTTTTATTTTTTAACTTATTGTTTTCAATTTTTTAGATAGGTACCCTGACTCAAGAGTAGTTCAACTTAAGAGCATGCGTTTGGAATGGATTAAATTCATAAGTCGGGGTACCACTGTACTAGCTTTCCTCAGACTGACGAAACTGTTTGGATGAGCAGTGAAATGTTTCAATCTCTCAAGAAAAGTTGCCATGATTCAACTTCCAGATAAACTCACCTGGATGACTCAGAATCTTCACAGACATCTGAACAGCAATTTTGCAGATTTAAACCATACTGTTAGTGATAATTTTATAACCTTTTTAAGATATACAGTATAAGATTCATACAGAATCTGGGTTGGGGGAGGTAGGCTTGAATTTCTATTAGGGTTGTTGCAGTGTGCGTGCGTGTGTGCATGTATGTGTGAACTGCTTTGTCATTAACTTCTGTCTCAAATTCTCCTGTCTCAGTGAAGTTATGCTCTTCACTGAACGTTCATGGGTTGTTCAGTAATTTTACAAGAGTTGTCCAGACTTCAGTATGTTGAGTATTCAAGGGTTCTATAACACTGACATTAAATATATCATAAACATCAAGAGCACAGAGTGAAATATCTGGTGTATGTCATTCAAAGCCTTGCCAGAAAAGGAAATGGACAGAGTCCATTCTGCATTACAGCTGTTTAAAGGTATTTGAGTTTCCATTGCACAGTTCTCAGGCTCAGCTGTTAGTTTGTATTTGAAAGTACTATAATACAGACTTGCAAGTAGAGGGTGAAATGTCATAAAGGATAGATGTGCTGACAGTGCATGTTAAAAACCATACACCAAATCAAACTCTGTTTGCAAGGTTTTAAAAATTCATCTTATTGCTGGTATTTCATCCCATCTTCCATCTCATTTAGGTATGACCAAAAAAAACCCAAACCACATACCATTTTACCGTCATAGTTCACGTATCCAGTGGTTTTTTCAGAAAGATATGTGATTTCCCTTTTGCATTATTATATACTCTAAATAGCTCTGTAGCAAAATATATTTCAGAGTTTGATATGTTCCTAGAAAACTGGGGGAAATAATATGTCTTGCACAAATAACAAGGTTCATAGTTTGTCATCTGTACCTGGGAAGATAGCCAAGCAAACAATAGCAACTTTGTGAGCACCCAAAACCAAATAAATAGTGTTCAAGTGAAGGTGAACTTAGGCTGAATAGACCACATCAATCTGCTAATATTTTCATTTAGTATACAAAGGGCTTCAGAAAGGTATTTGTTCTAACTCTTAATGACATTTGTCTCTGTAAGATAGCTAGAAAAATGTAGGACTTGTTAAAATTGCCTCAGGTTGCTGACATAGTAACTAAAGTTTTGGAAGTGAAGTGAATGCTACAGTATTATCTAAGAACACAAAGATAGCACTTCTTGTTCCAAATTGTACCCATTTGGCATATTAACTTGTCTGGTACAGTGATCAATAAAGTAGCTGTGTGAAAGCCACGAGCAGGATGTTTAAGGCAGCAGGAACCATTTTCTCCTCACGTTCCCCAACACCAATTCAGAAGCCGGCCATCACTGGTACTGGAGATGACACAGAGATACCATAAGAACATAAGAAGAGCCTTCTGGATCAGGCCAAGGGCCCATCTAGTCCAGTTTCCTGTATCTCACAGTGGCTCCACCAAGTGCCTCTAGGAGCACATGAGACTAGATATTTGTCTCCTGCTAACACTCCCCTGCATCTGCCCTTTGAAATACCCTGTTTTTAAGCCTGGAGATTACACATCCCCATCATGGCTTGTAACCTGTGATGGACTTTTCCTCCAGGAATCCGTCCAATCCCCTTTTGAAGGCATCTAGGCCAGATGCCATCACCACATCTTGTGGCAGGGAGTTCCACAGACTTAACGCTGGGTAAAAAAACATTTTCTTTTGTCTGTTGTCACTCTCCCTACCCTCAATTTGAGTGGATGTCCCCTAGTTCTGGTATTTTGTGTGAGAGAGAAGAGCATCCCTCCATCCACTTGACTCATGCCCTGCATTATTTTGTACATCTCAATCATATCCACCCTCAGGCGCCTTTTTTCCAGACTAAAGAGCCCGGAATGCTGTAGCCTTTCCTCATAAGGGAGGTGCCCCAGTAATCATTTTAGTCGCTCTCTTCTGCACCTTTTCCAGATATCTAGTCTTGTGTGCTCCCAGACACATTTGGCGGGCCCACTGTGAGATACAAGAAGATGAACTAGATGGGCCTTTGGCCTGATCCGACATGGCTGTTATGCTCTTATGTTATTATAATGTTATCATACGTAACTAGAGATGGGCAAGTACTACCAGCTTGACCGTTCATACCAGTTCATTTATCACCCAAATACCATAAGTGTTTAGTGCTTCAAAACTCTACCTCCTCTGGTGCTGCCTCTGAGTGGGCATTCAACTGAGGAGGTCGGGTTTTGAAGCACTGGACATCTTTTTAGGGTGATAAACGAACCGGTATGCTGCATTGAACTGGTGGTTTATGCCCATCTCTAATCATAACAAGTAGCCATTGATAATCTTTCCCTCTAAAACCATCTAAATTGGTGACTGAATTGAAATCAAATGTTATAGTTTATGTGCTGTGTGGAGTACTTTGTTTTGCTAACTCTTTGTGTGTATGTGTGTTTGTTTTGTAGGTGACCCAATGCAGTGCAGTGCTTGGGTAGGCCAGTGTGCGTTGTACATAGTGATCATGATGTTTGAAAAAACTATCATCATTATAGTTCTTCTAATACCTCAGTGGAAAGAGGTTTGAGCCTTTTATTTCTTCAATTATTAACTGACTGATATGCCAGATGAGTTTAATAGAGATTTCTGAAATGTACTAGCAAACATGAAAAAATGCTTGGGCTACTGAGCCCTAAATTTCACCATAAAGAGTAAGTCGCAAGTGTTGTATTACTAGGATATTGCTAGATATTTCTGTCTATGGCTTACTCTGGGTACATATTGAACTTTGAATATTGACAATGTGGATAACTTTTCTCTTAACAATTTGTAAGGAGACATATTGTAGGTTTAGGAAAGTGTTTTTCAGTATTTAATACTGACTAGACATGGGCACGACTCGGCGAAATTCTCATTTCCGTTTCTCGTTTCCGTTACGTAACGGAATGAAGAGCAACAATTACTCTGCCAGAACTCGAACTCGAACTGACTAAAGAAACATTGGGTCTGATTTGTCGTTGTCGTTCCTGGCATCGCAGCGATCGCGCGATGCCAAGCAGCACAGGAAAAAAGTTTTAAAAATAATAAAAAAAACGATTCCCGGCCAAAAAAGCAGGCGAAAATATGCCTGCCTCAGTGAGGGCACCTATCAGAGGGGTTGTTTCTGGGGGGGGGGTCCCCGGCCTCCCCCCCCCTCTCCTGGGCTGCACAAAGTGTGCATCCTCGTCGAGTCGCCACGCCAACTCGCCAAGCGGCGCGGCACAGAAAAAAAGTTTTAAAAATAAAAAAAACCGATTCCCGGCCAAAAAAGCAGGCGAAAATATGCCAGCCTCAGTGAGGGCACCTACCAGAGGGCTGGTTTCTGGGGGGGGGGGTCCCCCGGCCTCCCCCCTCTCCTCTCCTGGGCTGCTCTGGTGGGGGGCATCCTCGTCGTCTCGCCGAGTCGCCTCGCCATGCCATGCGGTGCGGGCGGGGGATCCAAAATGGGGCGACCGCAATATTTATTTTGAAATCGCGTGGTCCAAAAACACACCAAAGCACCACAGAAACATGCGAAAATAGCTATTTTAAAACTGCCTGATTTTTTTCAGTAGCAGCAGTGGGTTTTTCTTGCAACAAAACGTCTCCATTGATTTTATTTTATGTTATTTTTATTTTTATTTTTTTACACCTGCGCAATGATGGGCTGGCCATGGGAGTGGACCATGCAAATTTTTGGAGCCATTCCACCAATTGCATGGCCACTTGGCCAGGTTTTGACCGAGACTTCTGGGATGTGCCAGTCGGGCATAAAAAGCCACTAACCCTTAGCCCGAACCCTAACCCTAACCCTAACCCATATGCCAGTACACTGTCCTTCTTAGTGGGTCAGAGAGGCACCCAGAGGTGCACCCCAGTAACTCACCCTAACCTTACCCGTAACCCTAAGCCTAGCCCTTGCGCTAACCCCTAACCAGTAAGCCAGATGTGTACTCGCATTGCACTACAGCAAGTACACTTCTCTTCTTAGTGAGTCACAGCGGGCGCCCGTAGGGGTCCTCTCTCACTTCGTTCCCCAGCCCAAGTGCACCGTATGCCGGCAGGCAGTGAGTCACAGAGGCACCCGAAAGAGAGGTGCCTCTGCCTGCTACTGCTGCAACTTAATGGTATGCATATCCAATTGGCTATGCATGCCATTTTGTAGCGGGCCAGAGGAGGCACCCACCCCAGAGAGGTGCCTCCAGGAGCCCGCTTTCCCTTCATGGCGGGCCAGAGGAGGCACCCACCCCAGAGAGGTGCCTCCAGGAGCCCGCGCCCCCCCCCAAACCAGTACTAACGACAGACGAAAAACTAACAAACGAAACGACGAATTTTTGGAAAATTTCGCGAAAAACGGAAACGAGCCGAAACGGGCCGGCTCCGACACACGACAACTCGAAACGTAATTTTTCCTGGTCGTGCCCATCTCTAATACTGACCAGTAGAGACAGCCCAAAAGACATTCTACAGAACCAACTTAGCTATATAGGAAACACACAAAGGGCCATAAAAGGAAAAATCCAAATGGGTAATCCTTTGAACTGTCTTTCCCAGGACATTCCTTTGATTTTTACTGTGTTTTAACATACCTTTGCTAAAGATAGGGAAAAAGTGTACTCTTATGACTCGTAATAAATTGTGATCGTCTCACAATTCCTTTAAGACATTACACTACGTATCTTTATATCATTTCCAAGTCCTAATATATGTGGTTATATTTCAAAGTTGCAACAATTGCCAGTAATTTTTAAGGTTTAATTTATGGCCAGTTTTTTTATTGTTTAGCCACAGGATTCCTTTCTTGTGTTATGTGTTGTCCAAACTAGAGTGTTTATCTACTTCTGTTTGTTCTGTATCTCCAAGATACTGTAAAGAATTGAATTCATTTTTATTGCTGAATTATCTGCAAAATTCTCTAAATTCAGCATTTCTCCTGCCAATTCACAAACTTTCAAATAGAATTCTAATGTATAAATTATATTTTGGGATATTTCTAGCAAAATGCTACAGTACCTGTGGTGTAGAATGTGTGTTTACTTTTAATTTATGAACTGTTAAAACAAACACAATGTAACATGCCCTGTTGCTGCTTCTTGTAGAAATGTATACAGGTCTTGAATAAATATAAAGCATAGACATGAGGAAGTAACCTCATAATGCCTCCAAGTCGCCAGAAAAGGCTGTGGTTTAATACAGTACTCTTATTATAAACCTGTAAGAGGCATGAAATTGGCGAGAAAAATCTATTGGCCTTTTAAATTTCTTTTTGCTGTGGAAACCTGGCCTCACCCCATGTGTTCAACTTTTTCTTAGTAAGGTGTGTTGATGAATAATTTCCAGGTTGGTAACAGCTTGGTCAAGATGGCACAAGGAAATATGTGTAAGGGAACACTAAAGCAAAGCAAATCTTGCTAGCCAACATGAGGGATGGTGATGGATTCCTAAAAGTGACTGTAGCTCCTGGGAGGGGGTATGAAGCAGTGAATATTGGAGTGCCAAAGCCTGAGTCAGTGGGTCATGTCATGAGCCTTATCCAGAAGGAGTGCTGATGACTGGCCCTATGCATTCTGCAACCCCTGCCTCACCTCCCTTTTCAGCTGACTGAGGTCAGCTTGCATCCAAGTGACAAAGCTGCTCTTTCTTCTGTGATTAATCTGCAGGGCAGACACTTCAGATACCTGGAGCAAAGCTGATCACAGTTTTGAAAATGTGTAAGGGGACTTTAAAATCATCTTGCTGCTGCCAAAGTAGTGGTGTTTAATTATTGCTTTAATTTGCATTATTTTTCCATGTATAAGACTATATTTTTGTCTAAAATTGTTAAACTAAAAATTGAGGGTTGTCTTATACACAGAGGTAGGCTGAGTAGAGAACCACGGGGTTGCAAAACTGTAATCTTGGGTTGGAAAAGTGGGTTGGAAAAAACAGGATAAATACTTAATGGTGTTAAAGGAATTAACATGAGGATATAGTTAATGTTCAATTTATGCTAGAAATATCTATTTGTATAAGGTATAGATTTTATGTTGCCATTTAAACAAACTAAACATAGGTTCTTAGCAATTCATTAGTTTTAAGGGCTTTTTTAAAAAAATCTCAATCATTTTTCATGATTGTACCATCTCTTCAGCCAGTACTGCATGTAATACAAACAATGGCTGGATTCCTACAGTATAGGTGTTTGTGTAAGTTGTCACTGGTGACTGCTAGGGTGCATCTCAGTTGTGGAGACAAGTGGCACTTCATCAACAACTGCAGTTCATCACAGCAAATCATGCAAACTTTATACAAATACCAATCACAACTTAGAGACTTAAGTTAATGCATCTTTGTAATTGCATAGTATTTATATACAGTACTGTGTTTTCTCTTTCTAGGTCGCTTTACTGAATCCTATAGAGAATCCTCAGCTGGAGCTGGCCATTGTCATGCTGATAGTCCCCTTCTTTGTAAATGTTAGTATAAATCCAACATGTTCTGGATCGTCTTATGTATTTAAAAATTATGAAAAATGGATTGAATCCTGTTTTAGGCATTTCACTGCCTTATTTGGTGGATTAGCAACTTTTTAAAAATATGTTAGCGCTTGTGTAGAACATTTGTGAAAGTGATACTTAATGCATCATAGGAAACTTCTGTTCTGAAATGTCTTGAAAGAAATGGTGATTGTATTCCATGCCAGAAATTATAAGAAAACCCAAAAGAGACCCATGTGGCATAGCCTCCCCCGTCATTTTGTTTTCAAAGGTAAACAACCACTTCATTTCTAGTTTTAATCCTATTCTTTTAGAACCTGTTCAAAAGTGCTCAAAGCTTTTGTTCTCATGGCAACATATTTGAATAAGTGATTTGTAGAACATGTAATAAGAATAGAATCTGGAAGAAAATACACAAAACAAAATTTTTAAAACCCTGTACAGTGGTTAATGATTATTCTGAGCAATCTGCCCAGATACAACTTGATAGTATAATCATAGTCATAATCTTAGAACTGCAGAGCTGGAAACGATCCTATGGATCATCAAGTTCAGTCCCTGTCAAGGAAGCACAGTGGGGAAATAACCGACCCAGTAGTATAGATGTATAGTCTTGTCACTATACAATGTATATACTACTATACCCAGTAGTATCTATGTAGAGTCTTATAAAACCCAATAGTATACTGTGTAGTCTAGTCTGTAGTATAGATGCATAGTCTTTACAGAGACATGGAGGAGGCAGTGCCTCATAGTGCAGTGGTTAAATGCCTGTACTGCAGGTAAAACTGTGCTCACAACCTGGGGTTCAATCACAGGTAGCAGGCTCAAGGTTGACTCAGCCTTCCATCCTTCCGAGGTCGGTAAAATGAGTACCCAGCTTGCTGGGGGGTGGGGGGCAGGCAATGTGTAGCCTGCATACTGTAATTAAAACTTTAAACCACTCAGAGACTACTTGAAGTGGTATGGGGCGGTATATAAGCAGACCACTTTTTGCTTTGTACCGGGTGCAAATTGTCTATACGTCATTTCTCAGGGTGTGATTCCATTGAAATGCACTGCAGTGGGGCTTCCCCAACCTGAACTCCCCCAGATGTGTTTGTCTGTAACTCCCCTTCTTAGCAGCCAAGTTGAACAAAGGTGCTGTACATCCGTCCCTCTTGTGAACTGAGAAATGGATGTACTGAAGTTTAAATTACCTTCATATATTAAGCAAGCGTTATGTATGAGGAGTGCCCTGAATGTAACCACTGCCTGCTGGCCAAGTGACTGAAGGCATAACATTGACTTCTTCTTTGTACCAGGCATTCATGTTCTGGGTAGTTGACAACTTCCTTATGAAGAAAGGGAAAACAAAAGCCAAACTTGAAGAGAAAGAACCAGGGCCAGATTCAAGGAATGGAAGCAAAGTTCGATACAGAAGAGCAGCATCACACGAGGAATCAGAGTCAGAGGCAAGTGATCTATGTGTTGCTCATTCCCTTGCCATTTTGATTGTTTTCCTATGTACGTTCTGTCATTTCCATGTTTGCCTTGGAGCTTAAATGCATTCTTAGCCTTTCTTCTTTTTAATGGTGTAAAATTAAGCCCAAATTGCTAATATTACAGCTGTCCAACAAGGGTTCATGAGAACATGAGCATGAGCTAGACACTAGATAGGTGTCATTTGGGGACCACGGTAATTGTCAGAGCATCTTTGGCCAAGTTTCACCAGATCATCCTCCCAAGCAATTCTCCTCTGGGTGACCACTCCAGAGGGGCCATGAAATCATCCATGAGAAGCTGGTTCTTTTTCGCTGTGGGACCAGCACTCTGGAACCAGCCTCCCAGCAGAGCTGCACCAACATTTAAAAGGCTTCTGAAAACACTGCTTTTAATGTCTTTAATTGCATCCCTGTCTGATTTTATGCCTTATGTTCTGCCTTTTATTTAGAAACTATGTCTCTTGTTTATTATCTGATTATTCTTATTTATAATCTTATTGATACTAGATTCTATTTTAGCATGGTGTCCTAAAGTGTGTGTGTGTGTGTGTGTGTGTGTGTGTGTGTGTGTGTGTGTGTGTGTGTGTGTGTGTGTGTGTGTGTGTGTGTGTGTGTGTACACACATACAGTGGTACCTCAACTTATGAATTTAATCCGTTCCGAATGCTTGATCTTAAGTCAAACTACTCTTAAATTGGAGTACCTATCTAAAAAATAAAAATAAAAAGTTTAAGAAATAAAAAAAGGAAAAAAATTGTAAGTCAAGCAGACCATATTTAAAATTTGTAAGGTGGCAGTTAAAACGCCAATAATTTTCCACTCTTAAGTCCAATTAAGCCGCTTAGAGTACACAATGTAGATAAGCGGGGTATAAATGCAACAAATAAATAAATAAAAATAAATAATTGCTCTAAAGTCGGGCTGCTCTTAAGTCAGGGTTCCACTGCATTTTTATTTCACATTGTTTGTGCTGCTTTACAAAAATTGTGCATACATTGATCACGAGCCATAATGTGAGGCATAGTTATGAGAACAAGCTTATTGACTGAATATTAATTGGAATAGCGTCTATTGGAGAGAGAGAAGAGGCCTCTCTGCCTCACAGTAACTAATGACATGTCTTGAAAAGCTTAATTTATTACATAAAAATGAGTTTCTCCAAGCAAAGCTGAAGTAGGCAAGGAATGAGCTTACCATTGTCTTTGTAAAAAGCCTTTTGTCTTGTGTGGAGGTGCCAAGTGGCATACAGTAGTAAGCAAAACCTCTTGCTGAAGATAGTTGGCTCTGAGAATAGCAAATAGACCCAAGGGTTCAGATTTTTTTTTGTTAGTGAAACATCTGTTTACATCACTTGTGACTTCTTGATAAGAATTTGAAAAAGTTGAGAAGTAATAGACATTCTACAAACCTGTGAGTGCTTAGTTTAGGCAAAAAAATGCTGTCATCTGGCTATAAATACAAAGGTGTGGCTTATTTCAGATTGCAGTTTCTATTTCTTTGAGTGGCTTAGGCGAATGGTAAAGTTAAATGTTACATCAAGATCTAAATTACCGCGGAGCTTAGGTATTTCTTGATAAACTTCTGTTTTTAAAGGCACCTCAGTTTGAAAATATTTCTCACGAAGAGAAGGGAAAAATAAAAATGAGTTCTGTCTAATTAAATACCATTTTGTCCATAGATCCTGATTTCAGCTGATGACGAAATGGAAGAATCAGATGTTGAAGAAGATCTTCGGAGATTAACTAATTTAAAGTCTGTTAAGAAAAAGAAGCATCGATTTGGTCTGCCGGTATGACAAAATCTGTTGCCTGTACATCTGCAGGTTTAGGACCGAACTCTCCGTGGTCAGTGGTTTTTCACCCGGCAACAGTAATGCCTATCACGAAGAAACTGTGACTCGGACAAATGGAACACTTACCATTGGAAAAGCTACCTGTTCAGTTGCACTATTGATACACTGACCAAATATGCAAGAGTACCTTCTCATCGTGTGCGGAAATTCTTATCACCAAGGTGATGGGGATGGGATCCTTCAGAAGACAGATCATAGGACATCATCATTTCAGCCATGGTTCTTGAACAATATACTGAAACAGACATCAGGATTAACAACTTTTAAGTCAGTATGTTGTACTACTAAAAACTGGCTTTTGCAGCATATTCCTAGAGCAGAATAGTTTAATGGTTACAAATTGTAACTTCATATTCTTATATCAGTTAATTATGTAAGGGCGCCTATGGGACTGATAGGTTGAACAAAGATTTTCATTTCCCTTCCAAATCTCCCGTAACCTGTTTTGAAGTTTTATATTTAAGTTTTATTTTCATACCGGGATATTTATGGATTATCTTTGTCAGAGAAAATGATGCTGTTACTTTTTGTAAGTGGTGGAAAGGTCAAACTTCAGCAAAGTTATTTCCCTTGTCAATGTCACATGTAAGAGGACAGCATGCTGAGGAAGATGAATGACAGCCAAGTGGCTGTTAGAGCTACTGCACCTTGCACCGGAGTGGTGCACCAACCTGTCTTGAACTAGACAGAGTTGAGCAGCAGGGTTGCTTGGTAGATGACAGCTCTGGTCCCTTCAGAAACATGGGTGCCATTTCGTATTTGTGTGGTTGTGTGCACTTTACCACAAAGGCAACAAATACTTGCAGTGGTTTCTTCTCTCTATCAGCTGGGCACAGAAGAGTCCATGGTGGCTTCTTAAGAACTTGTAGGTCTTCTTATCTCACATCTCTGTTGTCCCAAAGCTGAAGCAACATTCCTTTAATAATAAGGCAAACTCCTTTCTTCAGAAGATTAGAGAACCATCAAGTGACTGAGGGTGCTCAGTGCTGTTGTAACAGGCACTGTAATCCTCTCCTTCCTAACAGAATCTTTGCGAATTCTCAGTATGATTCAATTAGCTCTCATCACATTGCACTGATCACTGTTGCTTATTCTTCAGTTTACTTTTGAAGTCCAGCATTCCCATTTCATTTGGAATCGTGCAGAGGTTTAGCCGGACAAAGGCATCCATCCACTAAATGTTTAAGGTAGCTGCAGCTTTTGCTGCTGTCCTGTGATTAAGGAAAAGTTGTCTGTGTCAATAAAATACTTGTATATGTAATTTCAGTGACCATCCTCCTGTAGATTTTCTGATACCACGAAACACTGGTATCAGGGAAAATGCATAACCTATAAACTACAGTATCTGAATATCAGACTGTATTTCAAGCCTTAAAACACATTCACTAACAAGAGCTGAGAACTTTTTGAAGATATTTTTTTACAGTTTTTATATGTGTAGTCCACCTTAAATGTGGTAAGCTACACAGGTTGCTGGTTTTGGGGTGGGAGAACAATAGGTCTTACAAAGTGCACAGCTCCATTCCCTGCCCCTCTCCATTTTAATAGCCGTAGTTCTGAAGCAAGTAGGATCCTCCTCGCTTCTCTTGCTGCCCGTAAGAGCACGTCCAGCCCCACCATTAGGCACAATGGAGTATTTGGTCAGGTACAAGCAGTAGATAGAGAGGTGCAGAGAGAGACATGTTGCACCGTGTTGTGTGCTAGAGCTGTATGTACCATAGAGCTTCCTCTGCATTCCCCTAAAGTACCTTCCTGTCCACAGGTATAGCGAAGGGCATGGTCCTTCCTCCAGCACTGAAGTAACTGCCAGCCTGGTAGGCTTCTCTGTTTGGAACAGTAGGGAGTGCCATCTTGTTCTTGACATCAGGCTTCAAGATATCTCGGGCTGACCCTCCATTAGAGGCATTCTACTGGACCATACATTTCAGAGCTACATGGAGCCCTGTCTTATACTGCTGTCTTACACTGCAGTACATTTGCAATACATTGTGACTTGTTGGCAATTAGGTTTAAAACAAAGGGAAGCCAATGTTTATCTAACTGTAAAACTCAACAAAACCTCTATTATGAGGTAGGGAAATGTCCTTGATTAATATTGCCTCCTAACTTATTTGTTTTTATACTTTTAACTGTGTATTTCTAATTCTGTGAATTATTGTTCTGTCAAGCATTGTATTCCAAGGCAGATTTTTGTGACATCCATGTGAGATTCTAATGTGCAGGGTGGCAGATAACAGTTTGTCAACTCATGCTGACGATAACAGACCTCATTATAGTTCTAGGACTAAGAATTGGGAAAATGAATATTCTGAGAGGTAGTGAAACAAGTGGAGACAAATGCCTGCTATGTACCATTTACCTTTTCATTCTGCTAGCGTATGACTTAATTGAAAACTTAACTTTATTCCTTTCCTCCTGTGGCTTAAATTAAGGGAGTTGTCTGTTTCAAACTGTGTTGGGATGGGGGATTCTTAAAAACAAGTGAACCAAAAGCCTTAACTGCTCTTAAATAGTCCGATTTTAAATAGACCTTAGATATACTGTTTTGATTGACTGGCACTAGACAGCATACAGCAGCTCAGCACAAACATGTGAAGAGAGGAGGATGCTGGTTGTTTCGACTTGACCCTTAAATTATTGGGCATTTCACACACATTGTAACAACCTGACAAAGTAAAGCACTTGTTAAGTTAATATTGACCATATTAAAGAATGTTAATCTTGTTAAGTTAATATTGACCATATTAAAGAATGGTTAAGCATTATTATGGTGGGAGGCCCCAGAGACAATCTAGCTTGTGTTCTGTTTCCAGAAGCAGTCAGCTTTTGGGTACCAGGCAGGCCATATATTGATGCCCTTTAGAGGTCTCGTACTGCTGTCAAGTTACCCATGTATATATCATATCTGATTACCCACAAATTTCTCTGAATCCTTTAAAAAGGTTGTCTGAGCCAGTGGCCATCCTCTATTGTGGTAGTGAGTTCCAAAGATGAAATTCTGTGAGATAAAATCAAATGGTAGTTCAGTTGCAACCATGCAACAGAAGATTCTCTTTCCATATCACTCCATATTACCCCAGAACCTGGTCCCTCCCAGGGGGTTGACCTGCCACCAACATCAGTTCTGTGGGTGGATGGACACCACAGGATATTATTCTGTGTCAAGATCTTGAACGGTGAGTTGAATGTAGTTTCTACCCAGTTCTTGTACAAACTATTTGGGTTTTTAAATTGTACTTTGCCCTCTTGCAGAAACTTGCTAAAAGGAAGATTCAATTTAGCTAATTTTGAACAAATGGGTTACCCTTGTTTGTTTTCCCAAGATACCTAGTGCTTCATTTTGTCTTGCTGTTACATGGATTTGAATGTATTGGCTTACACTTAGTGAGCTATGAAACATGACAGAGGAAGTAGGCAAGATGAAAATTGTTCTTCAAGAGTTGTGCTCACTTGGCTGCTTGAGCTGCTAGTTGAACAATAATCTAACCCCAAGCAAGTGTGGATGGGTGGGTGTTCCCCCCCACTTGTGCTATTTGTCACTCTGGTGTGACTGTGATTCAGTTATTATTATGTTGCACTGACAGATACGTTGCACAAGGCTGAATTTTGAGAGACCTGTAGCTTCCCCTTACCAAATGAAATAGACTGGTATGTCCAACATTTTTGGGATGTTTTTGCTAACAGGAGTCCAACACCAATCTTGTGGTCCTTCTGTAATCATCATTTTCTGACTTGAATATATTTACACATCCCTGACTTTAGTGAAATGCTATATGCTAATGTTGCTAACAAGAGATGTTACAAGCGTCTCTTCATGGAAAAGACCTCATACTCGTTGAACGAAGTGCATAATGTTCTATACGTACCCTTCCCCTCTGATCATGGCTTGAGTTTTTAACTTGCTGGAAGGGAAGTATGTGGTGGGGGATGTTTTGTTATTAAAATGTATTGTTGGAAAGCTGAACTCTGTATCCCACATGCTTGGCCATTTGCAGGTCTACAGCTTCTCTTTTTTTAAAAAAAATGTGTGGTGGTGATCATCTGCACATGCTGGTCCAGGTAATATCAGGTCATAGGAGACTTACAAGACATGGAAATGTCTCAACATTCAAATTAAAATATTGGAAATTATTGAGCAATGAATGGAAGACTCCCCATAAGGGAAAAATGGAATCCAGCAGAAGCATCCCACTGGTTAAAGTGGCAAAGATGCGATTTTCATTGCTTCTGCCTTTGCCCAGAACTGCCTCTCACACCATTGCAGTGGGTGACCTTCCTCCTGGAGCAGATTGCTAGATGGCATAGTTCTCTGGAATGGAAGAACCACCTCACTCAGAAACCAGTGTGAAAAGCACTCTGCTGAGCAGAAGTCTGGATCCATTGCTTTGTAATCTAAAGTCGTGTGGGCTTTGGGGGTTCAAAATCAAGATTAAAATTGTGAACCATGATGTCCTCCAGGTCATGTGTGACAGATGGTGTTTAATTAAAATTGAAAAGTTATGTATTGTACCTAAATAATGGTTTACAATAAAGTTTTGACAATACTTGCCTTCAACTCATGCCATGCATATTAGGCAGAATTTTAATGGGCAGCAGATGGTGCAGCATGGTTGATTGCTTTGTCACCCATGGTAAACCAACATAATAGTATATGCCTTATAGACATTTACATGCAGAGATATTTGCAACCCTGGAGATGCGGAACAGTAGTTTTCTTCCCTGGGCAGGCTTGTAGATCAAATGTAAAACAAAATAAAACCTTGGCCATGCCAGAGATTGCTTAACATTTTAATTAAATTTTAATGCTTACCATTAAAAGGAGGACTTTTCCGCAGCCCAGTTTATCCCACAGCACCAGCAAAAAAAAAAAAAAAGATCAGAATTCCTCTTCCTTTGTAATATTTATTTACTTTTGCCCCTTCTTTCTCACTTCCTCGGCAGCAGTTTCCATATTAGAAGCCTACCTGAAGAGGAAGATATTCATTTGCCTGTCGCCAGAAGGATAGCACGATGGGGTGAACCTGGTTGCTCATGGGAGGGAGCTCCACAGCTTGAGACTAGCCATAAAAATGTTCCTCTTGTATCCGCCCCAAGAGTGCCTGTGACATGGTAGAACTGAGGGGAAGGCCTCCCCCAAATAAATTAAAATGAGTAATGAAGAAATCCCCAGCAAAGAGGACTTTATACCATTGAGCAACACTGTTCAGGAGCAGCTTGACAAGAGGAATATGACATTTGAAGCCCATGTCCAGGATCCATCTGTGGGGTGGCTCTTGATGCACTAACTCCAGCCTCCGTCCACTCCTTGTGAAAGTCCCCAAAACTTTTGAATGGCCTTTTTCCTGACAATCCTCTCCAGGCTCCAACTTTTTCTTCCATACTTTTCTCCTCCACATAATGTTCTATTAGGCTTTGATGCAACACTTTGGTAGCATCCCACATCTTTTGCAATTACCATTTGAGGCTTTCCCTGCTTATGGAGCAGGGGTCCCCAAACTTTTAAAACAAGGGTCCGGTTCACTGTCCCTCAGACACTGTTGGGGGCTGGACTATACAGTAGTGCCTTGTACGAAAAAATTAATTCTACGAGTCAATTCATCTTATGAAAAACTCATGAGGCATTGTTTCCCATTGGAATTCATTGAAAAACAATTAGTCCAATCCAGAGGGAATGGATTAATAGGTTTTCAATGCATTCCTATGGGAAGGCGAGGATCAGGCGGGTGCACCACCTCCCCTTTGCCCGGCCCTAAACCATGGAAACAGATCAGAGGTAGGAGAAGCAAATAGGAAATGATGCCCTAGGAGGGATGCTGGAATGGTCCTGCTTCCCATAGGACATATGGGAAGGTGTAGGACAGGTGGCACTAGGGAGGCATGTCCAATTTGAATAAGTCAACTAATACAGAAAGGGGAATGTTGCATGGTAGAACTGAGAGGAAGGCCTCCCCCAAATAAATTAAAATGATTAACTAAGAAATACAGTCCCTCAAATAGCTTAGGCCTACAGGTGAAATTCAAAAAATTAGAATATCATACAAAAATTATTTTCAGTAATGCAAGTTTAAAGGTGAAACTAATATATGAGATAGACTCATTACGTTGCTTCTTGGTGTCAGGCTTCCAATTTATAGTTCACCGGTGTTTCATGCCACCTGGGTCTGAATAGACTCATTAGGTGGACAGTGGCCTGAATAGTCTCCATTGTTGCAGCAGGGACATAGTGTTTAGGTACACAGGTGCACCTCTCTCTGAATTGGCACTAGGGCTCACTGGCTTCTAGTTTGTTGGTTGCACACACAATGTATTTGTCTATGGAGTGGTGCAGAGGACCCAGAGTGTTTACTTCATTCACACACCCGTCTGGACATTATTTTTCAACTCTTGGAGAGGAGCAAGCCTCCTGTGAGGTCACAAGACCCCACACCATGACCTCACAAAGACCCACCCCATGACATTTGGCCCCAGAAATTCCAAAGGAAGAGTTTCCTATGATAGAAAAGACAACACTTCAAAATTATTTCTGAAAACTAAGTTTATTGAGTTTTGATAAAGAGGCTAAAGAGCTTTCCTGGCCTTCCACAGAGACAGCCTAGTTGAATTCCAGCCAGATGCCCGCACTGTGGTCCCTCGCATCACATTGGGGAGGCGGAGGCTTCTGGACCCTGCAGGAGAAAGAGAAGAAAAAACTAAGGGGCGAGCTACTGCCGTCGGCCAGCATCTATCCGCGCACATCCACCGGCCGCTGTTCTAGCAACTTCATCCTGAGGTTCCGCCTGCCAACATCCACTGGCTTCCACCAGGAATATCCGCCCGTTCATCTCTTCCACTCCGCTTCAGAAGCCAGCCTCCGCCAGCTCCCGAATGCTTGGGTCTCACACACACACCTCCAGCGACATCCCCATGGAATGCCAGCCGGCCCACATGCACAACCCCCCCAGCCATTCACACACATACACACAGGCATGAACACAAACATGTGCGCGCGCGTGCACACACACACACACACACACACACACACACACACACACACACACACACACACACACGGGCTTCCATCCACCGATTTCCACCAAGCTTCCGCCAGCGGGTTTCCGGAGGCCAACTTCCACCGGCTTCCTCCGCCCACTTTGGCCATCATCCGTCTTGCGACATCAGTCTGTGGGCAGATTCCACCAGCTTCCGCCTGCCACCATCCACCAACTTCCCCCCGTCCATCGCCGACAGCAGCCAGCTTCCACTTGCAGGTGTCAACCAGCGTCAGGCTGCCCACCCACCCCTTAGCAAACATGCCTTTTAGAGAAGGTGTGTGGCTCCAGCGGGCGCAGTTGCCCTCTGCAGGACTGGCCCCTGACCTCCCCTGTGATCTTCTGCCCTGCAGTCAAGCCCCTTTTATCTGCGAGCCAGAGGTGGGGCACTGTGAGGTCACAAAAACCTGGGAGCAGGTGGTGAGGTCACAAGGCAGCAGCAGCAACCGTAACCTCTGGATTGGCTGAGTCCTGGAGATGATGTCAACAATCCCTTTTATGTGTTTGGTACTGATTTTATTTCTTCTTTTTAATATAATACTGTACTGGTTTAATTGCAACTGAATTATATTGTTGAAAATTAAAGCAAAGAACATTACATTTAACAAAATGTTCAAATATTTGTAGCTAGTGGTTTCCTAATTTTTAACTAATATCTGTAGGAGAGAGGAAAAAATAATGTGTTTCTAATCTTGTTTTATTCTTTTTTTCCCCAAAGTTGCTGCTTTTATGAGTTAGAATGAAGTCCACACAGCGGAGTGAGCTCCCACTGTTAACCCCAGCTCCTGCCAACCAAGCAGTTTGAAAGCATATAAATGCAAGTAGATAAATAGGTCTCGCCAAAACAAGCGGGAAGGTTAAACAGTGTTCCACGTGCCGAAATGCATTCAGTTATGCTGGCCACATGGCCATGGACAAGCACAACATTGGCTCTTTGGCTTAAAAACGGAGATGGGCACCACCCCAAGGATTGGACATGACTAGCACACATGTGATGGAGACGTGGGGGATTTTATCCTTATCTTTCCTAATATTTAGCTAGTATCTGGGGAGAGAGGAACAAATAATGTGTGTGTGTGTGTGTGTGTGTGTGTGTGTGTGTGTGTGTGTGTGTGTGTGTATCGTTCCAGTTGTGATCGACTCTACATGACCCCATGTCCATGGAGTTTTCTTGGCAGGAAAACTGGAGATGTTTGCCAGTTCCTACTCCAGGCGCCTACAGCACCTGGTATTCCCTGGTGGTCGCCCATCCAAGTACTAACCAGGCCCAACCCTGCTTAGCTTCCAAAATAAGGCGAGATCGGATGTGCTTAGGGTATCTAGGCATCAACGCCATATGGCAATCCAAAAGGATGACTAGACCTAAAGGCATGTTGTTCAGAAGGATCACACTCACAAAGACAAGGGAATGAAAGACCATTGATGAAACAAATGAATCAGGCTAAAATCTTAGCATCATATAAAGAATAGACTCGAGAACTATAAAACAATTGTCAATGTACATTTTTAGAGGAACCAAAATAATGGACACATAGTTTATCAACAGGGTTTATTATGGCAGATTCACTAGTTACAAATGTAACATTTCACTGTAAAATTCATCATGGTTTACAAGCAATTAAATGCACGTTTAAGAAATGTGTGACTTATCACATCTCTGGAAGTTGAGTCCTGGCAACTGGACGTCTTTTCTTGTGAGATCAAAACATTTCTCTACTCATCCAAGTACCTTGGTCAGTCTGAGGGAAGTTGACGTGAGGCTTCCAATGTATAGTTTACCTGGGTTTCATGCCACCCAGGTCTGAATAGGACCGTTGGGTGGTCAGTGGCCTGGGGTGTGTGAAAGTCCCACCTATGCAACCCTATTTTAAGCATTCTGTGAAGGCTTAACATTTCTGCATTGTAAGGTTTTTCTTGAGCACCCTCTGCTGTGGATATTTCAAATTTGACTGGGAATTAGGAAACCCCGATTTGAAAAATTGTGCTTCAAAATATGAGAACTCAAGAAGAATGCTCTTGAGTCAGACTAAGTGTCCACAGTGTCTTCTCCCTAGACCCTCACAGGGAACTTTAGATTTTATGATCTTTGAAGGATCTTTGAAGGAAAATCTTGTCTCAGGCACTCTTGGTGGGGCTATTATGCAGGAGGCCTTTTTCTAAGGCCAGGGACAAGGGTCCGGTTCACTGTCCCTCAGACGCTGTTGGGGGCTGGACTATACAGTAGTGCCTTGTAAGAAAAATTTAATTCTACGAGTCAGTTCATCTTATGAAAAACTCATCTTACGAGGCATCATTTCCCATTGGAATTCATCGAAAAACAATTACTGTAATCCGATCCAGAGGGAATGGATTAATAGGTTTTCTATGCATTCCTATGGGAAGGCGAGGATCAAGCGGGTGCACCACCTCCCCTTTGCCCGGCCCTAAACCATGGAAACAGATCAGAGGTGGGAGAAGCAAATAGGACCTGATGCCCTAGGAAGGATGCTGGAATGGTCCTGCTTCCCATAGGACATATGGGAAGGTGTAGGACAGGTGGCACTAGTGAGGCATGTCCAATTTGAATAAGTCAACTAATACAGAAAGGGGCATGTTGCATGGAACTGTATCCAAGGTTGCATCCAGAAGATTAGTATCATAAAAGGTGAGGCTGCTGGATGATCTAAGATCCAAGTCTGAACTATGAAACTCAGCAGGTGGCCTTTTAGGCTAGTTTGATCTGCCTTGTAAAACTGATGGGAGGGAATTCCAGTGAGTTGTGTTTTTTGGAGTTCTTTTTTACCCCACCTTTCTCCTTGGAAAAGGACCCAAGGCAGCTTACAGTTATGAGGGACAATATACAGTCCAGTACAATTAAGACATATTCAAGTACAGTGGACCCTTGTATAAAAAACAGCTTGTATAACATAAAATCTGTACAACATAAAAAATTCTGGAGATAGGGGAAATTTGCTTAACATAATCGCCTATGGGGAAAATTCGTACAACATAAAAATGGGATTACTCCATTTTCAATGCATTCCTTTTGCTTAACATAATTTCATTTGGAAGGAATTAATTCCTTTATACAAGGTACCACTGTATTAAGAACAGGGAATTGAGGGACTAATAAAATAACTGTGTCAGATGCCCAAAGTATAGTTGCTGGACAGCTGTTCCCTCATTTCCCCTCCAAACAGATTTGATGTGTCCAAAAAATAGGGAGAGAAAAGGCAGGAAAACATGGAGAGATGACAAGTGGTATCTGATATTGTCTGGAATGCCTGCAAAATTAAAGGAGGAATGGCAATTGCGCAATAAAAGCACAGCAAAACCCACAGAAGACAAGCCTTACCAGGAAGCACTGCGAGTCTAGCAGCAGGGCAATGTGGGCCACCCTTTCCATTTTAAACAAACTTACCAAAATAAATAAATACATTAATGAGGAAATGCCACCCCATCCCACTCCCACCCCCAGTCATAAGCCATGTAAGACAAGTTCACCCATTTAAGGCTGTATATAATAGAAGGAACTCCACAACCAAAATCCTTACACCACCAAGGGGTGGGCGACTATTGATATTTTAAATAGATGTGGAAAATGAAATCAGTGTCAAAGGAGCTTCCAAGAGGAAGGCATTTGACAGATGCAGTTCCACAGCCAGGAAAGCCTTTCCACATTGTGTGCAGTTCTCTGGAACACAGAAGGCAGGAGGTGGAGGTTTCTCCTCAGCAGATCTTAATTATTAGACCAGTGAATCCCGGGAGGCAAATTCTGTAAGATGTATTCTTCTTCTCTGTCTTACCAACAACTGGCAGTAAAGTTGTGAAGCACCTGTGCAGATGTAGTAGTATTGGATTTGGGGGAAATCCTAAATTGTACTTGGTTTTCCAGATGGGGGCCCCCATCCCACGCAGGTTGTATGTCTCCTTTCCCACTAAAAATACCCGCCACCCAAAGCACCTCCACGTTCCTTCCCCAACTGTACTGATCTCCTCAGGCAGCTGCCACCACCTTTCTCTATCCAGGTACAAGATGGCAGAGGCAGGGATTAGTTATTATTTTTAATGGTTTGAGGAAAAGTGCTGTGGCAGGAGATGGTTAGAAGGGGTGGAAAGAGTTAAACCTTTGCCACAGTCTTTTCCCACGAAGTCTCCAGGATTTCCACACAGATGCTTGAGTGTTGCAGATGGAGCATCACCCACCCAAAGCCTTGCCCTTTAACGCTATTAATAGAGGCTTAGAAGTTTCCCTTGGAAGAAGAACTTGGTCCAGCCAACAGGCCGGACAAGACTTTTGCATAGTTCGGTCGGTACAGCTGTCTTCTCTTGTCACTTGCATGGTTCTTTTCACTCCAGTCATAGAGCTCAGTACATACTACGATCCTCCGTCACTGCTAAGAATAAACCTCTCAACAACAAGGCTCCGTCAACCCAAAACAATTCACAAACTAGTTTAGGAAGATGACCCAGTAGCATGACCTCACGCTCACGCTATATAAGTTGGACTACAGAGGCTGCTGCAGAGCTTCGGTCTTGAAGGAGGGAGGCTGCTAGTGCCGTGCTTGTGCAAAAGCCAACAGCCATGTCCCAGGTAGGAAATTCTTTCGCTACATTTGCAAAAACTGGAAAGTGGCTGATACTTGAATTACTGAAATGTATCCCAATTCCCACTCTATATTTTATCCTGTGCAGCTGTTTTCTCTTGGGTTTAGCAATCAATTGGTTGTAAAGAAAAAAGGGAAGCATAGCTTAGTTTCCCTTACCCCCCTTATTTCTTTCCTACTAGAGTGAACATTGTTGTGGTTTCTTTTTCTTTCTTTCTTTCTTTCTTTCTTTCTTTCTTTCTTTCTTTCTTTCTTTCTTTCTTGTGCTACATTGCACACAAACTATGTTGTCATATGTTGTTGCTGGCTGTTGCTGTTTTTATCTTTTCCCCTTTAATTGTTATATTGTTTGATTTATTGTGGGGCTTTTGTGTTTGTTTTGGGGCAAATTGTTTATGGGATAATTTGTTGTACACCACCCAGAGTTCCCAATGGGAAATGTGGGTGGTTAATAAACAAATAAACAAGTAAACAAACAAACTAGTTCCCATGACTTTTCAGCCGGTAAGTTATTTTCTTATATATTTTCCCTATATATTTTATCTTGAATGATGATTGGCTGTAGTGATCTATACTTTTTATTTCTTACTATGTAACTGATGCAGTCTAGCTTTTAAAAAAATGCAACATCAAAATCTATGCATTATTTTATTCAAAAGGATACTCTATTTCTCCAGTCTCATATAACTGAGGCAACACTTTAAGGTTTGGAGCAGTGTAGAATAGTTCACTTTTGTTTGTGCAATGTCAGATTTTATTCATTTTATTTTATTTAGTGTCATTTACTGGTCCCCTTTCTTTCGATGAAGGGAACCTCCTCTCACACGTGGTTCTTAATACAATGAAAAATACAATTGATAGAATACATGAGTTGACATTTTCTCCTTGTCCTCTCAGTATTGTTACTGAAAGGGTTTAGAATGTTGCTCTGTCTTCCAAGCCTGTAAAATGCTTTTATCACATGGGAGCTTGGATTAAAATTGTAATTTTTTAACGGGGAAAGACTCATTTCTGTCACAGCTGGAGTGGAAGGGAGTCTTGGAGCACAGCAGCTATTCAGAAGCTGGTTGAAGAGACCTTGCTGAAGAATTTGTTTCTGCTTTGTTTCTGTTCAAAGTAAATCATAGCTGAAGGCGACATTGGTGCTCTTATAAACAAGCTGCTCTTCTCCCCCTGTCACAGTTGCTGATAAACTGCAGGATGAATTGTTGTAGCTGCAAGGAGTGGGTTCTTGGCTAAAATCTTGCCCGTGACTAAACATGTCACTTCAATAACACTGCAAAATAATGACTCTCCTGGCAGGGAGAGTCAGATGGCAGTCCTCATGCCAGCAGGCCTGTTGCCAAGGTCTTGTCCACTGACTGCCTTGCTGGATGAATCCAGCATTGGGGCAGAAAGAAGTGTTAGGGCTGGACTAAGACTTATAAGATGCATTGCCTTGCAGTCGAACACTCCTTCCATCCCCCTCTTGAAGAACCCAAGTGTCTTGTGATACATTTGTGAAGATTCTCATTCATCCAGATGACTTCATCTGGAAGTTGAGTCATGATAACTGGACTTCTTTTCTTGAGAGATTGACACGTTTTGCTACTCAAGAAAAGAAGCCCAGTTGCCATGACTCAACTTCCAGATGTCCTGTGATAAAAACAAAATGCTTGCTGTTTCTAGGAGAGACAGCAACACGTTTGTGCGCATCAAATAGGATTGGCAGGACACAGCATGCGGCACTTAGGATGAGGGGCAGGTTGTATGAATTTTGAATTCATGTTTATGAGCACCCTGTGTACCACTGAAACAACGTTTGTTTCCCACTAGTGGTGCCAGGACAGTTTGAGATGTCCTCCAGAGATCAGAGTTCATCTGTCAGAGCTCTGATGTTGCCTTTAGCTATGATTTCTTTGAATGGAGCCAAGTGCCTCTGGTTGAGAGCCACAGCCTGAGCCCATGGATGTGGCTTTAAATCATTGGGGTGATTATAACATGGTGAGTTTTTCCCGTGGAATGGGTCGCCATTAGGGAGATTTTCTATGCCAGCGCATATTATCCAGCGATGGTGGATAATATGGTGAAGTGCTCTCTAATCAAACTGTGTCATAGAACTTTTAAGATGGTGTCCGTAGAGTAATTCAAAGAGCAGATGTACCTATCAGCATGTGAAATCAGCTATTCTGCATTTCTATTCAGACTTATATTTGACTTCCTTTTTCTGCGATTATTTTGCTCAAAATACATCAAGGGAATGTCTACCCAGTGGCTGTTAGCCAGTTATAGGAACACTAAGTTTTTCATTTTCCATCATTATGTTCTTTGGCCAGTTATACTGCTTTGCTCCCAAGGGCATGAAATGTTCTTTCTCTCCCCATATTTAACATGGAGTGAGTTATTCCCATGCATTCTTTAAAGACATGGATGTGTTTCTGGGTTCTTTTCAACTAAAAGTGCTTCAGAATTATGTGGAGAACCATTTACTATAATGCACATGGCATTCCCCCCCCCCCAGGAGAAGTTGTGCCTATATTAAGAACACTGCTTATATTATAACCTTGGAAAAAACAGTATTATACTGTCTGTAGATGTACCATTCTGAAGTGACAATGTAGAACATCTCAGTGTGATAGACTGAAGCCATGTTAAACAGAATTCCAAACTTATGCCTGCATAGACGACAGTGTCTCTTAACAGTCATCGCAGCACTATTTATGTTCCTACATTTCTGCTCCCAGAATTCTCTAGGAAGTCAGGGCTATACTGGAACAAGTTTCATGAGACCGGATTTTGTATTGAATAATGATTGGGTTTCCTTTTTTGCCAGATGATGACCAATGGGACATACAGTCCAAGCCACTCATCCAGAGTAGAACACACAACAGCCATTTCAGTAAACATTGCTCCCCCTCACCCTCATTTATATAATGTCACAGTGTTGCCAGCACTTCGTGGGTTCAAAGAAAGTAGAAAAGTGACATTTAAAGACAGAAGCAGTGACAATATAGTTGCTTTTTGACACATTAAGTAACCAAAAAGTGACTTTTCCCAACTTCATTTAGGTTAATTTAAAGTGAGGTAGTGCAGTTTTCACCACCATTTCAGAGCTCATTGGCAGGATTAGAGAGATTGTTATAAAACAGAGATAACTTAAAATGATCAGTCAGTACACTTCAAAGCACAAATATTTATTTTATTTTCAAAGAAGATTAAACATTTCAAATTTAATACAGGATTAACATATCACATCAAAGATTCCGTCGTCATGATCACATGACTAAATTAACTTAAGCTGTTGGGATCGTCCAGGTTAAAGGACTTGTCCTCACTATCATTTCCATTTGTCTTGAGAACACCTTGGGTGCTCCTTGAGCTCTGAAAATAGTGGCAATAGTGCCACTATTTCTGGAAAAGTGACAAAAGTGAGTGGATTTCTTTAAAAGTGAATAAAAGCGACAAAAGTGACTCACTGGTAACCCTGTAATGCCAGGATTTTATGTGGTCTGATTTCCAAGGCGTAAGAGATGTTCAAGGAATGGCTTATCATTACCTCAAGTAATTTTCCATGCCTGAGCAGGGATTTGAAGCCAGGCCCCAGAATCCTAATCAGAACACTACATTACACTGTTTCTGTGACCCTGGGTATTTTTGTAACACACTTTCTTCCCCTCAATTCTTTTCAGGAAAGCTTGCTGGCTGTGTGGTCTAATTCCTAAGTGGCCATGGACCAGCACTGGTCCATAGCCTGGGACTGGGGGACCCCTGATTTAGGAGATATAACTTTACATAGGAAATTGTTCAAAAACCCTGGCTACACAGGCTTATTAAATTGTGCTCTAGCATATGTGCAACCCTCTTGCTAGTACTTGCGAAAATGAATGAGTCCGCTTAAAGTGACTGGAGCTTACTTCTTGGCCAGAGGCAAGATTAGAACTAGAGCTTTACTAGAGGCATAAATACTAGAGATGGGCACAAAACAATTTTTTTATTTTTGTTTTTTGTTTTTCCATTTCGTTCCCTAACGAAACGAAAAATGAACTCCCCTTTAAAGAAAAATGAAATAAAAGGAAAATTTTCAGTTTGTTCCATTTCATTTTTTGTTTTTTCCCATAGGGATGCATTGAAGCAATTGGGTGGGGGGAATGGTACAGGGTTTTAAAACTTTATGTTTTGCCACTGAAGCCCCACGCACCAGCTGATCGATGCTTGGGAGGGCAGCCAGCAGAGCCCCGTGCGCCGCTTAAGTGGTGTCAAAAATCAGATTTAAAAAAAGAAAAAGATAGTCTATAACACCTGTGAAGTTAAATATAATAAATAAAGAAATATATCCAATTTGTTGGAGATTTAATAAAGAAAAAGAGACATATTTACATATGTGGTGGGCATGTGATAAAAGGAAAATGGAATGGACATTGGTTTTTAATGAGATACAAGAAATATTAGGGGAAAATATTCAAAAAATCATGTTAAACATGGTTGTGGATACATAACTGAAGAAAGGGGGGATTGGTAATTATAATGATTACAACCACAAGGTTGATTTTTGCCAAATATTGGAAATCTAATAGTCCATTAATACTGGAGGAATTGTATAAGGATTTATGGAATCTGGCTATTAATGATAAATTGACTTGTGAAATTAAAATTAGGAAAGGCTTGAGTAAGGCTAATGACTTTAATGGAATATGGGATAAACTGTTGGTATATGTATTTCAGAAAGGTAAGGGGCATACACCCAGAGAAGATTCAATATATTTCTGGAGGGAAATGGGCTGGTCAATACCATGACAGTTGTAATTTTGTTTAAGACCCAAGGGGGGTGGGTTGCACGGGGTTTATTTTTGTTATATTTGTTATTTTTTGTCATATTGGTATGTGTTTTGATTAATATTTTCCTTTCCTTCATGGTATTTTGCTGTTCTATGTGGGTTTTTTGTATTGTAGTGTTATAATTCTTAATAAAAAATTTAAAAAAGAAAGAAAAACAAAACGAATGAGAAACAAAATGATTTTTTAAAAAAATCATTTCAAATGAAACAAAATGAAATGAAAACAAACTAAATGAAAAATGAAATGAAATGCCATTTTTGCATTTTGTGCCCATCTCTAATAAACTGAACACAGAGAAAGACAGGGAGAAAAAGAAATAGGGCTGCAGAGGGGAGTAGCCACAGAGAGAAAAAGTGTGGAAATGGAGCAACAGATTGAGAGAGATAGAGAGAAGCCATGGGAAGAGTAGAGCAGTGAGGAACAAAGATGAGAGAGTAAAGAACAGGAAAGAAAGAATGAGGCAGGGAGATGCCATGGGGTGAGAGGGGGAGCCTTTAAGGAGACCAGAGAACTAAGAAGGAAAGGGAGGTTGAGGAACCATGAAGTGTGGGGGAGGGAGGGAAGCCCTTGGCATGAGCCATGAGTAGAGAGAGGCAGTAGCAGAAAGTGCAAGAAAGAGGAGACATGTTGGGAATCTGTGGAGTGGGGAGGGATTGAGAAAGACCACTTCTCATTCAGACACAAAGCAATTGTTGAGGCTGCTGCTGTTATTGGGTTTTGTTTTTGTTTTTGTTTTACAAGAATCCACAAAGTGCAAAGACTGAAATCCAAACTCAAAGCCACTTCTCTCCAAATACACATAAAATCACATCAAGGGCCTGTTTATACAATATGTTTGATTGATTGCCTGGTGGGGAATAAGCTGCTCTCTGTCACTAGAAGTGTGGGTTTCCTGAAGACCCAAACGTCCATGCTCCTAAGCATTCCAATTGCTTTGTAAATCACTAGAGAACTTGTTGAGAAACAGCCATAGCCATTGCTTTGTGTTTGAGTGAGAAGTGGTTTACTGATAGAAAGGCGGGTGAGTGGAGGGAACCAAGTCCATTTATTTCTAGGATTTTGTCTCGCTTGCCATCTGCCTGTGAAGGGTAGTCAACACAAAAGAGGATTCTATAGATCATTTTGACTGTAGGCATTGGTGTCAAGATTCAGCTGCCCTTTGCTGTATAAAGCTTGAGGGTTTTCACTACTGGTGATGTCACACAACACTACACAATGGTATTGGATCATTTCCCGCCTCTGTTCATTAAGTAGGATCTAGAGCTATCCATCTTTGTAGTTTAATTAAAATGGAATGGTTTAAGATTTATATGGATTGTGATACATTTCACTAGACAGTATTTTGTAGTACAAGCTCCTCCTGCTGCTGCTTCTGCTGCTGCTGCTGCTGCTGCTACTCCTACTCCTATTACTACTACTATTCTTCCCCCCCCCCCCATTTCAGCCAGCTCCTGTGAAAAAGAAGCGTCCTCCGGTGAAAGAGGAAGACCTCAAAGGAGCTAGAGGAAAACTCTCTGGCAACCAGCCAATCAAATCCAAAACCTACCAGGTCATGAAGCAGTGTGGTAAGTTTGTATTGCTATTCTCTGGGGAATATTAGTTTTCCTGGACTGTAAGTACAAACTGAATTCCATGGCAATCTGTATCTTTGAAATAATAAGATATTAAAAATAGCACAGGGCTGTTCAACTTTGAACAGGCTGAGGTCTACTTTTTCTGGCCCAAAGTGCCTGAGGGCTACTACACTAAAACCTCTACTTACGAATTTTATCCATGCCAAGCACATGCTCATAAGTAAAAATGTTTTGTAAGTAGAGCAGCAGTTTCCCATAGGAATGCATTGAAAACCAATTAATCTGTTCTGGAGGGAATAGATTTCAATGCGCCATGGCCCTTGAACTGCCCCGCTCAGCTGAGACAGTGGGCTGGCATACCCAGAACTTTGCTGGGGCAGTGGTGGTCCTTGAGATGGGGGGGGAGGGGTGGAGAACTTATCCCCTCACCTTTTTTATTGATACCCGGCGGGCTACTTTTGAACACTTCGCAGGCTACCAGTAGCCTACAGTCTACCTGTTGGGCAGGCCTGAAATAGATTATCCAGTACTCCATTCTAATCAGATTGTTGAATACATGCTCCAAACTAGAATTGTGCAATTTAAATCAGGTGGGTACGGATATGTTGGTGGGTTATATCTCTCATTGTTATCCAGTTGTTGAGTCGTGGCAACGGGGCTTCTTTTCCTGTTAGGTTGAAACATTTCACTGCTTCACAGCCATCCCTTGCTGTTGGCTGTATAGAACTGATGGGGTTCTGTTCCTCACAGAGCCCTTTTAAATCAGGTGTATCGACCCCTGAACATCTAGGCTCACTAAGATAGTTCAAGGGATAGCATGGGCTGACAATCTGAACTCTCATCCTGGATGCACAGTAGGACCTGATAAGAACATAAGAACATAAGAACAGCCTTGCTGGAAGAGGCCACAGCCCATCTAGTCCTGCTTTGTGTCTCACACAGTGGGTCACCATTTGCTTCAGGGTATTCTCAAGCAGATTTTTCACCTGCTTACGATTCCCTACAAATGGCATTGAGAGATATCCTGCCTATCTCTCCAATCCGGAGGTTGTCCTTAGGCATCCATAATGATAGCCATTGATACTATTGTTCTCCATGAACTTGTCCAGCCCTTTCCTAAAGCTGTCAAGGCTGACAGCTGTCACCACTTCTTCTGGGTAGGGAGTTCCATAGACTAGCGATCCTCTGGGTGAAAATGTACTTTCTCTCATTTGTTTGAGATCTAGCACCCAAAAGTTTCATGGAGTGCCCCCTAGTTCTAGTGTTTTACGATACGGAAAGCAATTTTTCCTTGTCTACTTTGTCCACACTGTGTATGATTTTATAAACTATGTGTGGTTTTATAAGCATGGGTAGCATCCAAACCTCATGGTTGATAACTAGGATGACAATGGCATAGGATATAAGGTGTGGGAAAGATATAATGAAATGAAATACAGCATCAAAAGAGTGTCTTTGGTTGACAGCCTTCTTCTACTAGGCTATAGTTCTCCTCCTTCCTGATGTATGAACCATGGTTATTAGGTTTGTACATCATGGTGGGAACCCTACAGGAGACTGAATAGGGCTTCCCTGCTGCACGCAACCTCTTCCTTCTCCCAGAGACCACACCCATTTTTTCACCCTAAGCACCAGTTGATTATGATAACACTATGATGGAAACGAGCCTTTCAAAATGGAGCCTAGTGTACTGGGATGAAAAAGAAAAGGTATCTCCTATGAGCTTCAGTTTGGAATGGTTCTCTCTGCACCAACGCCCCCTGGATGTGTGATGGGAAAATCCTCTAAAGTGCACATAGTGTCCAGTTCAGTCCTACATGTGTGTGTGTGTGCGCGTGTGTATCAAGTTGCATTTTGCTTTTCAACAGCTGCCACTGCCTGTGAACCATTCTTCCTCAAGTATTGATTGACTCCTGTTCTTTTTCCAGAGCAAGCTGGCTCGGCCGCACCCTCTGTCTTCAGCCAAGACCGCAAAGGAGACGAAACGGTCTTTGATCGGCCAAAGGAACAGCCTGCAAAGAGTGTCTTTGGTTGACGGCCAAGTTGAAGAGCGGCGACAAATATTCCTGGCACAAACCTAACCACTTATTTTGCTTTCCTATACACCAGTCTTATTTGCTGTTAATGTAATTCCTTGAATTACGAATTGCTAAGAGAAGAACTTGCATCGAGAGATGCCACTTTTTATATATACTGTATACACATGGTATTTTTTCCCCCTTAGCTGTCCTGTGGATGATGGAAGGAGGGTGGTACCTGTTGGGTGTAGATTAGAAATGGGCGTGAACTGCCAGTTTAGCTGACAGTCGCACAGCAGATCTGTGGTTTAGTACCTTGCCCCGACAGGCAGGTGCCCACTTGGAGGCAGTGCTCAGAGGAAGTGGGGGAGCAATGGCTTGGGCACTGCCTCCAAGTGGGCACTCCTCATAAGAGGCAGGGCACCAAGTGGCAGATCAGGCGAACTGGCAGTCTGTGCCCATCTCTACTGCAATTAGATAAATGTAATGACCAATCTTGTTCTACACTTACATGAGTCTTCTGTTAAATGTGTCTTCTGAAATTGTGTCCTAGATGCAGTTTTGTTCATGAGGATGTGATGTGACACTCAGTACATCTTGATAATTTGGATTTTGGTTAAGATTTTCTTATTTTGCAGAAAAAAACAACTTCCATCCTACGAGTCCTTCTTCCCACAGTGAACTGGGAGACCTGAGAGCTGTGCCAAAGAGGCTTCCAGCACAGCGTTTAGCCCATTTACCATAACTTTATTTATTTATTTATTTGGCTTTTACACTACCCAAGTAGCAAATAATAACTTTACAGGAAGATCAATATAATTAAACAGAATAAATAATGAAAAAATAAATCACAGATATAATGCATGCAGCAAAATCACAATTTAAATAAAATAAATCCACATCAAATCAAATCAAATGAAATCAAACCAAATCACAGGTTGCTAATAATTAAGGCAGAGGCAAAAAAAATGAACACAGAAAAAAATATGAGCATGAAACCGTACAGCAATGGAACCCATTACCTCGAGAGGTGGTGAGCGCTCCAACACTGAAGACATTTGAGAAAAATTTGGAGAACCACCAAGCAGATATCCTTTGATTTGTATCCCTGCATCAAGTGCTTAAAGACATCTAGTGCGGGGGGGGGGGGGAATAACCACTTGATGCTGTCATTAGCAGCAATGGCCAGCTTGTTAATGCCTATTTATATACAGCTGTAACCTCGGCTCTCCCAAAAGTCAGCATTTCCATTGTGCTCCCCTGAAAGAGGGTGCTCTTTCCAGCCAGTGCTGTTCCCATATAGCCTCTTCTCTTCCTAACTGGCTGGGTGTTGATTTCTGTGGGAAATAGTAATTCTGGAAGACTGACAAGACAGAAGCTGGTTTAAACCTTCATCACAGCAGAACAACAGGGTAAGGCAACAGCTACCAGGCAATGTACTACACTACTTAATGATAGAATCAGAGAGTTGGAAGAGACCTTGAGGGCCATCCAGTCCAACCCCCTGCCATGCAGGAACACCCATCAAAAGTACTCCCGACAGATGGCCATCCAGCCTCTGCTTAAAAATATCCAGCGAAGGAGACTCCACCACTACTTGCTGACATCAACCTTGGGTTTTTTTTGGGGGGGGGGGGGTTATCATCCCACCAAGAGGAAATCAGCCCCATAAGATAATGCAGGGAAGAAACAAGAGGAAAAATAGCCACAATGGGTTATTGCACATTTACTTCAGAACTTGGACATTCCCACTGTTGCCTCCAAAAGTGTATGTATGTATTCAGCTTCCCACATTTAGTTCTGTTAGAGCTGAAACTAGCCTTTTTGACACCTGGGGAAAGCAACAGAAAAGAGGTCTCCAAGTCAACTTGGTGCTTCATTATGTGAAAATAATACAAGAAGTAATTATACCACTGAAGGACCTTGCCAGCACCTCTTCTCCTTCTCTTCCTCCACAAAAGAACATCAGCACTATCTAAACTACTACTACTACTACTACTACTACTACTACTACTACTACTACTACTACTACTACTACTACTACCACCACCACCACCATCAGCAGTACTTCATACACACACACACACACACACACACACACACACACACACACACACACACACACACATACATATGTTTAGCACAGCCTATATATCAATAAGCTGTCATTCTGTACTATTTAGCCCATAGGCCTTGTTTACCAAGCACCAGATAGATCTGCCCTATGCTGCTCCACCAAGGTCTGGCACATCTTCCCATTTCTTCCAGTCCTCCCTGGCAGGTTGATCCATCAGCTGCACCACAGGGAGATAATTGTATGCCCTTAAGGCCTGGTCTAGGGACACACACTCTGTTTATGGTACACCAGGTCTTGCCAGGCCAATCACAGGTTCCTATTGGGGAAGGCTCCACCATAGGGGGGCAATGAAGGGACACCCTGCCTTCAAATTTGGTGCCTAGGACTAAAGCCCCAGTTGCCCTACCTTAAATATAATCTTATGCCCCCTTCTCTGAATAGTCAGTCACACTTGGATATCACCAAATTACTGTGCCCAGAAGGTGGGTCTTCATAACCAAGGTTCACACAGACAGCCAATACCTATAGCCCCTGCCTTATCCCCATATAAGCCAAATCCTAGATAAGTGAAGGTCTCTGACTCTGCCCTTGAGTGCTTGCAAGGGGAACAACATCCACATTAAGCCCTACTATGCCAGGTTGCCCGTTCCTACCCACAGGAAAGGAACATGTCCAGACGCAGCACTGGCATTCAAGAGGCAAGGATGGGTGATGCCTCTATCAAACCGTTAAAAGTCCCTACCAGCAGGCTAGTTTTCATGTCCTACAGGACTTTTCATAGGGCTGGGCACTGAAAAGTTGGGAAGGAAAGAAGACACTGAAAACTGTTCCAAGCTGTCTTTCACGGAAAGATATCGAGGTCTGCCTCTGCTATTCTGAGTAACTCCCAAAACGGAGGCTACAAGCTGCATGGATCAGGATCTGAGAGACTTCTCTATTTCTTCTTCATCTCTGCAGCACCTCCCCTGATGAAGAACCCTGCCAAACTCAAAGAGACCCCACCCTTGTTTTGGGATTTTGAGGAAAAGCCATACTTTTTTTTTTACTCCCAACCTGGACTCACATGACATGTGGAACGTTATCTCTGGGTGCAGCTACACTACTGGAATAAATCGGGCCATGGATCAAGAGTTTTGAGTTCAGCTTAAAGCTGTGTGGTAGTCATGTGGCTTTTGGACTGGTGTGTGCATCCTCACTGGAAAACGTTTAATGTATTTTTAAACTGTGATTTTTTAATCATTTGAAGGGGGGGAGACACAGGCTTTTAGAATCATTGTGTTTGAGGCTTTTGCCTGCATTCACCAGCCCTCTCATTAGAGGCTTCTCATAGCCACTAGCTATTTTTAATTTTAATTTTTATTTATTTTATTGCTTGCTATCAGGCATAGCTCTATCACAGAATAATCAATAGGAAAAGAATTAAAGGTTTCTGGTTTTAGTACAGAATGTTGGGTTTTACCGTTTACTATCTATGGCCTTTGTGATGCAAAATTGAAGACAGTGAGACAAAAGTAAAGTACTAAATAATATTCATCTAATTCTGTTAGGAAAAGGTAACCAGGACATTCCTAATAAAAAAAGAAACTATTAAGACTACATAACAAAACATACCAGACACAGTAAAGAGCAGGTCGGGAGGCAGCAGCTCAGGCAACGCCTCATAAACTCAGGCAAGCACTCACAGTCTCTGTCTCACTCACTCAGTCAGCATCAGTGAAGTGCGGGTTTTGGGGGGGGGGCAGGCAAAGACAGTTATTTCCTTTTGTAGAGACTTACTGGTAAAAGGGACAGAATTCATTGCCTCATGGGTCCAGAAGAGGTCCTCTTCACATTAACCCCATAATGACTAGAATGTAGATTTTGCCACATCCCAACACATTGATGTTAGTTTGGTTATGAATTACTCTAGTCTACTGTTGTTTATTGTTTTAAAATTGTTTTTTAATGCTACTGTCTTGTAAACCACGCAGAGTAGATGTGGCAGCCAGATGGGCAATATAAAAGTCAAGTAATAAACAAACAAACAATAAACAAACAAAACAGAATTTTCCCTACAAACAGA
This sequence comes from Phrynocephalus guinanensis, assembly GCA_037367245.1. Taxonomy (NCBI): domain Eukaryota; kingdom Metazoa; phylum Chordata; class Lepidosauria; order Squamata; family Agamidae; genus Phrynocephalus; species Phrynocephalus guinanensis. The sequence continues at coordinate 43,725,024 of CM074734.1, forward strand.
CACTTATGTATGGAGACAGACACCATCTCTCTCTCTCTCTCTCTCTCTCTCTCTCTCTCTCTCTCTCTCTCTCTCTCTCTCTCTCTCTCTCTCTCTCTCTCTCTCTCTCTGTGTGTGTGTGTGTGTGTGTGTTCTTTCAGGAAAATAAAGTTGTATGAAATATTTGGAAAATATAACATTAAATTTTGCTGATGATGTTATGAGGATCCCTCAAAAATGTGTAGAGATCAGGTAGGGCAATTCCATTAAAGGCCTAACATGGAAGCAAACACATGCTACATTCTGTGTGCTAGTTTCCCACTTTTGGTGCATTATTTTATGCAAAGGAATGCTCAAAACATGATTTGCCCAGCGGCAGTCTGAAATGGCACAGACTCCACCTTGAACATTTTCTGTCCCTTTCAGCGAATAGAGGGTTGATCAGTGGAAAGAAACGCACATATTCTCTGTTGGGATTTTATTTAGATGTTAACAGAAGGTGGAGCTCTTGTATCAGTGTAACTAAACTGTAAAAAAGTGAATTTCTGATCTGAGATCCTAAAAATAGGAACTGCAGGTGACCATGAGTAACTTGAGGGTCAGGAAACAAGTTAAGATAAAACTTTGTTTTCACTTCTAACTCTCCAGGATGCACTGTTTTTTAGTGTTTTATTTCTCAGACATCAGACGTGCCAACAAAGCTGTGTTGCCTTCCATATAATTAATTACAAAACAAAAGCAACTCATCTAACAAAAGTGGATTGGGGTAGATTTCTATTAAAATAATTAGACAACATTTTCCTCTTATGGAAGTACTGCTTCCAGATGTGGAATCAGCATTTTGGTCTACTGAAGCCCTATATGTAACTGAATTTAATGTCCCCAGAAATCCCAAAGAGAAGTGAACCGATGTGTTCAACAAACCAGGGTAAACTTGTCTAGTCAATTGCAGAGGCTCAATATTCATCTTGGAAGATTTTGCAGGAGCCACTTTCCAGAGCTGGGTAGGGTTAAGTAGGTGCATAGAGCTCAGCCAATGGAACAGGCAGATGGCCACCTGTAAAGATTAGCTGGTTGACTCAAAATGAGCCATGCTCACAAAACCTTGCCCGTCTGCAAATGAGAGCTAACAGGCTCTCATTTGTGATCTACCAACATGAAAGCACTCCTTCTACTAACATGATCTCCTCAGCCAGGCAAAACTTTCGCAGCTGGGAAACTGAACAAGCCTTGATCAGTCTGCAGCAAACCAGAGTTTGCAAGGCCCTTTGAATCAATGCAAATGATAGATTTGACTCCCCCAAATTCTTATCTGTTCAATGGGTCTACGCTAGCTTCAACCTACTTCTGAATTTCAACCAAAGAATCACATCACTTGGAAGAGATCCCAGTCACCAAGTCCAACCTTCGGCTAATGCAGGAATCCACCGCTAAATAAATCCTGACAGTCAACTCCAATGAAAATGTGTCAACTTCTTTCTAAGGCAGTCTGTACAGTATTGTCCTGCAAGTATTTGTGTGTTGTCAATAGGAGCACCAAGATGCAACTTGTAGATAAGAGGGAGTTCTAACTGCCTAAGCCAGGCATGTCCAAAGTCAGGCCCATTTTCAAATTTTGAGTGGTCCGCAGCCTCTTCTCCCCGCTGGCTCAGCCTGTTACACATCCCCACCAGCTGGCCCCTCCCCATACCGGATGGAGACGTCAGCTTGCAGTTCTATGGTTTGCCTCTCCTTCCTGCCTCCGTCCGTCCTCCCAGCCACCTGCCCAGCCTACCCCCCCCAGCTCCATTGCTGCAGCATCCTCTCCACCTCCTTGCATGTCCTAGAGGCTAGTCCAGAGTCTGGCCTGGGGCCCAAATGCGGCTAAATGGTCCACCCCCACACTTTTTCACCTCACCAAATCTGGCCCTCTTTGCAAAAAGTTTGGACACCCCTGGCCTAAGCCTTGGGGGCTGAAGATTTTATTTTCATTTTTGTTTTGAAATATTCTTTGATAGTTTTCCCTTGTAACATCTCTCTCATTTAAGAGTCTCTGATAATTCTCCTCCTAGACTAGCTGGAGCAAAAGACACCCAGGCTGTATTTTGACAGTGATAGAGAGATCCTGCTAAGGAAGGAACTGCTTGTGCACAATTTTATTTAGTGCTGAATGCTCTGACAAAATGTCCAGTATCGTGTAGTGGATAAAGTGATGAAGTAAGACTCTGGCAAACAGGGTTCGAATCCTCACTCAGCCATGGAAACTCACTGGGGAGAAGGGTGGAACTGGTAAAAAAAGGTAAAGGTCCCCCTCACTGCACATGTGTGCTAGTCGTGTCCAACTCTAGGGGCAGTGCTCATCTCCATTTTCAAGCCAAAGAGCCAGTGTTGTACAAGTCCATGGCCATGTGGCAAGCATGGCTGAATGCATTTCTGTGCACACAACACTGTTTATCTTCCTGCTTCTTATGGTGGTACCTATTTATCAAGTTGCATTTACATGCTTTCGAACTGCTAGGCTGACAGGAGCTGGGGTTAACAGTGGGAGCTTGCTCCACTGTATGGCACCCGGGATTCGAACCACTAAGCCAGGCATGTCCAAACTTCGGCCCTCCAGATGTTTTGGATCACAACTCCCAGAGTCCTTAGCTAAGCTGTCGACTTTCCAGCCGACAGTTTCAGCACTCTAGACCATGAGGCACCACGTCCCTTAAAGCCCACCCCTTAAATATCTCAGTTGCCTTGAAACACTATTAAGGTCACTACAACTCAGTTCTAGCATGACAAGTTCAGAACACACATACAAACACACACACACATATTGGCTGATATTTCCAGCAAGTAAAACCAAAACTCCACTTTGGGCTATGTGACTGTTTGGGTGTTTAACTCAGATCTCCAAAACAGAATCTTCATGAAACTTGGCAGGATTGTAGAGGTGAATCTGGAGAAACGTCCAGTTGATGGCTGGTGCCTCTAGGTGCCTGGGGGTGGGGCATTTTCTTGGGTTAGGTTCTCTTTGGAGGTGCCTAAGGCACGAGTCTGAAACCTTAATCTCACCAAACATGCTGGGCTGGAGAGTTAAAAGAGGCTTCTCTGTATTTTTGGTGTCTCCAGGTGCTGGGAGGGGGTGTTTTAAAGCCTAAAAGTTACTAAAAATGCTTTAAAAATTCATTGATTCATATCCATTGGAGGTATCACTTATGAATGATGAATACAAATCAATGAATTAGCAATTTTGGTGAATTTTGTAATTTGTTTTTTAATTCATGTCCATCTCTAGTTGCTACACATTTTGCCAACTAGAAGGGAAAGAAAGGTCCCCCAGTTTGTACGGGTGTCATGTTTTGTTCTTTCTCCTTCACTTTTCAGGAGTGTAAATAGCAGACATGGAGAACACCAAGGGGAAAAAAAGAAAATATTTGTGACAAGGAACCTGCAAACAGGTAGCTGAAAGAGTCTAATAATATTTTAAGTGTTTTTAATGCATGCAAGGTGTGAATAAAGCTCTGGTTGTGTTCAGCTTCAAAAGGGAGAAGATAATATTGTTTTCAAAAGTGACAACAGTTCTTATCCGAAGAAAGCTCATTAATTAAAAGTAAGCTTTGACTCCCTTTCTTCCCTTGTCAGGGAAAACTCTACACTGAAGTTTGTTATTCTTTAGCTAATCTTTGTACAGTATAAGATTGGTTAATGGAATGTAGAAAAAAGTCATGTCCAATGAGATAAAAGAACTACAGTGGACCCTCATATAACAAACAGTTGGTATAACATAAAATCTGTACAGTACAACCTAAAAAATTCCAGAGATAGGGGAAATTTAACTGAATTCTCTATGGGGCGAATCCGTACAACATAAAAATGGTAGGGATTACTTTGTTTTCAATGCATTCCTATGGGAAATTTGTATAAAGGAAAATTTGCTTAACATAAGTTCATTTGGAACAAATTAATTCCTTTATACAAGGTACCACTGTATCTGTGTTTTATGCTCCATGCATGTCTTATTATGTTGTCCATACTGAATGTCTGTTATATGTTGTGTATAAATGACCCTGCATTGGTTTTATTTTGCACTACTTTTCCTTCAAGAAAACACACACAAAGCTCTGTGATGTCACCATGGAAGAGTGGAAGAGGACTCCCGTGGCAACCTGTGAAGCTCTAGCAACTCTGTGCCCAAGAGGGTTAAGCAGTGCTGGAAAATAATGGTGGCCACACAAAATATTGACATTTTGCGACCAATTTGGAGATTGCCACTTAGGGGTATACTCACTTTTGTTGCTGGTGGTTTAGACATTAATGGCTGTGTGTTGCTTATTTTGAAGGGACAGCACATTTGCACTGTTACCCAGCTGCTTTACATTGTAACCATGTGTAATTTCTTCATTGTTGTCACATGAAAATATATACTACAATATTCCTGAAATTTGAGGGGATGTACTCACTTCTGTGATATACTGTATTCATATATGCTGAACTGAGCAGTTACATCCTAATAAACCTAACCAAGTGCACATGATTGGTACCAAAGTTCTGATTCAACAAAATGAAAGATAATGTTTATTTTATGCCTTAAATATTGCCCAATTCTATTTCTATATATTATGATGCATATCAATAATTTATTTATTTATTTATTTATTTATTTATTTATTTATTTATTTATTTATTTATTTATTTTTATATTTGTTGACCACCCAACTTTCCCTCAGGAACTCTGGGCCGTGTACAACAAATTGCCAAATAAACAACTTGCCCCCAAAACAACCCCAGCAATAAATCAAATAAGATAAAAACAAAATGACAAACAACCATACAACAAACAAAAGTCCGGCAAGAAAGGGCTGGGACAAACAATACAAACCAACTGACGAACATACCATCGTGCACCCAGCGATCACCAAAGCTTCATCTAAAGAGCCAGGTCTTTAAATCTCTCCTGAAGGCCAGCAGAGACTCAGCCAGCCTAATCTCCAACGGCAGTTTATTCCAGAGTGCCAGGGCAGCCACTGAGAAGGCCGACTCCAGGTAGAAACCCTCCGTGTCTCCCTCAGAGTGGCCACCCAGAGCGAGAGGGAGAGCGAGGCTCTGGTCAGTCAGGACAAAGCTGACCTCTGAGGGAATTAATAAATTATTCACTGTATGAATATGGTGTTCAGTTCTGTATTATTGATCCTTTTCCCCAGAATTTGAGCTCTGGCAAGGCTGCAAACAGAATATTTACACTGATAATGTACTGGAGGTTTTGATGATAAATGCACCCATGGGTATCGCTGAAACTATTTCTTTTCAATTGAAATTTGTTCAGAAAGACTAAAGCTGGAGACAAGAATCACAATCTTCACAGCTAGAGCAAACAAAACAAAACAAAACCCTAGTGGGATATTTCTGAATGTTCTTTATCTAAAGTATTTGCCAAACTATGATTTATGATTTTTATTGTAATTACATTGTCCAATGGAAATAGTGTTTGATCATTAAAATTCAAAGTGTCAAGGTACAGTCTTGCAGAATACTATATGTTGTTTCCACTTTTCCCTAGAAAGAAAGAAAGAAAGAAAGAAAGAAAGAAAGAAAGAAAGAAAGAAAGAAAGAAAGAAAGAAAGAAAGAAAGAAAGAAAGAAAGACTTATAGAGAGATTAGAACTACTGTTCAATGCCCCACAGAACACTTAAAAGAATATGTGCTGGTCAGTGGAGCAAAGGCATCTCATAAGAACGCATGAAAGGGCCTTCTCTGTCGCTGCTCGCAGACTTTGGAACTCCTTTCTTCTGGAGGCCAGGGCAAAGACTGGACAGGTCTACACATGTATGTCCTATGGAATGGACTACTGATGTATGGGATGGCCTACATACTGAATGGCAATGACAAACTGGTACACAATCTAAGGGGGGGGGGGGGAATTGGCGATATTGTTATAACTGGAGTTCTTTTGCCAGACGTGATCATGCCCTTAGACTGCCAGCCAGATTGCCAGCCAAATACATAACTCAAAAATGTTTTGCTAACTTGTTGGATATGTTTATCTATATTACAATTAAAAATGGTGAATTCCAGGGGGATGAATCCCTGCTTCCCATAGGCACTTAGACAGGCACTAAGAATGCATATAGAAGGTTGCATTTTGTATTTTGGGGCATATTTGATATATTTTTGACATTTATCAAACAAACAAAAATTACTTTGAAGTACTTGTTCCAGTTAGATAGAAGAGCCCTCAGGGACCAGATGATCAATTATAATAGAATGTTGTTATTGACCTACATTATAGAGGTGCTGGAAGAGTTCAGTAATGTTGAGCTTTACACAAGCCAGACCTTGAGTTGTTACATTGACATTATCACATTGGCTTCCACCCACACAAAGTAAATATCTAGCCAAGCCATCATCAGATTCTGACTCCCAATGAAATATGCTGCTTAAAGTAAACATGCAAGAGAACATTGCTTGGTGCAGCCAAGGACAGTATGTTTCTAAAACATTTAGGAGGAAGGGATATGAAGTAATTAAAGCACACATCCCAATTCTACTCCTATATTAATGTTTTCACCAGCTTTCCAGAAATAGCTGGATCAAAAAGGGAAATGGTTATTTAAGCAAAAAAAAATAATATGGCACAATTCCTACAGCAGGTCAGCTTCATCAAATACCCCTTTTACTCAGAATCTGTCTGCCTTTGTTATTTGCATTCCATGTTTCCACTTGACATTTTGATAATGGTTCCCAGTCTAGTCAGAAAACTGTTCAACAGCCCAAGAAGCCATAGATAGATAGATAGATAGATAGATAGATAGATAGATAGATAGATAGATAGATAGATAGATAGATAGATAGATAGATAGATAGATAGATAGATAGAACACCCATCTAGCCCAGGTTCCACTCTGGGTGGTGAACAACAGCAACAAAAATACAAATTATAAAACTATTAGAGAATAACAATTATCACAGGAACAAAAATAAATAACAATACCAAGACCGAGAACATAATCATTTTCATTTGCAGAAGTCAAAGAAATAAAGCAGCTACCTGAGCTATGGCAGAAAATGTCACATAAGTCTGAAGAAAGAGGTTTCTCTTGGCACATTAGATTGAAGTAGTGGATGTTCCTGGCAGCAGCCATGAGAAAAGCATTGGAAAACTAAAACCGCCAGGGCTAAGAGGCCCAGCTTTAGGCCTTGTCCACCTAAACAAGGTGCCTGCTGGAATGGTCCCAGAGGCTGGAGAGCTTTATGGGACAGTACTAATTCACACACGTAAAATGCCGTGACACAACCTTCTTGTGTGTGTGTGTGTGCTCATACTTGTTTCCTTAGCATTGCTGAGGTGATGCTCCAAAGCCCAAAAACAGTGAAAGGAAACTCTTCAAAACTTTGATACCACTTGTGAAGAATACAAAAGGTTAAGGGGATTCCAACAGAAGGTTATGCAGGATGGGATGTTAAAACAGGGTTTAAGGGAAATGAACCAAGACATTTCTTTAGAAGATCATGGTCATGGGTACTACGAAGTCTTAGTCTGGCTACTAAACTGTCAGCAGAAGACCTCACTTGAGAACATTTTGCTGACTTTCTGGGTACACTGCAATTACAAATGGTGAATTCCATGGGGAAGGGCCCTCAAAAGGCATTTACGAGCTTCTGCTTTGGAGACAAAAATAATAGGAGAAGGGCCTTTCTAAGGGCTTGGCTACACACCTCATTAAGAACAGGCTGGTATGGATTAAATATGATAATAGAAGCAAAGAGTTGGAAGGGACATATAAGGCCATCAAGTCCAACCCCCTGCTCAGAGGAAGACTCTAAATCATTTGGGTACACAGACAAATCCCATGTGCCACAAGGTATAATCTTTGCAGACACATAGCATAGCAACCCTATTTGGTCCATCTCCTAAAGCTGTTAGGAAAATATTTTTTTTTAAAAAAAAAGGCAATTGGAAAATTAAACAGCAGGCTAAATCCCTAAGTAGTTACATTCTCAGTGGAGCGATGACAAGGCCGTATGTCTCCTGCCATCTTTCCATTGTTCAACAGTTGTTTATAGGAGGCATCACAGCTTTGTCAGGGTTGCGAAATATTGGCAGCAGAAGGGTTTCATGCTTCAACTCTGGTCTACTGCTTTATCATGTGGAACCCACTTGGCTGCCAAATGGGACAGGGCTGGCGGGCTGGCAAAGTCCAAGAAAGAAGGAGCTGTAGTCTGCCCTCCCTCTGAAAGCAGGGAGAAAAGACAGAGTGATGTAGGGGGCTAGGGAAGGGCAATGATTTTCTTCAGGTCACTTTCCGGTGAAAACTCCCCCAAATTCAGCAATTCCTTCATGCGTTCAGCAGGAAGATGCTGAGAGTCAGCAAATCTGGAAGCGGGAGAAACTGAACCTGCTAGGTGTATGAATTTGACAAGAGACAAATGTATGAGCATGCCAAAACAGGAGACAGGACACAGGAGGAAAACCTGTCCGCTTCCCCTGCCTGTGTTAGAGTTGTAAGATGTGCCAAGCTATGAGAGCAAGGAACAAAAAAAAGGCCAGCTGCTACAAGGTGCAAGACACTGGTTGTCGTTTCTTGTGCTTAGCACTATAAAGGGAAATGGTTGCTAGTCTGTTTGTTTGTTTGTTTTTTGTTTTTGTTTTTGTTTTTTTCACATTCATGCATGTTTCTGAAAAAGTCTGGTACATTTGTCTAGGATTGTGTATTGTTGAGAAATGATATATTAATTGAATAATGATCACTATTGTCTGTTTAGGAGGTAACGTCGTTATAGTGTTGTAATGTTAATATTAATAAATATTTCTGTTGTACTAAGAATATGTTCTTACAACCTAGTGTTTAGACATCCTTGATTATTCAATTGCATCTATAATGCCAAAGAAGAGTCATCTCTTTTTTTATTTCTGGCTGGAATGACAGGCTCATTATCGTAACAGCTACACAGAAAGCAGACTCCATCTAGCATCCTGATCATTGAATTTGGCTGGTGCACGTGGTAGAGAATGCTATTATTAAGAATTTGCCAAATTTCATAGACCTCAAGTTGAAAGAAAGGACTTGAACACTTAAAAAATTCAAATGTGGGAGAAAACACAACTGTCATATTTTTCCAGGTCAGCAATCATGTGGTTGACACTGGCCATAATGGGTTTGTAAGGGACAGATGCCAACTGCCCTGGGACAAGCACAACTTTAATTTTTATTATGTATTTTTATTTTTTGATTTATAACCACCAAGCTTAATTCAATGAACAATTCCAGGTGGTGTACAGGTACAAATATTTGTTTTAAAAATAATATTTACATATATCAAGAAAACATAATAAAAACATAGAGCAAACAAATCATAATAGGGAGTCAGGTAGGTGGCAAGTAACGTGCAGCACTGCCAAAAGCCTCACAACAGAAGCAGGTCTTTAAAGACCTCTTAAACATTGCCACAGATGGAGCTAAATAGATGTCAATTGGCAATTTGTTCCAAAGAGCAGGGGCGACCACTGAGAAAGCCCAGTTTCTTGTAGTAGTTTATTGGCCTCCCCTAGGGTTGGCCACCCTAAGTGCCAACACTAAGGAAGGTCTGGTTGGATGTGCATTTATTAATCTAAGGGATAGATGTTCTATCATATATTTAGGTCCTAAGCCATGGAAGGTTTTATATGTCAAAACCATCATCTTGAACCTGATCCAGGACTCAACAGGTAGCCAGTGCAGGTGAGCCAGGATGGGGGTGATTCAGTCATCTTTGCTCACACCAACCACCAACCTAGCCACTACATTCTGTATCCGCTGCAGTCTACAGATCAGACTCAAGGGTAACCTCATATAGAGTGCGTTGCAGTAGTCACCATGGCATCAAAACTGCTTTCAGGGAAGTCTCATCAAGAAAGGGGTGAATCTGTGCAATGAGCTGAAGCTGATAGTAGGTTGATTTGGATACGGCTGCTATCTAGGGGTCCCAGGAGAGAGAGCTGGGTCCAGTACTACCCCCAGATTCCTCACTCTCTCTGCCAGCTGGAAGAAAATCCCATCCAGACTGGGGAGATGGCCACCATAACTCTCTGAGGTACCCCCTAAGAACAACACCTTGGTCTTATCAGGGTTCAGCCAAAGCCTATTCACTCTGGTCCATCCCATAACCACAGCCAGGCAGTGTTCTAGAATCTGGACAGCTATTATTTATTATTTATTTATTTATTACATTTATATACCGCTCCATCTTCTGCAGCGGAACTCAGGGCGGTGTACACTTTAAAAACAGACAACAACAGACAAGCATAAAAACCAGAGACAGACTACCAGTAAAAATAGGGGGGGTACAATACTCTCCACAGAGGATGGCATAGACGGCAACGGAAAAAAAAATTAAATAGAAAATTAAATAGAAAGGTCGCCAAATGCCTCATTGAAGAGATGAGTTTTCAAGGCTTTTTTAAAGGCGGGCAGGGACGCTGCTAGCCGCAACTCACTAGGGAGCTGATTCCACAGCGTAGGGCCCACCACAGAGAAGGCGCGGTTGCGTGTGAGCGATTTCTGCACCTCCCTGGGTGTGGCCACTCTAAGTGAGCGCGCCCGCGCCCGCGCCATCCTCATGGGCCTGGTCCCAGTTGAACTTTGAGAGATACGCTCCGACAGGTACTCTGGTCCCAAGCCGTGGAGGGCTTTGAAAATCAAAACCAAGACCTTGAACCTTATCCGGAGGGCAACGGGTAGCCAATGCAGATGAGCCAGAACTGGGGTGATGTGCTCGAATCTACGAGCACACACCACCAGCCTGGCCGCCGCATTGTGCACCCGTTGGAGCCTCCGGACAAGGGTCAAGGGCAACCCCACGTAGAGGGCATTGCAATAGTCGATCCTCAAAATCATGAGGGCCTGCACTGCACGACTGTCCTCAGGGAGGATTCATCAAGGTACTGTCGGATCTGGGCGATCCTGCGGAGGTGGATAAAAGCGGCCCTGGAGACTGCCATCACCTGGGCTTCCAGGGAGAGGGCTGAATCCAGGACCACACCCAGATTCCTGGCCCTGTCTGTAGGCTGGAGGGAGATTCCCCCCAGTCTAGGGAGGGGGGCATTGTACCCACACGAGGGTGCCCTGAAGAACAGAACCTCCATCTTCTCCAGGTTCAGCTTGAGCCGGTTGGTCCTGGTCCATTCCAGAACCGCCTCCAGGCACAAGTTGAGGGAGCGTACTGCCTCCTCTGCAGAAGAAGAAAAGGAGAGATAGAGTTGCATCTCATGAGCATACTGATGACAGCGAACTCCAAATCTCCTGATGACCTCTGCCAGTGGCCTCATATAAACATTGAACAGCATGGGTGAGATTGCCGACCCCTGGGGCACCCCACAAGGGAGAGTCCAAGGAGCTGACAAGTCATCACGCAGCTGAGGCCGTCCGCCAAGAAAGGAACGGAGCCAGGACAATGCAAGGCCCCCAATTCCCGCCTCAGCAAGCCGGACCAGCAGGTTACCGTGGTCGACGGTATCAAAGGCAGCTGACAGATCAAGGAGCACCAACAGGGAGGAACATCCCCTTTCAGCCTCCCTGAGGAGGTCATCCTGCAGAACAACCAGGGCAGTCTCAGTCCTTCGAAGTGGCCTAAACCCAGACTGGAAGGGATTTTCCTCCAGGTACGACTAGAGCCGGACGGCGGCCACCCTCTGGACAACCTTGCCCAGGAAGGGAACAATGGTGATCGGACGATATCTGGATAAATCATCCGACGCCATGCTGGGCTTTCTCAGTGTGGGCTTCACCACGGTCTCCTTCAAACAGGAAGGAAAAGTGCCCTCCCTAAAGGAGGCCTTGGCAATAGCTTTCACACTCCGGCATGTTCCCTCCGGCCGATTTAACAAGCCAAGCTGGGCAAGGGTCAAAAAGGGTAGCAGCCGGCTGGCACTAAGCCATAGCTCTGGAGGTCTCCACTGGAAACACCGGCCCAAACTCCACCAGGCAAGGAGACAGAGGGGGTGAGGCCCCGGGGATCTCAGGGGATGGACTAGAGCAACCGGAGGGCAGATCAGAATGGATGGCCTCAATTTTAGATCTAAAATAGGCTGCAAACTGCTCACTAGTGGACTCACTAGGAGGAGGCCCCAGCTGACCGGGATTGGAGAGGTCCCGAACCACCCGGAACAACTCTGCCTGGTGGTTCGAGGCCTCGCCGATTCTCAGGGAGACATAGGATGTTCTAGCATCCCTGACTGCGCGAACATTGCGGCCGGTCAGCTGCTTAAGTGCAGCCCTACTTACTGCCATCCGATCTGTCCTCCAAATGACCTCCAGCCTCCTGCGCTCTTGTTTCATCAATCGCAACTCAGCCGTATACCATGGCGAAGAGCAGTCTCCACAGCGCAGGAGGCACTTGGGGGCGATCCGGTCTACCGCCCCGGTGGCACCCTCATACCACCTATCCACCAGGGCATCAACCGGGTCATCTGTCAGATCGCCAGAAAGCTCCCTGAAGGCTTCCATGAACCTAGCAGGATTCAGGAGCCTACAGAGGTGGGCCCAAATATAGGGCCGACGCTCCCCATGGGGCGGGGTGGCGATCAACAGGGAAAATTTTAGCAGATGATGGTCTGACCATGACATGGGCAGGGGTAAAATACCCCTAACCCTCAGACAAGAATCTGATGACATGGAGGTAGAAACCAGGTCCAGGGTATGGCCTGCTCTATGGGTGGGACAATCAACATGCTGAGATAGATTCATGGAAGTCATGGATTCCATGAATTCCAGAGCCGCACCAGAGAGTTCCTCGGCATGCACGTTGAAGTCCCCAACCACCAGTAAGTGGGGGGACTTCAGCAGGGCAGCCAAGACGAACTCCAAGATCTCTGGAAATGATTGAGCTGGGTTGCGGGGAGCACGGTACACCAGCACAATACCAAACTTATCTCGCTGACCCACCGATAGATGAAGGCATTCAACCCCAGGATACACCAATGCCGCAGATCGGCTAATAGAAAGAGATTCCCTGTAAATGATGGCCACCCCCCGACCCTCCGACCTGCCGGCCCACTGGACCTGAAACCCGGAGGGGGGCACAGAAGGGAGAGGGAAGCCCCACCCTCTCCGCCCACCCAGGTCTCAGTGATACAAGCCAGGTCAGCTCGCTCATCCACGATCAGATCGTGGATGATAGGTGTTTTATTATGAACCGACCTGGCATTGCCCAGGAGGCAGGACAGACTTGAGGCACTGGCGGAATGGCACCCAGGTACGTGGCGGTGAGCGGAAGGATCAGAACTACCACTACAGAGGTGGTAAAGGAGAGACAGAGCTGCATGTCATCAGCATACTGATGGCAGCAGACCCCAAATCTCTTGATGACCTCTCCCAGCAACTTCAAATTGATGTTAAATAGCATGAGAGAGATAGCCAAACCCTGGGGCACCCACAATTGAGGGATCCAGTGAGATGACACCTCACCACCCAGTTTTACTCTCTGAACACGTCCCTCCAAGAAAGATCGGAGCCAGCCCAAGGCTGAACCGTTGATTCCTACCTCAGAGAGCCTGCTCAGGAGGATACCATGGTCAACGGTATCAAAAGCCACTGAGAGATCGAGGAGGACCAACACAGAAGAGCATCCCTTATCAGCCTCTCTCAAAGGGTCATCTTGCAGGGCGACCAAGACTGTCTCAGTTACATCACGCAACCTGAACCTGGACTGGAAGGGAATGAGGAGGTTTCCATCTTCCAGGAACATCTAGAGTTGTTCAGTGGTGACTCATTCACTTACCTTGCCCATACATGGGATATTACCCACTGGACAATGATTGGATAAATCTTCTGGTTTGATGTTAAGTTTCCTGGGAACAGGCTTGATAAATGTCTCCTTCAAGCAGGATGGTAAGATACCATCTCTAAAGGAGTCAATAAAAATTGCCTTAATCCTCTCTACCATAGTCCCTCGAGCAGTCCTTATTAGCCAGGAAGGGAGAGGGTTGAATGGAGTAGCCACAGGTTTATAATGCACCAGGGCCCAGGAGATGTCTTCAGTTGTGACCAGCTCAAAGTGAACCAACCAAGGAGACTGGGGGGGGGGGTCCAACATGTGGGGTGGCTGGATTAAGACCATTGGAATGGAGTCCAGATCAGATTGGATGGCCTCTATTTTAGATCTAAAATGGGTTGCAAACAACTCACAAGTGAAATCACCGGGAGGAGGCCTACGTTGACCAGGGTTGGTGAGGTCACGAACCACGAGGAATCATTCCGCTTGTTGGTTTGTGGCCTCACCACGAACTTTTGTTGATTCCTGCCCTACAGGCACAAACAGACCTCCTGGCCCAATGGCTCTGTGGTTGAGACTACCATCTAAGGCAAAAGGGAAGGAGGGCAGAGTGGGTAGAAATGGGAAAGGGCTGAGTTATACCACACCCAACCCCCTTTCAGCCCAGACTCACAGCCACTAATGTGAGCACAAACTTGGCTGGTTGGAAATTTGCCCCCTGGAAGAGCATGAGTCATCTTTCCAGTAACATGTATCAGTTTCCTGTTCTACATACACAGGCGGTTGAACACGCATTCTATGTATTTGTTTGTAAAGCTGTTTTTTTAAAATTATAGAACACAAGATTCAATTTAAAGATTTTAATAGTATCCCATTTTGTTCTATGTGTAAAGGAGGACTCATGGACATTCTGTAGCATCTACAAAACAAGACATTTTGGATTTGACACAAACTCCCCACCCACTTGCTCTACCACGTTTGAATAAGGGAAGAGGAAATGCTCTGATTTAGTTGGCAAATATTAGCTTTGTTTGTTTCCTAAAACTCCTTGGCTCTTAGTTGTTCATTTACTCTTTCCACTCCAATATAATAGTTCGTTTCGGCAGATCTATCTTACAGAAGTGAAGAAAACGTATTGTCAACATTTATACAAAAATGCAGTGGCCCTTTATAGTGCTGTGGCTCCTTTTCTCTTCTCTGGATGCATTAGCGGAAACTGCTCTACATAAGGTATTTGCCATTCTTTTTCAAAAATCTTTTCATCTTTAAACTGTGTGTGTGGGATATGTTTTGTGTGTGTGTGTGTGTGTGTGTGTGTGTGTGTGTGTGTGTGTGTGTGTTTTGTGTCATTACAGTCATGACCGACTCTTCGTGACCCCATGTCCATGGAGTTTTCTTGGCAGGAATACTGGAGTGGTTTTGCCAGTTCCTACTCCAGGCGCCTACAGCGCCTGGTATTCCTTGGTGGTCTCCCATCCAAGTACTAACCAGGGCTGACCCTGCTTAGCTTCCGAAATCAGGTAAGATCGGATATGCTTTGGGCATCTAGGCAGCTAGTTATGCATTAGCAATAACCAATTGTTATTCAGAACTGACAGTGGAATTTGTACGATTAGCAAAACTTGCCTTTATAGGCCACTAATAAAAATAAAAAGCATTGCAAGCTTTTGAGTGCAACACACTCTTTTTTGAAGCAGGTCCCAAAAGTTCAAACATGGCAAAATATGTGCTTTGCCAGGAGGTTGCGCTTAAAGCTCTTGTCCAGACTCTAGATGATGTACGCCTGGCAAGTAGTCTTCTTAGAGGCAGGAAGTCAGAGGGCAGTTGTAAAAGCTGCTTAAGCATTGGGTTTCACACCCCTGTTTTTCAAACAAAGGAACATGGGTAACACCCCCACACCCCAGGTATTGCCTGTAGCCTAGTTTTCACACCCCTCATTTTTGCTTTGGCCATGATGGAAAGACAAGTCATGTTTCTGAAAAGCAAATGTTGGTCTTCATGACCTCTTTCCCCAGCAGTGGGCTATGCTCAGGAAGACGGAGGGGCACCAGAAAACTAATAGAGACCAGAATGGAGAGTCTATATACAGTTTGAGGAATGCCGTCCAGTAACCAGCCATTTAAAAATGTATTCCTTACTGTAACTGTCATGGGAAGAGTGCAAAAGTTAATTTAAGCAAGGCTGCAATTCAGTTAGTTGTATCTGAAAATGCACTTGTAATGATGAAGCTGCCATCAGACGGTGCCAGGGCAAAGAGAGGCCAACTCCAGCAATACAGAGGGCAACGTCCTGTCCCTCCAAGAAGAAATGGGGGGTTGCACAGAGGTGCCCCCCCTACTGTGAAACTTTGGGCGTGTTTTTGAACCACAATTGGAATAACTAGAGCTCCAGGTTTGGGGAGGGGAAGAGGGGCTTTTTAAAATTGTTTTTAAATGGGACCAAGCTGCAGTTTATTTAAACAATGAACTATGGGGAATTCCAACAGTGTCATTTCAGCCCAGTGATGCTCAAAACAGGCAGGAATACCCTGGAACAGATCTTTACACGTCAAGAATGAACTATGGTGTCATTTTACTGTATATAAGGCATCTCCCTGCATTCATGCATTCAGACTCGTGTTTTCCAAATATCTACAGGTTAATGTTGAAAAAGAGGTAAAAATTTTGACTTCAGGATTCATTAAGCTTCTGTTAGCTTATATTTAAGAACTTTTAAATTAAATTTAACAATATGTGGCCATAGTGCAATACTTTGCTTTGCTTGGGGCACAAGACTTGGTAAGAAAGTTCACAGGGACTTAAATTGCTTCAGTTCATTTCTGTTGGCTCATTGGTCACAGCCAGTGGCCAGTAAGTCAAGGGAGCCATGAGTGAAAAGCATTTGAGTACCACTTTTTAAAGACAATTATGCAAGGGAGCCATAGGAGACAGTGTGATGCCCTATTGTTCAACCTCACTGATTGTTCATTAAAGACAGGTCACCACCTTCAAAGTCATCCTAGCAGTGGTGATGTCCAGAAAGTCAAGACTTCCCTCTTTCCACTCCGCCATAACCTCAGGTTCCCAGCAATGAAAAGGACTACTTGCCCCCCCCCCCAGAAATTTATTTATTTATTTATTTATTTAGTTAGTTAGTTAGTTAGTTAGTTATTTTCAAGTATTTTTACCCCACCTTTCTCCTTGGAAAAGAACCCAAGGCAGCTTACAGTAATGAGGGATAATTATACAGTCCAATACAATTAAGACATGTTCAAGTATTGAGAAAAAGGAATTGAGGGACATCTTACAGCAATAATAGACAACACGCCATCCTTTGAGGAGGGTATTGTACCCCCCTATTTTTACTTGTCTGCTGCCATTCGTTTTTCAGTGTACACCGCCCTGAGTTCCGTTTCGGAAGATAGGGAGGTATATAAATGTAATAAATAAATAAATAAATAAATTACATTAAAGCTACAAGGTTATAAGTATAGTGGTACCTTGTATAAAGGAATTAATTCATTCCAAATGAAATTATGTTAAGCAAATTTTCCTTTATACAAATTTCCCATAGGAATGCATTGAAAACAGTAATCCCTAATTGCAACCATTTTTATGTTGTACGGATTTGCCCCATAGGCAATTCTGTTAAGCAAATTTCCCCTATCTCCAGAATGTGTTATGTTGTACAGATTTTATGTTATGCAAACCATTTGTTATACGAGGGTCCACTGTAGTTATAAACACAACATCTATGTCAACCTATAGATTAATATAAAAGACACATAATGGTAGTCCATCATTCAGGGAAAGCTCACCTGAAGAGAAAGGTCTTTGCCTGCTTCCGGAAGGACAACAGAGATGAGGTAGTCCTGGCCTCTAGTGGGAGGGAGTTCCCGAGTTTGGGTGCAGCAGTTGGGAAGGCCCTGTCATGACTTCCCACTAGATGTACCTAAGAGGGTGGTGGGATGGAAAGAAAGGCCTCTCCAGATTACCTTAACACCCAAGTCGGTTGATACGGTGAGATTTGATCTTTGAGGTAGCTAGGACCCAGGTCGTACAGTGCTTTGTAGATCAAGGTCAGCACCTTGAATTGTGCCCTATATCTGATTGGCAGCCAGTGGAGCTGTTTCAATAGGGGTTTAATGTGATCTCTGTACCCTGACCCAGTCAGCAGTCTGGCTGCTGCATTTTGGACCTGTTGAAGTTTCTTGAGACTTTTCATCAGTAGTCCCACATAGAGTGCATTAAAATGTATAGCCCTATCCCACAGTAGCCTTCTCGCTACAACAGGCCTTTGAAAATGCCTCTAAAACAATCCTTTGGCTTTGTTACTGGCTTGTATATTTTTATCTGAAGCAACCTCACGGCATTTACAGATCTTTAGCTGTAGCAGGAGCTGGACTGATCACATAGACTTTTCCTTCTACTCCCCAGAATCCCATTGAAATCTACAGCCTGCATGTGGACTGCCAAGTCACCTCACGCTTTGCCCACACCGTCATCACAAGCAGAGTCGTCAACCAAGCCAATGAATCCAAGGAAGCTCTTTTTGAGGTGGAGTTGCCCAAGACAGCCTTCATCACAAACTTCACCATGTAAGCTCATCTCTTTTGGATCCCTTAAAATCCTGCTGGTGCAAACAAAATGGTTCCCTCTTCAGGAAGGAATGAGAGGGATTTGCAGGTTGCGAGCTGAAGTGGGCTTCACAGAAGTGTCCTCTCACAGAGTTACTATAGAAGAGTAGATATATTCTTCTTGGGTGGGATCTGGCTGCAGAGTTTGATTCCCCATTGTGCTTCTTGAAGGAACAGCCAGTCTATGTAGTCACGGGCACTGTTGCTATAGGTCAGATGGGGTTAGGAGGGTAGATGTTCTCCATATGCTGAGTGAGGACATTACACTTTACCTCTGCTTGTCATCAGAGCCAGCTGAAGCCATGGAGGTGGTGAAGCATTGTTTGGATAGCCTAATGGACTGAACAAGGTTCAATAACCTGAAATTGAACTCTGACAAGATGAAGGCTTTATGGTTCAGTGGTTTCCATGCACGGGGAAGCTGCTGGGGTCTGGCAAGATTGTGCTCTCTCTGAAGGAATAGGGGCATTGTTTGAGGCTATAGCTAGATCCACTTCTATCAGTGGAGGCTCCAGTGAGTTCATTGAGTCAGAGTAGTTGGGGTTACCTTTGGTTGGACAGCAGCTATGACAGGACCTGGACACAGGCAATCTGGCCACTGTACTTCATGTACTGTTAAGCTTCTCATTAGATGTTCACAATGCACTTTGTAGGGCACTGTCTTTGGACATGACATGGATGCTCCATATAAGGCAGCTAGAGCACTGACAGGAACACCTTTTGCAGCTCTTATGACACCAGTTCTGAATGAATTACACTGGCTGTCCATACACTTCTGGGCTGAATTCCAGGTGTTGAAAATGACTTACAAAACCTTCAATGGCTTGAGACCTAAGTATATGAGGGACTGCATTTTGTATGCATTCTAGATTGCTCATTTAGAGCTACACTATGTGGTAGTGGTGGCTCAGTGGACTAAGGCTTCCAAAAACCATCAGCTGCAAAGTCAACAGCTCAGCGGTTCAAATCCCAGGTCTATGGCTCTTGTATAGAGGGGTGCTACCTGACTCTGATGAGGGGCATGGTGGCTCAGCAGACTAGAATGCTGAAATGGTTGGCTGCAAAGTCAGCAGCTCGGCGTTTCGAATTTCAGGTGCCACGCAGCGGAGTGAGCTCCTGCTGTTAACCCCAGCTCCTGCCAACCTAGCAGTTCGAAAGCATGTAAATGCAAGTAGATAAATAGGTAATGCCATCGATTTTTTAAAAAAAATCTTTTACTTCCTTGTTGATTTTTGTATCGTGTGTTTATTGTTCACTGCCCAGACTTCCTCTGAGAATACAGGCAGTATAAAAATAAATAAATAAATAATAAGCGGGAAGGTAAAACAGTGTTTCTGTGCGGCCATGCCGGCCATGTTGCCATGGAATTGCACAACACTGGCTCTTTGGCTTGAACATGGAGATGAGCACCACCCCTAGAGTCGGACATGACTAGCACGCATGTGAGGGGTGAACCTTTACCTTTTTATGTGGAGAAATGTGAAGTAAGTTTCTCAGCTGTAAAATCTCAGCTGTGGAATGCCCTCCTCTTGGAGGCTCAACTGATACAAATATTGACTTATTTAATGAAAAGTCATTTAATTTTATAAACTATCCAGTTGGTCCATGTTTTCTTTAAAAATGTAAATGTGTGTTTGTGTGTTTATGTGCACTCGCTCACATGCACATACATGTGTGAACATGTGTTGTTTTGTTTTATTCAGCCACTTCCTAGAATCTCATGATATATGGTGGCGCATACTGTAAACGTTCAGTATAGCATAGCGCAGCATAAGCTTAGACGTTTGTGGGAGTGTAGCTGATCTAATGTGGATGTGCACATGTCCTCCTAATGACTTGAGTCTTTCAACATATTGTTTTTAAGGACCATAGATGGAGTCCCATATCCTGGAATAATCAAGGAGAAGAAATCTGCTCAAGACCAGTATGATGCTGCTGTTTCAAGAGGACAAAGTGCCGGATTGGTGAAGTATGTCCTATGTAGTCATTGAATGAACTGAGTCTCATTGGAAAAGAACTTATACCAACCTAAAAGCTATGCTGGCTGGGGAATGCTGAAAAGCATAGGCCACAGAACTAACTTTTGGCCCAATCGGTGTACTAGATACATTAACTCTAAACACACTCAACATTATTGCCAAGTGATGAAGCAAACAGAGCAAAAGCAAACTGGACCAATGGATCAAGCAAACAATTACCTAACAACGCTGAGAAACAGGGTGTCAGGGAGGGACAGGGAGAGAAATTAGACAGATTCTCTGATCCAGACAAAAAAATGCCACTGTATCTTTAAAAAAGTAATTAGATCACTCTTTATTATTAATTATTTATATTTACCCCTGAAAAAGGATCCGGGGTATCTTGTATAACCAAAAAGACAATGCTGAAAGCTAAAAGCAGTGAGTAAATTATTCAACTACTAGGGAAGAATTAGTAACTTTATGCTTAAAATGTTAGGTGAAAGTATTATGAAAATACTCCTTCCCATCTATTATCTCCTATACAGTCATTGGCTAAGGAAAAGCCTGCCTAAAGACTGTTTGTTTGCAATCTGTGTCATTAAGTAATATACATTATAGTACACTGAGAGTGGAAATCAATTATCATAATATTTTTAAAAGATTTTTTTAAAATAAGATAAAATTTTATTTATTATAAACAATTAAACAACACATATATCCCCCTATAACACATTTGTGCTACATTGCCCTCCATCCTCAGGATTATATAACAATATATTCTATAACATTCTATAATATTTACATGTTAGTTTTAAAAAAATAGTTTCGCTTCAAACGAAACAAATTAAAACAAAACAAAATGAAAAATTAAACAAAACACCATTTTGGCATTTCATGCCCTTCTCTAATTGCCACTCTTCCAGACCAGGATACTTTTAATCTATGATATTCTCACATTTGCTCATTAATTTGTTTCTTCACATTATCTAGATTAGTTTCAACAAATTCTTGCATTTAAACTCTATCTTTTTGATCCCCCCCCACAAGAATTCACGTTCTCATGCAGAGCCCCCTCCCAATGGTCCGGGTGGAGTCACATAGAGGTTGCACAATAAAAAGTCTGGTGGAGGCTGCTTGCATGACCAGAGACCCTCTTCCAACTATACACTCCCCCGCACCCCCCATGTAGTAGCCCATTTAATCTGTCAGGTTGCCCAGATTTCTGGAAAGGGCTTTCAGTGATCTCTATGGGAGAACTGTAGGTGGAAGATGAACAACCAGAGATCCTTTCCAGAATGTTTCCTCTGAAAAAAGTCTGTTTGCCCTGCCATCTCATTCCTGCACCAGACACTTCCCTTTTATTTTTGCACAAGCAAGTGCAGCTTCCTCTTTATCCCACAGTTCCAGTTTCTCTTTTCTGCAAACACTGAAGATTATGTGTGTGTGTCCCCAAGGTTCTTTGCCTCTTGCATGGCCATTCATTCTCACCCTGACACCTTCATATTAGTACTTTGGGAGTGGGCAGGAGAAGGAAGGGTGAATGCCCACAGTGAGTACCGATACTTTCTGTATTTGGCTTTTTTAAAACTTCCTATCTTCTTTTTTTGTCCTTTTTTAAAAAAGAAAGTTCTTCTGACAACTACTGGGACATGGGGACATTAAAAGAATACTTCTAGAAGACAAAGCTGAATATTTTGCTCCAGATCACTATCTCAAGTCCTTCAAATCACAAATTCAATAGGTATCAAATTAGAAAGAAAAGAATGCATAACTCCTTAAAACTGTTCCTGGTGAAGATCCTCCCATAGAAGGAAGGACAAAAGGGAGAAATAGAAGAGGATAGGATGGACAGAAAAGACCTGGCAAAATCCTCTCATGGAAAGAAGCAAATATGAATGGAGTGTGGTCGGGGGGGGGGGGGTATGGCACGCGCACACACACCCGAGGGTTCACAATGTACCAGGGCGCCTGGGGAACACACTTTGGGAATCACTGGCTGACACCAACACAGAGCAACTCAACAAAAACAAGCTTCCCCCAAACCTTTCCGCTGCCTCCCTTTCCCAACCTGCAGCAAAAGGATGGAATGGCGACAGCTTTCTAGTCCAGAGAGCACTGGAAGTAATTGAACCTTTTGCACTCCCTTTCATTTCCTTGGACACAGCCATTCTCACAGTGCTTAGCCAATCCGTCCTCTGGCTGCTCTTGCCTCAGCCATGTTCTCCTGACAGGAAACAAGCAAAGGCACAGGGCCTGTGGAGGTAACAAGGACAGGCACACCCAGCTCTGTGGGAGAAAAACTAGCAAATTTGCCTATGATTTATCTTGCGCACCTTGACAACCAACACAATCACCCGCATTTGTACACATGCTGTGCACAAAACCATGTTGATATATATGACATTTCTTCCCATGCATATTTGAAGAAGAGCTGCCAATTTGTAGCACAAATAAAGACAAAGCTGACCATCCTTATTTCCAGATCGACTGGAAGGAAGCTAGAGCAGTTCCATGTTTCAGTCAATGTGGCACCTGCTGCTAAAGTTACCTTTGAGCTGATCTATGAGGAATTACTCAAGCGGAAGCTAGGAAAGTATGAACTCCTGATTAAAGTCAAACCCAAACAACTTGTTAAACATTTTCAGGTAAGTGGCTTTTGTCAGAAGTACAACCTGTTTCCTGGTACCTTGTCACAGCTGCAAGCTGTGACCTTACAATATCGCCTTCTTTTCTTCAGATTGATGCCCATATCTTTGAACCACAAGGTATAACTTCCTTGGAATCTCAAAGCACCTTCATGACCAATGAATTGAATGATGCCCTCACGAAGACGCAGGGAGACACCAAGGTACATGACTTGAACCAGGCGTGTTAGTACCCTTGAAACATCAGCTGTTGTCCTTTGGTGTAAAATAGACTGATGGTTTTCACTCATGCCTCTAATTTCTAGGCTCATATTTCATTTAAACCTACCATGAATCAACAAAGACAAAGCCCTGGATCAGAAGAAACTCTGCTAGATGGTGATTTTATTATCCGTTATGATGTTAACAGGAGTCTCGCTGCCGGTGATGTGCAGGTAAAGGATGCCCATCTGAAGGACATCATGAAGTTAAACTTAAGCCAGACCTTAGGAGAACAGGGAACATTTGTATGTTCTTTGATCTTAGTTGTAGGCAGTGGCCAGTACCAGGTTCAGTATGTATGGTGCATTTTCTTTCTTCCAACTAAAGGAAGCTGTTGATGGAGTGTTGCAGCAGCTTCTCTAGCTGGAGCTGAGTGAATCCAAAAATACTGTACTGAACACAATATTGGCCAAATGTTCCATGTAAGTATGCTTAAGGCTGAGATAATCAATTGAGAATTGGCCTTTTGATTTGGGGGGGGGGTATTATTTTAAGGAATGCCTCTCTGGGATGCTGAAATGCCAGTTTACTTCCCATAAATCAGTTTGTTATTTAGAGAAACACCTTATTTTATTTTACTACATGTAGTAGTGAAGGACCTCTAAACTTCATTAGAGGAACATAAGCACTACTTATCTGGACCTTTGCAACATGCTTAGAGACATGTGGCTAGGCTTTCCTGTTATCCACAATTACCTCCTCCATCTTGAGAGGAGAAGGCTCTTATCCATGTGTGGGCTCCACACTTAACCTCCACACTTTACCTACATAGATGAAGGAGCCCTGTGACATTGGTACATACACTGGTGACCTCCAAAAAAGACAACTGTAACACTGTTTATTTTAGGCATAACTTGAGACTGGCCCAGAGATGGCAATGGGTCCAGAACGTGGTTGCCAGATTAGTGATGTGTATCAATAAATTTGACCACATCTCTCAGTCATGCATCTCTTACATTTGTTGCCTGTGATGTCATAGGTCAAGTTCAAGGTTTTGGTGATTATGTATAAAGCCCTCCATGGTTAGGGATACTGCAAGCAAATAATAAACAATCCTAGTTAAATGATTTTATGCACTTGACTAGAATGTTGAAATGCACATCTACAAGGCATTAACACCCCCTTTCTCTTTCAGATTGTAAATGGATATTTTGTGCATTATTTTGCTCCCAAGCAAATGCCCACTTTCCCAAAAAATGTCATCTTTGTTATAGACAAAAGTGGATCTATGTCTGGCAAGAAAATTCAGCAGGTAACTCAAAATAAAGCCTTCTTCCTACTGTTCAAAACCACTTCCTCATGAGCTCTGGACACATTATAGCTTCTGAGTGAACTGAAGTCAATGTATTATAGA
Source organism: Phrynocephalus guinanensis (assembly GCA_037367245.1). NCBI lineage: Eukaryota > Metazoa > Chordata > Lepidosauria > Squamata > Agamidae > Phrynocephalus > Phrynocephalus guinanensis. The sequence continues at coordinate 43,749,552 of CM074734.1, forward strand.
AGGGATGCTACCATGGTATTATCTTGTTCTATCTCTCACTTGCATAACTCTTTTTCATGGATTTGGGTATAACTGCCCACAACATTCAAGGAAAGACATCATCCAAACATCTGGTGCACGTCTAACAAAGCCTATCCAACCTCAACCCCACCCACACCGCACACAGACACCTTTTTTCCAGACAGGTTTCATAGAAGGTTGGTTTGAGGAAGGAAAGTCTCCTCCATCCATAGAGGAGAAAGGAGAACATAGTAATATTATATCCCTGGGAGCTTACTGTGCAGATTGAAACCCTGTAAAACCAGGGTTCCAAATCATGTGAAGGAACTTCTAAAACAGTGGTTCTCAACCTGTGGGTCCCCAGATGTTCCTGGACTGCAACTCCCAGAAATCCTTTCCAGCACAGCGAGTGGTGGAGGCTTCTGGGAGTTGCAGGGGACCCACAGGTTGAGAACCACTGTTCTAGAAGATAGAAGGGGACCAGCACATTCACCCTCCTTGTGTGTTTAATTCACGTACCTCTTCAGTGTTTCCATTATAAACGATTTGGGTCTGTATGTGTATAAAACACTGTATTGCTACCGTTGTGGCAACTTTATAAATGGCCTCTTAACTTTTTCTTAACAATAGCTAACTGAGCAGCAAGCACATCAGCTGCTAGAGCGGCACAATCGGGATGGTTTTACTAAATGTAGTAGATAAGAGGCAAAATCTTCTTGCATGGCTGTACAAATGGAGCTTAAAGCTAAAGAGGGAGATGTGTATACTTGATCATTCTTTGTATGGGCCATAGCAAATGATATTTTAGGAGAGAGAATGCTTCCTTCATGCGGTACCCCTGGTCCAGAATGCCACGTGGCACTGTGGTCCAAAGCAATGTGATCCTTTCCCATGCATATCTGTTCTTCAAAATGTTGACAATTTTGATCCTTCAAGCACTTTTCGCAGGTTAAATTTCTCCTACTCAAAATGCATTTCCAGGAGGCAAAAAGTATCTCTTTTATATTTATAGAAAATTATTACCTTGCCTATATCTCAGCTGAATATGTGCAGATGCAAATTAAGTTACTGGCCTTGGGATACTCTGCCTCTTTGCGATGGTGGGAGTGGAAGTGAACGAACATGGACGTCTGACGAGTGCTCCAATGCTGGAGGCATTCAAGAGAAAATGAGACGGCTGTCCTTCATATACATGCTGTACATTGATTTGGATAACTGCATTGAGGAAAGAGTTGAATTCAGGGGCCTTATAGCCTCCTCCAACTCCATTATTCTATTAATTTAAATGTGATAACCTGTTTCTTGCAAACCAAGGAAGTATCCTTTAAGGCTTCTGAAAAACAGATTATTGAGTGCTTCTTTGAAATTTGATACCCATTGGGACGTATTCAGCTCATATTTAGAAACAATTTTCCCTCAAATGCTGAAAAACGTGTTTCTCATAGCACCTCCTGTCCTGTACCTCTGCATTTTGCCTGGTGCATGTGTGTGTGCATGCACGCACACATGTATGTGTTATTGGCCATTGAAGGATAAACACAACTTCAGTTTGCAAATTTGCCTGGGTTCATATCTTTCTGGATACTCTCTCATGATAATGGAAAGGAGAGCAATCCCAGGAAGGGCAATTCTATTCTATCTTGACTTTCAGCATTTTGTGGGCAGAATGAAATGGGGAAAACAGTTATGGAGGACTACCTAGTTTGTTTATGAGCTCATGACATTTCAGGAATGAAAAAAATGTTGACTAAGGCTGCAGTTTTACCTGGTTTTGATCCTGATATTCTGAAGGTCTGGCTTTTCCTCTTCATCCCGTCACATGATTTAATATGTGAGACAGGAATTCACATGTACAAAGCTGGGTTTTTTTTATTTTAAAGTGCAGTTCAGCCCCCTTGGCCAGCAGGTGGTGCTAGCATTAAAAAAATGGACCACTTTCTGGGAGAAATGAAATCAAAGGACACCCAATGGAGTGTCCTGTTTCTCCGAAGGTGCAGGAAATTTTTAAAAAGCAGCGCCGATCGGCCCCAGGAACAGCCGGTCGGTGCTCTGAGAAAAAAAATAAAGAAATGCAGATCATCTGCGTGGTCCCACGACGTCTGCCTCCTTAAAAGGTGGATTTTTAAGTGAGGCAGAAAATTCCCTACTTCTCCGGTAAGTCAAAAAAACCTCGCTTAAAGGGGCATTACCGGGTTTTCTTTCCTTTTTTTTTTTCAAAAAGCTCGGTGGCCATGGGGACAGGATTTTTGGGCATGATTTATTTAGGAATTTAAACTGCTTTTAAAGGGACGTGGGACCAGGGCCAAAGAAACCTCGCTTAAAGGGGCATTACCGGGTTTTCTTTTCTTTTTTTCCAAAAAGCCTGGTGGCCATGGGGACGGGATTTGGGGGCACGATTTATTTAGGAATTTAAACTGCTTTTAAAGGGATGTGGGACCAGGGCCTAAGATCCAACCTCTAGAATCTCCTACATATTGTGTAGAATCTTTTCTTTGAAAACACCTCACATTTTAGGCTTTAATCTCTGACCCACACCTACATGCCTGAAAACTATATGCCGCTTTGTTCATATTTATAGACAAGAGAGGCCCTGGAGAAGATTTTGGAAGATCTGAATCCTGAAGACCATTTTAATTTAGTTGTCTTTAGCTCAAGTGTCACTGAGTGGCAACCTTCCTTGTTGAAAGCCACAGAAGAGAATGTGGAACTGGCAAAAAAATATGTTCGAACCATTACTGCTCAAGGAGGTAACATTCATCATGTATTTATTATTATTATTATTATTATTATTATTATTATTATTATTATTATTATTATTATTATTATTATTATTTGGTTTTCAGTAGAGATTTGATCATAAATACAAACTTGTGGATGGAATATAGACATGATGGGTATTAAAACAAGACTTGGCACAACTGTCCTCTAGCTAATTTAAGGCTTTTTATGACAGTTTTCCATGTACAGTATATGCTGGATGGAATGTTTTCTTCCTTCATATTCTTCCTTCCACTTTTCAACGTATACATTCCTTTTGGCTTTCAGATTTAGATTACACTAAAATTATTAAGTGGATTCATTCACACTTGTATACCTTTAACCTTCTAATTTATTTATTTTACTTTCTGTGCTCTGGAATCTTTTTGTCTCTTAAATCCTAAACCTGGATCTTATTGGTAGTCCCCGTTAGAATGGAACAAATGAATCAATGAATTTCCACAGAGGCTAACTTATTCAGCAAGAGATTTAATAACTTTACTCTAGCTGGAATGAGCAACTGAATTTAAGTCAAGGATTTTGATTTGTGTAATTTATTTACATGCCCTGTCTTTAGCTATCCTTGTTGCTGACAACTGATTGATTCAATTTCTTATACCTTGGTTGGCCATCTTTCCTCACACCCTTTTGTAAATCTTACTCCCTAGCCAGTCTGTATGAAGACCTGATAAGGAAGGTTATTTTTATAACACCTTGAGGTGTCAGCTGCCACTACCTCCTCCATTTTGCACATCTAATAAGATGAACAGAATTCTTGCTTATACAACAGATGCAGGCTCTGTTGTGGGGTCTTCTCCCTTCTTGGCCTTCTTAGCCTCGTGGCACAGTGGTTAAATGCCTGTACTGCAGCTAAAACTGTGCTCACGACCTGGGGTTCAATCCCAGGTAGCTGGCTCATGGCTGACTCAGCCTTCCATCCTTCCGAGGTCGGTAAAATGAGTACCCAGCTGGTTGGGGGTGGGGGCAATGTGTAGCCTGCATACTGCAATTAAACTGTAAACCGCCCACAGACTACTTGAAATGGTATAGGTCAGTATAGAAGCAGAACACTTTTTGATTTAATATTTCGGGGGCAACACCCTCTTCTGCAGAGCTGTACCAAAAGTTCAAGCATGGCAAAAGATGGAATTGCTAGGAGTTAGTTCTTAGATGTAAATTTCTTTGCAAGAGGAAAATAAATGCCAGGTAGTTTCATAGTTGAGGTATGTTGTGAAGCTGCATCTGATGTTAAGAGAGTATAGAAGTATAGAGAGAGGAAGAACTAAGAGACACAAAGGAAGCTCTTGCAACTTAAAAAAATCCCTCACTGTACCTGATTGGATGCCTGTCAGGGGAAGGAAAAGCCCTCCATGGATAGGCGGAGGGGAAGCATGCATGCCCAAATGCACCCCCCCCCCAATAAGGGCACGGACTGGTCCTGGTCTGTGGCCCAGGGTTTGGGGGACCCCTGCGGTAAGGGATCACTACCTTTCTCAAAGGTAGAACTCTTTCCATCCTTTCAAGGTATGTTGTTGAAACTGCTCATTAATAAAAAGGTTTATATACAGTATGTTGCTGCATAAGTGCAGATGAATGTGTTGTCTTGACACTGCTGAGTCTGCTCTAAAGATTTTGGAAGAACAAACCTGTTTTGCAGCCAGTTTCATTGTTATGTCTACTTTCCTGTTACAGCAACAGATATAAATGGTGCTCTTTTGACTGCAATGCAATCACTGGACAAAGCCACCTCTGCTGAGTTACTGCCAGAGGAAAGTGTCTCCATGATCATGTTGCTGACAGATGGCCAGCCTACTGTTGGTAAGCAAGAAACAGCAAAGAGTCATAGTTTGTTGCTGTTTTCATTTGATGGCCTACAGCTGACTTTACCTCTGTCTCTGAAGAAAGAACTCACCCACACACATAAACTCTGGAGAAAAACAGACCACAACTTTATTAACTAATTTGTTGTTGTTCTGTCATTAAGTCGTGTCCGACCCTTCGTGATTCCATGGACCAGAGCACACCAAGCCCTCCTGTCTTCCACTGCCTCCCGGAGTTTGGTCAAATCCATGTTGGTTGCATCAATGACACCATCCAACCATATCATTCTCTGCTGTCCCCTTTTCCTTTTGCCTTCAATCTTTCCCAGCATCAGGGACTTTCCCAAGGAGTCATTTCTCCTCATGAGGTGGCCAAAGTACTGGAGCCTCAGCTTCAAAATCTGTCCTTCCAGTGAACATTCAGGGTTGATTTCATTAAGCATGGATAGGTTTGATTTCCTTGCAGTCCAGGGGACTCTCAATACTCTCCTCCAGCACCACAGCTCAAAAGCATCAATTCTCCAGTGATCAGCCTTCTTTATAGTCCAGTTCTTACTTCCATACGTCACTACTGGAAAAACCATAGCTTTGACTATCCTGACCTTTGTTGGCAAAGTGATGTCTCTGCTTTTTAAGATGCTGCCTAGGTTTGCCATCGCTTTCCTCCCAAGAAGCAGGCATCTTTTAATTGCGTTGCTGCAATCGTCATCTGCAGTGATCAAGGAGCCCAAGAAAATAAACTCTGTCATTGCCTCCATTTCTTTCCCTTCTGTTTGCCAGGAGGTGATGGGACCGGTGGCCATGATCTTAGTTTTTTTGATGCTGGGATTCAGGCCATTTTTCCCACTCTCCTCTTTCACCCTCATTAAGAGGTTTTTTTAATTCCTCTTCACTTTCTGCTATCAGAGTAATATCATTTGCACATCTGTGATTGTTGATACTTCTTCTGGCAATCTTAATTCCAGTTTAAGATTCATTCAGTCCTGCCTTTCGCATGATGTACTCTGCATACAAGTTAAATAGGCAACATGACAGTATACAGCCTTGTTGTACTCCTTTCCCAAATTTAAACCAATCAGTTGTTCCATATGCAGTTCTGACTGCTGCTGCTTGTCCCACATATAGATTTCTTAGGAGACAGATAAGGTGGTGAGGCACTCCCATTTCTTTAAGAACGTTCCATTGTTTGTTGTGGTCCACACAGTCAAAGTCTTTTACATAGTCAATGAAGTAGAAGTAGATGTTTTTCTCGAACTCTCTGGCTTTCTCCATAATCCAGTGCATGTTGGCAATTTGCTCTCTAGTTCCTCTGCCCCTTCAAAATCCAGCTTGCACTTCTGGGAATTCTCTGTCCACATACTGCTGAAGCCTCCCTTGTAGAATTTTGAGCATAATCTTGATAGCATATAAAATGAGTGCAATTGTACAATAGTCGGAGCATTCTTTGGCATTGCTCTTCTTTGGGATTGGGATGTAGACTGATCTTTTCCAATCCTCTGGCCATTGCCAAATTTGCTGGCATATTGCGTATAGCACCCTTACAGCATCCTCTTTTAAGATTTTAAATAGTTCAACTGAAATGCCATCACCTCCACGATTGGCCTTGTAGTTTGCAATGCATCCTAAGGCCCACTTGACTTCATTTTCCAGCATGTCTGGGTCCAGGTCAGCAACTACACTATCTTGGTTATCAGGGACATCCAGATCTTTCTGGTATAATTCCTCTGTGTATTCTTGCCATCTCTTCCTGATGACTTCTGCTTCTGTTAGATACCTACTAGAGATGGGCACGACTCAAAAAAATGGTGTTTCGTTTGTCGTTTGTCGTTTAGGGGGTCCGTTTCGGTTCGTTTTTGTTTTTTGTGAATTTTTTGCAAAAAAATTTGTTTTTGTTTTCTTACGTAACGAAACGAAAAAATGAAAATGAAAACAAAAAATTGCTGTTTCGTTAGCATTCATTACAGTTCAATGTATTTGCCACAACGAAAATGAAACACACGACAAAATTTCTGTTGTTTTGTTTCGTTTCGTTTCATTTTGGAGACAAAATTCGTTTTTCGTTTTGTTACGTAACGAAACAAAAAACGAAAACGAAAACGAAGAATTGCTCGTTTTGTGCCCATCTCTAATACCTACCATTTTTGTCCTTTATGATATCCATCTTTGCACAAATGCCCCTTTAATAGCTCCAATTTTCTTGAACAGATCTTTGGTTTTTCCTTTTCTATTGTTTTCCTCTATTTCTTTGCACTGTGCATTCAAGAAGGCCGCCCTGTCTCTCCTCGCTATTCTTTGGAAGTCTGCATTCAATATTCTCTATCTTTCCCTTTCTCCCTTGCATTTTGTGTCCCTTCTCTCCTGCTCTATTTGTAGGGCCTCGTTGGACAGCCACTTTGCTTTCTTGCATTTTCTTTTCTTTGGGATAGTTTTCATTGCTGCCTCATGTACAATGTTACAAGCCTCCATCCATAGTTCTTCAGGCATTCTGTCCACCAAATCTACTTCCTTGAATCTATTCTTCACCTCCACTGTGTATTCATAAGGGATTTGACTTGGATTGTACCTGACTGGCCCAGTGGTCTTCCCTATTTTCTTCAAATTAATTTTGAATTTTGCTATAAGTAGCTGATTATCTGAGCTGCAGTCAGCACCAGGTCTCGTTTTTGCTGACTGTGTAGAGCTCCTCCATCTTCGGCCACAGATAACATAATCAATCTGATTCCGGCATTGTCCATCTGGTGATGTTCATGTGCAGAGTCCTACTTTAGCATTCCAATCCCCTATGATGAGAAGAACATATTTCTTTGGCGTCAGTTCTAGAAGGAGTTGCAAGTCTTCATAGAACTGGTCAGTTTCAGCCTCTTCAGCATCGGTAGTTGGTGCATAAACTTGGATTACTGTGATGTTGAAAGGTCTGCCTTGGAATCATACTGAAATCATTCTATCATTTTTGAGCTTGTATTCCAGCACAGTTTTTCCCACTGTTTTGTTCACTATGAGGGTACTCCATTTCTTCTATGGAATTCTTGCCCATAGTAGAAGATGTGATGATCATCTGAAAGGAAGTCACCCATTCCTGTCCATTTAAGTTTGCTGATGCCCAAGATGTCAATGTTTATTCTTGCCATCTCCCGTTTGATCACATCCAGCTTACCCTAGATCTCACACTCCAGGTTCCTATGCAGTATATTTCTTTGCAGCATTGGACATTCTTTTCTCTTCCGGACACATCTGCAGCTGAGCATCCTTTCGGCTTTGGCCCAGCCACTACATTAGCTCTTGAGTTAATTGTCCTTGTCCTCCCCTCTTCCTCATTAGCATATTGGACACCTTCCAGCATGAGGGGCTCATCTTCCAGTGTCATCACTTTTAGCCATTTGTTACTGTTCATGGAGTTTTCTTGGCAGGGATACTGGAGTGGCTTGCCAGTTCCTACCCCAGGTGGACCACATTCAGTCAGAACTCTCCACTATTACCTGTCCGTCTTGGGTAGCCCTGAAGGCATAGCTCATAGCTTCTCTGAGTTACTCAAGCCCCTTTGCCATGACAAGGCAGTGGTCCATGAATATGTTATTAACTAATTACAGTGCAGCTAATATGGCCAGGCATTGGTTTGGATCCCAACATCCATGAACCCTACTGTTCTACAATGTAACCTGTCTCCTTAAGAGACTCTCAAGGATGAACTTCCAGGCACCATGTGGACGTAAGCCACTACATGGCACCACTGTCCTCCTCCTGGGGGCAGAAGGGGGGCATATGCCCCACCCCCTAGCTGGGCAAAGCACAACCCCCACCCCCACAGCCACCAGTTTAGATCCAGCCAGGCTTTGCAGGGCACCACCTGCTGCCTGCCAACCACAGGATCCATCCCAATGCCTTTTAAAAAGCCTTCCAACAAGTTGTGACAACATGTAAACAACCACAAAACCATTAGAGTGTGAGAGGGTCGGGCAAGCCATCTTCAGCGAGACTGGGGGCTTCCGGCCCCAGCATGTCCTTTTAATGGTGTGCCAGAGGACCGTGCCAAATACTCCACCACATCATGTCCACTGGCCGATGTCCCTCCTTTCTGGATGCTGCCCGGCCAATCCCGGCCTTGCAGCACATCCAGGTCTTACTCCTTCTCTTCCGGCGGTGCCCCACATAGCAGCCGCCATTGCTGGGTCACCCTCCATCCTCTTCACTGTACCGGCTTCAATGTGGCACCCTGGTAAATCAGGGTCCCATCCTTATAGGTATTTCCAAAACTATTCTTAATTGTACTATTAGCTCAATCGGACTAATGTGTGTTGCGGTATCTTATTCCACAATGTCTCCTTGTCTGTTCAGATCGACACACTGCAGTTTCACAGATCCTTCAAAGTTTCCCTTGGGGAGTGGGGAATAGCAGATTTGTTTGCATGTATTTTGCACATTGAATGTCTATTCATACTCCAATATACTGGATGAAGGGAGAATCAAATAAGCAGGAAAGCCTCATCTGGATTAAAAGAAGAATGCAGAGAATAGCAGAAGGAAATACTGTATACATAAAGAGGCAGGCATACAAACAGAAACGGAGAGAGAGAAAGAGAGACAGGCAGACAGGCAGACAGGCAGGCATACAGATCAGGGAAGAGAGAGATAGGGGGAAAGAGAATGAGGAAGAAACATCAATGGGCACAAAGATGCTAAGAGCAATGCGTTCTCCTCTAGAGTCCTCCTCTTCCAATTTCACCATCCATTCCCTTGCCTCTTCCACTGTGTTTAGAGCTGTTGAGTGACACACCCCTGCCTTCTGTTCCCATCATGGCATTAAAAATCACTCCAAACGATTGTTTTGGAAGACATCATTTCAGAACTCCTTTTTATGTGCTCTTATCAAAGGCGAGAGCACATAAACATCTTCTTTTCTTTCTTTCTTTCTTTCCTTTCTTTCCTTTTTTCTTTTAGCACATACCATAATTTACAACAGGTTTCAATAGACAGACCATTCTTTTTTATCTCCATACATGATAGGTGAGATAAACATTGGTAAGATTCAAGAAAGCATAAAAAGTGCCAATAATGGAAAGTACATCCTCTACTGCCTTGGCTTTGGATTTGATGTCAGCTACTCCTTTCTGGAGAAGATGGCCTTAGACAACTTAGGCCTTGCTCGGCGTATATATGAGGACTCAGATGCAGCCCTGCAGCTCCAGGTGAGGAGAGGAGGAGGAGGAGGAGGAGGAAGAAGGAGAACAAAATAATCTAATATTTTAAATGAATAGATATAACCATACCTAAAATAATTATCCAGAAATGCTAAACATCTCTTGCATTGATTGCTAAATCTTAATGAACAAAAAATTTCTATAAAAAGATTGACCAGTTTTATTTTGGCAAAAGAGTTTTTCTTCCTGCACCCCTATTCATGAGATACAGCAGATTGGGTTCATTCAAAAAGTAGCCTATGAAGCCCAAATCAATCTTCTTAGTCCTTAAGACGAGTTTCTGCTGGTTTTCCTGCAACAAATACCAGCAGTGGCCCTCTGGATATATCTGTAAGTGTCACTATACCCATATAGTATCTGTATTTTCTGAGATTGCTTCCTGTACTTACCTTTCCGCTCCTCGATCTCATTCAAGGGCTTTTATCAAGAGGTTGCTACTCCCATCCTGAGGGGAATTGAAATGAAGTATCCTGACAGTGCCCGAGAGATCACTCAGAATACTTTCAACATTCTCTTTGATGGCTCTGAAATTGTCGTCGCTGGAAAGCTGGACAATGAGATTGATGTTTTTCCTGTGAAGATTGAAGCTCAAGCAGTAAGTTATGTACACAAGGGGAGCTTCTCTGACTGAACAAGAAATTGTAGCTGAATTTGAATGAGGACAACACGTGTTCCAGAGACACAAGTGGGCCACACAGGAGCACTGCTAGAGGGGAGGCACGGGCCCTTAAGCAGCCTGCTTGTGTTTTTATACTGTTATATATTTTTATGTTGCTTCTGCTCAGTTCTCCGCCTTCTACAAGAAACGGTCATCCACTCTCTTCTTCCTGAAGCCTCTAATTTGCCCTAAAACCAAGCTTACAAGAACAGCCTGGGGGCCTTTCAGGAAGAAATAATATGACATTGTGGAGGGATCTTACATGTGGGGAAGTGCCTTCGATTCTGGTGAGATTGCCATCAGGAGTCTATTGTTGGATCTTGACCTATGGATGCAATAAGAGGTGCCTTTGGTTCTCCAGTGCTTTAGAAAGTCCACTCAAGCAGATCGTTCTGTGAACAACCATTTGTGTAGGAAGGAAAATGTGTCGGTTATAGCCACCATCTAAACTGGTCCAATGGGGACATTTCTCCCATTCTGCCTGCAGCCCTCCATGTGCTACCTTCCTCTTCAGCTGTGGTCAAGCAGGAGCTATTCAAGGAGAGAACGGTGCCTCTGGTTGTGATGAGGGAGGCAGCTCTATTTGAGGGTTGCCAACATGGGATCCTATCTTGGAGTCAGATTCTGTGTTGCTGTGAATAACTTCTCTGTTTCCACTTGGCAGAACGGTTTCAATCTGACCCTTCAAAAGGATGAAAATGTCATGGAAAAGGAGCAAATATTTCAAGATCCAAAATACATCTTTGGAAAGTTCACAGAGAGATTATGGGCCTATTTAACCATTCAACAACTGCTGGAAAAATCGTAAGCAAAGGCTATGTTCAGATTTCATTTAATCGCTTGACAAATACTCATTCCTTCAGTGCTTAAAGTGCCCCAAACCTGATGCCTTCAAATGGCACAACTGGCCTTCCCCTTCACAGGGAGGGCCGTGTTCTTTATTGCACCAGGATAGTTTCTGAAGAGAGCTAAAAGCAATGGCTTGTATCCTGTTAAGAACATAAGGGAAATCACATAAGCTTCCTTCCATTCCAACAAAGCCTCGTCATTTGTCTGATTGCTGCACTGGCTGTGCAACCAGTCTTGCAACCCCCGTGAGACAAGGCATGCAACAGGAAGCCGGGCACAGCAAGGAAATATGGTTATGCCTCAAAACATATTGGTGGCTCTATCTGCTGATCAATAAAGAGGCCCTTTAGAGAATCCTGGTCTCTATTAAATCCACCTCAGATTACAGTGCATTGCATTGGTGGATCTTGGATCTGGACATTACCCCACCAACGATGTATGAACCCAGCGATGAAATCCAGAACCATGCAGCCACTCTATTTCCTCTACTTAGCTGATACTTCCAGAAGCTTGAGCAAAAGAAGAATCTAGGCAGCATTACAGTCTGGCCTATGATCCAGCTGGTTTACCTAGTCCCCAGATCTTACAGTCCTGGCCAGGTTACCCTTAAATTGTCTGTTGGAACTGTTGGAAACTCCCATTGAGATCTGAGGTCCCCAAAACCACCCACTACCAGAAAGGACCTCCTCTGTTACCAAACAGTCTACACACATGCTTCATCCTGTCATGGGCCTGTAGGGAGGATAAAAAGGAACTGACAAGTAAGCGGTGATATCGTGGGAAATAAAGCAATAATTGGTGGCAACACTTGGAAGCAGCTGAGTATGTCAGTCTTTGCATTTTGCTCCTCTGGACAGTGCATCGAATCAAGCAGTGCTAATTTTGTTGCTTTACTCTAGAGTTTCAGCTCAGGAGCAAGAGAAGAAAAACCTGGAGGCTCAAGCTTTGAACCTCTCCTTGAAGTTCAGCTTTGTTACCCCCCTCACCTCTATGGTGGTCACCAAACCTGATGCCGAGGATGTGGCAAACAAGCCAACAGAAGCAGGTACGTGGACACAAAAAGTGACGTTTCCCCCCTTTCTTGTAAGCCAGTTTTCAGGAGGATGTAGCCACGATATCACCCTTCTTTCCTGAATGTTGTTCGGGGTGAAAGCTACAATTCTAACTAGCCAACGTGGCTGTATTCTATGTTGCACTTCCTTGTCCAGGTCATCTTGGGCTAATCTACTTTTATATAAATCCAATAAATAAATAAATTCCAGGCCACTCCAGAACTTGTTAATTCTACACCAGCTGCAAAAGAGAAGGGCAAACAAGGTGATTTTTGACTGGGGAACCTTGGCTGCAGAAAGGGAGGGGTGGGGAGAGGCTCCCTGGAGGAAGCCTCTTTGCAAATGAGGTGACTAGAACAGTGGAATCCAGGCTGCAGCACGAGATGGGAGAGTCTCCGTGCAGGTATCTTATCTCTAGATGAAAATCTGTGATAGATATGTAGTGGGAACTGCTGTATTCGCTCTATGAGACACACAGACATTTCCCCTTACTTCTGAGGTGGTGAAAAGTGTGTCTTTACAGAGCAAAAAATACTGTACATCCTTTCTAGATTTCATATGAAAAGCATAAAAGCCAAAGATATTGCAACTTGCAAGCTTGTAACTTTTGAGAAGGCATAGGCATGTTGTTTTATCTTGCAAAAATCATCCTTATAGTTATGAACAAAGCTATAGGCAAAAAAAAATACTTAAATGCTTAAAAAACCTGTCATTTTATACAAAATTTATGAATGATAAAATTCAGGAAATAATATAGAAAAAATATAAGAGCGTAAGTACAATAAAATATCAAAACAATGTTTTAAGTCACATTGTGAAATACAGGAGCATCTTCATTAAGAGTACAGAGTAAAATATGAACAACAGGGACTTATAGCATAACAACACAGAGAATACATATCTAGAATATTCCTTTAATGAAAGGAATTTAAAAGTATTTAAACTTTTAAAGTAATAATTTACAAAATCAAAAGCATGACTTAGCTCTAAGTATATAGTAAATATACAGTAATATATATTATCTCTAAAACAAGAAAAGCTCATCCGCCTTTATCTGCGTTATTCCCATGGCTATGTCCTGGCTGCTCTCGGTCAGTCTGCATCTCCTCACTTGTTTGTACCACAAGATGTTTCTGCATCCTTTAAAATGGTTCCCACCAATATTGATGGCTGTATGTCTTGTGAAGGTTCTCCTAGACTGAAAGAAATACCTTGTTCTTATACTATTGAGGTCTTAAATAGACAAAACATTGTTGCATAGAATATTAACTCTACCCAGAAGATGGATCTCCAAGCAGCCAAGATTGCTAGGCACTGCGAAGCAGACCCAGGTTGGAGTAACTTCCTTATTTGTGCAGTGCATCCTGAAAGAGTGTAATAAGCTTTTACATTTAAAATGCTTCATTCACAAAAGTAAGAATATTATATGAGTTCATATTACTCATTGTGAGTACACTGAATTAGGGAATTAATAATTATTTGTTGTGAGGCCAAAATCTCAAAAACTGAATTGTGTTGTACTGAATTGTGCTTTCTTATCAAGAAACCAATTACTTAAAATAGCATTCATCTTTTCAACCTTTGCACTGTTTTGTCAAAGCTTTTTTTCACTACAACAGATGGTTTTTCTAATCTGTTCTGCACAGGTTTCCACATCTATTTTGTATTATTTCTCTGTTAATTTACATTATAGATGAACAAAGCTTAAGCAGCAATATAAATTACACTCCGTTTTTTTGTGGTTGTCTCTCTTCACACAACGTAACCACCACTGTTTACTTTTTTATCATGGCAGCTGACCCAAAATGAGGTACTTTTGCCTTCTTACCTCATCGGTGTTCCAAAACAAAGTTGCTGTTTTGGCAAACTGTTCCCCAACTGTAGTTTTGGAGTAATGCTTTCATGTTTAAGGTGCCTCTTGGGGGCACATTTTAAAAGGACTTTTCAATTTTGCATCCATGCAGTCATTTATGTTCATTCCCCCCCTGATATATATATATATATATATATATATATATATATATATATATATGTTTTCGTAGATTTTCACGGGTATAGGTATGCATGTTAGGGTGGATTCGGGTTTCTTCCCGTGTAGAAATCTGGTTGTTTTGGCGACGTTTCGACGAGGTCTCACTCGTCATCTTCAGGCTGGTGTTCTGGCTTCTTTCTTCTTGAAGCAAAGCGTGATCTCAGTTGAAGTCCTTCTATAAATACTGCTGGGGTGTGTGGTTTGCTTGCTCTGTTGCTGATTGTAGGTTCGTTTGTTCTTTTGTGATCTGCTGTGTGGCTGAGGCGATCGTTAAGGGCTTAACTGCTGGTGGGTTAGATGGCTGTTTAGAGACATCATGTGTGGGTGAGGTGCTGGATGTGTGTTTATTAGCCTTTTGTTTCTTAACGACCTTGGTGATGGGTGTTCTGGCAGCATCCTGGGCTTTGGTGGAGTGGGGTCCTGTGTCTTGTGAATTCATTTTGGTCTGGCTGCGTGTCTGTGGTCTCCCAATGTTTTTTTGGCGTGTGTAAGTGTGCTCCATGTGGTGGCTGGAGTGGGGAGTAGCGGTAGATGGTGCAGTCGTGGTTTTGTTATTGGATGGTGGTTTCGTTTCATCTGTGGGAAGGGTCTGGGTTTGTGTTTGGTGTGGATGGAAGGTGGTGGCATCTTGTGTCCTTTTGGACCTGGTGTCAGTCTTTGTGACAGAGGCTCGTCTGTTGACCAGGGCTAGTTTCCAGATGTCAGGCAAGCGGGAGGTGTCATCACGTTTATTCATGTTGTTTGGGTGTTTCTCTATTTCAATGGCTTCCATGATTATTCCACAAACTGGAAAAACGCCAGAAGCCCAACCCCCCACAGCAGCCCATGAAACAAACAGTTCACAACATATCAGACAGGACACTCACCATCGCAGAGACCAAAGTCCTGTCCAAAGGATTCAACTTTGCAGTCGCCCCCAGACACATCCCCACTGAAAACATCATATGCGGAGTGGAAGCCAGCCTAACCAAAATCAACCCAGATGAAGCCAACAAAATCAGACTCGAAGTCACCAATATCCTCTGCTCCAGCAAACCACCCAGAAGCAATTTACACAAAGAAGAACAAAAAGCCCTCACCAACCTGAGGAAAGACAACAACATAATCATTCTCCCAGCAGACAAAGGCAATGCCACAGTGGTGATGAACACATCTGACTACCAAGCCAAACTATCCAACCTACTACAAGACCCTGCTTACATACCTTTGAACACAGACCCCACCACCTACCTGGAAAAAACCACCAAAGCCAAAATAAAAGCCTCACCCTTAAGTGAAGAAATCAAGCCAAGCATCATCCCCAGAGAGAAATCATCCAGATGCCCCAAGCTCTACGGCCTCCCCAAGATTCACAAAGAAGGAACACCTCTCAGACCCATAGTCAGCTCCATAGGCTCACCCCTACAAAACCTCGCCAAATTTCTTGCCAAACAACTCCAGCCCTATGCAGAATCCATCTCTTCATACGTACAAAACTCGTTCCACTTCATAGAAATTATAAAGAAACAAGACCTACAACCCAATGACCTACTCGTGAGCTTCGATGTTGTTTCGCTCTTCACACAAGTGCCCATTCAAGAAGCCTTGACAGCTATCCACAACAAATACAACCCCCCCAAGCACATCCTAGATCTGACCAACCACTGCCTAACCAACACATACTTCATCCACAATGGACAAAGATACAAACAGATAGAAGGAGCACCCATGGGATCACCCCTCTCACCGGTCATCGCAAACCTATATATGGAACACTTTGAAACCAACGCGTTACAGAAGTCCGAACATAAACCCAAACTCTGGCTCAGATATGTTGACGACACCTTTGTTATCTGGCCACACGGGAAAGACAAACTGAACAACTTCCTCACACATCTCAACAGCCTACACCCCAAAATACAATTCACTATGGAAATAGAAGCCAACAACCAACTTCCCTTCCTGGACGTCCTAATCTACAAAAAACCCGACGGCTCCTTAGGACATACCATCTACCGGAAAAAAACACATACAAACCGCTACTTAAATGCACAATCACACCACCACCCTGCACAGATCAACTCCGTAGCAAAAACCCTCATCTCCAGAACCAAACGCCTCGCTGACAAAGACCACCTAAAAACTGAATTACACACTCTCTCGAATGCTTTAATTGCGAACGGATTCCAAAAAAACACACCATCACCAAACTAATCCAAAAAGAAACACCCCCCAAGAACCAAAAACAGAAGAGAACAACGGCACTGCCCTCCTCCCTTACATCAAAGGCACACAGACAAAATAAGCAAAATTCTCCACAAACACAATATCAAGACAACCTTTTTTAAGAAACCCCAAAGACAAGATTGAGCTAGAAAACCAAGGAGTCTACGAAATACCATGCAAAGTCTGCCCAGCCACATACATCGGACAGACAAACAGGAGAATAAGCGCACGCATCGCAGAACACAAGAACGCAGTCAAAAAAGAAGAAAAATCTTCCTCTCTCTTCCAGCACATAAAAACAACAGGTCATGAAATTGATTTTAAAAGAACCAAACTCATCTCCAAAACTGAACACTTCAACAGTCGAATAATCATGGAAGCCATTGAAATAGAGAAACACCCAAACAACATGAATAAACGTGATGACACCTCCCGCTTGCCTGACATCTGGAAACTAGCCCTGGTCAACAGACGAGCCTCTGTCACAAAGACTGACACCAGGTCCAAAAGGACACAAGATGCCACCACCTTCCATCCCCAAACACAAACCCAGACCCTTCCCACAGATGAAACGAAACCACCATCCAA
Source organism: Phrynocephalus guinanensis (assembly GCA_037367245.1). NCBI lineage: Eukaryota > Metazoa > Chordata > Lepidosauria > Squamata > Agamidae > Phrynocephalus > Phrynocephalus guinanensis. The sequence continues at coordinate 43,766,708 of CM074734.1, forward strand.
TAACAAAACCACGACTGCACCATCTACCGCTACTCCCCACTCCAGCCACCACATGGAGCACACTTACACACGCCAAAAAAAAATTGGGAGACCACAGACACGCAGCCAGACCAAAATGAATTCACAAGACACAGGACCCCACTCCACCAAAGCCCAGGATGCTGCCAGAACACCCATCACCAAGGTCGTTAAGAAACAAAAGGCTAATAAACACACATCCAGCACCTCACCCACACATGATGTCTCTAAACAGCCATCTAACCCACCAGCAGTTAAGCCCTTAACGATCGCCTCAGCCACACAGCAGATCACAAAAGAACAAACGAACCTACAATCAGCAACAGAGCAAGCAAACCACACACACCCAGCAGTATTTATAGAAGGACTTCAACTGAGATCACGCTTTGCTTCAAGAAGAAAGAAGCCAGAACACCAGCCTGAAGATGACGAGTGAGACCTCGTCGAAACGTCGCCAAAACAACCAGATTTCTACACGGGAAGAAACCCGAATCCACCCTAACATGCATACCTATACCCGTGAAAATCTACGAAAACATATATATATATATATATATATATATATATATATATATATATATATATATATATATATATATATATATATATTTCTATATATATTTCTATCAAAGGAGTTCCCTTTTGGGAAATTGGTGCGGTATATATAAATATAAAAATAAATAAATAAATAAATAAAATCCATAAATAAAATCCATAATTAAAATCCATAATTAAGGGAATGTTAATAATTGCATTACGGTGCTAAAAGCTTTTGTCCTGCTTTGCAAAAGTATGTTGTTTTACTTGCGTTCCTCCCATCTTGATTTATTTCTAGGGCTCTACAGCTTTCTATGCCCTACTTTCAAGCAGCAAATAAGCCTGGCTTTCTGCCAAATTAAAATTTTTACTTAGAGAACTAGATGGATAGATCTGTCCAGTACTGTGAATCTATAAAGAGCATCGGTCATAGATATGAGGCTTTATTTGTTTGTTTAAACATACCTAAAGGTTGTGACAGACTCGTTTCTACGAAACAATTAAATGTAACAGTGATCATATATTCTGCCTCTTATCTTCATTTTTACAAAGACAACAGGGTTCCGCTCCCTTTAAAAATGAAACTTAGGCCTCTGGACCAGCTAATGGTCAAAAGAGATATTGGGTAGTGTGCCCTTACTTTGGTAGGAGTGCTTCTGCTCCTACAAGCCAGGTATTTTTTTCTTTTTCTTTTCTTTTTTGTGAATCACGCCCTTTTCTTCCATCTCTTAGTGTTTCATCTTAGGTCTTGCAAAGGATCCTTGAAATATCAGGAATAGCTTGAGCAAAGCATGAGCAAAGGTGGAAGGTTTTCTTTGTGTATTTGTTTGTTTGTTTGTTGCCAAAGTGACATTTCCCCCAAATAATACAATCCATTTCTCATTGAAAGCCAGCCCATCAAACCAACATTTTATAACCAAAATGAATGCTGCAGCAACCCCTCCTATACACGAGGGCCATTTAGCAGCCTGGAAAGCCTCACCAAAACGGTTGTATGAGGAGAATGCCTTCTGCCTCCTTGATAAATACGCAATGTGTTGAAATAAATCCTTTGAATCAAGTGATTACGGTTACTCTGAGGACGAGGACTTGATCATGAAAGTTCACATTAAAATACAGCAATTAGTCTTTCGGTGTCACAATGTTTTTGTCTTTATTTATTTGTTTGTCTTTGCATAATAGGGTTGTTCTGCTTGTCAGAAAACCAACATATAGGGCACCTTGAAAATTAAGGTCTACTAGACATAGACTCAATAAAACCTGTTAACCATTAAAATGTCAGTAGATTGTTGATTCTCCCCCCCCCCCCCCCGAATGGTCCAATCGGTTGTGTGGTTCAGTGTGCCTAGCCTATGTTATACTGCAGAATTCTTTAGTGAGCCAGGGCAGTGCAGTAGCTACAGTGGGAAACCAAGTGAATGTGCCCTGATTCTGTCAGGTCCTTGGCCCAGTTTCAAAAGATCCAATTAAGTCTGGATGTGACCAAGTCTGAGGTCCTTCTTCTCACATCCAACTCAGAGGGGGGAAAGGAAAGAAAAGAGCAAGAGGAAATGGATATCAGGAAGAGAGTGAGAAAGAAAAGGTGGAAAGAGAGAAAACTCTGCCCATTTTAGCAACCCATATTGCCCATTGTTATTGAAAGGAAATTGTTGACAAATTACTCCCTGTTCGACAGAGCAGCAGCAACAGCAGCAGCAGCAGCAACAACAACAACAAGAACAAGAACAACAGAGGTTGCTCACCAGAAGTTTGAGGGTCTGACTCAGCCCAGGGAGATCCAGGTTCAAAGCCTCCTTTAGCTCCAAAGTCTGGGATGTGTCATTATTATATCACCTATATTACCTCGCAGGGATTTGTGGGGAAGGGGGGTAAATGGGAGGGGGATGGTCACTTTTACTGTCCTGAACTCTTTGAGGAAGGAACAGATTAAAATGTAACAAACAATAGGCCTGTTCCATTGCCAAGAGTCAAATAACAGACAATTACAGATGCCAAACTCATGAACTTTTATCATTCTTATGAAAGATGTACACTGAAAAGATGTCTAAGGAGGTCATAGATTTGTAAATTTCACTTCATGGAAGGGTCTTGGGGAGTAACCCAAGAATTTAAACATGAGGCAACAAAAATCAATAGGACTTGCACACAAATAAAGCTGATACTAGTCCTTTCACTCTTTTTTTCTCTGGGCAGATAATGAGAATTTTGCAGATGCTCAATTTCTCAGCGGTGGTATGTATACCTGTGCTACTAATTTCATACCAGCAACATATTTCTCATAATTTATAAAGTCAGAAAAATGTTTTAACTGTATGAATCTCTCAGGCAGCAGTATTCAGGTTCAATCTTCACGAAGAAGTTTTCTCAGGAGACCAGAAAATCGTTACAGGGGACAACCAGGTATCCTTGTCAACCACTTGTCTCAAATGAAAGGGTTACTAGACAAATGGATGCTTAAACATAAATTTTCTCATTTGGAAAAGTTAGATTAGAGATGAGGACGAACCACCAAAGTTGACAAACCTGGAATTTCCTCACCCTGAACTGAGGAAGCAGTAGAGATCCACAGATGTCCCTGGGGCAGCCAATGAGTCACTTGATTCATCCATTCTTCTTATTTTAGACATCCCCTCCCCCTTGAGCTGTGAAAACAAAATACCCCGATCCCCCTGCCTTCTCTGCTTCTGCTGCTATTTTAAATGTATATGTATTATTTTTAAAACCTGGAAAGTGGGGAGATGCACAGATGTTCCTGGGCCAGCCAACAGGCTAGCAGAGGGGGAAATCATAGTCTGAAATGGCAGCAGCAGTGGCTGCAGAAGGACAAGGCAAGGTAAGAAAGTAGTGGGAAGGGGAGCAGGCTATAGAGGCAAGGGGGTCTCCACTCTTTAATTTTAATTTTTATTTTTAGGCAAGCAAACTGGTCTGGCAGAACTGTAGTATTGCTTGTTTATAAAGGAACAAATAAAAAAGGTCAATATTTGTTATTTCATATTCATCAGCGTCTCTGGATGAATATCAAATGAAAAATATTGAGCAAATCAGCAATTGCTGACAAATATTGCAATTTGGTTTTTGTTGTCCTTACAAATCTACAAATCAGTTCCAGTGTTCCAATTCAAATTTGAACTTGAAAAATAGGAAGCACCGGGGGGGTGCACGTTTAAGATTAGTTAACAGCACTAGTATTTGAAGCCCTAAGATAAATGTCATGAATGAGCAACATGGTTACAAAACAATAGATTTGTCAAGAATAGGGATGGGCTATTTGTTTTGGAATCACCAAGCAAGCCCAGGTGGTGTTTGGAAGCCTCTGACACACAAGCAGCCAATCACTTGCCTTGTTCTGCGCCAGCATGGAGCTACACTCCAACAAGGAAGCAGGCTGTAATGTCATCTTAGCTTCTACGTGGTGCTGGCCAATCAGGAGCTGTGCAGGGACAGGCATCATCCTGCCTCCCTGTCTGATTGGCCAGCACCACAGAGAAGCAAAGATGACGTCAAAGCCTGCTTCTTTGTTGGAGCTCGGCTCTGTGCGGGCACAGAACAAGGTACAGTAAGTGATTCGCTGTTTGTGTCTCAGAGGCTTCCGAACACCACCTGGGCTCGCAAATTGTTTCAGCAGGTTCCGAAACGAATAGCCCATCCGTAGTCAAGATGGTCCCTTAACAATATAGAACCCTGAAACTATGGCAAAAGTTGTTTGTAGAGTGCTTAAACCAAAGAATTCTTTACAATGATAACTACCTTATAAGTTGCACCATTAAAAAACTTCCAGAACCAAAACTCAAATAAAGGAGATGGGCGGGGCTTATATAGAGCCAGTGAGTCAAGCTCCACGCTCAGTGCTGGAATCCTAATTAAAGTCTTTTTAAGAGATGTTTAATTTTCTCTTCAATGTGTGCTGAGCTGGAGTGCTCACCACCTCCCAAGGTATGTATGTATGTATGTATGTATGTATGTATGTATGTATGTATGTATGTATGTATGTATGTATGTATGTATGTATGTACCACCTGTTTCTCTGTAGTAGGGGAAACAACTGATAAATCTATGAGACAAACACTACTTTAAACACTATTTTAAAATGCTGTCATATTAAAATAGTTAAGCCTGTATTAGGATTAAAAACCAAAATTAAGACAGTATAAAAACATTTTAAAAACCTGTACATTATAAACCAGTCTTTACCTGATGACAATGGGGACAGGCTCTCTCTCATGTTCTCAACAAAGGAGCTTCGGAAGGTGATGGAACTGAGAAAAGGGCCTCCCCAGAAGATCTTAAAAAGCAAGAAGACCCATAAGGGATGATACTGTTATTCAAACTGGTTCTGTTTTTTGTTTTTTGTTTTGTACTGCTCTAACAGTTAGGAAGTTTTTCCTGAAATCTAAGCTTAAATCTGATTTCCTGTAGCTTGAGCCTATTGTTATGTGTCCTGCACACTGTGATCCCAGACAGATCCTACCCTTCCTCTGTAGGACAACCTTTCAAGTACTGTATTTTAAAAATGCTGTCATAGGTTCCCTTGCTCTTCTTTTCTCAAGGGTAAACCTGCCCCATTATGTCCATCTTTTCTCCTCTGAATTGGTTCTTTCCAGTCTTGGGCTATTATGTGAGCAACCAAAGTGGGACTTCACAGGTGGCACGGCCTCTCTGTCAACTCCCTTAAACCAGGCCCTCTTGCCTGCACATGCATTAGCAATCCAGTTCAGTCCAGTGCCAGCCTGCAGATCCCAACCCTGCCAAGACATCATTTCCAGTCAAGGGAAAATCTTTTAAGTGATATTAAGGGCATGGGATACAGTATAAGTATCTTGTATTGTGTATCTGTCAATAACGAAGCATAAAAAAATGCCTCACTGTCCACGTATATGAAGATTCCCATGGGGGTCCAGCCCTCTGTATCTTGCTGCTTAAGGTGGCGCCCAAATGGTTGATCTTATGCCCCTACTCTGCCAAGGAACAACACTTCAAAGAACCCTTGCAGTGCTCTTCTGAACATCACCTTCTCCCTCATGGCCTTCCTGCTGGTGGGATGTGAAGCGCGTTGCCTCCCTCTGAGGCCTGAACAGGACCAACCCTATTCTAAAGAGAAGGCAATTTGCCCAATTGCCCAGTTCCCAAGTTACCTCCTGGCCACCTTGGTCGGTGATGATCATTCTCTTACTGGCTCTTTGTCGTTACTATAATGACATAGATATGAAACCTGCCTCCTGCATGTGTTTCAGAACACTTTGAAATGCCAAAAACAACGGAATAACAATGTATATTTTTACAGGCATACCAGGTCCTCCAGGTTTCCCCACAATGAGAGGTAACTATTTTTATGATTGTGCAGGAAGTCTTGTGAAGTCAGGTACCTGCAAATTCTCGAGAAAGCTTGGCGGTTGGGGGAGTCTGGGAAATGTAGTCTCACAAAGAAGACCAAGCATTCTGAGACCTTAATAGTATAGCATATCAATTTCCTATACTAGATCTTATTAGTAAACCATATTCCCACTGAGAACCATGTGTTCCTAAAATATTTTGAAATATCAAAGATAACTGAATAACAATGGCTATTTTTACAGGCTTACCATATCCTCTTGGCATGCCAATGGTTGCTTCTGGTATGCTCCACCGTGACTACGATTATGGACGAAGTCAACCCATTCTAGGTATGTGCAAGTTCCTGAGAAAGCTTGTTGGTTCCTTGGGAATGTAGTCCAAAAAAAGAAGACAAAGGATTCTGGCATCTTAATAGTACAGTATAACATATCTGTTTTCACAAGGTGCTCTGCGTTTTGCCAATTCACTCCCTGCTGCCACCCCCCTATAATGCTATCTCCCAACCCTCCCAAGAGAATTTTCAGAGGATATAATCTAGAGCAGCAGTTCCTAATCTTGGATAACACAGGAGTCCTTGGACTGTGATTCCCAGACAATCCCAGCCAGCCTAGCTGGTGGTGAGGGCTTCTGGGAATCGCAGTCTAAGAACACCTGGGTTGTCCAAGTTTGGGAACGACTGATATTTATTTATTTATTTATTTATTTATTTATTTATTTATTTATTTATTTATTTATTTTTTAATTTTTAAAATTTTATTGAACATAAAAAAGAACAAAATAACAATAATAAACAGTAATAGACAATCATAAACAATACAAAGTGCCCCCCACCCCCAAGAAACCGTCCAGTATTCTTGCATCTTCTCTTTCTTCTTCATCTTTTTTTCTTTTTCTTCCAATAGGCTTCTTAAGGTCCTTTACGCCAGAACTGTGTTGGGTTATAAGTTGGTTGTATCCCTTTCCCTTTTAATAATACATAATCTATAAATTTCCCCCAAACATCATAGAAAATATCTTTTTTTATTTCACCTCTCAAAACTTTTATATTACAAGATAGTTTACCATTTAACGCTATGTCCCACACTTCCTTATACCATTCAGCAATTTTAAGGTCTGATTTCAATTTCCAGTTCCTAGCAATAATCAGTCTAGCTCCTGTCATAAGATTTGCTATTAATTCTTTAGTTTTCACATCATATTCATTAATAGATGGTAATGATAACAAAGCAATTTCCGGTACACATTTAATATCGGTTTGTATTATTTCTCTTATCTCCTCAAAGATCTCTTGCCAAAACTTTTGAACTATTTCACATTCCCACCATAAATGAAAATAGGTACCTGTCTTTTTTTCGCATTTCCAGCAGAGCTTAGAATATTTTGGATTCATTCTATTCATTCTGACTGGAGTCATATACCATCTTAAAACTAGTTTGAAGTAGTTTTCTTTTATTCTGACTGATAATGACCGTAAAAATCCTCAAATTCCAAATTCTTTTCCATTCATCATTATTTATTTATTTCTCTATGTCTTGTTTCCATAGCTCTCTTATTGTATCTTGTTCCCTATTCTCAAATGAATCTTGAATTATTTTATATAGTTTACCAACTATTCCTTTCCCTGTATTTCCTTTCTCTGATTCATATGTTGTCAGAAATTGCTCAAATTTTGTATATCCTCTAAGTTGTGTATTTTTCCTAGTCCATCTTTCGTCCAGCTGTCTAACTGGGCGTAATTCAACCAGGACAATTCCTGAGTTTGCAGAATACGTTTAATTTCTTGTTTTGATGTCATCTTTTTAATCCAATCTTTTAGTCTTGCCACTTTCCTTAATTTAAATAAGTCTCCCAATTTCTTCATGTTCGTGGGGAAATTTTTCCTGATCGATCACCGCGCCAAGCGGGGAACCTTCCTGTATCAATTTCTTTCCATACTTTTTCCAAGTGAGCAATAGGGAACTTAGAAGAGGGTTTTTAATTGGGTAACTTTTCCTTTTTTGGGGGAAACTAAATACATATTTATTTATGTCTTCATTTAGTTCCTCTGATTGAAGTTCCCACCATATTAGTTTTTTTGCGGTTTAAATAGTATTTCCCCCAGGGAGCTAATCTGATTAGCTATGTAATACATTCTAAGATTAGGTATACCTATACCTCCCTCTTTTTGAGATCTGTACCATAAGCTTTTATTTATTCTTGCTTTTTTTTCACCATTGCAAAATTTATTTAAAAGATCTTGATAGACTTTAATTTCAGTTTCTGTGTATTGAATAGGTAACATTCTAAAAAGAAAATTTATTTTAGGAAGTATTTTCATTTTTACCATTGCTATTCTACCAAACCATGATAAGTTTAATTTGGAGTAATTTTGTAATTTATTTCTAATCTCTTCCTTTATTTTTATATAATTTCGTTCTTTCGTTTTGCTAATGTCTTTATCTAAAAGTATCCCTAGGTATTTTATACATTTACAAATTTTCAGTTCGTAATTGGAGATCTCTTCCATGTCTCGATTATCCTGATTGAAAAGCATGATTTCTGATTTCTGCCAGTTGACACATAATCCGGTTATTTCACCAAATTCCTTTAGATGAGCTTTTATTCTTAATATATTTTCTGCCGGATTTTTTATTGTTAACAAAGCGTCATCCGCAAATAAACTGATTTTTATCTTGCCTTCCTTACCCATACCTTTAATAAGTTGGTCCTCCCTTATTGCATTAGCTAGTAGCTCTATCACTATGCAAAACAGAACTGGCGATAAAGGGCATCCCTGTCTTGTTCCTCGGCCTAGGGTAATTTTTTCTGTCATCCCATCATTGACAATGATTGATGAGGTGCTATGAGAATAGAGTTGGTTTATTACACTTAGAAATTTTTCGCCAAATCCCCATTTCACTAATAAAAGTTTTAACGCAGGCCATTGAACACAATCAAAGGCTTTAAATAAATCTAGAGACAAAATACATGCTTTATCCTGTGATCTTCCCATCTCATAAAGAACGTTCAAGACTCTTCTTACAGTATCTGACATTTGTCTACCTTTGATAAAGCCCGTTTGGTCTTCCTTAATATATTTGTCTATAAATGTGTACATTCTTTTGGCTAGAATTGCTGTAAAAATCTTGGCATCTTGATTTATAAGTGATATTGGTCTGTAGGATCCAACATCTGTTGGATCTTTATTAGGCTTAAGAATTAAAATAGTTAAGGTATGTTTCCAGGAGGAAGGAATTTGCTCGCCCTCCAATATCTCGTTATAAAGTTTCTTTAACTTAGGAATTAACATTGATTTAAATACCTTGTAAAATTCTGGACCCAATCCGTCATCTCCTGGAGTTTTGGCATTCTTTAGCTTATTTATAACATCGTCTATCTCCTCCTCTTTAATAGCTTTTTCCATTTCAAACCTGTCTTCTTCCGCTAGTCTTACTTTTAAATTTTTGTCAATATATTGTTCCATAACTTCCTTACTACTTCTATTAGCTGTATATAAGTTTTGATAGAATTCTTGAATAGCTTTTAGTTTTTCTTTCATTTGAGTAGAAATATTACCGCTTAAATCCTTTATCCTTCCTATCATGCTTTTTTCTTTCCTTTTCTGTGCTAATTTTGCTAGCATCTTGGAGTTTTTATTGCTATATTCGAAAAAAATTTCTTTTCAAATATAGTAGATTTCTTTGAGTTTGTTGTAGATCTATATCTTCTAATTCCCTTTTCCTAGCCTCAACCTGAATTAAAATTTTTTTATCTTTGGTTAGAAAGAATTGAGATTCAAGATCTGCTATCGTAGCCTCCAATTTTTTTTTATTTTGCTGATCTCGACTTTTAATAATAGCACTTTCTTTTATTATGTAACCTCTAGCCGCTGCCTTCAGAGTGTCCCAGATAACTCCTATTTGACCACCACCTTCTTCATTGATATTCCAGGTTTCTAGCCATTCTCTTTGTATTTTTTGTACTGTATCTGGGGTTTGAAAAATTCTAGGATTTATTGTCCACCTTCTTGCTTCCTTATAATTCTTCTTGTTTTCTATTTCAATAGACATTAGAGCATGATCAGAAATTTTTATCAATTCTATATTTGTATTTACAACTTTAGGTAGCAAACTTTGTGAGATAAATATAAAATCTATTCTTGAGTAAGCTTTATGGGCTGATGAATAAAAAGTAAATTTTCTTTCATCGCCCTTTAATTCTCTCCAAACATCCTTTAATCCTGTATTTACGATGAATTTTGTTAAGATTGTATGTCTAGCCCTGAAGTCTACCTTCCTAGTCATTGTTTTATCTTTTATTTTGTCCATAACCATGTTGAAATCTCCTGCCAAAATCACATGTCCTTTCTGTACCTTTTCTATCTGCTCCCATACCTCTTTGTAAAACATATTGTGATTAGCATTTGGTGCATAAACATTTATCAGTGTATATTGTTCTAGCCCAATTGTGGCCTGAAGAATAATATATCTACCTTCCAAATCTTTCACAGTTTTTTCAACAATACAATCACAGTGCTTTGATATTAAGATTGCTACCCCCCTTGCTTTTGATGTACCAAAACTTTTCTCATAGATGTTGATATTGGGTAGTTTCAGTTCGTTTTGGCCATCTTTCGCTTGGTGTGTTTCTTGAAGAAAGACGATGTCCGGTTTATTCTTCTTAATTAATGACTCTATCCTGTTTCTCTTCGTGACAGTTCCTAGACCCTTGGCATTCAATGTAACTAATTTCAACAGTCTACCCATATTTTCATTCTATTATCAATCTGGAACGGTCTCTTTGTGCAGATATACAAACAAACATTACATATAATATAGAAAAAGACAATAATTACCCAAACCCTACCACCTACATTTATTTTCTGTTCTCCCATCCTCTTGGCCCTCATACACTTCCTGTATGCGCCCTAATAGGAGGGAGGGGGAAGGCACCCGTACACTTCCTGATGGCTAAATAATGATTCAGAAGCTCTAAATTAGCGTTAGCACTGTCTAGTCTTATTTACAGTTGTATACGTGATAAGTTGAAAAGAAAGAATGTATTAAAAAAAATAACATGATAATGTGAATTTTAAGAACCTTCTATTCACCTCCTTTCCTCCCTCAATCCCCTCCCCCCCCCAAAAAAACCAAAAAAAAAAAAAATAAAATAAAATTAAAAATAAAAATCAATAAAATAAAATTAAAAATAAAAATCAATAAATAAAAATAGAGAAAAAAAAAAAAAGAGGGAAAAGGAAAGATGTGCTGGGAAAGATAAGGGATAAGGAACAGGAAGGGAGTGGGGAGTTATGGGACGGACAAGTCCAAATATAACCAAATATAACAAAATGGACTAAATAAAAAAGGAGGGGAATATAAAAAAAAAAAAAAAAAAGGGAGGGACGGGAAGGGAGAGACAGGGAGAGAGAGAGAAGGAGGGCTGTCTTCTGTAGTGCGATGCTCTTCAAATCGGCCTCCATTTTGCTTGCCCACTGAAAGATTTAAAGAGTTAAAGGGTGACGCTGTCTTCACTGCAGATGCTGAATTTAGAGTTCTCTATTCTTCTTCGATTTGAATGTTCCATGCCTTGAGAAGTTGTTCACCTTCTTCCAAAGAGTAGATTTTGTGTAGAGTTGGACCCTTCCACACCTTGAGAAAGATCGGGAATCCCCAGTTGTATTTATAGTTGTTGTCTCTCAGAGCCTTTGTTACAGGTCTCATAGTTTTCCTCCATTCAAAAGTCTCCCTGGAAATGTCCTGGTAAACTTGTAGAACTCTTCCCTCACGCTTCAGCAGGTCAGGCTTTGCCCTAAGAGTTGACATCAGTTGTTCTTTCATGACATAAGAAGTAAATCTAATAAGAATTGGTCTTGGAGTAGCTTTCATGGAACTACCTATATAATGTATCCTTTCAATGTCGGTCTCAGCAAGATGTTGGGGGAGGATAGAATTAAGCCAAATGAGGATTTCTTTCTTCATTTCTTTTTTATCCTGGAGTTCAAAATTAATTAATTTCAGATTAGACCTTCGAGAATAATCCTCCATATAGATGAGCTTCCGCTGTATGGCATCGATCTCTTCTTCATGTGCAGTGATGGCTTTTTCATTCTTAGAGGCTAGAGTTTGAACTTGATTGATTTCTCCTGCTAGTTTTTTCAGTTCCATGCCGTTATTAGACACCTGTGACTGCAGAGTCTGAATTTCTTGTAACAGATCCTTCCTTAGATCTTTATTCTGTGATGATAAGGACTGAAAACGATCTTCGATAGTAGAAGTTACATCTTTTAGAGCTGATTTGATAAGGGAGCTGACTTCTGCTTTCAAGTTTTTAAGCTCCTTTGAGAGATCTGGCTGTTGTGCTGGCGCTTTGCCAGAATCAGACGCCATTATGTCAGCTTCAACAACAGCTTCTGCTCTCTCAAGACGGGCTCGTTGATACGTGGCGTCTGAGGGTTTGCGTACCCACTTTTTTATCACAGTAGGACCCTTTTTCTTGGGTGGCATGCAGAAAAATCAGGTAAGTAAACTTTTTTTTTCCTTTCTTTCTAGCCTCAAAGCGAAAAAAACAACATCTCTCACAGTCTCTCACAGTCCGTCTGCCTGGGACGCGACACGGCAGAAAGCGAAAGTAAATCACTGCTTCAGTAATTCATTGTTATCTCTCCCTTAAAAAAATACACAGTTTTCAGCCTGTCCTCCCCAAAGGTTTATGATCCTTTACTCACGATTTTGGTATCATTAACCGACAGTATTTCAAGTTTTATTCATCACATTAAGCGGAGCTGCCGAATCATCCAGCCATCTCGCCGTGGGCGGAAGTGCCCCCCCCTATTTATTTATTTATTATATTTATATACCGCCCCATCTTCCGAGACGGAACTCGGGGCAGTGTACAATAAAAAGAAAAGAAACCACAGCAAGCAAGCATAAAATCAGAGGCATCAGTAAAAATAGGAGGGTACAATACCCTCCGCACAGAATGGCATGGCGGCAACAGAGAGAGAGAGAAAAAAATTAAACAAAAAGGTCGCCATATGGATAAAAGCGGCTCTGGAGACCGCCGTCACCTGGGCTTCCAGGGAGAGGGCTGAATCCAAGACCACGCCCAGATTCCTGGTCCTGTCTGTAGGCTGGAGGGAAACATCCCCCAGTCTAGGGAGGGGGCCATTGTACCCAGACAAGGACATCCCGAAGAACAGAACCTCCATCTTCTCCGGATTCAGCTTGAGCCGGTTAGTCCTGGTCCATTCCAGAACCGCCTCCAGGCACAGGTCGAGGGAGCGTACTGCCTCCTCTGCAGCAGAAGAAAAGGAGAGATAGAGCTGCATGTCATCAGCGTACTGATGACAGCGAACGCCAGCGGCGTCATATAAACGTTGAACAGCATGGGTGATATTGCCGACCCCTGGGGCAGCCCACAAGGGAGAGTCCAAGGAGCCGACAAATCGTCACCCAGCTGAACCTGCTGAGACCAGCCGCCAAGGAAGGAACGGAGCCAGGAAAGTGTAAGGCCCCCAATTCCCGCCTCAGCAAGCCGGACCATCAAGTTACCATGGTCGACGGTATCAAAGGCAGCTGACAGATCAAGGAGCACCAACAGGGAGGAACACCCCCTGTCAGCCTCCCTGAGGAGGTCATCCTGCAGAGCGACCAGGGCAGTCTCGGTCCCCCGAAGTGGCCTGAACCCGGACTGGAAGGGATCCAGGATATGATTATCCTCCAGGTATGACTGAAGCTGGACGGCAGCCTCCCTCTCAACAACCTTGCCCAGGAAGGGACCAATGGCAATCGGACGATAGCTGGATAAATCGTCCGCCGCCATGCTGGGCTTTTTCAGTGTGGGCTTCACCACGGTCTCCTTCAAACAGGGAGGGAAGATACCCTCCCTAAAGGAGGCCGTGGCAATTGCCAAAACCCACTCTGACATGTTCCCTCCGGCCAATTTAAGAAGCCAAGCTGGGCAAGGGCCGAAAGGGGTAGCAGCCAGCTGGCAATAAGCCATAACTCTGGAGGCCTCCGCTGGAAACACCGGCCCAAACTCCACCAGACGAGGAGACGTAGGGGGTGATGCCCCGGGGATCTCAGAGGATGCAGCCGGAGGGCAGATCGGAGCGGATGGCCTCAATTTTTGATCTAAAATAGCCTGCAAACTGCTCACTAGTGAACTCACTAGGAGGAGGCCCCAACTGACCAGGATTGGAGAGGTCCTGAACCATCCAGAAGAGCTCCGCCTGGCGGTTCGAGGACTCCCCAATTCTCAGGGAGACGTAGGATGTTCTAGCATCCCTGATCGCGTGAACATAGCAGCCGGTCAGCTGCTTAAGTGCAGCCCTACTCACTTCCGTCCGATGTGCCCTCCAAATGAGGCAGGGCTCTCTTTGAATTCAGAGGTGGGGAGGAGTGATTAGTTACTGCTGCATAGTTCTTGACTTTGTTTGACAGTCATCCCAGCCAGAAATGTCCCTCCCAATCAAACAAACAGGTTGCATGCAAGATTGTAAAAAACCCGCACATGTCCTTATCCAACAACAATGGCCAATGCTTTTAAGAGTCCTGTTGTGACATTTAGGACATGGTGGGTTTTTTTTTTTTGTCTTCATCTCCCTTTTTCTGGTGAAACCTGAAGCAGGTTGTTGCACCTCCTTGCATGGCAGGGCCCACCCTGTTCTGATTTGGAGAGAAATGACAGTTTTCAGTGTTCCCCTTTTTTCTTCTGATGAGCTTTGACTATGATGTTACGGTATGTCTGATACTATTGTTTTCTCCCGCATTTTAATTTATTTTATTTATTTTATTTTAGAGTATTTTTACCCCGCCTTTCTCCTTGGAAAAGGACCCAAGGCAGCTTATAGTAATGAGGGATAACATACAGTCCAGTACAATTAAGACATGCCCAAGTATTTGAGAACAAGGAATTGAGGGACATCTTACTGCATTAATAGACAATAAGATTTTCTGTAAAATCTGGCTGTAATCAATCCACTTAGCAACATATTCCTTCAATTATTGTACTGCCACAAAATAACTGAATAACAATGGTTTTGTTTTATAGACCCGATTATGTCATCTATTTCTCTCCGCAAGAATGGCAAGTCCAAAGGTGAGCCATCCTGGGGTGAAAATGGCTTCCATTACTCACACATTTGTTAACTTTCAGAGCTCATGTTTGCTGTCTAGTCCATAGTGAACAAGCTTCCGTTGTAAACTCAGCCTTCCTATTAAAAGATGAAGCTATAAAGGAAAGATAAGACACTCGTGCCAGCTTGGCTCAAAGCAGCAATTAACAGCTTGGAGCTGAGACCCAAGAATAGGTGCTTCAAAGGTCCTTATCGTCAGCACAATTTGTCTCCCCTCCTGCTTCACAGCATTGCCACCACCTTCTCCTTTAAGCCACTCTCAGGGAGCGACCACACGCACTCTACTCGGCACCCGGTGGCCCTTAATTAATCAGAAAAATGGCAAAAGCCCCGGCCACTCAAAATCCACGTAGGCACAAATTTAAATGACCCCAGAGTTCTTATCCACAAAACCACACTGAATTGAATCAAATTTAGAAGCTAGGTATTTTTAAAAGCCCCAGCCAACCAGCTGAAAAAAAATGTGTGCAGCCCATATAAATCCATTTCAGTTTTGCATCATGTGAATGACAAAATCTGAATTGATTTAAATAATGCTTAAATGTGGTTTGTATGGCCAGCCTTAAGAGTACTGCAATACCTCCTGGTTCGTTTCCTTACCGCAGCCAAGCTAATGTGCCATGGGTCCCTCCCCTATACCCAGTCTACTGAACATTGAAAGAAGAGAGTGCCAAAGTGGACCTGCAGTTGGACATGAAGAAGATCAGAATCGTGACTACCAAAGAACTATACAACTTTAATGCTAACACTGAAGACATTGAAATAGTTAGAGATTTTGTATGCCTTGGTTGAGTCATCCATCCAAATGGAAACTGCAACCAAGCAAGCAGAAGACCGAGGCTTGGAAGGCAGCAATCAAGGAACTAGAAAAGATCATCAAGTGTAAGCCAGCCTTAGGTTCCCCGATGTTATTGGAATAAAACTCCCAGAAGTCTCCACCACTAGCTCTGTGGGCCAGGATTTCTGAGAACTAGAGATGGGCACGACTTGAAAAAATTTTTTTTCGAGTTGTCGTTAGTCGGGCCGGTCCCGTTTCAGCTCGTTTCCGGTTTTCGAGAAAATTCGCAAAAATTAGTCGGTTCGTTTTTTCGTTTTTTGTTGTCGTTAGTACTGGTTTTTTTTGGGGGGGAGCGGGCTCCTGGAGGCACCTCTGTGGGGTGGGTGCCTCCTCTGGCCCGCTATAAAGGGAAAGTGGGCTCCTGGAGGCACCTGTGGGTGCCTCCTATCCTCACCCACTAGGAAGGGGAAGCAGGCTCCAAGAGACCCCTCTACATGGGGGTCTCCCTTCCTCACCTGCTGCTGCTGCAAAATGCTATGCAATAGCCATATGGATATTGCATAACATAATGTGCAGACAGTGAGACCAGTGTGAGAGTGATAGAATCATGCCTTCCCTGCACAAGGCTCTCGCACCACCATGTCTCACACAGAAGGGAATTGTACTTGCTGCGTGTAGTGCAATGCAAGCAAGTAGATCTGGCTTTAAGGTGGCTTAGTGCAAGGGCTAGGGTTAGGCTAGTGACGGGTAAGGTTTGCGGTGGGCTAGTGGGTTGCACCTCTGGGTGCCTCTCTGACCCACTAAGAAGACAGTCTGTGACGTATGGGTACGGAGTCAAGGGTTAGGGTTAGGGTTAGGGGGGCTAGGGCAGGTTTTAGGGGGCTTTTTGGCACATCCCAGAAGTCTCCATGGCCAAGTGGCCATGCGACTGGTGGGATGGCTCCAAAAATTTGCATGGTCGTCCACTCCCACATGGCTGGCCACTCGGCCAGCCCATCCAATGCGCAGGTGTAAAATAAAATAAAATAAAATAAAATCAATGGAGGACAGAGGAGGAGAGGAGAGACATTTTGTTGCAAGAAAAAACCCACTGCTACTGTGAAAAATCTGGCAGTTTATAAATTTTCGCGTGTTTCTGTTGTGGTTGTGTGTTTTTGGACCACGATTTCAAAAACAATATTGCGTTCGCCACCCCATTTTGGATCCCCCGCCCGCACCGCATGGCATGGCGAAATGGCGACTCGAGTCCGGCTGCCCAGGACGGGGGGGAGGCGGAACCCCCCCCAGAAACCACCCCTCTGGTAGGTGCCCTGCGCCCTTAGTCAAGCAGGCATTTTTCCGCCTGCTTTTTTGGCCCGGGAATGGGTGGGGGGAGAGTTTAAAAGTTTTTTCCTGTGCCGTCCGTGCCGCTTGCTTGCGCTTTAATTGCGGCGGCCGGCGGCGAGACTGGGCTTTTTGCAGGCTGCTAGCCTGCGGTGAGTCCCACCAGAGCAGCCCAGGACGGGGGATGAGGGGGGAGGCCGGGGACCTCCAGAAACAACCCCTCTGGTAGGTGCCCTGAGGCACGGCAGGCATTTTTCCCGCCTGCTTTTTGGCCGGGAACCGGGTTTTTTTAACTTTTAAAAACTTTTTTTTTCTGTGCCGCGTGGCATCGCGCGATCGCGCGATGCAAGGAACGAGCACAACAAATCAGACCAAAATTGTTCGTTCGTCGGTTCGAGCTCGAAGTCTGGGGGAGTAATTCCCGTTACCGTTTCCGTAGAGTAACAGAACCAAGTAACGGAAACGGAAACGGGAATACCGCTAAGTCGTGCCCATCTCTACTGAGAACTAAAACCCAAGAGCATCTGGGGATCCAACACTGATCTACAGTATTGTATTCCTGATTGTTATATGTGGATTTGGAAGCTGAAAAGGAAACAATTGATTTATTTGAGATGTGGTGCTGGAGGAGAGTTGTACGCATACCCTGATCTGCCAGAAAGACCAACAAATGGACCCTAGAACAAATCATGCCTAAACTATCCCTGGAGGCAAAAATGTTTGAGACTGTGGTGCTTTGGGTGCATCATGAGAAGACAAGATGCTCTGGAAAAGAAAATGATTCTGGGAGAGATTGGGGGCGAAGGAAAAGGAAATGAGGAAGACCAAATATGAGATGCATGGACTTCCTAAAGGAAGCCATGGAGATGAGATTGCAACAGCTCATTCGTTGAGACCCGGACATTCTGTTGAAAGCAGGACTTTCTGGAGATTCCTCATCCATAGAGTTGCCTTAATTCAGAAGAGATTTGACAGCATGTGACAAGAACAATAGCTCTAATGCAATCAAGCAATCCATAAAAAGATTGTGTTCATTTTTTTCTTTCCAGCCAGAATGTCATATCCATATTTTATCGTGCAGCTGCCTGGAGGAAACGATACCATTTGTTTAGAGATCGAGAGACTGCCACATACATCTCTCAACCTGCTCTCTGATCCAGATAAAGGTATGTCTGGTAATGGAAATGATTCCTAACTCCTTGACCGTCCTTTTGTTGTTGAAATTAACACTCAAGGTCCAAGGAGACAGTATGTTCCAACATTCTTCTGGGCTCTGTGAAATCCGTTTAGGGGCCAGAATCCATGGCTTTATTTTTCCAAACAATAATCTTGTACACATTAAAGCGTCCTGCTCCCCTCCCATCTTCTGTCTGAGATGTGCACAGAGGCTAGAAGACTCCCATGCCTTTGGCTTGAGTTGGAAAAATATCCAGTGGTGGGTGGCGTTATTGTATCTCTTCTGGCTTCAATATTGTTTTACCTGTTTTAATAATAGTCCATTGGCGACCTGTGAACGGGCAAGGTGGGTGTGCTTTCTCCACTTGCTACACCAGGGTCCTAGGACAAGGCTGGGGAAAAGGCTGCTGCTGCTCTTGCAGGCACAGCTGTAGGGACAGCTGAGCTAGAGTTATAAGGTGAACTAGAATGCTCAGTGGAGGGGGATCACTGGGAGGACATGGAGGGCTGGTCAACGTCTACAGGGAAAGAAGTCCATGCCGATCCACCCGAGGTCAACTGATGGCAGACGTTGTCAGTGCAAAATGAGATGGGGCAAAGTTGCAAGAGCCAAGGCACCTGGGACAGCTAAAGAGCCATCCGGTGCTTCTGGAGACAATTAAGACCAGCATCTGGTCTCCTGCCCCCCCCCACCTTTGAGCCCTGGGTTCTTCAGCCAACAAACTTGGTCTGCTCTCAGCCTCCATGCCCAGATGCCTCACTCAGCAGTTTCTGCCTGAATTCCAGTTAGGCCATCCAGGGGAGGGTGCTGTGCACTAAAGTTCCCTCTGTCGGGGACCAAGGCCTAGGGAGGGTGTGGCCACGGAATTTAAGAGGTCTTGCTCAAGAAGATCTCCTTAAGAAAACTGTGTCTATGAACTTTAGGGAGTGAAGTAACTCCCTGGTGCCCATAAAACTCTTTTGCCCTGTTGGACAAGAGTCTGTGGCTCATTGCAGGAACTGGAGCTGGTTTTGGACTTGTCGGTTCCCTCCCCAAAAGGGCCAGTGTCCACAAGGACTTCTTATGTTCCACAGACTGACATGAACCCGTTTGTCTCTGTTCATTCCAATTAGTTAAGATGGGAGCATAGGTGCTGCTGCTCCCTTCCTCCATCAGCCACTCATCAGGCCCAGCTTGATGAGACTCACAGCTTTCCACCTCCTTGGCTAATCTCACAGTCACAAACAAGAGCACAGACTTCTCTCTTCCTCCCTTTTGCCTGAGTAGGGGATCAGCCAAGACAGCTTGGCAGAGAAGCCATAGCAGGGACTGGAAGATCTGTTGAGGAGTTGCAGGAAGCCAGCATGGTGGGCCTGGAGAGGGGCTGATTGAGCCAAAGGAGACAGAGAGGGGGGGGAGCCAAACCCTCCCCCTCTCTGTTTGCGTCCAACTCTATTTCCAGCTCAGCAGAACTGAGTTGCACTTGGCCCTGAGGAGGCCCGGTCCTGCTAAGGACTTTTCAGTTAACACAGCCTAGAAGGACCTGAGTCTGTAAAGATGTATGCACCTGCTGCCTGCTGGAGCCTGAACCTGCCATAGCCTATTTCTGACCAGATTCAAGCTGGACATGATTCACTAAAAGGGTTTTTTGTTGTTGCACTAATGACTCACCCTCTCATTGTGGAGGGGGCACTGGGGGGTGGCTCACACAACCCAATGTGAGGCCGCTGTCTCACCTGGAGGAAGATCTGGATATTGTGAAAGCCTGACTTTTCTTCTTTCTTGGTCACATGAACTGAAGATGTGGGATCTCCTTTCCCACGTACAAATATATTTTTTTTAAAAAAAATAGCACAATTCAGCACCACAGGCAGCAGGTGGAGCTAGGGGGGAAATGAAAAAATAATAATAAAAAACCAGCGCTGACAGCCCAAAGGCCAGCTGATCAGTGCTGGGGGGAGGGGAATTTTTTTTTAAAAAAAAAAAGTGCTAACCAGCCCAAGGATGAGTTGGTCAGGGCTAGGGGGGGGAGCAGAAAATCAGATCATATGCGAGCTCCCATGGACTTCTGACTTGCATTTTTTACCAGAGCAAAAATTTCCCAACTTCTCCAGTAGGTCATGGAAGACTCACTAAAGGGGGCATAACCGTTTTTTTTAAAGCCCGGTGGCCGTGGGGACAATATTTTTGGAAACGCTTTATCTTGAAATTTAATCAGCATTTTAAAGGACATGTGATAGACCCAAGGCATCAGGTTTGGGGCACTTTGAGCACTGAAGGAATGAGTATTTGTCAGGTGATTAAATGAAATCAGGACATAGCCTTTGCTTATGATTTTTCCAGCAGTTGTTGATCTCTGTTCCCACATACAAATATTTTTTAAAAGCGCAGTTCAGCCCCATGTCCAGCAGGTGGCGTTAGGAAAAAATGAAAAATAATTTTTAAAAAAACAGTGCTGACAGCCCGAAGGCCAGGATGAGCTGGTCGGGGCTGGGGAGGGGGGAAGCAGAAAGCTGGATCACTGACTTCTGGCTTGCATTTTTTACTGGAGCAAAAAATTCCCAACTTCTCCAGTAGGTCATGGAAAACTCATTAAAGGGGACATTACCAGTTTTTTTTTTAAAAGCCTGGTGGTCATGGGGACAATATTTTTGGAAATGCTTTATCTTGAAATTTAATCAGCATTTTAAAGGACATGTGATAGAGCCCTCATTTAATTTCAACAGTGATAACCTTTATTTTTCTTATCTTTTTAGGGATCCAAGTGACAGGCAAGACTGGAAGAAAGGGACAATTTGAGCAGTTTGAAATAGTCTATCAGAAGCTAGATGTGCAAATTAATGCCTCTACTCAAGAAATTGTTATGCATTTTAATGGAAATGCAACCACGCTCCCATGGACCTCAAGCCAAACTTTCGCACTACCAGGGTAAAAATAATATTTTCCGTGTATGTCTGCTCTATAATAGCATTTCATGATTGCCTGATTCTCTGGTAAAGTATATTTCTGCCACTTCTGAGATTGTTCAACTTCCAGTAATTCTATAGGCCCATGCCCTGGTTGCTCAGCAGTGGGACCCGTGACCTGTAGCCCATTTATCGACAGATGTGTCTAGGCTCATCAACCCCCGTCATGGTCCTTGTTAACCCAGGCAATGACCGAGCCGGTATAGGCTTCTTTTTATTATATTTCACCATGATTCATGGGTTGTTGGGTGCACTTAGTTCTGTTCCTCAGTCAAGACCTCTCTGGTATGGTTGGACCTACTGGAGCAGTTAAGTCCCCTGCCACTACAAGGCGGCACCCTTGGTTTAAACACCTGACCAGTCTGCATGGGAAAATGGCCAAACAATTTAATGAAATGTTGAGGACAGGTTATATTCATGAGTGGTTAACAACTGGCAAAACCTATTTGATTCAGAAGGATCCAACAAAAGGAGCAATACCTGAAAATTACAGGCCAACAACATGTTTACCAACTATGTATAAACTGCAAAAAGGCATCATAGCTGATAGAGTCCAGGATTATTTGGAAGCAAACAACATCATGCCAGCAGAGCAGAAAGGGAACAAACGGGGAAGTAGAGGGGGAAAGGATCAGTTACGCATTGATAAAATGATCCTAGAGAATTGTAAAGCCCAGAAAACTAATTTATATATGACTTAGATTGACTATAAAAAAGCCTTTGACTCAGTACTGCATAGTTGGATTATTAAGTGCCTGGATGTCATTGGAATATGTAAAAGTATTAGTGCCCTAATTGAAAATGCAATGAAGAACTGGAAAACAGAATTGTTTGTCAGGGACGAAAGGTACGGATTGGTTAGCATTAAACAAGGGATTTTTCAAGGTGACTCTTTGTCACCTCTGCTACTTACTATTGCCCTGATTCCCCTCTCAATAATTTTGCAGAAGACAAATTTAGGGTACCATACTGCTAAAAAAAACAGGGAAAATTTCTCATCTCTTGTACAGTAGGACCCCCCGTATCCACTGATTCATTATCTATTGATTCAGTTACCCACATTTGGCAGAGGAAAAAAATTAAATAATTCAGCAGCCACAAAACAAGCTATTATCACAAATAGCATCTGTAAAGCAAGCTATTCTCACAAATAGCATCTGTAAAGCAAGCTATTGTCACAAATAGCATCTGTAAAGCAACCTAGTGTCTCAAAACAGCAGTCATAAAGCAAGCTAATTTCAGGAAATAGCAGTTTGGGGGTGGATGGGCAGGCGTTTTCTCTTATCTACACGGTTTTCATTATCCACGGGAAGGCCTGGAACCAATCCCCAGCGGATACCAGGGTCCTACTATATATGGATGACTTAAAGGTGTATGGAAAATCAGAAATCAAAATCCAGCATAGTTATCTTGTCTGCTGTGTGATAATTCAATAATAATAATAGCACTGATACTGAATCTGTCATTGAATCAAAGCCAATCCACAACTCTAAATCTGTCTCTCTAAATCTGTACAGGTCATTCAAATCCAGATAATCTTTCAAGGCACAAATTATAATTTGTAATCAACCAAGTTAGAGACAGCATTATTAATTGTTCATATTGTTAGATAAATTGTTACATCAGTTCACACCCAAAGTATGGCCTCCAAGGTGTCCTGTCCTCCGCTCCTGTAAATGTCATTCAGCTCTTGTAAAGTTGGGGCTGTGGCTTACTTTCTGGGATTAATCCATCTCACTCTTGGTTGTCTTTTTTCCTGTTCCCTTTCAACATTTTGAGCACATTATTAACTGCTGTCCCATGGGCAGGGGTCACTGCTCCTGCATGTCATGCAAGCCTGGTAAACTGATCACAGCATGATTGCAACCAGTATTTGTGGGGGGGGGGGGTCACTCTGGAGTCAATATTTTTCCCCTAAAGAACATTCCACGAAACCTCTTTCAAACAAGGGCTATGCTTCAGAATCATACAGTCCTAAACTTCAAGTAGCATCAACCTGATATGAACCAATTGAAGAGATGTCCAAATTAAGGCAAGATCCTGAAAATTTAGAGCTGGACTCATCCATTGATACCTACTGGGACTAAGATAAATTCAGAGCCACAGACAGTGTGTCACCAAAAAATATCTCTGGCATTACTACTGTAGTTTATAAAAGGTGCACATTCAAGCACATTCATCAAGTAGGCATTCTCCATTCCCTCCTCTCTTTGATTATTCCAGATGCCTCTTCTAAGACAGTATTGCCTTTATCCATTAACTAATGGATGTGATTAATTCATTAACATTTCTTTCACCGACTAAGACCATCATATATAGCTAGTGGGTTGTGTACATTTTATGTATTTTTGTATATATCCTAAGCATGTTAGGTGTGATATAAACTATTATAAACTTTCTTTGCACAGGCTGAATTTCATAATTGAAGAACAAGGAAGCCTTTCATTATTGGGAGCAGACAACATCGCCATAAAAATATTCTCTCTTCCGCAACATTTTCTTGGATTATCTATCACTAATGGTGCAAGTTTTTCTGAGCACGTCACTGGTCTCCTTGGTATGTGTCATCAATTAGGAAAGATGCTGATGTTTGTGTTTGTTTTTAGGCAGTTCTGTGCTACCCTAAACCCAGTGGCTAGCAAATGCTGAATGCTCACAATGAAATAGGTGAACAATAAAATGTGAAAAGCAGCATCAAAAAGACATATCCAGCAAAAAGCCAAAAACACGGAATCCTAGTTAGAGCAAATGAGAGGTCTAGGGAAACAGAAGCGCCATCCCTTGTTTTGGTCTGGAAGGCACTTCTCATAACGGGGTGCAAGAACTGAAAAGGCTGAGTAAAATGAGGAAAGCATTCAAGGGGGTTATTAGAAACGAGGGCAAGAGAGGGAGGGCACACAAGAGACCATGAGAGGAAGGAGGAGAAGGAGAACATAAGAATGAGCAGGATTATAAATGGGAAGAGGGGAGAGAAGATGAGGAGGCAGGATTGTGGGGGAGTCCCATGAGGGTGTCTCATCCAGGACCTGCTCAAAGTCTAGAGCCTTTCATCAACAATAAACCTAAAGCATTCCTGTTATTTGCATATCAAAATGAACCCCAAATTCAAGACCAGAACTGCCCCAGAAGAAGTACTAACTGTATCTTGGGGCATTTATACACGACCCCTAAGCTCCGCCGCAAATGGCTGCAAGGTCCGGACCTTAAAAATGTTTACCCACCAGCTCCGGACTTAGCAGACAATTAAGTGCGACCCCGCCCACTTTAGCGGGACCAAACAGCAGTTTTCTTGTACCTGCTTTTTGGAGGTGACAAATATTTGATCCGGTGTAAGGATAGTGAGTGCGGGGCTCTCCTGGCTTCCGTTTGTTCTTTTTTTGCGCCCCGCCCCTTTAAGAGATCTGAATGCTGCCCGGAACAAAACAGAGGTAAGAAGGCATTCTTTTCTTTCTTTTTTCTCAGTCCCTCAGGCAGCCAGCAACCAGGAAGTGCCGAGGGGGGTGGGGACAGAGGAAGAGCGATGAACCCCTAAGATCTCTGGTCCGAATTTAAGTGGCCAGCGGATCTTAGGGATCATGTAAAAAGGCTTGGAGGCAGGCAGGCAGGCAGGAAATAATCCATCTTTGGGATATGACAACTAGGCTCATGTGGCTTTTGAGAAATGTAATTAACCTTTTCTCCTTTTTTATTTTTTAATTTTAATTTTTATTTTTATTTTATTTTAATTTTTTGCTCTTCAGGCCAGTTGCATTCTAAGATACTTTTTGAAGAAATATTTAGGGATGTGCGCTCAATAGTTGTCCGAGGCCAAAAGTATACAACTACCAGGTAAAAGATTACAACTTCACATATTGAAGCCTGCCTGGCTTCTAACTTCCCTTGAACTAGTTATACAACACTTTATTTTTTCAAAGTCACACTCACTTTTATTAAAAATGGATATAAGAACCCTCTTTCTTGTAGGATTTACACAAAACTCTTGAAATACTAAATTGATCCTGATGATATGCACAGTGGTATGCTTCACACACACAGGCAAACACACACACAAAATTGTGAATAAGCCTGAGCTTTTTTCACATGGCCACATGTTCCACATGGCCAGGGATTATCAAAAAGGGGACTGAAAATAAAACAGCCAACATTATAATGCTATTGTACAAAACAATAGTTTTTGTACCTAGAATATTGTGTGCAATTCTGGTCACCACATCTCAGAAAAGACATAGTGGAACTGGAAAAGGTGCAAAAGAGAGCAACTAAAATTATAACTGGGCTGGGCGACCTCCCTTATGAGGAAAGGCTACAGCATTCCGGGCTCTTTAGTCTGGAAAAAAGGCGCCTGAGGGGGGATATGATTGAGACGTACAAAAAAATGCAGGGCATGAGTAAAGTGGATAGAGGGATGCTCTTTACCCTCTCACAGAATACCAGAACTAGGGGATATCCACTCAAACTGAGGGTGAGAAAATATTTTTTTATCCAGCATGTTGTTAGTCTGTGGAACTCCCTGCCACAGGATGTGGTGACGGCATCTGACCTAGATGCCTTCAAAAGGATATGGGTCAGATTCCTGGAGGAAAAGCCCATCACAGGTTACAAACCATGATGGAGATGTATAATCTCCAGGCTTAAAACCAGGGTACTTCAAGGTCCAGATGCAGGGAAGTGGTATCAGGAGACAGTCAGATATATAGTCTCATGTGCTCTCAGATGCATTTGGTGGGGCCAAATGATCTTGGCGGATCCTTGTGATAATCATAGCAATTTGAAGCACATCCAGATCTGTTTAACTTTGTTTCTGATCCAGGACAATGACCTTGTGGCTTTGATCTGCCAAGGAAAAACTGGACAGCACTTAATTAGATTCAAACTAAACATGGCAGGTGCTAATAGTGGAAACATAAGTGTGTGTGGGGGGGGGGGCTGGCTGTCTGATACTTCTAATTGTGACTGTGGGCATATCCTGGAAACTTTACATCACATTGCATTGGAATTCCCCTTAGAAAGTTCTCTTGCTCCCTGTCAGAATTACATCATGGTGACGGCACTGTTTTTCAAAGGTTAAATGGATTAGATACCCGGTTTTAGGGTTAGTTGCTCTAGTTGCTGTTCACGCCTAATTTATTTTACTAATCATTCATTATTTGCACTGCACATTTTAAAATCTCACAGAATGTATTTGTTTAATCTATTACATTTTATATATATTTATATTGTCTTTGTAAAATTCTTTCACAAAATAATGCTGTACTGTGTTATGCCATTAAAAATAAATAATTAAATAATTAAACACTATTTACTTTTTCCACCTGAGTAAATCTTGCTCACAATTTAGTTTCTACTACTTAGTTCAAAATAAGCTCTTTGTAAATGTATTTACTTCCTCTGAATATTTTCTAATTGGATATCTCCCAGTTCTTTTTTGCTTGCAAATCTGTCATTATCTTAAAATCTTTAGAAATTATAAAAAGCCTTTCTAATTCTTTAATATTTACTTCTTAAGCTCTAATTCTGTTTTTCTTGACTTAAAATTAATTTTAAGGCAGATTTATTGTTTTTTTTAATATATTTTGTTTGCTATAATTATAAAGCCCCAGCAAAGTCTTTTATAGCTTGATTTAATAGTGAAATAAAGTAATCAAGAACTTGACTGTTTGAATTATTTGATTTCTGTTTGTTTTGCTTTTCAGAGTAAACAGAAAAGACTACAGGTCAAAACCATCTGATGACCATGTTTCCTGTTGGTTGCTACATCTCAACCCTTGAGCAGTTCTCTAACAGCAAAAATCCTGCTGATGCAACCACCTTCTTAACTTTTAATTGTACTAAATGTCCAGTTTTCCTATTTTTAATGGTTAAATGTTTCATACATTCAAAGCCTATGTGCCTGTTAATTATAGACATTTCTTAATTAACACAGTTAACAGAAATTATTTTCTGCCCTTCCCTCCTCATTGAAATATATTCCAAAACATCAACAACCATATATTCTATCCAGAAATCTGTGAGCTCTGCTTTTTATCGCTCACAGTCATACTCCTTTCCTATCTGTTCCTATGTTCCAAAAGCATAAAACACTGGCTCCGAAACTAAACCCAGACAAACCCAGCCAGATGCATTGTAGAATCCTCGGAGGTACTTGCCAATAGGTAAACCATGGTGCTTGTGCAACAGCTGGGGTGGTGGTGGTGGTGAAGGTCTGACTAATTAATCCTGTCGGGGAGTATGTGAGAAGACAAGAGCCATAATTCCTACTGTCCTGTCAAGCCATATCTGCCCCCGTGGCTCAAGACTAGAGATGGGCACGGCTCAAAAAAAATGGTGTTTCATTTGCCCGTTTCGGTGGTTTTCATGACGTTTTTTGCAAAAAAAATCATTTTCGTTTCATTAGAGTCGAAAAAGAAAAAGAAAAATGCGTTTCGTTAGCTGTTCAATGGCTGCAACAAAAACAAAAAACACGGCAAATCGTTTCGTTTTATTTTCGTTTTGGTTTTGTTTTCGTTGCGTAACGAAACGTAAAAAGTTGAAAACGAAAAATCGCTCGTTTCGTGCCCATCTCTACTCAAGACTATTGCAACAGTCATGGTCACTGGAAGGGCTCTGTAAGTGGTGTTGTGTGCTATGCTGCAGTTGTTGCCTTTCCCTCCATCACCACCTGACTTTCCCAAGTGGTGTCGCTATGCTGCAGCTTTTCCCCACCCCTCCTGCTGCCACTCAAACTCACTGATTCAGTTGCATCTTCACCTCACCCCGTGATTGGCCATCATGCCTGCTTTTATCTCAGAGAGGCATTGCTGTCTTCCTCTTGGCCTTGCATTGAACCTAAGAGACCCCCAAGCGATGGTGTTACCACCCTAATGCCTCAGGAAACTGGAGCCTCTAGCATTGCCAACATTGTCAAGTTTGGCCCTGCCACGTACACTCACACAGGCACAACTCTCTCATGCACTGCTTTCCAAAGTTGGAATACGTTCTTGAACAACAACACTCAAAAAGGTACTGATATGACTCTCTGCCTGAACTGTTACGAAGAGAGAATAATCAACACAAGAACGCACAGGGCTGACTGCATATACGTATAGAACAACATCAGCTATGGCAACAGTCTTGAATTCACCTGAAGCAACATATCCTTCAAGCTCCACAATCTCCCGTGTCCCTTTGTGTTCTTCCACAGAAAGTAACGTTAGAGGAGGAAAGAACACTTGGCAGATTCCACCTGCCTTACAGCGCTGTAGAAAAAGAAATTCATAAGGACCACAAAATTAATTATAAAATTGAAGCCTCTTCTGTGGGAAAATAAATATTTTGGGGAAGCTAAAATATAATATTTTGCATATCACTAGTTTACTGGAACCAAACGCAGAGCATGCTGCTTGTATACTGTTCTATAATGTTTAAAGAAGTCTCTGGGCTGTTTACAAGTTAAATTTCGCAGGTTACCTATTGTTCCCTATTTCCGCCTTCTCCAGCAAGTTGGATACAGTGTTCCCAGTCTCAGAAGAATGGAAGGCTGAGTCATCCTTGAGCCAACTACCTGAGCTTGGGATCGAACTGGGGTCATGAGCAGAGTCTTTACTGTAGTACTACCGCTTTCCTAATGCATATCAAATACTATGCAGAAGGGAATGATAAATTAATGTTTTCAGGGATACCCTGCAATCTCAATTATATTTGGAAATGTGCCCATTGAAAAACTACATTTCCACATTTTGAGTAGGAAGGGAATTCAATCCTTTGATTTGCAAAGACTGGCTCAAAGGTCTTAAAGGAACAATTTCTTCAGTGCAAAACATGCTTTTCTTACTGAATTCAGTACTTTGAAACGTTCTATTTGAATCATAGATTAGTAACATTGGACAGGCCCTATATGGCCATCAACTCCAATCTCATGTTCCATGCAAGAATACATATCAAAGGATTATTTGAATGAAAGCATTAAGTGGACAATTCAATAAAAAATTCACATTGAATTTGATTAGAATGTGTTTTTATTAGAGATTTTCAGAGTCAAAATTAGAGTCAAAAAGGGCCCCCGGGGCACCAACAAGCACAGCCAGGGTGCCATGGAATCTGCAGAAGGACTTCTCAGACTGGGCTTCCACCTCCTTCCTCTCCTTTCCCCCCCCAAAAAAATATCACATTGGGGGAATCACAGCCAGTGGCCGGTAAGCCAAGGGAGCCATGAGCTGAAATAGTTGGGGAACCACTGGGTTAGTGAAAAAGAAAACTCCTTTAGGTCCAAAAGCCCCTCTCTCACTGACACCCAGTGTTAGGAATCATGCAAAACCATTGTTGTCTTTCCATATTCAACCTGTGGGTTTAATAATCTTACTGTGAAAGTGATTTTCACTTTCAGTGAAGGTCCCCTGCAGAGAGTGCCCCTTTTAAGAAACTAGTCACTGTGAGATTGAATAATCAAACAAACAAGGAACTAACAATTTATTAATATTTATCTTGTTTTCCATAATGGCTTCTATGGTGGTGTGTTCTAGAAGTTGAAGTAAGAGTAGGTCAAGAGTCATCTGCTCTTAGCTTTCCATAGAACTTGCACCAGTTGTAGGACTGGGTTGACAAGGATATAATCCAGAGCAATCCAAATTCCCATCAGTTTTCAAGCATAATAAATCCTGCTCGCTATCACATGCACTTTGGTATTTGTCAAGGATGCTGACAAGGTTTTGGCCAAGAATCCCAAGTTTGAGCATTTGGTTCCATGTCCTGAGTCCTAAGTCCCAACTTCAAGTTGGGTGCGTTCTGAGTCACGAGTCAAATCTGAGCCATTAAAAAAGAGCCCAAGACAGTGAGTCCCCATATTTGGTAGTTGTGGTCTGTTTCAGGTGGACAGCCAGCCAGACTGGGGACAGCAATTTTTAAATAACAGAAGGAATCTGATTAAAAGTACTGAATTTTTAAAAAAAATACCTATGAACCAATTTTCACACCTTGCTTCCAAAATCCGGGTACTGTCACTCCACTACTCACTTCACTGTGGACAGGATACTGAAAGGCATTGTAGCCCAAATAGAAAAATACACATGCCTTAAGGAGTTTGTAATGGACAGAGACCAACTGCCCTTGGACAAGCACAACTTTTGTAGATTCCTGACCTACAGGAAGCAACCAAACCTCCTGGCCCAACTGCTCTGTGGCTGAGACAACTGGCTAAGCCAAAAAGGAAGGAAGAGCAGAGTAGGTAGAAGTGGGGAAGAGCTGAATTATGCTGGATCCAAACCCCTTTCAGCCCAGAATCACAGCCACTATGGCAGCACAAACTTGGCTTGTTGAAATTGTGCCACCTGGAAGAGCATGAGCCATCTTTCCAGCAACATAAATCAGTTTCCTCTTCTACATACACAGGCAATTGTATCAATGGCTATCATTATGGATGCTTAAGGACAACCGCCAGGTTGGAAAGGTAGGCAGGAAATTTCTCAATTCCATTTGCAGGGAATCATAAGCAGGGGGAGACATCTGCTTGGGAATACCCTGAAGCAAATGGTGAGCTGCTGTGTGAGACAGAATGCTGGACTGGATGGGCTCTGGCCTGTTCCAGCAAGGCTATTCTTATGTTCTTATGTTCTGTTTTGTAAAACTGGTTTTTTGAAATCATAGAACTCATGATTGACAATTTAAAGATATTTATAGTACAGGGCTGTTCAACTTTGAAAAGGCCAAGGTCTACTTTTTCTGGCCCAAAGTGCCTGAGGGCTACTACACTAAAGCCTCTACTTACGAATTTTATCCATTCCGAGCACATGCTCATAAGTAAAATCTTTTGTAAGTAGAGCAGCGGTTTCCCATAGGAATGCATTGAAAACCAATTAATCTGTTCTGGAGGGAACAGATTTTAATGCACCATGGGCCTTGAACTGCCCCGCTCAACTGAGACAGTGGGCTGGCAGACCTAGAACTTTGCTGGGGCAGTGGTGGTCCTTGGAATGGGGGAGTAAGGGGTGGAGAACTTATCCCGTCACTTTTTTTATTGATGGCTGATGGGCTACTTTTGAATCCTTCGCAGGCTACCAGTAGCCCGCGGTCTACCTGTTGGGCAGGCCTGTTATAGTACACCATTTTGTTTACTTTCTCTCCATGTGTAAAGGAGGACTTGTGGACATTTTGTGGCATCTGCAAAGAAGCCTTTTGGATCTCTTTGCAGATGCCACAACACCCCACCCATGAACTCTCCATCCACTTGCTCTACCATGTTCACACAGGGTGGGAGGAAATGCTCTGAGGTAGTTGGCAAATATTAGCTTTGTTCATTCCTTAAAAATCCCAGGGCTCTTAGCCCTTTGTTTACTCTTTCCACTCCAGTGCATCAGTTCACTTTTACAGATCTATCTACAGAAGTGAAGAAAACGTATTGCCAACGTTTATGCAAAAATAGAGTGGCCCTTTTTAGTGGCGTGGCTTCTTCTCTCTTCCCTGGGTGCATTAGTGGAACCTAATACTCTATGAAAGGTATTTGCCTTTTTTATTTTTCAAAATTGTGTTGTTTTTCCTTAAAAATATTTTAAAGAAATAACTATGTGTTAGCAATAAGCAAGTATTAAATAGAATTGATAAGGGAATTCACAGTGCTGAATTGATCATGAGGGAAACACAATGTCATGTTTCTGAAAAGCAAATGTTGGTCTTCTTGACCTCTTTCTGCGACAGTGGGCTATGCTCAGGAAGACGGGGGGGGGGACGGACCAGAAAACTAATAGAGACCAGAATAGAAAGTCCATATAGACGGCTGAGGAATATACAATACAGTAACCCATTATCCAGTTAAGATCCCAAACTTTAGTCAAGGCAAGATTGAACCTGTATCTGAGAATAAGCTTGTAATGATGAAGCTGCCATCAGACAATGCCAGGCCAAAGAGAGGCCAACTCCAGCCATCTAGAAGGCAGTCTCCTCCAAGAAGAAACAATGGCTCCATGGGGCTAACAGGGACTCTTTGCACCCCTGAACCCTTGGCAGTGGCACAAAAATTCAAACTCCTGTGACCTGGGTTTTCCCAGGCTTGGGAAGCCCGTAAAAAGGGCTCCCTGCAGCTTGCTCTGTCTCTTTCACCACTTGCCAGCACCCCGCCTGCCCACTCTAATGGTCATGACGGCATGAGAGTAGCTGGTTGCTTTGGGGGGTGGATGAGAATTTTTGATTGTTACCCTGATTGGCTTGGGTGATGATTCATTTTCACCCATCCCATTCTCATTACTGGGTTAGGGTTAGGGTCTTGTGTCACTTTGGTCACAACTGGCAGCTAGTGCAAGGTATAGATTGTAGGCGAGTTCATAGTTTAGTTCCCATCAATGGGATTCAGCAGCCTTTAATAGAATATCAAGTAGCTTAGGTTAAGGATAGTAGAGCTTTAAAAACATTATCCCTTGTAATTTAATTTGTTTATGGCTGCCTTGGGGGACTTAACCCCCCCTCCCGAAGTTTGAAAATGTCCTGAATAACTTCAATCAGAATGTTCTCAAGTTAGGAACTCATCTAGGTGGCTAAGGGCCTGAAGGTTAAGGTCACCCAGGCCAAAGATTTCTTTGTGTCATGTGTTTATTTGGGGGCTGGGGGTGCAATAGGGGTGACACAGAAGCTTCCCTCTACTGTAAAACTTTGGAGGTGTTTCTAAACCATAATTGGAATAACTAGAACAACATGCTTTGGGAGAGGGGAGAGGTGCTTTTTAAAAGGTTGTTTTTAAATGGAACCAAGCTGCAGTTTATTTAAACAATGAACTATGGGGAATTCCAGCAATGTCAGTTCAGCCCAGTGATGCTCAAAAACAGGCAGAAATACCCTGGCGCAGATCTTTACACCCTTTCATATACAGTTGAATTAGAATGAACAAATGGTGTCATTTTACTGCCTATAAGGCACCTCCCTGCAAATATGACTCTCATTTTCCAGAAACAAAATAAAAAACCACATTTTCATTTTGAAAAAGAGGAAGAAAATCTTACTTCAGGAATCATTAACTTGTTATCTTACATTTCAAATCTTTTAATGAATTATAAGGTGGCAATAGTGCAGTATTTTGCTTTGTTTAGGATGCATGCTTCTGTAGGAGAAAGTTCCATTTTAACTTTGTAAATTTACTTCTGAATAAACATGCATTGAATATGTTACATTAATATATACTATATTTTTCAAATATCTGAAAGTACTATGCTTTTTGGTAACTTAATCATGACCCACTTCTATGGTACACAGTAGCCCAAAATCCGATTGCTTTGCATACTAAATCACCCCACAGTTGTTGTTGTTCAGTCATTCAGTCGTGTCCAACTCTTCGTGACCCCATGGACCAGAGCACGCCAGGCCCTCCTGTCTTCCACTGCCTCCCAGAGCTTGGTCAAATCGATGTTGTTTGCATCAATGACACCATCCAACCATCTCATTCTCTGTTGCCCGCTTTTCCTTTTGCCTTCTTTTTGCCTTCCTTTTCCCAACATCAGACAGGGACTTTTCCAAGGAGTGCTCTCTCCTCATGAGGAGGCCAAAGTACTAGAGCCTCAGCTTCAAAATCTGTCCTTCCAGTGAACATTCGGGGTTGATTTCTTCCACCATGGATGCTTCTTTGCAGTCCAGGGGACTCTCAAGACTCTCCCCCAGCACCACAGCACAATTCAGCGACAATCAGCCTTCTTTATACTCCATCTCACATCCATACATCACTACAGGAAAAACTATAGCTTTGACTATCTGGACCTTTGTTGGCAAAGTGATGTCTTTGCTCCTTTAAGATGCTGCCTAGGTTTGCCATTGCTTTACTCCCAAGAAGCAGGCATTTTCTAATTTCATTGCTCCAGTCACCATCTGCAGTGATCAAGGAGCCAAAGAAAATAAACTCTGCCATTGCCTCAGTTTCTTCCCCTTCTATTTGCCAGGAGGTGATGGGTCCGGTGGCCATGATCTTAGTTTTTTTGAGGTTGAGCTTCAGACCATTTTTTCCACTCCCCTCTTTCACCCTCATTAAGAGGTTCTTCAATTCCTCCTCACTTTCTGCTATCAGAGTAGTATCATCTGTGTATCTGAGGTTGTTGATATTTCTTCTGGTAGACCTACTAAATCAATAGCTATTTGGTGAATCAACTCCTCAATTCGTTCCATCAATTTTAACAGGGTTTGGTTATCCTGGTGCACGCAGTTGATTTAGAAGTGAGGCATTTTTAAAAGCCATTGCTAGTCAGTTGGAAGAAATTAGCTTTGCAGCCCAGATAAATCGACCATTATGACTATGACCTGTGACTTACCAGTACTCACTTTGCAGCCCATATAAATTGACTTTAACCTTTGTGTGAAAATCAAAAACTAAATTGATTGAAATGATGCTTAAATGTGTTTACTAGGCTGAGTTAGGTGGTCCTGAAGGGACTTATAGTCCAAAATATCTGGAGGGCCAAAGCCTGGCTGTGGCTAAGATATGAGGAAAATTTGACCCTCCAGATGTTTTTGGACTGTAAGTCTCTTCAGGACCACCTGAATCAGCCAAGCAGAAAAGTATGTGGGAACTGGAGGACTAGCAACTCCTCATATCTGCTGGAGACTTTAGCTGGGCAGTAGCACTGTGTTGTCTTTTAGGTGCCTTGTGGCTTTTGAGTGTTACTGTTTTGCAGTGGGCACTATTTTTATTGTGAGAGGGTAACTCACTTATTGTTGGGCGACTGGTGATTTGCTCTTGGTTCTCAGTGTAATACACAAGGCTTGCAGTCTATGAATTGCTGTTATCGGGATAACCTTAGCATTATTTTCAAACCTATTCCAAGTAGAACAATTTCAATTTATTTTCGTATTTCTTACAAATAAAGAATAGGGGAGAGGGGGGGGGCTTGCTCATAAATAAAAGGAAACATTAACTGGACTGATCTAAGGGAGGGTGTTATTAAAGAAATAATTTTAAAAGAAGGGGGTCTCTTCAGACTGGAGAAACAGGATGGTGAACCAGGAGGAACTAAAAATATATCCCAGACCACTCACTCTAACCCAGAAATAGAGCCAACCTAGTAGGTGAATATTTGGGAGGAGCCCAGAGCCCTTTGAGCTGTGCCTTTGGCTGTCCTACCTGTCAATCCAGAAGTCTCTAGGTCCCACCCATGGTTTCCTAATGCTTCTGGATTGGCCGGAGCAGGCTGCAGATGGCAAAGGAAACTCAAAAGGGGGATACACGAATTGATGGATCAAAACTGGGTAAAAAAAAATTCATCACTTTGTATGTGTCAGGGTCATTGCTTTGAATGAATATGTAATGATGCATTTTTGTCAGTTGGCAATTTCAGACGAATACCAGGATTGGTTTTTTAATTCATACACATCTCTACTGCAGACAAGGATGTTATTCCCTTATCTCTCAGTTCTTGTTCTTCCACAGAAATAATGCAAGAGGAGAAAACTGTATTTGGCAGATTCCGCTTGTCTAACCCAGCAGTCATTTAGGGTGCATCTTTCCTGATGTTTATCTGGTAATAAGAAGAATAGAATGAAAAATTAATGTTTTCAGGTCCAGCGGAGGGCAGCTTACAGCTCCCTGTAGGAGCTCGCGGTGATAAACTACTTATTTTATTATTTTATCATGTCTTGTTGCTAATTAGTATTTTTATCCTGCCTTATTACTATTTACTATTTTACTGGACTACTGTTTTAACTTATACCATTTCTCTGTATATTTTACCGGAAGGCTGTTTGGAGTTGCTGTAATTGGGAGTGTTATCTGGGACTGCGTCATTACTCCTCAGCCAAGATAAGCTCTGGCAGGCTTTTATAAACTCCAGCCTTGCAGTTTTGCAGTTTTTTGCAGACGTACAGCCCTGAGATTCCCGTAAATGGTGGCTGGCAAGCAGTACAGGGAATACACCTGTATCTTACAACATTCAAGATTTGTTTGCCAACTTATCTGGGAAAACTCAGCTCTTTGCTAGGATGTCGGAAGTCCTTTGATCTTACCTTATCTCCACCGGTGCTTAAGAGCTTACAGTGTTAACACCCAAATAACTATGTAATACCCAGATAACAATTACTCCCATCTAAGATTTAAGGACTGACAAATCTAATAGTGATAGACATAGCAGCAAGTCTTCACATTCACTAGAATCTCCTAATATTGATACGTCTTCTTTTAGTATACCACCTTCCTCTAGTGGCTACTCCCTGTCCTCCAAATGTTGTGCTCCATTCAAGACTTACCAGGTGGCTACTAGGAAGCTGAGACAAACCAAGCTGACTGATTTTCTGACACCTTGTCAAACCTTTTTAATTAGCCCTAACTGGCAAGCCACTCCAGTATTCCTGCCAAGAAAACGCAATGGACATGGGGTCATGAAGAGTCGGTCACGACTGTAACGACACAACACACACACAAGACAACAAAGTCTCTTCCTCTCAACTTGCCTGATAGTCTAACAATGAGTAACCATCTCTTGGAGGAGCATCAGACAACTAGCAATCTATTAAACAGTACAGTTGATGTAGATTTGGCAAATTAAAAATGTTGGACTTCAACCCTGACTCATCCTTGAGAATGTGTAACTTGACTCCTCAAAATGAGATGAGCTCTTTTGGGACTGAAGTGGTAAACTGTGAAAGTGTGATAACATCTAACTCTGCAAATCCTTCATTAACTGCAAGGAGAGTTGACTCATGTCGATCAGGTAAACTGTTACCCCCTAATCGTAGTAATTCTTCTATGTCAGGAGACCCAAATAGCTATGGATTAAATTTAAAAGCTCTATTACCAGAAATCAGAGATATATTAAGAGCTAAAATAATTAGTTTTCTCAATAGAAGGCCATCTGAAGGAATATAAGTCATCCTTGTCAGTGAACAAGGGTGATCATCCAAAATATGGCAAGGACATAATATCGCAGCCAGAGAGAGAGGTGACTAATTATTACAGCTTATCCCCAGGATCTATTGATAGGATTGGGAAACTCTCCCCTGGAGGAATTACTTCTATGTGTGGGCTCACAGCCTGAGGCCTCAGGAAACTCTGCTCCCTCTATATCTAAACCAACAGACTGTCCTATTCCATCATGTACTGCTGTCAACTCAAACAAAGAGGTACAAGCACAGGAGCTACCTACAAATTTAACAGGGAACGCACAATCCAAACACAAGAAGAAGGAGTCCCAGAAACCAGCATTGAAGAAAGGAAGAAGGAGGGGAACTTTGAACTTTAAATCTTTGTTCAAGTTATTAGAAGTCTCAGAACCTACTACAAAAAGTACCTCCAACAATGACAGTATCCAGTCTAAAGATAGTCAACTGCCCACTCGTCTAAAGGCTGATTCTTTGAATTCTCACATGAACACCAGCTTCAAACATATGAGCAAGCCCAATCTGTCCTTAACTCATGTTTCTTCTGGACCAAGGTCTTGTTCTGATGCTAGAGGTACTCAATGGTGGCAATCCTATGAGCACTCACAGCCTATTTAACCTCCTGAAATTACTGATAGGCCATAAGGCTACCCCATTCCTGTTATAATAAGGACCAGGATTATTAACAAAAGATACAACACTAGGGGCAACAGATGGCATAATCAGTTTACAAGACAGGAGACCTCTTACAGTCAACTGAATAAGGCATCTGATTTAAGACATGAACATTTTGTTTGCCAGGATGAAGGATGTCTTGTCTGAGGAGTCATATGAACAACCAGGTCTGATGCATGCTGAGAGTGGGAAAATCCCTGATAATGCTAAATCTATTGTTCCGGGTGAACGAGATAAAGCTGATTCAGAGAGGGCTTTCTGCCACTCTGATTCTAATGTTAATGCTACTGCAGATCCTTCCTTACAGAAAAATAGATCTGTATTTAATTGCATATAACGGAACACTGTGGGCTGGCAGTCTAAAGCGTCAGATCCCTAGCTCATGGAATTCCTAGGGGGATCTGAAATTATACTGTTACAGGAAACATGGGCTCTGAATGAGCCAATGCTGAATGGATATGAGGCATACTTTTTAAATGCCTTACCTAGCTCTAAGGGTAGGTGGCCCATGGGGAGTTAGTTACAGTTTTGTCCACAAAGCTATAGGCCATTGTGTTGTCATGGGATTCATTAAATAGTATAGCCACTGCACTGGTGTTAAAAATTGCTGGATGTGTAATATTGCTTGGTAATGTTTATGCTCCCTTTCAACGATCCTATGACCTAGTGGAAGCCTTGTGGATCCAGCTGGAAGAATTCATTGAGCAAGCCTTAAAGTTATTCCATGGAGCTTATATTATAATTGCTAGGGACTGCAATGCGAGGATTGGAAGTAGTAGTGTTGCACTTTTTAATTATTAATTTCCCTGAATCCTTTTCTCCTAAATTTTATCAGAGACAATTTAAAAATTGTGGTATTAATTACTCTGGTCTGTGTTTTATGAAGATGGTATTCAACTTAGAACTAGTTATTTTAAATGGAAATATTAATGGGGATAGACCTGGAGAATTTACCTTTATTTCTTCATTAGGAACCTCAGTAATAGATTATGTGCTGATTTCAAGGGATTTGGCTGATTCCATTTTGGATTTTGAGATAAAATATTGGAGTGAAAGCATTTACCTCTGATGATAAAGCTGATTTATAATCAATATAATGTGGTGGCAGAGTGTGCTCCAATTGTATCTATAGCAGCTGATATAAGTAAGGTAAGAATAAGGTGGACTGACGAGCATTCGGCCCGTACAAGGAATCTATTAGCCACCAACCTTATATGCATTTTAGTAATCTTATTAACACTGCGAGATCAGCAAATCAAGCCCTAAAGACATATTCTAATTTGGTAGAGTCCTTGCAATCCCATTTAACATGTAATAAATCTGGTACCTTATTGGCTCGTACCACTTGTTCAACGCACTGGTTTGATTCAGAATGTAGAGCATTAAAGAATGAGTTATTGGAGACTTATAGAGCCTATAAGAATCAGAATCTTGGAAGAATCCCAGAAAATTGGTATCAGTGCAAAAAGAGGTATAAATCCTTGATTAAAACTAAGAAACTACAAGCCTAGAGGAAGGCCTGGCGATGTTTGTTAACTGCTGCCTATTTGAGAGTCTCGGCTTCATTCTGGAAGATAGTCTCTAGGAGAAATTTAACTTTTATTCCTAAACCAGACTACTATATAATGCCTACAGTATGGGAAAAATATTTTGGCAGGCACTTCACAACTCAATCATCTTGTACTTCTGCCTTCCAAATAGAACTAGAAGGCCTCCCAGAGTTGCCTCCAGTCATCCAATAAGAAATACTCATGTTGATTGATTGATACTTTAAAACCAGGTAAAGCCCCTGGGCCTGACTATATTCCACCTGATTTTATTAAAGCAAATGCTGAATGGTGGGCTCCTAGCTACCCTGTATACCTGGATTGATAGAATAGCTTGTATACCAAAGGACTGGGAATTAGCTACTGTGGTCCCAAATTTTAAAAAAGGAAATAGAAGGGATCCTGCCACTTATCATCCTATTAGCTTGTTAAGTACCATCAGTAAATTATATGCAAGGTATCTGTTGGAAAAAAAATACAGGATTGGTTACAGGTGGAGAATATTCTTGTAAAAGAACAGGCAGGTTTTAGGTAAGGGAAATCCACAAATGATCAGTGCCATGTTCTTCATCACTTAGGTAGTAAATATTCATCCCCCAAAGGTGGGATTCTCTATGCTGCTTTCATAGACTTTAAATCCTCATTTGACTATTTCTAGAGACATATTGTGGTTAAAACTGGAGTCTATGAACATTGTCAAATGACTTCTTTTATTAATGCATCTTTTACATGAGAATTCCTATTTATAGGTTCTTTGTAATTCTGATGGGATCTTATCTAACCTGGATCCTGTACTAAGGGCGTGAAGCAAGGATGTATCATAGCCCTCACTTTATTCATGGTATATATTAATGGTATTGTTCAGAGTTTATCCAACTTAGATTTTCACTCACCCAAGCAGGCATCTCATCCAATTTTTCTACTTCTGTATGCAGATGATGCTGTGCTTTTGTCAACCTCGTGTGTTGGGTTTAGAAGGCTCCTGAGAGCTTTCTCCTCATACTGTATTCAGGAATGTTTAGAAATCAATAATACTAAAAATAATAATAATAATAATAATAATAATAATAATAATAATAATAATAATAATAATAATAATAATAATAATAATAATAATAATAATAATAATAATAATAGATTTTTTTTGGCAGGAGGAGAATTAAACATAAATGGTCCTTTAATGGCCACCCAATTGAACAGGTCCAGCAGTACATTGAAGCACCAGATGACATTCCAGTCATCTGGTGCTTCATCCATGCATATAAACTGTGCTGCAATGAGAGCACAAGTAAATATTAAAGCCATTAGCAGTTTTTCAAGCTTCTGAGCATTGGGTTTTTGTAAAGCCATGAATGAGGTGAAATTACACATCAGAGATATAGAATTACATAATCACATCACCCAGATGGGGAAATTGGAATTTCTTAAGAAATCTGCATTTATTGTCTCCCCATATCTGGATAGGCTCATATCTCCTGTCTCCAAGAGGGCCTTTACTCTGGCTAGATTAAATGTCCTTCCCTCCAAGCTACTGAAGGGGAGGTTTCAAGATTTACCTTTATCAGATCGAAATTGCCCATGTGCCAATGACCAATTGGAAAGTGTAGAACATGTGCTTTTATTCTGCACCTATTATCAGGATCTACGTAAGAAATTTATTTCCCCAATTATAGGCAAATATCCTGGGAGGTCAATAGAATTCTATGTGCAGTTCCTCCTTTCTGATAACACTTACCAGGTAACTAGGCAAGTTGCCAAATTCTGTGCTGCAGCAATAAGGGTTCACAAACAAATTTTAAATAGAGATAAGGAAACATAGCGTTTTGTTGTAACTGATGACTGTTTTTATCGTAGCTAATGACTGTTTTTATTTTGGACCAGAGTTAATTTTAAATTGTATTTATGATATATCATGTAATAAGGCTTGATTCATGTGTTGTCTATTGGAATGCATATTTGATTGTTCTTATTTTTATGATTTTTTTTTTTTACCGTAAATAAATTTTATTTAATTTTAATGTTTTCAGGGATAGCCTATACTCCCATTTATAACCGGAAATATGATCATTGAAAAACTGCATTTCCACATCTGAGCCTTGAGATGGAGTAGCAAGTGAAACCAATACTGTTTCACTACCTAAAATGTCTTAAAGTAACGTTTTCTTCAGTTTAAAAAGCACATTCCTTACTGACTTCAGTACTTTGAAATGGTGTCTTTGAATCAAAGCATTCAGTGGGTAATTCATTAAATTGTTTTAACATGGAATTTTATAAGGATGTGTTTTGTTTAGATATTTTCATCGAGTCACTGAATCTGAATCCAAAGGGACCCCTGGGGCACCACCAAGCCCAGCTAGGGTACTGCAGAATCTGCAGGATTTATCAGGCTGGCCTTCCCCTTCCCTTCCTTATCCCCAAAGTATCATATTATTGAGGAAGCCGCATCCATTGACCAGTAAATCAAGAGAGGCATTGGTTGAAAATGTTTGGGAATCCTTCTAGCTCATAAAAGCCCCTCTCCCACTGATAACCAGTGTTAGGAAGGATGCACAATCATTCTTATCTCAACATATTGAACCCGTGTGTTCAATATGCACATGGCTGAGTTTGGCTAGGTTTAGTTTTGGAACCACTGTTTTATGCTTTATCAAAGGACAGATACAATAGGAGTATGATTGTGAGCCATAAAAAGCAGAACTCACATATTTCTGGACAAAATATACAGTATGGTTGTTGATATTTTGGAATATATTTCAATGAGGAGAGAACCTGTGGGTTCAAAAATCTTACTGTGAAAATGTGATTTTTCACTTTCAATGAAGGTGCCATGGAGGCATTGCATGTGTTAGGAAACTAGTCACTGTGAGCTTGAGCAACCAAACAGACGAGGAACTAACAATTTGGTGATGCCTATTTGCCTTGTTTTCTATGGTGGTGTTGAAGTAAGAGTAGGTCAAGAGTTGTTGGCTCTTAGCTTCCTGTACAGCTAGGACCAGTCATAGGACTAGGTTGACAAGGATGTCTAGTCCGGTGAAAACAACCTTCCCATCAGTTTTCAGATATAATAAATCCTGCTAGCAAACACCCCCATGTGAAAACATGCATTATGGCGTTTGTCAAGAATGTTGACATGTCTTTGAGTCAGAGTCCTGAGTCCCAAGCTCCAACTTCAAGTCCCTATAAAAACAAGATCCCCCCCCCCCCCAGAAAATAAATAGGTGGGTTCTTAGTCATGAATCAAGTCTGAGTCATTAAAAAAAGAACCCAAGTCAATTCTAAGTCACCAATGCAACTCAAGTCCAACTTGACAGTGAGTCCCGTGACTTTGGTCCCCATAATTGATAGTTGTGGTCTGTTTCAGATGGGCAGACTGATAGATTGGAGACAGCCATTTTTAAATAACAGAATGAGTCTGAAAGAATGAAGGAATTACTGAATATCTAAAGAATACCCATGAGCCAATTTTCACACGTCACTTCAAAAATCTGGGTACTGTCACTCCACTACTCACTTCACTGTGGACAGGATACTGAAAGTTATTGTAGCCCAAAGAGAAACATACACTTGCCATAATGGGTTTGTAACGGACAGAGGCCAACTGCCCTTGGACAAGCACAAGCTTTTGTTTATTCCTGACCTACAGATTCAACCAGACTTCCTGGCCCAACTGCTCTGTGCCTGAGACAACCAGCTTAAGCCAAAAAGGAAGGAGAGCAGTTATGCTGGATCCAAACCCCTTTCAGCCTTGACTCACAGCA
The DNA here is from genome assembly GCA_037367245.1 of Phrynocephalus guinanensis. NCBI lineage: Eukaryota > Metazoa > Chordata > Lepidosauria > Squamata > Agamidae > Phrynocephalus > Phrynocephalus guinanensis. The sequence goes on from CM074734.1 coordinate 43,809,725, forward strand.
ACTATGCCAGCACAAATGGAGGCTGTAGTAATTTCCAAAATCCCAACAGTGAATTCACTGAGTCTGGATTTTGCACAGGCTATGTTGGCTTCAGCTCAGCTCAGCCAACCTTCTGCCATCTTGGGTAGCTGGAAGAGCATGAGCCATCTTTCCAGTAATATATATCATTTTCCTGATCTACTTATGCAGGTGATTGTAATAATAATAATAATAATAATAATAATAATAATAATAATAATAATAATAATAATAATAATAATAATAATAATAATAATAATAATAATAATAAACAACTTTATTTCTATGCCGCCTTTCTCCCCGAAGAGACCCAATTGTACATTTTCTGTGTATTTCTGTGGAAAAAATAGTTTTTTTTAACTCAAAGAATTCATGATTGTTGTCAATTTAAAGATTTTCCTCTTTAAATTGATTGTTGTCAATTTAAAGATTTTCCTTTGCTCCCATTTAAAATATCTGTTTATTTCAATGTGTAAAGGGGGACTCGTGGACATTTTGTGGCAAATGCAAAGAGAAATTATGGGTGGGACACAAACTCTCCAGCCACTTGCTCTACCATGTTTGCACAGGGTGAGAGGAAATGCTGTGAGGTAGTTGGCAAATATTAGCTTTGTTCGTTCCTTAAAATCCCTGGGCTCTTAGTCCTTTGTTCACTTTTTCCTCTCCAGTGCATCAGTTCACTTCTTCAGATCTATCTTACAGAAGTAACGAAAACATATTGCCAACATTTATACAAAAATGGAGTGGCCCTTTTTAGTGGTGTGGCTCGTCGTTTCTTCCCTGGGCACGTTAGCGGAACCTGCTCTGCATAAGGTATTTGCTGTTTTTCCTCCCAAAAAACTTTTGTTTTTCTTTAAGATATGTGAGAAATATATATTTACAGTATTAGCAACGGCCAATGATTGGGTAGAACCTACACCAGAAGGTATAGTGATAGTCATGTTTCTGAAAAGGAAATACAGTAGTGAGCTACGCTCAGGAAGACTGAAGGGCACCAGAAAACTAACAAGGAGTAGAATGGAAGTCCATATACACATTCATGAATGTAGTTTGGTAACTAGTTCTTTAACAAATGTATTGCTTACTGTACCTGTCCCATTAAGACTCCAAAATTTAAATAAGGCAAGGCTGCAATTAAGTTGGCTATATAGGAAAATACACTTGTAATAATGTATTATTATTATTATTATTATTATTATTATTATTATTATTATTATTATTATTATTATTATTATTATTATTATTATTATTATTAGTAATAATGAAGCTGTTTTAGACCATTCCAGGTCAAAGAGAGGAAAACTCCGGCAATCCAGAGGACGGTGTCCTGTGCCTTCAAGAAGAAAGGGGGCTTCCCCCCCACATGAAATTTCCGGAGTATATTTTTCATCCAAAACTGGGAATAAATAGAACTCCCAGCTTTGGGATGAGGGGAGATAACTTTTTAACAGAGTGTTTTTAAATGAGAGCAAGCTGCAAGCAATTTCAACAGTGAACTATGGAGCGTTCCAGGAGTGTTAGTTCAGCCCATTAATGGGCATCTAACCTGGTGCCAATCTATACACCCTGTAATATACAGTTGTTCGGGACTGAACAATGGTGTCGTTTTACTGTATATAAGGAAGCTCCCTGCATTCATGAAACTTACTCGTATTTTCCAAAAATCTTCAGGTTCATTTTGAAAAAAGGAGAAGCATCTTACTTCAGGATTCATTAGGCCTCACATTTCAAATCATTTAATGGATTAAATTAAAATATGACAATAGTGCAGTATTTTGCTTTGCTTAGAACGCATGCTTTTCTATGAGAAAATCCCATTTTAACTTTGTGAACTTATTTCTCAATAAACATATATTGATGTGATGTGTTGCATTAAAATGTACTGGATTTATTAAATACAGTATCTGAAAGAACTCTGCCTTTTGGTAACTTAAAATCCTGTTGCTTAGCATACTAAATCACACTGCAGTAGGCCTACTAAATTAATGACTATTTACATTTACTGTTTATTTATTGATTACTTCTGTTTGTATTCTGCTCCCATTACTGCCATGGCACTGCCCAGGGCAGTTACAGCAATTATGATACAAAGAAACAAGAAACCAAAAATAAAAGCATTAAAAACTAATGCTTTTATCTTTATCTAATTAATCCTTAAAAGAACAGATGGCACAAACCAATCATTTAGAACCAGAGCACATGGAGGAAAAGAGGGGAGAGTGTACCAGGACACAGTGGACAGTCAGTGTGCCAGGAGCATCACTAAGGGACACTTGATTTAGTGATGTATCACTTACTTTAAAAATAATAATAAATTAAACCAAAACTGTGGTCTGCAAACATGACAACTCTTAAGTCAAGAATTGCCCTTTCCACCCCTCAGTAATCTCAAGTTCTTAGCAATAGCTGAGTAGTTAGATGGGAGGTATATAAATCAATTAAATAAATAAATACAAATAAATAATTACTGGGAGGGGGAGGGGAGGGTGGAAATCATAGTCTTATCCCAAAGTAGACTTTGGATACAATGTGCCTTTGAAAATGCCTCTAAAATAATATTTTGGCTTTGCTACTGGCTTGTATAGTTTTATCTGAAGCAACCTCACTGCATTGGCAGATCTTTACTGTAGCTGGACTTACTGGATATAGTTTCCTTCTACTCCCCAGAATCCCATTGAAATCTACAGCCTGCATGTGGACTGCCAAGTCACTTCACGCTTTGCCCACACCGTCATCACAAGCAGAGTCGTCAACCGAGCCAATGAATCCAAGGAAGCTCTTTTTGAGGTGGAGTTACCCAAGACAGCTTTCATCACAAACTTCACCATGTAAGCTCATCTCTTTTGGATCCCTTAAAATCCAGCTGGTGCAAACAAAATGGTTCCCTCTTCAGGAATGAATGAGAGGGATTTGCAGGTTGTGAGCAGAAGTGGCTTCACAGAAGTGTCATCTCACAGAGTTACTATAGAAGAGTAGATACATGGCTGCAATGCTTCCCAACTTTGTTCGTAGACTACTATTCCCAGAAGCCTTCACCAGCAGCTCTGCTGACTGAGGTTTTTGTGAGTTGCAGTGCAGAACAAGTCATATTGATAAAATGTTGCCCCCCCTTCTTATCTTTAAACTGCATGCTTAACAAATTTAAAACTTCATGGACTTTCAAATGGCTTCCTTTGAAACAATGATATGATGCTTGTGGGAAATACGGAGCTGTGACTCCATGGTCATTTAGCCAATTGGTCCCCCCTGCAATCCTAAAGCTGGTGGTGATCAAATTTGCTGGAGCAAACCAGTCCACCCTCAGAGCACTCCTACCTGCACCTTTCTGCCCTCTCTCAATAAGCTTCTGCCCTTCTGGTGCAGGTACAGTTCTGCATTTTGGTTCATTTACAGAATGTTCAATTGCTGGAAATGAAGCGAAACAAACCTTCCTCTTTGAATTTGGCAGTACGGTGAAGTGGCTTAAGTAGGAATCCATTTCAGGATATTGGCAAATTAAACACTTCCTCTGCCCTGCTAAGAGAAAAGCAAACACACACCCCTTGTTGTGCCATCCTGTGTCCTACTACTTCTGGGAGGAAGCTCTCTGTCTTTTTTTTTAAAGCTGTGCACCACATCTGCATTGTCTTAATACTTAATTTTTTTGTTTCGCTTTGTCAGCCATAGAATCAAGGAAGACTTCAATTTGCCAATATCCTGAAGTGGCTGTCCTCTTAAGACATTTCATGTTATTGGCAAATTGACAGCATGATGGTGTGGGCCAAAGAGGGTTGCTTGGTTCACACACCATTTAGATACAAAGATAACTTGCAGTGGCATACTGGACCTCCTAGTGTCCCTATTCAGCCCAGTCCAGCCCAGTCCAAGGAGACCCTATTCATCCCAGTCCTATTGATCCTATTCAGCACAGTCCAGCACAGTCCAAGGAGACAATGCAGAGATGCCCATAGTTGTACTGATCTACTTCACTTGACACTGATCCTGATATACTCTACATTCATGTATACTTGGGTGAATATCAGGGAAGTTGGGCAGATGGGGGGTGGGGGGAGACAGAGCATCCCTATTAGTGTGATCTCAGACAGTGTGAGTTATGGCAGTGGGAGATGGACAGGCAAGATCTTGTGTCTCACTTCTTCCTCCATATTCCAAGAGCTTGGTTGCTACCCTCTGATCTGCTGGAGCTGCTGCTGAATTCTGAATTAGACCATAGTAAAATGATCTCAGTGTCCTAGCTGATTGTGGATGAAAGTGCACAATTTTGAGAATGTGTGGGGGATCCAGGTGTTAGAAGTTTGATGTCCCCATTGTGTCTCCTGAAGGAACGGCCAGCCTACATTGCAAGAGGTCATTGGGAGTTAGGTGGGTAGATGGTCTCTATATGCTGAGGACACTAAGCTCTACATCCTGTTATCAGAGTCATCTGAAGCTGTGGAGGTAGTGAAGCATTGTTTAGATAGCCTAATGGGCTGAACTAGGTTCAATAACCTGAAATTGAACCTTGACAAAATGAAGGATTTATGGTTCAGTGGTTTCTATGAATATTGAATTGGCTGGGTTTTGGCAGGGTCTACTCTCTGAAGGAATTGGCGCATCAGTTGAGATTATTCCTAGATCCACCTCTATCAGTGGAGGCTCTAGTGAGTTCAGTGAATAATAGTAGTTGGAGTCAGCTTTGGACAACAGCTTTGGACAGCAGCTACGACAGCTCCTGGACACATACAACCTGGCCACTAAAGCACTGACAGGAACACCTTTTACAGTTCGTTTGATACCAGTTCTGAAAGAATCACTCCAGCTGTCAATGCACTTCTGGGCTGAATTCAAGTTGTTGAAAACGACTTACAAACCCTTCAATGGTTTGGCGGAGTGCATTTTTGTATGCATTATTGATTGCTCATTATGACCCATTGGAGAGGCCTTCTCCATATCTTACCAGTGAAAATGACACACTATGTCAGGGGTGCCCAAACTTTTTGTAAGGAGGGCCAGATTTGGTGGCTGAGAATGTGTCAGGGGCCGGTTGCTCCCCGACTCTGCCACCCCACTGCAAGCCCCACCCACTGATCCATAAGCCCCACCCACTGACCCCTTGCAACCCCACCCACAGGAAGGAAGGCGGGGACCAAGGGAGGGAGGGAGGAAGGTAGAAACCAAGAGAGGAAGGAAGGAAGGTGGGGAACAAGGGAGGAAGGGAGGGAGGAAGGAAGGAAGGTGGGGACCAAGGGAAGGAGGAAAGAAGGAAGGTGGGGACCAAAGGAAGCACAGGGAACCATGGCCACAGGTCGCCCCGTGGAAGTGGTGATCTGTACGACCTTGCACCCCCCCAAGCTCCCCAGCGGTGGCGACGGCTTGCCTGCCAGCGCACCCCAAAACTCCTTGGTGGTGGAAGAGGCCCGCTGGCCTGCCCACCCCCACACTTTCCCCTGCGGTGCCGGTGGCAGCAGACTGCCCATCCGCCCAGCCGCCCAAGCTTCCCAGCGGTGTCAGTGTTGGCAAAAAAACATGGGGCAAAGGAGGCGGAGGGAGGGGCGGGCCAGTCAGCCGCGGGCCACTCAGAATGGCCTGACGGGCCAGATTTGGCCCCCGGGCCGGACTTTGGGCAGGCCTGCACTATGTGGAGACAGGGGGAGAGACTATCTCAGCTGTAGAATCTCAGCTGTGTAATGCCCTTCCTCCGAAGGCTCAACTGATGCAAATACTGTATTGACTCAGCTTCATACCAAGTAAATAAGTTGTTGTTTGCAAGAATCTTTGAGGTTTAAGGATCTTGGCTTCAGTATTCTGTGGAGCTTTTGTCATGTTGGGAATGACTTGAAACTTAGATTGTCATGGCAGTGTAGCTGACCTCCTGTAGACATGCAAATATCCTCCTAATGGTTTGAATCTTTCAACATATTCTTTTTAAGGACCATAGATGGAGTCCCATATCCTGGATTAATCAAGGAGAAGAAATCTGCTCAAGACCAGTATGATGCTGCTGTTTCACAAGGTCAAAGTGCTGGATTAGTCAAGTATGTCCTATGTAATAAGTAATAACTAAATGGATCGAGGTTTGTTGGAAAGGAAGTGATACCAAGCCAAAAGCAATACTGGCTGGGGAATTCTGGAAGTCATAGGCCACGGAACTAACTTTTCCAAGGTCTGGCCTAATCAGTGTACTAGATACGTTATCTCTAAACACCCTCAACATCACTGCCAAGTGGTGAAGGAAACAGAGGGACAGCAAACTGGACCAATGGATCAAGCAAACAATTTATTTAACAATGCAGAGAGAGAGAGAGAGAGAGAGAGAGAGAGAGAGAGAGAGAGAGAGAGAGAGAGAGAGAGAGAGATTCTATGAGCTAGGGTTGGCCTCAATCATTTGCTCCTAGCAGGAAACTGGTTGAGGTAAAGGGGCAATGCCTGCGGAGGAAGCAAAAACAAGCACATTCACCAATGTATGACACATTAGTGGGAGAAAAATTAGTAAATGAGCCTGTGATTTACTTCACATTGCTTGTCAACCAACACATTCACCACACGCAGAAGGCAGAATGTTGGTGTATATGCCTTGCCCCTCCATTATTCATCCACCCCCCCACACATAGCCTTATATGTCTTAGTTTGACCCAGTTACAGTCAAACGCGACTCGATGTGTCCTTAATCAAGGAGACCTGGTGAGGCTTACAGATATGAATGTCACTGAAATTCAACATTTGATTTCCTGCTATGAACATGAACTTCAAAGCTAATAATGCTCTGTCACATTTTCAAATGAGTGCTATTTTCCTGGAAAGTTCTTCTGCCCCACCTAGGGAGAAGTGATCATAGAGCCACCAAAAACTCAGTTCTTCACTTCCCCTCTTGGTAAGGATGCCATAGACTCTATGGCAGTGGTTCCCAACCTTAGGCCAACTCCCCGAAATCCTGTCCAGCATAACTAATGATAAAGCTTCTGGGAGTTTTTGTCCAAGAACATCTGGGGACCCAAGGCCGGGAACCACTGCTTGAGAATCTTGACATTCATAAGATAAAATTGTGAAACTGGTCTACAGTATTAAAGGCACACACTAGCTCAGGAACAAGTGGTTTACAGGCTAATTAATGTCTATTTTCCATGGGTTCCCAGGACTGCTATTTCATCTCTTCCAGAAGGAATGGGATTTTCATTGAGAGGATCCTTGTCACCATGGCTAACATCAACCCCTGCATTAAAAACATCTGTAATATAACTATAACTGTAGTTGGAAGATCGGCTCTATAAAAAGCACAACTACTTTTAATGCCTTGAGATTGCAAAACCAATTGCTATTCCTAAATACCTTTCTAAGCTCTAATCTATTTATGAAGGTATCTTAGGTCCCTTAACTGAATGAATGTATCACAGAAACATACAATAAATAAATAAATACCAGAGTTTAAAAGGAGGGGAAGGCAAGGACACTTCAATTATATGGGTGATTAACAGTCTTTGGGTCATTATTTAGCTTGGGATTTTCCACTGCTTTCTAACTGGAATGAAATTTTCTTCCCATGCACATTTGAAGAAGAGTTGCCAATTTGTAGCATAAATAAATACATAAACTGTCCATCTTTATTTCCAGATCGACTGGAAGGAAACTAGAACAGTTTCATGTTTCAGTCAATGTGGGACCAGGTGCTGAAGTTACCTTTGAGCTGATCTATGAGGAACTACTCAAGCGGAAGCTAGGAAAGTATGAACTGCTGATTAAAGTCAAACCCAAACAGCTTGTCAATGATTTTCAGGTAAGTTCTTAGAAGAAGCTTTTGACAGAAGCTTTTTGTCATCTTCTAGTACCTTGTCACAGCTGCAAGATGTGACCTTACAGTATTTCCTTCTTTTCTTCAGATTGATGCCCGTATATTTGAACCACAAGGTATAAATTTCTTGGAATCACAAAGCACCTTCATGACCAATGAATTGAACGATGCCCTCACGAAGACACAGGAGGACACCAAGGTACATGACTTGAACCAGACGTGTTAATGCCCTTGAACCACCAGATCCTTTGGTGTGAAATAGACTGATGGTTTTCATCCATGCCTCTAATTTCTAGGCTTATATTTCATTTAAACCTACCATAAATCAACAAAGACAAAGGCCTGGATCAGAAGAAACTCTGCTAGATGGTGATTTTATTATCCGTTATGATGTTAACAGGAGCCTTGCTACCGGTGATGTGGAGGTAAAAGATGCCCATCTAATGGCTATCATATAACTAAATTCAGTACAAATATTAGGAGAACAGGGAGCATTGATATGTTCTTGGATCTTAGTTTTAGGCAGTGCTCTGTTCAATATTTATTTATGCATTTGCTTTCTTCTTCCAGCTACAGAAGCTGTTGATGCTTTGATGGATCATCCCAGCAGCTTCTGTAGCAGGAGCTGGTTGAATGCATAATACTAAATGGGATATTGGCCAAAACTTTCATGTAATACCAACAAAGCTTTTGACAAAATTCCCCATAGTATCCTGATTAGCAAGCTAACTAGGTGTGCCCTGGATAAATCAAGTGTAAGGTGGCTACACAATGGGCTACAGCATCATACTCAGAGGATGAGAATTTAAAAAAATTGTACAAAACTAAACAGTAACAAACTGATTCATTACTCTATAAAACGGGTTCCCTGGGTCCTAGAGGCACCAGATTTGGTGGGTATCTTCCTTAGACACTCCTCTTTAAGTCCTCCAACATTTAGGGTTCAGGGAGCTGAGTTATTCAACTCCAAAGGGGGTGCCCCTAGGGAAAAATTTTTTAATTGGAATAGGAAGCTGATTGGGTTAGCAATAGCACTGCCGCTGCTTCCCATATGATTCCAATGAGCAGGTGTTTTCCCTAGGGACACCTATTTTGGAGCTTCATAACTCTGCTCCCTTACCCCCAAATGTTTCCAAATTTCAGATGCTTCCCTAAAATTGCTTTCTGAAGGTACCCCTGCTACTTTGGTGCCCCCAAGGTACGCAATTTTTGAGTACATATTTTTTTAAAAATATGCACTCAAAAATTATCTTTAAAAATATGTAATTAAAATTTACTTACCTTGGGATTCCAAAATAGCAGGGCACAATTCTGAAGCAATTTTAGGGAATCGACTGAAATCTGGAAAGACGTGGGGGTAAGGAGACTTAGTTATGAAGCTCTAAAGGGGCTGGGGGTAGTGAATTGGCAAGGTGTACTGGGAGTGTGGACTGTGAAGGCAATCAGGGAGTTTACTCTATGGTATCAATTCCCTAATTGCCTCCACACTCCCAGCACACACTGCCAATTACTACCCCCAGCCTAGGGGCACCGCATTTGGAGTTGAATCACTCAGCCCCCTGAACCCTAAATCTCTCCAAATTTGGAGGGCTAAATTGGAGAGTCCAAGGAAGGTTATTTATTTATCTATATTTATCTTATTTATATATATATATTTATATACCACCCATCTTCTAAAAGGAACTCCGGGCTGTGTACAACAATTGCATAAAACAATTTTTAAAAATGAAAACCATGGCAACCAATTTTAAAAAAAATAACAAAAATAACAAAACAAAACAAAAATAATAGTAATGTTCAGCAAGATGGCGGAACAAAACAAAACACAAATTTGGTGTCTCTAGGACCCAGGGGAGCTGTTTTACAGCAAAATGAAACATTTCATTTTAAATGAGAAAACAACAATTTCATTTTGTTTGTAACAAAATGCTGCATCCCTATTTTGTTCCGTTTCATTTTATTAGCTACTGAAATGATGAAACAACAGTGTTTTGTTTTTGATTTGGTGCCCATCCCTAATCTCGAGAGGTAGTGAGTGCTCCAACAGTGAAGGCGTTCAAGAGAAATTTGGACAACCAGCTGGCAGAAATCCTTTGATTTGTATTCCTGCATGGAGCAAGGGGTTGGCCGGGATGGCCCTATAGGCCCCTTCCAACTTCACAATTCCATAATTCTATGATTCGAAATATGCTTAAGGATGAAATCATCAAGTGAGAATTGGCCTTTGATTCTGGGGGAGAAAGCAAGAGCCAAGTGATATGGAACACATTTTGGATTTTTTGAGAAACAAACATGGTCATGCCCTTGCTCAATTGTGACATCAGGCCTTTGGAATTAGGTCCTGGTTGAGTGGCACCTGGCATCCTCCCTGCCCACCAGGAAGAAGTTGCTCAAGGCACTGCTATTCACAGAGGCTTTTGGGGGCAAGCTCATTTGACTTACCATTTATCCACCCTCTCCAATTATGGGTTGATGTTCTTGGCTTGCCTCTTAAACCTTATTTATTCTTAGGCAGAGGGGCATGGCGGCTCAGCAGACTAAGACTCTGAAAACTGTCGCCTGCACAGTTGGCAGCTCATCAGTTCGAATCCCGGGTGCCACGCAGCAGAGGGAGCTCCTGCTGATACCTAGCAGTTCAAAAGCATGTAAATGCAAGTAGATAAATAGGTACTGCTGTAAAAAGCAGGAAGGCAAAACAGTTTTTCCTTGCAGTTATGCTGGCCACGTGGCCATGGACTTGCAGAACACTGGCTCTTCGGCTTGAATACAGAGATAAGCACCGCTCCTAGAGTCAGACATGACTAGCACGCATGTGTGAGGGGAACATTTACCTTTACCTTATTCTTAGGCATCCAGAACAGTGCTTTGCACTAACTGGGTGGCATGAAAGCCAAATAAAGAAATAAATGTTCTGAGTTCCATAGTTTTGTGCCCTATAGTGTTGAAATGCATCTGTGGAAGGCATTGACATTACTTTTCTGTTTCAGGTTGTAAATGGATATTTTGTGCATTATTTTGCTCCCAATCAAATGCCTGTGTTTCCAAAAAATGTCATATTTGTTATAGACAAAAGTGGATCTATGTCTGGCAAGAAAATTCAGCAGGTAATTTGTCTCAAAATAAAGCATTTCTGGGGTAGTTTCTTTCTGAGGAGTATATTGTTTCCAAAACACATGCTAAATTCCAGTGATCACACAGGTATCTCTTCTTCAGGACACACAATGGAGGCTAGTTCATTCTAAAGCTGTCCCTAAACAAAACTTCAGATGTCTTTGTGACTTATTCATTGGGAAGCAACTACAGTTTAGAGGTTTTGTTTTGTGTCAGTAATGGTAGCCTGGCCTTCTTTCTATCCTTATATTGTTCCTCATCAGCTGTGTACACATTATATCTTCTGTGTGAACTGATATTGTAGCAAAATGTGTGCTTCAGCTGCTACGCCTTCTCTTAGACAGAGAGGGAAACGCTCTGACTACTTCCAATGCCAGCGTTTTGTCATTCTTTCGATATAACTGCCGCCATTTCCTTCCTTGATAACCAATGGATCTAGTTTAACTACAGCTGTATTCACTTGATAAAAAGCCCTTCATATATGTTGTGGAATGATCCACGTAGTTAGAACAAGCAATCTAGGCTTCTGGCCTAGATTTAACCAAGGAGCTCTGCAACGAATAGAAGAAAAACTCTATTCTAAAATGGCTTTATTAGAAAGCAAAAAGTAAAAGGGTAAAAGGGATAAGCTTTCAGGTTGCATTTCAAGGTAAAGTCTAGTTAGAGAAATAACAGCATTCTTATCTTGTAGCTCAGCCTTGTAGTCAGATTTGTGCGTTGCCTGAAACCTGAAAGCTTCCAGCCCAAGAATGCCTTTCACCAGAAATATTCTAGAAACAATACTTTCATGGTACACATTAACTCATTCTGTCTGTTCATAGACATAACTATTTTTTCTGGGTTATCTAATGCTTCATACATCATTCTAGGAAAGGCTAAAGCCCAGTTACAGGTACATGTCTAATCAAAATGGCTCCACGCCCCTTATCATTACTGATATCTCTACATTGAAGGATGGGTCAGCCTGAGGAGAAATGTCACCTCCATCCATGGAGGCCTACTATACAGATTGAAATGCTGCACAATCAGGGTTCCAGCTCATGTGGAGGAGCTTCAGGTGGAAAGGGGCCAGCACACTCACCCTCCTTGCGTGGTTAGTTTTGTACATATTCAATACTTCCATTAGGCCCTGGTAACCTCTTATAAATGGTTTAAATCTGTCCGTGTCTAAAGCACTATATTGTTACAAACTTATAAACTGCCTCTGGCAACCTTCCCTTAACAAGATTTACTTGAACAGCTACTACACTGTTTGCTCCACGCTGTTTTATTGTGCTTGTTGTCTTTTTAGCTGTTTTATTGGAAACCGCCCTGAGTTCCTGTATGGAAAAAGGCAGCGGTATATAAATGCACCAAATAAATAAATAAATACAGAGGTGATACAGCGGTGTTGAACTAAATGATCCAGAAATGGGACAAAATCATTTTCTATGGTTGCAGAAATTATGTCACTTTTGGAGGCAAATTACTATAGATCTCAACATACAACTGCCATACAACTCTGGTGATTTTTTCTTTTTTTTCTTAGGGTGATTTGCATCCAAAAGCTACCCTATTCATTCTATGCCAGCATAAATATTCAAGAGAACGTGAGCTATTGCTACCATCTTACATTATTAAATTTCTGGGCTGACAGTTTCCTATCAAATCTATTTTTTTAAAAGGAGCCAGAAGAATACAGTTAAAGAGGGGAATCTGCACACAATACATAATTCTACTATAGGCCATAGCAAAGGACATTTTAAGCAAGAGAACATATCCTTCATATGGTAACAAAAGACCAGACTGACATCTGACAGTGTGATCCAAGGCAAAGAGGACCTTCTCCATGTTTTTCGGAGAGCATACCCTTTCTCCAAAATGATAACATATTTTGAACCTTCAAACACCTAGATTTTTCCTAACCAAGAAGTGTTTGCATTAGGTGAAAAAGTGTTTCTTCCATGTTAATAGAATGTTTCCATTGTTGCTCTCTGACCTTAATATGCGAATATACAAATGGGACCTCTGTCCCTGTGTACTATCCCTTTTGGTCCTCCCTATTTCACGGGAATGGAGGTGGACAAACAAGGATGTCTGGAGAAAAGTTGTGTTGGATATATTTTGATTCCTCCACTAGGAAGAGGGGTTGAATTCAAAGGCCTTATAGGTCTCTTTCAACTCCATTATTCTATGACTCTATGAAATGAAATATGATATACTGTACTTCTTCCCCCCAGACCAAGAAACTATCACTTAACACTTCTTAGTTAAGTGATAGCAGATTAATAAATGTTTATCTGGAATTGTCTTAATTTCTTGCCTTCATCCAAATATGAAGCATTAGCTGAAATCAAACCTCTGCTAATATTTAGAAGCAATTCTCCTTGAAATGGTGAAATACCTGTTTCTCAAACATATGATGTCCTTTAATTTTGCCTTGCCTTGCCTTGCCTTGCCTTGCCTCTCTCTCTCTCTCTCTCTCTCTCTCTCTCTCTCTCTCTCTCTCTCTCTAATTAGCTACTGGAAATGCAACTTTTAATTTGCAAATCAACGCCTGAAAACTATATGCCGCTTCGTTCATATTTATAGACAAGAGAGGCCCTGGAGAAGATTTTGGGAGATCTGAATCCTGAAGACCATTTTAACTTAGTAGTCTTTAGCTCAAGTGTCACTGAGTGGCAACCTTCCTTGTTGAAAGCCACAGAAGAGAATGTGGAACTGGCAAAGCAATATGTTCGGACCATTTCTGCTCAAGGAGGTAACACGTTGGTTTTCAGTAGAGTTCTGGTCATAAATGGAAACTTATGGATGGAGGATAGCCATGCCTGGTATTAAAACAAGACCTGGCATGTCTTTTTATGTCAATTCTTTGTTTGTCTGTTGAATGGAGTATTTCCTGTTCAAAAATATGATATATTACTTCTTCCTCTTTTGAATTTAGAATTTCTTATACCTTTAACTTTAATATTTATATTATTTTGCTTTCTGTAGTTCTAGAATATTTTCTTCTCTTAAATTCTAAACTTGAATCTTATTGGTAATCCCAGCTAGAACAGAACCAATGAATCAATAGATTTCCAATAGAGGCTAACTCATCTTTCATCAAGAGATTTAATCAATTTGCTATGGCTGGAATGAACAACTGAATTTAAGCCAAGGATTCTCTCTTGTGTAATTTATTTCCATGTACTACTGTTTGCTATCCTTCCTGCTGACAACTGATTGATTCAATTTCTTATACCTTTGATAGCTATCTTTCTTCACACCATTTTCTAAATCTTATTCCCTGGCCAGTCTATATAGGGAGGTTATTTTTATAAGATCTTGAGTTAGCAGCTGCCACGGTCTCCTCCTCCTTACCCACCTAAGACGACTGCAACACCAACTTAACCAATATATATGGGGTCTATTGTGGTGCCTTCACCATACTGGATATGGGGAAACGCAATAAACCAAAAAAAATGGCCTCCTGATAATGGGCTGACCAAATTATATCTAAGAAAGAAATGAACTTTATTCCATCCTAAAAAAAAAGATATGCAGTGCATTCAGTAGAAAAAAAAGGTTATTTAATGATTTTAAAGCATTTTCAGGATTAACAGCACAGCCAAACTGAATCAGAATCCCCAATGCAAACTATCTCATTAGAGCTCTAATTACACTCAAAGCCCTCTAGTTCCTTCTCAACTTCCATGGTGCTGGGACCATGTCTCCTACTTATTTATTTATTTGTTTATAAAAAAAATCAGCTGCCACACTACCAAGTGGTCTCTGAGTGGCATACAACAAGGGCCATTCCGGCACTGGCCCATCCAGAGCCGGGGCTGCATTGCCGCCCCCGTGAAGAGGGGCGAGACAGGGCGGGGGCCTCACGAGGCCTGAGCCTCGGGGGCAGGGCGTGGGACCCCCCTTTTTATACCTGGCACCAATGCCCTCACCCCCTCTTTCGCCGGGGTCAGCAAAAAATTAGCTGCCACACTACCAAGTGGTCTCTGAGTGGCATACAACAATGTAACTTAACCAGCTGTATAGAGAGATAGAACTAAGGTAGCTGTTGCAACGTTTAAAAATCCCTCAATGTACCTGATTGGATGCCTGTAAGGGGGAGGAAAAGCCCTGCATGGATTAGAGGAGGAACACTCACTTGGGGCTAGGGCACTGAAACTGTCAGCTGCACCTTGGTGGTTCGAATCCCGAATGCCACACAGCGGAGTGAGCTCTTGCTGTTAATCCCAGCTACTGCCAACCTAGCAGTTCGGAAGCATGTAAATGCAAGTAGATCAATAGGTACTGCCCTAAAAAGCAGGAAGGTAAACAGTGTCCCATGTGAGGAAATGCGTTCAGCCACACCAGCCACGTGGCCATGGACTTGCACAACACTGGCTCTTTGCCTTGAAAATGGAGATGAGCACTGCCCCTAGAGTCAGACATGACTAGCAGACATATGCGAGAGGGGGAGCTTTGCCACTACCTTTAACAACAATACAGACTGGTCCTTATGTGTGGACCAGGGTTGGGGGACCCTTGCTGTAAGGCATCACTATCTTTCTCAAAGTATTAACTCCTTCCAGCCTTTCAAGGTATGTGTGCTGCTAACCCTTCTATATTTAAAATTTAAGATGGTTTATGTAGAGTATGTTGATGCTTACTGACAAATGAATGTGTTATCTTGACACTACTGAAGTCTGCTTTCCTGTTATAGCAACAGATATAAATGATGCTCTTTTGACTGCAATACAATCACTGGACAAAGCCACCTCTGCTGAGATACTGCCAGAGGAAAGTGTCTCCATGATCATGTTGCTGACAGATGGCCAGCCTACTGTTGGTAAGCAGGAGACAACAAAGTATTTCCAGAATCCTTCTTAACTGTACTATTAGCTCAGTTGGACTAATGTGTGTTGTGGTATGTTATTCCACAATGTCTCCTTGTCCTTCCAAATTAACACACAGGTTCTTGAGTTTTTCCCTTGGCAAACATTTCAGATAGTTTTACAGGTATTGGGACTGGAATAAAAGGTGAATGTAGAGGATGGACAGAAGGAAAGATAGAGAAAGAGGCAGAAAAACACACACACACACACAGAGAGAGAGAGAGAGAGAGAGAGAGAGAGAGAGAGAGAGAGAGAGAGAGAGAGAGAGAGAGAGAGAGAGAGAGAGAGAGAGAGAGAGAGAGAGAGAGAGAGAGAGAATAAGCTTTCTTTAAGATATCCTTAAAGAAAATGACCTATTTCTATGTTCTGTTCTGGTCAATTTTGTCTGATATTTTAGTAGCCCTCTTGTAGAAAGTGGTGCTCATTTTGCAAGTCAGGGCTCAACCAAACCATGTGATTTGACAGCCAACATTACATGATCCATGCACCCCTTCTTCACCTTTCATATTGGTGCAGTATGCTTGGGCATTCACACAGCTGAGGTCTTTTATTCCAGAAACTCTATGTATAAATAAGATGCTAAGAGCAACACTTTCTCATACAGTGTCCTCCTCTGCCAATTTCTCCATTTTGTTCACCAGTGTTTCCATTGCTGCTTCTGCTGTTGACTTCTGCTCAGTGGCACACATGCAAACACACTGCAATGGTTCCCATCCTGGCATTAAAATCATTCCAAACAACAGTTGGAGAAGAAATTATATTAACACTTCCTTTCTTGTGTGTTACTGTCAATTTATTTTATTTTATTTTATTTTTTATGTTTTGACAGTGATCCTGGTGTTAAAATGACTTCTTTGCTTAAAGTCTGTCAAGGTAACATAAAACTCAAGAGCAAAGACTTCTTGATAGACTGAATTCACCCAAGAATGTAGATTAAAACATTGCATATCTGTTTGGTATGCTGGGGGGAAAGAAAAGCAAGAGAAGTGAGTGTTCATTCACGCACTTCTGCAATCATCATAGGCACATCCCTTGAAAGTCCGAAAGTTACTAAAATGTTTGATCACACCATGTGACACTTGCATAAAATAATCTGGAAAAAAATCAGGCTAAACAAAAGAAAGTCAAAGGCTGTAATCTCAATATAAAGAAATTGTTGTCTGGATACTGAAAAATACCAATAATATGTATGCTGGGCTGAGACCTTGAAGCATACAAATACTTGTGTGTATGAGTCCCCTAATTGTTCCTTCTTTTACAGTAGTACCTTGAGTTACGTCCCGCTTGACTTGCGTCATATTTGACTTACGTCCACTAGGGGTCTGTTTGACTTGCGTCCCAGGCTCCGAGTTACGTCTCGGAGTCCCAGCGTAACGCCTGGAATTGGGCAGCCAGGCTAAATTTCTATGCTTATCCGTTCCGGAGGTCCAGGAAAAAAGGCAAAAAAAAAAGCCTTTTTCCCCTGAGACCTCTTTACAAAGTGCACTTTCACCTCCTCGCCCACTCCAATCCTCCCCAGGGCCCCACCTCTCCTCCTTTGCCACTGCATACGGGCGACGGACACACCCAGTGGAAGCCGTGCACCTCTGGCGCTTCCTCTGCCCGCCCCTGCCTCTCTTCCTTTGCCGGTGCCTGCAGGCGCCAAGCACCCGGGAGGCGGGCAAGCCGGGAGAAGCCGCTTGCATGGCCTTCCCCCCACCCCCAGCTCTCTTTTGAAGCTGGCGCCGCTGGCGCTGAAGATCCAGGAGGCGGGCAAGCCGGGGGAAGCCCCACGCCTCTCATGTGGGCTTCCCCTCCATCCCCTGGTTCCCACTTTTTTTCCTTTGCCGGCGTTGCCAGCACAAAACACCCAGAAGGCAGGTGAGCCGGGAGAAGCCCCACGCACTCGTGCGGGCTTCCCCCCACCCCTTCCCTCCCGGCCCCAACCTCCCAGGCTCATCGCCGCTCTTCGCCCGGGCGCGCAGGGCTCCCATCCCCTTCCCTCCTACCCGCAAGGGTGAGTCCTTGATGCCAGGCAGCTGCAAGGGGGGCCAGTGGGGAAGGGCAGGTGGGCACTGCCGCTGCCGCAGAGGGCCCCTGGGAGGGGCAGCCTCGGGAATCCCACAGCCCCCCACCTCCTCCGCTTCTGTCCCCTCCTCCTCCTGCTGCTTCTGCTGAGGGTGTCGCTGCACGTGCAGAGGGCAGTTTGCTGCTGGAGGGAAGGCAGGAGTGGGTCTTGGGGTGTGTGCCCCCCTCTCCAAGCAGGCAGGGAAACTGGGCCATGGAGAGGAGCCCCCCTCACCACCCCCGGCCCACTTGGCAAGGGAAGTGTGTGTGTGTGTGTGTGTGTGTGTGTGTGTGTTCTGAATGGGGGGGTCCTCCTGTCTCCTTGCAAACCTTGAAGGGAGAGGAGGGCAGGGACTTAGAAAGGGTGTGTGGGGCTTTCATACACCCTCAAGGCTGGCTGTGGCAGGACGATGGGTGCGTGGGTGGGTTCATGCTGGAGGAGGTAAATCCACAATGCTGTCTTATTTCTTTTATAGTACAGCATGAATTATTGCTGTCTGCTTAGACAGTCAAATTGCTGTTTCGGGGGGTCTTTTTCATTGTCTGGAACGGATTAATCCACTTTCCCATTACTTTCTATGGGAAAGTTTGTTTGACTTAAGTCATGTTTGACTTAAGTCTAGACCTCTGGAACGGATTAATGACGTAAGTCAAGGTTCCACTGTATATCCAAACAAATCAAACTGTATGCATTCTGTATGCAAATTGTATGCAAACTATATACCGCAGAGCACAGAGAGAACTCCTGGTTCCCTGAGCACCTTGCCCCCTGAAGATGCCAGCTACAGAGTCTGGCAAAACGTCAGGAAGAAAAAACTTCCAGAACATGGCCAAACAGCCCGAAAAACTCACAATAACTGTATGCATTCTAATAAGAACTGCGAGCTATTTTATATTGTGTACCCAGTGTGGTGTAATGGATAGAGAGATGGACTAGCACTCTGGAGACTACAGTCTGAATCTCCATGTGGCCATGAACACTGAATGGGGGAATGGAACTGCTAAATCCACTCCTTAAATATCTCACTTACCTCAAAAGCTCTGCTAGGGTCACTATATGTTGGTTTTGACTTGATGGTGTGTAACTATTTGATATTACATTCATTTTTAGTAGATAACCCAAATTTCTCAGTAATTTTTCTAATCTTGAAAAATACTTTCAATAGAAAGTTTTGGAGAACGAAATCCAAAGTTTCACTATTCCCAGACATGCCCCAAAACTGGGGCTGCATACATAATTGTAACACAAAGCAGAACAGAATAATACAAGAGGAAAAACAGAGAAGTGGGTGGAAAGCACAGATCCTTCCATGATGTCAAGATGAAGTACACCTAGTAAGGCTTTGAATGACAGCCCCACAATCCCTCCATCTCACTTGGTCCACTGCACAGACGTTCTTGTGAATAAATGCATCCAATGCAGGGTGAGTTATTTCTGGACGGACACATTTAGAATTTAACCCTACTCACTGTCTACTTTGACCCAGGGATGTCCAAGGGGTTTAAGTTAGTTGTGAGTAATATGTTTCCTTTATTTCAATGGATGTACTGTACCTTAAATTATAATAGGTTTCAGTAGATTGAGCATTCTTTTTTTCCATATATGGTAGGTGAAACAAGCATTGGTAAAATTCAAGAAAATATAAAAAATGCCAATAATGGAAAGTATGTCCTCTTCTGCCTTGGCTTTGGATTTGATGTCAGCTACTCCTTTCTGGAGAAGATGGCCTTTGACAATGTAGGCCTTGCTCGGCGTATATATGAGGACTCAGATGCAGCCCTGCAGCTCCAGGTAAGAAGAGGAGGAGGAGGAGGAGGAGGAGGAGGAGGAGGAGGAGGAGGAAATAATCACAACAATCTAATATTTTAAATTCTCCAGAAATGCTAAACATCTTTTGGATTGATTGCTAAATCTCAATGAACAAAAAACTTTTAGTATAAAGACCGACCAGTTTTATTTGGCAAAAGTAGAGATGGGCTTGAAATGAAAATATAGTGTTTTTTTGTTTTGATTCTTTAGTAGTTTCATTTTGTTTAGTTACTAATGAATGTTTAAAGAATGTTTGGAATGAAACAAAATGAATTGATTCATTAATGGCTCCCCTGGGTCCTAGAGGCACCAAAATCACAGAGTTCCTTCTTTGGACTCTTCCCCGTAACCCTTCCCAAATTTGGTGAGGTTTAGGGTTCAGGGGGCTGAGTTATTAAACTCCAAAAGGGGGTGCCTCTAGGAGAAAATAATTTTAATTGAGTTGGGAAGCCGCTAATAGCACCCCCACACAGAGGGAGCTTCCTCAAGCCGTTCCCTTAATTACAAATGATTTTCTCCTGGGGGACCCCCTTTGGCATGTAATAACAGCCCCATGAAACACAAACCTCTCCAAATTTGGGGGACTTACAGAAAAGAGTCCAAAGAAGCTACCCTGTGATATCCATGCCAATACATGGCTGTGATCCCTATTTTTGAGTACATAAACATAAGAAAACATTATGTACTCATAATGAACTAGCAAAGGAGCTTCCTCAAGTTTTCCCCTGAAAGCCCCCCAAATTTGTAGAGGTTTGAGGTTCAGGGGGCTGAGTTATTCAGCTGCAAAGAGGGTCCCCCTAGCTAATTGCAAAACTGCTCTGAGGCATGAGCCGGCAATATAGGGATTAACTTAAGCAGCTTAATCATATATTACCAGCGCATGCCGCAGAGCAGTTTTGCCATTAACTAGGGGGACCCTCTTTGCAGTTGAATAACTCAGCCCCCTGAACTCTAAACATCTCCAAATTGGGGGCTTACAGGGAAGAGTCCAAAGAAGTTACACTGTGACTTCAGTACGTTGGACTCGTAGCTTCTTTGGACTCTTCCCTGTAAAACCCCCAAATTTGGAGAGGTTTGGGTTTCAGGGGTCTGAGTTATTCAACTGCAAAGGGGGTCCCCCATCTAATTACAAATCTGCTCTGCGGCACGTGCTGGCAATATAGGGATTAAGCAAGGGGAAGTAATAAACAGACCTGATTCTGGCATGGTGCATGCACAGCACTTTTCCTATTACTGCTGGGGGTGACCCTCTTTACAGTTGAATAACTCAGCCCAAATCTGTCCAAATCTGGGGGTCTTACAGGGAAGAGCTTGTGGAAGCTCACCCATTTGGTTTCCTGAAACAAAAAAGTTGGTTCATTTCATTTAATCACAAAACGGCTTCTAGCATTTAGTTTCAAAAAGAAACAATTTGTTACATAATGAAACAACAAAACAGTGTTTCATTTTTGTTTGCTGCCCATCACTAGCCAAAAGATTTTTCTTCCTGCATCCCAATTCATGAGATATATCAGATTGCGTTTAGTCCAAAAATAGCCTATAAAGCCTAAATCAATCTTCTTAGTCCTTAAGACTAGTTTCTGCTGGTTTTCCTGCAACAAATACCAGCAGTGGCCCTCTGGATATATCTGTAGGTGACACTATGCCCATATAATATCTGTATTTTCTGATATTCCTTCCTGTACTTACCTTTCTGCTCCTCGATCTCATTCAAGGGCTTTTATCAAGAGGTTGCTACTCCCATCCTGAAGGGAATTGAAATGAAGTATCCTGACAGTGCCCAAGAGATCACTCAGAATACTTTCAATGTCCTCTTTGATGGCTCTGAAATTGTCGTCGCTGGAAAGCTGGACAATGAGATTGATGTTTTTCCTGTGAAGATTGAAGCTCAAGCAGTAAGTTATGTACACAAGGGGAGCTTCTCCGACTGAACAAGAAATGAGGACAATACATGTTTCAGAGACCCAAGCAGGCCACACAGTAGCACTGCTAGAGGGGATGAACAGGACCCTAAGAGGCCTGCTTGTGTTCTTATGTTCATTTATATGTTTTTATGTCGCTTCTGCTGGATTCTCCGGCTTCTACAAGAAATGGCCATCCATTTGCTTCTTTCTGAAGTCTCCCATTTGCGCTAAAAACAAGCTTACAAAGACAGCCTGAGTTTCTTTCTGTAAGAAAAAAAAATAAGTTTCCAACCATGGAGGGATCCTACATGTGGGGAAGTGCCTTCGATTCTGGTGGCATTGCCATCAGAAGTCTATTGTTGGAACTCTTCTTGACCTATGGATGCAATAAGAGGTGCCTTTGGTTCTCCAGTGCTTTAGAAAGTCTGCTCAAGCAGATCGTTCTGTGAACAACCATTTGTGTAGGAAGGATCATGTGTCAGTTATAGCCACCATCTACGCTGGTCCAATGGGGACATTTCTCATAGCAATAGGGGTTTCTTTCTCTCCCATCCTGCCTGCAGCCCTTCCTCTTCAGTTGTGGTCAAGCAGGAGTTATTCAGGGAAAGAATGGTTCCTCTGGTTTTGATGAGGGAGGCCAATACGGGATTCTGTCCTGAATTCGGATTATGTGTTGCTGTGAATAAGTTCTCTTTTTCCACTCGGCAGAACGGTTTCAATCTGACTCTTCAAAAGGATGAAAATGTCATGGAAAAGGAGCAAGTATTTCAAGATCCAAATTACATCTTTGGAAAGTTCACAGAGAGGTTATGGGCCTATTTAACCATTCAACAACTGCTGGAAAAATCGTAAGCAAAGGCTATGTTCAGATTTCATTTAATCCCTTGACAAATACTCATTCCTTCAGTGCTCAAAGTGCCCCAAACCTGATACCTTTCAATGGCACAACTGGCCTTTCACTTCACAGGGATGGTTGTGTTCTTCATTCCACCAGGATAGTTTCTGAAGAGAGCTAAAAGCAATGGCTTGTATCCCATTCAGAACACAAGGGGAATCACAAAAGCTTCCTCCCATTCCAGCAAATGTGACTACCGTAATCCCTATGCAGCCAATTTTGCAACCACATGAGAGTAGGCATGCAACAGAAATCCTGCCATGGTGGGTTTCAAAATAAAAATTAACCTGATGACTACTACTGCTTCTGCTGTTGCTCAGAACTGTAGAGGTGTAAGGGATCCTACGGGTCATTGAATCCAGCCCTGACAATGAGGCTCAGTGAGCAACTGAACTTCCAAACTTCGGCTCCACAGCCAGATGCATAAATCACTGAGCTATGTGTTGCATGCGATAGTCTAACTCTGTATTTGAAGACCCATGTTTGGAAGGTGCCAAATGCCTTAGGTGTCATCTAGGCCACGGACCATCTGCATAGGTTCTATCAGTACAATGGTCTCCCGCCCATTTGCAGTTCATATACTGCGGTACCGCTATATCGCAGGACCACCGTATATGAAAAAGACCCCTTGGGGTAAGGGGGGAAAGGCCTGCTTCAGGCCTCCCTTACTTGCCCCAGGACTGGTGCCGCCCCAAACGGGCCTGCAACAGCCTTCCTGAGCCTTCTGGGAGCTCCCAAAGGCCTGGGAAGGCCCTTGAAGGCCCGTTTGGGGCAGCACCAGGCTGGGGTAAATACAAAAGTCCCCAGCTAGGCGCCCCAGGCCTGACCCGACCTGCACCCACATATTGTGGATTTTCAATTTTCATGGGTCGGTTGCAATAGGCAAGGGGTCACTGTATAGCAATAACTCTGAAACTTAAAGCCAAGATGGGGAAAATGCGTGGATGTATAGGCAACAGCTGTCCAGCCATACTCAGAAGTCACTATATCTTGTGGGCCAATCTGCTGATCACAAACATGTTACTTCAGAGAAGCCTGGCCTTCAGAGTACCCTCATGTGATGTACTGGTGATTCTTGAGTCTGGACATCCCACCCAACCCACACTACACATGATCCCTGCCCTTCTTGCCAGGTGAAAAATAAGGAAAGAGAAAGAGCCCAATCAATAAATCAAGAATCATCCAACCACCCTATTTGCTCTACTCAGCTTTTGCTTCCAAAAGACTGAGCAAAAGAAGAGGCTGGGCAGCATTACAGGCATGTCTAAATCCTACACAGGTGACCAAACAACCCATTTTTAACCCCTTGGCCCAGCTAGCCTCAGATTGTCTATTGGAGCTGTGGGTAACTCCCATTAGGCTCTGTGGTCCCAAAGGCAGCAGAAACAGCCCACTATGTTACCCAACCGGCTACACACATGCTTCATCTTGTCCTGGGCCTGTAGGAGGATAAAAATGAACTAAGTGGTGAAATCATGGGAAATAAAGCAAATATTTGGTGGCAAAATCGGAAGCAGCTGAGTATATCAATCTCTGCATTTTGCTCCTCTGACTTTGTTGCTTCACTCTAGAGTTTCAGCTCAGGAGCAAGAGAAGAAATACCTGGAGGCTCAAGCTTTGAACCTCTCTTTGAAGTTCAGCTTTGTCACCCCCCTCACCTCTATGGTGGTCACCAAACCTGATGCTGAGGATGTGGCAAACAAGCCGACAGAAGCAGGTACGTGGACACAAAGTAACATTTCCCCACTTTCTTGTAAGCCTGTTTTCAGGAGCACGTAGCCGCGACATTGTCCTTGCAGCAGCCCCTTTTCTTTCTTGAATGTTGCTCAAGGCACTTCTGGTTTTCAGAAAGTGACTTCTGGCTCATCAGAAACCAATCCTGGGGCCTCCAACAGGCCCAGGAAGCCTTTCGGAGGCCCCAGAACTAGTTTCAGGCATCTGGAAGGCACTTCCAGATTTTTGGAAGCCACTTCTGGTTCACTGGAAACCAGCTCTGGGACGTCCGACAGGCTCAGGAAGCCATTGGAGGCCCGTTTGGGGCAGTGCCAGATTTGGGGTAAGTGCAGGAGGCCTCAAACAGACCCATGCAGCTTGCCCCAGGAGCCCTTGCCTTCATATACTGCTGTCCCACAATAGAGATATCAGGACTTCACTACATGAACCACAAAATGGTGGGGGATGACTGTAGTTGTTTAGAATTTTCAG
Organism: Phrynocephalus guinanensis; assembly: GCA_037367245.1. NCBI lineage: Eukaryota > Metazoa > Chordata > Lepidosauria > Squamata > Agamidae > Phrynocephalus > Phrynocephalus guinanensis. Next base: position 43,834,335 of record CM074734.1, read on the forward strand.
AAAGCGAAGAGTCACAACAAGCACCTCCCTCAACAAAACCCTTTATGGTCACTCCCCATTCTCCGTTCCCTTGTGGGTAGTGCCAGCCCACCTCCCAGAAGACTCTTGGATCGTGGGTCTCAGCACTGGGTTGCCAGATATTGCTGGACTTTCAACTCCCAAAAGCTCTTGCCAGCATGGCCAATGGTCAAGGAGTTGTATTTCAAAACATCTGGAGAGCCAAAGATCGAGAATGTAGGAAACAGATCACTGGTTCCCAACCTTGGCCCCCCAGATGTTCTTGGCTTAAAACTCCCAGAAGCCTTCCACTTCACCTGGGGTGGCCAGAATTCCTTTGTAAAAGCAGGCAAAGACCTTCCTCTTCAGGCAAGCTTTCCCTGAATGAGGGACTTCCTATCATGTAACTTTATATGGATTACCATACATGATTGCATTGACTGATTTCATAAGAACACCAGCGATGTTACTTTCCACCCCTCAAAATGGATTTTTTTTTCTTTTTGCATTCTCTTTTTAGCTTTAATGTTACCTTTTAATGTTCTAAGATGCCTCTTCTAATTCCCTGTTTTTAGTTTGAATATGTCTTAAATGTTTTGGGCTGTATATTCTAAATAAATAAATAAATAAATAAATAAATAAATAAATAAATAAATAAATTTGTGAAGTAGGAAAAAAGCCCTTAGCAATGTAATGTAATTAATTTCATGCCCAGCAATATGCTTTTGCTGCTTTTGCTGGAGCCTTCTGGGAAATGTGAATTCCATTTCTGTGATCAAGGCTGTCTCAGACATCTCTTGAGAGGTCCTTCTCCTCACAGCCCACTCAGAGGGGAAAATGAGGGAAAGAAAGAGCAAGGGGAAAGCGGTGTCAGGAGGAGAGTGAGAAAATAAAGGTATGTTGGGAAGATGATGGCTCTGCTCACTTTAGCAACCCATATTACCCACAACTATGGAAAAGAAATTGGTGACAAATTGCTCCCTTTGGGACACAACAACAATAACAACAACAGGAACAACAGAGGTTGCTCACCTGAAGTTTGAAGATCTGACTCAGCCCAGGGAGATCCAGGTTCAAAGCCTCCTTTAGCTCCAAAGTCTGGGATGTGTCATTATTATAGCACGTATATTGCCTCACAGGGATTTGTGGGGAGGGGGTTAAATGGGAGGGGGATGGTCACTTAATTTTATTGTCCTGAACTCTTTGAGGAAGGAACAGATTAAAATGTAACAAACAATAGGCCTGTTCCATTGGTAAGAGTCAAATAACAGACAATTACAGATGCCAAACTCATGAACTTTTATCATTCTTATGAAAGATGTACACTAGAAAGATGTCTAGGGAGGTCACATATTTGTAAATTTCACTTCATGGAAGGGTATTGGGGAGTAACCCAAGAATTTAAACATGAGGCAACAAAAATCAATAGGACTTGCACACGAATAAAGCTGATACTAGTCCTTTCACTCTTTTTTTCTCTGGGCAGATAATGAGAATTTTGCAGATGCTCAAGTTCTCAGCGGTGGTATGTATACCTGTGCTACTAATTTCATACCAGCAACATATTTCTCATAATTTATAAAGTCAGAAAAATGTTCTAACTGTGTGAATTTCTCATAGGTCTTCGTTTTCGGGCTCAGTCATTACAGAAAAGTTTTCCTTTGAAGGCAAGAAGAGCTCGCTTAAAAAGTTCAGGTATTTTTTTAAAGTTTAATTTTATCAAACACAAATGAAGGATGCTCACACACAAAAAATACCAAAAATATATCAAAGAAATTACATTGTGAGGCTCGCCCACCCCACTCGGGACTAGTTCTGCCCTTTTTTGTTCCCACTAGACAGATTTGCCCATTTCTCTCCAGTAATAAATTGATTCTTTTCTTGGTGTATATTCCTTCCTCTTCTGAAACACATCTGTTAAAAAATCCCTGTTATTTTAAAATAATTGCTTTGTCCATTCCTTTTCTAATGATAATTTCACAAGTTAATTTCTACTAATAGTCATATTCCACATTTTCTATACCACACCTTCAATGTACAGTAATTCAGTTATTTGTTTATTATATTCCTATTTACTGGTGTCACCGTATTTTCCCATGAATATGACTATATTTTTGTCTCAGATTGTTAGACTAAAAATTGAGGGTCGTTTTATGCACAGACGTAAGTTGAAGAGAGGGCCATGTGGTTTTGAAACTGTAATTTTGGGTTGGAAAAGCGGAGGTTGTCCTATGCATGGGGGCATCTTATAGATGGAAAAATGTGGTATATATATATATATATATCAACTCCAAATAATTTTATATCCATTCCCCTTCACTCTCACAGACATTTTATTAGTCTTTTAGTCCATATTTTACTCCATTCTTTCCTTTTAATTTCTTTATTTAAATCCTTGTCATAATTCTAGCATATTTTTATTTTGTTTTGCTTGTGTTAGTACCGTATTTTATATCTTTCACTTATTATTCCCTTTCTAATTTTCATCACTACTTTTTCTTTTTTCCAATAATCTCCTTGTATTTACTCATTTTTCAACACTCTCCTTTCATTTTTCATTGTTTCATCTGTTTTTTCCAACTGAAGTAACTCCAACCATGACTTGCCCTCTCCTACTATACATTCTCTATCTTGCATTTGCTTTGTCCAATCTGCTATTCTCATTACCCTCTTTCTTAATAAAACTGATTTTAACTTCCTTTTAAAGTTATGTGGGAATTGTATTTCTAATACATGTGCCAAAGGTGATATTGGTGGACTTAACTCCCCCCAACTGAGCATCCCATCATATTTTTCAAAAAAGGGTTTTTGTCTAAATTTTCAACTCTTTCTTAATTTCTTTCTATAAAATATATGTTTTCCATGATGTTGTCTTTGCAATAAAAGTCTAAGTCTCTCCAAATTATATTTTTATTACTGTATTTGCTATTACTTCTGAAATATGTTTCACTTGATTAGCTATGTAATATAATTTAATATTGGATACAACCAGACATCCTTCTTTCTATGATGCATACCATAAATTCTTGTTAATTCTAGCTTTCTGGTTACCATTACAATACACATTTATCCTCCCCTGCCATTCTTCTCACTGCTTTTATTCAATCTTAATTAGTAACACCCAACATTAAAATATAGTTTATGAATTTCATTATTTTCATTTCATAAGGCCATTCTTCCAAACCTGGAGAATTTTAATTTTTGATATTCTTTTATCTGTTTTATTATCTCCTTCTTCTTTTTTTGTAAGTTCATTTTAAGCATCTCTTGAAGATTCCACGCAATTTTTATTCCTAAATAATAAATACTATATTTAGCTTCCCTCCAAAATATTCTTCATCTTCTTTATTTCCTGTTCTCCACAATTTAATTAAATGCATTCTGATTTATTCCAATTCATTTTTAATCCTGTTATTTCATCAAATCGCTTTCAATGCTTTTGAATTATCTCTATGGAGTCTATTGGATTACTCATTAATATTAATATAGTATCTGCAAGTAAATGCACCTTATTTTTTCTCTGTTTCCTTTATTTCTTTGTCTTCTCTGATTACATTTGCTAACATCTCTATTACCAATGCAAATAAAATTGCAGATAAAGGCCATCTATCTTTTTCCTCAACCTAGGAATTTCTTTCCCCATTATTCCATCATTTACTAAAATTCTTGCCATATTTTCTGAATATAATTGCATTATATATTTAAAGTGATTACTAAATCCTAACTGCTTAGTCCACATATTTAATGTATTCCATTCTACAGAATCAAAAGGTTTAAAATACTTAGTGCAATACCTACATGGTGATATCTACTTTACATTTGCTCATCCTAGTTATGTACATATTAAGCACCCTCCTTAATAAATCCACCACTTGTCTCTCTTTGATAAATCCATTTGACCTTCATGAATAACAAAACTATTTATTTGCTAATATAGCTGTAAATATTTTTGCATCCTTATTAATTAGTGAATGAATGAAATTTTATTTACGGTCAACGACCAAAAACCAAAAATAAAATCATAAAAATAAGGATGTTCAAATATGCATTCCAATAGACAGCACATGAATCAAGCCTTATTACAAGATATATCATAAATACAATTTTAAATACAATTTAAAATACAGTTTAAAATTTATTCTGGTCCGAAATAAATTAATAATTAATTAGTGATATCTGTCTATATAATTCCTGAAATATCAGATATTTACCTGGTTTCAAAATTAAGACTGTTAATTATTATTTCAATGACTGGGGGATGTCTTCTCCTTTAATTTAGGTATAAGAAGTTTCTTAAATATTTTATAAAACTCTGGTTCAATTTCTAACCCATCCATTAACAGTGTTTTCTCTAGTATCAATTTGTTTATAATTCTCTCTATTTCCCTTCTGTGATTATCTGATCCATTCGGTTTCTATCCTCTTTTTGTACTTTTAAAAATTGCCCTCTGTGTACCATACTTTTGCTCATTTCCAATGATGGGTTATTACTAGTGTATAAATTCTTTTTTAAAAAATTGAAATGCTTCTAGTCACCACAATTTTCTTATGTCTTATATCTTTTCAATCTAGAATTGCCCCTTTACTAACCTTATTTTTTGTTGAGTTAATTTCTCTAATACAGTAACCCCCTGCCTATCGCGGGGGTTAGGGACCCACCTGACCCGCAGTGACTGAAAATCCACAATATGTGGATGCGGGTCAGGTGGGGCCTGGGGGGCGGTGGGTGATCAGATCCCCCATGCCGCTCACCCACGCTGCCCCGAGACTTCTCAGAGCAGTGTGCACCGGCGGCATTGGGGGACCTGACCCCCTCCGCCGCCCACCCACGCTGCCCTGAGACATCTCGGAGCAGCGCACACCGGTGGCATTGGGGAATCTGACCTCCCGCCACCTGCCCACCCGCCCGTGCTGCCCCTAGACATTTCGGAGTAGCGTGCACTGGCAGCATTGGGGGATCTGACCTCCTGCCGCCCACCCACCCACCTGCGCTGCCCTGAGACTTCTTGGAGCAGCGCGCGCTGGCGGCATTGGGGGATCTTCTCCGGGGGGGAGTGGCGTCCCGGGCCGTCTCCACCGAAATGCATTCAATGCATTTCAATGGAGAAATTTTTCCACATTGGAATACATTGGCACAATGCATTCCAATGGGGAAAAATTTCTCCATTGAAATGCATTGAGCCAATACATTTCAGTTGAGATTGCAGGACAGCGCTGGCCCCAAGCCAGGGCCAAGCAGCTGATTTGCGCTGGCTGGGGGAGGAATGGCGCCTGCAGCAAGGGTGGTGGTGCCTTTGCAGGGCTGCTGGAAGGCTTTTTTTTAAAGTCTTCCAGCAGCCCGGGAAGTGGCGCTGACGTGCTCCAGCTGATTGGTGCTGGGGTGGGGAAATATCCCAGCACTGATCAGCTGGAGCCCCAGCATGTACTCTGGTCCCACGAAATAGCGGAACCGCAGTATATGAACCGCAAAATGGTGGGGGTTACTGTACAGTAGTTCAGAATTTTTATTATTGAATCCATAATATTATTTTTAATATATATATAATTTCTTAGTACCTTTCCCATATGTATTCCTTCTAGTTCCTTCCTTTTTGCTTGTAATTCCCTTAAAAAATTATTATCTCTGTTTGTTATATCTATTATTTCCAGTTCTTTGATATTTTCTTCTAAACCCTTTACTCTTTTCTGAAGTTGCTTTTTAGGTTTACAGGCCTCTTCCCATATGTTGTCTTACTTCTGCCTTCATAGCATCCAATATAATCTTAGTTTGTCCCTCATCTTTTTCATTTATCATCCAGGTATCCCCAAATTTTCATAAATCTTCTCTATAATATATTTATGTGAATATTTTTAATCTATTTTCCATCTTTTTGCCTCTCTGGAATCACATTCTATAGCAAATTCCATATTCACTTTCATATGATCTGATATTTAGTACTATATATTTAAATATTCTTGTTTAAAATCCTTTCCCAAATATGTAATCAGTTCTTGAATATTTCTTGTGTACTGGCAAATAAAAGGAAACCTTCTCCTCACCTTTGATTTACAGTAATTCCATACATCTTTCAAGTCCATTTTACTAATTAATCCTTTCAATATAGTGTCTTAATTTCTCCTTTCCTCATTTAAGGTTTTTACCTTATCCATAATAAAATCCATTGTCAGGTTGAAGTCTCTTGCCACAATAACAAACCCTTTTCTTATCTTAGCTAATTGTTTTAATGCTTCTCTCAAGAAGCCTTCCTGATTCACACTTGGTGCATACAGTTTCATTAGGCTGCAATATTCCCCTGACCTTGAATTATCAAAATTCTACTCTATGTGTTTTTGTTTTTATAATTTTAAATTCACTTCTTTTTGATGTTAAAATAGCTACTCCCTTTGAGTTTGGTGCATCAAACAATTTCTCATAGACTTCAATCTATTTACATTCAGGTTTGCTTATACCTTTTTGACGAGTTGCTTGTAAAATAATATCAACTTCTTCCTTTTTTAGCATATTTTGTATTTTTGCCCTTTACACCATTGATCCTAAGCTTTTTCACATTCCATGCCAGTACCTTTATTTGTTTAACCAACCATTATTATCCATAAATATTTAGTTTTCTAGTCATTAGTTGTGAATACATATTGACAATACAGTGGACCCTCATACAAAAAGCAGTTTAACAGAAAATCCACTTAAAGGAAAAAAATTCCGGAGATAGGGGGAAATTGCTTAACAGAATCAACTATGGCAGTGGTGGCGAACCTTTGACACTCCAATGTTTTGGACCATAACTCCCAGAATTCCAAACCTGTATTGCTAATGACAAAGGACTGTGGGAGTTGTGGTCCAAAACATCTTGAGTGCCAAAGGTTCGCCATCACTGACCTATGGGGTGAATCCGTACAACAGAAAAACGGTTGTGATTAGGGATTAATCCATTTTCAATGCATTCCTATGGGAAATTTGTACAAAGGAAAATTTGCTTAACAGAGCCAATTAATTCCTTTATACAAGGTACCACTGCATACTAATTGTACATATACTCAGCATAAAAATGTCACCCCCCTTTCTCACTCTCCCTAACACATTTATCTTTCTTCCCCCACCCCCACTTCTTCCTACTGATTTCTTCAGCACTGTAATCTTCCAGATTTGTGCCGGAAGTGCAGCTTTTTAGCTTTAATGTAATGTTGTCTTTTAATGCTGTAAGATGTCCCTCAATTCCTTGTTCTCAATATTCGAACATGTCTTAGTTGTACTGGACTGTATACTATCCCTCATTACTGTAAGCCACCTTGGGTCCTTTTCCAAGGAGAAAGGTGGGGTAAAAATACCCTAAATAAATAAATAAATAAATAAATAAATAAATAAATAAATAAATAAATAAATAAGGTTTTATTGTTATACCACTCTAACAGTTAGGAAGTTATTTCTAATGCTCAGCCTAAATCTGAATTTATGTATGTATGTATGTATGTATGTATGTATGTATGTATGTATGTATGTATGTATGTATGTATTTTTCATAATTATGATAATTATAACTGAATAACAATGGATATTTTTACAGACTCAGCAAATACTCTTGGGATTCCAAACGTTCCTGTGGATGCTACCTACGATTTATATGCTCATGTAGAAAGCCAACCCATGGCAGGTACTTGCAGATTCCAGAGAAAGCTTGCTGATAAAAAAGAACAAGATGAAGGGATCTGAGATCTTATTAGTACTGTATAGCATATCTCTTTTCACGAGGTGCCCCTGGTTTTGCCCATTCACTTCCTGCTGCAATCCCCTATAGCACTATCCATGCTGCCCTGAGCTTCAGAAGAGGGTTTCCAGATGATATCAAACAGTGGTTCCCAATCGTGGATAACCCAGGCACTCTTAGACTGCAATTCCTAGAAACCCAGGTAGCTAGGGCTTCTGGGAATTGCAATCCAAAAACACCAGGGCTGTCCAAAGTTAGGAACAACCGATACAGAGGGTTACTATGAGGATGAGAGTTCTGCTTATGCTACACTGAATCTGAGGCACCTAGAACTGAACGCAAGTGTATAGGATATTGCTTTCTGCTCCACTGAAAACTGTGGGAATAAAGTGCATTACAAGTTCAAAACAATAGAATAATGCAACTACTGCTTCCTGAGGCGCATTCTCGGTGTTCCAAATACGATTAAACTATCTTCTATGGCCCTAGAACTGGGCATTCACTTACCCTCGACTACAGCATGGGTTTTAGCCTTTAAATACTGGCTAAACCTCCATTACAATTTTCGTTCTGACTCCTTACTGTCCAATCTCCTGAAAGACCCTTTACCCCCTCTTGGGACACCTTTTTTGTTACCAAACTCCAAAATATAGGTTTCTCCTTAGATTACTTTGCTAACATTGACTTTAACAGAGCTCGCTCAATCATAAAGTCGAGATTATGGGAAGTAGAAACACAATCACTTACCTCCACCTTAAACCGTGTTTGCTCCCCATGCTACTTCAATCTATCCCCTGTGGGCGGTCACGATTTATGTTACTTTTACAAACTAGTAAACCCCATAAAGAGGCGTGCATTCATGCTAGCTAGATTTAATATTTTCCCATCCTCAGTCCTGTCTGGAAGATATCAAAGCCTACCGCTTTCACATAGGATCTGTAAACGTTGCCATATAGAACCCGATACGGTTGCCCACATCCTGTGCCACTGCCTGGTTTATAGTAAGTTACGTAAACATTTTCTCAGCCAAATATTACTTGAGCTCCCTGCCTCCCCTGATGGAGATGTGGGCCTCCTTCTTGAGGACACTTCTGAATCAGTCACCGCCCGGGTGGCAGATTACCCTGATGCTGTTTTAAAAAGCTATCCCTTGTGAATTACACTGAGGTTTCCAAGGTGGGACATATTTTAAATGTGGTGCTGTTCTGTCTGTTTTATTTACTTGTATTTATATCCTCTTTTAAATGCCATTAAAGGTTTATGAAATAAAAAGTAGTTTTAAAAAAGGCAACAGAATTGCGAAGAAGCAAGGAGGGAGATGTACTATAATCCAGTGAAAGAATACAAGAGGGTGGAAATGAAATCTTTTAACAAATGGATGCAGAGGAGAGCTCATTACCACATGAGGCAAAAGCAAAACATGCAAGTTTTGCAGAATATCCAGAAGTGGAGACATAACCTTGAAAGTCTTCAATTTATATTTTACTATCTGAAATAGAGTCTATTGCAGAGTTCTGAATTTCTGGTAAAATCCCTTCTGCTATGCTGCAAAAGCAGAGACTCGTGGAGAAGAGTAGCATCAATTTCCCATTAATCCACCCCTTTCTCATTAACTGGCACTTAAAGTCTCAGTGTCCACCCTGTTCTGATCTGGAGAAAAATGACCATTTTTCTGTGTCCCCATTTCTCCTTCTGAGTAGCTTGATTTCTTCCTCGTTTTAATGAGTTTATCTAAGCATATGAGGTTAAAAACATGTAATCCACTGAGGAACATATTCCTTAAAACATTGTACTGCCACAAAATAACTGAATTTCAACAGTTGTTTCTTATTTTTTGAGAGTGTCATCAAGCATGTGGATAAGGGAAATCCAGTTGACATTGTTTATCTGGACTTTCAGAAGGCTTTTGACAAGGCCTCCAACCAAAGGCTCTTGAATAAACTTACCAGTCATGGAATCAAGGGACAGGTCTTGTCCTGGATCAGCAACTGGCTAAGGGACAGGAAACAGAGGGTAGCACTAAATAGACACTTCTCCTCCAAGTATATGAATGGAGTCCTCCAAGGTTCAGTACTGGGACCCCTGCTTTTCAAATTCTTCATAAATGATCTAGAGATAGGAGTAAATAACAAGGTAGCCAAATTTGCTGACGACACTAAATTATACAGGGTAGTAATAACAGAGAGATTGTGAGGAGCCCCAGAGGGATCTCTTGACACTGGAGGAGTGGGCAAACCAGTGGCAAATGTGCTTCGACATTAGTAAGTGCAGAGTGATGCACGTTGGGGCAAAAAAAAACCCAATTACATTTATAAACTGATGGGGTCTGAATTCTCTGCAACAAACCAGGAAAAGGACCTTGGTGTCCTGGTGGACAGCTCAATGAAGCTGTCAACCCAGTGTGCCGCAGAGGTGAAAAAAGCAAACTCAATGCTAGGGATCATTAGGAAGGGTATAGAAAATAAGTCAGCAAGTGTCATTTTGCCTCTTTATAAATCTATGGTGAGGCCCCATCTGGAGTATTGTGTACAGTTCTGGTCACATTACCTCCAGAAGGATATTATGGAAATGGAAAAATTGCAGAGGAGGGCAACCAGAATGATTAGGGGACTGGAACACCTTCCTTACCATCCTAGGCTGCAATGGCTGAACCTCTTCACTCTTGAACGACCTAAGAGGTGACCTGGTTAAAGTTTATAAAATCATACACATTGTAGACAAAGTAGATAAGGAAAAACTGTTTCCCCTATCACATAACACTAGAACTAGGGGGCACTCCATGAAACTTTTGGGTGCTAGATCTCAAACAAATAAGAGAAAGTACTTTTTCACCCAGAGGATCACTGGTCTGTGGAACCCCCCACCAGAAGAAGTGGTGACAGCTGTCAGCCGTGACAGCTTTAGGAAAGGATTGGACAAGTTCATGGAAAACAAGGGTATCAATGGCTATCATTATGGATGCCTAAGGACAACCTCTGGGTTGGATAAATGCCACTTGCAGGGAATCGTAAGCAGGTGAAGACATCTGCTTGGGAATGCACTGAAGCAAAAGGTGAGCCATTATGTGAGACTGAATGCTGGACTGGGTGGGCTGTGGCCTTTTCCAGCAAGGCTGTTCTTATGTTCTTATGTTCTAATAGTCATGAAGTTACCACCAGCTCCTCCTCAACGCAAGAGTAGCAAGTCCAGAGGTGAGTCATCCCAAAAACTATTGTCTTCTAGTTACTCATAAGTTTTCAAAACAATTTGTTAGACCATATCTGAAATCCTATTGTTTAAAATAGTAAATTGCATTGGAGTAGGACTAGGGGCATGGCGGCTCAGCAGGCTAGAATGCTGAAATGTCAGCTGCAAAGTCGGTAGCTCAGCAGTTCGAATCCCGGGTGCCATGCAGCAGAGGGAGCTCCCATTGTTAACCCTAGCTCCTGCCAATCTAGCAGTTCAAAAGCAAGTAAATGCAAGTAGATGAATAGGTGCTGCCATAAAAAGCGGAAAGGTAAACAGTGTTCCATGTGCAGAAATGCATTCAGCCATGCCGGCCACATGGCCACGGACTTGCACAACACTGGCTCTTTGGCTTACAAATGGAGGTGAGCACCACCCCTAGAGTCAGATATGACCAGCACACATGTGCCGGGGTGGGGGGACCTTTACTTTTACCTAGGACCATAGAATCATTGGGGATTTGTTGAATCAAATCCTCCATAGGTTCCATTGATTCAAAGTGCTGAGTGCTGCTCTTAACCTACAAAGCATCATATGACCTGGGTCCTAGCTAGCTCAAAGATTGAATCTCGAAGTATGAATCGGCTCGGGTTCTAAGGTCATCAGGAGAGGCCACCTTCATGAGTGCATCTCACAGGAACACAGGGAAGGGCCTTCTCTGTTGGGCCTTCTCTCCCAGACTTTGGAACTCCCTCCCACTGGAGGCCAGGACTGCCCCATCTCTGGTGTCTTTCCAGAAGCAGGCAAAGACCTTCCTCTTCAGGCAAGCTTTCCCTCAGTGATGAATGACCTACTATGTGACTGTTATGTGGATTACCATGCAAAATTACATTGACTGATTTCATAAGAACACCAGTGTTTTCCATGTTAGTCTCCATTCCTCATAATGGATTTTTTTCTTTTTGTGCGCTCTTTGTCGCTCTGCTGTTACCTTTTAATGTTCTAAGATGCCTCTTTTAATTGCATACAAAGAAGACACAATGCCTACTGAAGAAATGCACACCTTTAACAATGACAATGAAGAAATGGAAATAGTTAAAGGTTTCTTTATGGAAACTGCAGCCAAGAAATTCAGAACACTGGGATTCAGACAGGCAGCAACGACAGAGTTATAAAGGATGATTGGGTGTAAGGCTGTGTCATCAGCGACCAAGGTGAAGATAATCTATAGTAGTGGTTCCAGCAGCGGCGTAGCAAGATTTTGGAGTGCCTGGGGACAACACTGTTTTTGAGCCCCTCTGGCCCTCCCCAACGCCATCGCATCCACCCACCAAGGGAGGGCAATCCTGCAGGCATGGGGCATGCGTGTGGGTGTGTGGGCATGTGTGGGTGGGTGGGTGGGTGTGCATGTGCGTGCGGTAGCACATGCACGCCTTACTTCTCACACAGTAGGCCCAGAGCAAGGTGAGGAAGAGGAGGGCACCACAGCCACCGCAATCGCCCCATACCTGCCTGCCTGCCTGCTTGCTTGCTCCACCACTTGCCTGGTGTGTGGCGGAGGAGGCGGTGGCTGTGGTGGAGTGGGTCCCATTGCCAAGCTTTAGCTCGGGGAAAGGAGAACTGCTGGTGGGAGGGCACATGGCTTCCTCCTCCTGCTCCCCCTCTAGCCCCCCCCCCAGATGGCTGCACCTGGGGCAAATGCACCCCCCCCAATAACACCCTTGGGGTCCAGACTTTAGGTTCCCTGGTGTTCTTGGAATAAAACTCCCAGAAGCCTTCAGCACTAGCTGTGCTGGCTAGGAAATTTGGGAACTGAGGCCCAAGAACATCTGGTGACCCACCGATGGGAACACTGATCTACAGTAGTAGACTAAGCATCCAGATTTCAGACTATGTTTGCATAAACAAGTACTCTTGCAGTTTGAAAGTATGGCCAGCATCATTTCCGAGCAAGCAGAGCAGCAGAGCAGCAGCACAGCAAAATTAATACATTTTGCCTTATATACAGGTATTATAGAACAGAATCACAGAGTTAGGCGGAAAACCAAGTTCCACCTGATGGAAGCATGAGAACCCCCAGTAGATTCCAGCCAAAATAATGAACAAAATGGTAGCATTTGGTAACTACCAAGCCTGCCTGTGGCTAAGATTTGGGGAAACTCTGGCCCGCCTGATATTTTTGTCTGCAAGTCTCATCAAGACCACCTAGGGCACATGGCCAAGCAGAAGGTTCTCTGTGGATAACCTCAGCATTGTTTTCAAACCTATTGCAAGTAGAACAATGTTTGTTTATTTCATTTCAATTTTACCTGCTCCCATCTGGGGGCAAATAACAGTTTCGTGGATATGGGGTGGGGTGGGGGGGGAGAGTGACTTTCCTGCTCTGAAGGAAGTGGAAAGGATCTGGTGATACATAAAGAGATTATGTTCCCTTTTTATTTCCAGTCAGAACTTCATATCCACATTTTATTGTGGAACTACCTGGAGGAAGTGATACCATTTGTTTAGAGATTAATGGAAAGCCAAAGGGACCTCTGGCCCTCCTCTCCGATCCAGATAAAGGTAGGCCTGATCATGGAAATGATTTCTAATTGCTTAACTTTCCTTTTCATTCGTGGAATTAACACTCAAGGTCTGACGAGAGAACATGTTCCAACATTCTTCACAGTTCCATGAAATCCTTTTAAGGGTCAGAATCAATGGCTTCATTTTTCCTAATGTAAATCTTGTACATATTAAAGTGTCCTTCCCCATCCCTTATCCTCTTCTGGGTGGGGAAGATCTCCAGAAGGATCTCTTGAAACTCAGAGAATGGGCAAATGTGTTTCAATAGGATGAAATGTAAAGTAATGCACATTGTGGCAAAAAATAATAATCAAAACTCGACCTATCAGATAATGGGTTCTGAGCTGTTTATGATGGATCCAGAAACAAATCTCACTGTGCTGGTGGACAGCTCAATGAAAATATCGACCCAGTGTGTGTCAGTGATGAAAAAGGCCAATTCCATGCTAGGGTTTATTTAGTTATTTATTTATTTAGAATATTTTTACCCTGCCTTTCTCCTTGGACCCAAGGCGGCTTCAAGTTAAGAACAGGGGATTAAAAGGGGGATTGAAAATAAAACAGCCAATATTATAAAGCCATTGTACAAAACAATGGGAAGGCCACACCTGGAGTATTGTGTACAGTTCTGGGCACCGCATCTCAAAAAAGACATAGTGGAACTGGAATAGGTGCAGAAGAGAGCAACTAAAATGATTACTGGTCTGGGGCACCTCCCTTATGAGGAAAGGCTACAGTGTTTGGGACTTTTGAGTCTAGAAAAAAGGTGCTAGGGGACCGTGATTGAGACATACAAAATTATACAGCGGTGTGGATAAAGTGGATAGAGGGAATCTCTTTCCCTTCTCACAATACCAGAGCCAGGGGTCAATCACTCAAATGGAGAATTAGGAGAGTGAGAAGAGACAAAATAATATATATCTTTACCCAGTGCATTGTTAGTCTGTGGAACTCCTTGTCACAGAATGTGGTGATGGCATCTGGTCTAAATGTCTTTAAACAGGAATGGGATAGATTTCTGGAGGAAAAGTCCACCGTAGGTTCTAAGACATGATGGGGATACATGTTATCTCCAAGCTTAAAAGTAAGATACCTCAAAGTGCCTGAAACAGGGGAATGATAGGAGACAAGTATCTAGTTGTTTCATGCACTCCCAGAGAAATCTGGTGGAGCCACTGAGAGTAGGACTAGGTAGTAGGGATGGGCATTAAACGAAAATATTATGTTTCATTTCATTTCCTTTTCTCCCCCCACTTTTTTGTTTCATACAAATTTTTTCAAAAAAAATCATACGAAATGAACCACTAACAAAGTGGTTCGTGGGGGGCCTAGAAAATGGCAGAGGGACAAAACTTTTTTTTAAAAAAGCCCTGGGTTTTGTTTTTTTTTTTAAAAAATTCTCCTCCCCCAAACCCCACCTGCCAGCTGATAGGTGCTGGGGTGGGGGGAAAAAACCTTTCCCCCCCACCTAGCGCCGATCAGCTGGTGCGGCCTGGGGGAGGGAAAACAGGTTTTTTTTAAGACCGGAGCTTTTTTAAAAAACTTTTTTCCCTCCCCCAAGCGGCTTACAGACAGAATGGTTGTGACCATTTTGTTTTGTCTGTAATGGCATGCTGCTTCCTCATTTCATTTTGGTTTGTTTCATTTCGTTCGTTTCGTGTGTTTGGTTTTGTGCCCATCCCTACTAGATAGACTAGATGGGCCCTTAGCCTGATCTAGCAAGGCTCTTCTTATGTTCTTGTGAGATATACACAGAGGCTCAAAAACTCCACTGTATTTGTCTTAAGTGGCCATTGAGTGTTTCTGGCTGCTGTTCTTGTATTTTTTCCACCTGCAATGTTGTTTTACATGTACACTTTTAACAATCTTCACTGGCAACCAAATCTTATTCTTGTTTAATTTGGACAGCAATGACATTTATTTCTCATGTCTTCTTAGGGATCCAAGTGACAGGCAGGCTTGGAAGAAGGGGACATTTTGAGAAGTTTGAAATAGTCTATCAGAAGCCAGATGTGCAGATTGATGCCTCTGCTCAAGGAATTGCTGTGCATTTTAAAGGAAATACAACCACACTCCCATGGATCACAAGCCAATCTTTTGTACTACCAGGGTAAAAATTGTTCTCCTGTTCCACACTAATTAGATGCACTGCTTTGTTGTTCCACTGAAACAAAGCCAGGTTGAAACTCTAGATCTGTATCTAGTCCTGGCTTTCCAGATCTAATCTTTTGAGGTACGCATTATATTCTTTTAATCCGACAAATTAGAGGGAGCATGTAAAGATCTGTTTGTTAATTGTTGTGTAATAAAAAATCTCCATGGAGTCAATATTGTTCCCTAAAGAACATACCACTCAACCCTTTCATATGAGAGCAATGTTTCAGAATCAGCCAGATCCTTAATCTCAAATGGCATCAACGGGACATGAACCAACTGAAGAGATGTCCAAATTAAGGCAAAATCCCAAAAATCTAGACCCGAACCCATCCATTATTACCAAGTGGGACTGAGATAAATTCAGAGCCACAGACCACATGTCATGAAAAACGGATTCATTACATTTATCTGAAAAATCTCCATATGCAGAATCCATCTGGGTAATGATGACTGAAAGGGGAGAGGATTCATTTTCTGACCAGTAGGAGTAGCTTCTAATCAAAATCAACAGTTTTATAAAAGCAAAACCATCTCTGACATTAGTACAGTAGTTTATAAAAGCTGCACATTCAAGAACACTCACAAAGTAGGCATTCTCTGTTCCCCCCTGCCTCTTTTATTATTCCGAATGCCTCCTCTAATACAATATCTCCTAGGACATTTGAGCATCATCCAGATGAGAGATTCCTTTATTCCATGACTAATCTATGTTATTCATTCATTAAAATTTCTTTCACTGACTAAGACCCCTAATCTAGTGCTCCCCATGTGGGTTGTGCTTTTATTTTCTCACCGTGGACATGTAAATGTACTTGATAAAATTTTGAACCCTGGCCCGCTTGTTTTTGATTTGAATAAGAGAAAAAATTTAAATGCCCCCCCCCCCCCGGCCACTGACGCATAAAAATAGTCGTTTAAACTCTCGTCCGGTGCTCATCTCCGTATTATTAAGCATTGATGAGCCAGTGTTTCTGCAAATCATGAGTCCTTGGCATCGCTGCAAGGGAAACACTGTGCTGATACTTCCTTGCATTTTATGCCCCTACAGGGGCTAAAAGTTGACACACCCCTGTTAAGGTCGAGTGGACCCTTTGATGTTCCTTAAATGAGACAAAGATCCCAGAACTTTTTCTTTCCATGAATTTCCCCTTTCTTTCCTCCTCCCAACCAGTTGAACCACAAAGTGAAATCTTTCTTTCTTTCTTTCTTTCTTTCCCTTTATTTTGTGTAAACTTTTATATCCCTGTCCCTTCTTTCCCTTAGCAAATTCTGAATCTCACAACGAAAAATACCAACTGTAAATTGTGAAAAGCCTCACCACTAAAAATGCTTCAGCCACCTGCCAAAAAAGAATTCCTTCCTTCCTTCCTCTTTCTCTCCCATCACTGGTTTTGTTCTTTCTCTCCCTCCCTCTCCCTTCTTTCTTTTTTCTTTATTTCTCTCCCTCTCCCTCCCTGAAATGGCTTCCTAATGGGAGGAAAGGACTCTACCTCCTTCCTTCCCTTCTTTCTTTCCTGCCTAGACCCATTTTCTTTCTTTCTCTTTCTTTCTTTCAGCACTTTCTTTTTTTCTTACAACTTCTTTCTTTCTTTCTTTCTTTCTTTGCCAGTGACAAAGGACTGTGGGAGTTCTTTCTTTCCCTTTTCTTCCCCCGAAGGTTCACCACCACTCTTCCTTCTTTCTTTCTTTTCTTCTTTTCTTTCTTTCTTTCTTTTTTTCTTTCTTTCTTTCTTTTTTTCTCCCTCCCCTCCTTTCTTTCTTTCCCTTTTTCTTCCCCCCCCTGCCTCCCCCCTCCCTCCCTCCCCTCCCTCCCTCCTTTTCTTTCTTTCTTTCTTTCTTTCTTTCTTTTCTTTCTTTCTTTCTTTTTCTTTCTTTCTTTCTTTCTTTCTTTCTTTCTCCCTCCCTCCTTTCTTTCTTTCTTTCTTTCCCTTTATTCCCCCCTGCCTCCCCCTCCCTTCTTTCTCTTTCTTTCTTTCTTTCTTTCTTTATTTCTTTATTTTCTTTTTCTTTCTCCCTCCCTCCCTTCTCTTTTTCTTCCCTCCCTCCCTCCCTCCCTCCCTTCTTTCTTTCTTTCTTTCTTTCTTTTCTTTCTTTCTTTCTTTCTTTCTCCCTCCCTCCCTTCTCTTTCTTTCTTTCCCTTTTCTTCCCCCCCTCCCTCCCTCCTTTCTTTCTTTCTTTCTTCCTCCCTCCTTTCTTTCTTTCTTTCTTTCTTTTCCCTTTTCTTCCCCCCTGCCTCCCCCCCTCCCTCCCTCCCTTCTCTTTCTTTCTTTCTTTCTTTTCTTTCTTTCTTTCTCCCTCCCTTCTCTTTTTCTTTCTTTCCCTTTTCTTCCCCCCTGCCTCCCCCCCCCCTCCCTCCCTCCTTTCTTTCTTTCTTTCTTTCTTTCTTTCTTTTTCTTTTCTTTCTTTCTTTCTCCCTCCCTTCTCTTTCTTTCTTTCCCTTTTCTTCCCCCCTGCCTCCCCCCTCCCTCCCTTCTTTCTTTCTTTCTTTCTTTCTTTCTTTCTCCCTCCCTTCTCTTTCTTTCTTTCCCTTTTCTTCCCCCCCCCAAGGCCCCCCCTCCCTCCCTCCCTTCTTTCTTTCTTTCTTTCTTTCTTTCTCCCTCCCTCCCTTCTCTTTCTTTCTTTACCTTTTCTTCCCCCCTCCCTCCCTCCCCCTCCCTCCTTTCTTTCTTTCTTTTTTCTTCTTTCTTTCTTCTTTCTTTCTTTCTTTCTTTCTTCTTCTTTCTTTCTTTTCTTTCTTTCTTTCTTTCTTTCTTTCTCCCTCCCTCCCTGTCTTTCTTTCTTTCTTTCCCTTTTATTCCCCCTGGCCTCCCCCTCCCTGCCTCCCCCCCTCCCTCCCTCCCTTCTTTCTTCTTTCTTTCTTTCTTTCTTTCTTTCTTTCTTTCTTTCTTTTCTTTCTTTCTCCCTCCCTCCCTTCTCTTTTTCTTCCCTCCCTCCCTCCCTCCCTCCCTCCCTCCCTTTCTTTCTTTCTTTCTTTCTTTCTTTCTTTCTTCTTTCCCTTTTCTTCCCCCCCGGCCTCCCCCCTCCTCCCCCTCCCTTCTCTTTCTTTCTTTCTTTCTTTCTTTCTTTCTCCCTCCCTTCTCTTTCTTTCTTTCCCTTTTCTTCCCCCCCTGCCTCCCTCCCTCCCTTCTTTCTTTCTTTCTTTCTTTCTTTCTTTCTTTCTTTTTCTTTCTTTCTTTCTTTCTTTCCCTTTTATTCCCCCCATGCCTCCCCCCCTCCCTCCCTCCCCCCTCCCTCCCTCCCTCCTTCGTTCTCTTTCTTTCTTTCTTTCTTTCTTTTTTCTTTCTTTCTTTCTTTCTTCTTTCTTTTCTTCTTTCTTTCTTTCTCCCTCCCTCCCTTCTCTTTTTCTTCCCCCCCCCCTCCCTCCCCCTCCCTTCCTTTTTCTTTCTTTCTTTCTTTCTTTTCTTTCTTTCTTTTCTTTCTTTCTTTCTTTCTCCCTCCCCCCTCCCCTTCTCTTTTTCTTCCCCCCTCCCTCCCTTCTTTCTTTCTTTCTTTCTTTCTTTCTTTCTTTCTTTTTCTTTTTCTTTCTTTCTTTCTTTCTTTCTTTCTTTCTTTTTTTCTTTCTTTCTTTCTCCCTCCTTTCTTTCTTTCTTTCTTTCCCTTTTATTCCCCCTGCCTCCCCCTCCCTCCCTCCCCCCTCCCTCCCTCCCTTCGTTCTCCCTTCTTTCTTTCTTTCTTTCTTTCTTTTCTTTCTTTCTTTCTTTCTTTTCTTTCTTTCTTTCTTTCTTTCTTTCTTTCTTTCTCCCTCCCTCCCTTCTCTTTTTCTTCCCCCCCTCCCTCCCTCCCTCCCCCCCTTCTTTCTTTCTTTCTTTCTCCCTCCCTCCCTTCTCTTTTTCTTCCCCCCTCCCTCCCTCCCTCCCTTCTTTCTTTCTTTCTTTCTTTCTTTCCCTTTTATTCCCCCCTGCCTCCCCCCTCCCTCTCTCCCTCCCCTCCCTCCCTTCTTTCTTTCTTTCTTTCTTTCTTTCTTTTCTTTCTTTTTCTTTCTTTCTTTCTTTCTTTCTTTCTTTCTTTCTTTCCCTCCCTCCCTCCCTCCCTTCTCTTTCTTTCTTTCCCTTTTCTCCCCCCTCCCTCCCTCCCTCCCTCCCTTCTTTCTTTCTTTCTTTCTTTCTTTCTCCCTCCCTCCCTCCCTTCTCTTTCTTTCTTTCCCTTTTCTCCCCCCCCCCCTCTCTCCCTCCCTCCCTCCCTCCTTTCTTTCTTTCCTTTCTTTCTTTCTTTCTTTCTTTTCTTTCTTTCTCCCTCCCTCCCTTCTCTTTTTCTTCCCCCCCCTCCCTCCCTCCCTCCCTTCTTTCTTTCTTTCTTTCTTTCTTTCTTTCCCTTTTATTCCCCCCTGCCTCCCCCCTCCCTCCCTCCCCTCCCTCCCTTCTTTCTTTCTTTCTTTCTTTCTTTCTTTCTTTCTTTCTTTCTCCCTCCCTTCTCTTTCTTTCTTTCCCTTTTCTTCCCCCCCCTGCCTCCCCCCCTCCCTCCCTTCTTTCTTTCTTTCTTTCTTTCTTTCTTTCTTTCTTTTTCTTTCTTCTCCCTCCCTCCCTTCTCTTTCTTTCTTTACCTTTTCTTCCCCCCTCCCTCCCTCCCTCCCTCCCTCCTTTCTTTCTTTCTTTCTTTCTTTCTATCTATCTTTCTTTCTTTCTTTCTTCCTCCCTCCTTTCTTTCTTTCTTTCCCTTTTCTTCCCCCCTGCCTCCCCCCCTGCCTCCCTCCCTCCCTTCTTTCTTTCTTTCTTTCTTTCTTTCTCCCTCCCTTCTCTTTCTTTCTTTCCCTTTTCTTCCCCCCCCTCCCTCCCTCCCTCCTTTCTTTCTTTCTTTCTTTCTTTTTTTCTTTCTTTCTTTCTTTCTTTCTTTCTTTCTTTCTTTCTTTCTTTCTTTCTCCCTCCCTCCCTCCCTCCCTTCTCTTTCTTTCTTTCCCTTTTTTCTTCCCCCCTCCCTCCCTCCCTCCTTTCTTTCTTTCTTTCTTTCTTTCTTTCTCCCTCCCTCCTTACTTTCTTTCTGGCGGGGCGGGGGGCGATTGCGGGGGGTCACAGCGGCGGCGGCGATGGTAGGACGGGGGCGATGGTGGGACGGGGGAGATTGCGGGGGGGGGGGGTCGTGGCGATGGTGGGACAGGGGAGATTGGGGGGGCGATTGCGGCGGCGGCGGGGACGATTGCGGGGGGGGTCGCGGCGGCGATGGTGGGACGGGGCGATGGTGGGACGGGGGAGATTGCGGGGGTCGTGGCGATAGTGGGACGGGGGAGATTGCGGGGGGGCGATTGCGGCGGCGGGCGGTGGGGGTCGCAGCGGCGGCGGGACGGGGGCGATTGCGGCGGCGGCGGCGGCGGGGGGGGACGATTGCGGGGGGGGGTCGCGGCGGCGGCGGCGGGACGGGGGCGATTGCGGCGGCGGCGGGGACGATTGCGGGGGGGGTCGCGGCGGCGGCGGCGGCGGGACGGGGGCGATTGTGGGGGAATTGCGGCGGCAGGGGGGTCGCGGCGGCGGCGGGGCGGCAGGACGGGGGCGATTGCAGCGGGGGCGGGGACGATGGCGGGGGGCGGCGGGGGCGGGGGCGGGGACGATTGCGGGGGGTCGTGGCGGCGGCGGCGGGGGGGTCGCGGTCGCTTGCGGGGGGTCGCGGCGGCGGGGGGGGCGATTGCGGGGGGGTGGCACAGCGGTGGCCCAGTGCCGATTCATCCACGGACCGGCACCGGTCCGCGGACCGGGGGTTGGGGAACACTGCCCTAATCTATAGCTTACATACATGTGGGTTGTGCATGTTTTATGTTTCTGTACATATGCTGCACATGTAAGGTACTAAATAAAATATTATGAACTTTCTTTGCATAGGCTGAGTATTGCAGTTGAAAAAGAGAAGAGCCTTTCATTGCTTGGAACAGACAATATCACCATAAAAATATCCTATAAAAGTCGTCCGGATCAATTTCTTGGATTATACATCATTGATGGTGCAAATTTTTCTAAGCAGATCACTGGACTCCTTGGTATGTGTCATCAATTAGGAAAGTGGTGCTGATGTTTGTGTGTTTGTTTTTTTGCAGCTACAGTGGATATAAAAAGTTGACACACCCCTGTTAAAATGTCGAGTGTCTGTGATGTAAATAAATGAGACAAAGATGTCAGAACTTTTTCCACCATGAATGAGACCTATGAACTGTACAACTCAGTTGAACCACAAAGTGAAATCTTTTAGGTGTAGGAAGTAAAAATAATTTTTATTTGTGTAAACTTTTATATCCACTATATATGATACACTTAGCAAATTCTGAATGCTCACAACGAAAAATACCAACTGTAAATTGTGAAAAGCCACATAAAAATGCATATTCAGCCACCTGCCAAAAAGAATCATAGTTAGAGGTCTAGGAAAATAGAAGTGTCATCACTGGTTTTGTTCTTGTAGGTGCCAGGTGAAGGCAGTTGTTATAATAGGGTGCAAGAACTGAAATGGCTGAGTAATGGGAGGAAAGGAATAAAGGGGATTGATAGGGAGGAGGGAAGAGAGGGCATGCATAGACCCTAGGATAGTGGGGGTGAACCTTCAGCACTCCAAATGTTTTGGAGTACAACTCCCTGAATTCCAAGCCTGTATTGCCAGTGACAAAGGACTGTGGGAGTCATGGTCCAAAACATCTGGAGTGCCGAAGGTTCACCACCACTACCCTAGGCGGAGGCAGGAAAAGGAGAAAGTGAGAATGAGCAGGATTATAAATGGGAAGTGGGGAGAGAACGTGAGGATGCAGGAATGTGGCGGAGTCCCATGAGGGCGTCTTCTCTAGGACCTGCTCAAAGTCTGGTAGCACCCCTCTGTACAAGAAGCATACACCAATAATAAACCAAAACCTTATTGTAGGTTGCATATAAAAATGAAACCCAAATTCAAGACCAGACCAGACCCAGAACAAGACCTAACTGTACATTTGAGGCAGGGAGGCAGGCAATAATCCATCTCTGGGGATATCGCAACTAGGCTCACATGGCTTTGAGAAATTTAATTCATTCTCTCTCTCTCTCTCTCTCTCTCTCTCTCTCTCTCTCTCCTCTCCTCTTCTCTTCAGGTCAGTTGTACTCGAACACGATGATTAAAAGAAACCGAGGGCGCCCAAGCTCAATAATTGTCCAAGGAAAACGGCATAATTCTTCCAGGTAAAAGATACCTACCTACTCCACATTTTCTCATTAAATTTCTAATTTTGCTCCTGCCCACATAGTGAAACTTTCCAGCCTTTCTCACTTCCCTTGAATGAGCTGTTCAACATCTTCTTATGTATTTAAGTTCTTCTTATTAAAATTGGATATGTGATTTCTCTTTCCAACGGCATTTATGCAAACGTCTTAAAATACTAAACTGATTCTGATGATGTACTGTCTACAGTGGTATGTTCCATATTTATAATCCATAAAAAACATAATTGGGAATAAGCCTGGTTTTTATTCATGGGCATTGATTGCTTTCATGGAATCATAAAATAATTGAATTGGAAGAGGTCTATAAGGCCACTGAATCCAAGCCCCTGCTGAATCCAAAGAATCCAAGTCAAAGCAGATCTAGTGGATTATACTACATGTCAACACTACAGAACAATCATGAAGGACTCTGTTGTAAAGCTCCATGGATGCAGACCTCAGCTCTTTAGGCCTTGGTTTTTATTGTTTGGGGAGTCAGAAGACCTTGACAATTCATAATAATCCATCTAGAGGTTTATAAATAATTCCTGCTCTACCCTTGGTCCAGACGCTCATCTGAGCAAAATTTGCTGCCAGAAGTACAGCCGCAAAGAGTGATCCCTGCCTCAAACTTCCAAGCTGAAGTGCATCAAACCCTGAGCCAGTCAATTAAAATGTTGACACTGATGGCAGGAAATTCCACATGCACCTACCTCTCCCCACTTGCTCCTGCAGTGAAAGTGAAACAGTTATGAATATATTATGTTCACCCCTAAAGGACACCCCAAATCTGCTACCTAAAGTTGTCTTGTCAAGAATATTCTTGTGTGAGTGAGTTTTTCATCTTACAATTAGAGATATGGAGTCCAGCTGTGGACTGAAGCAAGCTCGGTAAAGTGGCCTTGACAAGAAGGCTAATGTCCAAGGACAATGGAGTGGTAGCTCAGAAGCATGGGTGAGAGAAGGACTGTGACATGTGATGTGAAAGTAAAGAATTGATTGGAAAGAGATGTTATATATATCTTATGTATTGCAATATGATCTTGCTGTTTAGCCAGTAAGCCTGATGTGTTGGCTGTGATCAGGAAGAGTAGCTGGATTGTTTAGTCTGGAAACCAGTGGAACTTGTATATATTTTGTAAATAGACTGCAATAGAAAACTAGCAATGGATTCTGTCATATTTTGCCTGTAATCCTTGACATTGCTGCAACTCTGCTTATTGAGGTTAACGCCTCATAAATTCCTTGACAAAAGTGACTGCTTTATTCTGTCTAATGAAAGGGCTGAATCTGCTCCTGTCCAGACTTTTAAAAAGGAAAAGGTTCCCCCTGCACATGCGTGCTAGTCGTGTCCGACTCTAGGGCCAGGGTTCATCTCCGTTTTCAAGCCAAAGAGCCAGTGTTGTGCAAGTCCATGGCCATGTGGCCGACATGGCTGCATGGAACATTGTTCCCGCTTTTTTATGATGGTACCTATTTATCTACTTGCATTTACATGCTTTCGAACTGCTAGGTTGGCAGGAGCTGGGGTTAACAGTGGGAGGTTGCTCCATTGCATGGCACCCAGGGTTCGAACCACCAAGCCGCCGACTTTGCAGTCGACCGTTTCAGTACTCTAGTCTGCTGAGCCACCATGCCACCCTGTCCTGACTTAGAGGTTAACTAATGTAAAAATTCAGCCAACAAGCCCCACTCCCAATTTTCTGGCACATTCAATCACTGTATACATAAATCGAAACGATTCATGATGGGTACATCTTAAAATGGCAATGGCAGGAATGTCTCCCATGAGGTAGGGCATGCTTGTAGAGGGGGATAAAATACCTTTCAAACCAATGACTTCAACCAATTTTTTAAAATTATTATGCGTGCCAGATTTAGCGCTATGTCAGATAAGCCTGCCAGCTTTTTAATTACTGTAGTGCTGTGTTACTTGCCCAAAAAGTGTTTAAAAATGAGGCAGGGAAGAGGTCAGTGTTGATGACAGAAGAAGGTGGGCAACTTGTGAGCCTGGCAACAGTCTTAGCAGTTTTGAAGAGTGATAATTAAACATCCCATATGAATGACAACAGAGATGTAACTGACATAGGAAACTTTGAATCAGCCAATCCAGAACAACCTCTTTGTCTAGTCACACCCAATTAATATTCCTCACATTCTTGTATTATTTACTTGTGTGTTTGTTTCGTATCCTAGCTTCACCCAAAACTGAGCTATTCAGCCAGCAATTTAGTAAACGTCAATTTGTCTTAATGTGTTTTGTGACTTCACTCAGCAGATTGTGACTTGATAGCTTGTAAAATGCAAGATTAGAAACTGGGGGTGGCATGGTGTAATGTGTATACTAATGGATTGCTGTTAAATAATACAAATTCTGAATATTCACACTGCCACCTGCAGGAAACCATCAGGCATATCCAAACGTCATCCCTCCTGATGTTTTGGACCACAACTCCCAGAATTCTAAGCTCAAATTGCCAAGTACTGTGGGAGTTGTGGTCCAAAACATCTGGAGGGCCAAAGTTTGGACATGCCTATTGTGGAATTATGTATGCTAAAAACAGACACCTCCTCTGGATTCACATGCTTATTAAAACATTTCCAGCGTGGGAGAGAAAAAGCCCTACTACCCTCTGGATTTTTTTCTTTTAAATTATTGTCCCGCATTACTGTAAGCCACCTTGGGTCCTTTTCCAATGAGAAAGGCGGGGCAAAAATACTCTAAAATAAATAATAAAATAAATAAATAAATTTTCTCTCTTAAAAGTGTGATTCTGCTCCTGGGGTGTGACCTTTCCTTTTCCCAAATACATGTGTTTATTTTTAAAAAAAAAACAACATATCTTTACAATTATTTGCTTTCACTATTCCTTTTCTTTTAATTCATCCATTAATCAATAGTTGTGTTCCACATTTTATATTAATCCTCTATGTTAAACTGGTTATTCATGCCAAAAGAGAGCAAATGTTCTGGGCATCCAGTTGGGTGACAGTGCATAGAATTTACCTCTGATGTGCACTTGCAGATGTATTCCTTCAGCGCCTGGTATTTTGATAAGTAGATGTATTGTTTATTTGTTAACATATTTTTATTTGCTCTATTATGAAGCCCCAGTGAAGTCTTTTATAGTTTGATTTTATGGTGGAATAATGTAATGAAGAATTTTACTGTTATTTAGTTTCCTTTTGTTTTGCTTTTTCAGAGTAAACAAAACAGACTACAGGTCAGAATCATCTGGTGGTCATGTTTCCTGTTGGTTGTTAAAACTCAAACCTTGAGCAGTTCTCCAGCACCAAAAAAAAACTGGAATGTTTTCTCACCTTCTCGTGTATGGATCGCACCAAATGTCTTGTTTTCCTATATTTTTAATGCTTCACAATCACTTTCTATGTATACTGTTCTCTGAAAATGTAGATAAATCAGTTAACTTTGGAAACACTGGTGTCAGAAACAGATCAATCTTTAAAAGAATAAATCAATAATCATAAACCTCAATCAGGGCTGTTCACCAGAACAAGTTTAATTTTGCATGAAAAATCAAATTACAAATCCTTTGTGCAATTAATGCAATTCCTAAATACTATGATTAATAAAAATTATTTGCTGACATTGTCTCCATATTGAAATTTATTTCAAAATATCAGTAGCCATATATTCTGTCCAGAAATCCTAGTTAGGCTTTTTATTAACCACTGATCTCAGCTCCCGATTTAATTCCCCTCCTATCCATCCTTTTTTCGCCTAAAGCATAAAACAGAAAACATCCCTTAATGTATGGTTAAGAATAGCACACTACATTGCTACAGAAACATCTTCCAATTTAAGATTAAAAACGACTGTAATACATACCTCACATGATTGAATAGTGAATATTTTGTAAAACAGAAACAAACGTGGCATCAAAGCTATGTTTTTCCAGTAGTGATGTATGGAAACAAGAGCTAGACTATAAATAAGGCCACAGAATCAATGCTTTTGAGCTGTGGTGCTGGAGGAGAGTCTTAACAGTCACCTGGACTGCAATGAGATCAAACCTATCCATCCTGAAAGAAATCAACCCTTGAATGTTCACTGGAAGGACAGATTTTGAAGCTGCGGCTTTAAAATGTTTTCCCACCAGCTCCGGACTTTAAAAAAAATTAAGTACGACCACGGCCACCTAAGTGCGTCCCAGTGGACCTTTCAAGTACCAGGCCTCCAGGTGGTAAAAAAATCTTCCAATACGGATTGGAAAGCTGTGAATGCCGGGCTCCCTCGCCTTCTGTTTGTTTTTTTGTCCCCGCCGCCCCTTTAAGAGACAGGAATCACTACGGGGCTGCTTGGGGCTGCTTTTGGCACATGGAGGTGAGCCTGCATTTTTTTCTCCCTTTTTCTCTCCCTCCCCTCATGCAGACAGGAACAATGGAGTGTTGAGGAGTGGGAACACAAGAAGAGTGACAAACCCCCACGATCTCTGGTCCGAATTTAAGTTGCCACCGGATTTTAGAGGTCGTGTAAAAGCGCCCAGAAATACAGAATGGACCACACAACCATGACACAGTGATGTCTGCTACAAACCCAGATGCCAGCTCTGCCCCTACATGTATCCTGACAACATGATTATGGGACCTAACAAAGTCACATAAAAGTCACATGAAACAACATACTTTTTACCTGTTCCTCTACCAATGTCATCTGTACCATCTTTTGCCAACAATGCCCTCTTCACCCTAGATAGGATGAACAGGGCAGTCTCGGCGCAGAAGAATTAATGGACACCAACCGGCAGGAATGGCAACACAAAGAAACCAGTTTCAAATCATTCCAAGGTGCCTGGGCACTCTGCACAAGATCTGAGATTTGCCTTTCTGGCGAAGAAAAAAATACAGACATTCTATCAATGTCTAAGAATTAGGTTAGCTAGTCGTCTTATTTCCTTATTGGAACTGTTTGGGCCTCAAGTCTTAAATCTTTTCAAATGTCTATTTTCCCCACAGCTTTTGACTGAATAATTAAAAATTAACAGATAAGTCGACTGCTTTAACATGAAGCAAAACTTGAAAAAAATAAAGTTTTGAGCTACACGAATCTCTCAGCCAGCACAGTGACTAGACAGGCTCTGAAACAGAGTGTGTCCAAGTACACATTTTTAAGACACTGGCAAGCACCAGACTTTCATACTATCCAACCTACAGTTCCTGGGACAGCAACACCATAATGAGAACTTAGAGATTACAGGTGTGGTTGGCCGAAGCACTGACTGCTCACAGGAATTAAAATGCAGATTACAAAACCCACAGCAAGGTTTACATTGGAAGGTTGACAGAGCTTGACCTTTAAATGTCAGCTGGTGCTTTGATTAGAAAAAGGAATAATATTTTTGAGACCCTTTATTGAATGGTTAGAGAAAGTAGAGTAAATGTCAGGGCCCGGGTTGGAAGACAGTTGAGAAGAAAGTTGTAAAACAGGAAGTAACAAGTTCATAAAGGGAAGTAGACACATGTGGTTAACAGGCTATATCTCAGGAACAAACAGCTTAAGAACAAACCAAATGGGGGAATTTGGGGGTGGGGAGAGAAACTGAGGCCTGAAGAAATGACCTGAAGACTCCATCATGGATAAATGAAGCTTTTGGGGAAATGATGTACCAAATTAAGCCACAACAGTGAGAGTGTCAGCATTTGAAAAATGTGTGTATATAAGATGTAAAAAAATAAAGAGGGTGTAGGAAAAGTTGCTCTGAAAACAAAAGTACAGTGGTACCTTGTATAAAGGAATTAATTCATTCCAAATGAAATCATGCTAAGCAAATTTTCCTTTATACAAATTTCCCATAGGAATGCATTGAAAACAGAGTAATCCCTAATCGCGACCATTTTTATGTTGTACGGATTCGCCCCATAGACAATTCTGTTAAGCAAATTTCCCCTATCTCCGGAATTTTTTGTTGTACAGATTTTATGTTATACAAACCGTTTGTTATACGAGGGTCCACAGTACCTTCAAAAGTACAGCTGGAGCAATCGTTTGTGTTACCTTTCTAAACAGTTGGCTGGTTTTCAAAACAATTGACTGCTTCATGAGAACAAGGTCAACCATAGGACAACACTGCTCTGGAGAATTTCATTCATGCCTGCCAGTTTAGCCTAGAAGTAAACAAAAGGTTGAAATGTCCCAATGGTGTTAATGTTTTTCATATGAAAATGACATATATAGGTTTTATAGTACCCCCTACTGGGGATCAAAAGCTAGCTGGAAAGCCAGTAGCTCAAGTATCTGGCTGCAGGGCTAGAGGTTGGGAGTTCGAGTCCCCTCTGTGGCTCCTGGTAGAAGAGTCGGTCATTGTGACCTGTAGAGTCCCAGGACGCCCCCCAGATAAAGGGGCTGGTAAAACACTTCTGAGCACTGTTCACCCAGGAAACCCAGAAAAGGGTCAGAATGAACTGGATGGCACATTATTATTATTACTGGTTCTTTATTCTTGCCAAAAGCACCAATAAATTATAGTGGCAGAGAAAAATGCACTACTAAGCAGAATAATAATAAGTTACCAAACTTTTTATGTAGCCTGCATACTATAATTAAGAAACTGTAAACCGCCCAGAGACTACTTGAAGTGATATGGGGCAGTATATAAGCAGACCACTTTGCTTTTGCTTTTACATATAAAAAGGTATATACAATGAATAAGATTAAAAAAAACCTAGATGACATTTGTCCACATCAACAGCATTCCCTCTAGCTAACACAAGATCTTTCGTGCATGTTGAAGCATATTGTATGGACGTATTGTAACAAGTGTGAGATGGTTTGTTCTTCTCCACATTTGCACAGGGCATCTTCTATGGGGAAGTCCAGTTTTCTCAGATTATCCTTCGATCTTCCAAACCCAGTGCACAGTCTGTTTAATGCTTTCTATATGGGACAAGGTTGTTCTTGGCCAGGTGGTGGGGAAATGAAAGGAGACTCCCTGAAGATCCATTCCTCTTACCAATCCAGAGTTCCCTATGCAACAGCGTTCGCCACTAGCTAATCCTTTTAATCCAGAAGCACCTTTTCAGTCAGAAATTACTGGTGATTATTACTAGTATAATAATCCCCAGTATCAATCATCCTAGACCACAAAGGCTGCAGGTACAGTCGAATTTTCTGTTTAAAAATTGGGCTGGATTCCCCAGATGCTAGAATGTGCTGACCCTGGATATAAGATTTGTTTACACACAGGAAGTAAAAAAACAACTTAAAGAGTTATTAATATGTGAAGATAGGACACATTCACACAAGACATTCAGCTCATTATAACAAATCAGCTGGATATTAACAATAGTGTAGCTGAGCAGCTGTACACAGAGGCAACTCACAAACACCATAAATTTTCCTTCATAGATTTTAATTGGTTTTGCTGTAGTGAGCACTTGAAGTATTTGTGTGTGTGTGTGTGTGTGTGTGTGTGTGTGTGTGTGTGTGTGTGTGTGTGTGTGTGTGTGTGTGTGTGTGTGTGTGTGTGTTTGTGTGTGATAATGAGCTTAGAGGCTAAGGAGTCTCACCTAGCTTGTGGGGTGGGTGGGTGGGCAATGTGTAGCCTGCATAATTATATTGTCAACAGCCCAGAGAGCGCTTGAAGCGCTACAGGGTGGTATATAAGCAGAACACTTTGCTATGTGCTTTAAGCAAGTAATCTTTAAAATATATTTTTGTACTTGAAACATCTTTGGTATTTGAAATATGCTTCTAAACAGTTCTTTTACATTTAGACAATGTCTTGTAGAGGTGTATTCTCTGTGTTTGTCTTTGAAGTGCACCTTATTATAGCCTAATATGGCACATTTTAAAAAAAACCCAAAAAGCAGAAATCCACCTTATTTTGTGACAGTAGCTTGCTTTACAGCTGCTGTTTGTGACAGTAGCTTGCTTTGCGGCTGCTGAATTATTTATTTAATTTTCCCCCTGCCAACCTTGGATAACTGAATCAGTGGATAATGAATCAGTGGATACGGGGGTCCTACTGTATATCCAACCGCTCTATACTTAGTCTGCAAACAAAGAGGCACAGTACCAAAATCTTTACTCTGCCAGCTGCTACCAATCTTTTTTCAGTATGTATAAATCAATGGTTCAGGGAGATTGAGGAGTTATTTTGGTACACTGTGATGGTACATTTTCATACTGAGGATGCAAAGTTAAATTTCCACATATACTGTAGATGAAGTTGAATTAGCTTACATCTGTGACCTGTGGGGAAAGATGGTGGTGGTGTTAAAAAATAAAAGGGAGAGTAAAATACATAATGAATTTCTGGAAATGAAGTTGCTAAACCGTTACAGACAAGTGTTTGTGCAAAAACAGTTGTGTATAGTATTTGCTTTAGGCGGCTAAAACTCAAGGTGCAGTGCAAAGGGTATGTAGAAACAAGCAGCAGAATCAATACATAATACTGACAGCAGATGAACTCCTGAGTACAGGACCTTCTGGACCAAAGAGATCTGAAATACAAAATCCATGTACTGTCCCTGTATTCTTTCTCCAGGCACTTGGAGTAGATTCGATGAGTTAAGCAGTGGCATGGGAAACGGAAACAGGATGTCCTACAGTCTCTTGACCCCATGCCCTAAGAAGGATATACTGTACAGACTAGAGCCCAACATGCCTTGTGCCTTTTTTGAAAACCCTCCAGCCTCCTTCTTGTCTGAGTCCTTGCCAGGATTTGTGCCTCTCCAGTTCTTCACAAATACTTTCACACATGGTGACGCACAATTGGCTATATATGATGTGTCGGGAGTGGTTATGTAGCATCTTCTGAATTGTTTCTGGTGGAATAATTTGGCTCCCTCCAGCCAAGAGAACACAAGAAAAAGAGAAGTAGGAGACTCCAATTGGGAAACTGGACAGTGACGCTACTGACTAATATAGAAAGAAAAATCCGAAGACTGAGTCATGGCAACTGGACTTCTTTTCTTGTGAGATCAAAACGTTTCACTGCTCATTCAAGCAGCTTTGTCCATCTGACGAAGCTGCTTGGATGATCAGTGAAACGTTTCGATCTCTCAAGAAGAAAAGTCCAGTTGCCATGACTCATATGTTGGATAACCTCGCCTGGATGACTGAGAATCTTCATGGACATAGAAATAGAGACTGTAATTGGGGAGGGAGTAGTGACTCCTTAAGAGATTCATCTGCACATATTCTACACACTCAGCACTATTAGTGTAGCCAAGTAGCTTTTAACACAGAAAAGAAAATTGGGAAAGCAGGGCCCATACAATATGCTATATTGACACAAATCTGTCATTTCCATGACAGTTCACAGGTGGGGAGTTGAGTTGTAGGACTCACTGTTTAGTTGGACTTAAGTCCCAGTCTGTGATGTTTTAATCACCCTGTATGCTCCTAGCAGCTAGAATCTTATTGTGAAATGTTGCATATTTAATGAAAATATGCAAGTGGTATTCATGATTTTCTGAATGTTTGTCACATACCTGGACATGTAACTGCATGCACAACCAGATCATAGAATCATAGAGTTGGAAGAGACCTCAAGGGCCATCCTGTTCAACCCCCTGCCATGCAGGAACCGTATATGGCTAGCTCAAGAATGCAATGGACTGCCCAACTATTGCAAACACCAGTTACGCAATCTTGTATTTACATGGTGCAATGGGATTCTGGCCATTTTGTGTGTTGAAAAGTGAGCATTATGACATGTTTTTCATCCCATCCATTAGCTGAAAATTCCACCAAATGCCTTGGAGGAGCTTTCAAAGATTATTTGTTACATCAACTCTTGCTCTTAGTCATGTGGTCTAAAAATGTCTCTGAGAAGCATGTGCGGCCTGCAGGATAGATTTTTTGTGCAACTGAACTGAACAGTTGGATTGCCAGGTCTCCAGGGGGCAGCTGAAGTTTCAGGGAATGTTTTTTCCTCCAAAGGAAGACAAATCTCAATTCAAGTAGTCATAAGGAATTGATGTACTTCTTTAGATTTTTCAGATTGGGGGTGATGAGGGACAAATATCCAGGTGAGCCCCAACGGCAAGGAAAAATGCTTGGGTTTTGTGTGTCAAGTGGCTTTAAGAGCATGGATATATATTTCCAACTTGTACCAAGGGTTACTGGCTCAGCACAATGAATACAGATCTTGACCTCAGGGGATGGGATGCTGATGACCTAGTGACCTTGTTGAACAGGGAGGCCCAAGAAAAGTTCAGCAGTAGCAGTAGGGACATAATTGAATGTGTACGGGCCTCCTGTGGGAGAAATCTGGAAAGCTACACCTCAGATTGAGGGTTATGGCTATGTGTTTTATCTTAATATTTCCTATGCTGGCCTTTTGAATTCAATAGGATTGGCTTCTAGTTATTTTTGAAGAAGATCACAACTTTAGGAGTGTAAAAGGAATCAGAGTTTATTATGAGATACTACTGCACAGCAGATCAAGATAGGCGAGGCTTCGTTTTTCCCCTTTCTAGGCTAAATATTTTCCAGTAGTTAATATCAAAAATTTGCAATAATTTTTAATTAATTCCTATTACATATGGAGGTTTTGGGATGGATGAATTGCAAATATCCTTTTAGCTATGGAAAACACTGATGTGGACAATTGCATTGATGGGGAAACAGTCGATGAAATAGTCAACAAAAAAGTTAATTGAATAAATCTCATCATCCCAAAAAGGATGGGTTTTATGACACCTGGTTTTCTTCACTGTTGGGTTTTATGACACCTGGTTTTCTTCACTGTTTCTCTGGGTTGCTGTATGTTGTCATAAGCTTAATAAATATTCTAAAAAGAAAACAAAATGTGTGTAAATGCCCCATTTTAGTGTAGCTCATTTTAATGTCTCAAATAAATAGGGATGTTTCCCTCTCTCTGCCCTAACAAATCCTGTAGATTAATATAGGTAAAAACAGTTTTACCTCACTTGCCCAGCACTCATTTGTACTAACCCTTACTGTTTTGACAGGAAGTGAAACATGTTATCTAAAACAAATATTCTGATCCGTTCAGAATATTTGCTTTAGAATGATCTGTTCCCTTCAGAATATTTGAAATGATTGCTACTATGTCACAATCTACCCTGCTGTGTTCCAATCTCTTTACATACTCAGGTTTTTTTTAAGAGTCTTTAGGCAACTATTTTAAATAATTATAAGATTAACATACATGAGGGGGAGTCTCTGCTGTCTACTTTCCCACCCCACTACATACATCCCAAGGTTATCACCAAAGAGAATGCCACCCTCAGTTCTATTTAGAGCCCAATTAAGCAACCACATGGACAACCAGATGCAATAATCATGAACACTCCCAATCACAACAAATAAACTTCAGTTCTAGCAGCGTTCCAGAAAGGAGAGCACAGCTTGCAACAGGGGCAGGATGGATAGCCCTGAAAACACATGTGGCTTTCAGAAAATAGGGTGAACCAAATCACACTAAAAATGGAAATGAAGGTAAAAAAAGATTATAAAGAGGCAAGAAGATGGAGAATGAATTCTAGTATTTTTCAAAATGTAGATATAATAGAAAGGGTAAAAAGGAATGGTTAGAAATATGGTCTATAAATGAAGCAGCTGGGAGTGAAATGGGATTGATGTGGGACACCATGAAGTCAGTCATGAGAGGATTAATTATAAAGGAAACGTGTAGATTTAAAAGATGGAAAGAGGAGAATATTAAGAAATTAGAAGATGTAATTAAAAATGTAGAGAATAAATATGTTATAAATAGAGATAATAAAACATATTTAGAACTTCAAGCTAAAAGAAAAGAATTAGACAGTGTAGTATTAGATAAAGTTCAGAGAGATTTAATGTACATGAAGAGAAATGTTTTTGAATTTAGTAATAAAAACTCTAGATTTTTAGCACGGTTATGTAAAGCTAGAAGAGCAAAAAGCATGATAGGCGTGATTAGAGATAAATCAGGAAATAAGTGTAGCCTGATGAAAGAAAAATTGCAAATATTTCAAGAATTTTATAAAGAATTACACTATATAAGGGAGGTAATATCTCAAAAGAAGACAGTAGGTTAGGTTAAAGAAATTGTTAAGCAAAAGATATTAGAGACAGACAAGAGGGAATTAGAAAAACCAATTCAGGAGGAAGATATTGTAGCAATTATTGATCAGCTAAAAAATGGTAAAACCCCGGGTTTTGATGGACTAGATTCAGATTTTTATAAATTGTTTAAACCAGTTTTAGTTCCAAGATTAAAAACACTTTTTAATGGAATATTAGGAGACCAAATGCCATTATATTGGAAACATTCACTAACAATTCTTATCCCAAAACCTAATAAGGATGTGATGGACCCTAGCTCATATAGACCCATTTCATTAACAAATCAAGATGCTAAGATTTTTACTGCAATATTAGCAAATAGAATGAATGGGTTTATTACAAAATATATTAAGGAAGATCAAAACGGGTTTTTAACTGGAAGACAAATGTCTAATTTAACTAGGAGAGCGTTGAATATCATATATGATATAGAAATGAATAAACAGAAGGCTGGTATTTTGTCATTAGATATATTTAAGGCTTTTGATTGTGTGGAATGGCCAACATTAAAAATAGTGATTGAAAAACTGGGGGTTTGGAATGACATTTAGAGGGGTGATAGATCAACTATATTCTGAAAATACATCTGAGATAATTAATGATGGGATTTCAGATTGGATATTTCTAGGCCGAGGTACTAGGCAAGGTTGCCCCCTCTCCCCATTCTATTTTGTTTAATGATTGAAATGTTTGCAGATAAAATAAGGAATGATGAGTTAATTATTGGATTGGGTATTGATAACAAAGTAAAGATTAATTTATTTGCAGATGATTCCTTATTGACAATTAAAATTTTAAAGAACTAAGTGACATACTAGAAATGAACATAGAGCCCAATTCTGAAATTGCTTTGTTATCAATATTTGTAGATCATAATTATGATTCTAAAACTAAAGAGTTGATTACAAATTTGTTGACTGTCGCTAGATTAATAATTGCTAGAAATTGGAACTCTAAATATGAACTATGCTTAGATGAATTATACAATGAAATATGGAATATTGCTTTAAATGATAAATTGGCATGTTCTTTAAAGATAAAAAAGGAGAGTTAAAAAGAGATATTTTCTATGATATATGGGGTAGATTTATTGAATATGTGTTTGTACAAGATAAGGGTAAGGCTTCCGCGCAACAATCGATTTTGTTCTGGAGGGGAGGATAATGACTTAAACAAGTAGAGTGATCCTGTTGGTGCAGGGGTGCACTGTTGTTGATGTTTGTCTTTTTTGTAAAAAAATAAAATATAAAAAAGTGAAAAAATAGCAAATTATATGTCCATCTGGTTTTCTTCATATACATATTTACTCAGACACAAGTATCTCTGTACTCTATGAAGCTGAGTCTTAGGTATGCCTGCATAAAATTGCAACTTAAAATATCCAACAGTGTTTCTATAATGCCCCAAGGATTATTACACATTCAACTGTTGTTCAAAGACAAAATAAAGGATTTAAAACAGATTAATTTAGACCACATGTGAGCTATAGTCATGGGACGTATGATATTTATTTCTGAAATGAAAGCTAAGCAAGCACACATATACTGTATTCATTTTTAATAACATGAAGCAGATTGCTCTGAGTTTTCCATAGATATCTGGTGTTCTTTTGCAAGATGAATACTGGGCAAGATAAGCACTAGGTCTGATCCAGCACAGGCACTTTTAAATGTCAGCTCTATGATTAATACCAAAATATGTGGTATTCAACAACTGACAACCCCCGAAGGGATGATAACTGAAGAGAGTATTTTCATAGATAGTGTGTTATTAGCAAGCATATAAAATGCAAATTATCTAACATCACATTATGTAAAATCAATGTCATCATCAGAGAGATATACTCTTTCAATCAAAATAGACTGGGAACAATATAGTCTGTATGAACTCCATCAATAAGGCCGTCCCCATTGTTGTGAATAAACCAGCAAGGGATGTTGATGCCCTGCTGGGTGTCTTCCATGTACTCTTTCTGCCATCCCCTAAATCAGAAAAACACAAATCAGTGAAATTAAAGCAGAGCACCCTCTTTAATACAAGAAAATAAACATCATCTGGAAACTCAAATTCTTTTTACCTGGTCACAGTCAGGTATCTGTTTTTTATGACCATGGTGGCATCAGGTTTCTGTGGATTTGATCCAGGATGGACTTCAAGTATGTCAAAGTCAATCGGGTTGAAAAATTGTCCTTAAAAAGCAAATAAACATCAGAACAGTAATTACCAAACAGCTTATGATAATTGAAACTCTCTCATGTGTTTAGTTTAATTAGGCCTTGACATGTCTGTGGAGATGCTCAGTCATCTAGATGAGGTTATCCAGGAGTTGAGTCATGGCAACTAGCTTTCTTTTCTTCTTAGATCAAAATGTTTCACTACTCATCCAAGAAGTTGCTTGGATGAGCAGCGAAACATTTAGCTCTCACAAGGAAAGAAACTAGAAAGCTTATATTCAAGCAACAGAAAAAAAAAGACTCACTCCCACTACGTGGCTTCCAGGAGTACCTAAAACAGAATTCCTGGCCTTAATTATCTCTCTTCTTTTTCAACTTTAACCATTAAATCCTTTTCAATTGCAGCCAGTTGTAGCACTAATGGTCTCCCTCACCCCAGTCTGTGAGCTACCCATATAGAAAGCACTAGAACTATCTCACTGTTACCCTAACGCTATCCTCACATTGCATGCTGGAAGGGTGGAAAAATCCAGGATTTGGGAGCTCCCAGTTTACGTCCCTGATGTGGGTCTCAGCATTATTCTACCATCTAGACCAGATGGTTTTTTCCCAACCTGGGCGTCACACACACCAAGGGGTAGCAGAGTGTTTTCTGGGGAGGGAGTTACAAGTCGCTCAGTACATGTTGTACTGTACTTCATGTCAAATACTTTCTTCCTTGACCTTGTGGAGTGGAATATTAATGTAAGCATGAGACACAGTCACTTCAAGAGAGCCTAAAGAAGGGGAGGAATGGGAGGGGAGTAAGAAACAATGCACAAAACAAGTCCCTCAGGAAGGGGAACAGAGCAACAGATGTTCTGCCTCGCCTGTGGGAGTGTCTGAGGGAAGTCCTCCCTGCATGAAGGTTTTGACTCTCCCCGAGTATTGCAATGTCCTTCTGCCCACTTCTGATGTCCTTTGCCTTCTCTTCTCCCTACCTTTAACCTTCCCCAGCTTGTTCCCTCCCAGTTTTGAAGCAGTGATAGAGGAGTCATCTGCAGGAGCAACAGGAAAGTGAGCAGCAGCTGCAACATTGATGGTGTTGCCAAGTTGGGGAACGATGTCAACAGTCTATTTATTCAAATGTGGTAGCAGTTCATATCTTACTTGGGTATTATAAAAGTGGGGTGCAACTCAAAAAGGTTTGGGAATAGGGATGGGCACAAACTGGTTCATCCCAGTTCACTGAATCATAGAATCATAGAATAGAGACATTGGGAGGGGTCTACAAGGTCATTAAGTTCAACCTCCTGCTTGATGCAGGAATACAAATCAAAGGAGATCTGCCAAGTGATTGTACAAATTTCTCCGGAGTGCCTCCAGTGTTGGAGCACTCACCACCACTTAAGGTAATTGTTTCCACTGCTGTACTGCCCTAACAGTTAGGAAGTTTTTCCTGATATTCAACCGAAAGCTGAACTTGAGCCTAGTGTTGCACGTCCTGGAATCTGGGATGATCAAGAAAAGATCCTGACACTCTTTGTATATGGCAGCCCTTCAAATATTTGAAGAGTGCTATCATATTGCCTCTCTGTCTCCCTTTGTTAAGATTAAACTTGCCCAGTTGTTTCAGTCTTTCCTCCTAGGGCTTGGTTTCCAACCCCGTGATCATTCTTGTTGCCCTCCTCTGATCTTGTTCCAATTTGTCAGCATCTCTCTTGAAGTGCAGGGTCCAGAACTGGACACAGTACTCAAGGTGAATAACCAGTGCTGAATGGAGAGGGGTGAGCAGCTAATGGGATTAATCATCATCTTCTGAGGACAATTATGTATCTAATTGCATATCCACCTTACACTTATCCAGCCCACACCTAGCTAGCTTGCAAATCATGAAGGCAGCAGCACAGGTCCTGTTGCTCCCCTCCACCGCCTCCTTAGTGGATCTGGCCACTTACCTGGCCCGGTTTGCTAGCTTCCGCCAGCTCCTCAGCTTATCTTCCATTCCTGGCTATAGTACAGACTCCTCTTCCCTGCCCTTTTGTCTAAGGGGGAGATCAGCCAAGAAAGGTAGGGCAGAGAAGCCTGAGTTGTAGCCAGGAGTGGAAGATCCACTGGGGAGTTGCCAGAAGCAAACTGGGCCTGGAAAGTGGCTGTTTAAGCCCGAGGAAGCATGGGAAGGGAGCAGCAGCACCTGTGCTGCTGCCTTTAAGAACTGGGACAACCTGGAGCAAAGTGGTTTGTGCCCATTTCTATATGGGAACCACTGTTCCAGACACTCTCTAGGCCCACTTTGGCTTTTGGAGTGTGTCCTATGAGATGCTTACGGCTTCCACATAGCAAGTGTACAAATATCTGAGAGGCAGACTGATGCAGAAGGGCTGCAAAAGAGAGAGAGAGAGAGAGAGAGAGAGAGAGAGAGAGAGAGAGAGAGAGAGAGAGAGAGAGAGAGAGAGAGAGAGAGAGAGAGAGAGAGAGAGAGAGTTTTACACCCATGCAATGGTGGCCAATCTAAGCTTGCAAGAGTTCATCATGTAGGATGTTGATAGATGAATGCAAAATCATTAACAGTACTAGTACCATTTCTGGGCACAAATTACCCTCATGCGAATGTAAATTTATAGATTTTGCTAACTTGGAATTGATATGTGGTGCCGGAATGACGAAAATGATCTTTGCATCAGATACTTGATAGATTCTCAGTGATCAGACTTCCCAGAAATATTGTCAGAAAAAGATGTTTACACACAAATTCATACATGCATGTAAGCATATGCATGCACGCATGCACACACACAGACACAGACACAGAGAGAGAGAGAGAGAGAGAGAGAGAGAGAGAGAGAGAGAGAGAGAGAGACATAATGTGTGATTCCTTTACACTGTGCTTTGCACTTCTCTTTTTTATATAAAATAAAGAGTGTAATATAAAGAGGCCTTCAAACAACCCATACCCTATTATCGCCCAGCGATCAACCTCGGCCGGTCCAGTCCGGCAGTCGCGAGTGCACTCGCTTCGGGTTGCCACCCCTCGAGAGGCCCGGAAGGCATCTACGCGTAACCGGGCCTTCTCGGTGGCAGCCCCCTCTCTCTGGAACAGCCTCCCAAACGAAGTGCGCTCTGCAGAGTCCCTGCTGGCCTTCCAAAAAGCATTAAAAACTTTGCTTTTTCGGGAGGCCTTTGGCGATCTTCTGTAGTTTTTTTCCCCCCACCATCCATATTTTCCACCCACCGAGTAGCCTCGTTGTTGGGTTTGTTGCACTGCTAGGGCGCTAAGTTGTTTTAACTGCTAGAATAGCTCTGTTTATCGTTTTACTATGTTGTTCTAATTTTATTGTGTTTGTAGCTCTGTTAACCATTGTAAGCCGCCCAGAGTTCCTACGGGAAGATGGGCGGGGTATAAATATAATAAATAAATAAATAAATAAATAAATAAATAAATAAATAAATAAATAAGTTAAATTAATAACTAGTAGTAATTTTTGTAAATTGTTACCCAGTAAGCCATGGGTTTGATTAGACAGTCTGTGACTGTCCAATGTGTAAAATCCCAGGAAATCTTGGTGTAGGGGATGTTTCTTCCACACTTTATGCAAAATGACAACAAATCTTGCCCCGTCATCCATTGAAATCTCCAGGCTCTTCTTTGGTTTGATGGTCAGAGTCAGACTAGGTGGGAAAAGGGGAAAAACAAATATTAAAAAGAGAAATGCTTTATTTACGGACAGGCTCAAGGCGAAGAAATGGGGAAAACAATTTAACAACCATTTTAAAAGGATGTCTGTGCTCTCAGTGGATATGTAGCGAACAGAGTGGTGGACTA
This sequence comes from Phrynocephalus guinanensis, assembly GCA_037367245.1. NCBI lineage: Eukaryota > Metazoa > Chordata > Lepidosauria > Squamata > Agamidae > Phrynocephalus > Phrynocephalus guinanensis. The sequence continues at coordinate 43,875,083 of CM074734.1, forward strand.
GGACTCAGGAGATGAGGGTTTGATTCCCCAGCTCTGGCATGGAAACTCACTGGTAGTAGAGCTGGTTAAAGTACTCCTTAAATACTTCATTTACCTTGAGAACCCTATTAAGCCAGTTTCAGTTCACACCACATTCATTAATTCTTACAGTGTTGATCACCCATTAAGCAAATAGAGAAAGAACTCTCCTTTCATTCTGTCTAGGGATTTGTATTCTTTCAACAAATGTGTGAAGACTGATTGATCAGGGCTATGTGTGCCAGACGGTATACAATGTTATTGGGGAAATTATATACAGTGGCCAAAATCCTGCTAGTAACAGCTGCCACCACAATGCAGCCAGTGTAACTTTTGGGAACAAACTGCTGCAAGTTAAGAAGTCAACACAGACTTAGCACTGCCTTTGTAGCTTGCATCAGTTTGCTGCCACACGGTGTGTCTTTTGCATTATGCTGGCACAAAAGGACCAAGGAAAAAAGAGGACCCAAATAATTACCACCCAGTCAGCTTGACTTCAGTTCCTCGAAGAACTTCATGACAGATCTGTTCGGCAGTGGAATATGCTGCTACGGAGGGTGGTGGAGTCTCCTTCTTTGGAGGTTTTTAAGAAGAGGCTAGATGGCCATCTGTCAGGAGTACTTTGTTGGGGGGTTCCTGCAAGGCAGGGGGTTGGACTGGATGGCCCTTGAGGTCTCTTCCAACTCTATGATTCTATGAGCTGGGTGCCCTTTATACATAATTGTTGTTTCATGCTGTCAAGTTGCACTCAGCGATCGCCAAGCTTTCCCTAAAGAGCCAGGTATTTAATGCTCTCCTGAAGGCCGGCAGAGACTTGACCAGCCTAATCTCTGTGGGCAGTTTATTCCAAAGAGCCTGGGCGGCCACCAAGAAAGCCCAATTCCCAGTAGAGACCCTTCAAGCCTCCCTCAGAGTGGCCACCTGGAACAAGAGGGAGAGCGAGGCTCTGGTCAGTCGGGATGACCTCTGGTAGATCCGCTCCGCCAGATAGACAGGTCATTTTATATACAAATTAATTCACACATACACTGGATTTTCCAAACTTCTGACAAAATTGAATAGCATTTTCCATCCAAAATAGATTGTGTCTCACTTGTTTTTTATTTGTTTGTTTGTTTGTTATTTTGCTCTGTATTTGTTCACATAATAATACATTTTTACAACATCAAGAGTTTACCTCGGTTGCTGTAAGATGACTTTATCCATCCAGTTGAACGCTATCTGTTTTATACCCTGCTGAAGGATGATTTCTTTAGTAGTTATTTTAATTCTTAAATTCCGGTGCATATTTACAATCCCAAGTTTTCCAAAGTATGTATTATGTGGACTTGCATTGTTGTCACTTTTCTTATCACCAATAAGCTGCCCATTGATTACAATGCCTAAAGGGAAACGATGAGTGATGGCATTATTATAGTTTATTATTGCAAGTGATTTTTTCCCTTTAAAACCCTTTCCCCAACATGTAAAATGAGAATTTAATTAGGTGACAGGTGCCACAGGGTCAGATCGTATTTCCTCGTATACTGGAATTTGTTCTAATCATATTTAAACTTTTTCATTCCAAAGGAAATTTGTTAACAACAAATTCAACTGAATGGTATCTTGAAACATTATCACACTTGTTCTAAAAAGGAAAACATTTGCACATTTACTCCTCTTCCTATTTATTTATTTATTTATACCCTGCTCATCTGGCCACTCTGGCGGCTTACAACACTATACAAAATGCAATTAGATATATAACACAACCAAATTAATACAATAAAACCACCACTACAAATCTGTAAACAAAATAAAGCTGGTAAAATTAAATTAAATGAGTATTTAAATGAGATTAAAAGGCAATAGACTAATTTAACAGTTCTAAGAAATGAAACAAAGAACCAAGAATAAAAACTGAGATGGCGAGACCTCAACAAGGCGGTATAACTAAGTGCTCAGGGAAGGCCTGGTGAAAGAGACAGATTTTCAAGGCTCTTTTAAATGAGGTCAGGGAAGGGGGCTAGATGAATTTCGGGCGGAAGTTCATTCCACAAAGTGGGAGCTATCACCGAAAAGGCACAAGGTCTTGCTTTTTCCTTACCTGACTCTTTAAGGGTGACAGATCTTGGTTTATGTCCAAATGCTTACCTGTTTAAAAAGTTTCACAGTCTTTCTCAACCTACATTAACTGGGAATAGTAACTTGGTTTTGAATGTTCTCTAGAGTAGTAGCATAAACATACAATATATGTGATGCAGCTACATTAACCCCCTGCCTATTGTGGGCGTTAGGGACCCACCCGACCCGCGATGAATGAAAAACCGTGATATGCAGATGCAGGTCGGGTGGGGCCTGGGGGGGCGCATTCCATTGCTTAAAGGCATTTTAAACATTCCAGCAGCCCGTACAAGCGGTGGTGGTGGATCTGATCCTCTACCACCGCTTGCACGGGCTGCTCTAAGACTTTTTAAAAAGCCTTCCAGCAACCCGTGCAAACATCAGCTCAGAACACCGATACCAAATAAATAAATAAATAAATAACACATTCAGCATTAGGAAATAGTAAAGGCTTAGCTATAGGCAACAATCCCATTATAGGATCTATTATTCACACAAATTGCTGTGCTTTGATTTGGGCTACCTATGATCAAAAGAGAAAGTTTTAAATTGACATGAATATGCATTTAAGCTGTTAACAAACAAACAAACAAACAAACAAATTTGCTTTGATCCAGAAGGACCTTACACTACCTTCTTGTTACAGTTGAAATTTACCATCCTAGTTTCTTGAACACTTATCACAGAGGGGGAACCTATGTTGACATAACAGCCCTCCCTTCTTTAGGCTGCCATTTTGTGTATGTTGAAAATGACAGTGAAGATTCAGGTGTACAGGTTTTTTATTGCACTGCTCTTCACATTATTTCAGAACAACTAAATAGAGCTTATTTCTATTTAAAGCCAACAGTCTCGTATTAAAAAGGAAAACACTCACCTGCAAGTGGGTCTGTTACTAAATTTAACACAGTTCCCACATCTTCGTTAATATTGAAACAAAGAGCATCTTCTTTCTTAGGCACTGCTATAATGAAGTGTGGATCCCCATCAACTGCAAAGGATTCAGACAAATAAAATGCTTGCATTTCTTCATACAATCATGAATATCAAACTAGTAAGCCTGGGTACACAGGACCATCCCTATGGGACAACAGAACTTGCTCCTTGAAGATTTTGGCCTTACTTCAGGCCTCGAGGAAGGGACTGTGGCGCACGGTGATAGTGCTGTGGCACTGGTTTTAGATATAATCCAACATTGGTGCCTTGAAAACCATGCACATATTTAATGCATGAGGGACAGGAGGAGTGGGGGATGAGCTTGTTGGTCCTATATTCACATAGCCTATTTTCCTCCCTTCCCCATCATCCCATTGCAATTAACAAAAAAAGAGAGCCTTCTCCGTTGCTGCTCCCAGACTCTAGAACTCCCTCCCACAGAAGAGCAGGCTGGCTCCATCTTTACGGGCCTTCCCCAAGCAGGTGAACAACTTTCTCTTTAGGCAAGCTTTCCCTGGGGGGCTTAATAAGGTTTTTATATGGATTTTTGTACCTTACAGCTTTGAATGCATTTTAGTGTTGATCATGTTTTTTAGTATGTGATATATTTGATCCCTTTAAAGTGTTTGTATACAGTAGGACCCTGGTATCCACTGGGGATTGGTTCCAGGCCTTCCTGTGGATAATGAAAATTGTGGATAAGAGAGAACACCTGCCTGCCCACCCACCCCCAAACTGCTGTTTCCTGACAGTAGCTTGCTTTATGACTGCTGTTTTGAGACAGTAGCTTGCTTTATGGTCACTGTTTGTGACAATAGCTTGCTTTGTGGCTGCTGAATTATTTAATTTTTTCCCCTCTGCCAACTGTGGATAACTGAATCAGTGGATAATGAATCAGGGGATATGGGGGTCCTACTGTACTCACAGTTGTTAGCTTTATATACTGTCTTTAATTATATACGCCACTTCGGACCCTTTTTAAGAAGAAAGGTTGGATAAAAATATTTTAATAAATTAAAATAAATTGATTTCTGAGGGCCAGCTTGGACTAAAGCTGAATTATAGTTACTTTCTTACTCGGTCATCTGCCTACAGCTAAGCAATATAGTACATAAAGTATATGTCTTTATTTAAAGCAAATAATGTCTGGGGGTGTCAAAGAACATCTTTGTAGACTATTTTTTGATCACAAAATATTATGAGCAGTTGCTTAGAACCATCTTCTCCCCAAGGTCTTCATTTCTTTATACACAGCCACTTTTTCTGGATATATGAATAATCAAAAATACAATTCCTTTCCCTTTTTTAAAGTATACTGAATATGAGAGTCTTCAGAGCTGTGGGGAGAAGACACAGACCTCATAAGGATCCATGCCCTCCTATGACTCACCTATTCACACTACATTTTTCCCCCTACAAAACTATTTTGGTTATTCATAGAAAAGCTCCCTTGTGTTTTCTAGTGGCAAAGAGAAAATGGTAAACATTTTGAAGGTAAAGACTCTTAATGCTTCACTGATGCTTATCAGAGAGAGTGAAGATCTTTCCAGATGTTGAAATTAATTCCAATCTTCAGAAGAAAGCTGAGGCATTTACAGTCTACTTGAAAAATCTCAAAAAAGAACTCACCACTAGAATAATAGTAAGGAGTTGATTGAGGAACATAAGAGGTAGGGAATAACTGCTGTTTTGCTTTTTGGGGGAAAAAAGAAAAGAAAATATGGTTACTTTTCACTCTTTTGTCACTCATCCCACAAATTTTCTTTTACCACCATGTCAAATACTTGTCCTATTTTGATTAACATACTATGATATTTGAATGAACCTTCACACAAACCCCAACAAAACTGCACAACACCCCCACCAAAACAGAACAAACTAAGGAAGTCATGGTGGTGATTCAGTTTTATTTTATGCTTCCACTAGTTTCTTGGTGGCCATCTTGGATGCACAGGTTGGACTCTCCACTTCAATGATCAAACACTGAGGGCTGATCATGAAAAGCAAAATTCAATTTTGAATCCATCCTCTCTGTTTCCTCAGAAAGCTTGGCAGCTTTCTCTTCTCCTGAGGGTTGACCTCCAAAATCATGGAGGTAAAAAGGAGAAGAACAGTAGGTAAGGCATGAGCAGGCTGGCATGGGTCCTATGTTCAGAGCTCTCCTCTGATACTTACATAGGGAAACATTTAGAACAGCCCTAGAGCTGGTCTAAAGGCGTCCCTTTCCTCTATACAAAATTGGGGGAAGGAAGGAAGTAAATAACAAAATCACCACCAACACTGTAACAATTAAACCAGATGAAGAGGAGTGCATGATGCCACCCATCCCCATCTTCTGCCCAGCAGGTAGAAGCCCAGAGTGGCTTTGGGAGTGCCAAGCACTCTCATCCTGGATGACACTGATGCTGTCCATAGACTTCTATCGTTAGTCTACAATCGGAGAATGTTGTGTGAAGCATCAGCGTTCAGAATAAAGGGAGTCAATAAAACTAAGCACTCATTCTAAAAATAAAAAATCAGAAACATGGTTACTAGGTATTGAACTTACCTTCAGCTGTTTTTCAAGCACGTTCAAGAAAATAAGAAGAAACATGAATTAATATTTGCACCATTCGATTCACACTCTAACAGATGTGTTTTCAGAACAGAATTATTTCAACAACGATAACATGAAAACTGCATTAGCTCAGTGACCCAAGTCAAGTCAAAAATGTAATTATTTCTCATGCTTCTAAAAAAAATCTCTTAAGTGAAGCATCTCTTTGCATTAAATGCTTTTGGCTTTGACAGTCATATCCAAATAGTCCCATGAACCAGTTCACAAAATGGCTTCATTTTACTTTCCTGTTTATTCAAGGTGGGCAGTGATATAGCAAACGAGTATTCCCAAGCAGCTGTGTCCTTCGCCTTTTCTAGGCTGCTCATTTCAACCTCTACTAATCTACATAATTCAATTCATTCTGCAGCTATTTGGATTTCAGGAACAGCTTCCAGTTATGTCGTTATAATAGAAATAATTCAGCTGTTACACCAGGGAAAAGAAGAACAGACAGCTAGAACCAACAGTATCTAAATAGGGATGAGCATCTTACAAAAAACAGCATGCAGTTTCATCGTCTTGTAAGGTTTTGAAATGTTATGAAACAAAATGAAACAGCAGACAGCATGTGGTCACGAACTGAAAACGAAATGATGTTTTCAGTTTGGTTCCTCAGAACCGGGAAGCTGCCGGCAGATCTCCCTTAAGGCAAGGGGCTGTGATCGAGTGGCTGTTTCTCGTCAATGTCTCCCAGCTGATTTTGACAGCTTAAGCTATCAAAAAAAAAAATCCAGCTGGGAGATGGTGGGGATGGGCCATTTAAAATAGGATCCCTCCAGCCATTGACAACTCAGCTGGAGCCTGTTTAAAATGGCCTGCTTGTAACAATGAGCCTATTGCAGTTTCGGGCAGGCCACTTAAAAATGGCTCCACTGGAGCCTTTTTGAATATCGATTGCCTGAAACAGTGAGAGGTTCGCTCTTGTGAGCGGGCCATTTTAAAAAGGCTCCAGGTGAGCTGTTAAAGGCAGAGCCTTTTCAAAATCTCCCCATGCAACAGTGAGAGCGCTGGTGTGGTGGGGGATTCATTTCAGTTCATTTTATTTCGTAAGTAACAATTTTAAAAAAATCATTACTTATGGAATGAAATGAAATGTGAGGGGGGACAAAAGAGAATAGAACGAAACACTCTTTTTCCATTTCGTGCCCATCCCTATATCTAAATGTTGCACTTTATTTCGCATGGAGCTTATATAAATCTATCCAAATCTAAAGCAAAAATACTTTCCAAGGAGAAAGGTGGGGTAAAATAAATAAATAGATTAATAAATAAATAATAGAATGGTTCAAAGCAACTCCAGGATGCCTGGGGATAACACATCAGTATGGACAATCCCTTGGGAGATTTCCTGAAGCGTAGCTTCCCTCCTAATCTGAGGCTCCTTATCCCTGGCCCACAAGACTGCTCCTGATCATCATTTCACCCCCATGGAAAGCAAGCTTATTTCCCCACAACAAAGTTACTGAAAGGTAGATTGGTTAAGCAGGTCTATAGGTAAACATAATTTCTTTAAGAAACCCTCTGTACCTTCCAGTGGCTTGTCAGCAACTGCTTCCTTCTCCTCATTGTCTTCTGGTTTTGTGACCACCATCGATGTCAACGGTGTCACAAACTGGTATTTCAGAGACATTTCCAAAGCTTTAGCTGTAAGATTTTCTTTTTCATCTCCCTTTGCTATCATGCTAAATGGAAGGAAATCATAGGCACATTTAAATGCTGGCTTTAAAGGCTAAAAGCCAAACGCCCTGCGGCTCAGTGGTTAAATTGCAGTACTGCAGTCAATCCTCGGCTCGCAACCTAGATCAGTGGTGGCGAACCTTCCGCACTCCAGATGTTTTGGACCACAACTCCCAGAGTCCTTCGTCATTGGCAATCTAGGCTTGGAATTCTGTGAGTTGTGGTCCACAACATCTGGAGTGCCGAAGTTTCGCCACCACTGACCTAGATAGATAGATGGGTGAATCTTTATTGTCATTGTCCTGTGCGGAACAAGGAGACAATGACCTAAGTTCTGTCTTGATGGATTCAGGTAGCTGACTCAGCCTTCTATCCTTCGGAGGTGGGTAAAATTAGTACCCAGTTCACTCCGGGGGGGGGGATGGTGTAGCCTGCATAAATAAATTATAAACCACCCAAAAAGTGCTTTAAGCACCAGAGGGTGGTGTATAAGCAGCACCCTTTGTTTTGCTTTTGCTTTACTTTGGGCATTAAAAAACTAAGTCTCTCTCCTTGTAAAAACTGATTGATATAGAAGAAATACTGAATGGAGTGTTCCTGCAGTATTTACGGGTAGCTACTTTCTCTCTCCCCCCCCCCCCAATCCTTAATGTCTATTGCTTCTAGAACATGCTGTTAATGTAACATTGCTCAATAGATCAGACAGATGGATAGAAAGACAGTCAGACTCCCAAAGTGAGTTTGGGAATATATGTTTTGTACTCTTAGAGCCTTTTTGCAATTTGTCATTTTCACTTTAACGGCAGGGTATATGACATGAATCAATACACCACAGTATATTAATATTTTATAACATCAGTCCTTTGGGAAACTCCTTCCTTACCGTTCCTCTAGAAGCTGCTGGATGGTGAGATAAGCCCAAAGTCTCTCAATATAGTCTCCAAATATATATTTTTGCTCTTCCAAGGCTTTGGCTGTTTCCTCTACATCTGCTTGTTCAGTGAAAGTCAGATCCTCAACTGCCTGGCAGGAAAAAAAATATTAGCATTTACAAACTATCAGGTTTCACCAGTACCCAGTTAGTTAAATAGGATAACAATAATGCATATTCCCCACTAATGTACATGGAGTCTCTTTTCATGTGATTCCACATGATTTATCCTATGTTATCCTATCTTACGAGACCAGAATGGACTGAGTTTAGTTAACAGTGTTGCTTCCATGACTTCTAAGTTCCTCATTGAATAATTATATGAGTGAAGTAAATAGAGATTCCTAGATCAGGGCACCGTTTACAACATTCTTCAAGATTTTCAAAGTGGAAAATATTCTAGTACAGGCATGGCCCATTTTCAAATTTTGAGTAGCCCTCAGCCTCTTCTCCCTGCTGGTTCAGCCTGTCATGAATCCCCACCAGCTGGCCCGTCCCTGCGCCAGTTGGAGACATCAGCTTGTAGTTTTACAGTTTGCCTGCCTTCCCTGCCTCTGTCCATTGCCCCAGCCAGCCACCCAGGCTACCCGCCCCCGGCACATGCTGTCCCATCCCCTGCAAGACCCCAAGGAACTGATCTGCTGGATCGCCCCATTCACCCGTGCCATTCCACGCACCCCAGGACCTCAGGCAAGTGATCTGTCGAGTCTAGAAGCACACACACGCCATTCCATGCACACCAGGCCTCCAGCCAACTGATCTGCCAGGTCGTGATGTTGACGTACACCATTCCATGCAACCCAGGAGCTCAGCCAAATGATCTGCTGGGTTAGTTTCCTAAGATCCTGGGGTGTGAGGAATGGCGCGGGTGAATGGAGCAACACAGCAGATCAGTTCCCTGGAGTCCTGGAAGAACAGGGCGTGTCAGAAGCACGACACGGCATGTCATTTCCCTGAGTCCCAGGAAATTTTAAAAGGCATGTGTTCCATCCTCCCCAGGATCCCAGGCAAATGATCTGCTGGGTCTTGCTACTCACGCGTGGCACTGCATATACCCTGGGACCTCAGGGAACTGCTCTCATGGGTCATGCCACAGACGCAAGTTGGCAGATGGCACATGAGTGACATGACCCGGAAGATCAGTTCCACAAGGTACCAGGGAGTGTGGAATGGCACACTAGCAGCACGACCCGGAAGATCAGTTCCCCAAGGTCTCTGGGGTTTTTGAAAGGCGCACAAGCAGCATGATTGTTCCATGAGGTCCTGGGTTTGTGTGGAATGGTGTGTGTGTGTGTGTGTGTGTGTGTGTGTGCGCGCACGCACACACACACACACACACACAATCTGGCATGTCAGTTCTCTGAGGTGAGGTGGGGGGAAGGCGCACGTGTGGCATCAAAATCACTGTTTTTTAAGACAGACATGGCCTATACAATGCAGCTGAGATCTCAGTATCACCCTTCACATTAGTGCAGTTAAGTTTAGTCTTTCATAAAATAGTTCATTTGCATTTAATGTTAATGGGTCAAAGAATGTCAGGCTGAATGGTCAGCCCCTACACATTTTCACCTCACCAAGTTTGCACCCCCCTTGCAAACAGTTTGGACACCCCTGATCTAGTATTTAAATTTTAAACAATATTAATAGAATTACAGTACCAGTCTTGAAATGATCTTGAATGTTTTCTTTTGCTATCCGGTTTGGCATTTTCTTCCAGATATTTTGCCCTGTCGGCTTTAGGACTGTCGAGTCAGAGTGATACTTACCCCTTGAGCTTTCACTTCTGCAACAATGCTGTTCAGATCATTGTCTGTAATTCGTCCAGCGACAACAATTTCGGAACCATCATAGTAATGTTTAAAACTACTTTGAGTCAAATCAGCGATGGCGTTTTCAGAGTATTCTAGTTCTATTTCAGTGAGCAAAGGATTGGCTACTTCCTCGTAGAAATCCTAGAAAAAAACCATGGATCAGAATAAGAACTGTCAAGGAAAAAGAGTGCAATGCTTGCTGAATCAGATGTTGAGCTTAGGCCTCCTAATATGTGCTATATCAGAGGTTCCCCCAACCTTTTTTTTGTGCCAAGGACCAATTTACATGGTTTGGGAGCACATGCATGCAATCTTGCCCCCATTCTGTTTCATAGCAACTTAATCAAAAACAGTTGCAACAGTTCCACAGGGCTGACATAAGTCCTGCATATGGGGGTAGGGGAGAAGTGCGCAGGCCAACTCAGGTGCATATCTTCGGGAATCTTGCCAGTAACTGAGGCACTGTGCAGCTTGGTCCCCAAAAGGTAGCAAATGGGGGTTGGAGAATCCTGCTCTATATTACTTTTTTGTGTACCTAGATCCAGATTTCTCTTCCAAAGAAACTTCCTTTTATCTGTTAAATCAGTGGTTCTCAGCCTGTGGGTCCCCAGATATTCCAGGATTGCAACTCCCAGAAGTCCTCATCACTAGCAGAGCTGGCCAGGATTTCTGGGAGTTGCAGACCAGGAACATCTGGGGACCCACAGGTTGAGAACCACTGTGTTAAATGTATGCCCTTCCTGACGAGAGAAGCTGCCTTGCCAGGCATTCACTCTGAGGATGCCTGAACCCTTCCAGAACTCCTCTAGCATTTCCTAGACCAGTGATGGCAAACCTATGGCACTGCTGCCAAATGTGGCACTCAAAGCCCTTTCTGTGGGCACTCGACATTGCCCCTTCACAGCCACCTGTATTCAGGTTAAATTACTGTATTGGCACTTTGCAAAAACATTAGTGGGTTTTGAATTGCAGTTTGGGCACTCGGTCTCTAAAAGGTTCACCATCACTGTCCTAGACCATCCTTGGGGTGGAGACAGGGGGGAACAGAAGCCTGCATTCATCACAGCAGGCTGATTCCGCTGGTGGCTCATCCGGAGCCGGGACTGCTTTGCCCAGCCCGGGCGAAAACAGCACAAGACCCGTGGCAACCCAAACATTGTGAGGCACGATAAGGGGTAGGGAGAGGAGCCCCCTTTAGAGCAGGGTCTCGCCGCCTGCGTGGCCTCTTTCTTCTCCCAGCCAGCTGGCATTTATCCCAATAAACGAATGAAACCAAACAATCACAGACACCATAAAATTCATCTTTGAGCATCCAGCGAGAAATCTTTCCACTGTTGCAAATAAAACTTCATCAGCTATCTTTTAACTTCTTCCTTGGCCAGAGCACCCAGAGTGGTTGTCAGGAGCAGGTGTGGGCTATGGCGGTGGTCTCTTCCCCAGAGGGTTGTTTGAATGATGGCTTGGGGAGGGCCAGGGGAAAGCTGCTGCAGAGCTTTTGGGTAGTCAAAAGAACGTAGGCAGACCACAGAACAGGAGGACGAGAGCAGAGAGCATCTGAATCCTTTTATTCTCCCATCTCAAGTCCAAGGAAGGATGACAGCAGAATGGGGTGATGCTAAAATGAATGCTACCATTCCTGAGGATGATTCTACCTGTAACTGTAGGGCAGCATCAGAGTCTTCGTAGATGCGACGAGCCAGCCCATTGTTCTCTTTTGCTAACTCTTCCAAAAATGCATAGTTCATGTTATAACCAAAACCCAAATTATACAAAGGGTATTTTCCCCGAGTTGCATTTCTCACATTCTCCCGAATCAGGACTGGGTCAAGGACACCTAAATAGAATGAAACACATAAAATACTTAAGCTTTTCAGCTGGCGTTAACACAAATATGAAAAAAAAATATTTCAAATATGTTAAATTGGCAATGATACTTTTAAAATGCAAAACACCATGAGTGTAGGTGAAATTGAAGACATTTCTCCTCCCAGACAACAGCAAAGCTGTTGCTCTTTATCAATATTGCAAATGACAACATGGAGATAGGAGAAGTTATTTGCATTTTTTTAAAAAACATCTTGCACTGATTGTGCCTGCAGTTCAAGGAGATTCTACTGCACACACACACACCCCACAGCCCCAACCTTGAACCTTGCGACTTTCGCCTCTTCACACAAATGAAAGAGCTCTTTAAGGGACATCACTTTTGTTCTGATGATGAGGGGAAAGCTGCCATTTAGTCCTGGTGTCAACAACAACCAAGCTTCTGCTCATATAATCTGAGTTCAGGTAGCCGGCTCGAGGTTGACTCAGTATTCACCTCACTGGTAGGGCAAACTGTTCCTTGCATATTTATGTTGTAAACCACTGAAACAATGCTCTCACACTATGGGGCAGCATATAAATAAAAAATAAGAAAGAAAGAAAGAAAGAAAGAAAGAAAGAAAGAAAGAAAGAAAGAAAGAAAGAAAGAAAGAAAGAAAGAAAGAAAGAAAGAAAGAAAGAAAGAAAGAGGTGAAAGCCTACCTGAGTTGTTTAACTTAATTATAGCCATGTAATCTGCCTATTGTATTTTTACAATGTAATGCCTCTTTATCTTCATTCTAATAATCTTCTGAGACAATGTCATTAAGGTTCCAAAATTGTATTGCTAAGCAATAGAGAAAATCTAAAAACAAAATGTCCCACCCAGGGGGACAGGAGGAAACAGTCACATAGGGAGACACCCAACCCCAGTGTTAGTTTAATGTTATTTCGAGATTATTTCACTTGCTCCAGCACTTACCCTCAGTGGGATCACCATCAGTTAACATGATAATCAAAGAGGCACTTTTACTAGGAACAGTACCTAATTCATGCCGCTTTATTCAGCATTTCAATTCCAGTCAATAAACCATCATTAAGAGCTGTTGCTGTAATACAGAAATAAGGATTTAGTTTGTCTTTTCTAATGCCAAATAATAACCTACAAGCAACTTTCTGGCTTATATGCTTGCTTATTTTCCTTTGAGGTTTTTCTGTCTTTTTCACAAAATATGTCAAGTTGTTTTCATCAGTACACATAATGAAAAATATAAATTACTGCATTTTGTTATGCCACATTAGTTCAACTAATACTTGACCCTCCCTAGAGTCTTATAAAACATTATAGACCTCCCCGGGTGGGGTGGGGATCAGAAGCTGTGTTTGTCACAGCTAGAATTTATTTGATTCAAGCTAGTTACTGAATGAAACTGAACAATCTTTAACAATTATATAATAATTCATCTGAGCATCAAGATAGAAATCTTTTCACTGTTACAATTAGAGATGGGCACGACCAGAAAAAATGACGTTTCGAGTTGTCGTTTGTCGGGGCGGGTCTGTTTCGGGTCGTTTCCGTTTGTCGCAAAATTTTTCAAAAAATTGTTGTTTCCGTTTGTCGTTTGTTGGTTGGGTTGGGGTTGGGGTTAGGGTTAGGGTTGGGGTAAGTGGGCTCTGGGAGGCACCTCTCTGGGTGCCTCTGACATCTGACCCACTAAGAAGGGAAGGGAAGGGAAGCGTAACGCAAAGCCGCCGCGTACCATACATTACGTTAGGGTGGGGGGTAAGTGGCAGAGACACCTCTCTCTCTGGGTGCCTCTGACTCACTAAGAAGGGGAGCGTACTAGCGTACTGACGTACAGGTTAGGGGATGGGATAGGGGTAGGGGATAGAGGGATGTGGGAGGCACCTCTCTGGATGCCTGTGACCCACTAAGAAGGAAAGTGTACTTGCGTATGGATCTGGGTTAGGGTTGGGGTTAGGGTAAGGGCTAGGCTGAGGGTTACGGTTAAGGTTAGGGTGGGTTAGGTGGGCTGCACCTCTGGGTGCCTCTGCCCCACTAAGAAGGACAGTGTACTGGCGTACAGGTTAGGGTTAGGGTTAGGGTTAGTGGGCTTTTTATGCCCTCAGGCACATCCAGAAGTCTCAGTCAACCTGGCTGTGCGATTGGTGGAATGGGTCAAAAAATTTGCATGGTCCCATCCCATGGCCAGCCCATCATTGCGCAGGTGTAAAAAAATAAAAATAAAAATAAAATAAAATAAAATAAATGGAGACGTTTTATTGCAAGAAAAACACACTGCTGCTACTATAAAAATCAGGCATTTAAAAAAATATCTAATTTTCAAATGTTTCTGTGGTGCTTTGGTGGGTTTTTGGACCACAATTTAAAAATAAATATTGTGGTCGACATTTTGGATCCCCCCCCACCGCATGGCAAATGGAGACTACGAGGATGCCCCCCCAGCCTGGTACCAGCAGCCCAGGAGTAGGAGAGGGGGGGAAGGCCAGGGACCCCCCCCCCAGAAACCACCCCTCTCTGGTAGGTGCCCTCCCTCAGGCAGGCATATTTTCGCCTGCTTTTTTGGCCGGGAATCGGGGTTTTTTTTAAAAAAACTTTTTTTCTGTGCTGCTTGGCATTGCGCGATCGCCGCGATGCCATGAACGACAACGAAAAATCAGACCCAATTTTTCTTTTTCGGTTCGGGTTCGAGCTGGAGCGGAGTAATTCTCGTTACCGTTACCCGTTACGTAACGATAATGAGAACCGAAAACGGAAACGAGAATTTCGCCGTTCCGTGCCCATGTCTAGTTACAATAATTCCAGGCAACATCAGCTTGTCTAACTCTATACTGATTTTTAGCTGCTGCTGCTTCATGATTATTATTCATTTAAGTCTGATGCCCAAAGTGTCACAGAGTTGTGATGATATAACACATGTCTTCTGTATGTGTATCTTATTTCCCCATATTTATAACTCTTTAAGATGTTTTCATTTCTTCATACTTATAAATGTTATAATCAAACTTTCTCTGTGCATTGTGTAAGCTTGGGAGATCCACATATTTTATAAAGACCCTTAAGCCCACAATTTTACCAGCAAATGTTTGATATTTCTCTATTTATTATGTTTTGCAGGACACTTGGCTGGTACTGATTTATACAGCTGAATATTTTATATCTCTGTCCACACTTTTTGGGCATCTTAATATTTAAATTTGTTTTGTTCTTGTTTAACTAGCACACACACACACACACACACACACACACAGAGAGAGAGAGAGAGAGAGAGAGAGAGAGAGAGAGAGATTTTAAATTAGAAAAATAAAATCTTTCTGAACTGATCTTTATGTGTAAAACCATAGATATGGATCATCAATTTGTATATAACCACTTGTCTAGATGTCTGACCAAAGGGGAACCTAGACTTTAGGACATTTTGTTTTTTCAGAGTACAGTGGAACATTGACTTACGCCATTAATCCGTTCCAGAGGTCTAGACATAAGTCAAACATGACTTAAGTCAAATGAACGTTTTCCATAGAAAGTAATGGGAAAGTGGATTAATCCGTTCCAGATGATGAAAAAGACCCCCGAAAACAGCAATTTAACACAAATTTGACTGGGATAGGAGATTCCTTCTGGGGATGTAAATGAAATGTCTCTTCAAAGAGAGGAGGAGGCAGTGGAATTATAGTCCACAAGTTATACGCCTCCACTTTTTAATGATCATAGCAACAATGTCTAACATTTAAGTTTTACTGATTTTTAACCTGACGTTCCAATTTCTGAACAACTCTATGCTTACTATTAGAGTCCCACAACTGTACAGCTCCCCAACTAAAATGCTTCCATTGTGGACCAGACTCCTGCAGCCAGATTTTTTACAAGACTGAGCCGACTGTCTAACCAGAGAGGCCAGCCCCGAGCTCCCGGCCCTTCTCCTCCGGCAGCAGCAGCGGCTTCGGTGAGGCTAAGGACCAGCTCCAGGTGCTCTGAGCTGACCTCGCCGAAGCCGCCGCTGCCGGAGGAGAAGAAGAAGGCAGGAGTAGTTTGGAGGCGGCAGCTGTGATGCTGGGTAGTGGCTGCCGCCCAATTCCGGTGCCTTGCGCTGGGGCTCCAAGATGTAAGTCAAAGCCTGCGACTCAAGTCAAACAGGCCCCTTCTTGCTGCAAGTCAAATATGATGCAAGTCAAGCAGCATGTAAGTCAAGGTTCCACTGTATTAAAGAATTTCCTCCTCACATCTCAAATTTATTTAAAGATTTCCAGCAGCCTCTAACACTGGTACTGATGGTCACAAATGAAATAATGATTGATGGCAGATGAACCCATAGACTTCGATCGAGTACTGACCCTTGTACAGAGCAGCATAGAAGATTTAAGGAAGTTACAATAAAATCAAACCACCCAAAAGTAAAAACTTGGCCCATGTGCAGAAATCTTGTTC
This sequence comes from Phrynocephalus guinanensis, assembly GCA_037367245.1. NCBI lineage: Eukaryota > Metazoa > Chordata > Lepidosauria > Squamata > Agamidae > Phrynocephalus > Phrynocephalus guinanensis. Next base: position 43,891,411 of record CM074734.1, read on the forward strand.
ATGTCCTTTACATAATACTCACTTCCTCTGTCTACAATACTTGAAATAAATTTCTTTGCTTCTTCCACATTTTCACGGGTGGCTTGAATTAAGCTTTCTTTCCATTTGGAAACTAAGGTCTCAAAGAGTACAATATTAAAGTGATCCTCTTCCTTTAGATCTTCAACTATCTTCTCAAATGCTACCTTTGCCTTTAATAAAAGAAGAAGCATACACCTCTATGTTAAATGTTCTGCCATTCCGGTGTATAGGGATGGGATAATGAAATGTTTAGCATTATGGGTGAGCCATTGTTCTTACAAGATTAAAAGGAGGGATGAACAAGGTACAGTGTGTGTGGGGGGGTCCTCCATTCAGCATACCTTCCCAGTTTTTTGGAGTTCACATGGTACTTTCTTCTCTGGTCTCCGCAGGTGATAACACTTTCTGTAGAGTTCTGTTACCTTTTACTCACTCTCTCAACCTCCCCCCCTCCAATGACTTATTACTATTTTGCTGATGGTAGAAAGTGGCTCTCTTTTGCTTTTTAAGTGTTGAGGTGGCTGGGCATGCTTGGTGATGAGGAACCAATAGCTACTGCCCCTGCCAGCCCCTTGGCTGTATCCCAAGGTCTAAGTGCAGTCAGAACCTCTATGTGCTCTTAAACCTAAGCTTTATTAAAAAATATCCATGACAAGAAAAGATAGAAGGGCCAATCTCCTTGGATTGCTGGAACGTACAGGCTTCATCCTGAAGAAATGCTGCCAATTTTTCTGATCTTGATTAAGAGACTAGAAACAGCACGGATGCCGATTTCCCACTTGTTGACAGCTGACAGACCTTGTCATGAGACTTCCAAAGCTATTTGTTGGCACATCAGTGTGGTGAATTTGCATATATGGG